>OZ012740.1:238688389-239963389 GCA_963859935.3 Lathyrus sativus | reverse complement strand
TTAGTCCTAACTAAAATACTAAAACCAATTGTAAAATCCTACAAAAATATCTATGGGAACCTAGGTCAATCATGGCTCTACCACATTAATTTCAGAGATCAAATCATCAAATTAGACCTAGAACTACATTCTACATTATAAGGTATCAAACCTAAACCCTAAAAAGGAAGCATCTAAATATCAATCTAGAAAGAACACCTATTTTTATCACAAAAATGTGAGAAAAATACTATGGGAGCATACAAGTCTATCCTAATCACACACAAAAAATTAGGCTCAAAATCATCACCAAGTGATCACACTAAATTCCACAAAATTGTGCATCAAACATAATCATTTTAATATCAATTAAAATATAAAATTCCAATTAAATCAGAAAATGCATGAAATGAAAATATTTTTTCTCTAAAAAATACTATACTCAATCATGAGTAGAATGCAAAAAGAATGGGATTAATTGGATTAATTTTCAATTTATTATGAATTTTTCAAGAACCATGGATAAAATGAAAATTAAAAGAAAATCAAATTGAAATAATAACACGCGCAGTGTGGATAGCAACAAAACACAGTTCAAACCATGGGTTGGGCCATCAGGGGGGTGTGAATAGCACCTAGTTCACTAAGCGCAACACCACAAATAAATGAAACGGTGCGTTTCGTTCATTCAGATCCTTCACAAAATGAGCTTAAAACGTGGTCGTTGGATGAGCTTCTAGTCAAAGGTCCAACCATGATCCAATGGTCCCAAAGTCATCTTCAACCTTTTCAAACCTCTGCAACTCGCGCCCAGCTCCGGCCACCACCGGTGGTGCTCCGGTCGTCTTCCCCAACCCTAGTTCTCTCTACAGGCCTCCATTGCAAATGGTCAACACATGAAACTTGTCCCAAATCTTGTCACGAATTCAACCATACCCTTAGCTTCCTCTGAAACCTCAAGATTCATCATATCTAATCCTCAACCAAAAATGATAATTCTCCTAGTTTGTCACTAATTCTCAAATTAACTATCTGAAATCCATCCTACACCATTCTACAATGAATCTAACACCTTAATTCAACTTAATTCTACCTAAATCATGCTAGAGGAAGAAGGTTACTAACCTGAAAATCTTGGATGAACAGATGCCCTAAACTTCCAATTCAAGCTCTCTAATCTTCTAGACACGATCAATGAACCCCCTCCTTGCTTCTGTATGCAAAAGAACCGGTTGAAAGTGCTTGAATCTTGAAATCCGATGGTGAGTTGCAGGTGGAAAATTCTGACTTCAAGAGCACCAATTAGCCACGAATTCTTCTTGATTATGATCTGGACTCACTCCTTAGCATCCATGGAAGAAAGTTCAATCAAGAAAATGGATGGAAAATGAAGAATTTGGTGAAACCGATTTCAATTGCAAGCCAAGAAATCTCAATCTCAATCTATGCTCTCTCCTTCAATTATCACCAACCTCTCCAATGGATCAACTTTATTCAATATATAGATGATGTTTGGATGATCTAGAACCCTCTAGATCCTTCTAATGAGAGTTTCCACTTCTCATGTCATGAGATTTTCAACCATGTATCATGAGATGCACAATTCTGTTTGCAGCTTGGAAACCATCCCATTCTCTTTCAATTTCTCCCCTAGTGAAATTTTGAAAGAGTTTAGCTTGCAAAGGACCTTGCTCATGCCTTGATTCTATGTTTTGCACATGTTACTTAATATGCAAGCAAGTGCTTTTCAAAGCAAGTCCACAAATTAAATCTCAACTCAAAAATGTGGCTAAAACAATGTTCTTAGAATGTTTTCTAGAGTCAAAATGATATATTACATGCCATGGTTTGGATGTGTAGGTTGAAAATATCAATTTCCAACTTTGGTTTATTTAACTTATGCCCTTATTTTAGGTCATTTTTGCAACTTTGAGCTACAAGCATTTCCATCATCTCATGACCTACTTACTAGCCTTAAAAGATCATTTTGAACAAGTTTGATGTTGAAGATTTTTCCATTTGAAGCTTGGAAATAGGAGTTATGGCCTTATGCTTGAAATGACCTGTAATCTCCAAATGACAAAAATACCCTTGACTTGTCAAAGCCATAACTTGAGTTCTACAAATCCTATCAAGTACTTCTAGTACTCTATAGAAAGCTAAGAGGATAAGGAACAACATTCATGTTGACCAAAATTCCATAGGAATCATCCTTCTTGGGAAAATGTTTGATGCAAGTTGGGTAACGTTCAAGGCCCCAGATTCACATACCTCAGATGACTTGTAACTTGTCAAAGTCATAACTTGAGTTCTACAAATCCTATCAAGGACTTCTAGTACTTAAATTAAAGCTAAGAATAAGCTCTACAACATTCATGTTGGTGGTAAGATGATATGACAATCACATCTTGGGCTAAACTGCCTTGGAGATAGGGGTCAAACTAGGGGATTTTACACTGTCAAGCCTTAGAAACCCTAGCTTGAAACTTCTCAAACTCTTCAATCATGATGAGTTAACCTTGGAATCATCCTTATAACATCTCATTTCATCAATCCATGATCACATGGCTCTTGGATTAGGTCTCAACCTTCTTCAAATCATCAGTTGACCTAGGGTTGACCCAGTAAAACCCTAATTATACCACTCATGGCTGAGGCTTCTTATCTTGCACAATGGCTTGTCTAGGCTTCATGATGGCTTTCAAGATATATCATAAGCTCTCTCAAGGCTTCAAGTCTATCTTCATGGCTTCAGAATCATCTGAGGTCTTCCCCCAACTCTCAAGTTAGGAGGCACACACCCTTGGTTTCAACCACTCTCTCTGAGGATCTTCTAACTTCTCTGACAAAGGTATCTACCCTTGAACACTTGAATAACCTCCTTAGCTAGCTTCAAAGTCTTGTGTAGCCCTTGATTAGTAATCATACCTCTTGATCTCCTGCATACATGTCAATGAAATGCAAATGATAATGCTAATGTGAATGAAATGAAACATAAGCTAGGTAAAGAGAAGTTGGTCAAATTTTGGGGTGCATCATCATTCCTCGGGACTCATCAGGTCAACAATCACGTTAATCATGCCATCGGGCATTCAAAGAAATTTTCGGGCATCAGCCAGACTTCATCAGTAAGTCGGGAATAGAATTCTCGGTCAATCATGAACCAATCAGGGATATCCAAACTTCTGCCGTCAGGCACTCCGCATCAGCTGAGGGAACTACTTCGTTAATACGGTTGGACTTCAATCATCAAGTCTTCGAAGGAAGTTTCAACTTCGTTGTTCAGAAACCTGCTGAGGATGACGCACCTCCACTGGGGATTCTGGAGAACTATCAAGTAACTCTGCTTCGGGGATCCAGAAATCATTCTGGGTGAATCATCTCGGCTGAGGACATCAAGAATCATCTTGGACAAATAACTCCGTGGGGACCTCAAGAGTCATCCTGAACCAATAACTATGCTGGAGATTTCAGGAATCATCCTGAGCAAACGCTCTGCCGGGGGCTCTAAGCATCAACTTGAGCAACCCTCTCTGGCGGCTTTCACTGGGGATTTTAAGAATCATCTTAAGTAAACGACTTTGCTGGGGAATTCAAGAATCATCTTGGGCAAACGACTCTGCGGAGGAACACCTGCAAAACAAGAACGGTAACGACCTAACTCATGTTTCATATGCATATGCTTTGACAATGGCGCAATGCTCCACACGGTGGAAATGCTATGCGTGTATGATAAATGCTATGCAATCATGCAAAATGCTGCGATCCCGTCAACAAAATAAATGTCGAAGGGAGAATCATCCTGTCAAGGAGAAAAAGTCATACCAATCTCAATCGGACTCCGCCTGGGGAAATGAACTTCAGTCGACTGCTGCAGGGGAATGAAGCTCTATGAGAACCTGGACCTGCTGAGGAAAGCGATGTCAATCGCAGAAATAAACTGCACGGCATTCGCAGCCAATCCTTCCTGGAGGTAACGACTCCGGCGGGGAAATACGGCATCAGCTATTCAACACTCTACTGGGGAGAACCAATCATGGCCCGAACGGCTTCCAAGGACTCGGCTCTCTTGGGGATCTGAAAACTCGGCTGGGGAAGAAGGCATCATCCTGCTTGCTGGGGAGAGTACGACTCTGTGGGGAATCTCAATTCCGCTGGGGACTTCAGTCTGGAACTACCGATTGCTGCATACTTCAGCGTATGACTCAGCTGGGGAGATGACATTCCTTCAGGATGTACTTGACTGGGGAGAGAATCTTCTCTGCCTGGGGAGACATATCAATGCTTACGATCTCACGTTCAGACTCTGCGGGGAGAGGCTGCTAAACTTTGCTGGAGAAGAAGGAATCATCCTGCTTGGGGACGCATACAGCATACTGTCGGGTACATGCTACACCTGCAACCACACAAACAAACAGACAAGATGCCCTTCTCAAAGGGACCTATCAAGGTTATTATCTCGTGACAATGTTCGAGTAATTCATTATTTCAACAATCAATGGCCTAGGCCAGTAAGTTTATGTATGCGCATTTTGTCAAAAACATCGGCGTTCTTTTTCGCAAACAAAACAGATAAATGCTAAACAGACAAACAGAATTGCTGAATAGTATACATTTTATTGATAACAAACCCCTGAATGGGTAAAAATGTTTTACAACAGATGCAAGCTCCTGGAATGAGGAAGTTGCGCGAATATAAACATAAATATACATCAGTATATACAAATGTCGGCAACGAGGCGTAGACGAACACCATGAGTTGATCCCTCTATGACCCACTCGACTTCAATACTTCTCCGACGCTTCAGCTTCAGAAGAGATTGATTCAGATAAACGGCCCTCAGGTCTTCCAAACCACTCAACAATGAAAGTCCACACGCGGAACGCAGTCATTTGCTTTTTCAAATCCATAACTTTTGCGTGAACCGCCCTTTGCGGGTTTTCGGTTCACCGGGATACCCTTTTTTGCCAAAGTCGCCCTTCCAGGTTTTCGACTTTGCAGGTGTACATTTTTTCAATTTATATCCCTAATTTTTTCCCGAACCTTTTTCCTTTTTTATGGTTCGCCGAGATGCCCCATTTTTGCTTGGATACTCTTTTTCTTTCCAGCGGGTCATTTTTAAGCAAAGTATTTTTTAACTACGTCCGCGTTCACCGGGGATGCAAAATCTTCACCATCCATCGTGGATAACAACAAAGCTCCTCCCGAGAAGACCTTGTTGACGATGTACGGACCTTCGTAATTAGGAGTCCACTTGCCCCGGTGATCGGAGTGTGGAGGAAGAATCTTCTTCAGGACGAGATCACCCGTCTGAAAGCTTCTAGGACGCACCTTCTTATCATAAGCTTTCTTCATTCGGCTTTGGTACAGACGACCATGCGCAATCGATGCTAACCTCTTCTCGTCCATCAGGCTGAGTTGGTTCAGTCGGTTCTTAATCCATTCTGCCTCGTCGAGTTTCACATCAACCAAAACTCGCAAAAAAGGGATCTCCACTTCTAACGGTAGGACAGCCTCCATACCGTACACCAAGGAGAAAGGAGTTTCCCCGGTTGAAGTACGTACCGTCGTACGATAACCGTGCAATGCAAATGGCAGCATCTCGTTCCAGTCTTTGTAGGTCACAACCATCTTCTGAACAATCTTCTTTATGTTCTTATTGGCTGCTTCAACGGCGCCATTCATCTTCGGCCGGTAAGGAGATGAGTTGTGGTGTTCAATCTTGAAACTCTGGCACAGCTCCTTCATCATCTTGTTATTCAGATTCGAACCATTATCAGTAATGATCCTCTCGGGAATTCCGTAACAACAGATGATGTCCCTCTTTATGAATTTAGCCACCACCTGCTTGGTCACATTAGCATATGAGGCTGCCTCCACCCACTTGGTGAAGTAGTCGATAGCTACTAGAATGAAGCGATGACCGTTAGACGCAGTGGGCTCGATCTTGCCTATCATGTCGATGCCCCACATGGAGAACGGCCACGGGGAGGACATGAAATTTAACGGGCACGGCGGCACATGAACTTTATTAGCATAAATCTGGCATTTATGACATCTCTTCGCGAATTTAAAGCAATCTGATTCCATCGTCAGCCAGTAGTATCCTGCTCTCAGGATCTTTCTCGTCATCGCATGCCCGCCGGCGTGCGTACCAAATGTGCCTTCATGGACTTCTTCCATGAGCATACTCGCCTCTTTCCCATCTACACATCTGAGTAGCACGAGATCGTGGTTTCTTTTATACAACACTCCATCAGGATTGAGATAAAAATTTCCAGACAGCCTCCTCAGAGTCTTCTTATCCTAGGTTGACGCACCCTCAGGATACTCCTTGGTCATAAGGAAAGTCTGGATGTCATGGAACCATGGCTTGCCATTGGCGGCTTCCTCGATCGCAAAGACGAATGCAGGTCTATCAAGACGAGAAAGGACAATTCTTGGAGCTTCATTCCAAAAATTGACTTTATACATTGAAGCCAACGTGGCTAAGGCATCAGCCATTTGGTTTTCAGCCCTGGGTATATGATGGAGTTCCACTCGATCAAAGAACGGGAGCAGCCTTTTGGCATAATTCATGTACGGTACAAAATTCGATTGACGAGTCTCCCACTCCCCTTTAATCTGGTTAATCACAAGTGCCGAGTCACCATATACGTCTAGGTTCTTGATTCTCAAATCAATCGCCTCTTCTAGACCCATGATGCATGCTTCGTACTCCGCTTTGTTATTGGTGACTGGAAACGTCAGTCTCGCAGTAAACGGGATGTGGGATCCGTGGGGAGTCGTGATGATCGCCCCGATGCCACTTCCGTAGGAATTAACTGCCCCGTCAAATATCAATTTCCACTGGGACTTCCTATCTGGCCCCTCGTCGGGCAACGGTTCATCACAATCCTTCGCTTTGAGAAACATGATATCCTCATCAGGGAATTCAAATTTCATCGGCTGGTAATCCTCGATCGGCTGTTCGGCAAGGTACTCAGACAATATGCTTCCCTTGATGGCCTTCTGGGAAACGTACTGAATATCATATTCCGTCAACACCATTTGCCATCTGGCAATCCTGCCCGAAAGTGCTTGCTTCTCGAAGACGTACTTGATCGGATCCATCTTCGAAATTAGCATGGTGGTGTGATTGAGCATGTACTGTTGTAAACATTTGGCAGCCCAGGCTAGTGCACAACACGTCTTCTCCAGCATCGAGTAACGAGATTCACAGTCTGTGAACTTTTTACTCAAGTAGTAAATGGCATGCTCCTTTCTGCCCGTCTCGTCGTGCTGACCGAGAACACACCCCATACTATTCTCAAGAACTGTCAAGTACATGATTAATGGCCGTCCAGCAACTAGGGGTATCAAGATCGGAGGTTCCTGCAGATACTGTTTTATCTTGTCGAATGCCTTCTGGCAATCCTCATTCCAGATAATCGCCTGATCTTTCTTTAACAGTTTGAACATCGGTTCACACGTGGCCGTGAGCTGAGAAATAAACCTTGCAATGTAGTTTATTCTGCCCAGGAAACCACGAACTTCTTTTTCTATTTTTGGCACTGGCATTTCTTGTATCGCTTTTATCTTTGCAGGATCAACCTCGATGCCTCCTTCGCTCACGATAAACCCCAGTAACTTTCCGGACCGTACTCTGAAAGTACACTTGTTAGGATTCAGCCTCAACCTGAACTTCCTAAGCCTCTCAAAAAGCTTCAGCAAATTGACCAGATGTCCCTCCTCCATTTGGGACTTCGGAATCATGTCATCAACATAGACTTCAATCTCATGATGAATCATGTCGTGAAACAAAGTAACCATTGCTCGTTGGTAAGTGGCCCCTGCGTTCTTCAGACCGAAAGGCATTACCTTGTAGCAGAATGTTCCCCAGGGAGTGATAAACGTAGTTTTCTCCATGTCCTCCGGCGCCATCTTGATCTGGTTGTAATCGGAGAAGCCATCCATGAACGAAAACACGGAGAACTGAGCTATATTGTCGACCAACACATCAATATGAGGGTTGCACAAGAAGCTTCCAGCAATTTCTAGATGTTTCCATGGGCATCTATATAAACCCTAGAGCTCCTTCAATGCAGGGTTGCACTTCATTTTGATCCAAATCACATAGTTTCATTCTCTCTTGCATTTTTGCAAATTCATCCAAATTCTATCAATTCTTCATCATTCTGCAAAGTTCTTGATCCTATCATACTCCATATTCATCATAGATCACAGTGCAAGCAAGATCCAAGTGTATTGGTGCAAGAATCGTGTGTTGCAAGTTCATCATTCAAATTGCAAAAAGAATTGGTTACAAGAATCCAAAGCCTTTGAGCAAGCACAAGTGCATACAGAACCAAGATCCATAGCCATTGATCAAGTTTAGAGCATTGCTAGCTGTGAATCCAAGGATCTCACCATCTGTTTTCAGTTTTGCACCAGGTTAGTGATCTCTTCGAATTAGCTTGATTTAGATAGCATGATGTAGAATCATTAGGTTAGAACTGTTAGGAATAAGTAGATGATCAATTCCTGTGAGTTTGAGAGCATTTCATGGAGTTTGCCATTGGAGCACACCAACTGTTTGGATTTAGAACTCTCTTAATATTGAGTGTTAGCACTAGTTCTTTGGCTTATGGTAGTCAGTGATGTTTGGTGGTTGTTTTGATGCCAAGAAATTGGAGAAAGAAGAAGTTGAAAGTTGGAGTATTATGGAAGAGTGTGCTATCGGGTTTGGTTTTCTAGGGCGTGTTAGTGAGAACTAGTGATGTATTATTGTTCAGCTTGAGAATTGGAGCAACTTTGCTGTTTATAGAACTGGATTTCATTGAGAAATGGGAGAGAACGAGGAAGATGAAGAGTGCTACATGAAGCTTCGTGCATGGCTGTGTATAGCAAAACCCTAGCATTCCATTGGAGAAGAAACACCTCAGGCGTTGGATGGATGTATTTTCATTGACCAAGACTCTAATCTAACGGCTCATGTTTAAACTGAAGATTGAGAGGGAATTAGCAGCTACGCAAAATGTTGCGTTTCATTTAAGTGCCCTTCATGGGCTTAGTGGATCAGACTTGCTTCCAACACCCCCCAGGCGAGCCCAACCACGAATTGAACTGATTTGTCCTGCTATTTGCACCGCGCACGTTTTGTTTTTCTCTAGATTTTCTGAATTAATTTTTGTGTTGGTCTGGGCCTAAACATTTGTTATTCGCACCCCTGGATGCTGGGCCCATGTGACAATTGAACTGGGCGCCCTTGCTGCTTGCACCCCCTGGCTTCTATTTCATTTTTATTTTTTTATTTTAATTCATTTTGTTTTGCAATTTTATAAAATCCATAATAAATCAAAAAATAAGAATTTTGACATGGGATTTTTTGCAATAGTTTAGAATTGACTTGAAGAAAATTAAAATGATTAAAAAATAATAGTTTAGCTATTTTTTCTATTTTTGCTTATATTTTACATTTTAATTGTTTTTAAATATATTTAATTTGTACATAGTTCTTGTAGAATTTAATTAGGGTAGTTCCCTTAGGATTTTAAGTTCAATCTTTTTAGGATGATTAGATGAATGGTTTAGGGTCCCCCTGAATTAATTTCATAATTTTGTGATAATTTTTAGGGTAGTTTTAATTAGGTAGTTCTAGGTAGTATAGAATTTGATTAAAACTTTAGTATAGGTCAATAACAATTTTAGATTTAGGTTTTTTAGGGCAATTCAGTCTATGGGGAATATATGGGACTTAAGGGTAGTTATGTAGGGTCCCCTGGCATTTATATTAGGAATTAATAGAATAATATACTATTTTTGGTTGATTTTTGAATTGATTGATTGTGTGGTGTGCCCTTTCTAGGGTTATTGTTTGATTGTGTGGGGTATTGGGTTTGTTTGGGGCTTGGGTTTGAGTTGAAGACTTTGTTGATGAAGCCCATTGAAGAATTAAGAGAATGAAGACCAATTTCCAGAGTTGATGAAGATTATCTTGCTGGCAGCTGTTGAAGGTTATAAGGTTTAGGAGCTAGGTAGAGCTCTAGAATAGAAACTTGATTCACAAACATGGAAGGTCTTATTTTCCTCCATTCTTTCTCTATGATTCAAAGTCTCTTTTAAATACCCACCTCCTTCCTTTGGAAGGATTAGTGAATATATTTAAAAGATAGAACTTTTGAGAGAAAACTGTCAGTATCATGTTAACAGTCAGTAGGCCACCCTTGGTAGGCAACTGACTGCTTAACATCCAATTCATCTTGTTAACTGCTGCTCTTCTTAGAGATTGGGACTTGAAGAAAAGCCATTGAAAGATTGAAGATAGAGACCTTGCTTGAAGGCTTGAAGATGAAGACTGATGCTTGCTTGAAGCTTGTATATGGTTGAAGATGACTTGAAGACAGATGCTGATGAAGCCTGCTGCTTGCTGTTTATTTTTGTTGTTTATAATTTTTGATGTATTGTTCAAATTTCCCTGACTGTATTGCTTGCCCTTTAATCTGTTAGGTTGAAAGCGAATTTTGTTCGCTTTTGCCTGTTTTTTTCTAGGTTCGAGGTTGAGTGGGACTCCCTTGCCTCGCTTGTATTGCTGCATCCATGCATTTTACTGCTTTATTGTATATACCTGTTGTTTCTGTTTCCGTCTATTCCCTTAGGATCTCTGTTTCTCTCTGTGCAAGAGAGGAACATGATAGACATTAGGCTTTCACCCATGCATGACAACATTAGGTTAGATTTTGATTCCCCTTTTTAAACCATAGATTTTAGAGTTCTGTCTCTTCTTTCTCAAAACAAACAGAAAAACACAATAAATATTTCAAACACAATAAAAGACACTTCTTCCGTAAAAGAATGTGAACTCATCAAAACGTCATTTTTGTCCGCTTGGACCAGTAATCAGAAAAACCCTTTTTTAGAAGGAGATAAAAGCAATCAAGACAGACTTGTGTCGTACGTGGCCCGAACTACGTTTGCTCTGATCTTTCGCGCTGTGTGGAAGTACGTAGGCATAGGATGCGATATCCTAGCGAGCAACCTTCCCCTCCTTTCCCGTAGGTAGGCGAACTACGTTGACTCTGATTTCTCGTTCCAGACGGGAATACGTAGGCATAAAGTACGATACTTTGCCGAGTCATTTTCTTTTCTTTTTAACCCCTGACCTATAGAGTAGATAGAATAACAATCCGTACCAGAAAACAAGCGTGGATCCCGTCGAGTACGACGGACGTGAGGGGTGCTAATACCTTCCCCTTGCGTAACCGACTCCTGAATCCAGGATTTGGTTGCGATGACCATTCCTTTCCCCGTTTTGCGGTAGGTTTGCCTCGAGCGTTTCCTTTCCCCTCTTTGGGATAAATAACGCGCGGTGGCGACTCTTCTGTTCAGTCGGCGCCGATTTTTGCAGTAGCGACAGCTGGCGACTCTGCTGGGGATCCAACGTCCCCTGGCTGCTAAGGACTGCGATAGTACCTTATGCATTTGGGATCCAACGTCCCTTTAAGCGAGTCAATCCTAGCGCTTGTTTTCCCGTCGAGGATTTTGTATGGATTTACTTTTTCTGTCATTTACTTTCAGCATTATATTATTGTTATTATTGCTGTATTGGGGTTGTGACGGGTGTTCTATGATTGAGAGATAAGCCGGACCTGGGCTTGAGTGCACTTAGAATTAGAGTAGAAAGTAGTGGGCGCGTGCCGGCTTTGCTTGCATTAGTGTCCCACAAAATCTACACTCGGACGAGGTTCTTCTGGTTGACTTCTTTTTCTACCCTTTGGGTCGAAGGGGTTGTTGGTTAGCTGAATTGTCGACTCCGGGAACCGATCATTTGGAAGTTGGCTAAGTGAGGCCTCTTCAGGATTTGGTGATGCCACTCCTTTTGGGAATCGTATCATCAACCCTGAAAGTCTGTGACGCCGACGACCGCATAGGATGCCATACCATTGTCAGTTACTAGGACACCTACCTGTGAGAGGGTTTGGGGCTATGCAGGTAACTAGACCTTCAGATACCGGTTTGTTTCTTGATCTGAGATTCTGGGTATTTATGGACGGTTGTGAGGTCTATCAGAGACCAGTTGGAGTTATGATATGGGATCTGTCAGAGACCAGTCAGAATTATATTATGGGGTCTATCAGAGACCAGTGTTGGAGCTTTGTATTGGGTCTGTCCAAGACCAGGGTTTGAGGAATTCTAGAGGGTCTATCTGAGACTTTTGATATGGTTCAGGCTTCTCAGCCATGGCATTTGGTCCCTGTTGCATCTATTTGCATTGCATTGCTCGCATAACCATTATCATGTGCATTTTATTAACGTGTGTCTGTGCTGCAGGTGCATTTGCATATTCCATGATTCTAGTGCCCGGACTTCTGCTTATTGATCATGGCTGGTTTGAGAAAGACAGTTGCGTACAAGTTACCTACACCTGATAGTGCTTCCCTCCTGGGTCTGATTTCCCTTGCTGGTGAGGAGGTTAGGAGAAGTTTTAGGATGAGTCATGGAAGATTATTGAGACTGGTCTGCAAGCCAACTGCTGTTGAGATGAATGGGCTGTACACCTTGATGCAATTCTATGACCCTGCATTGAGATGTTTCACGTTTGCTGACTTTATTTTGGGGCCTACCATGGAGGAATACGCAGAGTTTATCGAGCTGCCGGTACAAAATAAGGTTCCTTTCATCCATCGTGACGCTAAGCCCCGGCTGGAGGACCTAGCTAAGGCCTTGCATATGAACGCTTCTGAACTATTAGTGACTTCTTGGCTTGGGGTTCCAGGTTTCTCCCTTGATTTTCTGGTTGGCAAAGCTCAAGAATACGCCAAGAGTGGGTGTTGGATAGTCTTTAATGCTATCTTGGCTCTATGCATCTACGGAATAGTGTTGTTTCCCAACTTACCCAATTTTGTGGACTTGGACGCCTTTCATCTGTTTGCTGCTGGCAACCCGGTACCCACTTTGATTGGAGATCTCTATCATTCATTGCACTACAAAAATGAAAACAGAAGAGGAAAGACCGTTTACTGTTGTGCGCCGCTGTTGAACATGTGGTTTAAGAGCCATCTCCCCCTGAAGGGACCTTTTGTAGATAGTGCAACTACAGCTGATTGGCCAGAGCGCCTGATGAGACTATCTTCTGAAGACATTGAGTGGTTCGACCGAGACTTGCTGGGGTCTGAGCTTATTTTCAGTTGTTCTGGGTATCCTAATGTTCCGTTGATAGGAAGAAAAGGGTGCATCAATTATAACCCATCTCTGTTCGTTCGCCAGTTTGGATACGCGTTGAAGAACCCACCCAGGGAGGAAGAAGTACAGGAATCTCTGTACTTCACCGGTGATTTGAATGGAGAGTTACTAGCCAAGCTTCAGCACGCCTGGACGCGTATCAACAGAAGAGGGAAACCACTGTTGGGGAAGAATGATTGTCAGGCTTATGTACCATACAGAGTTTGGATCCAAGAGAGAGCAAGACAGTTGCTGATGCCATTTCCAGCTGCACCGGTCCCTGTCCATATTCTGGTAGAGGAACCAACCACTGTTACTATGGAGGTCTACGAGCGAGTTGTAAAAGAAAAAGAAGCCTTGGTGAAGATCAATGAAGAGTTAGAAAAGGAACTGGCTTAGATGCGTAGTGAGAAGAACAAGGTTGTGCATTCTTTCCAACAACAGATTGAATTAGTAAACCGGCTAGGTGTTGAATTGACTGAAGAGAAAAGGAAGCGTGAACGCCTGGGGAAAGAGTTCAAAAGCTCTCATGACATGTTGGAGTCCAAAAAGAAAGCACTCGATGCCGCCCACCGGGAAATCTCTTCTTGTAACAAGACATGGAATGCTACGCTAACCAACAACAAAAAGAGGGAAGACAAATTGAAGCAGCAAATTTCTGAACTTGAAGAACAGTTGAAGGCTAGCACTAAGAAGCATGAAGAGGAGGTGATGGCAAGATATAGTCTCCAGAATGCATTGAACAAGGCCATCGAAGGAAAGAAAGAAGCTGTGTCTCAGAAGCGGAAGCTAGAGGATCGCTTCGGAGAAGGGGCATGGGAAGAATCCGCTGGTGATTTGCGACGTGTTCTCAAGCGAAGAGATCTACTTGTTGAGGGTCTGCTTACCCGACCAAGTCATCCAGAGACTAAGAAGTTGCTAGAGGAGTACCAGGCATATGGGAGTACTTGACCGTTTCATGTATTAATGTGTATGCTTTATTTGCATTTGTGCTGACCATCACCAGGATTGTTGGGTGAGGTTATTGATATTGTATTCTTGGCTTAATGGATTTCTCTGCAATATATGAGGTGTTTTCTATGATTCGACTCCGAACTTCGTATTGCTATCACTGTCACCGCACTGACACATTCGCACTAGAATCGGGGAATGATACGCCCTAATGCACAGACCCACATTGCATTGCATTCACATTCATATTGCATTACAGGTGATTATTGAACTGTATCTCATTTCCTGCACTGTACCAGGTCTTTTCAGGATTGAAAGTCAGCGCCCGCACCGATACTCCACTCGTACCAACTGTAGAAGAATTATGGATCAGATGCAGAAAAAAATGTAGGACATGCGTGAGAAGCTGGCGCTATTCATGCAGACAATGGAGACCATTGCGAAAGGCCAGGAGAATTTGCAAGCTTTGGTGCAGCCTTTGTTGGTAAGAAATGTTGGGCACGGAAATGAAGACCATAATTCTGTGCGAGTCGACTATTCACGGGGATGGTACCCCCACACCGGTGGCTCCACCTGTGGTAAACATACCTGCTGTCAATGTGAACAACGGCGCTGCCGCCGGGAACGGTAACGTTGGAATCGGTAACGAGACTGTCGTCAACAACGTTGGGCTCAGAGATGTCAACCTGGGTGATAATATGGGA
Source organism: Lathyrus sativus (assembly GCA_963859935.3). NCBI lineage: Eukaryota > Viridiplantae > Streptophyta > Magnoliopsida > Fabales > Fabaceae > Lathyrus > Lathyrus sativus. Next base: position 239,948,554 of record OZ012740.1, on the reverse strand, counting down.
GGTAATGGATTCGGTAATAATGGATTCGGCTTCAATGACCAGGGGTTTGATCATGCTGGGAAGTACGACTTCAACGCTCAGGGCTTCAGACAGGACGGATTTGGTATGACTAATCAGGGTTATGGCGGATTTGGAAATGGAAATGGCGTTGGGTTAATGGCTTTTGGACCTGCAGGAGTCGCTCCGGGGTATGGTAACAGGGGGCGAGGCCCTGTGATGAATCAGACTAGAGTTGGCCGTAATTACGGGTACGATGGATACGGAATTGGGAACGGTAATTGGCAAGAAGATCAGCAAGAGGATGCTTTCTCCGGTGGAGGTTTAGAAGGTCCTATGGATGACTCTCAGAGAATCAAGATGCTCGAGGAGCAGATGAAGGGGGTCGTGAATCAAAGCGCTGTTGGCTTAGATATGACTACAATGGGTCTGGTGCCTGGCCTGAGGGTACCAATAAAATTCAAAGCTCCCACATTCGACAAATATAAGGGGGGATACCTGTCCAAAGGTGCACGTGCGGTCATACTACAGAAGGATGTCGGCATATTCAAACGATGAGAGGATGCTGATGCATTTCTTTCAAGATAGCTTGTCTGGTCCTTCCCTTGAATGGTATATGGGGTTGGAGCCAACACAGATAAAGACATGGAAGCAGCTGGCTGAAGCGTTTGTGGCTCACTATAAGTACAACAGTGACTTGGCACCCAACCGGGTCCAATTGCAGGGGTTGTCCCAGAAGAAGGGCGAGAGCTTCAAAGAGTATGCGCAGAGATGGCGCGACATGGCTGCTAGAGTTCATCCTCCTTTAGAGGACAAAGAAATGAATGATATGTTCATAGGAACATTTACCGGTATGTTTTATGACAAGTTGTTTCATACTTCTTTGGGCAGTTTCTCAGACTTAATCCTGATGGGTGAGAAGATTGAAAGCAACATTAAACAGGGAAGATTCCAAGCTGAAGAATCCAATTCAGCTGGCGGTAACAGAAGGGCTTTCGGTGGGCGCCGTCAAGGTGATGCAAGTGCAGTGTTTGGGGGCCGAGGCCGGGGCAGAGGTCAAAACCAGTACAATCAGCCGCAGCAGGTGGCAAGTGTTACCATTTCGTTTCAACAACAACAAATGCAACAACAGCAACGGCAGCCACAACAGGGGGTACATCCCGCTCAGCGCAGAATCCAGGGGGGCAAACCAAGGAGGGTGTTTGAAACGCCTCCTTCAACGTATGCCGAATTGCTACAGACGTTACTGGGTTTGAACTTGGTGGAAAAGAGAACTATGGCGCCAGTAACGGGCACTCCTCCGTACGGATTTGACACAAGCAAGCACTGTGAATTCCACTCCGGGGCTCCTGGCCACGATATAGAGGGTTGCCACGCGTTCAAGCATGTGGTGCAGGATCTATTGGATAGTAAGGCTATCAATTTTGGACAGGCGGGTCCGAATATAGTACAAAAGCCCATGCCCAATCATGGGGCAAATGCTATTTTAACCGAGGAAGGTTTGAACTTGATTATGAATGTTGACGACCTCAAGACACCGTTGTGTGAGATAAAGAGAAGGTTATTGCAAGGAGGTGTGTATCCAAGCTGCGACGAGTATTGTTTAGAGTGTTGGACCCAAGCTGGGGGGTGTGCTGAATTGAAGAAGGGTATTCAGACCTTAATAGATGGAGGCACATTACAATTCGACCGAACGGCAGTTGAAGAGCCTGCAGAGTTATCAGCGGACGAGCGAAGTGATGTAGCTACTGTGACGATTCCCCGAAAAACGATAACTATAACGGCGCCGGCCAGGCGACCGCCGATCACTATCACCAAGGCAGGACCAATCCCTTATGAGAACACTAAGGCAGTACCTTGGACTTATGGGTTGGAAGTGTACTGTGATGGGGTGAAAATTGATGTTAGTAAGCCACCAGATGAGGTTGTAGACAATGTCGTCGGTACCGGAGGGATGACAAGGGGTGGGAGAATCTTCATATCGCCTGAGGTATAGGCTGAACGACTGGCAAAGGGAAAAGGAAAGATGAATGAGAATGTCCCGGTGCAGAGGAACGAAAAAGAAATGTCGTTGAAGGATGTGGAAGAGTTTATGCGCCTTATTCGTAAGAGCGATTATAAGATTGTTGAGCACCTTCAACAGACGCCGTCAAAGATATCCATACTGTCGTTGCTATTGTGTTCCGAAGCTCACAGAAATGCATTGCTGAAAGTTATGGATACGTCCTTCGTACCCCAAGATGTTTCCGTGAATCAGTTGGAGGGGGTGTTGGCGCATGTGAACGCAGGCCATAGCTTGGGATTTACAGACTTTGATTTGACCCCGAAGGGGAGAGAGCATAATATGGCGTTGCACGTCTCAGTTGAGTGTAGGGGCTCAGTCATGTCTCATGTACTGGTAGACACCGGATCTTCCTTGAACGTGCTACCCAAGAAAGCAATGATGAAACTGGATGTCAGAGGAATCCTTTGTACGCCTAGTGACTTGGTGGTCAGGGCATTTGATGGTACACGAAGAACAGTCTTTGGATCCATAACATTACCTCTACAGGTGGAACCGGAGGTTTTCGCAACTGAATTTTATATTATGGACATCCAGCCAGCATGCAGCTGCCTTCTCGGACGACCCTGGATCCATGGTGCTGGGGCAGTCACATCTACTATGCACCAAAAGCTGAAATACATGGTAGGGGACAGTGTGGTCACAGTCTGTGGAGAAGAAGATATATTGGTTAGCCATCTGTCATCATTCAAGTATGTAGAAGTCAACGGCGAGATTCATGAAACACCCTGTCAAGCCTTTGAAGGGTTGCGCATCAAAGACAAAGGTCCCGGGCCGAGTAAAGCGTCAGAGGTAACCGTCTCGTCATATAAGGAGGCTCAAGCTCTAGTGAAGACTGGTGAGACAAAGGGCTGGGGCAAGGTGCTAGATATTCCCGTGAAGATGGACCGATTTGGGCTGGGATATCAACCGTCGTCATCAACGCCTGCTGCAAAGGCACCCCGTTTCAAAGGACCGATAACCATCACCGCTAGTGGAGCGTGTCACGAGGCCATCAATGCTGTTTCAGATTCCAAAGAAGGAGACAGTGACTGCGACATGGACGCCTGGATTCAGCCAAGCGTGCCAGGACAAGGATTATGCAATTGGTCTATTCAGGAGATTGTTCTTGTGACTCACAAACAGTAATACTTTGTTTTCTTAATTGTTGAACAATCTGGTGTCTTACCCGGGGCATCGTGATTTTGCTTAGGGCCGTGTTGTTATGTATATTGCGTTGTTTAATCGTTAAATAAAAGGCGTTTTTTCATGTACAAATATTGCGATCTCTGTTTTTCCTATTTGGGGTTTTACAATAAAATGGTAATGTGGTTATTCGCTTTATACGCATTTTGAAGCATTTAACCATTCCTTTTGCAGGATAACATTTTCAGATGACATCATTGAACCGCCTATGACTCGTCTCGACTTTGAGCACCCGGTATTTCAGGCCGAAGAAGAGATTGTTGAAGATGGTGACGTTCCCGAAGAATTGTCTTGGTTGGTGAAGCAAGAAGAACGAGTCATTCTGCCTCATGAAGAGGTCATTGAAATTATTAACCTGGGGTCAGAAGGGGTTGAAAAGAACATCCGTATAGGAGCCGCGCTGCAGAGCGACGTCAAGCGAAGACTGGTTGAAATGCTCAGAGAGTACAGTGATGTGTTCACTTGGTCGTACGAAGACATGCCTGGGCTTGATACAGATATGGTTGTGCACCGCCTGCCGTTAAAAGAAGAATGCCCACCGGTCAAGCAGAAGCTTCGCAGAACTAGACCAGATATGGCAGTAAAAATTAAAGAGGAGGTTCAAAAGCAGTGGGATGCTGGTTTCCTAGCTGTTACAAAATATCCCTCATGGGTTGCTAATATTGTACCGGTACCAAAGAAAGACGGTAAAGTGAGAATGTGTGTAGATTACCGTGATTTGAATAAAGCGAGCCCGAAAGATGATTTTCCGCTTCCTCACATCGATGTGCTGGTTGACAACACTGCCCAATTCTCCGTATTCTCCTTCATGGATGGCTTCTCGGGCTATAATCAGATTAAAATGGCGCCAGAAGACATGGAGAAGACTACTTTCATAACGCCTTGAGGAACATTTTGTTACAAAGTGATGCCCTTCGGACTGAAGAATGCTGGGGCAACGTATCAGCGTGCAATGACAACTCTTTTTCATGATATGATGCATAAGGAGATCGAGGTTTATGTCAATGATATGATTGCCAAATCCCAGACGGAAGAAGAGCATTTGGTGAATCTGTTGAAGTTATTCAAAAGGCTTAGGAAGTTCAGGCTGAGACTGAACCCTAACAAGTGCACCTTCGGGGTGAGATCAGGTAAACTGCTGGGGTTTATCGTGAGCGAAAAAGGAATAGAGGTTGATCCTGCAAAAATAAGAGCAATACAAGAGATGCCGACGCCTAAAACAGAAAAAGAGGTGCGCGGGTTTTTAGGGAGGTTGAACTACATCGCTCGGTTCATATCTCACCTAACGGCTACGTGTGAGCCATTATTCAAACTGTTGAAAAAAGACCAGGCTGTAACATGGAATGAAAATTGTCAAAAGGCGTTCGATAAAATAAAGCAGTATTTGCAGGAGCCTCCTATTTTGATACCCCTAGTAGCAGGGAGACCCTTGATTATGTATTTGACAGTTCTTGAGGGAAGTATGGGTTGTGTTCTCGGTCAACACGACGAGACAGGAAGAAAAGAGCATGCAATATACTACTTGAGTAAGAAGTTTACTGAATGTGAATCTCGATATTCAATGCTCGAAAAAACTTGTTGCGCGCTAGCCTGGGCCGCCAAGCGTTTGAGGCAATACATGCTGAATCATACAACCATGCTCATCTCGAAGATGGATCCTATCAAATATGTATTCGAAAAGCAGGCATTATCGGGGAGAATTGCCCGTTGGCAGATGGTTTTGACTGAATACGACATCCAGTATGTCTCGCAGAAGGCTATAAAGGGGAGGAGTGTATTATCTGAGTACTTGGCAGAGCAGCCTATTGAGGATTACCAATCGATGAGGTTTGATTTTCCTGACGAGGATATCATGTACCTAAAGATGAAAGATTGTGAAGAGCCGTTTCCAGACGAAGGACCAGAATTGGGCTCCAAATGGAAGTTGATCTTTGACGGAGCTGTAAACGCCTACGGTAGCGGAATAGGGGCAATCATCACTACTCCACACGGGTCGCACATCCCGTTTACCGCTCGATTGACCTTCCCAGTTACCAATAATGAAGCCGAATACGAAGCTTGTATCATGTGGCTTGAAGAAGCCATTGATTTGTGAATCAAAAATCTGGATGTATACGGAGACTCAGCTCTGGTGGTGAATCAAATAAAAGGGGAATGGGAGACACGTCAGTCTAATTTGATACCATACATGAATTACGCGAGGAGATTGTTGCCTTTCTTTGACAAGGTTGAATTGCATCATGTACCGCGAGCAGAGAATCAGATGGCTGATGCCCTGGCCACTTTGTCTTCCATGTACAAAGTCAACTTCTGGAATGAGGCTCCCAGAATTGTTATCTCTCGGCTTGACAGACCTGCCTTCGTATTTGCCATTGACGAAGCATCTGATGATAAACCCTGGTATTTTGATATCCTTAATTTACTGAAAAACAAAGAGTATCCAGCTGGGGCATCTAGTCACGATCAGAAAACTCTCAGGAGATTGGCGGGTAATTTCTACCTGAATCCGGACGGTGTCTTATACAGACGAAATCATGACTTGGTGCTACTACGTTGTGTAGACGAAAAAGAGGCGAAGCTGCTCATGGAGGAAATACCTGAGGGTACATTTGGTACGCATGCTGGTGGGCATGCTATGACGAGGAAGCTGCTGCGGGCAGGCTATTTTTGGCTAACTATGGAAACTGATTGTTTCAAGTTTGCGAGGAAGTGTCATAAGTGCCAGATCTATGCAGATAAGATCCATGTGCCTCTGAGTCCTCTGAATGTGATGTCATCGCCATGGCTATTCTCGATGTGGGGAATCAATATGATTGGAAAGATCGAGCCGACGGCTTCTAACGGACACCGGTTCATTCTAGTAGCAATCGGTTACTTCACTAAATGGGTGGAAGCGGCATCCTATGCAAATGTGACCAGGCAGGTGGTAGCCAGATTCATCAAGAGAGATATCATTTGCAGATATGGAATCCCCGAGAGGATAATCACCGACAACGGTTCAAACCTGAATAACAAAATGATGAAGGAGCTGTGTCAGAGCTTTAAGATCGAGCATCACAACTCCTCCCCTTATCGACCCAAGATGAATGACGCTGTTGAAGCGGCCAATAAGAATATAAAGAAGATTGTTCAGAAGATGGTGGTGACCTATAAGGACTGGCATGAGATGCTACCTTTTTCTTTGCACGGTTATCGTACGACGGTACGCACATCAACCGGGGCAACCCCGTTCTCGTTGGTATATGGAATGGAAGCAGTGTTACCACTGGAAGTTGAGATTCCTTCGCTGAGAGTATTACGAGATGTCCAACTAGACGAGGCAGAATGGGTGAAATACAGGTTGAACCAGCTGAGTTTAATGGATGATAAGAGGCTAGCTTCTCTAGCATACGGTCGTTTGTACCAGAGCCGAATGAAGAAAGCATATGATAAGAAGATACATCCTCGGAGCTTTTAGACGGGCGACCTTGTGCTGAAAAGGACTCTCCCGCCACAGGAAGATCACAGGGGCAAGTGGACCCCCAACTACGAAGGGACATACGTTGTCAGAAAAGTCTTTTCAGGAGGAGCTTTGTTGTTGTCCACCATGGACGGTGAAGACTTTACGTCGCCTGTAAATTCGGACGCAGTTAAAAAATACTTTGCTTGAAATTGACCCGCTGGACAGAAAAAAGAGAGTCCATGCAAAAATGGGGCATCCTGGCGAACCAAAAACAGAATGAAAGGTTCGGGCAAAAGTTAGGGATAAAATTGAAAAAATGTACACCCGCGAAGTTGAAAACCTACACTGGGCGGCTTCGGCAAAAAAGGGTATCCCGGTGAACTGAAAACCCGTAAAGGGCGGTTCACGCAAAAGTTAGGGATTTGAAAAGCAAATGAATGTGGTCCGAATTTGATACTATGGTGCGCATTGGTGCGGGAGAATATACCTGAGGGGTCGATTATCAGATACAATCTCTTTGGAAGTGTGAATACCGGGAAAGCACTAGAATCAGTCGAGTCATAGGAGGATCAACTCGTGATGTTCGTCTGCATCCCGTTGCTGACATGTGTACAAATTTGATTTGTCATTATATTTATGCTTCTTGTGCATACTTGTATAGTTGTTGTGCGTAGCTTCCTCTTTTCAGGAGTTACATCCAGTGTACAAAACTCCGCCCATTTAGGGGCCCAATCAATAAAACATGTTATTCAGTATTTGATGCTGGTTCTTTACTGTTTTGTACATGATAAACGCCTAGGTTTAATAAAACTAGCAAGTGTATAACGTCGCTGGCCCTTGCCAATAATTGCTAAAACTTTGAATTAACTGAAAATAATGTCACTAACACTAACCTGAATAGATTTGGTTGCATAGACTTGTCTTGTCTTGTTCGTGGTGTTGCAGGGTTCGTAGCCGTATGAAGTGGATGATCAAAAGATTGCAGTATTGACCAGAAGCTCGTAACGAAAGACTCGATCCCCACGCAGGTCGCGCTTCTGAGATGACATTGTTCCTTACTAAATAAGGATCAAATTCCCCAGCTAGTCTCAGTTTATCCGAAGGACATTCTCCAGCAGGGTCGTCCACCCTCAGCAGAATTGGCAATTCCGAGATCAAAGGCGGTATTCAGACAGTGCGGTGTCCCCCAGAAGGATTCCCCCATCTCAAGCAGAGTGGTTTAGCCTCAGAAGATTAGCATTTCCAACTCGTGAGCTGTACTTAGACCGTTTACCCTTCCCAGTAGGGTCATTTACTCTCCCCCAGCGGAGTCAGTTGATTTTCCCCAAGAGAATCGTTTCGTCCCCAGCGGAGTTCTCTTTCCAGCAAGTGTTTTCTTTCCTCCCCAGTGGAATTCAAAAAAAGAAAAAAAAGAAAACTCTCCCCGGCAGAGTTGGTGGTGTATCCTGGAATTTATTTTGTCGGAATACCGTGTGATACCCGTTCACTCTCCAGCAGAAGTCCAATCATGATTGGCGCATTTAGTTATTTCTCAGCGCAGCGGGCTTCACTCTTCCAGCATTTATTTTGCTGGAACAATTCTGTAACGCCCGGTTACCCCTAGCGGAGTTGGCATTATCTTCAACATTTATTTTGCTGAAGCGGTTTTGTATCCCAGCAGTTCAAGTCTGCATTTGCATTGGCATATAGTGTCATATTTGCATCTACCAAATAAAAAACGCGTAACATTTCCATGTCGAAGGGAGCATTACGTCATTGTCAAACATATGCATGTTGAAACATAAACTAGATGGTTGACCGTTTGTTTTCAAGTATTGTTTCCCATGCAGGTGGAGAGAGCTCTTGCTCAGATTAATTGCCAGACGTTCAAGATCTCGGCGTGAGACATTCATTGATAATGTCAATTGTGGCATTGTTCCCCACAGCGTTGCTTGTTTAAAGTTTCTCTTACCCCTCCAGCGGAGTATTTCTTCAAGATCGTTGTTATAACAATGTCAAAAGATTGCGTGTATCGATTTTTGGAAGTTGTCTGGCAGTGTGGATTCAGAAAATCCCCAGTAGAGGCCTTCTCAGATTTGCTGCCATGTCAGCACTGAAAGTTGGAAGACTAGACTCATATTGCATTACCCCTATGATTGATGGAGTTAGCTGTTGCAAAGATAGGCAGAAAAGCTGTATCAGAGTTATTTCCCGTAGTGGTGACGGAGTTATGTTCCCGTAGTGATGACGGAGTTATTTTCCCGCAGTGGTGGCGGAGTTATTTCCCGTAGTGGTGGCGGAGTTATTTCCCGTAGTGGTGACGGAGTTATGTTCCCGTAGTGATGACGGAGTTATTTTCCCGCAGTGGTGGCGGATTTACCTTCCCGCAGTGGTGGCGGAGTTATTTCTCGTAGTGGTGACAGAGTCATTTCCCGCAGTGATGGCGGAGTTATTTCCTGCAGTGGTGGCAGAGTTATTTCCCGTATTGGTGACGGAGTTAGTACCCGTAGCGATGGCGGTGTTGTTATTTCTTCACTTATGTTCCCGTAGTGATGACGGAGTTATTTTCCCGCAGTGGTGGCGGAGTTATCTTCCCGCAGTGGTGGCGGAGTTATTTCCCGTAGTGGTGACGGAGTCATTTCCCGCAGTGGTGGCGGAGTTATTTCCTGCAGTGGTGGCGGAGTTATTTCCCGTATTGGTGACGGAGTTAGTACCCGTAGCGATGACGGTGTTGTTATTTCTTCAGTTATGTTCCCGCAGTGGTGGCGGAGTTATCTTCCCGTAGTGATGGCGGAGTTATTTCCTGCAGTAATGATAAAGTAGTACCCGTAGCGATGGCGGTGTTGTTGTTTTTCAGATTATCTTCCCGCAGTGGTGGCGGAGTGATGACGGTATTGTTTTTCTGTAATGGTGACAGAGTGATTTTCCTGTATCGTTGGCAGGATCACATTTTGTTGACAGAAGTACTTCTCCCAGTGAAGTCAATGAGTTCGTTCCAGTATTGACAAGATAATGTTGAAATCAGATCTGTAGATAGCGTTCCCCAAACAGTCGTGCAGTTCATTTCTGCGGTTGGCAAATTTCCGGGTTCTTAATATTCAACCGTCTCGTACCTCGAATGTTTGAAGGCCGTTCGCGCTTCACCCAATCGGGTCCAAGTCGCTTGAATAGGGGCAGCAGTTGCACCCTAAAATTTGCTCAACTTATTCCACCTGATCTTATGTTTCAATTGCATTGTCATTTGCATAAAAAGTCATGTACATAATCTAATCATTTGCATAGCATAACATGGGCAAGTCATCCAATAAGGGACCAAATGCAATTCTTATGAGCATATCAAGAGGGTATTATTCAAATTCAAGCACATCCAAGTCATCAGAAAGAAATTGAAATCTGAGAAGTTAGTGGACTAAGCAGTGGATCTATCTCCTATCTTGAGGGTATTTGAAGATCATCAAAGATGTTGTGAGTCATGAATTGAGGCCATGGAGGGTATATAGACATCATGGAAGACCTATAAGGCCATTTTGAAAGTGAGACAAGTCATTGATGTGATCACAAGAGTTGCAGTAGAAGACAGTCAACTAGGGTTTCATCTAGGTCAACTCTAGGTCAACCCTAGGTCAAATGCTTGTTTGAAGGGCATCAAGGCCTGTTTGAAAGATGTGGGGTTCATCATTTGACATGTAGATATGGATGTGGTGTTGTGGCAAGGAGAAATCAAGAGGAATCAAGAAGAAGAGAAGTTTCTGAATTAGGGTTTCTGAGTAAAGTCCCCTGGTTTAGGTCAAACTTCCCAGCAAGATAATTCAAAATGCAAGCGTCAAATGGATCCCTGGCAAACATGAAACTTGTAGAGTATCTCAAGACCCTTAATTTTAGTGGTGGAAGGCATCAAGAAGATTTATAGAACTCAAGTTATGGTTCTTGCAAGTTACAGGTCATTGGAGGCATCTGAAATTTTGTCTGCGAAAGTTACTTGACTTCCAAGCAACTTTTACCCCTCAAGGAGCTTTCAAATGGATTTATGGTCAACATGAAATTTGTTCCTCATGATCTTAGCTTTCTAGAAATGTATGGTATGCCTTCATCTGAATTGTGGAACTCTACTTATGACTTTGGCAAGCAAAGGGTATTTTGGTCATTTGAGAATTATGGGTCATTTCAAGTATGTGCCTAAACCTCATACAAGGAAGCTTCAAATGAAAAACTTCACAACATAAAAGTTGTTCCAAATGATGTTTTGAGTCTATCAAATTGGTCATGGAGGTTTGGAAATGGGTGTAGCTCATATTTGCAAAAATGACCTAATTAAGGCATGATTTAAGTCATTAAAAAGCCATTTTTTGGGAATTTTTCATAACATGTCCAAATGGGATGAAATGATAGGTCATTTTGATTGGAAAGAATGTTTTGAGAACATTGGCAATAGTGGATTTTTGAGTTTAGTTCAAATTTTGAGAGTTATCATGGCTTGCTTATGATTAAAGTAACATATGCCAAATTACAAGGGATTTGTGTACAAGAAGCTTCCAGCAATTTCTAGATGTTTCCATGGGCATCTATATAAACCTTAGAGCTCCTTTAATGCAGGGTTGCACTTCATTTTGATCCAAATCACATAGTTTCATTCTCTCTTGCATTTTTGCAAATTCATCCAAATTCTATCAATTCTTCATCATTCTGCAAAGTTCTTGATCCTATCATACTCCATATTCATCATAGATCACAGTGCAAGCAAGATCCAAGTGTATTGGTGCAAGAATCGTGTGTTGCAAGTTCATCATTCAAATTGCAAAAAGAATTGGTTACAAGAATCCAAAGCCTTTGAGCAAGCACAAGTGCATACAGAACCAAGATCCATAGCCATTGATCAAGTCTAGAGCATTGCTAGCTGTGAATCCAAGGATCTCACCATCTGTTTTTAGTTTTGCACCAGGTTAGTGATCTCTTCGAATTAGCTTGATTTAGATAGCATGATGTAGAATCATTAGGTTAGAACTGTTAGGAATAAGTAGATGATCAATTCCAGTGAGTTTGAGAGCATTTCATGGAGTTTGCCATTGGAGCACACCAACTGTTTGGATTTAGAACTCTCTTAATATTGAGTGTTAGCACTAGTTCTTTGGCTTATGGTAATCAGTGATGTTTGGTGGTTGTTTTGATGCCAAGAAATTGGAGAAAGAAGAAGTTGAAAGTTGGAGTATTATGGAAGAGTGTGCTATCGGGTTTGGTTTTCTAGGGCGTGTTAGTGAGAACTAGTGATGTATTATTGTTCAGCTTGAGAATTGGAGCAACTTTGTTGTTTATAGAAATGGATTTCATTGAGAAATGGGAGAGAACTAGGAAGATGAAGAGTGCTACATGAAGCTTCGTGCATGGCTGTGTATAGCAAAACCCTAGCATTCCATTGGAGAAGAAACACCTTAGGCGTTGGATGGATGTATTTTCATTGACCAAGACTCTAATCTAACGGCTCATGTTTAAACTGAAGATTGAGAGGGAATTAGCAGCTACGCAAAATGTTGCGTTTCATTTAAGTGCCCTTCATGGGCTTAGTGGATCAGACTTGCTTCCAACACCCCCCACGCGAGCCCAACCACGAATTGAACTGATTTGTCCTGCTATTTGCACCGTGCACGTTTTGTTTTTCTCTAGATTTTCTGAATTAATTTTTGTGTTGGTCTGGGCCTAAACATTTGCTATTCGCACCCCTGGATGCTGGGCCCATGTGACAATTGAACTGGGCGCCCTTGCTGCTTGCACCCCCTGGCTTCTATTTCATTTTTATTTTTTTATTTTAATTCATTTTATTTTGCAATTTTATAAAATCCATAATAAATCAAAAAATAAGAATTTTGACATGGGATTTTTTGCAATAGTTTATAATTGACTTGAAGAAAATTAAAATGATTAAAAAATAATAGTTTAGATATTTTTTCTATTTTTGCTTATATTTTACATTTTAATTGTTTTTAAATAGATTTAATTTGTACATAGTTCTTGTAGAATTTAATTAGGGTAATTCCCTTAGGAATTTAAGTTCAATCTTTTTAGGATGATTAGATGAATGGTTTAGGGTCCCCCTGAATTAATTTCATAATTTTGTGATAATTTTTAGGGTAGTTTTAATTAGGTAGTTCTAGGTAGTATAGAATTTGATTAAAACTTTAGTATAGGTCAATAACAATTTTAGATTTAGGTTTTTTAGGGCAATTCAGTCTATGGGGAATATATGGGACTTAAGGGTAAATATGTAGGGTCCCCTAGCATTTATAATTAATAGAATAATATACTATTTTTGGTTGATTTTTGAATTGATTGATTGTGTGGTGTGCCCTTTCTAGGGTTATTGTTTGATTGTGTGGGGTATTGGGCTTGTTTGGGGCTTGGGTTTGAGTTGATGACTTTGTTGATGAAGCCCATTGAAGAATTAAGAGAATGAAGACCAATTTCCAGAGTTGATGAAGATTATCTTGCTGGCAGCTGTTGAAGGTTATAAGGTTTAGGAGCTAGGTAGAGCTCTAGAATAGAAACTTGATTCACAAACATGGAAGGTCTTATTTGCCTCCATTCTTTCTCTATGATTCAAAGTCTCTTTTAAATATCCACCTCCTTCCTTTGGAAGGATTAGTGAATGTATTTAAAAGATAGAACTTTTGAGAGAAAACTGTCAGTATCATGTTAACAGTCAGTAGGCCACCCTTGGTAGGCAACTGACTGCTTAACATCCAATTCATCTTGTTAACTGCTGCTCATCTTGGAGATTGGGACTTGAAGAAAAGCCATTGAAAGATTGAAGATAGAGACCTTGCTTGAAGGCTTGAAGATGAAGACTGATGCTTGCTTGAAGCTTGTATATGGTTGAAGATGACTTGAAGACAGATGCTGATGAAGCCTGCTGCTTGCTGTTTATTTTTGCTGTTTATAATTTTTGATGTATTGTTCGAATTTCCCTGACTGTATTGCTTGCCCTTTAATCTGTTAGGTTGAAAGCGAATTTTGTTCGCTTTTGCCTATTGTTTTCTAGGTTCGAGGTTGAGTGGGACTCCCTTGCCTCGCTTGTATTGCTGCATCCATGCATTTTACTGCTTTATTGTATATACCTGTTGTTTCTGTTTCCGTCTATTCCCTTAGGATCTCTATTTCTCTCTGTGCAAGAGAGGAACATGATAGACATTAGGCTTTCACCCATGCATGACAACATTAGGTTAGATTTTGATTCCCCTTTTTAAACCATAGATTTTAGAGTTCTGTCTCTTCTTTCTCAAAACAAACAGAAAAACACAATAAATATTTCAAACACAATAAAAGACACTTCTTCAGTAAAAGAATGTGAACTCATCAAAACGTCATTTTTGTCCGCTTGGACCAGTAATCAGAAACACCCTTTTTTAGAAAGAGATAAAAGCAATCAAGACAGACTTGTGTCGTACGTGGCCCGAACTACGTTTGCTCTGATCTTTCGCGCTGTGTGGAAGTACGTAGGCATAGGATGCGATATCCTAGCGAGCAACCTTCCCCTCCTTTCCCGTAGGTAGGCGAACTACGTTGACTCTGATTTCTCGTTCCAGACGGGAATACGTAGGCATAAAGTGCGATACTTTGCCGAGTCATTTTCTTTTCTTTTTAACCCCTGACCTATAGAGTAGATAGAATAACAATCCGTACCAGAAAACAAGCGTGGATCCCGTCGAGTACGACGGATGTGAGGGGTGCTAATACCTTCCCCTTGCGTAACCGACTCCCGAATCCAGGATTTGGTTGCGATGACCATTCCTTTCCCCGTTTTGCGGTAGGTTTACCTCGAGCGTTTCCTTTCCCCTCTTTGGGATAAATAACGCGCGGTGGCGACTCTTCTGTTCAGCCGGCGCCAATTTTCGCAGTAGCGACAGAGGGCAAGTGATGCCCTTGTACTTTTCAAAGTCAGGTACCTTGAACTTGGGAGGCACCTTGAAATCAACAATTAATCCCAGCTTGGACATATCAACGCCCAAAGTATTCTGATTCTCGATATCTCTCATTTTATCCTCAAGTGCTTTGAATCTAAGCCGCGTTTCAGCATTCAGTTCTCCTTCAGCACCTCTCTGAGAGAATACATCATCCTGATGATCCTCAAGCCATGGCTGAGGCACAAACAGATTCCTGACGCCTGCATTGCCGTTGCCCGGCCCGACATTGACATTAGCTCCCAGACTCCCATTACCGACGCCCGCCGTATTGAGTCCGATGTTGGCCATCACATTGCCATGAGCACTGCTGTTGCCCCCGGCCACGGGGACACTATTCTGCGGAGTTTCGACTGGTGGAGGAGTAGGCACGGTCCCACCGTGGAGCACGCCGTTGCTATCAACCTTGGAGATCAAAGGTTGAACCAAAGTTCTGAGCTGATCCTGGCCATTGGCGACCACTTGCATGAGCTCCATGAAGCGATCCATCCTTTCACGGAGCTCCTGAACATCAGTTTGCACTTGCTCCATGATTCTGGTCTGATTAGCTCTAGTAGGATAGCGGTGAATTAGTCTCTGATCAATCCTGGAACCACCGGAATCAACCTGGGACAACCTGTAAACCTGAAAAACCTGTTAAACACAGAAGGGTTAGGAAAAACAACAAAATGCTCGTCATGCAAATGCTTCATGCAAAATGCATGCGTGTGTCTGTGTGCTGGGGAGATCTCCCCCAATCCTAGTGCCTGAGTGCCAGTGCTGATAATAATAAGAAGAAGTCCGAGTCCAATCAGGGAAACAACAATCTCATATATAAAGAAAGCCTATCAAGGCAGTACATAGCATCAGCGAGTACAAGATGAATCAACAGCGTGACCTCAGCCAACAAGCCTGGTGATGGTCAGCATACAACAATGATCAAAACAAAAGGAATACAAATAGTCAAGTACGGCCACGGGCGCGATACTCTTCTAACAACTCCTTCATCTCTGGATGATCCAGCAGAGTGAGCAACCCCTCGACGAGCAATTCCCTCCGCACAATGGTATACTGAAGTCCTTCGACCGAACCTTCCCATGCTCCTTCGCCGAAGCAATCTTCTAATTTCCGCTTCTTGGACTCAAACGTCAGCTTGCGCTCCTTCAGGTTAGCGAGAGCTTTGTTGAGCTGGCCTTCAGCGGCGTATCTGCGGGAGGTTTCCTCATCAAACCTCTTCTCACTGTCCTTAACATGGGCTTCCAGCTTGGAGATCTGTAGCATCAGCTTATCCTCCCGCTCTTTCCTGGTGGCCAGGGGAAGCCTTCCAGTACTGGTTGAACTTGGATATCCTCCGATATGCTTCGTCCAAGTGCTGCTTCTTCATAGCCAGTACGTCGTTGACAACTTTGAAGTCTTAACCCATGCGCTCACGCTCGGCTATCTGCTTAGTCAGGTCTGTACCCAGCTGGTTCACCAACTCTGTCTGCCTTTTGAAAGAATGAACGGCTTCGTTCCTCTCGCTTCGGAGCTGAGCTAATTCCTTCTCCAGTTCTTCGTTCGCCCGCTTCAATTCATCCCGCTTAGCTAACACCTGATTATGCTGCTGAATGGGCACAGTAGTAGGCTCTTCAATCATTGGAGGGCTTTCTGGCTTGGCATGAGGAAACGGCATCCCTATAGTATCTTCTCTGGCTCTGATCCAAGTTACATACGGAGGGTAGGCTTGATTGTTGCTTTTTCCCAGCAATGGCTTTCCTCGCTTACTGATACCATTCCACGTGCGCTGAAGCTTGGACAACAGATCCCCCTCTAGAAGACCAGTGAGGTACAGAGATTCCTGTACCTCTTCATCCTTCGGCGGAGTTCTCAAAGCATATGCGAACTGTCGAACCAGCAACGATGGATTGTAGTTTATACAGCCCTTCCTGCTTATCAAAGGCACGTTTGGAAACCCGTTGCAACTGAAGATCACCTCAGTACCCAACCTATCTCTGTCGAACCAGTCAATATCCTCTGCAGATAAACTCATCAGACGCTCGGACCACTCAGCTGTGGCTGCAGACGAGGCAAAAGGACCCCTCTTGGGCAGATGGCTATCAAGCCATTTGTAAAGCAAGGGTACACAACACGAGACGTTCTTCCCCCTCCTGTTCTCGTTTTTGTAGTGGACTAAATGATAGACATCTCCTATCAATGTAGGGATTGGATTGCCTGAAGCAAAGATGTGAAACGCATCAAAGTCTACAAAATCGGGCATATTGGGGAACAAAATGATGCCATATATGCACAGAGCGAGGATGGCGTTGAATGCGACCCAACATCCGTCTTTGGCACACTGCTGAGCCTTACCTACTAGAAACTGCAAGGAGAACCCAGGAACCTTGTTCCAACTAGTCAATACTAACTCGGAGGCGTCCAGATAAAGTGAAGGAGCTAAACCAGCCAGATCAGGCTCAGCATCCATATGAACAAAAGGCATCTGCCTTTTGATAGGCACCCCTAGCAAATCAGCGTATTCTTCCAGCGTGGGTGCGAGAACAAAATCCTGGAAAGTGAAACATCTCAGCGGAGGGTCGTAGAACTGCAGCAGAGCGTGCAACCCATTCAACTCGAACACAGAAGGTTTATGAACCGAACTGAGCAACCTGCCGTAAGATTTTCTAAACTCATCCCTCACAGAATCATCTGCTAAAGCTATCAAACCAGTCAGCTTAACCACATCAGGGGCAGGGAACTTGTAAGCCACGGTCTTCCTCAGAGAATCCATAACAATACAATAGGAGGCAAGAAATCCTGGATCGGGGAACAACGGTACCTGCAACACAGACACACGTTAATGAAATGCAAATGAGTATGAAAACTAATGCAAAATGCAATTATGCAATAGGAGACCAAGGCAAATGCTGTGGAGATTTTGTATCAACAAAACCATAACGCTGCTCTATCAAGAAAACCACTAATAAGAAGAAAACCCTGGTATCGGACCACAAATCTGCTCTGTCAAGAACCACCATCTGATAGGGCCATATACATAGGATCGTAATTCTGCTCTGTCAAGAACAAATGTCTGATAATAAGGACCTCCGATGTAGGACCAAAAAATTCGCTCTGTCAAGAACAAACATACATCTGCTGATGAGATCTTCAGACCCCAAATCTGCTCTATCAAGAACAAACATACATCTGCTGATGAGATCTTCAGACCCCAATCAAAAATCTGCTCTATCAAGAACAAACATACATCTGCTGATGAGATCTTCAGAACCCAATCAAAAATCTGCTCTATCAAGAACAAACATACATCTGCTGATGAGATGTTCAGACCCCAATCAAAAATCTTCTCTATCAAGAACAAACAACTGATGACAAAAACTCTGCTCTATCAAGAACAAATACACATCTGATGATAAGATCCTCTGATCAAAACCTGCTCTATCAAGAACAAATGCACATCTGATGATAAGATCCTCTGATCAAACAAAACTGATTCGCTGTCAAGAAAACCAGGTGGTCTGAGGGTCAAGGTTTCCTGCAATGAACCCAACCCTGCTCAGAGGTATGGACCTAAACTGACTCAAGTTCGGCATCCTATGCGTTCATCAGCGTCACAGACATTCAAGAGGGGTGATACGATACCTAGAAAGTGTGGCATCACCAGCTCATGAAGCGGCCTCACTCGGCTGAATCACAAATGATCGGTCCCCAGAGTCGACAATCCACCAAACCAGCAACCGTCTCAACCCAAAGGGTTGAAAGAGAAGCCAACCGGGAGAATCTCGTCTCAGCGTGGATTTCATGAGACACTAGTGCCTGCAAAGCAAGCACGCGCCCACTAATTTCCACAACTAATGCTATGGTGCACTCAAGCCTGGGTCTGGCTTCTCACTCATCAGAATGCCCCTTCCCACAACAGCACAGATAATCATATCATACTGAAAATAAAATGCGGGAAATAAAGTGCGAGAAGTAAACACAACCCAACAAGTAATCATACAAGCGCTAGGATTGACTCGCGTAGGGAACCGTTGAAGTCCCCAGCAGAGTCGCCAGCTATCGCTTACGCGAAAATAAGGTGCCGGCACAACATAAGAGTCGCCACCTTTCGTTATTTAACCCTCAGAGCGGGAAAGGAAACGATCGGAAAAACCTGACGAAAAAGGGTAAGACAAGGTCGTCGCAACCGTTGTCTGGGTTCGGGAGTCGGTTACGCAAGGGGAAGGTATTAGCACCCCTCAAGTCCTTCGTACTCGACGAGATCCATGCTTGTTGTGTTTACTTGGACGGGTTGGTTTTATCTATCTACCTATCAAGGCTGGCTTAAAACAAAAAATAAACTGACTCGGCAAAGCGTCACATTTTATGCCTACGTATTCTCATCAGAGGACGAGAAATCAGAGTCAACGTAGTTCGACCTACAACGGATTATGGGGGAAGGTAGCTCGCCAATACATCAGTACTATACCTACGTACTCTCAACAGGTATGAGAGATCAGAGCTTACGTAGTTCGGGACACTACGCTTTATTTCCTGTCTTTTACGAAAGAAGTGTTTTTTATTGTGTTTGCAATTTCAATCGCACTAGAGACTATGACCTGGGAGTGAATGCGTCGCATGTCACCCAAAGGGTACCATACTAAACATCCAGACTGTGGAAAAGAAACTCTCCCAAAATCCTTTCTCAGATAGCTTAAGGCTCGTAACATACGAAAGAAATCATTCATGATTACTGTATCTTAAACTGTTTTTGAGATGAGAAGAGAACAAGCCCAAACTAGGAGGGAGACTATCAAGTCCTACTGTTGTCATGCCAAGGATTCATCCTATGGTTGAGGTTTGAACAGGGAACTCCTAGAAGTTGTCATGCATAGGTTTCAACCTAAAGTTCTATCATCAATTCCTTATCAAAGGAAATGAGAGTCCTAAGGGATCATGTCAATGATACACCCAAACAGACAAAGCATCAGCTTAAACAGTAAAATGCATGCAATGCAAGTGAGGGAGGAAATGTGTGTGGGGCTTCAGCCTCCACAAGCTCATCTCAACCTCAAGCCAGAATGGATAACAGTAATCATACTGAAAGATAAAACAACATGCTATCAAGCAATATAAAGTAAACTGCAGTCATACAGAAGAAATGAAATAAAATGCCATCAGGCAAACAAACCACATGGGCAAGGGAGCTGGGCTCTACCGAATACCCGCAAGCAAAGCCACATAGTAACAATACAAGCAGAGGGAGCAACTCAACCTCTAGTGCAATCATGCTCCTAGATTCTACCTGGTCTAGATATGAACTTATTCTAATGCATCAAGCAGGTCAAACAAAACACATCAATACAACAAAGAAAAAGAAAAGAAAGCAGATCAACTCCTCTCTCAACCTCAAGCTTCAGCTCTTCCAACAACAACTCAGTCTTCAAACTTCCATCACTCTTGACAAATATTAATTTGCTTTTCCAGGTTTCAACCCTTCAACATAAGTTTCAACTTATCTTCTTCTCCAAGCTTCAGCTCCTTAATCAGCTCCACCTTTAGGCTTCACTGTTAACCACAAGTATCAACTTGATCTCCTTCAGGATCTCCAAGCTTCAAAGTAAGTATCAACTTCCTTTGATCTTCAAGCTTCAGCTCTTCAGAATCAATCTCAATTGAATCCTCCTCCTAAGTATCAACTTAGTCTTCAAGCTTTCAAGCTCTCCCTGCTTTACCAGTCTCAACTTGGTCTTCTCTTCTTGCAAGCTTCAGCTTCTTAGAGTAATCTTTAATCACTTAGAAGTATCAACTTCATCCTTCAGTCTTTACTGGATCTTCATTGGGTCTTCAAGTATCAACTTGCTCTTGTTGCTCTTCAAGCTTCAGCTGGAATGGCAATGCTTAAGGACTCATCCTCCTCCATACTCTTCAATGAAGTCTTCATCTTCCCACTCAAGCTCAACTTCTCCCAAGATACTCAAGCCAGAGGAAAACTGGATAAGCTGGGGTGTTAAACTGCTTATTGACCACCAAAGGTGACCTATAAGGGTTCAACATCAAAGGAATGGTTCCCGCAAAAGTTCTACTTCCTAGGTACAATCACTTATCCCTCCCAAGGAGAGAGGTGTATACCATGGAAGGACTTTGAATCATAGGGAGGAATGGAGGTGAAAGATACCATCCATGTTTAAGAAGGAAGTTAACTAGGTCTAAGCTCTTCCTAATCCCTAACCCTAAAACAATCAACAAAACAAACAAGATCAAGCTCTCAACCTCCTCAATTCTCCTCAATGCTTCTACTATGCTATTAAAGTGCTATTAAAAGAGAAAATACACAAAAAATACTACCTAAACAAAATTCTATAAAACCATGTATCAACATAAAAAAATTAAAGTGCTATTAAAAGAGAAAATACACAAAAAATACTAAAAATGCATGAAATGCAAATATTTTTATTTGATAATTTTCTAGACATGAACAAGAAATGGGAGAAAAAATCCCCATGCAAAAATCATTAATTTCCTATTTATTATGATTTTTCAAAGATTAATGAAAAATGGAAGAAAATGAAATTAAAATGAGAAACCTAGGTGCAGATAGCAATGCCAGATAGTTCATTTCATGAATGGGCTCAAAATGGGGGTGGGGATAGTTGTTCATAACTTAAGCCCAAGGACTTGGGTTTAATGAAACACATCGTTTCATCATACTCAGGGTTTCCCTCTCAAATGTTGAGATTCAATCGTGGCCACTGGATCTGGGTGTAGTCAACGAGTCAAGCATGATCTGACGGATGAGGAGTCATCTTCAACCTTCAGCTAGGGTTTGTAACAGCTCTCCATGGAAACAGAGCTTCACATGCCATATTTCCCTCCATTCGTATGTCCTCAAATTCACATGCCATATTTCCCTCCATTCGTATTTCCCTCCAAATTCAATGCTGAACACGCCCATGGCCTAAGATTTCCTTGAAACCTCCTCCAACATGAAACACGATCCAAGATTGAAATTATGGTCAATCCTCAACTTCAACAATTCTTGGATTTCTTGGTACTAAAATGATCACCACACTTCACTGGTGAAAATAAGCTATCAAACTTGTATTCTTCCTCACTATATCTCGAGTTCTTGCTCAAGAAAGTAATGGTGTCCATAACTCAATCTTCATCAATTGATCCCTAACTCTCCAGAAATGATCACCTACTGGTCTCTAACCTTTCTAACCTAACCATTTTACCTAAAGATGCATGAGTTATGGTGTAGAATGAATTTTGCAAACTTGGTATTTCTTGATTCACAGATGGAGGAAACCTTCACTTCAAGCCTTGTAATTCTTCAGAAACCTTCCTTGGGTGATGATAGAGCTTCTGTTTGCAAAAGATTAGATGGAGAATGCTTGAATCTCAGAATCCGATTCTGACTTGCAACCTTGAAAATCCAAATGCCAATTCCTCAATTCACCATGGTTTTACTCTCAAATTGGTCTGCACAGCTTCAATATGATCAATGGAGTGTGTTTAGATTGACAAAAGGAATGGAAATGGTTCAGAATATGGAATTCACTTTCAACTTGCAATGGAGGCAAGTGAAATGGCCAACTCTCTCTTCTCTCAAATATTACACCAACCTTGCATCTGAGCAAGTTCTATAGGTTATATAGAGTGGTTTAGAATCATCTAGAACCATCTAGAACCATCCCATGAGAAATTGGGATTCTCATGTCATGATATTATGAATTCATCTCATCTTATGTGCTATCTCATGCCATAGCCCTTGCAGCCATTGCAACTGACCTGAAATTCTCCTCATATGAGATATATGGTGTGTTAAAACCCTTAACTAACTTGTACATTGAGTTTTCTTAAGTTTTGCCTTTGTGCCTTAAGATGGAAGCAAGCCCTTTCCAAAGCAGCCCCATGATCTAGGCCTCAAATCAAAATTGTGGCTGAACCATTGTTTTTAGAATGTCTTTTAGAGTCAAAATGACCTATTATATGCCATGGTTTGGATGTGTAACTTGGAATTTCCAATTTCCAATTTCAACTTATTTAACTTATGCCTCCATTTTAGGTCATTTTTATCACTTTTTGATAAAAGCCTTTTCAACATCTCATGACCTCCTTACTAGCCTTAAAACATAATTCTAAGCAAGTTTTATGTTGAAGATTTTTCCATTTGAAGCTTGGAAATAGGAGATATGGCCTTATGCTTGAAATGACCTATAACCTCCAAATGACCAAAATGCCCTTGACTTGTCAAAGCCATAAGTTGAGTTCTACAAATCCTATCAAGGACTTCTAGTACTCTCTAGAAAGCTAAGACGATGAGTAACAACATTCATGTTGACCAAGAGGTCATAGGAATCATCCTTCTTAGGCAAAAGTTGGATGCAAGTTGGGTGACTTTCAAGGACCCAGATTCACATACCTCAGATGACCTGTAACTTGCCAAAGTCATAACTTGAGCTCTACAAATCCTATCAAGGACTTCTAGTTTTCAAATTAAATATAAGAGCAATCTCTACAACATTCATGTTATGGGGAAGATGAGATAACAATCACATCTTGAGCTACATTGCCTTGAAGATAGGGATCAAACTAGGGGATTTTACACTGTCAAGCCTTAGAAACCCTAGATTAAAACTTCTCAAACTCTTCAATCATGATGAGTTGGTCTAGGAATCATACTTATAGCATCTCAATGCATCTATCCATGACCACATGGCTCTTGGATTAGGTCTCAACCTTCTCCAAATCATCAGTTGACCCAGGGTTGACCCAGTCAAACCCTAATTCCGCCATTCATGGCTAAGTCTTCTGAATCCTTGTATAATGACCTCTCTAGGCCTCATGATGGCTTTCAAGACATCTCATAAGCTTTCTCAAAGCTTCAGAATCATCTGAGGGGCTCCTACAACTCTCAAGTTATGAGACACACAACCTTGGTTTCAACCAATCTCTCTGAGGATCTCTTGAGTTCTCTGACAAAGATATCAACCTTTGAACACTTGAATAACCTTCTTGGCTAGCTTCAAAGTCTCATATAACTCTTACTGGGTAACCATACCTCTTGATCTACTGCACATACCAATGAAATGCAGATGATGAATGAGATGAACCACAAGCTAGGTAAATAAATGTTGGTCAAATTTTGGGGTGCAACATCAACCAAAGGCAAACCAAGCACAAACCCTATTCTAAGGGGACTAAGGAAGTTAAACTAGATGAATTAGTAAGTTAGGATCACCTAAAACCTAGTACTAAAGTTAGTCCTAACTAAAATACTAAAACCAATTGTAAAATCCTACAAAAATATCTATGGGAACCTAGGTCAATCATGACTCTACCACATTAATTTCAGAGATCAAATCATCAAATTAGACCTAGAACTACATTCTACATTATAAGGTATCAAACCTAAACCCTAAAAAGGAAGCATCTAAATATCAATCTAGAAAGCACACCTATTTTCATCACAAAAATGTGCGAAAAATACTATGGGATCATACATGTCTATCCTAATCACACACAAAAAATAAGGCTTAAAATCATCACCAAGTGATCACACTAAATTCCACAAAATTGTGCATCAAACATAATCATTTTAATATCAATTAAAATATAAAATTCCAATTAAATCAGAAAATGCATGAAATGAAAATATTTTTTCTCTAAAAAATACTAGACTCAATCATGAGTAGAATGCAAAAAGAATGGGATTAATTGGATTAATTTTCAATTTATTATGAAGTTTTCAAGAACCATGGATAAAATGAAAATTAAAAGAAAATCAAATTGAAATAATAACACGCGCGGTGTGGATAGCAACAAAACACAATTCAAACCATGGGTTGGGCCATCAGGGGGGTGTGAATAGCACCTAGTTCACTAAGCCCAGCACCACAAATAAATGAAACGGTGCGCTTCGTTCATTCAGATCCTTCACAAAATGAGTTTAAAACGTGGCTGTTGGATGAGCTTCTAGTCAAAGGTCCAACCATGATCCGATGGTCCCAGAGTCATCTTCAACCCTTTCAAACCTCTGCAACTCGCGCCCAGCTCCGGCCACCACCGGTGGTGCTCCGGTCGTCTTCCCCAACCCTAGTTCTCTCTACAGGCCTCCATTACAAATGGTCAACACATGAAACTTGTCCCAAATCTTGTCACGAATTCAACCATACCCTTAGCTTCCTATGAAACCTCAAGATTCATCATATCTAATCCTCAACCGAAAATGGTAATTCTCCTATTTTGTCACTAATTCTCAAATTAACTATCTGAAATCCATCCTACACCATTCTACAATGAATCTAACACCTTAATTCAACTTAATTCTACCTAAATCATTCTAGAGGAAGAAGGTTACTAACCTGAAAATCTTGGATGAACATATGCCCTAAACCTCCAATTCAAGCTCTCTAATCTTCTAGACACGATCAATGAACCCCCTCTTTGCTTCTGTATGCAAAAGAACCGGTTGAAAGTGCTTGAATCTTGAAATCTGATGGTGAGTTGCAGGTGGAAAATTCTGACTTCAAGAGCACCAATTAGCCATGAATTCTTCTTGATTATGATCTGGACTCACTCCTTAGCATCCATGGAAGAAAGTTCAATCAAGAAAATGGATGGAAAATGAAGAATTTGGTGAAACCGATTTCAATTGCAAGCCAAGAAATCTCAATCTCAATCTATGCTCTCTCCTTCAATTATCACCAACCTCTCCAATGGATCAACTCTATTCAATATATAGATGATGTTTGGATGATCTAGAACCCTCTAGATCCTTCTAATGAGAGTTTCCACTTCTCATGTCATGAGATTTTCAACAATGTATCATGAGATGCACAATTCTGTTTGCAGCTTGGAAACCATCCCATTCTCTTTCAATTTCTCCCCTAATGACATTTTGAAAGAGTTTAGCTTGCAAAGGACCTTGCTCATGCCTTGATTCTATGTTTTGCACATGTTACTTAATATGCAAGCAAGTGCTTTTCAAAGCAAGTCCACAAATTGAATCTCAACTCAAAAATGTGGCTAAACCAATGTTCTTAGAATGTTTTCTAGAGTCAAAATGATATATTACATGCCATGTTTTGGATGTGTAGGTTGAAAATATCAATTTCCAACTTTGGTTTATTTAACTTATGCCCTTATTTTAGGTCATTTTTGCAACTTTGAGCTACAAGCATTTCCATCATCTCATGACCTCCTTAATAGCCTTAAAACATCATTTTGAACAAGTTTGATGTTGAAGATTTTTCCATTTGAAGCTTGAAAATAGGAGTTATGGCCTTATGCTTGAAATGACCTGTAATCTCCAAATGACCAAAATACCCTTGACTTGTCAAAGCCATAACTTGAGTTCTACAAATCCTATCAAGGACTTCTAGTACTCTCTAGAAAGCTAAGAGGATAAGGAACAACATTCATGTTGACCAAAAGTCCATAGGAATCATCCTTCTTTGGCAAAGGTTTGATGCAAGTTGGGTAACTTTCAAGGCCCTAGATTCACATACCTCAGATGACTTGTAACTTGTCAAAGTCATAACTCGAAAGACCTAATTGAAGCAGGGTTTATTTTGAAAGCATACTTTAACGAGATAGCGTTCCTGACTCCCATGAGTTTTGCTAAAAGACTTTTGTTGGTATTGCATGTGCATTCAAAAATCAATGTCACATCTTAACTAGTGATTCGTTCACAAGTTTTTTGCGACATGTTTTCAGTAAAAAAAAAAACTTCAAGTTAAACATATGTAATTGATTTAAAATTATCATTCTCAAAATTAAGCATTTTCTGCTTGCATACATTTGTTGACAACATGGAAGCTTACATATGAGCATTAGTGATGAACTCAATCTTTCGAAGCCTAGAAACCTGATGAGTAATTGGCAAATCGTTTCAAGGAATGATCATATCCGGGGGCATGTTTCTTGAAGACTTCGTTGAGCTTGAGCAAGTTTGTTTTCCCAGTTGATGCTTTCGCAGGGGCAAAGCTTAAATACTCCATTAGTAAAAGAATATGCCGACTACAGTTAATATGGGGAAGTTACGTCGAGATTCGACGAATCTCTCAGAGTTTGAAGAGATTGGGGCAAATTATTTCAAGGTATTATGAACTCGATATTCTCCCAATTAGAGTTTGTCCTTGTTGGTGTTCTCCTCGATACAGTCTGTTGACAATCTCTCAAGCAGAGTTTGGTCTTATTGATGCATTTCTCAGTTGGGCACTAGTTCAAGCATTTTAAATTTGGATTCCCCCTGCAAAGTCTTGATTCAGATTCCTTCAATTTGAGCATGGTTCTCCTTCCCTAACCTGTTTATGATCAAGCATATTTAAGTGTGAATGTGATTGTTGGATCCCATCATGTTCTATGGTAAAATTTGATGAGGAATCCCTGGCAGGTTTCTACCTCCTCCGTTATGATTCTTTGCTCTCATGGCCAATTTTAACCATATTTCCTTTCTAAGAAGTATTGATATAGCAGTCAATTGTTGGGTTTTCTCTCACCCTGTGTTGAGCTTTAAAATCCCCTGCAGGTTGACTTTTTGCTATGATGTTAACTTCTTAATTATCCCCGCAATTCCAAGTTATTTCTCTCGAGGTTGTTAGTACCCAGAGAGTTATCCTTGTTGATCCCGTGCAGAGGATGTGCATTTATTACAAATGGTTGTGAAAGATAGGATATGACCCTCATCAGGTTCTTATTTTCCTCAACAGAGTTAGTTCTTGCTCCTCTGGTAGAATTTATTGGCAGTTCCCCAGTAGAGTTGTATCGAGTTTTCTCCAGTAAGGTTTGCTGATATTCCCTTAGCAGAGTTTTGTTCCTATGGATAACCAGATGGATATTATTCGGTTTTCCCAGCTAAGTCTTGATTCAAAATCTTCTCCAGATGAGTATGTTTCCTTCATCCAGCCAGGTTATGATCAGACAGTTGAGTAGTTTGAGGACCACCTCTCCTTGATGTTAATATCCATGCGGAGATTTGTCTTTGATGATTCCTAGCAGAGGTTATGCATATTTACTTTGGATTATTCCACAAGTAGAGAACAATGTTGCTTACTTCTAAGAAGTGTTGACATAGCAGTCACCTGTCGGGTTTTCTCTCACCTTGTGATTGGGTGTTGATTTAAAATCCCCCACAGTTTGACTTTTTGCTATGATGTTAACTTCTTATTCCCCAGGCAGAGTTGGAAAATTTATGTTGCTTTGTTTTCTCCAACAGTTTTTTCCTCGAAGCGGAGTTCATATTGTTGAATTATTGATGGTTGAAGATCGATCTTTGGGGTCTCCTCCCCAAGCGGTATCTCCATTTCCTCAGTGAGGTTTGAGCCTTGTAGTAGGATTTATTTTCCTTTGATGGCTCTTGTGTATCTCTTGCAGCGTTTCTGTTGCTGATCCCCAGCATGATCTCCAATGATATCTCTAATTTGCTGAGATAAGTCGAGTATTTCAGTGGTGTTGTGATGTTTTGTTCACCCTCTGTTTGCCTTTTTTTGTCTGTTTTGTCAGCATATTCATACTCATATGCGTTGCATACGCATTCATTTTGGTTGAGCATAGCATGCTTTTTGTTGCATTGTGCATCTTGCATTTTTTGGTGTTTCCCTTTCGCCGGTGTTGTTATCCCCGCGGAGTGCGTGTGTCCTCTCTCCATTAGAGTGTCCACCCTTAAGCAGAAAATACCTATCCTTTCTAATTCCCCACTGAGTTTATGCCTCGTGGAAGATGTTTGTTTAGCTTTCCGCCCCAGCTTTTATCTGGATGGAATTGTTCCCCAGTTGAGTTATTTCCTCATTGGGTCGAGTCTTGTTTGACCGTTTCTCTTCAGTTTGTTCCTGGATTGAACTTTGGTCTCTTGCAGCGGTTATTTTGGATTTCCCTGGGCTGTGAAACCTGGATGATGAGAAGGTATTTTTGAGGATTTACTTTCCTCGGAAGGAATCTGTTATTGATTCCCATCAGAAGATGAAGATTTGATTTCCCCAACGGTGTTTTGATAACACTCTCTTGGTGATTGCTTGTGCGACTTCATGTGGCAGTCTCTTTATTTGAGCAACTTGTATGTCTCCAACAAGATAAAACTCACCCAACAAATGGTTGTCTCTTTATTTGAGAAGTTTGTTGTGGGATTTAAGTTGCCCATTGATTGGTAGCAGGTATTCCTTGTGAGTTCATTACCTAAATTTTTCTACCTAGTACTGGGTATCCGGTAATGTTTCTTCACCTTTCGAGTATATTACCTCTATTGACTGGTAATATTTCTCACCCCTTCTGGTTGGTTATGCTTTACCCATTTGACCGGTAAAAGGTAATCCTTCCTTCCGAGCTTGTTGCCTTTATTTTCTGCCTAGTGATAGGTAGTAGGTAGCATTTGTCTCCTCCCTTTGGTCAGTTACCGTCCTATTTTTCTACCCAGTAATCGGTAGTCGATAATCTTTCCTTGTGAGTTCATTACCCAAATTTTTCTACCTAGTAATGGGTATCCGGTAGTGTTTCTTCACCCTTTTGAGTATTTTGCTCATCCTTTTTGGTTAGTTACCGTCCTATTTTTCTACCCAGTAATCGGTAGTCGGTAATCTTTCCTTGTGAGTTCATTACCCAAATTTTTCTACCTAGTACTGGGTATCCGGTAATGTTTCTTCACCTTTTGAGTATATTGCCTTTATTGTGCTATCTATTAATTGGTAGTCGGTAATATTCTCACCCCCTTTGGTTTATTACGCTTATTTTCTACTCAGTAACCAGTAGAAGCATTTTACCTGTTCTCTTTGGATCGACTATATTCACCCAGTAACTGGCAGTTGGTGTCTCTTTCCCCGTTGAGTCATTTCCTTTCCTTTATCGGAATAAGATCTTTCTCTTTTGTTGTCCCTTATGGAGTCTCTTTTCTTCTTTTTCTCCCGAGTTTTTTGTTTGTCTCCTGTGGCACTTTATCCCCACAAAGGTCTTGTGTTTGCATACCATTAGCATAATCATATCATTTTGTGGTCTCTTAGGGCAAAAAATTGGGTTTATTGTTATATTTAAGTCTCTTCTATCTAGTCGAGACAAAGATGTCAATATTCATATCTCCGGATAGAAGAATCTTAAATAGGGGCAGCTGTAATACCCTAATTTTTACCCCTAAGATCCCACATTTCATTTGCATCATTTGCATACACAAACAAGACCATACTTTTTGGTTCTCTCAGCGCATTTGTGTTTTCTACTTGCTTTATGTTTATTTCTGTTTACTAACCTCTAACCAAAATACCAAAAATATTTTTCAATTTGTTTGTTTCTTCTTCTTCTCTGTGTGTTTAGGGTTTTGCAAGGAGATTAATGGCAAGGACGTTCATTCAAGTCTAAATCAGATGGAAGTTTGACCTCATCTTGGTCAAACTATCAAGAGTTTGCTTCAACTATAAATTACCCATGGTGGTGGGATATTTTCTCAGGAAATGTGATTGTTGAAAAATCAAATTGTCTGGTGTTAAAATCCATCAGTTTATTGAGCAGTGTTTTATGAGAAGTTTGTCCTAGTTTTAACAAGAGATTCAGAATTTTGTCTGTACAAGTCAGGTTTGGTGGATGTTCAATCAAGATGTTTGTTTTAGGATACAAGTCCAAAGTGCTCATTCAAGTGTGCCATTTCCAAGTGATTTTAAAGGATGATTGAAGGTTGTCAAGAGTTTAACAAGACAAGATGATTGCCACAATTCAAAATCCAATTTTCAAATGTCAATCAAAACTGATGTTATGCTGGTACATATAATGTTAGACTTTTTGATTAAGAGAAATTCACAGTTGTTGACAGACTCACTAAGGACACTGGAACCAGCATCCATTTCTTTAGAGTCTACACAAAAGAGGCCAACGGCCGTGAATTCAACACTAGAACTTCCACTGCATATGGTGTTGCTTGTCATGATGAAAGAAATAAAGCTGCTATAATGAAGTCTGGAGCAATTTATGTTCTCACCGACAGGATCTCGAATTGTTGCTCACAATATTCTCAGATAAATACAAAGAAGATAGCATGCTAATTTTCCTGGTACTTTAAGACAAACATCGAGTAGTAACTCTGTATTGGAAATCTCGATCGATGCTAGTTATCCAGCTAAACGCCGTGATGTAGTAACAGAAGCCTGCTCCTATTTTTTTTATAAAAAAAAAAACCTGTATACTTCAGCAACTCACAAGTGGAAACCAACAATTTTCTCGTTTGCCGGAGCAATTTCAAGGACAATCAATTTGAACAGGTCGTTACTTGGTGTGATGTCAGTATAAGACTATAGAAGGTATTTGAAGGTTTATTGCAGATGTGTTGCATCCTTCTGCTACTCATTCAATCTCGAGCTTTGCTTCCTTGTTCGATGGTGTTTGAGTTACTTTGGCCTTGAAATATTGTAGGATGTTGCTACTACAAGATGTTATGTAGGTTCTTCGTAGTGCTGTTATGACTCTTGCAAATAGGTCATATGATGGATCTCTCACTGATTCATGCCACTGGGCAGATGGGATTCCTTTAAATCTCAGGCTTTATGAAATGCTTCTACAATCTTGTTTTGATGTTAATGATGAATCATCAATTATTGATGATTTTGATGAGCATTGGGAACATCTCTGTGAGTGCAAAACTGCTAAACTCCGTCTTCTCTATCGTCATTCACTTGGTGAATTAAATGACTTGGCATTTTCAATTGACAAATACATTTCTGATGAAAAAACTGAGAGTAGAAGTGCAAAAAAGCAGTCTTCATGTCTGAGTGCTTTGACAAAAAAGGTGAAAGGTAGCTCCATTACATTCACTCAGCTTGCTACAGAATGGCTTCTGCAATCTAGTACTATTCTTCAGAATGTTTTTGTGACTGATGCATCTGTTATCGCACTAAGGAAAGCTGAACAGTTTCTTTGGGCTGGTTCCGAGATGGATTCTGTTCAGGATATGGTAAAGAGTTTGACTGAAGCTCAGCAATGGGCAGAAGGGATAAAAGATTGTGTCACAAAAATTGAGTTGAGGTTAAAGCATTAGGACTCAAGTTTAAAGAAAATTCATATAGAATATGTTAATGAATTGCTGAAATTTAACCTCGTACCATGCAACGAGCCTCATTATCATAAATTGAAGGAATATGCAAAAGAAGCAAGCTTGTTAATTCGAGATATTGAGACTGCTTTGTTAATGCCTTCCGACTTGTCTGAGTTGGAACTTCTATACTCTAGAGCTTGTGGAATACCCATCTATGTGAAAGGGACTAAAAAATTAAGAAGGAAGATTTCTTCAGCCAAGGCATGGATGTGTAGTGTCAGAAGCTGCATATCAGTTAGAGATCCTGCTGAATTAGATGTTGATGTTCTTTCCAAGTTAAAATCAAAGATTATGGATCTTCAAGTTCAACTCCCATAGATAGATGCGCTTCAGAATCTATTAAATCAGGCAGAATCTTGTAGTTCTCAATGTCGTTGCATGTTAGAAGGTCCTATGAATCTCAAGAATGTTGGTTTGTTGCTTAAGGAATGGGACAGTTTTGCAGTTGATGTACCGGAGTTGAGGCTACTAAGGAATTACCATTCAGATGCTGTTCAGGTGTTAAGAGCAGCAGATTAGTTGGAGAAAGACCTTGTGCAGATAGCTGTTGAGGATTCAGTAGACAGTGATGATGGCAACCTCGAAGCAAGATCTTCTGTTAAAAGAGTTCGTGAACATGATACCGAGACGTATATAAAGAGAGCAACATGCTGCAGTTTCTGTGTTAATCAAGTTACCGAGTGAGAATCCTCCAAGAGTACTTGGCGTTGCTGATATTAAGGAAGAACCTGATGCAAATGCTATTGAAAACATTACTGCAATATGTAGTTTCGTCCAAGGTGAAAACAACGGCACAGTTAGATGCGGCACTATCTTTTCTTGCTACTACCGGAATTGAGAACCTTGATTTGAATAAATTCGAAGAAGCATGTGGTGTTGGTGTTGAGGTTTCAACATAAGATATCAAGCATGCTGTTAAAGTCTTTGAAGAGAACAAGTCTTCAATTCTGGAACTACGCTATCGAACTAATGTTGGTGAATTACTTGGGCATGTGCGGAAAAGGCTCCCAGAACCTGATGCAAAAGCTGTGAAGCCACTCGAAGATCTGTTCACCACGCTCAACAAACACATCCAAGCTTCCGCCTTCACCAATGCCGTCAAACTCACAGATCAGATTCTCGCAATTGCACCTGATGACGAAGACGCTCTCCGATGCAAGGTCGTCGCGCTAATCAAAGACGATCGATTCGATGACGTTATCTCCGCTATTCAATCTTCCAAGACTCCTCCTGAGGATTTTCATTTCCTTAAGGCATACTGTTTATACAAACAAAACAAGTTGAATGAAGCTCTGCAGTCTTTGCAAAAACATGAAATAAATGACGAAACTATGCTTTTGGAGTCTCAAATTTTGTATCGTCTTGGAAAAATGGATGCTTGCTTAGATATCTACTAGAAGCTTCAAAAGTCCAAGATTGATATGTTGGAAATAAATTCTGTTGATGCTATTCTTGCTGGGATCCGAACTGTAACTGGCCCAATGCGATATCTTCTTATTATAAAGAACTATACTGGTGATCGTTTGAACTTTGGTTTGGCTGCTGAGCAAGCAAAATCTGAAGGTTATAAAGTAGAGAGTGTGATTGTTGAGGATGGTTGTGCTATACCTCCACCTCTAGAGATGGCCGAAAGAAGAGGATTGGCGGGGACTATTCTGGTTCATAAGGTTGCAGGAGCTGCTGCAGATGCTGGTCTTTCACTTGGTAATGTTGCTGCGGAAGCAAGATAGGCGTCTGAAAACGTGGGAACAATGGGCGTTACTTTAAAAGCGTGCACAATCCTTGGTAGGATTTTTACAGATTGTTTTAGGCCAACACAAATGGAAGTTGGTCTTGGAATTCATGAGGCACCTGGTTTGGCAGACTGTTGGGGTGAAGAATAGAGAATCTGTACACCCAGTATGAGAAAGCTGGAAAAGCAAAGAAGGTTGTTCAAGCACAGAGTCTCTGGTTTGAAATTTTGAAGTCACAGATAGAAACTAGAAATCCTTACATGCTTTTTAAGGATGCTTGCAATAGGAAGAGCAACCAGCAGAATCTTGGCACAATTAAGTCATCAAATCTGTGCACTGAGATAATTGAGTACACAAGTCCAACAGAGACTGTTGTGTGTAATCTTGCATCAATTGCACCACCATGATATGTTAGAGATAAGGGTGTGCCTGTGGAGTCTCATCAGTCTAAGCTTGTTGGGAGCAGAGGTTCTAGTACTCGATATTTTGACTTTGAAAAACTAGCTGAGGTTACTGTTGTGGTGACAACAAACCTTAATAAAATTATTGATGTGAAATACTACCCAGTTGAAATTGCAGAAAGGTTAAACATACGACACAGACCCATTGGTATTGGAGTTCAGGGTCTTGCTGATACCTTTATCCTTCTAGGAATGGCATTTGATTCCCCAGAGGCTCAACAGTTAAACAAGGACATTTTTGAGACCATATACTATCATGCTCTAAAAACTTCTTGTGAATTGGCTGCAAAAGAAGGCACCTATGAAACATAAAATGGTAGTCCTGTAAGCAAGGGAATTCTTCAGCCTGGCATGTGGGGTGTGATGCCCTCCGATTTGTGGGATTGGAGTGTGCTTCGGGAGATGATATCAAAGACCGGTGTGCGTAATTCACTTCTTGTTGCCCCTATGCCAACTGCATATACTAGTCAAATTCTTGGCAATAATGAGTGTTTTGAGCCATATACGTCTAATATCTACAATCGCAGAGTGTTAAGTGACGAGTTTGTTGTAGTGAACAAGCACTTTCTTCATGATTTGACTGAAATGGGACTGTGGAATCCTGCACTTAAGAATAATATTATCTATGACAATGGTTCAGTACAAAATCTCTCAGAAATACCAGCTGAATTGAAAGCCATATTCACAAGCTGCAGCAAAAAAATGGATAGCACATGAGCCAACTGAAAAATAATCCACGTCATATATTTGAAACTGAGCTGAAATCAAAAAGCATAAATCCACGTCACAAAAGCAAAACGACATGAAGTTTTTTCATAAAAAGGTCACGCATAACTTGCATCACAAAACGCAACAAAATTGAAAAACGGCAATTATCTCTCCCTCATTCTCAATCTATAAATACAACTCACCTCTCATTTGTTTTTTCAAGCTTTGAAGCCAAAATCACTCTGACATTTTTTCTCCTCAGTTTCCCTTCAAATTTCACCTTCGAAATTCATTTTCAACCATTCTTCAAGCTTCACCCAATTCAACTTTCCACATAAAATCTCACTATACTTCAACTTCATTCAACAACCACAACAGGATTCGCATTCACAAAAGCAAGAAGAAGAAGATTGAAGATAAACTCTCCATTTTCGAAGGTATTGGAGCTTTGCCGATGAACTCTCGTTTCTGAATCTCTTTTCGTATGAGCTCTGTTGGTTGAAATTCTGTGTATATTTGGATTCACCTTGTGATTCTGGTTGAGATGACACCAAAATGGAGATTCGCCGTTCCAATCCGTTGAATTTTTGATTCGAAGCTATGGTGAATAGTGCCGCGTGTGAAGAAGAAGATGATGATGATTCTGATTTGTTTTTTTTTCTTTCTTTTTTTTTCCTTTTCAATTATTTCAATTTTTTTTCTTTTTTTAAGAATTTGGGCCGTGTGGCCTTTTTACTAACACCACCACCATTTGTTTTTCTTTTAAAAACCTCTCTTTTTTTTTTTTTAAAGATTTTCTTTCAATTTTCTTTTAATAATTTTTCTAATATTTGTTTTTCTTTTAAAATAATTTTTTAAAATAGATTTTGTTTTGGACCTTGAATTTTGATAAGATCTCATCAATATCAATGGACTTTGGGTGTCGATTTTATCCACCAAGAGAGGTGATTGATATTGATGATGATTTATTCGATTTAAGAATCAAATTGAAATTTCTTTTCATTTTAATTTTCTTTCTTCTTCTTTTTATTTTTGATCGATGAAATCTATGGATCATAGATTGTTGATTATCAAGGTTGTTTAATCTTCATTATTTCAAATCTATGGACGAATAATCATTGAGATAATTCTCCGTACTTTGGAATAGTGATAGATTACCTTTGATTAATTGATGAAAAATCTTGATTATGATGAGATCACTACCTCTTTTCTTTTTGTGTGGCATGTTTTAGGAGAGTGATTTACATATCACTTCTCTAACATGTGTTAACACTAACATTATTATTGACCGGCCTCAGATAGTCGTGGTTTCTACATAAACCCGATTACGATTGCTTAACATAGCGCTAAAGTGTCCCTTAATCGGAAAATGATCATTCGTGGCTCAAACTTATGTTTGAAAGTCCAAGTAGGATTAGTTGCTTGTCTTAAGTCCACTACCTATGAAAGTCATTGTTAGGAGGCTTTGATCCTATCAATCCTCTAATGAGTTTTCATTAACCTTGGTCTAAGTGCAAGAATTAATCATCATTGATCATATGTTCTAACCACTAATTACTAATTCACTAACATTATCTTTGTTTAATTTTGTTTATATTCTCTTCTTACTCCTTATTTCTTACTTTTATGCTTCCATATTATCATTTCATATCATATCTTTGTTTATGTTTATGTCATTTCTCTTTTGTCCACTTGGACCATATCTTGTTCAAAACACTAATAAAGGATAAAAAATCTCTAAAAAACTTGGTGTTGTTAACTTTGTGGTTATGCTCTTGGACTACTCTTAGACCTTGGACTTCATGGACCTTTGGACTTAGAATTAGGGCTCTTATTCCTATGCTTGGAGTATTGTGGATCTTAGCCTTTATTTGGCTCGCTCATTAGCTTATGCTTTAAATCAGATGGAATTCTTTTTTGCTTGCTATGGAGTGTGCTACAAGTCGGTTAGATCTTTCTTACCTCTAGCTCTTATTTTGGTTTCTAGGATAGTCACTTCATCTCCTCCCCTTCTTAAATTTTCAAAACTTTCTTCCTCTTTCAAAACCTTCTTGGTTTCAAACTTCAAAACCGCTTTTGCAATAAAACCTTGACTTTCGTCAAGTGATTTTTAAACTTTTTTTTTTCTTAATAAAAGTCAATCAATGTTAATCATGCTTTGACCAATTTCAAAAGACATAAAAAATACAAAAACTCATCAACTCTTTTTGTGCCTTTATGCACTTTTTCACTTTAAAACTTTTCATAAAGTTTAGACATGATTCATTTCTATAGTTGAGATGTAAATCTCCTATTCCCCATATTATTAAGACTTTGACATTTTCCACGTTGATGTTGAGTGATAGTCTTGTTGATAATCCAAGCAAATCCTCCATCTTTATGTGACGCAGATGTTGTCTTAATACTCGTGGGTGGATAGTCGCAGTTTTCTCCTTGAATTGACGACTTGTCTTTACATCTAAAATCAATCAAAACCAACAAATTTTTGTCATTTGTACCACGAACTACGGGGTTTTGATCCCATATTGCACTTTGTGGGTACGTAGGCATGAGGCGATAAGTCTCTCCAAACACAAAAATCTAAAAAATAATTCTCTTCTCATCTCCCCAATCTCTTTTAAAACAAACCATTTTCAAACCAAAAAACTTAAATATTTCAAAGGGCTCCTATAGAGTACTATAGACGTTTTGGGTGCTAACACCTTCCCATTGCGTAACCAACCCCCTTACCCCAATCTCTGTCTCGTGTTCTTACTTTAGAACTCTTTGGTTTTGTTCGCTCTTTTTTCTTTCCTTTTTGGGATAAAATAAAAGTGCGGTGGCGACTCTTGTTTTCTTTGAGTTAAGTTAATCAATAACTTACACTCACGAGTTTTACCGCTACAGAAAAGTGGCGACTCTGCTGGGGACTCCAACGGTTCCTAGTGGGTTTCGCCTACTCTGATTTATTTATCGCTTTCTGTTTGACTTGTTTGTTATTGATTGTTCTGTTTTGGTGCCCGATAATCTTTGTGGTGAGATAAGTCCTATACCCGGACTTGAGTGCACTTACGATAGGAGGGTGGTATAGTCTTGTTGGCTTACGTGGAGTAGTCCTTACTAAGCTGACTTGAGATCCCCCGCTCGGTGGAGGCCCCTTTGGAATTACTGATGCCTTACGAGTAGTCATAATTGATATTACTTTTTCCGACTGGGAGCCTGAGAAGCTGAGGACCTTAGAACCCTTCAACCCATCTTGGCCTTATTAGGACGTGGTGCGGTGGCTGTTCAGGTGTAGACTTGAATTAGTCGTTACGCGATACCACACTCAGATGAGTTTCTCTTGAGAATATTGTTGGCCGACGAGTAGTCGTTTAAGCCGATAATATCCAAAAGATGGAATTATGACTCTGGGAACTTTTTAGAACCTTGTTCTACAGGTGATGATATAACCATAGTACATACCATTGTGGGTTGGTTGGTTCTTACCTTTGGCTCCATGCTCGCGCCGAACCTTTGAACCTGTGTGCTTTGTATGTCTTGTTTGTGGGTGTTGCATCTTGCACTCATGCATTCATGAGCATTGTGTTTCAGTTGGTTTTTAAGGAACCCAGAGATTTCTTTTTGCAAATATCGCAATTTTTTTTTAGAATCATGGATATTGAAAGAAGTAACACTAAGAAGTACATTTTCGCGAGTTTTGACTTACAAGAGTTGAGAAAGCTTGGATCTTTGGTATCTAGTCCTGTAGATTTTAAATGCTGTTTAGGAAACTGTTGATTATTCTGAGGACTGATGTTGAAGAGGGGATCCTTAATACCTTGGTCCAGTTCTATGATCTGTTGCATCGTTGATTTACTTTCCCAGATTATCATCTATTTCCAACCTTAGAGGAGTATGCCTATCTTTTGGGTGTACAAGTCTTCATTGAGTTTCTTGAGCGACGTGTCATGAAGAGATCCAAGGATTCAGAGGATTTATTTTCCTCTAGAATATCATCATCTGTTCGTCTTCTTACCTCCGGTTCTTGGAAGGGTATCATGGATTGACTCGTGAAAGAGAAAGACACTATGAAGATCAGCTATATAAGATAAATCAAGAGGCTTCACAAGAAGTATCAGCTTAGAGTTGGGTCGTTTTCAGACACGATTCCTTAGAACTAGATTTCATTTTCTCTTGTGTTGTAAGATTGATGAAACTGTACTTCAAAGCTGTAATTCTTTCAATATTAATGAAAAGAGATTCTTTTGGTATATCTAGTGCGTTATCTTAATGTAATGTTTGCAAACTACTTTATAGTTCCTTGAAAACTTGCATTTGCATTTGCACATCAAGCATCATTCTGCATTGTATCTTGCCTTTCCCGGGTGTCTTATTTACTTCCCGTTCTTGGTCTTTGTTCAGACAAGTTGTCGCATCACTACAATACTCGAGCTAAAGATGGATCAGTTGCAACAAGAGAATCGTGAGCTTCGCGAGGAATTGGCTACTTTGAGGGATGGTATGGAAAGGATCTCTACTTTGGTTGAAACTCTGGTTGTTGCTCAGAATCAACTTTCTCCTCATGTTTCTCAGACTCCACTACAAAAGACTGTGATTTCTGAAATCATTTCAACACTCATTTCTGTGGCTCCCATTAGCGCTTCTAGTCATGTTACCGAGATGTGTCTCGAAGAAGGTGTCCATAAAGGATGGTTGACCAAAGAAAATGGTTCTTCTAACAGTTCTAAGGAGTTCGGAAATGGTTTTTCCGAGAAGAAAGAACAAGCTGCTAACGCTATTTCGCAAGGAAAGCGTAGAAGATCTCATAACAAAAGTAAGCAACAACATACACAACAAAAGATTGATCAGCAAAGTTGTGTTCAAAAGAAAATGCAGTTTGATCCGATTCCGATGTCGTATGCAGAATTATTTCCTGTCTTAATACAGAAGAATCTTGTGAAGACCAGGTCTCCTCCTGCTGTTCCAAAAGATATTCCATGGTGGTATAAACCAGAGACTCGTTGTGCTTTCCATCAGGGTGCACCAGGGCATGGTCTTGAAGATTGTTTTCCTTTGAAACATGAAGTGCAAAGACTAGTGCAAAAAGGAATTTTGTTTCTCAAAGGCACAAACACCCAAGTCAATATGCTGCCTAAACATGGTAACGCCACTGTAGTTGAGATGCATGCCGCAACTCCGAATCATTTCAAAGAAACTCAAGTTCTTCCGCCACTTTTTGAGAAAGAATTGTTCAAAATCCAATATGGTTCGAATGGCCAAACTAGTGGAGAAAATTTTGTTAGTGATTCCCAAGTAGGAGAAAATGTTGAGGTTCATGCAATTCAGAATTCTTCTCAGATTCTGCAAAATCCAGTCTTGAATGAACCAAAAGGAGAGACTCGCCAATTTGATTCAATCCTAATGACTTACAGTCAATTATGGTCTTATTTTTCCCGAAACTCGGTAGTGACACCCAGAAAAACCAGAGTCATGAAGTCTCATCCTCATTGGTACAATCCAAATATCAGTTGTGTGTTTCATGATGGGGTAATGTGGCATCCAATTGAGGAGTGCAAGGTTTTCCAAGAAATGGTTCAAGAGATGATTGACGATGGGGTGTTGACTTTCGAAGGAGGAAGCCCATTTTTGAATGGAATGCCTTTATGTTGATAAAACATAAAACTCGAGGAAATTCATATTGCTGGTGTTAGTGGAGTGACCTGTAGTGGTCGTGCACTTACTTCTGTTTCTCCAAAGGAAGTTGATGGTGTTCTTTCAAGCTCGAATTGAGATAGTCTCCTCAGATCATTAGTTCATTTAATGCAATTTTATTTGTAATCTCTCATGTTTGTTAATGCTTTGTTTGCTTGTAGAAACTTGTTTGATTTTGAATATTAATCATAATACAATGAGTATGTTTGTCTTGAAGAAATCCATTCGCGTTCGCTCATAAATTTTTTCCTGCATTTGCAATACCAAATTCTTGTTTAAACTCTTGGAGGGAGGATGATGAAGTGAAAACGCAAAATTTCTGGTTATATGCTTTTGAATAAAACCCTGCTGATGATGTAAGGCATTATTTCAAATTCCCAAACACTGGAGATATAAGGAAGATAATCCCTTATTAACCCTTTTGAGCCTCGAAGTAGGAGTTTTCCTTTCTAAATGGAAAAAACCTCACATTTTAACCTGGGGCAGGGTAGTCTTCAGTTAAATTGACCAAGTGTTCAAATTTCCAAAAGGAGTGTGTATTTAAGGACCAACCATGATGGTTATCCAAAAGAAAGAGACAATCACAACCCTTTTAACAAGTCAGATAAGTCAATGTCACGTGATTTGTTCAAAAGAAAAATAAAAAGCCCGCTAAGTCGTACAACTTGAAAACAAGTGACTTAGGCAAAAGTTAGGGCATCCCGCTGGACATCAAAAATTCAAAAGAATTGGTTCCGGCAAAAATTAGGGAAAATAAAAGACGCGAAAAGAGAAAAGAAAGGATTACAATGAAAAATCCTGAACAAATCTATGTGACTACAAAAAGAAAAAAAAGGTGGGTGACTGTTATTCCTTGAAAAGCCTTATTGGCTCTTAAACCATCATTTTTATCAGTTCCTCAACCATCAAAATCCTTTGAGGGATGAACAGTTGTGTCTAATTAGCTGAATATAGGACTGAAGAACATCACGGAGAATGGGTGGGTACAAATAAACTTTGAGCCTGAATATCCTTTTTTCTGAAAACCGTGAACCAGACCACATTATAACCCTCGAAAGACCTAATTGAAGCAAGGTTTATTATGAAAGCATACTTTAACGAGATAGCGTTCCTGACTCCCATGAGTTTTGCTAAAAGACTTTTGTTGGTATTGCATGTGCATTCAAAAATCAATGTCACATCTTAACTAGTGATTCGTTCACAAGTTTTTTGCGACATGTTTTCAGTAAAAAAAAAAACTTCAAGATAAACATATGTAATTGCATTAAAATTATCATTCTCAGAATTAAGCATTTTCTGCTTGCATACATTTGTTGACAACATGGAAGCTTACATATGAGCATTAGTGATGAACTCAATCTTTCGAAGCCTAGAAACCTGATGAGTAATTGGCAAATCGTTTCAAGGAATGATCATATCCGGGGGCATGTTTCTTGAAGACTTCGTTGAGCTTGAGCAAGTTTGTTTTCCCAGTTGATGCTTTCGCAGGGGCAAAGCTTAAATACTCCATTAGTAAAAGAATATGCCGACTACAGTTAATCTGGGGAAGTTACGTCGAGATTCGACGAATCTCTCAGAGTTTGAAGAGATTGGGGCAAATTATTTCAAGGTATTATGAACTCGATATTCTCCCAATTAGAGTTTGTCCTTGTTGGTGTTCTCCTCGATACAGTCTGTTGACAATCTCTCAAGCAGAGTTTGGTCTTATTGATGAATTTCTCAGTTGGGCACTAGTTCAAGCATTTTAAATTTGGATTCCCCCTGCAAAGTCTTGATTCAGATTCCTTCAATTTGAGCATGGTTCTCCTTCCCTAACCTGTTTATGATCAAGCATATTTAAGTGTGAATGTGATTGTTGGATCCCATCATGTTCTATGGTAAAATTTGATGAGGAATCCCTGGCAGGTTTCTACCTCCTCCGTTATGATTCTTTGCTCTCATGGCCAATTTTAACCATATTTCCTTTCTAAGAAGTATTGATATAGCAGTCAATTGTTGGGTTTTCTCTCACCCTGTGTTGAGCTTTAAAATCCCCTGCAGGTTGACTTTTTGCTATGATGTTAACTTCTTAATTATCCCTGCAATTCCAAGTTATTTCTCTCGAGGTTGTTAGTACCCAGAGAGTTATCCTTGTTGATCCCGTGCAGAGGATGTGCATTTATTACAAATGGTTGTGAAAGATAAGATATGACCCTCATCAGGTTCTTATTTTCCTCAACAGAGTTAGTTCTTGCTCCTCTGGTAGAATTTATTGGCAGTTCCCCAGTAGAGTTGTATCGAGTTTTCTCCAGTAAGGTTTGCTGATATTCCCTTAGCAGAGTTTTGTTCCTATGGATAACCAGATGGATATTATTCGGTTTTCCCAGCTAAG
The DNA here is from genome assembly GCA_963859935.3 of Lathyrus sativus. Classification (NCBI taxonomy): domain Eukaryota; kingdom Viridiplantae; phylum Streptophyta; class Magnoliopsida; order Fabales; family Fabaceae; genus Lathyrus; species Lathyrus sativus. Next base: position 239,905,968 of record OZ012740.1, on the reverse strand, counting down.
TCTTGATTCAAAATCTTCTCCAGATGAGTATGTTTCCTTCATCCAGCCAGGTTATGATCAGACAGTTGAGTAGTTTGAGGACCACCTCTCCTTGATGTTAATATCCATGCGGAGATTTGTCTTTGATGATTCCTAGCAGAGGTTATGCATATTTACTTTGGATTATTCCACAAGTAGAGAACAATGTTGCTTACTTCTAAGAAGTGTTGACATAGCAGTCACCTGTCGGGTTTTCTCTCACCTTGTGATTGGGTGTTGATTTAAAATCCCCCACAGTTTGACTTTTTACTATGATGTTAACTTCTTATTCCCCAGGCAGAGTTGGAAAATTTATGTTGCTTTGTTTTCTCCAACAGTTTTTTCCTCGAAGCGGAGTTCATATTGTTGAATTATTGATGGTTGAAGATCGATCTTTGGGGTCTCCTCCCCAAGCGGTATCTCCATTTCCTCAGTGAGGTTTGAGCCTTGTAGTAGGATTTATTTTCCTTTGATGGCTCTTGTGTATCTCTTGCAGCGTTTCTGTTGCTGATCCCCAGCATGATCTCCAATGATATCTCTAATTTGCTGAGATAAGTCGAGTATTTCAGTGGTGTTGTGATGTTTTGTTCACCCTCTGTTTGCCTTTTTTTGTCTGTTTTGTCAGCATATTCATACTCATATGCATTGCATACGCATTCATTTTGGTTGAGCATAGCATGCTTTTTGTTGCATTGTGCATTGTGCATCTTGCATTTTTTGGTGTTTCCCTTTCGCCGGTGTTGTTATCCCCGCGGAGTGCGTGTGTCCTCTCTCCATTAGAGTGTCCACCCTTAAGCAGAAAATACCTATCCTTTCTAATTCCCCACTGAGTTTATGCCTCGTGGAAGATGTTTGTTTAGCTTTCCGCCCCAGCTTTTATCTGGATGGAATTGTTCCCCAGTTGAGTTATTTCCTCATTGGGTCGAGTCTTGTTTGACCGTTTCTCTTCAGTTTGTTCCTGGATTGAACTTTGGTCTCTTGCAGCGGTTATTTTGGATTTCCCTGGGCTGTGAAACCTGGATGATGAGAAGGTATTTTTGAGGATTTACTTTCCTCGGAAGGAATCTGTTATTGATTCCCATCAGAAGATGAAGATTTGATTTCCCCAACGGTGTTTTGATAACACTCTCTTGGTGATTGCTTGTGCGACTTCATGTGGCAGTCTCTTTATTTGAGCAACTTGTATGTCTCCAACAAGATAAAACTCACCCAACAAATGGTTGTCTCTTTATTTGAGAAGTTTGTTGTGGGATTTAAGTTGCCCATTGATTGGTAGCAGGTATTCCTTGTGAGTTCATTACCTAAATTTTTCTACCTAGTACTGGGTATCCGGTAATGTTTCTTCACCTTTCGAGTATATTACCTCTATTGACTGGTAATATTTCTCACCCCTTCTGGTTGGTTATGCTTTACCCATTTGACCGGTAAAAGGTAATCCTTCCTTCCGAGCTTGTTGCCTTTATTTTCTGCCTAGTGATAGGTAGTAGGTAGCATTTGTCTCCTCCCTTTGGTCAGTTACCGTCCTATTTTTCTACCCAGTAATCGGTAGTCGGTAATCTTTCCTTGTGAGTTCATTACCCAAATTTTTCTACCTAGTAATGGGTATCCGGTAGTGTTTCTTCACCCTTTTGAGTATTTTGCTCATCCTTTTTGGTTAGTTACCGTCCTATTTTTCTACCCAGTAATCGGTAGTCGGTAATCTTTCCTTGTGAGTTCATTACCCAAATTTTTCTACCTAGTACTGGGTATCCGGTAATGTTTCTTCACCTTTTGAGTATATTGCCTTTATTGTGCTATCTATTAATTGGTAGTCGGTAATATTCTCACCCCCTTTGGTTTATTACGCTTATTTTCTACTCAGTAACCAGTAGAAGCATTTTACCTGTTCTCTTTGGATCGACTATATTCACCCAGTAACTGGCAGTTGGTGTCTCTTTCCCCGTTGAGTCATTTCCTTTCCTTTATCGGAATAAGATCTTTCTCTTTTGTTGTCCCCTATGGAGTCTCTTTTCTTCTTTTTCTCCCGAGTTTTTTGTTTGTCTCCTGTGGCACTTTCTCCCCACAAAGGTCTTGTGTTTGCATACCATTAGCATAATCATATCATTTTGTGGTCTCTTAGGGCAAAAATTGGGTTTATTGTTATATTTAAGTCTCTTCTATCTAGTCGAGACAAAGATGTCAATCTTCATATCTCCGGATAGAAGAATCTTAAATAGGGGCAGCTGTAATACCCTAATTTTTACCCCTAAGATCCCACATTTCATTTGCATCATTTGCATACACAAACAAGACCATACTTTTTGGTTCTCTCAGCGCATTTGTGTTTTCTACTTGCTTTATGTTTATTTCTGTTTACTAACCTCTAACCAAAATACCAAAAATATTTTTCAATTTGTTTGTTTCTTCTTCTTCTCTGTGTGTTTAGGGTTTTGCAAGGAGATTAATGGCAAGGACGTTCATTCAAGTCTAAATCAGATGGAAGTTTGACCTCATCTAGGTCAAACTATCAAGAGTTTGCTTCAACTATAAATTACCCGTGGTGGTGGGATATTTTCTCAGGAAATGTGATTGTTGAAAAATCAAATTGTCTGGTGTTAAAATCCATCAGTTTATTGAGCAGTGTTTTATGAGAAGTTTGTCCTAGTTTTAACCAGAGATTCAGAATTTTGTCTGTACAAGTCAGGTTTGGTGGATGTTCAATCAAGATGTTTGTTTTAGGATACAAGTCCAAAGTGCTCATTCAAGTGTGCCATTTCCAAGTGATTTTAAAGGATGATTGAAGGTTGTCAAGAGTTTAACAAGACAAGATGATTGCCACAATTCAAAATCCAATTTTCAAATGTCAATCAAAACTGATGTTGTGCTGGTAAATATAATGTTAGACTTTTTGATTAAGAGAAATTCACAGTTGTTGACAGGCTCACTAAGGACACTGGAACCAGCATCCATTTCTTTAGAGTCTACACAAAAGAGGCCAACGGCCGTGAATCCAACACTAGAACTTCCACTGCATATGGTGTTGCTTGTCATGATGAAAGAAATAAAGCTTCTATAATGAAGTCTGGAGAAATTTATGTGCTCACCGACAGGATCTCGAATTGTTGCTCACAATATTCTCAGATAAATACAAAGAAGATAGCATGTTAATTTTCCTGGTACTTTAAGACAAACATCGAGTAGTAACTCTGTATTGGAAATCTCGATCGATGCTAGTTATCCAGCTAAATGCCGCGATGCAGTAACAGAAGCCTGCTCCTATTTTTTTTATAAAAAAAAAACCTGTATACTTCAGCAACTCACAAGTGGAAACCAACAATTTTCTCGTTTGCCGGATCAATTTCAAGGACAATCAATTTGAACAGGTCGTTACTTGGTGTGATGTCAGTATAAGACTATAGAAGGTCTTTGAAGGTTTATTGCAGATGTGTTGCATCCTTCTGCTACTCATTCAATCTCGAGCTTTGCTTCCTTGTTCGATGGTGTTTGAGTTACTTTGGCCTTGAAATATTGTAGGATGTTGCTACTACAAGATGTTATGCAGGTTCTTCGTAGTGCTGTTATGACTCTTGCAAATAGGTCATATGATGGATCTCTCACTGATTCATGCCACTGGGCAGATGGGATTCCTTTAAATCTCAGGCTTTATGAAATGCTTCTACAATCTTGTTTTGATGTTAATGATGAATCATCAATTATTGATGATTTTGATGAGCATTGGGAACATCTCTGTGAGTGCAAAACTGCTAAACTCCGTCTTCTCTATCGTCATTCACTTGGTGAATTAAATGACTTGGCATTTTCAATTGACAAATACATTTCTGATGAAAAAACTGAGAGTAGAAATGCAAAAAAGCAGTCTTCATGTCTGAGTGCTTTGACAAAAAAGGTGAAAGGTAGCTCCATTACATTCACTCAGCTTGCTACAGAATGGCTTCTGCAATCTAGTACTATTCTTCAGAATGTTTTTGGGACTGATGCATCTGTTATCGCACTAAGGAAAGCTGAACAGTTTCTTTGGGCTGGTTCCGAGATGGATTCTGTTCGGGATATGGTAAAGAGTTTGACTGAAGCTCAGCAATGGGCATAAGGGATAAAAGACTGTGTCACAAAAATTGAGTTGAGGTTAAAGCATCAGGACTCAAGTTTAAAGAAAATTCATATAGAATATGTTAATGAATTGCTGAAATTTAACCCCGTACCATGCAACGAGCCTCATTATCATAAAGTGAAGGAATATGCAAAAGAAGCAAGCTTGTTAATTCAAGAGATTGAGACTGCTTTGTCAATGCCTTCCGACTTGTCTGAGTTGGAACTTCTATACTCTAGAGCTTGTGGAATACCCATCTATGTGAAAGGGACTAAAAAATTAAGAAGGATGATTTCTTCAGCCAAGGCATGGATGTGTAGTGTCAGAAGCTGCATATCAGCTAGAGATCCTGCTGAATTAGATGTTGATGTTCTTTCCAAGTTAAAATCAGAGATTGTGGATCTTCAAGTTCAACTCCCAGAGATAGATGCGCTTCAGAATCTATTAAATCAGGCAGAATCTTGTAGTTCTCAATGTCGTTGCATGTTAGAAGGTCCTATGAATCTCAAGAATGTTGGTTTGTTGCTTAAGGAATGGGACAGTTTTGCAGTTGATGTACCGGAGTTGAGGCTACTAAGGAATTACCATTCAGATGCTGTTCCGGTGTTAAGAGCAGCAGACCAGTTGGAGAAAGACCTTGTGCAGATAGCTGTTGAGGATTCAGTAGACAGTGATGATGGCAACCTCGAAGCAAGATCTTCTGTTAAAAGAGTTCGTGAACATGATACCGAGACGTATATAAAGAGAGCAACATGCTGCAGTTTCTGTGTTAATCAAGTTACCGAGTGAGAATCCTCCAAGAGTACTTGTCGTTGCTGATATTGAGGAAGAACTTGATGCAAATGCTATTGAAAACATTACTGCAATATCTAGTTTCGTCCAAGGTGAAAACAACGACACAGTTAGATGCGACACTATCTTTTCTTGCTACTACCGGAATTGAGAACCTTGATTTGAATAAATTCGAAGAAGCATGTGGTATTGGTGTTGAGGTTTCAACATAAGATATCAAGCATGTTGTTAATGAAGTCTTTGAGGAGAACAAGTCTTCAATTCTGGAACTACGCTATCGAACTAATGTTGGTGAATTACTTGGGCATGTGCGGAAAAGGCTCCCAGAACCTGATGCAAAAGCTGTGAAGCCACTCGAAGATCTGTTCACCACGCTCAACAAACACATCCAAGCTTCCGCCTTCACCAATGTCATCAAACTCACAGATCAGATTCTCGCAATTGCACCTGATGACGAAGACGCTCTCCGATGCAAGGTCGTCGCGCTAATCAAAGACGATCGATTCGATGATGTTATCTCCGCTATTCAATCTTCCAAGACTCCTCCTGAGGATTTTCATTTCCTTAAGGCATACTGTTTATACAAACAAAACAAGTTGAATGAAGCTCTGCAGTCTTTGCAAAAACATGAAAGAAATGACGAAACTATGCTTTTGGAGTCTCAAATTTTGTATCGTCTTGGAAAAATGGATGCTTGCTTAGATATCTACCAGAAGCTTCAAAAGTCCAAGATTGATATGTTGGAAATAAATTCTGTTGATGCTATTCTTGCTGGGATCCGAACTGTAACTGGCCCAATGGGATATCTTCTTATTATAAAGAACTATACTGGTGATCGTTTGAACTTTGGTTTGGCTGCTGAGCAAGCAAAATTTGAAGGTTATAAAGTAGAGAGTGTGATTGTTGAGGATGATTGTGCTATACCTCCACCTCTAGAGATGGCCGGAAGAAGACGATTGGCGGGGACTATTCTGGTTCATAAGGTTGCAGGAGCTGCTGCAGATGCTGGTCTTTCACTTGGTAATGTTGCTGCGGAAGCAAGATATGCGTCTGAAAACATGGGAACAATGGGCGTTACTTTAAAAGCGTGCACACTCCTTGGTAGGATTTTTACAGATTGTTTTAGGCCAACACAAATGGAAGTTGGTCTTGGAATTCATGAGGCACCTGGTTTGGCAGACTGTTGGGGTGAAGAATATGAGAATCTGTACACCCAGTATGAGAAAGCTGGAAAAGCAAAGAAGGTTGTTCAAGCACAGAGTCTCTGGTTTGCAATTTTGAAGTCACAGATAGAAACTGGAAATCCTTACATGCTTTTTAAGGATGCTTGCAATAGGAAGAGCAACCAACAGAATCTTGGCACAATTAAGTCATCAAATCTGTGCACTGAGATAATTGAGTACACAAGTCCAACAGAGACTGCTGTGTGTAATCTTGCATCAATTGCACCACCACGATATGTTAGAGATAAGGGTGTGCCTATGGAGTCTCATCAGTCTAAGCTTGTTGGGAGCATAGGTTCTAGTACTCGATATTTTGACTTTGAAAAACTAGCTGAGGTTACTGTTGTGGTGACAACAAACCGTAATAAAATTATTGATGTGAAATACTACCCAGTTGAAATTGCAGAAAGGTCAAACATACGACACAGACCAATTGGTATTGGAGTTCAGGGTCTTGCTGATACCTTTATCCTTCTAGGAATGGCATTTGATTCCCCAGAGGCTCAACAATTAAACAAGGACATTTTTGAGACCATATACTATCATGCTCTAAAAACTTCTTGTGAATTGGCTGCAAAAGAAGGCACCTATGAAACATATAATGGTAGTCCTGTAAGCAAGGGAATTCTTCAGCCTGACATGTGGGGTATGATGCCCTCCAATTTGTGGGATTGGAGTGTGCTTCGAGAGATGATATCAAAGACCGGTGTGCGTAATTCACTTCTTGTTGCCCCTATGCCAACTGCATCTACCAGTCAAATTCTTGGCAATAATGAGTGTTTTGAGCCATATACGTCTAATATCTACAATCGCAGAGTGTTAAGTGACGGGTTTGTTGTAGTGAACAAGCACTTTCTTCATGATTTGACTGAAATGGGACTGTGGAATCCTGCACTTAAGAATAATATTATCTATGACAATGGTTCAGTACAAAATCTCTTAGAAATACCAGCTGAACTGAAAGCCATATTCACAAGCTGCAGCAAAAAAATGGATAGCACATGAGCCAATTGAAAAATAATCCACGTCATATATTTGAAACTGAGCTGAAATCAAAAAGCAGAAATCCACGTCACAAAAGCAAAACGACATGAAGTTTTTTCATAAAAAGGTCACGCATAACTTGCATCACAAAACGCAGCAAAATTGAAAAACGGCAATTATCTCTCCCTCATTCTCAATCTATAAATACAACTCACCTCTCACTCTGACATTTTTTCTCCTTAGTTTCCCTTCAAATTTCACCTTCGAAATTCATCCTCAACCATTCTTCAAGCTTCACCCAATTCAACTTTCCACATAAAATCTCACTATACTTCAACTTCATTCAACAACCACAACAAGATTCGCATTCACAAAAGCAAGAAGAAGAAGATTGAAGCTAAACTCTCCATTTTCGAAGGTATTGGAGCTTTGCCGATGAACTCTCGTCTCTGAATCTCTTTTCGTATGAGCTCTGTTGGTTGAAATTCTGTGTATATTTGGATTCACCTTGTGATTTTGGTTGAGATGACACCAAAATGGAGATTCGCCGTTCCGATCCGTTGAATTTTTGATTCGAAGCTATGGTGAATAGTGTCGCGTGTGAAGAAGAAGAAGATGATGATTCTGATTTGTTTTTTTTTCTTTCTTTTTTTTTCCTTTTCAATTATTTCAATTTTTTTTTCTTTTTTTAAGAATTTGGGCCGTGTGGCCTTTTTACTAACACCACCACCATTTGTTTTTCTTTTAAAAACCTCTCTCTCTTTTTTTTAAAGATTTTCTTTCAATTTTCTTTTAATAATTTTTCTAATATTTGTTTTTCTTTTAAAATAATTTTTTAAAATAGATTTTGTTCTGGACCTTGAATTTTGATAAGATCTCATCAATATCAATGGACTTTGGGTGTCGATTTTATCCACCAAGAGAGGTGATTGATATTGATGATGATTTATTCGATTTAAGAATCAAATTGAAATTTCTTTTCATTTTAATTTTCTTTCTTCTTCTTTTTATTTTTGATCGATGAAATCTATGGATCATAGATTGTTGATTATCAAGGTTGTTTAATCTTCATTATTTTAAATCTATGGACGAATAATCATTGAGATAATTCTCCGTACTTTGGAATAGTGATAGATTACCTTTGATTAATTGATGAAAAATCTTGATTATGATGAGATCACTACCTCTTTTCTTTTTGTGTGGCATGTTTTAGGAGAGTGATTTACATATCACTTCTCTAACATGTGTTAACACTAATATTATTATTGACCGGCCTCAGATAGTCGTGGTTTCTACATAAACCCGATTACGATTGCTTAACATAGCGCTAAAGTGTCCCTTAATCGGAAAATGATCATTCGTGGCTCAAACTTATGTTTGAAAGTCCAAGTATGATTAGTTGCTTGTCTTAAGTCCACTACCTATGAAAGTCATTGTTAGGAGGCTTTGATTCTATCAATCCTCTAATGATTTTTCATTAACCTTGGTCTAAGTGCAAGAATTAATCATCATTGATCATATGTTCTAACCACTAATTACTAATTCACTAACATTATCTTTGTTTAATTTTGTTTATATTCTCTTCTTACTCCTTATTTCTTACTTTTATGCTTCCATATTATCATTTCATATCATATCTTTGTTTATGTTTATGTCATTTCTCTTTTGTCCACTTGGACCATATCTTGTTCAAAACACTAATAAAGGATAAAAAATCTCTAAAAAACTTGGTGTTGTTAACTTTGTGGTTATGCTCTTGGACTACTCTTAGACCTTGGACTTCATGGACCTTTGGACTTAGAATTAGGGCTCTTATTCCTATGCTTGGAGTATTGTGGATCTTAGCCTTTATTTGGCTCGCTCATTAGCTTATGCTTTAAATCGGATGGAATTCTTTTTTGCTTGCTATGGAGTGTGCTACAAGTCGGTTAGATCTTTCTTACCTCTAGCTCTTATTTTGGTTTCTAGGATAGTCACTTCATCTCCTCCCCTTCTTAAATTTTCAAAACTTTCTTCCTCTTTCAAAACCTTCTTGGTTTCAAACTTCAAAACCGCTTTCGCAATAAAACCTTGACTTTCGTCAAGTGATTTTTAAACTTTGTTTTTTCTTAATAAAAGTCAATCAATCTTAATCATGCATTGACAAATTTCAAAAGACATAAAAAATACAAAAACTCATCAACTTTTTTTGTGCCTTTATGCACTTTTTCACTTTAAAACTTTTCATAAAGTTTAGACATGATTCATTTCTATAGTTGAGATGTAAATCTCCTATTCCCCATATTAATAAGACTTTGACATTTTCCACGTTGATGTTGAGTGATAGTCTTGTTGATAATCCAAGCAAATCCTCCATCTTTATGTGACGCAGATGTTGTCTTAATACTCGTGGGTGGATAGTCGTAGTTTTCTCATTGAAATGACGACTTGTCTTTACATCTAAAATCAATTAAAACCAACAAATTTTTGTCATTTGTACCACGAACTACGGGGTTTTGATCCCATATAGCACTTTGTGGGTACGTAGGCATGAGGCGATAAGTCTCTCCAAACACAAAAATCTAAAAAATAATTCTCTTCTCATCTCCCCAATCTCTTTTCAAACAAACCATTTTCAAACCAAAAAACGTAAATATTTCAAAGGGCTCCTATAGAGTACTATAGACGTTTTGGGTGCTAACACCTTCCCATTGCGTAACCAACCCCCTTACCCCGATCTCTGTCTCGTGTTCTTACTTTAGAACTCTTTGGTTTTGTTCGCTCTTTTTCCTTTCCTTTTTGGGATAAAATAAAAGTGCGGTGGCGACTCTTGTTTTCTTTGAGTTAAGTTAATCAATAACTTACACTCATGATTTTTACCGCTACACCCACCACCAAGAGGATGACGGAGCAAAACTCACACCGGCCACTACCACCTAAAGGATGATAGGACAAACACTATCACACAATCACACAACAATCAAGATGAAGAACTCCCCGCCAAAAGGATGACAAAACGAAACTCACATCGGGAACTATCACCAAAAGGATGATAGGACAAACACTATCACACAATACGATATCAACAAGATGACAGACCCCCCATCAAAAGGATGACAGAGCGAAACTTACACCGGCCACTACCACCAAAAGGATGATAGGACAAACACTATCGCACAATCTGACCTTAATTACAATACCAGACCCCCCCCAACAAAAGGATGACAGAGCGAAACACACACCGGCCATTACCACCAAAAGGATGATAGGACAAAAACTACTGCACAATCTACCATCAATCAATATGACAAACCCCCCACCAAAAGGATCACGGATCAAAAATCACACTGGCCACTACACCCAAAAGGATGACAGGACTAACACTATCCCACAATCTGACATCAACAAGATGAAGACCCCCCACCAAAAAGATGACAGAGCTAAACTCACACCGACCACTACCACCAAAAGGATGATAGGACAAACACTATCCCACAATCTGACATCAACAAGGTGACAAACCCCCACCAAAATGATGACGGAGCGACATTCACACCGGACACTACCACCAAAAGGTTGATAGGACAAACACTATCGCACAATTTGACATCATTAAGATGGCAGACCCCCCACCAAAATGATGAAGGAGTGAAACTCACACTGGCCACTACTACCTAAAGGATGATAAGACAAACATTGTCGCACAATCTGACATCAATCAAGATGACAGACCCACAACCAAAAGGATGACGGTGCGAAAACCACACCGGCCACTACCACTAAAAGGAGGATAGGACAAACACTATCGCACAATCTGACATAAAAAAGATGACAGACCCCCCACCAAAAGGATGACGGGGCAAAAATTACACCGGCCACTACCACCAAAAGGAGGATAGGACAAACACTATCGCACAATCTGATATAAAATAAATGACAGACCCCCCACCAAAAGGATGACGGAGCAAAAATCACACCGGCCACTACCACCAAAAGGATGATAGGACAAACACTATCACACAATCTGACATCAATCAAGATGACGAAACCCCACCAAAAGGATGACGGAGCGAATCTCACACCGGCCATTACCACCTAAAGGATGATAAGACAAACACTATCGCAAAATCTGACATCAATCAAGATGACAAACCCCACAGCAAAAGGATGACAGAACGAAACTCACACCGACCACTATCACCAAAAGGATGATAGGACAAACATTATTGCACAATACGATATCAGCAAGATGACAGACCCCCACCAAAAGGATGACGGAGCGAAACTCACACTAGCCACTACCACCAAAAGGATGATAGGATAAAGATTATCGCACAACCGGACATCAATACCAGTAACAGACCCCCCACCAAAAGGATGACGGTGAGAAACTCACACCGGCCATTACCACCAAAAGGATGATAGGACAAACACTACCGCACAATCTACCATCAATCAATATGACAAACTCCCCACCAAAAGGATGACGGAGCGAAAATCGCACCGACGACTACCACTAAAAGGATGATAGGACAAACACTATCGCACAGTCTAACATCAACAAGATGACAGACCCCCACCAAAAGGATGATGGATGGAAACTCACACCTGGCACTACCACCTAAAGGATGATAGGACAAACACTATTGCATAATCTGACATCAATCAATATGACAAACCCCAAACCAAAAGGATGATAGGACAAACACTATTGCACAATCTGACATCAATAAGGATGACAGACCCCGCACCAAAAGGATGACGGGACAAGCACTATTGCACAATCTGACATTAATAAGATAGCAGACCCCCCACCAAAATGAAGACGGAGTGAAACTCACACCGGCCACTACCACCTAAAGGATGATAGGACAAATACTACCGCACAATATGATATCAATCAAGATGACAGCCCCCCACCAAAAGGATGACGGAGCGAAAATCACACCGGCCACTACCACCAAAAGGATGATAGGATAAACACTATCGCAGAATCTGACATCAATCAAGATGACAAACTCCCACCAAAAGGATGACGCAGCGAATCTCACACCGGCCATTACCACCAAAAGGATGATAGGCAAACACTACCGCACAATCTACCATCAATCAATATGACAGACCCTCCACCAAAACGATGACGGAGCAAAAATTGCACCGACGACTACCACTAAAAGGGTGATAGGACAAACACTATCGCACAATCTGACATCAACAAGATGACGAACCCCCATTTAAAGGATGACGGAGTGAAACTCACACCGGCCACTACCACCTAAAGGATGATAAGACAAACACTATCGCACAATCTGACATCAATCAAGATGACAAACCCCCGCTACCAAAAGGATGACGGAGCGAAACTCACACCAGTCACTACCACCAAAAGGATGATAGGACAAACACTATCGCACAATTTTAACTCAATTACAATAACAGACTTCCCACCAAAAGGATGCTGGAGCGAAACTCATACCGGCCACTACCACTAAAAGGATGATAGGACAAACATTATCCCACAATCTGACATCAACAAGGTGACAGACCGCACACCAAAAGGACGACGGAGGGAAACTCACAACGGGCACTACCACCTAAAGGATGATCGGACAAACACTATTGCAGAATCTGACATCAATCAAGATGATAAACCCCACACCAAAAGGATGATGGAACGAAACTCACACCGGCCACTACTACAAAAAAGATGATAGGACAAACACTATTGCACAATCTGACATCAATCAAGATGACAGATCCCACACCAAAAGTATGACGGAGCGACACTCATCACGGTCACTACCACCAAAAGGATGATAGGACAAACACTATCGCACAATCTGACATCAATAAGATGGCAGACCCCCACAAAAAGGATGACGGAGTGAAACTCACACCGACCACTACTACCAAAAGGATGATAGGACAAACACTATCGCATAGTATGATATAAGCAAGATGACAGACCCCCCACCAAAAGGATGACAGAGCGAAACTCACACCGGCCACTACCACCAAAAGGATGATAGGACAAACATTATTGCACAATCTGATATCAATTACAATAACAGACGCCCCACCAAAAGTATGACAAAGTGAAACTCACACTGGAGACTACCACCAAAAGCACGATAGGACAAAAACTATCGCACAATCTGACATCAATTACAATAACAGAACCCCCACCAAAATGATGACGGATCAAAACTCAGACCGGCCATTTCCACCAAAAGGATGATAGGACAAACACTACCGCTCAATCTACCATCAATCAATATGACAAACCCCCCACCAAAAGGATGACGGAGCGAAAATCGCACCGGCGACTACCACCAAAAGGATGACAGGACAAACACTATCGCAGAATCTGACATCAACAAGATGACAGACCCCTACCAAAAGGATGATGGGGCGAAACTCACACCGGCCACTACCACCTAAAGGATGATAGGACAAACACTATCACACAATCTGACATCAATCAAGATGAGGAACCCCTCACTTAAAGGATGATGGAGCGAAACTCACACCAGCCACTACCACCTAAAGGATGATAAGACAAACACTATCGCACAATCTGACATCAATCAAGATGATAAACCCCCCGCCAAAAGGTTGACAGAACGAAATTCACACCGGCCACTATCACCAAAAGGATGATAGGACAAACACTATCGCACAATACGATATCAGCAAGATGACAAACCCCCCACCAATAGGATGACAGAGCGAAACTCACACTGGCCACTACCACCAAAAGGATGATAGGACAAACACTATCGCACAATCTGACCTCAATTACAATAACAGACCCCCCACCAAAAGGATGACGGAGTGAAACTCACACTGGCCACTACCACCAAAAGGATGATAGGACAAACACTATCGCACAATCTGACATCAATTACAATAACAGACCCCCCACAAAAACGATGACGAAGCTAAACTCACACCGACCATTACCACCAAAAGGATGATATGACAAACACTACCGCACAATCTACCATCAATCAATATGAGAAACCCCGGCCAAAAGGATGACGGGACGAAAATCGCACCGGCGACTACCACTAAAAGGATGATAGGACAAACACTATCGCACAATCTGACATCAACAAGATGACAGACCCCCCACCAAAAGGATGACGAAGCGAAACTGACACCGACCACTACCACCTAAAGGATGATAAGACAAACATTATCGCACAATCTGACATCAATCAAGATGATAAACCCCCCGCCAAAACAATGACATAACGAAACTCACACCGGCCACTACCACCAAAAGGTTGATAGGACAAACACTATCGCACAATCTGACATCAATTACAATAACAGTCCCCCCACCAAAAGGATGACAGAGCGAAACTCACACCGGCCACTACCACCAAAACGATGATAGGACAAACAAGCACAATCTGACATCAACAAGATGACAGACCCCCCACCAAAAGGATGATGGAGCTAAACTCACACCGGCCGCTACCACCTAAAGGATGATAGGAAAAACACTATTGCACAATCTGACATCAATCAAGATGACAAACCCCCACCAAAAGGATGATGGAGCAAAACTCACACCGACCACTACCACCAAAAGGATGATAGGACAAACACTATCCCACAATCTGATATCAACAAGGTGACAGAGCCCCCACCAAAAGGATGACGGAGTAAAACTCACACCGGCCACTACCACCTAAAGGATCATAGGACAAACACTATTGCACAATCTGACATCAATCAAGATGACAAACCCCACACCAAAAGGATGATATAGCGACACTCACACCGGCCATTACCACCAAAAGGATGATAGGACAAACACTATCGCACAATCTCACATCAATAAGATGGCAGACCCCCCACCAAAAGGATGACGGAGTGAAACTCACACCGGCCACTACTACCTAAAGGATGATAGGACAAACACTACGCACAATATGATATCAGCAAGATGACAGGCCCCCCACCAAAAGGATGACTGGGTGAAACTCACACCGGCCCTACCACCTAAAGGATGATAAGACAAACACTATCGCACAATCTGATATCAATCAAGATGACAAACCCCCCACCAAAAGGATGACGGAGCGAAACTTAAATCGGCCATTACCACCTAGAGGATGTTAGGACAAACACTATCGCAAAATCTGACATCAACAAGATGACAGACACCCCACCAAAAGGATGACGGAGCGAAACTCACGCCGGCCACTACCACCTAAAGGATGATAGGACAAACACTATCGCATAATCTACCATCAATCAAGATGACAGACCCCCAACCAAAAGGATGACGGAGCGAAAATCCCACCGGCCACTACCACCAAAAGGATGATAGGACAAACACTATCATAGAATCTAACATCAATCAAGATGACAAACCCCCACCAAAAGAATGATGGAGCAAAAATCACACCGGAAAATACAACCAAAAGGATGATAGGACAAACAATATCGCACAATCTACCATCAATCAAGATTACAGACCCCCCACCAAAAGGATGACGGAGCGAAAATCACACCGGTCACTACCACCAAAAGGATTAGAGGACAAACACTGTCGCACAATCTGACATCACCAAGATGACAGACAACCCACCAAAAGGATGACGGAGCTAAACTCACACCAGCCACTACCACCAAAAGCATGATAGGACAAACACTATCGCACAATCTGACATCAATCAAGATGAGAAACCCCTATCAAAAGGATGATGTAGCAAAACTCACACCGGCCACTACCACCAAAAGGATGATAGGACAAACACTACCCACAATCTAATATCAACAAGGTGACCGAGCCCCCACCAAAAGGATGACGGAGCGAAACTCACACCGGCCACTACCACCTAAAGGATCATAGGACAAACACTATTGCACAATCTGACATCAATCAAGATGACAAACCCCGCACCAAAAGGATGATGGAGCGACACTGACACCGGCCACTACCACCAAAAAGATGATAGGACAAACACTATCGCACAATCTCACATTAATAAGATGGCAGACCCCCCACCAAAAGGATGACGGAGTGAAACTCACACAGACCACTACTACCTAAAGGATGATAGTGACAAACACTACGCACAATATGATATCAGCAAGATGACAGACCCCCCACCAAAAGGATGACTTGGCGAAACTCACACCGGCCACTACCACCTAAAGGATGATAGGACAAACACTATCGCACAATATGACATCAATCAAGATGATAAACCCCCACCAAAAGGATGATGGAGCAAAACTCACACCGACCACTACCACCAAAAGGATGATAGGACAAACACTATCCCACAATCTAATATCAACAAGGTGACCGAGCCCCCACCAAAAGGATGACAGAGTAAAACTCACACCGGCCACTACCACGTAAAGGATCATAGGACAAACAATATTGCACAATCTGACATCAATCAAGATGACAAACCCCACACCAAAAGGATGATATAGCGACACTCACACCGACCACTACCACCAAAAGGATGATAGGACAAACACTATCGCACAATCTCACATCAATAAGATGGCAGACCCCCCACCAAAAGGATGGCGGAGTGAAACTCACACCGGCCACTACTACCTAAAGGATGATAGGACAAACACTACGCACAATATGATATCAGCAAGATGACAGACCCCCCACCAAAAGGATGACTGGGCGAAACTCACACCGGCCACTACCACCTAAAGGATGATAGGACAAACACTATCGCACAATCTGATATCAATCAAGATGACAAACCCCCCACCAAAAGGATGACGGAGCGAAACTTAAATCGGCCATTACCACCTAGAGGATGTTAGGACAAACACTATCGCGAAATCTGACATCAACAAGATGACAGACACCCCACCAAAAGGATGACGGAGCGAAACTCACGCCGGCCACTACCACCTAAAGGATGATAGGACAAACACTATCGCATAATCTACCATCAATCAAGATGACAGACCCCCAACCAAAAGGATGACGGAGCGAAAATCCCACCGGCCACTACCACCAAAAGGATGATAGGACAAACACTATCGTAGAATCTAACATCAATTAAGATGACAAACCCCCACCAAAAGAATGATGGAACAAAAATCACACCGGAAAATACAACCAAAAGGATGATAGGACAAACAATATCGCACAATCTACCATCAATCAAGATTACAGACCCCCCACCAAAAGGATGACGGAGCGAAAATCACACCGGTCACTACCACCAAAAGGATTAGAGGACAAACACTGTCGCACAATCTGACATCACCAAGATGACAGACAACCCACCAAAAGGATGACGGAGGTAAACTCACACCAGCCACTACCACCAAAAGCATGATAGGACAAACACTATCGCACAATCTGACATCAATCAAGATGAGAAACCCCCATCAAAAGGATGATGTAGCAAAACTCACACCGGCCACTACCACCAAAAGGATGATAGGACAAACACTACCCACAATCTAATATCAACAAGGTGACCGAGCCCCCACCAAAAGGATGACGGAGCGAAACTCACACCGGCCACTACCACCTAAAGGATCATAGGACAAACACTATTGCACAATCTGACATCAATCAAGATGACAAACCCCGCACCAAAAGGATGATGGAGCGACACTGACACCGGCCACTACCACCAAAAAGATGATAGGACAAACACTATCGCACAATCTCACATTAATAAGATGGCAGACCCCCCACCAAAAGGATGACGGAGTGAAACTCACACAGACCACTACTACCAAAAGGATGATAGTGACAAACACTACGCACAATATGATATCAGCAAGATGACAGACCCCCCACCAAAAGGATGACTTGGCGAAACTCACACCGGCCACTACCACCTAAAGGATGATAGGACAAACACTATCGCACAATATGACATCAATCAAGATGATAAACCCCCACCAAAAGGATGATGGAGCAAAACTCACACCGACCACTACCACCAAAAGGATGATAGGACAAACACTATCCCACAATCTAATATCAACAAGGTGACCGAGCCCCCACCAAAAGGATGACGGAGTAAAACTCACACCGGCCACTACCACGTAAAGGATCATAGGACAAACACCATTGCACAATCTGACATCAATCAAGATGACAAACCCCACACCAAAAGGATGATATAGCGACACTCACACCGACCACTACCACCAAAAGGATGATAGGACAAACACTATCGCACAATCTCACATCAATAAGATGGCAGACCCTCCACCAAAAGGATGGCGGAGTGAAACTCACACCGGCCACTACTACCTAAAGGATGATAGGACAAACACTACGCACAATATGATATCAGCAAGATGACAGACCCCCCACCAAAAGGATGACTGGGCGAAACTCACACCGGCCACTACCACCTAAAGGATGATAGGACAAACACTATCGCACAATCTGATATCAATCAAGATGACAAACCCCCCACCAAAAGGATGACGGAGCGAAACTTAAATCGGCCATTACCACCTAGAGGATGTTAGGACAAACACTATCGCGAAATCTGACATCAACAAGATGACAGACACCCCACCAAAAGGATGACGGAGCGAAACTCACGCCGGCCACTACCACCTAAAGGATGATAGGACAAACACTATCGCATAATCTAGCATCAATCAAGATGACAGACCCCCAACCAAAAGGATGACGGAGCGAAAATCCCACCGGCCACTACCACCAAAAGGATGATAGGACAAACACTATCGTAGAATCTAACATCAATCAAGATGACAAACCCCCACCAAAAGAATGATGGAACAAAAATGACACCGGAAAATACAACCAAAAGGATGATAGGACAAACAATATCGCAGAATCTACCATCAATCAAGATTACAGACCCCCCACCAAAAGGATGACGGAGCGAAAATCACACCGGTCACTACCACCAAAAGGATTAGAGGACAAACACTGTCGCACAATCTGACATCACCAAGATGACAGACAACCCACCAAAAGGATGACGGAGGTAAACTCACACCAGCCACTACCACCAAAAGCATGATAGGACAAACACTATCGCACAATCTGACATCAATCAAGATGAGAAACCCCCATCAAAAGGATGATGTAGCAAAACTCACACCGGCCACTACCACCAAAAGGATGATAGGACAAACACTACCCACAATCTAATATCAACAAGGTGACCAAGCCCCCACCAAAAGGATGACGGAGCGAAACTCACACCGGCTACTACCACCTAAAGGATCATAGGACAAACACTATTGCACAATCTGACATCAATCAAGATGACAAACCCCGCACCAAAAGGATGATGGAGCGACACTGACACCGGCCACTACCACCAAAAAGATGATAGGACAAATACTATCGCACAATCTCACATTAATAAGATGGCAGACCCCCCACCAAAAGGATGACGGAGTGAAACTCACACAGACCACTACTACCAAAAGGATGATAGTGACAAACACTACGCACAATATGATATCAGCAAGATGACAGACCCCCCACCAAAAGGATGACTTGGCGAAACTCACACCGGCCACTACCACCTAAAGGATGATAGGACAAACACTATCGCACAATATGACATCAATCAAGATGATAAACCCCCACCAAAAGGATGATGGAGCAAAACTCACACCGACCACTACCACCAAAAGGATGATAGGACAAACACTATCCCACAATCTAATATCAACAAGGTGACCGAGCCCCCACCAAAAGGATGACGGAGTAAAACTCACACTGGCCACTACCACGTAAAGGATCATAGGACAAACACCATTGGACAATCTGACATCAATCAAGATGACAAACCCCACACCAAAAGGATGATATAGCGACACTCACACCGACCACTACCACCAAAAGGATGATAGGACAAACACTATCGCACAATCTCACATCAATAAGATGGCAGACCTTCCACCAAAAGGATGGCGGAGTGAAACTCACACCGGCCACTACTACCTAAAGGATGATAGGACAAACACTACGCACAATATGATATCAGCAAGATGACAGACCCCCCACCAAAAGGATGACTGGGCGAAACTCACACCGGCCACTACCACCTAAAGGATGATAGGACAAACACTATCGCACAATCTGATATCAATCAAGATGACAAACCCCCCACCAAAAGGATGACGGAGCGAAACTTAAACCGGCCATTACCACCTAGAGGATGTTAGGACAAACACTATCGCGAAATCTGACATCAACAAGATGACAGACACCCCACCAAAAGGATGACGGAGCGAAACTCACACCGGCCACTACCACCTAAAGGATGATAGGACAAACACTATCGCATAATCTAGCATCAATCAAGATGACAGACCCCCAACCAAAAGGATGACGGAGCGAAAATCCCACCGGCCACTACCACCAAAAGGATGATAGGACAAACACTATCGTAGAATCTAACATCAATCAAGATGACAAACCCCCACCAAAAGAATGATGGAGCAAAAATCACACCGGAAAATACAACCAAAAGGATGATAGGACAAACAATATCGCACAATCTACCATCAATCAAGATTACAGACCCCCACCAAAAGGATGACGGAGCGAAAATCACACCGGTCACTACCACCAAAAGGATTATAGGACAAACATTGTCGCACAATCTGACTTCAACAAGATGACAGACAACCCACCAAAAGGATGATGGAGCTAAACTCACACCAGCCACTACCACCAAAAGCATGATAGGACAAACACTATCGCACAATCTAACATCAATCAAGATGAGAAACCCCCACCAAAAGGATGATGTAGCAAAACTCACACCGGCCACTACCACCAAAAGGATGATAGGACAAACACTACCCACAATCTAATATCAACAAGGTGACCGAGCCCCCACCAAAAGGATGACGGAGCGAAACTCACACCGGCCGCTACCACCTAAAGGATCATAGGACAAACACTATTGCACAATCTGACATCAATCAAGATGACAAACCCCGCACCAAAAGGATGACGGAGCGACACTGACACCGGCCACTACCACCAAAAAGATGATAGGACAAATACTATTGCACAATCTCACATTAATAAGATGGCAGCCCCCCACCAAAAGGATGTCGGAGTGAAACTCACAAAGACCACTACTACCTAAAGGATGATAGTGACAAACACTACGCACAATATGATATCAGCAAGATGACAGACCCCCAACCAAAAGGATGACTTGGCGAAACTCACACCAGCCACTACCACCTAAAGGATGATAGGACAAACACTATCGCACAATATGACATCAATCAAGATGATAAACCCCCACCAAAAGGATGATGGAGCAAAACTCACACCGATCACTACCACCAAAAGGATGATAGGACAAACACTATCCCACAATCTGATATCAACAAGGTGACAGAGCCCCCACCGAAAGGATGACGGAGCGAAACTCACACCGGCCACTACCATATAAAGGATCATAGGACAAACACTATTGCACAATCTGACATCAATCAAGATGACAAACCCCACACCAAAAGGATGATGTAGCGACACTCACACCGACCACTACCACCAAAAGGATGATAGGACAAACACTATCGCACAATCTCACATCAATAAGATGGCAGACCCCCCACCAAAAGGATGGCGGAGTGAAACTCACACCGGCCACTACTACCTAAAGGATGATAGGACAAACACTACGCACAATATGATATCAGCAAGATGACAGACCCCCCACCAAAAGGATGACTGGGCGAAACTCACACCGGCCACTACCACCTAAAGGATGATAGGAAAAACACTATCGCACAATCTAATATCAATCAAGATGACAAACCCCCCACCAAAAGGATGACGGAGTGAAACTTAAACCGGCCATTACCACATAGAGGATGATAGGACAAACACTATCGCAAAGTCTGACATCTATAAGATGACAGACACCCCACTTAAAGGATGACGGAGCGAAACTCACACCGGCCACTACCACCTAAAGGATGATAAGACAAACACTATCGCACAATCTGACATCAATGAAGATGATAAACCCCCCGCCAAAAGGATGACAGAACGAAACTTACACCGGCCACTATCACCAAAAGGGTGATAGGACAAACACTATCGCACAATAAGATATCAGCAAGATGACAGACCCCCCACCAAAAGGATGACGGAGCAAAAGTCACACCGGCCACTACCACCAAAAGGATGATAGGACAAACACTATCGCACAATCTGACCTCAATTACAATAACAGACCCCACACCAAAAGGATGACGGAGTGAAACTCACACTAGCCACTACCACCAAAAGGATGATAGGACAAACACTATCGCACAATCTGACATCAATGACAATAACAGACCCCCCACCAAAACGATGACGGAGATAAACTCACACCGACTATTACCACCAAAAGGATGATATGACAAACACTACCGCACAATCTACCATCAATCAATATGAGAAACCCCCGCCAAAAGAATGACGGGGCGAAAATCGCACCGGCGACTACCACCAAAAGGATGATAGGACAAACACTATCGCACAATCTGACATCAACAAGATGACATACCCCCCACTAAAAGGATGACGAAGCGAAACTCACACCGGCCACTACCACCTAAAGGATGATAAGACAAAGATTATCGCACAATCTGACATCAATCAAGATGACAAACCCCCCGCCAAAAGGATGACAAAACGAAACTCACACCGGCCACTACCACCAAAAGATTGATAGGACAAACACTATCGCACAATCTGACATCAATTACAATAAAAGACCCCCCACCGAAAAGATGACGGAGCGAAACTCACACCGGCCACTACCACCAAAAGGATGATAGGACAAACACTATCGCACAATCTGACTTCAACAAGATAACAGACCCCCCACCAAAAGGATGACGAAGCTAAACTCACACCGACCACTACCACCTAAAGGATGATAGGACAAACACTATCGCACAATCTGACATCAATCAAGATGACAAACCCCCACCAAAAGGATGATGGAGCAAAACTTACACCAACCACTACCACCAAAAGGATAATAGGACAAACACTATCCCATAATCTGATATCAACAAGGTGACAGAGCCCCCATCAAAAGGATGACGGAGCGAAACTCACACCGGCCACTACCACCTAAAGGATCATAGGACAAACACTATTGCACAATCTGACATCAATCAAGATGACAAACCCCACACCAAAAGGATGATGTAGCGACACTCACACAGGCCACTACCACCAAAAGGATGATAGGACAAACACTATTGCACAATCTCACATCAATAAGATGGCAGACCCCCCACCAAAAGGATGATGGAGTGAAACTCACACCGGCCACTACTACCTAAAGGATGATAGGACAAACACTACGCACAATATGATATGTGCAAGATGACAGACCCCCCACCAAAAGGATGACTGGATGAAACTCACACTGGCCACTACCACCTAAAGGATGATAGGACAAACACTATCGCACAATCTGATATTAATCAAGATGACAAACCCCCCACCAAAAGGATGACAGAGCGAAACTTAAACCGGCCATTACCACCTAGAGGATGATAGGACAAACACTATCGCAAAATCTGACATCAACAAGATGACAGACACCCCACCAAAAGGATGACGGAGCAAAACTCACACCGGCCACTACCACCTAAAGGATGATAGGACAAACACTATCGCATAATCTACCATCAATCAAGATGACAGACCCCCCACCAAAAGAATGACGGAGCGAAAATCACACCGGCCACTACCACCAAAAGGATTATAGGGCAAACACTGACGCACAATCTGACATCAACAAGATGACAGACAACCCACCAAAAAGATGACGGAGCTAAACTCACACCGGCCACTACCACCAAAAGCATCATAGGACAAACACTATCGCAGAATCTGACATCAATAAAGATGACAAACCCCCCACCAAAAGGATGATGGATCGAAACTCACACCGGACACTACCATCAAAAGGATGCTAGGACAAACACTATCGCACAATCTGACATTAATCAAGATGACAGACCCCACACCAAAATGATGATGGAGCGACACTCACACCGGCCACTACCACCAAAAGGATGATAGGACAAAAACTAGCGCACAATCTGACATCAACAAGATGACAGACCCCCCACCAAAAGGATGACGGAGCTAAACTCACACCAGCCACTACCACCTAAAGGATGATAGGACAAACACTATCGCACAATCTGACATCAATCAAGATGACAAACCCCCACCAAAAGGATGGTGTAGCAAAACTCACACCGGCCACTACCACCAAAAGGATGATAGGACAAACACTATCCCACAATCTAATATCAACAAGGTGACAGAGCCCCCACCAAAAGGATGAAGGAGCGAAACTCACACCGGCCACTACCACCTAAAGGATCATAGGCAAAACACTATTGCACAATCTGACATCAATCAAGATGACAAACCCCGCACCAAAAGGATGACGGAGCGACACTCACACCGGCCACTACCACCAAAAGGATGATAGGACAAATACTATCGCACAATCTCACATCAATAAGATGGCAGACCCCCCACCAAAAGGATGACGGAGGGAAACTAACACCGACCACTACTACCTAAAGGATGATAGTGACAAACACTACAAACAATATGATATCAGCAAGATGAGAGATCCCCCACCAAAAGGATGATTGGGCGAAACTCACACCGGCCACTACCACCTAAAGGATGATGGGACAAACACCATCGCACAATCTGACATCAATCAAGATGACAAACCCCCCACCAACAGGATGATGGAGCGAAACTCAAACCGGTCATTACCACCTAGAGGATGATAGGACAAACACTATCCCACAATATGATATCAACAAGGTGACAGAGCCCCAACCAAAAGGATGACGGAGCGAAACTCACACCGGCCACTACCACCTAAAGGATCATAGGAAAAACACTATTGCACAATCTGACATCAATCAAGATGACAAACCCCACACCAAAAGGATGATGTAGCGACACTCACACCGGCCACTACCACCAAAAGGATGATAGGACAAACACTATCGCACATTATCACATCAATAAGATGGCAGACCCCCCACCTAAAGGATGACGGAGTGAAACTCACACCAGCCACTACTACCTAAAGGATGATAGAACAAACACTACGCACAATATGATTTCAGCAAGATGACAGACCCCCCACCAAAAGGATGACTGGGCGAAACTCACACCGGCCACTACCACCTAAAGGATGATAGGACAAACACTATCCCACAATCTGATATCAATCAAGATGACAAACCCCCCACCAAAAGGATGACGAAGCGAAACTTAAACCGGCCATTACCACCTAGAGGATGATAGGACAAACACTATCGCAAAATCTGACATCAACAAGATGACAGACACCCCACCAAAAGGATGACGGAGTGAAACTCACACCGGCCACTACCACCTAAAGGATGATAAGACAAACACTATCGCACAATCTGACATCAATCAAGATGATAAACCCCCCGCCAAAAGGATGACAGAACGAAACTTACACCAGCCACTACCACCAAGAGGATGATAGGAAAAACACTATCGCAGAATCTAACATCAATCTAGATTACAAACCCGCACCAAAAGAATGATGGAGCGAAAATCACACCGGAAAATACCACCAAAAGGATGATAGGACAAACAATATCGCACAATCTACCATGAATCAAGATGACAGACCCCCCACCAAAAGGATGACGGAGCGAAAATCACACCGGCCATTACCACCAAAAGGATTATAGGACAAACATTGTCGCACAATCTGACATCAACAAGATGACAGACAACCCACCAAAAGGATGACGGAGCTAAACTCACACCAGCCACTACCACCAAAAGCATGATAGGATAAACACTATCGCAGAATCTGACATCAATAAAGATGACAAACCCCCCACCAAAAGGATGATGGATCGAAACTCACACCAGTCACTACCATCAAAAGGATGCTAGGACAAACACTATCGCACAATCTGACATTAATCAAGATGACAGACCCCACACCAAAACGATGATGGAGCGACACTCACACCGGCCACTACCACCAAAAGGATGATAGGACAAAAACTATCGCACAATCTGACATCAATAAGATGACAGACCCCCCACCAAAAGGATGACGGAGCTAAACTCACACCAGCCACTACCACCTAAAGGATGATAGGACAAACACTATCGCACAATCTAACATCAATCAAGATGACAAACCCCTACCAAAAGGATGGTGTAGCAAAACTCACACCGGCCACTACCACCAAAAGGATGATAGGACAAACACTATCCCATAATCTAATATCAACAAGGTGACAGAGCCCCCACCAAAAGGATGACGGAGCGAAACTCACACCGGCCACTACCACCTAAAGGATCATAACACTAACACTATTGCACAATCTGACATCAATCAAGATGACAAACCCCGCACCAAAAGGATGACAGAGCGACACTCACACCGGCCACTACCACCAAGAGGATGATAGGACAAATACTATCGCACAATCTCACATCAATAAGATGGCAGACCCCCCACCAAAAGGATGACGTAGGGAAACTAACACCGACCACTACTACCTAAAGGATGATAGTGACAAACACTACAAACAATATGATATCAGCAAGATGAGAGATCCCCCACCAAAAGGATGATTGGGCGAAACTCACACCGGCCACTACCACCTAAAGGATGATGGGACAAACACCATCGCACAATCTGACATCAATCAAGATGACAAAACCCCCACCAACAGGATGATGGAGCGAAACTCAAACCGGTCATTACCACCTAGAGGATGATAGGACAAACACTATCCCACAATCTGATATCAACAAGGTGACAGAGCCCCCACCAAAAGGATGACGGAGCGAAACTCACACCGGCCACTACCACCTAAAGGATCATAGGAAAAACACTATTGCACAATCTGACATCAATCAAGATGACAAACCCCACACCAAAAGGATGATGTAGCGACACTCACACCGGCCACTACCACCAAAAGGATGATAGGACAAACACTATCGCACATTATAACATCAATAAGATGGCATACCCCCCACCAAAAGGATGACAAAGTGAAACTCACACCAGCCACTACTACCTAAAGGATGATAGAACAAACACTACGCACAATATGATATCAGCAAGATGATAGACCCCCCACCAAAAGGATGACTGGGCGAAACTCACACCGGCCACTACCACCTAAAGGATGATAGGACAAACACTATCCCACAATCTGATATCAATCAAGATGACAAACCCCCCACCAAAAGGATGATGAAGCGAAACTTAAACCGGCCATTACCACCTAGAGGATGATAGGACAAACACTATCGCAAAATCTGACATCAACAAGATGACAGACACCCCACCAAAAGGATGACGGAGTGAAACTCACACCGGCCACTACCACCTAAAGGATGATAAGACAAACACTATCGCACAATCTGACATCAATCAAGATGATAAACCCCCCGCCAAAAGGATGACAGAACGAAACTTACACCAGCCACTACCACCAAGAGGATGATAGGAAAAACACTATCGCAGAATCTAACATCAATCTAGATTACAAACCCCCACCAAAAGAATGATGGAGCGAAAATCACACCGGAAAATACCACCAAAAGGATGATAGGACAAACAATATCGCACAATCTACCATCAATCAAGATGACAGACCCCCCACCAAAAGGATGACGGAGCAAAAATCACACCGGCCATTACCACCAAAAGGATTATAGGACAAACATTGTCGCACAATCTGACATCAACAAGATGACAGACAACCCACCAAAAGGATGACGGAGCTAAACTCACACCAGCCACTACCACCAAAAGCATGATAGGATAAACACTATCGCAGAATCTGACATCAATAAAGATGACAAACCCCCCACCAAAAGGATGATGGATCGAAACTCACACCAGTCACTACCATCAAAAGGATGCTAGGACAAACACTATCGCACAATCTGACATTAATCAAGATGACAGACCCCACACCAAAACGATGATGGAGCGACACTCACACCGGCCACTACCACCAAAAGGATGATAGGACAAAACTATCGCACAATCTGACATCAATAAGATGACAGACCCCCCACCAAAAGGATGACGGAGCTAAACTCACACCAGCCACTACCACCTAAAGGATGATAGGACAAACACTATCGCACAATCTAACATCAATCAAGATGACAAACCCCCACCAAAAGGATGGTGTAGCAAAACTCACACCGGCCACTACCACCAAAAGGATGATAGGACAAACACTATCCCACAATCTAATATCAACAAGGTGACAGAGCCCCCACCAAAAGGATGACGGAGCGAAACTCACACCGGCCACTACCACCTAAAGGATCATAACACAAACACTATTGCACAATCTGACATCAATCAAGATGACAAACCCCGCACCAAAAGGATGACGGAGCGACACTCACACCGGCCACTACCACCAAAAGGATGATAGGACAAATACTATCGCACAATCTCACATCAATAAGATGGCAGACCCCCCACCAAAAGGATGACGGAGGGAAACTAACACCGACCACTACTACCTAAAGGATGATAGTGACAAACACTACAAACAATATGATATCAGCAAGATGAGAGATCCCCCACCAAAAGGATGATTGGGCGAAACTCACACCAGCCACTACCACCTAAAGGATGATGGGACAAACACCATCGCACAATCTGACATCAATCAAGATGACAAACCCCCCACCAACAGGATGATGGAGCGAAACTCAAACCGGTCATTACCACCTAGAGGATGATAGGACAAACACTATCCCACAATCTGATATCAACAAGGTGACAGAGCCCCCACCAAAAGGATGACGGAGCGAAACTCACACCGGCCACTACCACCTAAAGGATCATAGGAAAAACACTATTGCACAATCTGACATCAATCAAGATGACAAACCCCACACCAAAAGGATGATGTAGCGACACTCACACCGGCCACTACCACCAAAAGGATGATAGGACAAACACTATCGCACATTATAACATCAATAAGATGGCATACCCCCCACCAAAAGGATGACAAAGTGAAACTCACACCAGCCACTACTACCTAAAGGATGATAGAACAAACACTACGCACAATATGATATCAGCAAGATGATAGACCCCCCACCAAAAGGATGACTGGGCGAAACTCACACCGGCCACTACCACCTAAAGGATGATAGGACAAACACTATCCCACAATCTGATATCAATCAAGATGACAAACCCCCCACCAAAAGGATGATGAAGCGAAACTTAAACCGGCCATTACCACCTAGAGGATGATAGGACAAACACTATCGCAAAATCTGACATCAACAAGATGACAGACACCCCACCAAAAGGATGACGGAGTGAAACTCACACCGGCCACTACCACCTAAAGGATGATAAGACAAACACTATCGCACAATCTGACATCAATCAAGATGATAAACCCCCCGCCAAAAGGATGACAGAACGAAACTTACACCAGCCACTACCACCAAGAGGATGATAGGAAAAACACTATCGCAGAATCTAACATCAATCTAGATTACAAACCCCCACCAAAAGAATGATGGAGCGAAAATCACACCGGAAAATACCACCAAAAGGATGATAGGACAAACAATATCGCACAATCTACCATCAATCAAGATGACAGACCCCCCACCAAAAGGATGACGGAGCAAAAATCACACCGGCCATTACCACCAAAAGGATTATAGGACAAACATTGTCGCACAATCTGACATCAACAAGATGACAGACAACCCACCAAAAGGATGACGGAGCTAAACTCACACCAGCCACTACCACCAAAAGCATGATAGGATAAACACTATCGCAGAATCTGACATCAATAAAGATGACAAACCCCCCACCAAAAGGATGATGGATCGAAACTCACACCAGTCACTACCATCAAAAGGATGCTAGGACAAACACTATCGCACAATCTGACATTAATCAAGATGACAGACCCCACACCAAAACGATGATGGAGCGACACTCACACCGGCCACTACCTCCAAAAGGATGATAGGACAAAACTATCGCACAATCTGACATCAATAAGATGACAGACCCCCCACCAAAAGGATGACGGAGCTAAACTCACACCAGCCACTACCACCTAAAGGATGATAGGACAAACACTATCGCACAATCTAACATCAATCAAGATGACAAACCCCCACCAAAAGGATGGTGTAGCAAAACTCACACCGGCCACTACCACCAAAAGGATGATAGGACAAACACTATCCCACAATCTAATATCAACAAGGTGACAGAGCCCCCACCAAAAGGATGACGGAGCGAAACTCACACCGGCCACTACCACCTAAAGGATCATAACACAAACACTATTGCACAATCTGACATCAATCAAGATGACAAACCCCGCACCAAAAGGATGACGGAGCGACACTCACACCGGCCACTACCACCAAAAGGATGATAGGACAAATACTATCGCACAATCTCACATCAATAAGATGGCAGACCCCCCACCAAAAGGATGACGGAGGGAAACTAACACCGACCACTACTACCTAAAGGATGATAGTGACAAACACTACAAACAATATGATATCAGCAAGATGAGAGATCCCCCACCAAAAGGATGATTGGGCGAAACTCACACCAGCCACTACCACCTAAAGGATGATGGGACAAACACCATCGCACAATCTGACATCAATCAAGATGACAAACCCCCCACCAACAGGATGATGGAGCGAAACTCAAACCGGTCATTACCACCTAGAGGATGATAGGACAAACACTATCCCACAATCTGATATCAACAAGGTGACAGAGCCCCCACCAAAAGGATGACGGAGCGAAACTCACACCGGCCACTACCACCTAAAGGATCATAGGAAAAACACTATTGCACAATCTGACATCAATCAAGATGACAAACCCCACACCAAAAGGATGATGTAGCGACACTCACACCGGCCACTACCACCAAAAGGATGATAGGACAAACACTATCGCACATTATCACATCAATAAGATGGCATACCCCCCACCAAAAGGATGACGGAGTGAAACTCACACCAGCCACTACTACCTAAAGGATGATAGAACAAACACTACGCACAATATGATATCAGCAAGATGACAGACCCCCCACCAAAAGGATGACTGGGCGAAACTCACACCGGCCACTACCACCTAAAGGATGATAGGACAAACACTATCCCACAATCTGATATCAATCAAGATGACAAACCCCCCACCAAAAGGATGATGAAGCGAAACTTAAACCGGCCATTACCACCTAGAGGATGATAGGACAAACACTATCGCAAAATCTGACATCAACAAGATGACAGACACCCCACCAAAAGGATGACGGAGTGAAACTCACACCGGCCACTACCACCTAAAGGATGATAAGACAAACACTATCGCACAATCTGACATCAATCAAGATGATAAACCCCCCGCCAAAAGGATGACAGAACGAAACTTACACCAGCCACTACCACCAAGAGGATGATAGGAAAAACACTATCGCAGAATCTAACATCAATCTAGATTACAAACCCCCACCAAAAGAATGATGGAGCGAAAATCACACCGGAAAATACCACCAAAAGGATGATAGGACAAACAATATCGCACAATCTACCATCAATCAAGATGACAGACCCCCCACCAAAAGGATGACGGAGCGAAAATCACACCGGCCATTACCACCAAAAGGATTATAGGACAAACATTGTCGCACAATCTGACATCAACAAGATGACAGACAACCCACCAAAAGGATGACGGAGCTAAACTCACACCAGCCACTACCACCAAAAGCATGATAGGATAAACACTATCGCAGAATCTGACATCAATAAAGATGACAAACCCCCCACCAAAAGGATGATGGATCGAAACTCACACCAGTCACTACCATCAAAAGGATGCTAGGACAAACACTATCGCACAATCTGACATTAATCAAGATGACAGACCCCACACCAAAACGATGATGGAGCGACACTCACACCGGCCACTACCACCAAAAGGATGATAGGACAAAAACTATCGCACAATCTGACATCAATAAGATGACAGACCCCCCACCAAAAGGATGACGGAGCTAAACTCACACCAGCCACTACCACCTAAAGGATGATAGGACAAACACTATCGCACAATCTAACATCAATCAAGATGACAAACCCCCACCAAAATGATGGTGTAGCAAAACTCACACCGGCCACTACCACCAAAAGGATGATAGGACAAACACTATCCCACAATCTAATATCAACAAGGTGACAGAGCCCCCACCAAAAGGATGACGGAGCGAAACTCACACCGGCCACTACCACCTAAAGGATCATAACACAAACACTATTGCACAATCTGACATCAATCAAGATGACAAACCCCGCACCAAAAGGATGACGGAGCGACACTCACACCGGCCACTACCACCAAAAGGATGATAGGACAAATACTATCGCACAATCTCACATCAATAAGATGGCAGACCCCCCACCAAAAGGATGACGGAGGGAAACTAACACCGACCACTACTACCTAAAGGATGATAGTGACAAACACTACAAACAATATGATATCAGCAAGATGAGAGATCCCCCACCAAAAGGATGATTGGGCGAAACTCACACCAGCCACTACCACCTAAAGGATGATGGGACAAACACCATCGCACAATCTGACATCAATCAAGATGACAAACCCCCCACCAACAGGATGATGGAGCGAAACTCAAACCGGTCATTACCACCTAGAGGATGATAGGACAAACACTATCCCACAATCTGATATCAACAAGGTGACAGAGCCCCCACCAAAAGGATGACGGAGCGAAACTCACACCGGCCACTACCACCTAAAGGATCATAGGAAAAACACTATTGCACAATCTGACATCAATCAAGATGACAAACCCCACACCAAAAGGATGATGTAGCGACACTCACACCGGCCACTACCACCAAAAGGATGATAGGACAAACACTATCGCACATTATCACATCAATAAGATGGCATACCCCCCACCAAAAGGATGACGGAGTGAAACTCACACCAGCCACTACTACCTAAAGGATGATAGAACAAACACTACGCACAATATGATATCAGCAAGATGACAGACCCCCCACCAAAAGGATGACTGGGCGAAACTCACACCGGCCACTACCACCTAAAGGATGATAGGACAAACACTATCCCACAATCTGATATCAATCAAGATGACAAACCCCCCACCAAAAGGATGACGAAGCGAAACTTAAACCGACCATTACCACCTAGAGGATGATAGGACAAACACTATCGCAAAATCTGACATCAACAAGATGACAGACACCCCACCAAAAGGATGACGGAGTGAAACTCACACCGGCCACTACCACCTAAAGGATGATAAGACAAACACTATCGCACAATCTGACATCAATCAAGATGATAAACCCCCCGCCAAAAGGATGACAGAACGAAACTTACACCAGCCACTACCACCAAGAGGATGATAGGAAAAACACTATCGCAGAATCTAACATCAATCAAGATTACAAACCCCCACCAAAAGAATGATGGAGCGAAAATCACACTGGAAAATACCACCAAAAGGATGATAGGACAAACAATATCGCACAATCTACCATCAATCAAGATGACAGACCCCCCACCAAAAGGATGACGGAGCGAAAATCACACCGGCCATTACCACCAAAAGGATTATAGGACAAATATTGTCGCACAATCTGACATCAACAAGATGACAGACAACCCACCAAAAGGATGACGGAGCTAAACTCACACCAGCCACTACCACCAAAAGCATGATAGGATAAACACTATCGCAGAATCTGACATCAATAAAGATGACAAACCCCCCACCAAAAGGATGATGGATCGAAACTCACACCAGTCACTACCATCAAAAGGATGCTAGGATAAACACTATCGCACAATCTGACATTAATCAAGATGACAGACCCCACACCAAAAGGATGATGGAGTGACACTCACACCGGCCACTACCACCAAAAGGATGATAGGACAAACACTATCGCACAATCTGACATCAACAAGATGACAGACCCCCCACCAAAAGGATGACAGAGCTAAACTCACACCAGCCACTACCACCTAAAGGATGATAGGACAAACACTATCGCACAATCTGACATTAATCAAGATGACAAACCTCCACCAAAAGGAAGGTGTAGCAAAACTCACACCGGCCACTACCACCAAAAGGATGATAGGACAAACACTATCCCACAATCTAATATCAACACGGTGACAGAGCCCCCACCAAAAGGATGACGGAGCGAAACTCACACCGGCCACTACCACCTAAATGATCATAGGACAAACATTATTGCACAATCTGACATCAATCAAGATGACAAACCCCGCACCAAAAGGATGACGGAGCGACACTTACACCGGCCACTACCACCAAAAGGATGATAGGACAAATACTATCGCACAATCTCACATCAATAAGATGGCAGACCCCCCACCAAAAGGATGACGGAGGGAAACTCATACCGACCACTACTACCTAAAGGATGATAGTGACAAACACTACGGACAATATGATATCAGCAAGATGAGATATCCCCCACCAAAAGGATGACTGGGCGAAGCTCACAACGGCCGCTACCACCTAAAGGATGATGGGACAAACACCATCGCACAGTCTGACATCAATCAAGATGACAAACCCCCCTCCAACAGGATGACGGAGCGAAACTCAAACCGGTCATTACCACCTAGAGGATGATAGGACAAACACTATCACAAAATCTGACATCAACAAGATGACAGACACCCCACCAAAAGGATGACGGAGCGAAACTCACACCGGCCGCTACCACCTAAAGGATGATAAGACAAACACTATCGCATAATCTACCATCAATCAAGATGACAGACCCGTCACCAAAACGATGACGGAGAGAAAATCACACCGGCCATTACCACTAAAAGGATGATAGGACAAATAGTATCGCACAATCAGACATCAATCAAGATGACAAACCCTCCACCAAAAGGATGACGGAGCGAAACTGACACCGCCCGCTTCCACCAAAAGGATAATAGGAAAAACACTATCCAACAATATGATATCAGCAAGATGACAGACCCCCCAGCAATAGGATGACGGAGCAAAAATCACACCGGCCACTACCACCAAAACTATGAAAGGACAAACACTATCGCACAATCTGACATAAACAAAATGACAGACCCCCACCAAAAGGATGACGGAGCGAAACTCACAATGGTCACTACCACCTAAAGGATGATAGGACAAACACTATCGCATAATTTGACATCAATCAAGATGATGAACCCCCCACCAAAATGATGACGGAGCGAAACTCACACCGGCCAGTACCACCTAAAGGATGATAAGACAAACACTATCACACAATTTGACATCAATCAAGATGACAAACCCCCCACCAAAAGGATGACAGAACGAAACTCAGACCGGCCACTATCACCAAAAGGATGGTAGGATAAACACTATCGCACAATCTGATATCAACAAGATGACAGACCCCCCACCAAAAGGATGACGGGGCGAAACTCACACCGGCCACTACCACCTAAAGGATGATAGGACAAACACTATCGCACAATCTGACATCAATCAAGATGACGAACCCCTCACTTAAAGGATGACAGAGCGAAACACACACCGGCCACTACCACATAAAGGATTATTAGACAAACACTATCGCACAATCTGACATCAATCAAGATGATAAACCCCCCGCCAAAAGGTTGACAGAACGAAACTCACACCGGCCACTATCACCAAAAGGATGATAGGACAAATACTATCGCAAATCAGACATCAATCAAGATGACAAACCCTCCACCAAAAGGATGACGGAGCGAAACTCACACCGTCCGCTTCCACCAAAAGGATGATAGGAAAAACGCTATCGCACAATATGATATCAGCAAGATGACAGACCCCCCAGCAAAAGGATGACGGAGCAAAAATCACACCGGCCACTACCACCAAAACTATGAAAGGACAAACACTATCGCACAATCTGACATAAACAAAACGACAGACCCCCACCAAAAGGATGACGGAGCGAAACTCACAATGGTCACTACCATCTAAAGGATGATAGGACAAACACTATCGCATAATTTGACATCAATCAAGATGACGAACCCCCCACCAAAAGGATGACGGAGCGAAACTCACATCAGCCAGTACCACCTAAAGGATGAGAAGACAAACACTATCACACAATTCTACATCAATCAAGATGACAAACCCCCCACCAAAAGGATGACAGAACGAAACTCAGACCGGCCACTATCACCAAAAGGATGATAGGACAAACACTATCGCACAATCTGACATCAACAAGATGACAGACCCCCCACCAAAAGGATGACGGAGCGAAACTCACAAGGGCCACTACCACCTAAAGGATGATAGGACAAACACTATCGCACAATCTGACATCTACAAGATGACAGACCCCCACCAAAAGGATGACGGAGCGTAATTCACACCGGCCATTAACACCCAAAGGATGATAAGACAAACACTATCGCACAATCTGACATCAATCAAGATGACGAACCCCTCACTTAAAGGATGACAGAGCAAAACTCACACCGGCCACTACCACATAAAGGATGATAAGACAAACACTATCGCACAATCTGACATCAATCAAGATGATAAACCCCCCGCCAAAAGGTTGACAGAACGACACTCACACCGGCCACAATCACCAAAAGGATGATAGGACAAACACTATCGCACAATCTGACATCAACAAGATGACACACCCACCACCAAAAGGATGACGGAGCGAAACTCACACCGGCCACTACCACCTAAAGGATGATAGGACAAACACTATCACACAATCTAACATCAATCAAGATGACGAACCCCTCACTTAAAGGATGATGGAGTGAAACTCACACCGGCCACTACCACCTAAAGGATGATAAGACAAACACTATCGCACAATCCGACATCAATCAAGATGATAAACCCCCCGCCAAAAGGATGACAGAATGAAACTCACACCGGCCACTATCACCAAAAGGTTGATAGGACAAACACTATCGCACAATACGATATCAGCAAGATGACAGACCCCCCACCAAAAGGATGACGGAGTGAAACTCACACCGGCCACTACCACCAAAAGGATGATAGGACAACCACTATCGCACAATCTCACCTCAATTACAATAAACGAGCCCCACCAAAACGATGACGGAGCTAAACTCACACCGACCATTACCACCAAAAGGATGATATGACAAACACTACCGCACAATCTACCATCAATCAATATGAGAATCCCCCCACCAAAAGGATGACAGAGCGAAAATCGCACCGGGGACTACCACCAAAAGGAAGATAGGACAAACACTATCGCACAATCTGACATCTACAAGATGACAGACCCCCACCAAAAGGATGACGGAGCGTAATTCACACCGGCCATTAACACCCATAGGATGATAAGACAAACACTATCGCACAATCTGACATCAATCAAGATGATAAACCCCCCGCCAAAAGGATGACATAACGAAACTCACACCGGCCACTACCACCAAAAGGATGATAGGACAAACACTATCGCACAATCTGACATCAACAAGAGGACAGACCCCACACCAAAAGGATGATAGAGCTAAACTCACACCGGCCACTACCACCTAAAGGATGATAGGATAAACACTATCGCACAATCTGACATCAATCAAGATGACAAACCCCCACCAAAAGGACGATGGAGCAAAACTCACACCGACCACTACCACCAAAAAGATGATAGGACAAACACTATCCCACAATTTGATATCAACAAGGTGACAGAGCCCCCACCAAATGGATGACGGAGCGAAACTCACACCGGCCACTACCACCTAAAGGATCATAGGACAAACACTATTGCATAATCTGACATCAATCAAGATGACAAACCCCACACCAAAAGGATGACGGAGCGACACTCACACCGGCCACTACCACCAAAAGGATGATAGGACAAACACTATCGCACAATCTCACATCAATAAGATGGCAGACCCCCCACCAAAAGGATGACGGAGTGAAACTCACACCGGCCACTACTACCTAAAGGATGATAGGAAAAACACTATGCACAATATGATATCAGCAAGATGACAGACCCCCCACCAAAAGGATGACTGGGCAAAACTCACACCGGCCACTACCACTTAAAGGATGATAGCACAAACACTATGGTACAATCTGACATCAATCAAGATGACAAACCCCCACCAAAAGGATGACAGAGCAAAACTCAAACCGGCCATCACCACCAAGAGGATGATACGACAAACACTATCGTAAAATCTGACGTCAAAAAGATGACAGACACCCCACCAAAAGGATGATGGAGCAAAACTCACACCGGCCACTACCACCAAAAGGATGATAGGACAAACACTATCGCAGAATCTAACATCAATCGAGATGACAAACCCCCACCAAAAGGATGATGGAGCGAAAATCACACCGAAAAATACCACCAAAACGATGATAGGACAAACAATATCGCACAATCTACCATCAATCAAGATGACAGACCCCCCACCAAAAGGATGACGGAGCGAAAATCACACCGGCCACTACCACCAAAAGGATTATAGGACAAACACTATCGCACAATCTGACATCAACAAGATGATAGACAACCCACCAAAAGGATGATGGAGCTAAACTCACACCGGCCACTACCACCAAAAGCATGATAGGACAAACACTAACGCAGAATCTGAAATCAATCAAGATGACAAAACCCCCACCAAAAGGACGATGGATCGAAACTCACACCGACCACTACCATCAAAAGGATTGTAGGACAAACACTATCGCACAATCTGACATTAATCAAGATGACAGACCCCGCACCAAAAGGATGACGGAGCGACACTCACACCGGCCACTACCACCAAAAGGATGATAAGACAAACAATATCGCACAATCTGACATCAACAAGATGACAGACCCCCCACCAAAAGGATGACGGAGCTAAACTCACACCGGCCACTGCCACCAAAAGGATGATAGGACAAACACTATCGCAATATCTGACATCAATCAAGATGACAAACCCCCACCAAAAGGATGATGGAGCAAAACTCAAACCGGCCACTACCACCAAAAGGATGATAGGACAAACACTATCCCACAATCTGATATCAACAAGGTGATAGAGCCCCCACCAAAAGGATGACGGAGCGAAACTCACACCGACAACTACCACCTAAAGGATCATAGGGCAAACACTATTGCACAATCTGACATCAATCAAGATAACAAACCCCGCACCAAAAGGATGAAGGAGCGACACTCACACCGGCCACTACCACCAAAAGGATGATAGGACAAACACTATCGCACAATCTCACATCAATAAGATTGCAGACCCCCCACCAAAAGGATGACGGAGTGAAAATCACATCGGCCACTACTACCTAAAGGATGTTTGGACAAACAATGCGCACAATATGATATCAGTAAGATGACAGACCCCCCACCAAAAGGATGACTGGGCAAAACTCACACCGGCCACTACCACCTAAAGGATGATGGGACAAACACTATCGCACAATCTGACATCAATCAAGATGACAAACCCACCACCAAAAGGATGACGGAGCGAAACTCAAACTGGCCATTACCACTTAGAGGATGATAGGACAAACACTATCGTAAAATCTGACATCAACAAGATGACAGACACCCCACCAAAAGGATGACGGAGCGAAACTAACACCGGCCACTACCACCTAAAGGATGATAGGACAAACACTATCGCATAATCTACCATAAATCAAGATGACAGACCCCCCACCAAAAGGATGACGGAGCGAAAATCACACCTGCACCTACCACCAAAAGGATGATAGGACAAAGACTATCGCAGAATCTAACATCAATCAAGTTGACAAACCCCCACCAAAAGGATGATGGAGCGAATATCACACCGGAAAATACCACCAAAAGGATGATAGGACAAACAATATCACATAATCTACCATCAATCAAGATGACAGACCCTCCACCAAAAGGATGATGGAGCGAAAATCACACCGGCCACTACCACCTAAAGGATGATAGGACAAACACTATTGCACAATCTGATATCAATCAAGATAACAAACCCCCACCAAAAGGATAATGGAGCAAAACTCACACCGGCCACTACCACCAAAAGGATGATAGGACAAACAGTATCCCATAATCTGATATCAACAAGGTGACAGAGCCCCCACCAAAACGATGACGGAGCGAAACTCACACCGGCCTCTACCACCTAAAGGATCATAGGACAAACACTATTGCACAATCTGACATCAATCAAGATGACAAAGCCCGCACCAAAAGGATGACGGAGCGACACTCACACCAGCCACTACCACCAAAAGGATGATAGGACAAACACTATCGCACAATCTCACATCAATAAGATGGCAGACCCCCTACCAAAAGGATGACGGAGTGAAACTCACACCGGCCACTACTACCTAAAGGATGATAGGACAAACACTATGCACAATATGATAACAGTAAGATGACAGACCCCCCACCAAAAGGATGACTGGGCGAAACTCACACCGGCCACTACCACCTAAAGGATGATGGGACAAACACTATTGCACAATCTGACATCAATCAAGATGACAAACCCCCACCAAAAGGATGACGGAGCGAAACTCAATCCAGCCATTACCACCTAGAGGATGATAGGATAAACACTATCGCAAAATCTGACATCAACAAGATGACAGACACCCCACCAAAAGGATGATAAGCGAAACTCACACCGGCCACTACCACCTAAAGCATGATAGGACAAACACTATCGCATAATCTACCATCAATCAAGATGACATACCCCCCACGAAAAGGATGACGGAGCGAAAATCACACCGGCCACTACCACCAAAAGGATGATAGGACAAACACTATCGCAGAATCTAACATCATCAAGATGACAAACCCCCACCAAAAGGATGATGGAGCGAAAATCACACCGGAAAATACCACCAAAAGGATGATAGGACAAACACTACCGCACTATCTACCATCAATCAATATGAGAATCCCCCCACCAAAAGGATGACAGAGCGAAAATCGCACCGGGGACTACCACCAAAAGGAAGATAGGACAAACACTATCGCACAATCTGACATCTACAAGATGACAGACAAGCCAACAAAAGGATGACGGAGCTAAACTCACACTGGCCACTACCACCAAAAGTATGATAGAACAAACACTTTTGCAGAATCTGACATCAAACAAGATGACAAACCCGCACCAAAAGGATGATGGATCGAAACTCACACCGGCCACTACCATCAAAAGGAAGATAGGACAAAAACTATCGCACAATCTAACATTAATCAAGATGACAGACCCCGCACCAAAAGGATGATGGAGCGACACCCACACCGGCCACTACCACCAAAAGGATGATAGGACAAACACTATCGCACAATCTGACATCATCAAGATAACAGACCCCCACCAAAAGGATGACGAAGCGAAACTCACACCGGTCACTACCACCTAAAGGATGATTGGACAAACATTATCGCATAATATGACATCAATCAAGATTACGAACCCCCCACCAAAAGGATGACAGAACGAAACTCACACCGGCCACTATCACCAAAAGGATGATAGGACAAACACTATCGCACAATACGATATCAGCAAGATGACAGACCCCCCACCAAAAGGATGACGGAGCGAAACTCACACCGGCCACTACCACCAAAAGGATGATAGGACAAACACTATCGCACAACATGACATCAATTACAATAACAGACCCCCCAGAAAAAGGATGACGGAGCAAAACGCACACCGTCCATTACCAGCATAAGGATGATAGGACAAACACTATCGCATAATCTGACATCAATCAAGATGACGAACCCCCCACCAAAAGGATGACGAAGCGAAACTCACGCCAGCCAGTACCACCTAAGGGATGATAAGACAAATACTACCGCACAATCTGACATCAATCAAGATGACAAACCCCCCACCAAAAGGATGACAGAATGAAACTCACACCGGTCACTATCACCAAAAGGATGTGAGGACAAACACTATCGCACAATACGGTATCAGCAAGATGACAAACCCCCCACCCTAAGGATGACGGAGCGAAACTCACACTGGCCACTACCACCAAAAGGATGATAGGACAAACACTAACGCAGAATCTGAAATCAATCAAGATGACAAAACCCCCACCAAAAGGACGATGGATCGAAACTCACACCGACCACTACCATCAAAAGGATTGTAGGACAAACACTATCGCACAATCTGACATTAATCAAGATGACAGACCCCGCACCAAAAGGATGACGGAGCGACACTCACACCGGCCACTACCACCAAAAGGATGATAAGACAAACAATATCGCACAATCTGACATCAACAAGATGACAGACCCCCCACCAAAAGGATGACGGAGCTAAACTCACACCGGCCACTGCCACCTAAAGGATGATAGGACAAACACTATCGCAATATCTGACATCAATCAAGATGACAAACCCCCACCAAAAGGATGATGGAGCAAAACTCAAACCGGCCACTACCACCAAAAGGATGATAGGACA
The DNA here is from genome assembly GCA_963859935.3 of Lathyrus sativus. Classification (NCBI taxonomy): domain Eukaryota; kingdom Viridiplantae; phylum Streptophyta; class Magnoliopsida; order Fabales; family Fabaceae; genus Lathyrus; species Lathyrus sativus. Next base: position 239,863,162 of record OZ012740.1, on the reverse strand, counting down.
AACACTATCCCACAATCTGATATCAACAAGGTGATAGAGCCCCCACCAAAAGGATGACGGAGCGAAACTCACACCGACAACTACCACCTAAAGGATCATAGGGCAAACACTATTGCACAATCTGACATCAATCAAGATAACAAACCCCGCACCAAAAGGATGAAGGAGCGACACTCACACCGGCCACTACCACCAAAAGGATGATAGGACAAACACTATCGCACAATCTCACATCAATAAGATTGCAGACCCCCCACCAAAAGGATGACGGAGTGAAAATCACATCGGCCACTACTACCTAAAGGATGTTTGGACAAACAATGCGCACAATATGATATCAGCAAGATGACAGACCCCCCACCAAAAGGATGACTGGGCAAAACTCACACCGGCCACTACCACCTAAAGGATGATGGGACAAACACTATCGCACAATCTGACATCAATCAAGATGACAAACCCACCACCAAAAGGATGACGGAGCGAAACTCAAACTGGCCATTACCACTTAGAGGATGATAGGACAAACACTATCGTAAAATCTGACATCAACAAGATGACAGACACCCCACCAAAAGGATGACGGAGCGAAACTAACACCGGCCACTACCACCTAAAGGATGATAGGACAAACACTATCGCATAATCTACCATAAATCAAGATGACAGACCCCCCACCAAAAGGATGACGGAGCGAAAATCACACCGGCACCTACCACCAAAAGGATGATAGGACAAAGACTATCGCAGAATCTAACATCAATCAAGTTGACAAACCCCCACCAAAAGGATGATGGAGCGAATATCACACCGGAAAATACCACCAAAAGGATGATAGGACAAACAATATCACATAATCTACCATCAATCAAGATGACAGACCCTCCACCAAAAGGATGATGGAGCGAAAATCACACCGGCCACTACCACCTAAAGGATGATAGGACAAACACTATTGCACAATCTGATATCAATCAAGATAACAACCCCCCACCAAAAGGATAATGGAGCAAAACTCACACCGGCCACTACCACCAAAAGGATGATATGACAAACAGTATCCCATAATCTGATATCAACAAGGTGACAGAGCCCCCACCAAAACGATGACGGAGCGAAACTCACACCGGCCTCTACCACCTAAAGGATCATAGGACAAACACTATTGCACAATCTGACATCAATCAAGATGACAAAGCCCGCACCAAAAGGATGATGGAGCGACACTCACACCAGTCACTACCACCAAAAGGATGATAGGACAAACACTATCGCACAATCTCACATCAATAAGATGGCAGACCCCCTACCAAAAGGATGACGGAGTGAAACTCACACCGGCCACTACTACCTAAAGGATGATAGGACAAACACTATGCACAATATGATAACAGTAAGATGACAGACCCCCCACCAAAAGGATGACTGGGCGAAACTCACACCGGCCACTACCACCTAAAGGATGATGGGACAAACACTATTGCACAATCTGACATCAATCAAGATGACAAACCCCCACCAAAAGGATGACGGAGCGAAACTCAATCCAACCATTACCACCTAGAGGATGATAGGATAAACACTATCGCAAAATCTGACATCAACAAGATGACAGACACCCCACCAAAAGGATGATAAGCGAAACTCACACCGGCCACTACCACCTAAAGCATGATAGGACAAACACTATCGCATAATCTACCATCAATCAAGATGACATACCCCCCACGAAAAGGATGACGGAGCGAAAATCACACCGGCCACTACCACCAAAAGGATGATAGGACAAACACTATCGCAGAATCTAACATCATCAAGATGACAAACCCCCACCAAAAGGATGATGGAGCGAAAATCACACCGGAAAATACCACCAAAAGGATGATAGGACAAACACTACCGCACTATCTACCATCAATCAATATGAGAATCCCCCCACCAAAAGGATGACAGAGCGAAAATCGCACCGGGGACTACCACCAAAAGGAAGATAGGACAAACACTATCGCACAATCTGACATCTACAAGATGACAGACAAGCCAACAAAAGGATGACGGAGCTAAACTCACACTGGCCACTACCACCAAAAGTATGATAGAACAAACACTTTTGCAGAATCTGACATCAAACAAGATGACAAACCCGCACCAAAAGGATGATGGATCGAAACTCACACCGGCCACTACCATCAAAAGGAAGATAGGACAAAAACTATCGCACAATCTAACATTAATCAAGATGACAGACCCCGCACCAAAAGGATGATGGAGCGACACCCACACCGGCCACTACCACCAAAAGGATGATAGGACAAACACTATCGCACAATCTGACATCATCAAGATAACAGACCCCCACCAAAAGGATGACGAAGCGAAACTCACACCGGTCACTACCACCTAAAGGATGATTGGACAAACATTATCGCATAATATGACATCAATCAAGATTACGAACCCCCCACCAAAAGGATGACAGAACGAAACTCACACCGGCCACTATCACCAAAAGGATGATAGGACAAACACTATCGCACAATACGATATCAGCAAGATGACAGACCCCCCACCAAAAGGATGACGGAGCGAAACTCACACCGGCCACTACCACCAAAAGGATGATAGGACAAACACTATCGCACAACATGACATCAATTACAATAACAGACCCCCCAGAAAAAGGATGACGGAGCAAAACGCACACCGTCCATTACCAGCATAAGGATGATAGGACAAACACTATCGCATAATCTGACATCAATCAAGATGACGAACCCCCCACCAAAAGGATGACGAAGCGAAACTCACGCCAGCCAGTACCACCTAAGGGATGATAAGACAAATACTACCGCACAATCTGACATCAATCAAGATGACAAACCCCCCACCAAAAGGATGACAGAATGAAACTCACACCGGTCACTATCACCAAAAGGATGTGAGGACAAACACTATCGCACAATACGGTATCAGCAAGATGACAGACCCCCCACCCTAAGGATGACGGAGCGAAACTCACACTGGCCACTACCACCAAAAGGATGATAGGACAAACACTATCGCACATTCTGACATCAATTAGAATAACAGACCCCCCAGCAAAAGGATGATAGAGCAAAACTCACACCGGCCATTACCACTATAAGGATGATAGGACAAACACTATCGCACAAATCTACCATCAATCAAGATGACAGACCACCTACCAAAAGGATGACGGAGCGAAAATCACACCGACCACTACCACCAAAAGGATGACGGAGCGAAAATCACACCGACCACTACCACCAAAAGGATAATAGGAGAAACACTAGCACACATCTGACATCAACAAGATGGCAGACCCCCCACCAAAAGGATGACGGAGCGAAACTCACACCGGCCACTACCTCCTAAAGGATGATAGGACAAATACTATCTCACAATCTACCATCAATCAAGATGACAAACCACCCACCAAAAGGATGACGGAGCGAAAATCACACCGGCCACTACCACCAAAAGGATGATAGGACAAACACTATTGCATAATCTGACATCAACAAGGTGACAGACCCCCCACCAAAAGGATGACGGAGCGAAACTCACACCGGCCACTACCTCCTAAATAATGATTGGAAAAACACTATCGCACAATCTACCATCAATCAAGATGACAGACCACCCACCAAAAGGATGACGGAGCGAAAATCACACCGACCACTACCACCAAAAGGATAATAGGAACAACACAATCGCACAATCTGACATCAACAAGATGGGAGACCCCCCACCATAAGGATGACGGAGCGAAACTCACACCGACCACTACCTCCTAAAGGATGATAGGACAAACACTATCTCACGATCTACCATCAATCAAAATGACAGAACCCCCACCAAAAGGATGACGGAGCGAAAATCACACTGGCCACTACCACCAAAAGGATGATAGGACAAACACTATCGCACAATCTGACATCAACAAGGTCACAGACCCCTCACCAAAAGGATGACGGAGTGAAACTCACACCGGCCACTACCTCCTAAAGGATGATAGGACAAATACTATCGCACAATCTAACATCAATCAAGATGGCAAACCCCCACCAAAAGGATGATGGAGCAAAACTCACATCGGCCACTACCACCAAAAGGATGATAGGACAAACACTATCGCAAAATCTACCATCAATCAAGATGACAGACCCCCCACCAAAAGGATGACGGAGCGAAAATCACACCGGCAACTACCACCAAAAGGATTATAGGACAAACACTATCGCACAATCTGACATCAATAAGATGGCAGACCCTCCACCAAGAGGATGACGGAGCAAAACTCACATCGGCCACTACCACCTAAAGGATGATAGAACAAACACTATCGCACAATCTGACATCAATCAAGATGACAAATCCTGCACCAAAAGGATGACAGAGCGAAACTCACACCGCCCGCTTCCACCAAAAGGATGATAGGACAAACACTATCACACAATCTGACATCAACAAGATGACAGACCCCCACCAAAAGAATGACGGAGCGAAACTCACACCTGTCACTACCACCTAAAGGATGATAGAACAAACACTATCGCATAATATGACATCAATCAAGATGACGAACCCCCCACCAAAAGAATGACGGAGCGAAACACACACCGGTCACTACCACCTAAAGGATGATAAGACAAACACTATCGCACAATCTGACATCAATCAAGATGACAAACCCCCCACCAAAAGGATGACAGAACGAACCTCACACCGGCCACTATCACCAAAAGACTGATAGGACAAACACTATCGCATAATATGATATCAGCAAGATGACAGACCCCCCACCAAAAGAATGACGGAGCGAAACTCACACCGGCCACTACCACCCAAAGGATGATATGACAAACACTATCATACAATCTGACATCAATTATAATAACAGACCCCTCAACAAAAGGATGACGGAGCGAAACTCACACCGGACAGTATCACCTAAGGGATGATAGGACAAACACTATTGCACAATCTGACATCAATCAAGATGACAAACCCCCCACCAAAAGGATGACAGAATGAAACTCACACCGGCCACTATCACCAAAAGTATGATAGGACAAACACTATCGTAAAATACGGTATCAGCAAGATGACAGACCCCCTGCCAAAAGGATGACAGAGCGAAACTCACACTGGCCATTACCACCAATAGGATGATAGGACAAACACTATCGCACAATTTGACATCAATTACAATAACAGACCCCCCAGCAAAAGGATGAAGAGCGAAACTCAAACCGGCCATTACCACCATAAGGATGATAGGACAAACACTATCGCACAATCTAGCATCAATCAAGATGATAGACCACCCACCAAAAGGATGACGGAGTGAAAATCACACCGGCCACTACCACCAAAAGGATAGGACAAACACTATCGCACAATCTCACATCAACAAGATGGCAGACCCTCCACCAAAAGGATGACGGAGCGAAACTCACACCGGCCACTACCTCCTAAAGGATGATAGGACAAACACTATCTCACAATCTACCATCAATCAAGATGTCAGACCCCCCACCGAAAGGATGACGGAGCGAAAATCACACTGGCCAGTACCACCAAAAGGATGATAGGACAAACACTATCGCACAATCTGACATCAACAAGGTGACAGACCCCCCACCAAAAGGATAACGAAGAGAAACTCACACCAACCACTACCACCAAAAGGATGATAGGACAAACACTATCTCACAATCTACCATCAATGAAGATGACAGACCCCCACCAAAAGGATGACGGAGCGAAAATCACACCGGCCACTACCACCAAAAGGATTATAGGACAAACACTATCGCACAATTTGACATCAATAAAATGGAAGACCCCCCACCAAAAGGATGACGGAGCGAAACTCACATTGGCGACTACCACCTAAACGATGATAGGACAAACATTATCGCACAATCTGACATCAATTAAGATGACAAACCTTCCACCAAAAAGATGACGTAGCGAAACTCACACCACCCGCTTCCACCAAAAGGATGATAGGACAAACACTATCGCACAATATGATATCAGTAAGATGACAGACCCCCCACAAAAAGGATGACGGAGCAAAAACCGAACCGGGCACTACCACCAAAAGGATGATAGGACAAAAACTATCGCACAATCTGACATCAACAAGATGACAGACCCCCACCAAAAGGATGACGGAGTGAAACTCACACCGGTCATTACCACCTAAAGCATGATAGGACAAATACTATCGCATAATCTGACATCAATCAAGATTACGAACCCCCAACCAAAAGGATGACGGAGTGAAACTCACAGCGGCCACTACGACTTAAGGGATGATAAGACAAACTATATTGCACAATCTGACATTAATCAAGATGACAAACCCCCTGTAACACCCCACTTTACCCCGTACGCGTAATATAATAAATATAAAAAAATAATTCTTAAAATTCATCAGAGTTCTCCAACACAGTGGGATATCACACTAAGTCACTTAATTTCATTAAGATAATCAATATTATTTAGTTTTCAATTAAGCAGCGGAATACAAATCAATTCTCCAATATAATTCTCCTCAACATGAGGTCATACAACATAAGTCCAACAAATAAAGATACGTAACAATAAACAAATAAAGTAGTCAAATAACAACGTAACCCCGTCATCCCATGTTACGTATCAGAGCGACTCCTAAGACTCGATCAAATAGCAACACACTCCAAGCACTACTCAGGTACCTAGTCACCTGTACTCCCAAGAGAGCACAGACACAACAACAAAAAGGGGTGAGAGCTACATTCAATAAATAAACGGTGAAATACACATGCTAAGGAGTAGTTACACACCACACATACAATCATACATAATTAACGCACATACACGTTCCACCTCAATCATTCGGCACTAATAGCCCATATTCAATTACAATAATGCAATGCGACTCACTGACTCGACACAATGCATGTGGTACCAACACAATCTCATACGGTTCACACTAGAACCCGATTCCCGTCGGAATCCGGATAAGTCGTATATACGTTTCTCTGAACTACAACTTATCTCCACAACAACTTCCACATTGAAGTCCGGATAAAACTAGGCACCCATCATGGATTCCCACCTAGCCATCTCCACAAGACACGTGATATAAAATGCATGTCAACACAAAATATGCAATGTAATACATCATGCATAATTCACGATCAATCTTGATCCACACGAGCCATCCGCTCACCGTAATCCTCTCGGGAATTACCACAATCGCACAAGATTGTCCACATTCGACCATCTTGGCCCACATCTATCAAAACACCAAGACATCATTGAACCAGAACATGATTCGTTACTTAAACATATACACAATTGACTTCTCAAACATAATTAGATATAAAATATTGGGAAAACAATTCCATTATCTATCCTATGTTATAGCTCTGTTCATTAGCTTTCCAGCGCTTCGAACGGGGGTCAAAACGGACTTACGGATCCAAAGTTACGTCCAAAACAATTTCGACCGAAAACATGAACATCCGTGACGGACAGAAAGACGCTGTTACGCTCCGGAACTGATATTCACCCAATTATTCTTGCGAATCACTTACTCAAAGCACCCAAAACATCACTAAAACATTCCTAAGGTTATACGGCAATAACTGCACAACTTCTATGGTTTATTAGGCTCATCTGGCAACATTTGCAACACATAAAACACTATTTCCTGCAATTGCTCTGAGTACTTCAGAGTTACTCACATTTGAATATTCCTATTCCTATAGGGTCAAACATATCACAGTTCAAGGTTTTGGCCACGAAGGCAAAGATCATTATTTCTCAACTCTACACTCAAAGGGTCAAGAATACTAACCACTAACCTCTAGGATCTACCGTCAATTTCCTTACAATTGCTCTGAAGGCATCGTAATTTCAAATATCAAATATTCTATCCCATATGGGTAGACATATAACGATCTAAGGTTTTGGCCACAAAGGTTCAATTTTCCATAAGTTTTTCCTATATTAATATTCAACCATACATATCATTTGGCCATTTGGTCATAACCTCAGATTCTTACGATTACTTCCCTATTTCCCACAATTAACCCAAATCTCTAAACCTTAGGGAAACCTTAGAGCATCGTATATAACACATTCATTCTTACATAGAAAACTATGAAAAGCAATACTCCCCGTCCCCATACAATAATCATTCAAGAACAGCAACAATTTTATGGAATTTATCATGCTACGAAAATTAGATCAAGAATCCTCAAGAACACATAATTCCTATGAGAGAAATGACCTCTCACTACCCTCCTATGAGAGAATCTTGAAGGATTGACAGCCCTAGCCTCCTTCTCTTCCTCCTTGTTCTTCTTCTCACTTTTTCTCCCAAAACCTTTCTCTGGCAGTTTATCGTGTTCTAATTCTCTTTCACCAAAAAAACTTCTCTATTTCCTTTAATCCCTTATTTCTTATTTTATTAATTAAATTCTATAATAATAATAATAATAATACTAAAATTATTCTCCCACTAATAATAATATTCATACTAATAGTAATAATATGAATAATAATAATATTCCACCAAATAATATTATTAATACGAATAATAATAATAATAATGATAATCTCATTAACATTATTATGAATAATAGTTGGAATAATATTAATCACTATAATGCTCTCGATATCATAATTAACTTACTCCTTTATCTAGGTCCACAGTACCCCAACTAAGGTCACCTCTCTCCCTTACTCCTAACCTCATACCCATAATTAAGGACACCACACAACTACACATCACAGAACGAAACTCGCACCGGCCACTATCACCAAAAGGATGATAGGACAAACACTATTGCACAATACGGTATCAGCAAGATGACAGACCCCCCACCAAAAGGATGACGGAGCGAAACTCACACCGGCCACTACCACCAAAAGGATGATAGGACAAACACTATCCCACAATCTGGCATCAATTACAATAACAGACCCCCCAGCAAAAGGATGACGGATCGAAAATCACACCGGCCATTACGACCATAAGGATGATAGGACAAACACTATCGCACAATCTACCATCAATCAAGATGACATACCACCCACCAAAAGGATGACGGAGCGCAAATTAGACCAGCCACTACCACCAAAAGGATAATAGGACAAACAGTATCGCACAATCTGACATCAACAAGATGGCAGACCCCCCACCAAAAGGATGACGGAGCGAAACTCACACCGGTCACTACTTCCTAAAGGATGATAGGACAAACACTATCTCACAATCTACCATCAATCAAGATGACAACCCCCCACCAAAAGGATGACGGAGCGAAAATCACACTGGCCACTACCACCAAAAGGATGATAGGACAAACATTATCGCACAATCTGACATCAAATACAATAACAGACCCCCCACCAAAAGGATGACGGAGAAAAACTCACACCGGCCACTACCTCCTAAAGGATGATAGGACAAACACTATCGCACAATCTAACATCAATCAAGATGACAAACCTCCACCAAAAGGATGATGGAGGAAAACTCACACCGGCCACTACCACCAAAAGGATGATATGACAAACATTATCGCACAATCTACCATCAATCAAGATGACAGACCCCCCACCAAAAGGATGACGGAGCGAAAAACACACCGTCCACTACCACCAAAAGGATTATTGGACAAACAATATCGCACAATCTGACATGAACAAGATGACAGACCCCCACCAAAAGGATGACGGAGCGAAACTCACACCGGTCACTACCACCTAATGGATGATAGGACAAACACTATCGCATAATCTGACATCAATCAAGATGACAAACCCCCCACCAAAAGGATGACGGAGCGAAACTCACACCGGTCACTATCACCTAAAGGATGATAGGACAAACACTATCGCATAATCTGACATCAATCAAGATGACGGAGCAAAACTCACACCGGCCACTACCACCTAAAGGATGATAGGACAAACACTATCGCATAATCTGACATCAATCAAGATGACGAACCCCCCACCAAAAGGATGACGGAGCGAAACTCACACCGGCCACTACCACCTAAGAGATGATAAGACAAACACTATCACACAATCTGACATCAATCAAGATGACAAACCCCCCACCAAAAGGATGACATAACGAAACTCACACAGGCCACTATCACCAAAAGGATGATAGGACAAACACTATCGCACAATACGGTATCAGCAAGATGACCGATGTAACGCTCATTTTAATCATCCAGTTTTCGATGTTTTTGTGCTGTTTATTTTTTTTTCGGCATGTCTGTGGGGGTGTGTTCGGGCGCGGATGGGTGTAGGCCTTAAGTTGGAATTTGATCGACTAATATCGGACCTTAAGAATTATAATAATATTATTATTAACAATAAATGATAATTAATAAATAATAGTGATATTAGTAATATTGATATTATTATTATTATCATTATTATTATTATTGTTAATATACTATTATTATGTTAGTAGAATTGGATTAAGATAATATGAGGAGTTAGTGAATAAGGGTAAGATTGGAAAGAGTAAAAAAGGGTATTGAGGGCATAAATGGAATTGGGAGAAGTTGGGAAAAGAAAAGAGAAAGAGAACGCGTGAAGGAGAAGAGAGAAGAGGAATACGACCGAGAATGGAGGAGAGCAGTTGAGCAATTGGAAGAAGAGGAGGCTAGGATTTCCGTTTGGGGCAAGGATTCGATGTTCGGAACTGGAATTCGAGGTAAGGGGGGGGGGGGAGAAAGTGATCAAAACGGGTAGATAGCATGAATGTTAGGTAGTGGGATTTTCCCCTAATCCCATGAATTTTGTTATGCATGTTATTGTTGTTGTGATTCTGTTATCGATTCTGTTCATGTTGATTGCATTGTATGTTGTTGACGTTGAGTTGTTGGGAGAATTGGGGTTTCCGGGAAAACTGACATTGTTATGCTGGGACTGAGCAATTATTAGAACTGTGGTTGTTATCGGGTAGAAACTAGGATGGGTAGTGTAGGTTGCTGCCTTATAACATATCGTTATGGTCGGGGATTCGTTTGGATTTAATCAGGTGCAAGGGGGGAGCGGTTCTGATTCTGAGCTGTAGAATGTTTCTGAAATCGCAAACATTCGCCGGGCGAGCGGAATAGCGAGGTTTCTCCAGTCGAATGGTGGCGAGTGCTCGTAGCGAGGTCTCCCCAGGCGAGTGTGCGAGCGAGAGACAGCGAATACTTACAGTAGCTACTGTTTGTCTTCGCTGAAGGGGGTTGCCAGGCGAATGAGCCAACGAACATGACAAAATTCTGGGCATTTTGTGTTGTACTGTTCCGTTCTTGTACTGTTAGACCTTTGTTGGTCGTGGGTAATTCTGAGAGTTAACAGGGCACTGCTGTGTGTATGTGTGAACGCGGGAACGTGATTCCTCGTAGTATTTGTATAGTTGATTGAGTGTATGATAGGTATTATGTGTGTTGGTGATATGGTATGGGATCCTTGAAATGTGGCATGTGAAGGGGTTGATCATACTGCTCGGTGGGTTACGTGCAGCGTGTGTGCTAGTATTTGTTGTGGTGCATTGTGTTATGCATGGCATGTGAAGGGGTTGATCATACTGCTCGGTGGGGCGTATGAAATAATCTCAGGCTCCGAAAAGTAGTGGATGCAGTGGTTGATCATTTGTTCGGTGGAGCAAATGAGATAGACTCGGGATTCCGTAAGGGAATGTGAAGGGGTTGATCATACTGCTCGGTGGGGCGTATGAAATAAACTCAAGCTCCGAAAAGGAGTGGATACAGGGGTTGATCATATTGCTCGGTTGGGCATATGAGATATACTCAGTGGGATAGATCGTTTCCTAGGGTGGCTCGAGTGATCTATCCGGATTCGATGATGAACCGTGAGTCGGTACCGCATTTCATGTGTCGAGTTGCATGTGTTGCATAGTCGTGTGTATGTTGCGATGGTGTGGGACCGTAGGTCCGAGATGATGCGTGTGAATTATGTTGTGTGTTTACTGCCTTCATATTCATGCTTACCGTTACCTTTATGTTTTGTTCGTAATTTCTCACCCCTTTGCCTTTGTTGTGATCTGTGCTTCTTCGGAAGTACAGAGATTTCAGGTGATAGCTAGTTTGTTCTGTGGTGAGTCGTAGGGATGCTCTGATACGTAACACCGGGGCTTTTGGGAGTTCTTTGTTATATGATGTTTCTGGTGCCCCTGTGGCGTATCTTATTGATGATATGTTTTGGTGGATCTTTTGATGTGTGGTTGTAGATGATGTATGTTTTGGACAGATAGTCGACGCTGATGTACCTGACTTGTATATGATGTTGATCTATATATATATATATATATATATATATATATATATATATATATATATATATATATATATATATATATATATATATATATATATATATATATATATATATATATATATATATATATATATATATATATATATATATATATATATATATATATATATATATATATATATATATATATATATATATATATATATATATATATATATATATATATATATATATATATATATATATATATATATATATATATATATATATATATATATATATATATATATATATATATATATATATATATATATATATATGATGAGTTTCCGCTGCTTATATGTGGTTAAATTATTTAATGAAAATGTTTTCGATTTGGTTTTCTTTTGTGACATCCCGTGTGTGATGTGAAACACTGATGTTTGCCTATCTTAATTGCACTTATTTTATTTTTGGGAGCGGGGTGTTACAAGTTGGTTTTAGAGCAGGTCGGTCTGTCCGGCCAGTGTAGTGTTTTGAGTCTGTCTGTAGGATGTAGTTGGTTGTTTTCTGTTAACCTGGATATTTGTTGTGAAGCAGTATGGTTGGGAGGAATGACGCGGCGTTGGTTGCGGCTATGCAGGCTATGGCGCAGGTGGTTGCTAATTAGAACCACGCTGCAGGTGTGCAGTTCAGAGACTTGGCGCAGTTTCAAAGCAACAAGCCGCCGACGTTCCAAGGAGGAATTTTGGATCCGGAAGCTGCTCAGAAGTGGTTGAAGGCGATAGATAAGATCTTCAGAACGATGGGTTGCAATGATGAGAAGAAGGTGAGATTCGGTACTCACATGTTAGAGGGCGAACCTGAAGCTTGGTGGGACAACAGCCGCCAAAGGTTGGACACTGCTGGGACTCCAATTACCTGGGATGTTGTTCGCATTGGATTTCTGGAGAAGTACTTCCCTGAAGATATCAGAAGTGCCAAGGAGATTGAGTTTCTGGAACTGAAGCACAGAAATATGACGGTGGTGGAGTATGCCGCTAAGTTTGAGGAATTGGTACTGTATTGTCCCCACTATAATACTGATGGAGCGATGACCTCCAAATGTTTGAAGTTCGAAAATGGATTGCGTCCAGAAGTGAAGATGGGAATAGCTTGTCAGAAGATCAGGGATTATCCTGAGCTGATAAGCAGAAGCCAAATTTATGACAATGATAATCGGGCAAGGATTGCGCATTACAAAGCTTCTAATGACCGTAAGGGTAAGCAAAGGTTCGGTGGGACTCCTTACAGTGTTCCTACTGGTAAGGGAAAGTTCAAAGGTGCTAATGATAAGAAGCCAAGAGAAGGGAGAGCGGTTGCTGGAGGGAAGTGTTTTCGGTGTGGTGACTTGGGTCATCGTGTCGTTGATTGTCCTCTTGAAGAGAAAAAGTGTTTCAAGTGTGACAAGTCAGGCCACGTGATAGCTAATTGTCGAGTCGCCATGCCTACATGCTACAACTGTGGTGAGAAAGGCCACATCAGTACTCATTATGGGAAACCGAAGTCGACTCAGGTGCCACAGACCAGCGGCAAAGTGTTTGCAGTAGTGTTGTTGCACCCCAAAATTTGACCAACCAATTATCGCATTTAGCTTATGTTTCGACTCATTTTACATTCTGCCTTTGCATACCGTATACATTGCATTTTTGCAGTCAGGTTGATTTTATCGGGATTTCAGCCTCTCCTGACGCTTCAGGCATTTCAGGCCAGTTCGAATAAGCTGTTTTTAGAATTTGTGTCCGTCCCGGTGTTTTCAGCTCTCACTGTTATTTTTTAGGACATTTCGGTGTCCGGTTTTTACTGCTTATTTCGCTATAGTCGTGCATTTGTGTTCTATTCAATTTAATCAGCTTTATTACATTTTAGATTTTTCCTTTATTTTCTTGAAATTTTTAAATAGATTTTAATAGATTTAATTGATTTTTTTCTAGATATTAAATAGGAATTTTTAAATATATTCTTATGGATTTAATTGTTTTTCTAGAATTTTAAATAGATATTAAATAGTTTTTCTAGAATTTTAAATAGATAATTCTTTTTAAATAGTTTTAAATAGATATTTGTTTCTAGATATTAAGTAGATTTTTAAATGTTTTTTTTAATAAACTCTTTTTTCTATTTTTAATGGAGTTAATTGGAGTTTAATTTCTTTTTAGAATTAATTCATATAGGTTAATTAGATTTTAATCATTTTAATTAGTTGTGGTTAATTAGGAGTTAATTGAGTCTTAGTTGCAATTAATTGAGTCTTTAGTTTTATATCAGAATTTAATGGAGTTTTAATGATCATTTGTTTAATTGAAGATTAAATGGAGTCTTAGTTTTTTAATCAGGATGTAGTCATCTTAATTAGCTTTAGTTGTTATCATTAATGGCAGTGTTAATTGGAGACAGATTAAGTGCTTAATCAGAATTAATCCCTTTTCGGTGGGCCAGGTGTCCCAATTCTGGGGGCCCAAGTCCAAAATCGTGACACTTGTCACTATAAAGATCCAGCCACACGTCCACACCCTCTCTCCGCCAACTCACCCTTCCACCCATCCCCAACACTTGTCACCTCACAGCCACTTGTCTCTCTCTCTCCGCATGCACGCCATCCGTCCCCCACGTGTCTCTCACTGGCTTCACCATCTCCCCTCGCCGCCGGCCATGCAAACTTGCCGGACTTCTCACCGTTAAAATCAAACTCATCAATTCACGGCCGGAAACTCGCCGGAATCTGCATACGCTCGCTGGAAAACTGATGCGTTCTTCGTGTTCATCAGCTTTTCTCCAGCAATCATCAGGATCTTCACCTCATGTTCATCAATCTCGCCGGTAACTGCCACCAGAAAGCTTCAACCGCCGTGAATCTGCATCCAACTCGTCTCCTTCGTCATGTTCACCATGAACATTCAACAACTTCATCCGTTCTTCATTTTTTTTTCCAGATCTTTAAGAACGTCATAATGTTCTTCGCAAGGTTTACCAGATCTACATCAAGCCTCCATCGTTTCCTAGAAAATCCATGAGGTGTTCATCCTTGTTCGTCATTCATCAAGAACATGTATCAATCTTCGCCATAAATCTTTCACGATCTCCATGGATCTTCATGTTAAAACCTTCAACAATCATCAATGCTAACTTCAAGATTCTTCCAGATCTTCCGTCAATACCTTCAGATCTTCCGATTCAAGAACCTCCCAAAGCGACCTCACCTTCAATGCATGAACCAAATTTCCAGAATTTTCATCCCTGTTCATGCAATGTTCATCGTGACATTCAAGATCTTCGTCGTTCGTTCATCATCTTCATCTCGTTCAAGACGTTCTCCAGATCTTCATCAGAAGCACCAACAGGCGGTCGATCTTCCAAGAACCTTCAAGGAACCGTCGGGTTCATCATCAACATGCAGCGATGAATCTTTTCACAATCTCTGGATTTAGGATGATTTCTCCATATTACGGTTCTTGGCAAATTCGCGGGGGTTTGGGAGAGAACAGAGGTTGAAACGAAAAGGAAAAGATGGAGGTTGAGACTGTTTGAGATTGAGAAAGGGTGAACACGAGACGGTGAAGGTGGACGGTGAGAGCGCCGGTGACGGCTGAGTGGAGAAGGGAAGGAGAGACTAGGGTTTCAGAAGGGAATTGGGGAAGGAGAGGAGACCAGCATGGGAAATGGGCTTGGTTTGGCCCAATTCATTTCCTGATCCATACACCCCCTGAGTTCCTGCACGAACCCCCCCCCCCCCCTGTTGGAGTTTTTTTGTGGTTATTGAGCTGGGCCCAGAATAGTAATTTTCAGGCTCACACCTCCATTTCCCTGAGCGCGCCCCCTGTTCTTTATTTTTATTTTTCTGCATTTTTGTATTGTGGGCTGGGCCCAATGAGTTTTTCTACTGCTTTTACCCCCTTTGTGAAAGTTGTACCCCCTTCCCTTTATTTTTCCAATTTCTTTTGTATTGGAGGTGTGATTGTAATAATTGTAGATTTTATTTTTTCTATTTTTCCTTAGGGATTATAGCTTATAGTCTTAGAACATTATAGCATATTGTTTACTATAGATTTTTAATATAGGATTTATATTCTATTGTTTTTAGAATAGTATAGAATTTTCATTCTATTTTCCTTATAGGATATTATATAGATTTTATATAGAATGTTCGTCCTATTTTTTTTAGGATATTATTAGAGTTAGATGGATTTCATATGCTATTTTTTATTATGCAATTCCCTTTCAATATTCCTTTAGAGGTTTTATTTTCTATTGGAATTTAATTACTAATTTTAGGGGTAGAATTTATTCTCATTTGTTAGTAATTTTCTCTCCTCGTTTCTCTCCTATTTTCGTTTCTTATCCGATTTTATCTCTGATTTTATTTTTGGCTGGCCGTGTGACACGATTCAATTGGAGAATGATTGTCGATATCATTTCTCTATCTTGTCTTTGACATGGATATCAATACGCTACCTCTGAGAGTTCGATTTCTCGTATAAGTCGAACCATGACAGTCTAAGCGTTACATTGTTCCTGATTCGAGCGTCCTCAACAAGGATCCAGAGAGGAGAAGATTGGAATAGAGCTTGGGCGCATGTCAGGAGCCAACGGAGCCGCTTTGTTCAACATCATCTTTCTTATTCAAGTCTTCAGGCAACCGTCGAGTGTTGTGAGCTGTATCATTAGATACGTAGGAAATGACAGTTGAGGAGTTTCTTCTAAATCGTCTAGGATGTCTAGTATGGTACCCTTTGGGTGACATACGACGCATTCGCTCCTACGTATTAGGTTCGTGCGTGTGTGTCCCGAGTTCCTTCCCGTTTAGGCGTAAGCCTGCTTCCTCTTTGTTCTCGCCCCCTGGCGATCGAAACCCTTTTTCTCTCGCGTTCAGGCAATTGAGACCCCTTCTCTTGCCCCTGTGCAATTGAGACTCGTTTTCCCGTCGAACTATGTTTGCTCTGATCTCTCGTGCCAGAAGAGAGTACGTAGGCATAGGATTCGATATCCTAGCGAGCTACCTTTCTCCCTTTTCCCTTTGCTGTAGTTAGCTGAACTACAGCTGCTCTGATTTCTCGTACCAGACAAGAATATGTAGGCATAGGATGCGATATCCTAGCGAGCACATTAACCACTAACTTCTCCTTTCTCTCGCTGTTGTGTGATCGAGACCTTCCCGCTAACGACTAATATCCTTTCTCTTGCCCGAGCGCAATCGAGACCAGATCATAGTTTTAGAACCCGTAGGTTCCCATACCTTTCAAACCTGACATACTACGTTCGTTCTACCGCAAACAGGTAACGCCTAAGTCTCCGTCGAGCGAGCAACAAACACCTAACTGCTAGAATGCGCACGCTAGTATCGTCAATCCTTTCTCTCACCCCTGTGCGATCGAGAACACCCTGTCTAGCCGTAGTTAGCCCGAACTACGGAAGCTCTGATCTTTCACGCCGTGTGAAAGTACATAGGCACGAGATACGAAATCTCGGCGAGCAAATTCCCCGTAGTTTCCCGAACTACGATGACTCTGACTTTCCCATTGCACAAGGGAATACGTAGGCATAAAGTGCGATGCTCTATCGAGTCAATTTCTTTCCGTTTAGACTTAGAAGCCGTAGATAGATTGTTTTTCACCCATCAGATAAACCAGCAAGCGTGGATCCTATCGAGTACGATGGACTTGAGGGGTGCTAATACCTTCCCCTTGCATAACCGACTCCCGAACCCAGACAATGGTTGCGACGACCTTGTCTTATACCCTTTCGTCAGGTTTTTCCTGATCGTTTCCTTTCCCGTTCTGAGGGATAAATAACGAAAGGTGGAGACTCTTCTGTTTTGCCGGCCTCATTTTTCGCGGTAGCGACAAGTGGGAACTCAAGCTACTGGTGATGATCGTTCTATACGAGGTACTTGTTTCATTAATAATGTTCCCTTGTCTGCTATGATTGATACGGGTGCGACCCACTCGTTTACCTCTGTTGATTGTGTGAAAAGGTTAGGTTTGGTGCCGACTACTCTTGAGCGGCGGATGACTATTAAGACTCCCTCGATTGGTTCAGTGACTACTTCTTTGGTCTGTTTGAAGTGTCCGCTGACTATTTTTGATAGAGATTTTCGAGTAGATCTGATTTGCTTGCCTCTTGGTAAGTTGGATGTTATCCTGGGTATGAACTAGTTGGAGTTCAACCGAGTTTACATCGACTGTTTCCAGAAAGTGTTATTGTTTTTGACTCCAGAGGAAGAAGCGTTGGCAGATTCTTTGTCCGGTAAGGAACTGAGAACTTTGTTGGAAGAGGAAGCTCGGGTGTTTGCTTTATTTGCATCAATGTCTGTTGACAACAAGGCAGTGTTGGATGAGTTAGCTATGGTGAATGAGTTTCCGGAGGTGTTCTCGGATGATATTACAGAATTACCTCCGAAGAGAGAAGTTGAGTTTAGCATTGATCTCATTCCTGGTACGAGGCCTATTTCTATGGTGCCGTACAGGATGTCAGCAGTGGAATTGGCCGAGTTGAAATGCTAGATTAGAGAGTTACAGGATAGAAAGTTTATCAAACCAAGTGTGTCACCGTGGGGAGTTCTAGTGTTGTTAGTGAAGAAGAAGGACAGTAGCATGCGGTTGTGCATCGATTACCGTCAATTAAACAAGGTGACCATCAAGAACAAGTATCCTCTTCCAAGGATCGATGATTTAATGGATCAATTGGTGGGGGCTCGTGTGTTCAGTAAGATCGACTTGAAGTCGGGCTATCATCAGATAAGAGTTAAGGAAGGTGATATTCAGAAGACGGTGTTTAGGACTCGGTATGGACATTACGAGTATGCAGTGATGCCTTTCGGAGTGTCTAATGCGCCGGGTGTGTTTATGGAATATATGCACCGTATCTTCCATTCTTATTTGGATCAGTTTATTGTCGTGTTCATAGATGACATACTGATTTATTCTAAGTCTGAGGAAGAGCATGCGGAACATTTGAGGATTACTTTGCAAGTGTTGAAGGATAATAAGTTGTTTGCTAAGTTATCGAAGTATGAGTTTTGGTTGAGGATGGTGAGTTTCTTGGGGCATGTTATTTCGGGTGATGGTGTTTCAGTAGACCCTTCGAAAGTTAGTGCGGTGTTACAATGGGAACCACCAAAGACGGTAACTGAAGTTAGAAGCTTCTTGGGTTTAACCGGTTATTACTGAAGATTCATTGAGGGCTTTTCCAGATTGGCTTTGCCGTGGACGACGAAAGATCAAGTGTTTGTGTGGGATGCTGCTTGTGAAGAGAGTTTTGAGGAGCTGAAAAAGAGATTGACTTCAGCGCCGGTGTTGGTGTGACCGAATCCGTGTGAACCTTTTGTGGTGTATTGCGATGCGTCCAAGTTCGGCTTGGGCGGAGTTCTTATGCAGAAGGGAAAAGTGGTAGCTTATGCGTCGTGGAAATTGAGGGTGCATGAGCGGAATTATCCTACTCATGATCTTGAGTTGGATGCGGTTGTTTTTCTGTTGAAAATTTGGAGACACTATTTGTATGGTTCAAGATTTGAGGTGTTTAGCGACCACAAGAGTTTGAAGTATCTGTTTGATCAAAAAGAGTTGAATATGAGGCAGAGAAGATGGTTGGAATTCTTGAAAGATTATGATTTCAGTTTGAGTTATCACCCAGGGAAAGCGAATGTGGTTGCAGATGCACTGAGCAGGAAGGCAATTCATATGTCAGCTTTGATGGTAAAAGAGATGGAGCTTATTGAGTAGTTCAGAGATTTGAGCATGGTTTGCGAGATTTCAACGGATTGTATGATGTTGGGTAAGTTGCAAGTACACAATGATTTCTTGGATATGATAAGAGAACATCAAAAGTTAGATGTGAAACTTATAGATCTGATGCGCGAGGCCAGAAGTGACTCCGGTAGTGATTTCAAGTTGGATAACGCGGGTGTGCTGAGATTTCGGGGCAGAATTTGTATGCCGGATAATGATGAGTTGAGGAGGTCAATTTTGGACGAAGGACACCGTAGTAGCCTGAGTGTTCATCCAGGAGCTACGAAGATGTATCAGGATTTGAAAAAGTTGTTTTGGTGGTCGGGCATGAAAAAGGACATTGCTCGTTATGTGTATGCTTGTTTGGTATGTCAGAAATTGAAGGTGGAGCATCAGAGACCTTCTGGGAGGATGCAACCGTTAAAGATTCCAGTTTGGAAGTGGGATTGTATCACTATGGATTTTGTCACGGGTTTGCCGAATACGGCGAAAGGCTTTGATGCCATTTGGGTGATTGTGGATCGGCTTACGAAGTCTGTACACTTTGTGTCGATTAGTATTAGCTTTTCGTTGGAGAAGCTAGCAGAGATCTATGTTCGGGTGATTGTAAAATTGCATGGTGTGTCGTTGAGCATTGTGTCGGATAGAGATCCGAGGTTCACCTCTGTATTCTGGAAGAGTTTGCAAGAGGCATTGGGTACTGAGTTCAGCTTATCATCCGCAGACGGATGGACAGTCGGAGAGGACTATTCAGACTCTAGAGGATTTGTTGCGGGCGTGTGTGTTGGAAAAAGGTGGAGCGTGGGATAATCATTTGCCTTTGGTTGAGTTCACGTACAACAACAGTTACCATTCCAGTATCGGGATGGCACCGTTTGAAGCTCTTTACGGCAGGAGGTGTAGGACTTCTTTGTGTTGGTATGATTCAAGGGAGAATGTGGTGTTGGGACCAGAGTTGGTGCAGCAGACTACTGAGACAGTGCAGATGATCCGTGAGAAGATGAAAGCATCTCAGGATCGGCAGAAGAGTTATTATGGTAACCGCAAGAAAGAGTTGGAATTCAGTGAGGGTGACCATGTATTTTTGAGGGTTAACCCAGTGACGGGTGTTAGGCGTGCATTGAAGTCCAAGAAGTTGGATCCGAAGTTTATCGGACCGTATCAGATATTGCAGAGGATTGGTGTTGTGGCTTATAGGGTGGCGTTGCCGCCGGAGCTTTCGAACTTGCATGACGTGTTTCACGTGTCGCAACTTCGGAAGTATGTACCTGATCTGTCTCATGTGATTCAGAGGGATGAAGTCCAAGTTAGAGAGAATCTGACTGCGGAGACGTTACCATTGAAGATCGAGGATCGCAAGATGAAGCGACTCAGAGGGAAAGAGATACCTTTGGTGAGAGTGGCTTGGGGAGGTGCAGCAGGAGGAAGTGTGACCTGGGAATTAGAGAGCAGGATGCAGGAAGCGTATCCAGAGCTGTTTCCGTCAGGTATTTTCGAGGACGAAACTAATTAAAGTGGGGGAGAGTTGTAACGTCCATTATAATCATCCAGTTTTCGATGCTTTTGTGCTGTTTATTTTTTTTCCGGCATGTCTGTGGGGGTGTGTTCGGGCGCGGATGGGTGTAGGCCTTAAGTTCGAATTTGATCGACTAATATCGGACCTTAAGAATTATAATAATATTATTATTAACAATAAATGATAATTAATAAATAATAGTGATATTAGTAATATTGATATTATTATTATTATTATCATTATTATTATTGTTAATATACTATTATTATGTTAGTAGAATTGGATTAAGATAATATGAGGAGTTAGTGAATAAGGGTAAGATTGGAAAGAGTAAAAAAGGGTATTGAGGGCATAAGTGGAATTGGGAGAAGTTGGGAAAAGAAAAGAGAAAGAGAACGCGTGAAGGAGAAGAGAGAAGAGGAATACAACCGAGAGTGGAGGAGAGCAGTTGAGCAATTGGAAGAAGAGGAGGCTAGGATTTCCGTTTGGGGCAAGGATTCGATATTCGGAACTAGAATTCGAGGTAAGGGGGGGGGGGGAGAAAGTGATCAAAACGGGTAGATAGCATGAATGTTAGGTAGTGGGATTTTCCCCTAATCCCATGAATTTTGTTATGCATGTTGTTGTTGTTGTGATTTTGTTATTGATTTTGTTCATATTGATTGCATTGCATGTTGTTGATGTTGAGTTGTTAGGAGAATTGGGGTTTCCGGGCAAACTGACATTGTTATGCCGGAACTGAGCAATTACCAGAACTGTGGTTGTTATCGGGTAGAAACTAGGATGGGTAGAAACGCACGGATCACGAAAATACAATCTCAACCGAAAATGGCATCATCCCTAAATTGTCACTAATCTTCAAATTAATTATCCAAGATCCATCTATGTCAATAGGGGAACCTAACCACATGCTTCTAATTCATTAAAAGTGCATAATCAGTGAGAAATTTCAAGAAGTTAGAACCTACCTTGGAGCTTGAATTGCAGTGGATACACGCCTCAATTCCCTTCCAAACCTTGCAGAATTCTTCAAGGATCAATGGAGAATGTTTCTTGATGCTTCACTCTGGCTGAAACCCCTTGATTCTCCAAAATGAATTTTCACTTTCAAGCTTCTTGCTCCACCTCTCTCCAATGGTTTCTCAACAGAATTCTGCACTAGAAGCTTCTTAGAATGATCATTATCCTATTTATGTTTTGTTTCAATGGATTAGAAGCCCAAACTAGGCCCAATTATGGATTTTGGATATTCACTTTTTCCTCCAAATTTCAATATGGATATGTGCCTTCAAGCCTTGGTCATGCTCCAAAATCCTTCCAATCCATTCACTTAAGCATTATGGAGTGTAATGAAGTGGTTTTCCCCCTTTGGTTTCAACATATGGAGTGTATAGAGTATGTTTCTTACTTGTGAAGCAATCATCCAAATGGCCATGTTATGTACCTCAAATAAAAAATGTGACAATTCCAATCTTTCTAAAACATAAATTCCATTCAAAATGACCACAAATTTGACTTGAAAACATATTAATCTCAATTATTTTGAATTTTCTCATTTTAATTCATTAAAATGGCTTTTATATGAAGTTTCTTCAACCAATGCTTGATATAATCCATATCAATGAACACTTGATGTTTAGACAAGCTAAAAACATCATTTTGAACAACTTTTATGTTGAACAAAAATGCATTTGAGGCTTGCAAGATGGTGTAATGGACTCATGACTCAAAATGGCCTGTAATGCCCAAATACCCAAAATACCCTTGACTTGTCAAAGCCATAACTTGAGTTCTACAAATCCTATCAAGGACTTCTAGTACTCTCTAGAAAGCTAAGAGGATAAGTAACAACATTCATGTTGACCAAAAGTTCATAAGAGTCATCCTTCTAGGGAAGAAGTTTCATGCAAGCTGGGTAACTTTCAAGCTCCAAATTCACATTCCTCAGATGACTTGTAACTTGTCAAAGCCATAACTTGAGTTCTACAAATCCTATCAAAGACTTATAGCACTAAAATTAAAGCTAAGATCATGCTCTACAACAATCATGTTGGGGGCAAGATGAGATGACAATCACATCTTGAGCTAAATTGCCTTGAAGATAGGGGTCAAACTAGGGGATTTTACACTGTCAAGCCTTAGAAACCCTAGCTTGAAACTTCTCAAACTCTTCAATCATGATGAGTTGTCCTTGGAGTCATCCTTATAACATCTCAATGTATCAATCCATGATCACATTTATCTTGAATTAGGTCTCAACCTTCTTCAAATCCTCAACTGACTTAGGGTTGACCCAGTCAAACCCTAGCTGCACCAATCATGGCTGAGGCTTCTTAATCTTGCACAATGACCTGTCTAGGCCTCAAAGTGATCTTCAACTCTTCTCATGAGCTCTCTCAAGACCTCAAGTCCAACTTCATGGCTTCAGAATCATCTGATGGCTTTCCACAACTCTCAAGTTAGGAGACACACCTTCTTGGTTTCAACCACCCTTTCTGAGGATCTTTCAACTTCTCTGACAAGGATATCAACCCTTGGACACCTGAATAAGCCTCTTAGCTAGCTTCAAACTCTTGTGTAGCTCTTGATTGGTAATCATACCTCCTGATCTCCTACATACCTGTCAATGAAATGCAAATGATAATTCTAATGTGAATGAAATAAAACATAAGCTAGGTAAAGAAAAGTTGGGCAAATTTTTGGGTGCAACAGCTGCCCCTATTCAAACGGCTTGGACCTGACTGGGTGAGAAGCGAACGGCTCTCAAACAATCAAGGTAAAATACGGTTGAATACCAACAAACCCGGAAATTTGCCAACTGCACAAGTACACGGTACTCTGATGGGGACAAATCTTCGGAAACTGAAATAATAGCTGCACGGTAACTAGCTGGAGAAATACTGATCTGAATCTCCGTCAGGATGATTCTCTGATTTATCTGATATCATTGCATCCTCAAATCATCGAGAGATCACTGGTTACACGGTAACGGGTGATTTGCCAACCACGCAGGTAAATGATACCCTGATTGGTAGGAACATCTTCCAAACGGAGCAGGATAGTTGCACGACAACTCTGCCGGGGAATTGGCCACACGGGAATTGGTGAAGGGTCTAATCTCAAATCTACGTCAGGATGATCATCTGATTTTGCTGTAAATCTTCATCCTTAAGTCATCAAGGGGTCACGGGCCATTCGGCAACCGGCGATACATAGCTGATATTGCCGTCAGGCATTCTGCGGCACTGCTGCAGAAGACTTCCCCGGGACTCATCAGGTCATTAGGAACTTTTTAACAATCAAGTTAATCATGCCGTCGGGCATTCAAAGGAATTTTCGGGCGTCAGCCGGACTTCATTAGTAAGCCTGGAATAGAATCTTCGGTCAATCATGAACCAAATAAAGACATACAATCTTTTGCCATCAGGCACTCCGCCTCAGCAGAGAGAACTGTGTCGAATTCACAGTTGGACTTCATCAGTAAGCCGGGCGGCTCGGCATTACTGTCAGACTTCAATCATCAGGTCTTCAAGGGAAACATCAGCTTCTCTGCTCAACAACCTGCTGGGGATGACACATCTCCGCTGGGGGTTCTGGGGCACTATCAAGTAATTCTGCTTCGGGGATTCAGAAATCATTCTGGATGAACTCTACTGAGGACTTCAAGAATCATCTTGGACAAATAACTCCGTCGGAGACTTCAAGAATCATCCTGAACCAATAACCCTGCTGGAGATTTCAGTAATCATCCTGAGCAAGCACTATACCGGAGACTCTAAGCATCAACTTAAGCAAACCTCTCTGGCGACTTCACTGGGGATTTTAAGAATCATCTTAAACAAACCACTTCGCTGGAGGATTCAAGAATCATCTTGGAAAAACGACTTTGCTGGGGAATACCTGCAAAACAAGAACGGTAATGACCTAGCTCATGTTTCATATGCATATGCTTTGACAATGGCGCAATGCTCCACACGGTGGAAATGCTACACGTTTAGGGTGAATGCTATGCAATCATACAAAACGCTACGACCCCATCAGCAAAATAAATGCTGAAGGGAGAATCCTCCTGTCAAGGAGAAAGGACCATTCTGGTAGAGGAAGGACTCATCCTGCCAAGGAGAAGAAGTCACACCAATCTCAATTGGACTCCGCCTGGGGAAATGATCTTCAGCCGACTGCTGCAAAGGAACAAAGTTCTACATGAACCTGAACCTGCTCATCCAGGTGTACGAACCACAAATGCTGTGGAAAACGATGCCAATCGTATAAATAAACTGCACAGCCTTCACGGCAAAACTTTCCTGGAGGTAACGACTCCGGTGGGGAAATACAACATCAGCTATTCAGCACTCTATTGGGGAAAACCAATCATGGCCTGAATGGCTTCCAAGGATTCGGCTCTCTTGGGGATTTGTCAACTCAGCTGGGGAAGAAGGAATCATCCTGCTTGCTGGGGAGAGTACGACTCTGTGGGGAATTTCAATTCCGCTGAAGACTTCAGTCTGAACTTTTTGAAAGCCGCATACTTCAGTATGTGACTCAGCTAGGGAGGTGACGATCCTTCAGGATACATCTGGTTGGGGAGAGAATCTTCTCTGCTTGGGGAGACATATCAATGCTTACGATCTCATGTTCAAACTCCACGGGGAGAGGCTGCTGAACTTTGTCGGAGAAGAAGGAATCATCCTGCTTGGGAAACATACGGCGTACTGCCTGGAATATGCTATACCTGCAACAACACAAACAAACAGACAAGATACCCTTCTCAAAGGGACCTATCAAGGTTATCATCTTGTGACAATGTTAAAGTAATTCATTGTTTCAACAATCAGTGGCCTAGGCCAGTAAATTTATGTATGCGCATCTTATCAAAAACATCGGCGTTCTTTTTTGCAAACAAAATAGATAAATGCTAAACAAGCAAACAAAATTGCTGAATAGTATACATTTTATTGATAACGAACACCTGAATGGGTGAAAATGTTTTACAACAGATGCAAGCTCCTGGAATGAGGAAGCTGCACAAATAAAAACATAAATATACATCAGTATATACACAAATGTCGGCAATGAGGCGTAGACGAACACCATGAGTTGATCCCTCTATGACCCACTCGACTTCGATACTTCTCCGACGCTTCAGCTTCAGAAGAGATTGATTCAGATAAACGGCCCTCAGGTCTTCCAAACCACTAAACAATGAAAGTCCATACGCGGAACGCAGTCATTTGCTTTTTCAAATCCCTAACTTTTGCCTGAATCGCCCTTCCGAGTTTTCGATTCACCGGGATACCCTTTTTTTGCCAAAGTCGCCCTTCCAGGTTTTCGACTTTGCGGGTGTACATTCTTTTCTTTATATCCCTAACTTTTGCCCGAACCTTTTTTCTTTTTTATGGTTCGCCGGGATGCCCCATTTTTGCCTGGATACTCTTTTTCTTTCCAGCGGGTCATTTTTTAAGCAAAGTATTTTTTAACTGCGTCCGTGTTCACCGGGGATGCGAAATCTTCGCCATCCATCGTGGATAACAACAAGGCTCCTCCCGAGAAGACCTTGCTGACGACGTACGGACCTTCGTAATTGGGAGTCCACTTGCCCCGGTGATCGGAGTGTGGAGGAAGGATCTTCTTCAGGACGAGATCACCTGTCTAAAAGCTTCTCGGACGCACCTTTTTATCATAAGCCTTCTTCATTCGACTTTGGTACAGACGACCATATACAATTGATGCTAACCTCTTCTCGTCCATCAGGCTGAGTTGGTTTAGTCGGTTCTTAATCCACTCTGCCTCATCGAGTTTCACATCAACCAAAACTCGTAAGGAAGGAATCTCAACTTCTAACGGTAGGACAACTTCCATACCGTACACCAGTGAGAAAGGAGTTGCCCCGGTTGATGTATGTACCGTTGTACGATAACCGTGCAATGCAAATGGAAACATCTCGTGCCATTCCTTATAGGTCACAACCATCTTCTGCACAATCTTCTTGATGTTTTTATTGGCCGCTTCAACGGCGACATTCATCTTTGGCCGGTAAGGAGATGAGTTGTGGTGTTCAATCTTGAAACTCTGGCACAGCTCCTTCATCATCTTGTTATTCAGATTCGAACCATTATCAGTGATGATCCGCTCGGGAATTCCATAACGACAGATGATGTCCCTCTTTATGAATTTAGCTACCACCTGCTTGGTCACATTAGCATATGAGGCTGCCTCCACCCACTTGTTGAAGTAGTCAATAGCTACTAGAATGAAGCGATGACCGTTAGATGCAGTGGGCTCGATCTTTCCTATCATGTCGATGCCCCACATGGAGAACGACCACGGGGAGGACATGACATTCAACGGGCACGGCGGTATATGAATTTTATCAGCATAAATCTGGCATTTATGACATCTCTTCGCGAATTTAAAGCAATCCGACTCCATCGTCAGCCAGTAGTATCCTGCTCTCAGGATCTTTCTCGTCATAGCATGCCCGCCGGCGTGCGTACCAAATGTGCCTTCATGGACTTCTTCCATGAGCATATTCGCTTCTTTCTCATCTACACATCTGAGTAGCACGAGATCGTGGTTTCTTTTATACAAAACTCCATCAGGATTGAGATAAAAATTTCCAGACAGTCTCCTCAGAGTCTTCTTATCCTGGGTTGACGCTCCCGCAGGATACTCCTTAGTCATAAGGAAGGTTTGGATATCATGGAACCATGGCTTTCCGTCGGAGGCTTCCTCGATCACAAAGACAAATGCAGGTCTATCAAGACGAGAAAGGACAATTCTTGGAGCTTCATTCCAAAAATTGACTTTATACATCGAAGCCAACGTGGCTAAGGCATCAGCCATCTGATTCTCGAGCGGAAGAACGGAAGCAGCCTTCTGGCGTAATTCATGTACGACACCAAATTCTATTGACGAGTCTCCCACTCCCCTTTAATCTGGTTGATCACAAGTGCCGAGTCACCATATACATCTAGGTTCTTGATTCTCAAATCAATTGCTTCTTCCAGACCCATGATGCATGCTTCGTACTCTGCTTCGTTATTGGTGACCGGAAACGTCAGTCTGGTGGTGAACGGGATGTGGGATCCATGGGGAGTGTCGCGGTGAAATTCGGATACCAAACTATTGATTAGTTTGAATCTTTAATTCATTTTTGCAACCGAACTTTGATTTGTCCAAAGGAAGGGATAAAGATCGAAATTCCCACTATGCAATGCAAATGCAAGGTTAGTTTGTTTTAGGTTCGGGGGTTGGTTAAACTTAGGGAAGGTACTAGCATCCTAAGTTTCTGTAGTACTCTACAGGAACCTCTTGTTTTATGTTTGTTTACTGCTATGTGTTTATCTGCTTAAGGTTGAAAGACCCTAGTGGTTTATTTCTAAGTATACTCGATAAGATGTCGCATCTTATGCCTACATATCCTTACGGGAGTGGAATCAGAGTATTTTGTAGTTCACCCTAAAGGGTTAGAGGAGCTCTTTGACTGTGGTCAAAGTTCCTACGGGTTTAGGGTAGTTGATTGATTGGGTCTAGGAGAAGAGATGAGTCTTCGTTTTAAGGGAGAGATAACCACCACAAATGTAAAGAGAAGGGTTGTAGGAAATGGTCTTTGGATCATCTTAAGAAAAGGTCTTACATACTCGGATGGTCGCCAAGCATGCCTTTGTCGCTCTTAAGGCAAAGTCCCTACATGTTTGATTGTATTATTGTGGGGTGGAGATTATACCTCACTTAAGATGATTAACATCTATTCTCTATTGTGTTTGAAAGAGTTGTATTGTTTTTGATCATTTGTTTCTATGTTGTAGAAAAATAAAGACAAGGTCCTTCCTATGGGGTAGGATCTATCCTAAACGATCAACTTGAAGAATCAAGGATCTAAGGGGATATGATGCATATGATGTGCAACTACACACAACGTTGAATTATGTGTAGGTTTTTCCTTTGGACGGAATGCGATGCAATGATAGATAAATATGATAATGTAAATGCAATAGAATAAATTGCAGAAGAGTAAATTGCAGAAAGATAAACCATACACAAACGCATGAAAGCGCTAAGTGAGTGTGTGTGCATTGTGAATAAGAGCATATAAAGATAAACAATATGTACGCATGAAAGCGCTAAGTGTAGGTGCATGTGTTGTGAAGTGGGTGTGCACGATTAAATTGTATTTTACGATGTGAGTTGATTTTAATTTGAACTATGAGAAAAAACGTTGATTGATTTTAGTTAGACCGACTTTGTGGGAGAAGTTTGAAATTTTATTATTGATAGTGAGATTGATTTTTATAAAAAGTTGTACTATTTTATTAAGTTTTGGATAGAAAATAATTATTTAAGCAAAGGTTGATTATTACTTATTAAATAAGGGTTTTTTGTTTTTCTTGTCAAATAAAAAGGAATTATGAAAAAGTTATTAAAAGTTGTGGTTATTAGATTAAATAAAAAGGTTATTATATTTTTTGTGAATTTAAAAGAGAGGTATGAATTAGTTAAATTGATAGAAGATAGAAAAGATTTTTAGTTAACTATATAAAATAAATATAAGTTAATTTTTTAAATTATGAAAAAAACGGTTATTATTAATTTTTATTTAGAAGGAAAAGAAAAAAAGGATTTTATGAATAATATTATAAAAGGGTATTAAATTAGTAAATAAAATGACATCGATTTAAGAAAAATAGGCTGATTAAATAAAAGAGTTAATTTATTAGTTAGTTAAAAGTTTGAATTAACTGATTAATTAAATCAGTGGCAGAATAAAGATTTTCTTAAAAGGTTAAACGAAGGTTAAGTGGATAATTAGGGTTATGTGTGTGTTTAGTGTAAGTGGTGAGTGATTAATGGGTAATTACAGCATAAACAAAAGGGGTAACCATCAAAACAATGAGAAAATCAGAACAGAACCCTAGCCCCAAATGGATTTCGCTTTCCCCTTTCTCGCGATTCCGATTTATCTTATCTTCCTCCAATTCTGTACCTGCAATCACATCGAAAAACAAAATCAATAGATCAAAAAAAGGATAAGAGTGAGATTCACCGAAGGTTGGTGGCGGTGTTTGAGATGGCGAACGCGGGTTCGTGGTGGTCTCTGGTGCGGTATCGGCGACGACGGAAGGATTTGTAGCGATGTGTTTGCGGAAGGCGATGGATGATGAGGGGTTCTCGATCTCTCTCGACCGGCAATGATGATCCTCGGAGTATCTGAGCCTTCAGTGGGAAAAGCGTTGGGAGCTTCTAGGGTTTCTACTTCTTTTCCTTGGTGAAAAACCTCCGCCCTCTTGTGGGTATTTTGCATGGCTTTTATAGATGGAAGAATATGGGCCTCCGATGATTATTGCCTTCAAATCCTTCCTAATCGGTTGATTCCTTGTCTGATCTTATTGATGATTTTGGGAGGCGACATTAATTTCCTTCCGTTCTCGTCCAATCTTGTCGTGTTCACTTGATGATTTTGGGAACCAACAATTGATTTCTTTCTGATTCCGTTGGAAAGATTGTGACTTGATTAGGGAAGTTTTGAACTTCTCTTTCTTCTTGATTCTCTACTATTCAATTAACGTATCTTTCTCTCTCTTCGCAGGAAATGTTGTGCCTTTGAGTTCAGATACTACCTTGCGTCTTGGGTTTGCTGAGGGAGGTTTTGAACTTGCAATGATGACATTTAGTCTGAGCTTGACGGAACTACGGTTGCTTTCGAATATTGGCGGTTGCTTTCGAAATATGTTGAGTCAACTGAGCCTAGTTATTTTCTGTCCGAAATACGATTTCTCGACGCCTGGTAAGGAGTTGATAAGGGCTTCGGTCATAGTCCTCCCGGCCGCTTGAGTTTACGCCCGATGATGCACTTACTGAGGGCTACATTTGTCTCGATTCTCAGTCTTGGACCTTGTATCATACTTGCAATGGTTGATCCTGGTATTGTTGTTGTGAGTGCTTGTTTGTAATTACCATTGTTGATGTTATTCTGTTGTTGGCATTGGTGAGCTGATATCATGGTACTATGTTGTTCGCAGCTGCTTATTATTGACATTGCACTGTTGTCATAGATGCCTTGCTTACAGATTGATATTTGTGGCTGAATTACTTTGTCACGTTGACATTTCTACTTTTTTCAGGGTGTCGTTAGCAGTTCGGAGGCTGCCGATCCTAGTCTTGGTGCTGAGGAAGGTTTGCGGTGGTAATGATGATTTGTGAATCTGAACCATTGTTAGAGTTTGTTGTTGTGATGTCGGTGATTGCGGCTAACTCGTGATTGATGATTGTCGCTGCTATGCTTATTGCGCCATTCTTTGTTCCCACATAATACTCTTGCTCTTGTTCTTGCTTTTGCTGCTGTTGAACTGACGTGGTTATTGTTGCTTGTAGCTGATGTTATTGCTGCTGATGCGCTGCAGCTGGTGTAGAGATACTTGCAGCTGCCGTTCGCGGCTAGTACTCTGCGAAAGTTGTTGCTTGCTTGCGAGAGCTTTGCCTACTGATATGCTTTCGGTTTCCAACTGACTTTTCTTCGTCTTCTTTCAGGACCTGATTCGAAGTTTGAATGCTGCTTGTTTCTTGCCGTTGGTCGAGAAAGGTTTGACGGTGATGATGACCTGATGGTCTGAACCGCGTTGGTGTAGTGGTCTTGCGATTTTGTTGAGCTGTTTGGAATAATTACCTTACTTCAGTTTTTGATGTTCGGTAGGGAGTTGATAATGGCTTCGGTCAGAGTCCTCACGGCCGCTCGAATTTCTGCCCGATGATGAGCTTAAAGCTGAGGGTTCAACTTAAATAACCTTCATCTTAATCCTTAAACCGCAAATTCAATCTTTAATGGCGTTCTGAGTGCTGGTTGGTGTTTTGCAGGCTCGTAATTTAAAACGTAATTTGATTATTTCAGTCGTTTCTGCAGGAATCTGAAGGTGCTGCGAGCGAAGAACGGAGCTGAGTTTGAGGAGAAAGGCATGAAGATTTGCCGTGTGGCTTCTCACAGGGAAGTGATTTCTTCTTTCCTTTTTGGATTTATGTTGGAACCATCGCCAACTTGAAATAGCAGTGCATACTGCGACCATTCTTGGTTTTTTTGAGACAGTTTGAGCTGCTAAGAAATGATTGCAGGTTGGAATGCTTGCAGGTTAGGATGCTCTAATGCTGAAGAAGTATGCGGTGAAGCAGGACTCGGATAGTGACATTCAGAGTGGTGTGAGACTATGCGAAGGGGAAGCCAATGATATGATGGAAAAACTTGGATTACGAGAGGAATTCGACGGGGTTGCTATATGTCAGCCTATCGAAACCTTCAAGAGGCCCTTGTTTTCCTTCCAGGTAATCCGACACAAACCGCCTTGATTGAAGTTGATGCTTTCGTAGGATTGTAATACGGACATGTCTTCTGAACTGCAGCAGATGGTTATTCGTATTCCAACTTTTAATGAGGTTGACTTTGTGATGGTTTCAGTTGACGGTTGATGCGGTTTTGCCGGCTGTTGAGTTATAAGGTTTGAACGAAAAATCTACTGTGACCGTTCCACCATCTTCTAAACAAGGTATCTCAACTTTATCTCCTTCGACTATTCCTGATTTTTAAAGTTCTCTACTCCTATCCTCATTTTCTACTTTCCTCTGAATCAATAGCTTGAATTAAATGTGTCAACTTGGTATTCGTGCAGGACTTAAGGTGGAGATGAATCGTCATTGCATAGAGGCTTAATTCTTAAGTCAATTCCACAGCTTGCGTCTAATTCCGACTGCCCAACTGCCTGTGCATACGAGACTTGACGGCGACAACTTGCTTCATTAAAGTTAGAATGGTTCCCCTCTGAAGAAAATTTGTCTGCAGCGCAAAGTGCAACATTGCATGTTGTGACTTTTGTAGTACAGGAGAAGGGGTCACCTTTTCCGGGTCAATGTTCTCAGATGTAACTTTGAAACGTCCTTTTTGTTGAACAACCGGTACCTTTGCTTTATCATCAGTTTCATCAGAATTAACTGCTGATGATCTGAATTTGAATCGGCATTTGAGATAGGTAGAATTGGTAACTTCTCACTTTCTGCTCGAATAGGTGGAAGCGTAACTTCCGGTAATACGCTTAATGAAGCTCCTCTATAATGAGAATGGACAGCCATGCTTCCACCATTTTTCTGCATCACATTTTTCACCTAAACTATGATCATCTCGCCCGGAAGAAGTTTGTGGTTCGTGGCTTGAACTGGTGATACTGGAGTCATCATCACATTTTTTCAATCTTTGTATTGTCATCATTTACTATGGAATCAAATACAGGGACAAAAGCCGATCGATTATGCATTCCATCCATTTCTGAGATGTTTCATGTAATCAATATATTATTTATTTTTAATCTAGTGAGACTCCCATTCGCAGGCTTTAATAGACAATGGTACCTTCATTTTCATATTGTACTTGCTGCTGCTAATAATGATATCACAAATATTCTTTAATCGACAACCTTCCGATATTAAGTGTATTGAGAATAATGCCCATTCAGTGCAGGCGGCGAAATTCAGGGCATTCACTAAAAGTTCCCTGTGAGTTTGACATCCTTATGTAGGAACAAGAACTCATGGCCGAATTCCTTAACAAATCCACCAATCCGGCTTCCTTGTGAAAATTAATTCACTCCCAAATAGGTTCTGAATTTTATTAAATTGTTAATGGGTATAATGTATTTTGCGCTTTCCTTCAACCTCATATGGAACATTTTGATGAGTCTTAACCTCCTTCAAAAAATGGTAAGATAGATCCGTATGACCAAAGACTTCGATAATGATGAGCCAAGTATAAATAGGATGTAATTTTGTACTGTATGTTGACAAAAAAAAAATAAGACCGCCTTTAAAGCCCAATCCCCTCCTAGTTCGAACTGAAATAATTGTCTCTGCATAATTTGGTTAGTCGTAAAACATTTATATATAAATAAAGTCAAATAATAATAGAAAAATGCGCAAAAGGAGGTGGTATCTTGTGGTCAAAAATTGGGGTGCAACAGATGCCCCTATTTAAGTTACTCCTACTCGGAGATATGGAGATTGAAATCTCCGTTTCGACGAGATAGGAGGGACTTAAATACAAACATTGCGCGAATTTTTGGCCATAAGAAACCACCGAATGCAAATGTAATGTTATGAAATGGAAGACACGGGTCTTGTGAGGAAAAGACACCACAGGGGAACAACTAGGCACGACATGCGAGAGAAAAGAGCAACAGACCCGACAAGGCGGGACCCTACGAGGATAGGGACAATCACCAATGGGAAATCTCCAGACGTACAATAGTAACTCATACACCAAAGATGCGGCAACTTGGGTAATTTGTGGTCGACAGATGCGTTTACTACTAGAGTAGTGGTTAGTAGTAACTCCAAATGGATTTTTTTTGATTATTTTATTATTTTGTAACTCAGCTGAAACAGTAAAATGTGTAACTTCCCCTTGCATCATGGTACGGGGACCATGAGCTGGTCTCGGTCTTTGATGTCATTGTAGTTGTAGATGTTGTTGTAGTTGTTGAGCTTCCCCGAGCATCATGATATGGGAGTCATGCGCTGGTCTCGGTCTCTGATGTCGAACTTCCCCTTGCACCATGGTATGGGAACCATGAGCTGGTCTCGGTTCCTGATGTCGAACTTCCCCTTGCTCTATGGTATGGGAACCATGAGCTGGTCTCGGTTCCTGATGTCGAACTTCCCTTTGCTGTATGGTATGGGAACCATGAGCTGGTCTCGGTTTCCGATGTCGAACTTCCCCTTGCTCTATGGTATGGGAACCATGAGCTGGTCTCGGTTCCTTCCCGAAATGATGAAAACTCGTGAGAGCGCCTTCATAGGGGGTTGTGATTTGTAGATTGTAGATGTAACTGTAGTTGTAAATTGTAATGTTGATGTAGATGTTCGGCTGTGAGCCATAGTGTCATTGTAGATTGTAGGTTGTAAATTGTAACACTATAGAATTGTTGATGTAAATGTTGTGTAATCTGTAAGTGTAGGATTTTGTAGATGTGATCTTGTACTTGTAATCGTAAATTGTAGATGCAGTTTGTATTGTATTGGCAATTTGTAGAGCATGCACCGAGGATCTTCAAAAGAGTTGTAAACCGGTTAATCTGTGGAGTGTCCTCTTGTAAGGAGATATGTCATTGATAGTACTCATAATGAACTCTCTGAGGAAGATCGTTTCTGAGGAATATCTTTGCTGTAATTGTAAAATGTATGAGATTGTTGTAGCAGAAATCCTCAAATGGGGAAGTATCTGTAATGTACTTTGTTTTGTCTTGATAAATCTTGAAATAATCCACTGGGGAAGGACAGATTGTCTTGAGGAAATTGTTGTTTGTCGTTTTGAGAATAGATCTGCCCAAAACGAGTTGCTCAAATAAAGAGATCTTCTGTCATTCAGCTGTAAGTTGTCGAGTGGATCTTGTAATATTGCCGGAGAAGTACCACATTTTCAATGGTGATCCTTATGATATCAAAGTGCAAAATAAATGCACTCTTGATCAATGCTCAAACTTTGGAGATGTTCATAGCGTGATCGCCAAAGACCGAAGTTCAATTCGGGAAATAACCGAAGAGGAACTGTCAAGCAAGACTCAACCATAGAGGCATAAACTCCAATGGGAATGTACTGAAACAACTGTCTTCCACGAGGATCTAATTTCGTGGGGAAATAGAAATATTGAGTTTTTTTTGCTTAGGGCTGACAACTCTATTTGGAAGGAGTAAGACACGCCCAAATACCCAAGGGTAACCGCAATCGAAGAGATAGAGTAAAACATACAAAGGATGCACGAAATGCAAATGTTATGTCATCTACTTATATGATATGTGTATGCTTATGCTGACAAAACAGGTGAAAGCAACGACCGAAGACGGGATAAACGTCTTGAAACAAACATCCGACCAATCTTCAAAGATAGAAGTATCACTGGGGATATACGGAGAACTAAATATAGGATCCCAATCCTGCTTCAAATCTTCACGATTTCTCTTGAGAAAAGGTGATCAATCCATTTGGGGATGTAACATCTTGATAAGTTTGGCGCGTTTGTATGAAATTGTAGACGGAGGCACCCAAACCGAAGTTTCATGGGGGATAAAATAAATATCCTGGGTCTTCGTAGTTGTTGAACATGTTAGGGTTGAGCTTCCTGAGGATGAAATATACATCTTTTGCTCCAATCTTCAAATGCCCCAAGTCATATAGTTGAAAAGCACCATCTAGAGAGGATTTTACAGAAAACATGATGTCCCAATGCTCCACTGTTTTCAAACTCTCTAGAGATTCGTCGAATCTCGACGTAACTGCCCCTGATTGGCGGTAAGTGAGTCCTTTGAATTTCTTCTGGTTGAACCCAAGACTTGCGCGGATGAAATTTTCTTGGGAAGAATGACTTGCCCCAAGTCAGCAAAGTCTTCAAATATCATCATTAATGTCTGTATGTGGTCTTTCTAAGATGTCAAGCGTATTTAGCACATTTGAAATATCCATTTTGGAATGGTTAATGCAACACGCGTTTGTCTTGAAGTTTTGAAAAGGGGTATCGCAATAACTTGTGATCGAAACCACTAGCTATGATACAAATTGAATCATTATTTATAAAGCCGATTTAAATTTGAGCATAGCTCAAGGAGTCAGGAAACAATATCTCATCGAGTATGCTTTCGAATTAAACCTTACCTCAATTAGGACTTTGAGGGACGCATATGGGTTTAATTTATGACTTGTAGAATGGAGGTAGAAAGGGTTAGTATATTTGTGCCCACCCAATTTTTGGAAGATGTTCATCATTTTTTGATATTACCCTGCCCCAGGTTAAGAAAATGATGTTTCGGCTTGAGAGAAAGAGAACGGATCCTCAATCAAGGTTTAAAAGAAAGGGTTGACTGTTTTGGCTTTCAAGAGGTTTAAAATAATGCCTTACATCAGTAGGGTTTTCATTCGAAGCATACAACAAGAGATCATGTGTTTTACTTCATCATCCTCCTTCCAATTCTCTGTCAGAGCGAGAGATCGGGTAAAAGTCGACATTATAAATAATTTTGAAAAACTATTTGAGTGAAAACGAATGGATTTCTTCAAGACAAACAGTTATTGCATTACTTATTCAAAACAGAAAGTTCTTACATGCAAAATATGCTTTAAATCAAAGAAATAAACACACAAACAAACGAAAGAGATAGAAAGTTCTTCTGGAGTTTTCGCTTATATCAGCGTAATGGTATTCCATTCAGGATCGGTCTTTCTCCTTTGAATGTTAGCACTTCATTATCGATCATTTCTTGAACTTTCCCTTGAAAAACTTTGCAATCTTCGATCGAATGCCCCAACACTCCATCATGGAATTCACAGCTGGTGTTCGGGTTGAACCACGGTGGGTGAGAGTTCATGGTTCTAGTTTTTCTAGGTGTCATTACCGAGTTTCGGATGAAATAAAACCATAATTGACGGTAGGTCAATGGGATAAGATCAAACCAATGGGTCTCTTCTTTCAGAGTGTTCAGAGGTACTTTCTGATTCGGAAACTGTCTTTGAACATGTCGGTGCTGACCTGGAGATGGCATCCTTCGTTTAGGAGGTAATTGCTGCTCGCGCCGAGCGGGCATTGCATACTCATGTTGAGGACAGGATACTGAAGCTGTGGATTCTCTGGGAGATCCTTTATCACCTGTTTTATCGGGAACTATTCCCAAACTGTAATTGTACTGCTTTACAAAAGCAACAGCTAAGTCTTCCCAAGACTGGATGTGATTCCTTTGTAGCTTCATATACCATGTTAATGGTGCTCCACCCAAACTTTCTTGGAAGCAGTGAATCAATAGTTGGTCGTTCCCAAGATAGGCGGTCATCTTCTGACAAAACATCATCAAATGATACCTTGGACAAATTGTACCTTTGTACACTTCGAAGGCGGGCATCTGGAATCCTGGGGGGACAACTAGGTTTGGAACTAAGTGCGGGTCATGAGCATGAAAATCAGGCGCACGGTTCCTCTTCATCATTTTCCATCGTTCCTCGAAGTCACGAAATTCATTCTCGAATGCTGTAAGCTCTGGATCGTCCATTTCCTTTTCTTGCACAGGCTGAAGTCGCATAGGAACAAAGCTGTCGGAGGGACGGCGAAGCGTCGGATTAGACCTTACTCTGAAGCTAGTCATGTGATCCATGTCTTTGTTCTCCTCACTATCCTTTAATGATACTTCCGGCTTGGTCAGATGGTCGAGACGGCGACTGACAGCAAAGATGGAAAACCGAAATGAGCCACAACAAAGGAATGACACATGCACAAGATGTAAAATGCCATGCTAAATGAAGAATGGTAATGCATAATGCAGATGCAGGAGGAGACTTCAAGAAACTCAGAGTGTTTTTCAGTATTATAATGTAGGATAATTGAAAAACTTTTTTATTTTTGAGCAACGCTGTAAAGCAAAGTACTCTTTTAAGAGTTTATTACAACGAAAGCAAAAGAAAACTTAGAACTCTACTCCACGGTCTTCTCCTTTGTACGGAGCTCCTCGGTTAGCTGATCAATGCGATCCTGCAACGCCGCTTTCTTGATGATGAGTCGTTCCACACACTCCTTCCAAGCCATGGTAGTTGAGGGGAGATCATCATTGGTGACAGCACTTGAAGAGGCATGAGGAGAAAATAAATCTCCTTGTGCCTTTCTCTTTCTGGAAACTTCTAATTCTGGAGTCTTCTGAAGTCTTTCCTTCTCTACTTTGAGGGTGAGGAACTTATTCTTCCAGGCAGTCCTCAATTTCCGGGCTTCATCTAAAGCAATCCTTACTTGTTCTAATTCCTCTTCCTCGAACTAGTCGGGGTCATGAGGAGATAATACCATAGGTTCATGAAAAGGAAAAGGCATCTTGAGATCGAGAGCCCTTTCTCGCACCCAATGCAGATAATCTTCGGAAACAGCACCATTGGGGTATCCTAAAGCAGTTGTTCCTTCCATATCAATATATTTCCATGCATAAATGATGACAGTCTTTAGATCTAGATCCTCTTCTCCCTTGAAATAGATCTCTTCCAACGAAACTGGGTCAGGTGTTTGGATCATAGGGTGTCCAAACTGTCTACGGGCCAAAGCGGGATTGTAACTTATACATCCTTCTCTTCCAATAAGCGGTACGTTGGGGAAACCTCCGATGCTAGGAATCATAGGCACGCCTCCATAGGCGGGATCATACCAAACAATGTCCGAATGGGTAAGGGCCATAAGTATCTCGGACCATCGAGGTGTTGCTACTTCGTCCCAAAGGGACGGATACCAGGTCAGACGAGTGATGAACCATGAGTACAGCAAGGCGGTACAACATACAATGTGTCCTCCTCCTTCGGCGTTCACTGAGTGAATCGAGAAGTACGTATCAGCGAGCAAGGTGGGTACTGGATTCTTGAGTATGAACAGCTTAATCGCATCCATATCAACAAAATTGTCAATTTTAGGGAACCAGAAAGTCCCATAGACTAACAAAGCAAAATTGGCTTCCAAGATGAGAGCCTCCTTTCTTTCAGCATGGTAATGGACTTTTTCGATCAAAAAGTCGGCAGGGAACCCAAGGACTCCTTCCTTGGTGATCAGGTGTGTCTGGACATCTTCTAGGCTGAGATGGGTAGCGTTTGCAATTTCCTGGTGACTAGGCGTGTCTTCCCTTCCGGTGAATAGAGGTCGAACAGTCACAGGCATCCTCAAAAGTTATGAGTACTCTTCTAAGGTCGGCATCAATTGGTAGTCTGGAAAAGTGAAGCAGTGATACATCGGGTCATAAAATTGAACCAATGTTTCCAACAATCCTTCTTTCATCCTTAGCTCAAGGAAACGGAAGACTCCTCCATATTCTGCTGCGAAGGCAAAGTGATCCTCGACGAGTTCGGCTAGTTCTCTCAAGCTTTCGAGGTTGGGACTCTGAAAAGTGTACTTTAGGGTTTCTCTTCTGAAATCCATGATTACAACACCTTCAGAACGAATTTGAGTTTCTTGAAGTGAACAATGGAAAAAGAATGCAATGCAAGATGATTAGGACTTCATGGGATTCCTCTATTTATAGGCATTACGGTAAAAGGAAACGTTTTATTAAATTTGAAACGGACTACATAAATATTCTTTTAAAGAGTCCCAAATAAAAGCTAAATAAAAGCTAGTAAAGACACTAAAGAAGCTTTGAATGTTACTGCTTGAGCTGCTCTTCTAGTTGCGCCTTTTCACGGATAAGGTTGTCCACAATTATTTTCCAAATAGTGCACTGGGGGTCGGAGAAAAATAAATCCTCCATGACTTTCCTCTTCTTGCAGGGGAGTAGCTCTTCATCCTTCAATTGTAGCTGCTTCTGGGGTTCCTCTTTCTCCTTTTGCAGTTCATCCTTCTCCTTTTGAAGTTCAACCTTCTCCTTTTGACACTCATCATTTTCTGCCACTGCCACATGGTACTTGTTCTTCCAAGCTTCCATCTCATGTTGAGACTTCTTTAAGGACACCTCTAACTCCTCGGCTTTAGACATAAAGACATAAGTGGGCTCTCTCCTGGGAGCTATGGGATCTTGACGAGAATAGGGCATCTTTAGATTGGTTGCCCTTTTTCTGACCCACTGGAGGTATGGTTCTAAAGACACACAGTTAGGCTTCCCTAGACTTCTCTTCCCTTTCTTGTGTACACTACGCCATGCATGTAGAATCTTTCCTCGGAGTTCCATATCATCTTTGAAGAACATACCCTCTACTTGAACACTCTTGGGAGGTTCCTTCAACGGGTATCCCAACTGTCGACGAGCTAAGATAGGATTGTAGCTGATTCCTCCATCAAAGCTGAGTAATGGTACATTAGCAAAGTCACCGCAGCTATCAATGATTAATACTCCATCATACACTCGGTTGTACCAATCAATGTCGGAATGGGTCAAAGCCATAACCCTTGGAGACCAATGCTTTTTTCCAATGTTTGTAAAAGAGCTAGACTTCGGCAAGTGCGAAATAAACCACTTGTAAAGTAAAGGTACACAGCAAGTAATCATCCCTCCACCACGAAGGTTTCGGAGATGTATAGAGTGATATGCATTTCCCAACAGAGTTGGCACTGGGTTGTTCTTCATAAAGATGTTGAATGCTTTGAGATCGATGAAACCTTCAAAACTTGGGAATAAAAACAGCCCATAAACAAGCAAAGCAAAAATCGCCTCAAACGGAGCCTTATTAGAATAATCAGCATAGAATGAAGCCTTCTCGATTAGGAAACCTGTCTTTAAACCAAGAATTCCATCCTTAGTAACTAGGTTGGCTTTGACGTCAGATACCTTCAAACGGAGAGCTTTAGCAATGTCTTTCTCATCGAGGTCCTTTTCCAAGAAGGGAAAAGGAGATTCCTCAAGGACAGGTAGACCAACCAAAAAGGAATACTCTTCTAATGTAGGTAGCAACTGAAAATCTGGAAAGGTGAAACAATGGTAGAGGGGATCATAGAACTGTAGCAAGGTGGCAAGAAGTCCTTCATTCACTGAGCAACCCAACAAAGATATCAGCTTCCCATACTTGTTCTTGAATTCTTCTTGATCTTCGATGAAACCCCACAACTTCTTTAGGTCATCCAATTTGGGACTCTTAAAAGTATATTTCACGGTATGTCTTTTATTGGGATCCATAATACCCTACAATGTTTACAAACAAAGGTAAATCCCATGAAGTCCAATGCGGTATGATGCTTTATGAATGCAACAAACACAAGTAGGCACACAGAAGCATAAGGATAAACAGACAAAGGGGACCCTAGGCTTGCAACGAGCATGGAGCAAAGGTATACCCATCCCCAAAGGATTTGGACTAAAGGTTGATTGTACCTGTAGAACAAGGTTCTAATAAGGTTCCCAAAGTCATTAGCCCGTCTTTCGGATATTATCGACTTCCCAAGTACTCGGGGGTTAATAATATTCTCAAGAGATCTTCTTTTGAGCGTAGTATCGCGTAGCACTATTTTGGAAGTACTTCCTCATAGTCTCGCACTACGTCCTAATAAAGGCCAAAGTTGGGTTAAAGGTAACTACGGTCCTCAATGTCATAGGCTCCAAAGTCGAAAGTAGTGAGTGTCTTCACGATTAATCGTTCAACAGTACTATTTCGAAAGGGCCTCAACTGAGCGGGATTCTCGATTCAACTTAGTAGGGATTCCACTCCCTATAAGCCTCCTCGAATATATCACCATCCTATCTTAATTTCTCTCAAGTTCGGGTGCAGAACTTTATCTCACCACTCAAGAACAGTAATCCCCAAAAGAAACATAAGAGAAAGCATGTAAACAATTAATCAAGTAGGCAGATATGTAAAGCAGTAAACAAATAAAATAAGATAGGGAAACCCACTAGAGATTCCCCAGTGAAGTCGCCATTTCTGTCGCGGTGAAATTCGGATACCAAACTATTGATTAGTTTGAATCTTTAATTCATTTTTGCAACCGAACTTTGATTTGTCCAAAGGAAGGGATAAAGATCGAAATTCCCACTATGCAATGCAAATGCAAGGTTAGTTTGTTTTAGGTTCGGGGGTTGGTTAAACTTAGGGAAGGTACTAGCATCCTAAGTTTCTGTAGTACTCTACAGGAACCTCTTGTTTTATGTTTGTTTACTGCTATGTGTTTATCTGCTTAAGGTTGAAAGACCCTAGTGGTTTATTTCTAAGTATACTCGATAAGATGTCGCATCTTATGCCTACATATCCTTACGGGAGTGGAATCAGAGTATTTTGTAGTTCACCCTAAAGGGTTAGAGGAGCTCTTTGACTGTGGTCAAAGTTCCTACGGGTTTAGGGTAGTTGATTGATTGGGTCTAGGAGAAGAGATGAGTCTTCGTTTTAAGGGAGAGATAACCACCACAAATGTAAAGAGAAGGGTTGTAGGAAATGGTCTTTGCATCATCTTAAGAAAAGGTCTTACATACTCGGATGGTCGCCAAGCATGCCTTTGTCGCTCTTAAGGCAAAGTCCCTACATGTTTGATTGTATTGTTGTGGGGTGGAGATTATACCTCACTTAAGATGATTAACATCTATTCTCTATTGTGTTTGAAAGAGTTGTATTGTTTTTGATCGTTTATTTCTATGTTGTAGAAAAATAAAGACAAGGTCCTTCCTATGGGGTAGGATCTATCCTAAA
Source organism: Lathyrus sativus (assembly GCA_963859935.3). Lineage (NCBI taxonomy): Eukaryota > Viridiplantae > Streptophyta > Magnoliopsida > Fabales > Fabaceae > Lathyrus > Lathyrus sativus. The sequence continues at coordinate 239,819,421 of OZ012740.1, read as the reverse complement.
CGATCAACTTGAAGAATCAAGGATCTAAGGGGATATGATGCATATGATGTGCAACTACACACAACGTTGAATTATGTGTAGGTTTTTCCTTTGGACGGAATGCGATGCAATGATAGATAAATATGATAATGTAAATGCAATAGAATAAATTACAGAAGAGTAAATTGCAGAAAGATAAACCATACACGAACGCACGAAAGCGCTAAGTGAGTGTGTGTGCATTGTGAATAAGAGCAGATAAAGATAAACAATATGTACGCATGAAAGCGCTAAGTGTAGGTGCATGTGTTGTGAAGTGGGTGTGCACGATTAAATTGTATTTTACGATGTGAGTTGATTTTAATTTGAACTATGAGAAAAAACGTTGATTGATTTTAGTTAGACCGACTTTGTGGGAGAAGTTTGAAATTTTATTATTGATAGTGAGATTGATTTTTATAAAAAGTTGTACTATTTTATTAAGTTTTGGATAGAAAATAATTATTTAAGCAAAGGTTGATTATTACTTATTAAATAAGGGTTTTTTGTTTTTCTTGTCAAATAAAAAGGAATTATGAAAAAGTTATTAAAAGTTGTGGTTATTAGATTAAATAAAAAGGTTATTATATTTTTTGTGAATTTAAAAGAGAGGTATGAATTAGTTAAATTGATAGAAGATAGAAAAGATTTTTAGTTAACTATATAAAATAAATATAAGTTAATTTTTTAAATTATGAAAAAAACGGTTATTATTAATTTTTATTTAGAAGGAAAAGAAAAAAAGGATTTTATGAATAATATTATAAAAGGGTATTAAATTAGTAAATAAAATGACATTGATTTAAGAAAAATAGGCTGATTAAATAAAAGAGTTAATTTATTAGTTAGTTAAAAGTTTGAATTAACTGATTAATTAAATCAGTGGCATAATAAAGATTTTCTTAAAAGGTTAAACGAAGGTTAAGTGGATAATTAGGGTTATGTGTGTGTTTAGTGTAAGTGGTGAGTGATTAATGGGTAATTACAGCATAAACAAAAGGGGTAACCATCAAAACAATGAGAAAATCAGAACAGAACCCTAGCCCCAAATGGATTTCGCTTTCCCCTTTCTCGCGATTCCGATTTATCTTATCTTCCTCCAATTTTGTACCTGCAATCACATCGAAAAACAAAATCAATAGATCAAAAAAAGGATAAGAGTGAGATTCACCGAAGGTTGGTGGCGGTGTTTGAGATGGCGAACGCGGGTTCGTGGTGGTCTCTGGTGCGGTATCGGCGACGACGGAAGGATTTGTAGCGATGTGTTTGCGGAAGGCGATGGATGATGAGGGGTTCTCGATCTCTCTCGACCGGCAATGATGATCCTCGGAGTATCTGAGCCTTCAGAGGGAAAAGCGTTGGGAGCTTCTAGGGTTTCTACTTCTTTTCCTTGGTGAAAAACCTCCGCCCTCTTGTGGGTATTTTGCATGGCTTTTATAGATGGAAGAATATGGGCCTCCGATGATTATTGCCTTCAAATCCTTCCTAATCGGTTGATTCCTTGTCGGATCTTATTGATGATTTTGGGAGGCGACATTAATTTCCTTCCGTTCTCGTCCAATCTTGTCGTGTTCACTTGATGATTTTGGGAACCAGCAATTGATTTCTTTCTGATTCCGTTGGAAAGATTGTGACTTGATTAGGGAAGTTTTGAACTTCTCTTTCTTCTTGATTCTCTACTATTCAATTAACGTATCTTTCTCTCTCTTCGCAGGAAATGTTGTGCCTTTGAGTTCAGATACTACCTTGCGTCTTGGGTTTGCTGAGGGAGGTTTTGAAGTTGCAATGATGACATTTAGTCTGAGCTTGACGGAATTACGGTTGCTTTCGAATATTGGCGGTTGCTTTCGAAATATGTTGAGTCAACTGAGCCTAGTTGTTTTCTGTCCGAAATACGATTTCTCGACGCCTGGTAAGGAGTTGATAAGGGCTTCGGTCATAGTCCTCCCGGCCGCTTGAGTTTACGCCCGATGATGCACTTACTGAGGGCTACATTTGTCTCGATTTTCAGTCTTGGACCTTGTATCATACTTGCAATGGTTGATCCTGGTATTGTTGTTGTGAGTGCTTGTTTGTAATTACCATTGTTGATGTTATTCTGTTGTTGGCATTGGTGAGCTGATATCATGGTACTATGCTGTTCGCAGCTGCTTATCATTGACATTGCACCGTTGTCATAGATGCCTTGCTTACAGATTGATATTTGTGGCTGAATTACTTTGTCACGTTGACATTTCTACTTTTTTCAGGGTGTCGTTAGCAGTTCGGAGGCTGCCGATCCTAGTCTTGGTGCTGAGGAAGGTTTGCGGTGGTAATGATGATTTGTGAATCTGAACCATTGTTAGAGTTTGTTGTTGTGATGTCGGTGATTGCGGCTAACTCGTGATTGATGATTGTCGCTGCTATGCTTATTGCGCCATTCTTTGTTCCCACATAATACTCTTGCTCTTGTTCTTGCTTTTGCTGCTGTTGAACTGACGTGGTTATTGTTGCTTGTAGCTGATGTTATTGCTGCTGATGCACTGCAGCTGGTGTAGAGATACTTGCAGCTGCCGTTCGCGGCTAGTACTATGCGAAAGTTGTTGCTTGCTTGCGAGAGCTTTGCCTGCTGATATGCTTTCGGTTTCCAACTGACTTTGCTTCGTCTTCTTTCAGGACCTGATTCGAAGTTTGAATGCTGCTTGTTTCTTGCCGTTGGTCGAGAAAGGTTTGACGGTGATGATGACCTGATGGTCTGAACCGCGTTGGTGTAGTGGTCTTGCGATTTTGTTGAGCTGTTTGGAATAATTACCTTACTTCGGTTTTCGATGTTCGGTAGGGAGTTGATAATGGCTTCGGTCAGAGTCCTCCCGGCCGCTCGAATTTCTGCCCGATGATGAGCTTAAAGCTGAGGGTTCAACTTAAATAACCTTCATCTTAATCCTTAAACCGCAAATTCAATCTTTAATGGCGTTCTGAGTGCTGGTTGGTGTTTTGCAGGCTCGTAATTTAAAACGTAATTTGATTATTTCAGTCGTTTCTGCAGGAATCTGAAGGTGCTGCGAGCGAAGAACGGAGCTGAGTTTGAGGAGAAAGGCATGAAGATTTGCCGTGTGGCTTCTCACAGGGAAGTGATTTCTTCTTTCCTTTTTGGATTTATGTTGGAACCATCGCCAACTTGAAATAGCAGTGCATACTGCGACCATTCTTGGTTTTTTTGAGACAGTTTGAGCTGCTAAGAAATGATTGCAGGTTGGAATGCTTGCAGGTTAGGATGCTCTAATGCTGAAGAAGTATGCGGTGAAGCAGGACTCGGATAGTAACATTCAGAGTGGTGTGAGACTATGCGAAGGGGAAGCCAATGATGTGATGGAAAAAATTGGATTACGAGAGGAATTCGACGGGGTTGCTATATGTCAGCCTATCGAAACCTTCAAGAGGCCCTTGTTTTCCTTCCAGGTAATCCGACACAAACCGCCTTGATTGAAGTTGATGCTTTCGTAGAATTGTAATACAGACATGTCTTCTGAACTGCAGCAGATGGTTATTCGTATTCCAACTTTCAATGAGGTTGACTTTGTGATGGTTTCAGTTGACGGTTGATGCGGTTTTGCCGGCTGTTGAGTTATAAGGTTTGAACGAAAAATCTACTGTGACCGTTCCACCATCTTCTAAACAAGGTATCTCAACTTTATCTCCTTCGACTATTCCTGATTTTTAAAGTTCTCTACTCCTATCCTCATTTTCTACTTTCCTCTGAATCAATAGCTTGAATTAAATGTGTCAACTTGGTATTCGTGCAGGACTTAAGGTGGAGATGAATCGTCATTGCATAGAGGCTTAATTCTTAAGTCAATTCCACAGCTTGCGTCTAATTCCGACTGCCCAACTGCCTGTGCATACGAGACTTGACGGCGACAACTTGCTTCATTAAAGTTAGAATGGTTCCCCTCTGAAGAAAATTTGTCTGCAGCGCAGAGTGCAACATTGCATGTTGTGACTTTTGTAGTACAGGAGAAGGGGTCACCTTTTCCGGGTCAATGTTCTCAGATGTAACTTTGAAACGTCCTTTTTGTTGAACAACCGGTACCTTTGCTTTATCATCAGTTTCATCAGAATTAACTGCTGATGATCTGAATTTGAATCGGCATTTGAGATAGGTAGAATTGGTAATTTCTCACTTTCTGCTCGAATAGGTGGAAGCGTAACTTCCGGTAATACGCTTAATGAAGCTCCTCTATAATGAGAATGGACAGCCATGCTTCCACCATTTTTCTGCATCACATTTTTCACCTAAACTATGATCATCTCGCCCGGAAGAAGTTTGTGGTTCGTGGCTTGAACTGGTGATACTGGAGTCATCATCACATTTTTTCAATCTTTGTATTGTCATCATTTACTCTGGAATCAAATACAGGGACAGAAGCCGATCGATTATGCATTCCATCCATTTCTGAGATGTTTCATGTAATCAATATATTATTTATTTTTAATCTAGTGAGACTCCCATTCGCAGGCTTTAATAGACAATGGTACCTTCATTTTCATATTGTACTTGCTGCTGCTAATAATGATATCACAAATATTCTTTAATCGACAACCTTCCGATATTAAGTGTATTGAGAATAATGCCCATTCAGTGCAGGCGGCAAAATTCAGGGCATTCACTAAAAGTTCCCTGTGAGTTTGACATCCTTATGTAGGAACAAGAACTCATGGCCGGATTCCTTAACAAATCCACCAATCCGGCTTCCTTGTGAAAATTAATGCACTCCCAAATAGGTTCTGAATTTTATTAAATTGTTAATGGGTATAATGTATTTTGCGCTTTCCTTCAACCTCATATGGAACATTTTGATGAGTCTTAACCTCCTTCAAAAAATGGTAAGATAGATCCGTATGACCAAAGACTTCGATAATGATGAGCCAAGTATAAATAGGATGTAATTTTGTACTGTATGTTGACAAAAAAAAAATAAGACCGCCTTTAAAGCCCAATCCCCTCCTAGTTCGAACTGAAATAATTGTCTCTGCACAATTTGGTTAGTCGTAAAACATTTATATATAAATAAAGTCAAATAATAATAGAAAAATGCGCAAAAGGAGGTGGTATCTTGTGGTCAAAAATTGGGGTGCAACAGGGAGTCGTGATGATTGCCCCGATGCCACTTCCGTAAGAATTAACCACCCCGTCAAATATCAATTTCCATTGGGATTTCCTATCTGGACCCTCGTCGGGCAACGGTTCATCGCAATCCTTCGCTTTAAGAAACATGATGTCCTCATCAGGGAATTCAAATTTCATCGGCTGATAATCCTCGATCGGCTGCTCAGCCAGGTATTCAGACAATACGCTGCCCTTGATGGCCTTTTGGGAAACATACTGAATGTCATATTCTGTCAACACCATTTGCCATCTGGCAATCCTGCCCGAAAGCGCTTGTTTCTCAAAGACGTACTTGATCGGATCCATCTTCAAAATTAGCATGGTTGTGTGATTGAGCATGTACTGTCGTAAACGTTTGGCAGCCCAGGCTAGTGCACAACACGTTTTCTCCAGCATCGAGTAACGAGATTCACAGTCTGTGAATTTTTTACTCAAATAGTAAATGGCACGCTCCTTTCTGCCCGTCTCGTCGTGCTGACCGAGAACACACCCCATACTATTCTCAAGAACTGTCAAGTACATGATTAAAGGTCGTCCGGCCACTAGGGGAATCAAGATCGGGGGTTCCTATAGATATTGTTTGATCTTATCAAATGCCTTCTGGCAATCCTCGTTCCAGATAATCGCCTAATTTTTCTTTAACGGTTTGAACATCGGTTCACACGTGGCCGTGAGCTGAGTGATAAACCTTGTAATGTAGTTTATTCTGCCCAGGAAACCACGAACTTCTTTCTCGGTTTTTGGCGTTGGCATTTCTTGTATTGCTTTTGTCTTCGCAGGATCAACCTCAGTGCCTCTTTCACTCACGATGAACCCCAGTAGTTTTCCAGACCGTACTCCGAAAGTACACTTGTTAGGATTCAGCCTCAACCTGAACTTCCTAAGCCTCTCAAAAAGCTTCAGCAAATTGACCAGATGTCCCTCCTCTGTTTGGGACTTCTCAATCATGTCATCAACATAGACTTCAATCTCATGATGAATCATGTCATGAAACAAAGTAACCATTGCTCGTTGGTAAGTGGCCCCTGCGTTCTTCAGACCGAAAGGCATTACCTTGTAGTAAAACGTTCCCCAAGGTGTAATAAACGTAGTTTTCTCCATGTCCTCCGGCGCCATCTTGATCTGATTGTAATCGGAGAAGCCATCCATGAACGAAAATACAGAGAACTGAGCTGTATTGTCGACCAACACATCAATATGAGGGAGCGGGAAGTCATCTTTAGGGCTCGCCCTATTCAGATCCCGATAATCGACGCACATTCATACCTTACCGTCCTTCTTTGGTACAGGAACTATGTTGGCGACCCACGGAGGGTAAGTAGTGACCACTAAGAAGCCAGCATCAAGCTGCTTTTGCACTTCTTCTTTGATCTTAACGGCCATATCTGGTCGTGTCCTCCTAAGCTTTTGCTTAACGGGAGGACAATCTTCTCACAGCGGCAAGTGGTGGACCACGATGTCAGTGTCAAGTCCGGGCATATCTTCGTATGACCAAGCAAAGATGTCACTATACTCTCTCAGCATCTCGACCAATCTCTGCTTGACATCACTCTGCAACGCGGCCCCTATCCTGACGTTCCTGACAAGTTCTTCAGAACCCAGATTCACAATCTCAATCTCTTCCTCGTGAGGCAGAATAACTTTCTCTTCTTGTTTCAACAAGCGGGACAACTCTTCGGGGAGGTCTTCGTCTTTATCAATCTCTTCTTCGGCTTGATAGATCGGGCAATCGAAGTCGAAGTGAGTCGTAGAAAGTCCAGAGTCGATGTCATCTGCTATGTGGATCCTGCAATAACAAGGGTTAAGCTTAAAACAAGGATATGCAGGTCAGCACAAACCCCATTGCCATTTTATTGTTTTTCAAAACAAGTATAAAACAGGAATAACAGAGATCACAACATTTGAATGCGAAAAGAAACGCCTTTTGATTTATTGGTAAAATGCATGTACATAATCAAACAAGGCCCTGACAATAAAACGATTATGCCCCGGGTAGGACATAGGGTTGTACAATGATTGGAGAAAGTAAATCATTACTCTTTGCCTGTCACTTGGATGGTATCCCTGATGGACCAGTTGTTGAGGCTCTCGCCTGGTTTGCTTGGCTGGATCCAAGAGTCTAGGTCGCAGTCGCTGTCTTCGCCGTCTTCAGACACTGCATTGACACTTCCAAATATCACCCCACCGCTGGTAAACTGGATCAGCCCTTTACCTCGCGACGCGCTGTGAGAAGAAGAGGCTTCAGCCGCAGGAGAGTATCCTAACCCAAACTTGTCCTGTTTGTTAGGTATTTCTAGAATTTTCCCCCAGCCTGGGGTAGATCCGGCTTGAACAACGGCCCGGGCTTCCTTGAAGGAAGAGAGAGTCATCTCTGGTTTCTCAGTGATTACAGGAGCTACGTTCTTGACTTTAACAGCTTTGAACGCCTGACATAGGGTTTCGTGGATTTCCCCATCCATCTCAACGTATTTGAAGGACGACAAATGGCTCACCATTATGTCTTCCTCGCCGCATACAGTCACGATGCTGCCTCCGACAGCATAATTAAGCTTCTGGTGCAACGTGGAGGTCATGGCGCCAGCAGAATGGATCCATGGCCGACCTAAGAGACAGCTGTAGGCAGGCATGATGTCCATAATGTAGAAGACTGCGTCGAAAGTTTCTGGCCCAACTTTGATTGGTAGCGTTACCTCTCCGAAGACATGACACTTGGTTCCATCGAAAGCCTTCACCACCAGATCACTGGGTGTGCAAATCAATCCTCGAGTATCTAACTTCATCAATGCTTTCTTCGGAAGAACGTTGAGTGACGACCCTGTGTCCACCAACACATGAGACATAATCGTTCCCCTACACTCTATCGAGATGTGCAGGGCACTGTTGTGATTTCTTCCCTTTGGCGTCAGCTCCAAGTCAGTGAACCCTAACCCGTTTCCAGCATTTACGTGGGCTACGACCCCTTCCAACTGGTTGACCGATATTTCCTGCGGTCACGGCGCCAGCAAAATGGATCCATGGCCGACCTAAGAGACAGCTGTAGGCAGGCATGATGTCCATAATGTAGAAGACTGCGCCGAAAGTTTCCGGCCCAACTTGGATTGGTAGCGTTACCTCTCCGAAGACATGACGCTTGGTTCCATCGAAAGCCTTCACCACCAGATCACTGGGTGTGCAAATCAATCCTCGAGTATCTAACTTCATCAATGCTTTCTTCGGAAGAACGTTGAGTGACGACCCTGTGTCCACCAACACATGAGACATAATCGTTCCCCTACACTCTATCGAGATGTGCAGGGCACTGTTGTGATTTCTTCCCTTTGGCGTCAGCTCCAGGTCAGTGAACCCTAACCCGTTTCCAGCATTTACGTGGGCTACGACCCCTTCCAACTGGCTGACCGATATTTCCTGCGGTCACGGCGCCAGCAAAATGGATCCATGGCCGACCTAAGAGACAGCTGTAGGCAGGCATGATGTCCATAATGTAGAAGACTGCGTCGAAAGTTTCAGGCCCAACTTGGATTGGTAGCGTTACCTCTCCGAAGACATGACGCTTGGTTCCATCGAAAGCCTTCACCACCAGATCACTAGGTGTGCAAATCAATCCTCGAGTATCTAACTTCATCAATGCTTTCTTCGGAAGAACGTTGAGTGACGACCCTGTGTCCACCAACACATGAGACATAATCGTTCCCCTACACTCTATCGAGATGTGCAGGGCACTGTTGTGATTTCTTCCCTTTGGCGTCAGCTCCAGGTCAGTGAACCCTAACCCGTTTCCAGCATTTACGTGGGCTACGACCCCTTCCAACTGGTTGACCGATATTTCCTGCGGTACATACGTGGCATTCAAAACCTTTAACAGCGCGTTGCGATGTGCCTCAGAACACAACAACAAATTCAGGATGGAAATTTTCGAGGGTGTTGGATGGAGGTGCTCCACGATCTTGTAGTCACTCTTCTTAATCAACCTCATGAACTCTTCAGTGTCCTTAACAAGTAAGTCCTTCTCTGCCCCACGAGGGATTTCCTCAACGACTTTACTTTTTCCCTTGTTGGTTACATCAGCTTTGTCTGCTTTGTCCGCCATAATCTCAGGTGGAGCAAACACTCTTCCGCTGCGAGTGATTCCGCCAATTCCCACTAGGTTATCCACAGATTGCCCTGAGGGTTCCAATTCTAACTTCTGCCCGTTGCAGTAGACGTCCGCCCCATAATGCCACGGGACATCATTGGTGCTTTCAAAAGGTATCGGCCCAGCCTTGGTGATGGTAATGGTGGGCGGCCTGGGTGCAGAAATGGTTATCATCCGACGAGGGATGGTGATGGTGGTAACCTCATCATCTTGCTTCAGCATTACCTCTCCAGATCCACATTCGTCCCTTCGGCTAAACTACAAGATTCCTTCGGTCATCAGACTCTGGATCCCTTCTATCAACTGTTCACATCCATCAGGACTAGTCGCACAGCCCATACACAGTTCTCCACAGCCTGGAAATAAGCCTCTCTTCATCAGCTTGGCTTTAACGAAGCTAAGCGATGTCTTCAGATCCTTGACGTTAGTCAATAAATCCAAGCTCTCGTCTTCAATAATGGCGTTCACCCCACCTACCCTATGATTCGGCATGGGGTTCTTCGTGACATTTGGCACATTATCTGAGAAGTTGATGATCTTGGCATCCACCATATCTTGCACCTTGTGTTTGAAGGCTTTGCAGTTTTCTATCGTGTGGCCTGGTGCCCCTGAGTGAAACTCACATGTTGCATTCGCATTATAACCTGGCGGAGGTGCCCCTGTCAAGGGAGCCAGGGTTCTCTTCTGGATTAGCTGTAACTGAAGCAGAGTCTGTAACAGTTGAGCATAAGACATGGGTGGCGTCTCGAGGTGACGGCTTGACAGAGGTGCCCTGTTCTGATACTTTATGTACCCTTGCTGATTCGGCTGCTGCGGCTGTGGCTGGGGTTGTTGGACAGCGGGGATAGTTATACTGGCCACCTGCTGGTGCTGGCCCTTACCCTTCCTCCGAGCGTTGGACACGGCGCTCGTCTCTCCTTCCCGCCTTTTGCCACCATACGGTTTCTTTCCTCCTCCAGCTGAGGATAGATCACCTTGAATTTTCCCCAGCTTGATCCCATTTTCAACGTGCTCGCCGGTGATGATGGGATCTGAGAAGCTTCCAGACATACTGCTGACCAATTTCTCGTAATAAACCCCTGGGAGGGTGGCTACAAACATTTCAACAAGCTCTCGTTCGACCATCGGCGGTTGAACTCTAGCTGCCAATTCACGCCACTGCTGGGCGTATTCTTTGAACCCTTCGTTGTTCCTCTGTGACAAATTCTACAGTTGAACTCGGTTCGGAGCCAAGTCACTGTTATACTGATAATGGTGCACGAATGCTTCAGCAAGTTCTTTCCACGTGCGCACACTGGTAGGCTTCAGAATCATGTACCATTCCAAGGATGGCCCGGACAAGCTATCCTGAAAGAAGTGCATCAGCAACTTCTCGTCTTCAGAGTGAGCGGACATTTTCCAGTAGTATGATCTCTGGTGGACGCGAGGGCAAGTGGTGCCCTTGTATTTCTCAAAGTCGGGTACCTTGAATTTAGGAGGCACCTTGAAATCAACAATCAATCCCAGTTTGGACATATCGACACCCATAGTGTTCAGGTTCTCGAAATTCCTCATCTTGTCCTCGAGTGCTTTAAACCTCAGACGTGCTTCAGCAGTCAGCTCTCCTTCAGCACCTTTCTGTAAGAACAAATCTTCTTGACGATCTTCTAACCATGGCTGAGGCCCATACGGATTTCCAACACCCGTGTTGCCATTGCCCAGCCCAACATTGACATTAGCTTCAAAATTTCCATTACCGACGCCAGTCGTATTACCATTGAGCCCCATGTTAGAGATCACATTGCCGTTACCACTGCCATTCCTTCCGGTCACGGGGACACCATTCTGAGGAGTTTCAACAGGTGGAGGGGTTGGAACGCTCCCACCGTGGAGTACACCATTGCTATCAACCCTTGAAATCAGAGGCTGGACCAATGTTCTGAGCTGGTCTTGGCCGTTGGCAACCACTTGCATGAGCTCCATGAAGCGGTCCATCCTCTCTCGGAGCTCCTGAACGTCAGTCTGTACTTGCTCCATCGCTTTAGCTCGATTTGCTCTGGTCGGATAGCGGTGGATTGGTCTTTGATCAATCCTGGAACTACCTGAAACAATCTTTATACACAAAAGGGTTAGAAAAAACGACAAAGTGCTCGGTATGCAGATGCTTCATGCAAATGCAAACGTGTGTCTGTGCGTTAGGGAGGTATCCCCCAATCCTAGTGCCTGAGTGCGAGTGCTGATAATAAGAAGTCCGAGTCTAGTCACGGAAATAGCATCTCATATATAAAGAAAGCCCATCAAGGCGGTACACAACGTCACTGAGTACAAGCATAATCAATAGCATGACCTCAACCAACAAGCCTGGTGATGGTCAGCATACAACAATGATCAAAACAAAAGGATTACAAATATAGTCAAGTATGGCCACAGGCTCGGAACTCTTCTAACAGATCCCTCGTTTCTGGATGATCGGGCCGAGTGAGCAACCCTTCGACGAGTAACTCCCTCCGCATAATAGTGTATTGAAGACCTTCAACTGAGTCTTCCCATGCTCCTTCGCTGAAACAATCTTCTAACTTCCGCTTCTTGGATTCAAACGTCAGTTTGTGCTCCTTTAGGTTAGCAAGAGTCTTGTTTAGCAGGCCTTCAGTGGTATATCTGCGAGCGGTTTCTTCATCAAACCTTTTCTCACTAGCCTTCACCTGGGCTTTCAGCTTGGAGATCTGCTACTTCGGCTTATCCTCCCGTTCCTTGCCGTTGGCTAGGGTGGCCTTCCAATGCTGATTAAACTTGGATATTCTCCGGTACGCTTCATCCAAGTGCTGCTTCTTAGTGGCCAGTACGTCATTGACAGCTTTGAAGTCCCGACCCAAGCGCTCACGCTCAGCTATCTGCTTAGTCAGATCCGTCCCTAACTGATTCACCAGCTCTGTTTGCCTCTTAAAGGAATGAACGGCTTCACTTCTCTCGCTTCTGAGCTGAGCCAGTTCTTTCTCTAGTTCTTCATTTGCCTTTTTCAGCTCATCTCTCTCAGTTAACACCTGATTATGCTGCTGAATAGGCACGGTAGTAGGCTCTTCAATCACTGGAGGGCTTTCTAGCTTGGCAGGAGGAAACGGCATCCCTATGATATCTGCTCTGGCTCTGATCCAGGTCACATACGGAGCGTAGGCTTGGCTATTACTTTTCCCCAGCAATGGCTTGCCCCGCTTACAGATACCCTTCCAAGCGTGCTGAAGCTTAGATAACATATCCCCCTCTAGAAGACTAGTGAGGTACAGAGATTCCTGCACCTCTTCATCCTTCGGCGGAGCTCTCAAAGCATAAGCAAACTGTCTGACCAACATGGATGGATTATAGTTGATACAACCCTTCCTGCCTATCAAAGGCACATTCGGAAACCCGCTGCAGCTGAAGATAATCTCAGTACCCAACCTATCTCTATCAAACAAGACAATATCCTCCACTGACAGACTGATCAAGCGCTCAGACCACTCAGCTGTGGCTGCAGACGAAGCAAAGGGACCCTTCTTGGGTAGGTGACTATCAAGCCATCTATAGAGTAGGGGCACACAGCACGAGACATTCTTGCCTCTTCTGTTCTCGTTTTTGTAGTGGACAGAATGATAGACATCTCCTATCAAGGTAGGGACTGGATTCCCTGATGCGAAGATGTGAAAGGCGTCGAAGTCTACAAAGTCTGGCATATTGGGGAACAGAATGATGCCATATATGCAAAGAGCAAGAATGGCGTTGAACACGATCCAACATCCGTCTTTGGCGCACTGCTGGGCCTTTCCCACTAAGAACTGCAAGGAGAAACCGGGAATCCTGTTCCAACTAGACAAGACCAACTCGGAGGCATCCAGATGAAGTGAAGGGGCTAGACTAGCCAGATTAGGCGCAGCATCCATATGAACAAAGGGCATCTGACTCTTGATAGGCACACCTAACAAATTAGCATACTCCTCTAGTGTAGGCGCGAGAATAAAGTCCGGGAAAGTAAAGCATCTCAAAGGAGGATCGTAGAACTGCAGCAAAGCATGCAACCCATTCAACTCAAACACAGAAGGTTTACGAACCAAGCTGAGCAGTTTCTTGTAAGACTTTCTGAATTCACCTCTCACAGAATCATCTGCCAAAGCAATCAAACCAGTCAGCTGAACAACATCAGGAGTGGGGAGCTTTAAGGCCACAGTCTTCCTCAAAGAACCCATAGTAGCACAATAGAAGGCAAGAAAACCTAAACCAGGGGAAACGGTACCTGCAACACAGACACACGTTAATGAAATGCAAATGAGTATGCAAAGCAATGTAAAATGCAGTCACGCAGCAGGAGATCAAGACAACTGTGTTGTTGAGGAGATGAAGGTTCTGTATCAACAAGACTACAATTCTGCTCTGTCAAGAACAAACATATCTCTAATGAGAAGAAAACCCTGATATCGGACCATAAACCTGCTCTGTCAAGAACAAACACATATCTGAAGATAAGGACCTCTGATACAGGACCACAAATCTACTCTGTCAAGAACAAATACATATCTGAAGATAAGGACCTCTGATACAGGACCATAACTCTGTTTTGTCAAGAACACATATACATCTGATGATGAGAACCTCTGATACCAACAAAACTGATTCACTACCAAGAAAACCAAGTAATCTGAAGGTTAAGGTTTCCTGCAACAAACCTGACCCTGCTCACAGGTATGGACCTAAACTGACACAAGTTCGGCATCCTATGCGGTCATCAGCGTCACAGACATTCAAGAGGGGTGATACGATACCCAGAAGGTGTGGCATCACCATCTCATAAAGCGGCCTCACTCAGCTGAATTCCAAATGATCGGTCCCCAGAGTCGACAATCCTCCAAACCAACAACCCCTCAGGCCCAAAGGGCCGGAAAAGAAGTCAACCGGGAGAACCTCGTCTGAGCATGGATTTCATGAGACACTAGTGTCTGCAAAGCAAGCATGCACCCACTAATTTCCACAACTAATGCTAGGTACACTCAAGCCTAGGTCTGGCTTTTCACTCATCAGAATGCCCCTCCCACAACAGCACAGATAATCATATCATACTGAAAATAAAGTGCGGGAAATAAAATGCAATAAACAAACACAACCCAACAAGTAATCATACAAGCGCTAGGATTGACTCTCGCAGGGGACGTTGGATCCCCAAACTGACTCGCATACGGGACGTTGGATCCCAAGAAACTATCAAGTCCCCAGCAGAGTCGCCAGCTATCGTTACTGCGAATATAAGGTGTCGGCAAAACAGAAGAGTCGCCACCTTTCGTTATTTATCCCTCAGAGCGGGAAAGGAAACGATCGGAAAAACCTGACGAAAAGGTATAAGACAAGGTCATCGCAACCATTGTTTGGGTTCGGGAGTCGGTTACGCAAGGGGAAGGTATTAGCACCCCTCACGTCCATCGTACTCGATGGGATCCACGCTTGTTGTGTTTATTGGACGGGTTGGTTTTATCTATCTACTTATCAAGGCTGGTCTGAAAAGAAAAGAAAATGACTCGGCAATGCGTCGCACTTTATACCTACGTATTCTCATCAGAGAATGAGAAATCAGAGTCAACGTAGTTCGACTAACTACGGGTTATGGGGAAGGTGGCTCACCAATACGTCAGTATTGTGCCTACGTACTCTCAACAGGTATGAGAGATCAGAGCTTACGTAGTTCCGGATAATACGGATTACGGGGATTCAGATTCATCTGTTTTATCGAGTAGGGTTAACAAACTGTTCCAGCAGTTTGGTGTACGCAGCTCGACCCTTGGAGACTTAGGCGTTACCGTTTGCGGTAGAACTGGGAGTTAACGACACTCTTTTCTTCAGAAAAGCTTTCCTTTGAATTATGGGCCCACGGGGCAAAAAGGTTTGAAGTTTGTTTTCTGTCTTTACGGAAGAACTGTTTTTTATGGATGTTTGCAACTAATATCGCACTAGAGACTATGACCGGAGAGTGAATGTGTCGCATGTCACCCAAAGGGTGTCGTACTAAACATCCTAGCTGTCGAAAAGAAACTCTCCGACAACCCTTTCTCAGATAGCTTAAGGCTCGTAACGTACGACATCAGTTAACCTTTATTACTGTATTTTAATTTGTTTTGAGATGAGAAGAGAACGACCAGGCTCAACTAAGGGGAGACTATCAAGTCCTAATGTTGTCATGCCAAGGATTCATCCTATGGTTGAGGTTTGAAACAGGGAACTCCTAGAAGTTATCATGCATAGGTTTCAACCTAAAGTTCTAATCATCGCTTCCTTATCAAAGGAAGTGAGATTCCTAGGGGATCATGTCAGAGATCAACAGAAACAGATAAAGCATCAGCTGAAACAGTAAATAGTAAACGACTGTAAAATGCATGCAATGCAAGTGAGGGAGGAAATGTGTGTGGGGGCAGCAGCCTCCACAAGCTCGTCTCGACCTCAAGCCAAGATATGAATAACTGCAATCATACAGAGGAAATAACATGTTATCAAGCAAGATATAACTGACTGCAATCATACATAAGAAATGAAATCATATGCCATCAGGCACACACAAACCACATAGGCAAGGAAGGCTGGGCTCTACCAAATACCAGCAAGCAAAGCCATACAGTAAAAATACAAGCAGAGGGAGCAACTCAACCTCTAGTGCAATCATGCTCCTAGCTTAAAACAATCTAAATATGAACTTATTCTAATGTATCAAGCAAATCAAACAAGTCACAGCAATACAGTTGCACAGAAAGCAAACAGACAGGAAAGAAAGCAGATCAACAGCTTCCACAGTTTCACAGCAAAGCTCCTCTGACATCAGTTCAGTCCTCAGCCTTCAACTGCCCTTCAAGTCTACCATCTTTAATAGCAAGTGTACACTTGCTTCTTCAAGCTTCTAATACATCACACATAAGTATCAACTTATTCTTTCTTCTTCAGGCCTCAGCTCCAAAGTAGACTCCACCTTCAGGCTTCAATCCCACTAGCAAGCATCAACTTGTTCCTTCAGGCACTCCAAGCATTGAACTCACCAGTATCAACTTGCTTCCCCACATCAAACTTCAGCTTCTTCATTCAATCTCCAATGGATTCCCCTCACAAGTGTCAACTTGTTCTTCATCTTCTTCAAGCTTCAGTTCTTCCTTCAATCTCAGCTTGATCTTCTTCCCACAAGTGTCAACTTACTTTTCCTGATCTCCAAGCTTCAGCTTCAAGGGTAGTCTTCAACCATAAAGAAGTAACAACCTCCATCATCTTCAATCTTCTAGCAAGGAATTCCATCTTCTAGCAAGGGAGAAAGATTCATCTGACAAGAGCAAGGTTTGGATAATAGACAGCAGAGTGAAGACCAAAGGTCACCACTAGGCATTCCATCATCAGAGAAAGGAACCCTCAAAGGTTCTACCAACTTGTGAAGAGCCACACATCCTACCAAAGGAGGGATGAGGCCTTTACAAGGGGACCTTACATCATATGGAAGAATGGAAGTGATCAACATCTTCCATGTTTATGAAAGAAGAGAATCTATCTAGAAGCTCTGCCTGCAAACCCTAATCTTAACACCTAATCAACACTACACCAAAAGAAGGGAAGACTTCACATCCAAGCTGCTCCAAGCTTTCCATGGTAGCCCAAGCTTGTCTTCAACATCATCCAAGAG
Organism: Lathyrus sativus; assembly: GCA_963859935.3. Lineage (NCBI taxonomy): Eukaryota > Viridiplantae > Streptophyta > Magnoliopsida > Fabales > Fabaceae > Lathyrus > Lathyrus sativus. The sequence goes on along the minus strand of OZ012740.1, from coordinate 239,802,477 downwards.
CAAGAGAGGCAAAACCCTAATCTAAGGGAACTAGAGAAGTCATTCTAGTTGAGTTAGCAAGTTAGGATCACCTAAAACCTAGTACTAAAGCTAGTCCTAACTAAAATACTGAAACCAATTGTAAAATCCTACAAAAATAACTATGGGACCCTAATTCAATCATGAATCAACCATACAAAATTAAGAGGTTGAATCATCCACCAAGTCCTAGAAATAAAACCTAAATCATAAGGTACTAAACATAAACCCTAAAAATGGAGAACCTAAAGTTTCAACTTAAAACTACCACCTACATTCATCACAAAAATGTGAGAAAAATCTAAGGGGAACATGAATATCTATGCTATCTACACACAAAAAATCAAGGCAAGAATCATCACCCAATGCTCAAACCAAATTCATCAAAACAAGGTACCAACCATGGTTATTTTAATATCAATTAATATTCAAAAAATGCAAATAAAATCAAAAAATGCAAATTAAAGGAAAATTGCATGCGTGAGGTATCGAACCTACGCTCTTCTGGTTCACGCAGCGAAGCAAACCAAGCCTGGGAACTCATTAACCAAAACGCTGTGTTTTGAGGGGAGTATACGTGGCGCAACGAGGGACCTAGGATCGCTTAACTAAGTCAATCTTTCCACACGCATGGACGGTCAAGACTATGTCTTCAACCTTTTCAAACTCCTGCAAGCTGCAAAACGCGCGCGCGAACCAGGGCCGCCGGTGGCTTTTCCGGCCACCCCTGCATAACCCTAACTCCGTCTACATACATCCATTTGCCACGATCTCTGAACGAAACTTGACCAGAATTTCCTCAGGAATCCAACCATACCATTTACTCACTCTAAAAACGCACGGATCGCAAAAACACAATCTCAACCGAAAATGGCATCATCCCTAAATTGTCACTAATCTTCAAATTAATTATCCAAGATCCATCTATGTCAATAGGGGAACCTAACCACATGCTTCTAATTCATTAAAAGTGACCACAAATTTGACTTGAAAACATATTAATCTCAATTATTTTGAATTTTCTCATTTTAATTCATTAAAATGGCTTTTATATGAAGTTTCTTCACCCAATGCTTGATATAATCCATATCAATGAACACTTGATGTTTAGACAAGCTAAAAAAATCATTTTGAACAACTTTCATGTTGAACAAAAATGCATTTGAGGCTTGAAAGATGGTGTAATGGACTCATGACTCAAAATGGCCTGTAATGCCCAAATACCCAAAATACCCTTGACTTGTCAAAGCCATAACTTGAGTTATACAAATCCTATCAAGGACTTCTAGTACTCTCTAGAAAGCTAAGAGGATAAGGAACAACATTAATGTTGACCAAAAGTTCATAGGAGTAATTCTTCTAGGGCAGAAGTTTCATGCCAGCTGGGTAACTTTCAAGCTCCAAATTCACATTCCTCACATGAATTGTAACTTGTCAAAGCCATAACTTGAGTTCTACAAATCCTATAAAAGACTTCTAGCACTCAAATTAAAGCTAAGATCATGATCTACAACAATCATGTTGGGGGAAATATGAGATGACAATCACATCTTGAGCTAAATTGCCTTGAAGATAGGGGTCAAACTAGGGGATTTTACACTGTCAAGCCTTAGAAACCCTAGCTTGAAACTTCTCAAACTCTTCAATCACAATGAGTTGACCTTGGAGTCATCCTTATAGCATCTCAATGTATCAATCCATGATCACATGGCTCTTGAATTAGGTCTCAACCTTCTTCAAATCCTCAGCTGACTTAGGGTTGACCCAGTCAAACCCTAGCTGCACCAATCATGGCTGAGGCTTCTTAATCTTGCACAATGACCTGTCTAGGCCTCAAAGTGATCTTCAACTCTTCTCATGAGCTCTCTCAAGACCTCAAGTCCAACTTCATGGCTTCAGAATCATCTGATGGCTTTCCACAACTCTCAAGTTAGGAGACACACCTTCTTTCAACTTCTCTGACAAGGATATCAACCCTTGGACACCTGAATAAGCCTTTTAGCTAGCTTCAAACTCTTGTGTAGCTCTTGATTGGTAATCATACCTCCTGATCTCCTGCATACCTGTCAATGAAATGCAAATGATAATGCTAATGTGAATGAAATAAAACATAAGCTAGGTAAAGAAAAGTTGGGCAAATTTTGGGGTGCAACAACTATCGCACAATCTACCATCAATCAAGATGATAGACCACCCACCAAAAGGATGACGGAGCGAAAATCACACTGGCCACTACCACCAAAAGGATGATAGAACAAACACTATCGCACAATCAACCCTCAATCAAGATGACAGACCACCCACCAAAAGGATGACGGAGCGAAAATCACACCGGCCACTACCACCAAAAGGATAATAGGATATACACTATCGCACAATCTGACATCAACAAGATGGCAGACCCCCCACCAAAAGGATGACGGAGCGAAACTCACACCGGCCACTACCTCCTAAAGGATGATAGGACAAACACTATCGCACAATCTGACATAAATCAAGATAACAAACCCTCCACCAAAAGGATGACGGAGCGAAACTCACACACCTGTTACCACCAAAAGGATGATAGGACAAATACTATCGCAGAATATGATATCAGCAAGATGACAGAACCTCCCACCAAAAGGATGACAGAGCGAAACTCACACTGGCCACTACCACCAAAAGGATGATAGGACAAACACTATATCACAATTTGACATCAACAAAATGACAGACCCCCACCAAAAGGATGACGGAGCGAAACTCACACCGGTCACTACCACCTAAAGGATGATAGGACAAACACTATCGCACAATTTGACTTCAATCAAGATGACAAACCCCCCCACCAAAAGTATAACAGAACGAAACTCACGCCGGCCACTATCACCAAAAGGATGATAGGACAAACACCATCGCACAATACGATATCGGCAAGATGACAGACCCCCCACCAATAGGATGACGGAGCGAAACTCACACCGGCCACTACCACCAAAAGGATGATAGGACAAACACTGTCGCACAATCTGACATCAATTACAATGACAGACCCCCCACCAAAAGGATGACGGAGTGAAACTCACACCGGCCATTACCACCAAAAGGATGATAGAACAAACACTATCTTACAATCTACCTTCAATCAAGATGACAGACCCCCCACCAAATGGATGACGGAGCGAAAATCACACCGGCCACTACCACCAAAAGGATGATAGGACAAACACTATCGCACAATCTATCATCAATCAAGATGATAGACCACCCACCAAAAGGATGACGGAGCGAAAATCACACCGGCCACTACCACCAAAAGGATAATAGGACATACACTACCGCACAATCTGACATCAACAAGATGGCAGACCCCCCACCAAAAGGATGACGGAGCGAAACTCACACCGGCCACTACCTCCTAAAGGATGATAGGACAAACACTATTTCACAATCTACAATCAATCAAGATGACAGACCCCCCACCAAAAGGATGATGCAGCGAAAATCACACCGGCCATTACCAGCAAAAGGATGATAGGACAAACACTATCGCACAATCTGACATCAATCAAGATGACAAACCCCCACCAAAAGGATGATGGAGCAAAACTCACCCCGGCCACTACCACCAAAAGGATGAACGACAAACACTATCGCACAATCTACCATCAATCAAGATGTTAGACCCCCCACCAAAAGGATGACGAAGCGAAAATCACACCGGCCACTACCACCAAAAGGATTATAGGACAAACACTATTGCACAATCTGACATCAACAAGATGACAGACCCCCCACCAATAGGATGACGGAGCTAAACTCACACTGACCACTACCACCAAAAGCATGATAGGACAAACACTATCGCACAATCTAACATCAATAAGATGGCAGATCCCCCACCAAAAGGATGACGCAGCGAAACTCACATCGGCCACTACCCCCTAAAGGATGATAGGAAAAACACTATCGTACAATCTGACATCAATCAAGATGACAAACCCTCCACCAAAAGGATGACGGAGCGAAACTCACACCGCCCGCTACCACCAAAAGGATGATAGGACAAATACTATTGTACAATATGATATCAGCAAGATGACAGACTCTCCCACCAAAAGGATGACAGAGCGAAACTCACACCGGCCGCTACCACCAAAAGGATGATAGGACAAACACTATCGCACAATCTAACATCAACAAGATGACAGACCCCCACCAAAAGGATGACGGAGCGAAACTCACACCGGTCACTACCACCTAAAGGATGATAGGACAAACACTATCGCACAATTTGACTTCAATCAAGATGACAAACCCACCACCAAAAGGATGACATAACGAAACTCACACCGACCACTATCACCAAAAGGATGATAGGACAAATACTATCGCACAATACGATATCGACAAGATGACAGACCCCCCACCAAAAGGATGACGGAGCGAAACTCACACCGGCCACTACCACCAAAAGGATGATAGGACAAACATTATCTCACAATCTACCATCAATCAAGATGACAGACCCCCCCACCAAAAGGATGACGGAGCGAAAATCACACCGGCCACTACCACCAAAAGGATGATTGGACAAACACTATCGCACCATCTGACATAAACAAGATGGCGGACCCCCCACCAAAAGGATGATAGAGCGAAACTCACACCGGCCACTACCTCCTAAAGGATGATAGGACAAACACTATCACACAATCTGACATCAACAAGGTGATAGACCCCCCACCAAAAGGATGACGGAGCGAAACTCACACCGGGCACTACCACCTAAAGGATAATAGGACAAACACTATTGCACAATCTGACATCAATCAAGATGATAAACCCCACACCAAAAGGATGATGGAACGAAACACACACCGGAGACTACTACAAAAATGATGATAGGACAAACACTATTGCACAATCTGACATCAATCAAGATGACAAACCCCGCACCAAAAGGATGACGGAGCGAAACTCACACCGGCCACTACCACCAAAAGGATGATAGGACAAACACTATCGCACAATCTGACATCAATTACAATAACAGACCCCCCACCAAAAGGATGACGGAGTGAAACTCACACTGGCCACTACCACCAAAAGGATGATAGGACAAACACTATCACACAATCTGACATCAAATACAATAACAGACCCCCCCAAAAGGTTGACGGAGCGAAACTCAGACCGGCCATTACCACCAAAAGGATGATAGGACAAACACTACCGCACAATCTACCATCAATCAATATGACAAACCCCCCACCAAAAGGACGACGGAGCGAAAATCGCACCGGTGACTACCACCAAAAGGATGATAGGAAAAACACTATCGCACAATCTGACATCAACAAGATGACAGACCCCCCACCAAAAGGATGACGGAGCTAGCTGGTGCGAGTAAAGCAAGCAGGTTAACCACTACTCTCTACTTCTAAGTCTATGTGCACTCAAGCCCAGGTCCGGCTTATCTCTCAAACTAACACTCTACCCACAACACAATAACAATAATATACAGTACTGAAAGTAAAGACAGAAAGATAAATACATACAAAACCCCAGACGGGAAAACAAGCGCTAGGATTGACTCGCATAGGGAACCGTTGGAGTCCCCAGCAGAGTCGCCAGCTGTCGCTACTGCGAAAGTCGGCGCCGGCTATGTTAGAAGAGTCGCCACCGTGCGTGATTTATCCTACAAGAGGGAAAGGAAACGCTCAGAGTAAACCTAACGCAATGAGGGAATGGAATGGTCATCGCAAACAAATCCTGGATTCGGGAGTCGGTTACGCAAGGGGAAGGTATTAGCACCCCTCACGTCCGTCGTACTCGACGAGATCCACGCTTGTTTTCTGTCTAAGGGTGTGTTAATCTATCTACTCTAAAGGTCTGGGTTAAAAAGAAAAGAAAATGACTCGGCAAAGTATCGCACTTTATGCTTACGTATTCCCGTCTGGAACGAGAAATCAGAGTCAACGTAGTTTGCCTAACTACGGGTTAAAGGGGAAGGTTGCTCGCCGAGATGTCGCATCTCGTGCCTACATACTTTCATACGGCATGAAAGATCAGAGCAAACGTAGTTCGGGCTACGGAAGACACAAGTTTGTCTGACAGTTTTTTATCTCCTTATGAAAGGGTTTTCCTGATTAAAGGTCCAAGAGGACAAAAATAGAGTTTGAATGTTTGTTTGAGTCTTTTACGAAAGAAATGTTTTTTACGATGTTCGCAATCTCAGTCGCACTAGAGACTATGACCCAGGAGTGAACGCTTCGTATGTCACCCAAAGGGTACCACACTAACATCCAGATTACTGGAGAGGGACCCTCCACCAACCTTTTCCAGATAGCTTAAGGCTCGTAACGTACGACTTCAATTAACCTTATTATTGTATATTTGAATTGTTTTAAGATGAGAAGAGAAAGACGCCCTAAAACTATGGTTGAAAGGGAATCTACCTACAGTTATCATGCATGGGTCAAAACCTAATGTCTGTCATAATTCCCTCTTGCACGAGGAAATCAGAGATCCTAGGGGAAAACAACAATAGAAAGCAAGCAGTAAACTGTAAATAGTAAAATGCATGCTATGCAATAGTACAAGCGAGGCAAGGGAGTCCGACTCAACCTCAAACCTAAGAAAACAACAGGCAAGAGGAGACAAGCTCCACCTCAAACCTAGAGGTAATCAACACAAGCAAACAGACAATACAACAAAAGAAAAGAAACAGAGAAAGCAGCCCAAGCAACAACAACAGTCCTCAGCAGACAGCAACTTCAACAGCAGCTTTGAACAGCAAATCCTCTTGACAGCAAAGTTGACATCAAAATGGGGTTTCATCCTCAAGCTAGCTTCTATCTTCAAGCTTCATCAAACATCATCTTCAAGCTCTAGCAAGCACACTCCAAGCAGAGGATTAATCACTAAGATCAAAGTTGCAATGTTGAGAACCAAATGAAAGCCAAAGGAAATCATCAAGTACCAACATTGAAATGGAAAGGTGTCGCTTCCGCGAAAATAAGGTGCCGGCAAAACAGAAGAGTCTCCACCTTTCGTTATTTATCCCTCAGAACGGGAAAGGAAACGATCGGAAAAACCTGACGAAAAGGTATAAGACAAGGTCATCGCAACCATTGTTTGGGTTCAGGAGTCGATTACGCAAGGGGAAGGTATTAGCACCCCTCACGTCCATCGTACTTGATGGGATCCACGCTTGTTGTGTTTACTGGACGAGTTGGTTTATCTATCTACCTATCAAGGCTGGCTTAAACAGAAAAGAAAATGACTCGGCAAAGCGTCGCGCTTTATGCCTACGTATTCTCATCAGAGAATGAGAAATCAGAGTCAACGTAGTTCGACCTACGACGAGTTACGGGGAAGGTGGCTCGCCAATACGTCAGTATTGTGCCTACGTACTCTCAACAGGTATGAGAGATCAGAGCTTACGTAGTTCGGGATACTACGGGTTACGGGGATTCAGATTCATCTGTTTTATCGAGTAGGGTTAAACAGCAGTTCCAACAGTTAGGGACAAAGACTGTTTGCATTGGCGCTGAGGTTTAACAACACTCTTTTCTTCAGAAAAGCTTTCCTTTGAATTATGGGCCCACGGGGCAAAAAGGTTTGAAGTCTGTTTTCTGTCTTTTACGAAAGAAGTGTTTTTTATTGTGTTTGCAATTTCAATCGCACTAAAGACTTATGACCTGAGAGTGAATGCGTCGCATGTCACCCAAAGGGTGCCATACTAAACATCCAGACTATTGAAAAGAAGCTCTCCAACAATCCTTTCTCAGATAGCTTAAGGCTCGTAACGTACGAAAGAAATCATTCATGATTACTGTATCTTAAGTTGTTTTGAGATGAGAAGAGAACAGGCTCAACTAAAGGGAAGACTATCAAGTCCTACTGTTGTCATGCCAAGGATTCATCCTATGGTTGAAGTTTGAAACAGGGAACTCCTAGAAGTTGTCATGCATAGGTTTCAACCTAAAGTTCTATCATCACTTCCTTGTCAAAGGAAGTGAGATTCCTAAGGGATCATATCAATGATACAGAAACAGACAAAGCATCAGCTCAAACAGTAAATAGTAAATGACTGTAAAATGCATGCAATGCAAGTGAGGGAGGAAATGTGTGTGCGGCAGCAGCCTCCACAAGCTCATCTCAACCTCAAGCCAGATATGAATAACAGTAATCATACTGAGGAAATAACAACATGCCATCAAGCAAAATACAGTAAACTGCAATCATACAGAAGAAACACCAAACATGCTATCAAGCAAACTAAACCACATGGGCAAGGGAGCTGGGCTCTACCGAATACCCACAAGCAAAGCCATACAGTAACAATACAAGCAGAGGGAGCAACTCAACCTCTAGTGCAGTCATGCTCCTAGATTAAAGTCAGTCTAGATATGAACTTATTCTACTGCATCAAGCAAGTCAAACAAGGCACATCAACAATACAGAAAAGAAAACAGACAAGAAAGAAAGCAGATCAACCCCTCTCTCAATTCCAAGCTTCAGCTCTTCTAACAGCAACTCAGTCTTCAGACCTCAATCACCCTTCAAGGCTATCAGCTTCACTGGCAAATATCAATTTGTTCCTCCAAGGTTTCAACCTATCAAACAGAAGTTTCAACTTAATCTTCTTCTTCAAGCTGCAGCTTTCCAGTCAATTCCACCTTCAGGCTTCACTCCTGACTACAAGTATCAACTTGATTCCTTCAGGCTCTCAATGCATCAATGCAAGTGTCAACTTACTCCTAATGCCTCAGTTCTACCCTCAATCTCAATTGAATCCTCTTCATAAGTATCAACTTAGTCTTCAAGCTTCAGCTCTCTTTGCTTCACCAGTCTCAACTTGGCCTTCTTCTCCTACAAGCTTCAGCTTCTCAGAGTAATCTTCAATTACATGGAAGTGTCAACTTCATCCTTCAATTCTTTCTCAAGCCTCATCTCTTCATTCAATCTCCATTGGATCTTCAAGTATCAACTTGCTCTTCTTGCCCTTCAAGCTTCAGCTGCAATGGAAATGTTCAAGGAATCATCCTCTTCCACACTCTTCAGTGGAGTCTTCATCTTCAAGCTCAAGCCCAACATCTCTCAAGATACTCAAACCAGAAGACAATTGATTTAACAGAATGAGGGGGAAATGATAAACAGCTTACTGACAACCAAAGGAAGCCTGTAAGAGTTCATCATTGTGAGAGACTGGTTCCCTCAAAGTTCTACTTCCCAGATAAAGCCACTCATCCTTACAAAGGAGGGATGTGAATATCTGAGAAGGACTTTTAGTCATTGGGAGGAATGGAAGCACAAGATGCTTTCCATGTTTGAGAAAGAAATCATTCTAACTACAAGGCTCTCCCTCATGTCCTATCTCCTAATCTTCATCAGACACCTTCAGGCACAAACAAATCCAAAGCTCCAATCAACTTCAAGCAACTTCAAGCATCCTCCTCTTGTCTTCAACTTGTCTTCAATCTCAACCAAAGGCAAACCAAGCACAAACCCTAATCTAAGGGGACTAAGGAAGTTAAACTAATTGAATTAGCAAATTAGGATCACCTAAAACCTAGTACTAAAGTTAGTCCTAACTAAAATACTAAAATCAATTGTAAAATCCTACAAAAATTACTATGGGAACCTAGGTCAATCATGACTCTATCACATTAGTTTCAAAGATCAAATCATCAATTTGGACCTAGAACTAAATCCTACATTCTAAGGCATCAACCTAAAACCCTAAAAAGGAAGCATCTAAACATCAATCTAGAAAGCACACCTATTTTCATCACAAAAATGTGAGAAAAATTCTATGGGATCATACACATCTAACCTAATCACACACAAAAAATTAGGCCAAGAATCATCACTATGATATCACACAAAATTCTAGAAAAATATGCATCAAACATAAACATTTTAATATCAATTAAAATACAAAATTCCAATTAAATCCGAAATTATCTGAAATGAAAATATTTCTTTTCTAAAAAATGATAGACTCAATCATGAGTAAAATGCAAAAAGAATGGGTTGAATTGGATTAATATTCAATTAATTATGATTTTTGCAAGAATCATGAATTAAGTGGAAATTAAATGAAAATCAAATAAAAATGAATAAGCGCGCGGTGTGGATAGCAATCATTTACAGTTAAAAAGCTGGGTTGGGCTCGCTGGGGGGTGCGCATAGTGATTCATCACTTAAGCCCAAAACTGAAATTAAGTGATACGTAGTGTTTCATGCTCAGACCCTTCACAACTCAATCTTAAAACACAACTGTTGGATCTTCTCCTAGTCAATGGGTCAAAACATGATCTGAGGGTGAAAACTTCATCTCCTACCTCTGGCCATGGAAATGGAGGGAAGAACCAGGGTTCAAACATGGTTCTTGCTCAATTCGAACTTCATCATATCTCCATCAAAACGCATGGTTTAAAGTACTAACACACTCCAAATTCCACACTGATCACAACCATGGTCTTAGAAACAATTGAAACATCCTCTAGCCCTAAACACGATCGTGGATCAAAATTCTGAACAAGAATCCATTGTCTCCAATCTTGAAATTGCTTGGTCTAAAATGCTCATCACGTTACACTGATCAGTTTCCCCTATAGAATTCATGTTATTGCTCACTATACACCAAGTTCTTGATCCAAACTGAAATGGTGTCATCACCTTGAACATAACCAATTGCTCTCAAACTCTCCAGAATCCATCCCCTAGTTGTCTCTAACCATTCTAACCTAACAATTTGACTTAGCAATGCTTAAATTAAGGTGTATGGTGAAAACTACAAACCTGAGATTTCTTGAATAACAGATGCACCAAATCTTCACTTCAACACTTCAATCCTTCCAGAATCGTTCCTTGTATCAAGATATAGCTTCTGTTTGCAAAAGAATTGATGGAAGATGCTTGCAACTCCAAACCCGATAGTGACTTGCAGCAGGTGGAACTCAAAAGCTTATGCACGATTCAGCCATGTTCTTGCTCAAAATTTGCTATGGAATCACTCAGTAACTCACAAGGAAGAGATTGCAATAGAAAGAATCGATTGAAATGGTGAAGAAATGAAGAATGGATTTCAATTTGCAATGAACAAATTCTGAATCCCAACTCTCTCTCCTTCCTTAACTCTCACCAACCTCTCCCATGGACCTCTTCTAAACCTTATATAGAATGCTTCAGAACCCTCTAGCACCTTCTGGAATCATCCAAGGAGATTTTGGAAATCTCATGTCATGGTTTCTCATTTCAAGCCATACTCACACCAGTCCATGTTTCCCTTGTTTACAGCTCCAATTCTGAATTGAAAATCTCCTTAGATGAGATGTATGAGGTGTTAGGATGCTTGGATAGCTTGTACATGGATCTCCCTTATGTTTTGTAAATGTAACTTAGATTACAAGTAACTTATGATAAGTCCCTTAATTTGACCTCAAATCAAAATTGTAATAATGCCATTGTTTCTAAAATGATTTTTTCATTCAATTTGGTAGGTCACTTGCATTGTTTTGGTTATGTATTGAAAATTCCCAAAAATAGGTCACTTTAATACATTAAATCCTCCTTTATTTTGACCATTTTGATAAGTATGAGCTACAAACATTTCCAACATCTCATGACCTCCTTAATAGCCTTAAAACATCATTTTGAACAAGTTTGATGTTGAAGATTTTTCCATTTGAAGCTTGGAAATAGGAGTTATGGCCTTATGCTTGAAATGACCTATAACCTCCAAATGACCAAAATGCCCTTGACTTGTCAAAGCCATAACTTGAGTTCTACAAATCCTATCAAGGACTTCTAGTACTCTCTAGAAATCTAAGAAGATAAGGAACAACATTCATGTTGACCAAAAGTTCATAGGAATCATCCTTCTTGGGCAAAAATTGGATGCAAGTTGGGTGACTTTCAAGGCCCCAGATTCACATACCTCAGATGACCTGTAACTTGTCAAAGTCATAACTTGAGTTCTACAAATCCTATCAAGGACTTCTAGTACTAAAATTAAAGCTAAGAACAAGCTCTACAACATTCATGTTAGGGGTGAGATGAGATGATAATCACATCTTGAGCTAAACTGTCTTGAAGATAGGGGTCAAACTAGAGGATTTTACACTGTCAAGCCTTAGAAACCCTAGCTTGAAACTTCTCAAACTCTTCAATCATGATGAGTTGACCTTGGAATCATCCTTATAACATCTCAATGTATCAATCCATGATAACATGGCTCTTGTATTAGGTCTCAACCTTGTTCAAATCATCAGTTGACCTAGGGTTGACTCAGTCAAACCCTAATTGTACCATTCATGGCTGAGGCTTCTTAATCTTGCACAATGACCTATCTAGGCCTCATGATGGCTTTCAATACATCTCATAAGCTCTCTCAAGGCTTCAAGTCTTTCTTCATAGCTTCAGAATCATCTGAGGAGCTTCCCACAACTCTCAAGTTAGGAGACCTACACACTTGGCTTCAACCACTATCTCTGAGGATCTTTTCACTTCTCTGACAAGGACATCAACCCTTGAACACTTGAATAACCTTCTTGGCTAGCTTCATAGTCTTGTATAGCTCTTGATTGGTAGTCATACCTCTTGATCTCCTGCATACATATCAATGAAATGCAAATGATAATGCTAATGTGAATGAAATGAAACCTAAGCTAGGTAAAGAAATGTTGGTCAAATTTTGGGGTGCAACAGCTGCCCCTATTTAAACGGCTTGAACCTGACTGGGTGAGAAGCGAACGACTCTCAACCAATCAAGGTGCGAGACGGTTGAATACCGACAAACCCGGAAATTTGCCAACTGCACAAGTACACGGTACTCTAGTGGGAACAAATCTTCAAAAACTGAAATACTAGCTGCACGGCACTAGCTGGGTAATTGGTCACACGGTAACCGATAATACATGGTCGATCATGCCGTCAGGCATCAAGCTTCCTCGAGACTCATCAGGTCAACAATCAAGTTAATCATGCCATCGGGCATTCAAAGAAATTTTCGGGCATCAGCCGGACTTCATCAGTAAGTCGAGAATAGAATTCTCGGTCAATCATGAACCAAATGGGGATATCCAACTTCTACCATCAGGGGATCCGCATCAGCTGGGAGAAATGCTTCGTTAATACGGTTGGACTTCAATCATCAAGTCTTCAAGGGAAGTTTCAGCTTCGCTGTTTAGAAACCTGCTGGGGATGACACATCTCCGCTGGGGATTCTGGAGAACTATCAAGTAACTCCACTTCGGGGATCCAGAAATCATTCTGGGTGAATCATCTCTGCTGAGGAAATCAAGAATCATCTCGGACAAATAACTCCGCCGGGGGCTTCAAGAATCATCTTGAACCAATGACTCTGCTGGAGATTTCAAGAATCCTCCCGAGCAATCACTCTGCCGGGGACTCTAAGCGTCAACTTGAGCAACCAACTCTGGAGAATGCACTGGGGCTTTTAAGAATCATCTTAAACGAACACCTCCGCTGGAGAATTCAAGAATCATCTTGGGCCGAAGACTTTGCTGGGGATTTCAAGAATCATCTTGAGCAAGCGACTCCGTTGGGGAGAATTCAAGAATCATCTTGAGCAACCAATTCTGCGGCGGAACACCTGCGAAACAAGAACGGTAACAACCTAGATCATGCTTATTATGCATATGCTTTGGCAATGGCGCAATGCTCCACACGGTGGAAATGCTGTGCACTCATGCAAAATGTTAGGCAATCATGCAACATGCTGCGATCCCGCCAGCAAAATAAATGCTGAAGGGAGAATCCTCTTGTCAAGGAGAAAGGTCCACTCTGGTGGAGGAAGGAATCATCCTTCCAACGGAGAAAAGGTCACGCCGATCTCAATCGGGCTCTGCATGGGGAAATGAACTTCAGTTGACTGCTGCAGGGGAACGAAGCTCTACGAGACCCTGGACCTGGTGAGGAGAGCGATGTCAATTGCGGGAATAAACTGCACGGCCTTCGCAACTAACCCTCCTAGAGACAACGACTCCGGTGGGGAAATACAGCATCAGCTATTCAACACTCTACTGGGGAAAACCAATCATGGCCTGAACTGCTTCCAAGGGATCGACTCTCTTGGGGATCTGTAACCTCGGCTGGGAAGAAGAAATCATTCTGCTTCGGGGGAGAGTACGGCTCTGTAGGGAATCTCAACTCCGCTGGAGACTTTAGTCTGGAACTATCAATTGCTGCACACTTCGGTGAATGACTCAGCTCGGGAGATGACATTCCTTCAGGATGCATCTGATTGGGGAGAGAATCTTCTCTGCCTGGGGAGACATATCAATGCTCACGATCTCCTGTTCAGGCTCTGCGGGGAGAGGCTACTGAACTTTGCTGGGGAAGGAGGAATCATCCTGCTTGGGGACGCGTACGGCACGCTGTCTGGTATATGCTACACCTGCAACAACACAAACAAACAGACAAGATACCCTTCTCAAAGGGTCCTATCAAGGTTATCATCTTGTGACAATGTTTAAGTAGTTCATTGTTTCAACAATCAGTGGCCTAGGCCAGTAAGTTTATGTATGCGCATTTTGTCAAAAACATCGGCGTTCTTTTTCGTAAACAAAACAGATAAATGCTAAACGACAAACAGAATTGCTGGATAGTATACATTTTATTGATAACGAACCCCTGAATGGGTAAAAATGTTTTACAACAGATGCAAGCTCCTGGAATGAGGAAGCCGCGCAAAAATAAAACATAAATATACATCAGTATATACAAATGTCGGCAACGAGGCGTAGACGAACACCATGAGTTGATCCCTCTATGACCCACTCGACTTCGATACTTCTCCGACGCTTCAGCTTCAGAAGAGATTGATTCAGATAAACGGCCCTCAGGTCCTCCAAACCACTAAACAAATACAATCCACACGCGGAACGTAGTCATTTGCTTTTTCAAATCCCTAACTTTTGCGTGAACCGCCCTTTGCGGGTTTTCAGTTCACCGGGATACCCTTTTTTGCCAAAGTCGCCCATCCGGGTTTTCAACTTTGCGGGTGTACATTTCTCAATTTATATCCCTAATTTTTGCCCGAACCTTTTTCCTTTTTTATGGTTCGCCGGGATGCCCCATTTTTGCCTGGACTCTCTTTTTACTGTCCAGCAGGTCGCTTTCAAGCAAAGTATGTTTTTAACTGCGTCCGCGTTCACCGGGGATGCAAAATCTTCACCATCCATCGTGGATAACAACAAAGCTCCTCCCGAGAAGACCTTGCTGACGACGTACGGACCTTCGTAATTGGGAGTCCACTTGCCTCGGTGATCGGAGTGTGGAGGAAGAATCTTCTTCAGGACGAGATCACCCGTCTGAAAGCTTCTAGGACGCACCTTCTTATCATAAGCTTTCTTCATTCGGCTTTGGTACAGACGACCATATGCAATCGATGCTAATCTTTTCTCATCCATCAGGCTGAGTTGGTTTAGTCGGCTCTTAATCCATTCTGCCTCATCGAGTTTCACGTCAACCAAAACTCGCAAAGAAGGGATCTCCACTTCTAATGGTAGGACAGCTTCCATACCGTACACTAAGAAGAAAGGAGTTGCCCCGGTTGATGTATGTACCGTCGTACGATAACCGTGCAGTGCAAATGGCAACATCTCGTGCCAATCTTTGTAGGTCACAACCATCTTTTGAACAATCTTCTTTATGTTCTTATTGGCCGCTTCAACGACGCCGTTCATCTTTGGCCGGTAAGGAGATGAGTTGTGGTGTTCAATCTTGAAACTCTAGCACAACTCCTTCATCATCTTGTTATTCAGATTCGAACCATTATCAGTAATGATCCGCTCGGGAATTCCGTAACGACAGATGATATCCCTCTTTATGAATTTAGCCACCACTTGCTTGGTCACATTAGCATATGAGGCTGCCTCCACCCACTTGGTGAAGTAGTCGATAACTACTAGAATGAAGCGATGACCGTTAGATGCAGTGGGCTCGATCTTGCCTATCATGTCGATGCCCCACACGGAGAACGGCCACGGGGAGGACATGACGTTTAACGGGAACGGCGGCACATGAACTTTATCAGCATAAATCTGGCATTTATGACATCTCTTCGCGAATTTAAAGCAATCTGATTCCATCGTCAGCCAGTAGTATCCTGCTCTCAGGATCTTCCTCGTCATGGCATGCCCGCCGACGTGCGTACCAAATGTGCCTTCATGGACTTCTTCCATGAGCATACTCGCTTCTCTCTCATCTACACATCTAAGTAGCACGAGATCGTGGTTTCTTTTATATAAAACTCCATCAGGATTAAGATAAAAATTTCCAGACAGCCTCCTTAGAGTCTTCTTATCTTGGGTTGACGCACCCGCCGGATACTCCTTAGTCATAAGGAAGGTCTGGATGTCATGGAACCATGGCTTTCCGTCAGCGGCTTCCTCGATTGCAAAGACAAATGCAGGTCTATCAAGATGAGAAAGGACAATTCTTGGAGCTTCATTCCAAAAATTGACTTTATACATCGAAGCCAACGTGGCTAAGGCATCAGCCATCTGATTTTCCACCCTGGGCACATGATGGAGTTCCACTCGATCCAAGAACGGCAGCAACCTTCTGGCATAGTTCATGTACGGCACCAAATTCGATTGACGAGTCTCCCACTCCCCTTTAATCTGGTTGATCACAAGTGCTGAGTTACCATATATGTATAGGTTCTTGATTCTCAAATCAATTGCCTCTTCTAGACCCATGATGCATGCTTCGTACTCCGTTTCATTATTGGTGACCGGAAACGTCAGACTCGCAGTGAACGGGATATGGGATCCGTGGGGAGTCGTGATGATCACCCCGATGCCACTTCCATAGGAATTAACAGCCCCGTCAAATATCAATTTCCACTGGGATTTCCTGTCTGGACCCTCATCGGGCAATGGCTCATCGCAATCTTTTGCTTTGAGAAACATGATATCCTCATCAAGGAATTCAAATTTCATCGGCTGATAATCCTCGATCGGCTGTTCGGCAAGGTAATCAGACAATACGCTTCCCTTGATGGCCTTCTGGGACACGTACTGAATATCATATTCTGTCAACACCATTTGCCATCTGGCAATCCTGCCCGAAAGCGCTTGCTTCTCGAAGACGTACTTGATCGGATCCATCTTCGAAATTAGCATAGTGGTGTGATTGAGCATGTACTGTCGTAAACGTTTGGCAGCCCAGGCTAGTGCACAACACGTCTTCTCCAGCATCGAGTAGCGAGATTCACAGTCTGTGAACTTTTTACTCAAATAATAAATGGCATGCTCCTTTCTGCCCGTCTCGTCGTGCTGACCGAGAACACACCCCATACTATTCTCAAGAACTGTCAAGTACATAATTAATGGCCGTCCAGCCACTGGGGGTATCAAGATTGGAGGTTCCTGCAGATATTGTTTTATCTTGTCGAATTCCTTCTGGCAATCCTCGTTCTAGGTAATCGCCTGATCTTTCTTTAAAAGCTTGAACATCGGTTCACACGTGGCCGTGAGCTAAGAAATAAATCTTGTAATGTAGTTTATTCTGCCCAGGAAACCACGAACTTCTTTTTCTGTTTTTGGCACTGGCATTTCTTGTATCGCTTTAATCTTCGCAGGATCAACCTCGATGCCTCTTTCGCTCACGATAAACCCCAGTAACTTTCCGGAACCGTACTCCGAAGATACACTTGTTAGGATTCAGCCTCAACCTGAACTTCCTAAGCCTCTCAAAAAGCTTCAGCAAATTGACCAGATGCCCCTCCTCCGTTTGGGACTTCGCAATCATGTCATCAACGTAGACTTCAATCTCATGATGAATCATGTCATGAAACAAAGTAACCATTGCTCGTTGGTAAGTGCCCCCTGCGTTCTTCAGACCGAAAGGCATTACCTTGTAGCAGAATGTTCCCCAGGGAGTGATAAACGTCGTTTTCTCCATGTCCTCCGGCGCCATCTTGATCTGATTGTAATCGGAGAAGCCATCCATGAACGAAAACACGGAGAACTGGGCTGTGTTGTCGACCAACACATCGATATGAGGCAGCGGGAAATCATATTTAGGGCTCGCCCTATTCAAATCCCGATAATCGACGCACATTCGTACCTTACCATCTTTCTTCGGTACAGGCACTATGTTGGCGACCCACGGAGGGTAAGTAGTGACCGCTAAGAAGCCAGCATCAAGTTGTTTCTGCACTTCTTCTTTGATCTTAACAGCCATATCTGGTCGCGTCCTCATAAGCTTCTGCTTAACGGGAGGACAATCTTCTCGTAACGGCAAGTGGTGGACCACGATGTCAGTGTCAAGTCCGGGCATATCTTTGTATGACCAAGCAAAGACGTCACTATACTCTCTCAGCATCTCGACCAATCTCTGCTTGACATCACTCTGCAATGCAGCCCCTATCCTGACATTTCTGACGAGTTCTTCAGAACCCAGATTCACGATCTCAATCTCCTCTTCATGAGGCAGAATAACTTTCTCCTCTTGTTTCAACAAGCGGGCCAACTCTTTAGGAAGGTCTTCGTCTTCATCAATCTCTTCTTCGGCTTGATAGATCGGGCAATCGAAGTCGAAGTGGGCCGTAGAAGGTCCAGAGTCGATGTCATCTGCTATGTGGATCCTGCAATAACAAGGGTTAAGCTTAAAACAAGGATATGCATGTTAGCACAAACCCCATTGCCATTTTATTGTTTTTCAAAACAAATATAAAACAGGAATAACAGAGATCACAATATTTGAATACGAAGAAAACGCCTTTGATTTATTAACAAAATGCATGTACATAATCCAACAAGGCCCTGACAATAAAACCACTATGCCCCGGGTAGGACATAGGGTTGTACAATGATTGGAAAAAAGTAAATCATTACTCTTCGCTTGTCATCTGGATGATATCCTTGACGGACCAGTTGATAAGGCCCTCGCCTGGCTGAATCCAAGAGTCGAGGTCACAGTCGCTATCTCCGCTGTCTTCAGACACCGCATTGACGCTTTCAAATATCACCCCGCCGCTGGTGAACTGGATCGGCCCTTTACCTCGCGACGCACTGCTAGAAGAAGAAGAAGCTTCAGCTCCAGGAGAATATCCCAACCCAAACTTGGCTTGCTTGTTAGGTATCTCCAAAATTCGCCCCCAGCCTGGGGTAGATCCGGCTTGGACAACAGCCCGGGTTTCCTTGAATTAGGAGAGAGTCATCTCTGGCTTTTCGGTGACTACAGGAGTTACGTCCTTAACTTTGACAGCTTCGAATGCTTGGCATAGAGTTTCGTGGATTTCCCCATCCATCTCAACATACTTGAAGGACGACAAGTGGCTCACCATTATGTCTTCCTCGCCACACACGATCACGATGCTACCTCCGACGGCGTACTTGAGTTTCTGGTGCAACGTAGAGGTCACGGCACCCGCCGCATGGATCCATGGCCGGCCCAAGAGACAGCTGTAGGCAGGCATGATGTCCATTATGTAAAAGACTGCATCGAATGTCTCCGGTCCGACTTGAATTGGCAGGGTCACCTCCCCGAAAACATGGCATTTGGTTCCATCAAATGCCTTCACAACCAGATCACTGGGTGTGCAAATCACTCCCCGAGTATCCAACTTCATTAATGCCTTCTTCAGAAGAACATTGAGTGACGAACCCGTGTCCACCAACACGTGCGACATAATCGTTCCCCTACACTCTATCGAGATGTGCAGAGCGCTATTGTGGTTCCTCCCCTTTGGCGTCAGCTCCAGGTCAGTGAACCCTAACCCATTTCCAGCATTCACGTGGGCTACGACTTCTTCTAGCTGGTTTACCGATATTTCCTGCGGTACATTTGCGGCGTTCAACACCTTCAGCAGCGCGTTGCGGTGTGCCTCAGAACACAGCAACAGATTCAAGATGGAAATTTTTGAGGGCGTCTGATGGAGATGGTCCACAATCTTGTAGTCACTCTTTTTAATCAACCGCATAAACTCCTCGGCGTCTTTAACAAGCAAGTCTTTTTCTACCCCACGAGGGATCTCTTCAGCGACTTTACTTTTACCTTTATTAGTTGCGTCAGCTCTGACCGCTTTGTCTGCCACAACCTCAGGAGGTGCAAACACTCTTCCGCTACGAGTAATACCACTGATTCCCGCAAGGTTCTCCATGGACGACCCAAATGGTTCTAGCTCCAACTTCTGGCCGTTGCAGTAGACTTCAGCCCCATAATGCCATGGGACAACATTTGTGCTTTCGAAGGCTATCGGCCCAGCTTTGGTGATAGTAATCGTGGGCGGTCTGGGCGCAGAAATAGTTATCTTCTGGCGAGGGATGGTGATGGTGGCGACCTCATCATCTTGCTTCAGCACTACCTCCCCTGATACACATTCGGACCTCCGGCTAAACTGTAAAATCCCTTCAGTCATCAGACTTTGAATTCCTTCTACCAACTGTTCACATCCATCAGGACTTGTGGCACAGTCCATACACAGCTCTCCGCAACCTGGAAAGAAACCTCTTTTCATTAGCTTAGCTTTAACGAAGCTAAGTGGTGTCTTCAGATCTCTGACGTCAGTAAACACATCCAAACTCTCGTCTTTGATAATGGCGTTTACTCCACCTCCCCTATGATTCGGCATAGGATTCTTTGTGACATTTGGAACATTATCCGAGAAGTTGATGATCTTGGCGTCCATCATGTCCTGCACCTTGTGCTTGAAGGCTTTGCAATTCTCTATTGTGTGACCTGGTGCCCCTGAGTGAAACTCACAAGTTGCATTAGTGTCATAACCTGGCGGAGGTGCCCCTGTCAAGGGAGCCAGCGTTCTCTTCTGGATCAACTATAGCTGAAGCAAAGTCTGCAATAGTTGCGCGTACGACATGGGCGGTGTCTCGAGGTGACGGCTCAATAGAGGTGCCCTATTCTGATACTTTTTGTACCCTTGTTGATTCGGTTGCTGCTGCTGCTGCTGTGGCTGTTGAACTGCCGGGATAGTTATGCTGGCCACCGGTTGGTGAGGGCCTTTACCCTTCCTTCGAGTGTTGGACACAGCGCTCGTTTCTCCTTCCCGTCTTTTGCCACTATAAGGTTTCTTTCCGCCTCCTCCAACTGAGGATGAATCACCTTGAAGTTTCCCCAGTTTGATCCCATTTTCGATGTGCTCACCCGTGATGATGAGATCTAAGAAGGTTCCAGACATACCGCTGACTAACTTCTCATAGTAAACCCCTGGGAGGGTGGCTAAGAACATCTGCACGAGCTCACGTTCAACCATCGGCGACTGAACCCTGGCTGCCAACTCACGCCACCGCTGGGCGTATTCCTTAAACCCTTCGTTGTTCCTTTGTGATAGATTCTGCAATTGGACTCGGTTCAGGGCCAAGTCGCTATTGTATTGGTAGTGGTGCACAAATGCTTCAGCAAGTTCCTTCCACATGCACACACTAGTAGGTTCTAGACTCATGTACCATTCGAGGGATGGCCCGGACAAACTCTCCTGAAAGAAGTGCATCAGCAACTTCTCATCCTCAGAATGAGCCGACATTTTCCTGTAATACGATCTCAGGTGGACGCGAGGGCAAGTGGTGCCCTTATAGTTTTCAAAGTCGGGTACCTTGAACTTGGGAGGCACCTTGAAATCAGCAATTAGTCCCAACTTTGACATATCAACACCCAGGGTGTTCTGGTTCTCGATATTTCTCATCTTATCCTCAAGTGCCTTGAACCTTAGCCGTGCTTCAGCAGTCAGCTCCCCTTCAGCACCTCTCTGAGAGAACACATCGTCTTGACGATCTTCTAACCACGGCTGAGGCCGGAATAGATTTCCAACACCTGTGTTGCCGTTGCCCAGCCCAACATTGACATTAGCTTCCAGACTCCCATTACCGACGCCCGTCGTATTGCCATTGAGTCCCATATTAGCTACCACATTGTCGTTGGCACTGCCGTTCCCCCCGGTCACGGGGATGCCATTCTGAGGAGTTTCCACTGGTGGGGGAGTAGGAACAGTCCCCCCATGGAGTACGCCGTTGCTATCGACCCTTGAAATCAGAGGCTGGACCAAGGTTCTGAGCTGATCCTGGCCATTGGCGACCGCTTGCATGAGCTCCATGAAGCGATCCATTCTTTCGCGGAGTTCCTGAACATCAGTTTGCACTTGCTCCATGATTCTGGTTTGATTTGCTCTGGTCGGATAGTGGTGGATAGGTCTCTGATCAATCCTAGAACAACCTGAAACAACCTGAAATAATCTGAGAAAACACAAAAGGGTTAGGAAAAACGACAAAGTGCTCGTTATGCAAATGCTTCATGCAAATGCAAACGTGTGTCTGTGCGTTAGGGAAATCTCCCCCGATCCTAGTGCCTGAGTACCAGTGCTGATAATAAGAAGTCTGAGTCCAATCATGGAAATAACATCTCATATATATAAAGAAAGCCCATCAAGGCGGTACATAACGTCACTGAATACAAGTTGAATCAATAGCATGACCTCGACCAACAAGCCTGGTGATGGTCAGCATACAACAATGATCAAAACAAAAGGATCACAAATAGTCAAGCACGGCCACGGGCGCGAAACTCTTCTAACAACCACTTCGTTTCTGGATGATTAGGCTGAGTGAGCAACCCTTCAACGAGTAACTCCCTCTGCATAATGGTGTACTGAAGACCTTCGACCGAATCTTCCCATGCTCCTTCGCCGAAACAATCTTCTAGCTTCTGCTTCTTGGATTCAAACGTCAGTTTGCGCTCCTTCAGGTTAGCAAGAGCTCTGTTGAGCTGGCCTTCAGCGGCGTATCTGCAAGCGGTTTCTTCATCAAACCTCTTCTCACTAGCCTTCACATGGGTTTCTTCATCGACCTACGACGGGTTACGGGGAAGGTGGCTCGCCAATACGTCAGTATTGTGCCTACGTACTCTCAACAGGTCTGAGAGATCAGAGCTTACGTAGTTCGGGATACTACGGGTTACGGGGATTCAGATTCATCTGTTTTATCGAGTAGGGTTAAACAGCAGTTCCAGCAGTTAGGGACAAAGCCTGTTTGCGTTGGCGCTGAGGTTTAACAACACTCTTTTCTTCAGAAAAGCTTTCCTTTGAATTATGGTCCCACGGGGCAAAAAGGTTTGAAGTCTGTTTTCTGTCTTTTACGAAAAAAGTGTTTTTTATTGTGTTTGCAATTTCAATCGCACTAAAGACTTATGACCTGAGAGTGAATGCGTCGCATGTCAGCCAAAGGGTGCCATACTAAACATCCAGACTGTTGAAAAGAAGCTCTCCAACAATCCTTTCTCAGATAGCTTAAGGCTCGTAACGTACGAAAGAAATCATTCATGATTACTGTATCTTAAGCTGTTTTGAGATGAGAAGAGAACAGGCTCAACTAAAGGGAAGACTTTCAAGTCCTACTGTTGTCATGCCAAGGATTCATCCTATGGTTGAAGTTTGAAACAGGGAACTCCTAGAAGTTGTCATGCATAGGTTTCAACCTAAAGTTCTATCATCACTTCCTTGTCAAAGGAATTGAGATTCCTAAGGGATCATATCAATGATACAGAAACAGACAAAGCATCAGCTCAAACAGTAAATAGTAAATGACTGTAAAATGCATGCAATGCAAGTGAGGGAGGAAATGTGTGTGGGGCAGCAGCCTCCACAAGCTCATCTCAACCTCAAGCCAGATATGAATAACAGTAATCATACTGAGGAAATAACAACATGCCATCAAGCAAAATACAGTAAACTACGATCATACAGAAGAAACACAAAACATGCTATCAAGCAAACTAAACCACATGGGCAAGGGAGCTGGGCTCTACCGAATACCCGCAAGCAAAGCCATATAGTAACAATACAAGCAGAGGGAGCAACTCAACCTCTAGTGCAGTCATGCTCCTAGATTAAAGTCAGTCTAGATATGAACTTATTCTACTGCATCAAGCAAGTCAAACAAGGCACATCAGCAATACAGAAAAGAAAACAGACAAGTGTTGCACCCCAAAATTTGACCAACAATTATTTATCCATCTAGTGTTTGAAAGTTGATACCTTCATCAGTCAGTTCAAGAGATCTTCAGAGGAATTGGTTGAAACCAGGGTTGTGTGCTTCATAGCTTGAGAGTTGTGGGTGCTCCTCAGATGATTCTGAGACTTTGAGAATGAACTAGATGTTTTGAGGAAGCCTGTGAGATGTCTTGATAGCCATCATGAAGCCCAGAGAGGTCATTATGCAAGAATTCAGGAGATTCAACCATGAATGGTAGTATTAGGGTTTTGACTGGGTCAACCCTGAGATAACTGAAAATTTGGAGAAGGTTGAGACCTAATCTAAGGGCCATGAGATCATGGAATGATGCATAGAGATGTTATAAGGATGATTCCTAGACCAACTCATCATGATTGAGGAGTTTGAGAAGTTTTGAGTTAGGGTTTCTAAGGATTGTCAGTAAAAAACCCTAATTTGATCCCTATCTTCCAGACAGTTTTAGCTCTAGATGTGATTGATATCTCATCTTCCCCACAACATGAATGTTGTAGAGCTTGTTCTAAGCTTTAATTTGAGTGGTGGAAGTCCTTGATAGGAGTTACAGAGCTCAAGTTATGGTTTTGACAAATTACAGGTCAGCAGAGGTGTGTGAATCTGGGTCCTTGAAAGTCACCCAACTTGCAGACAACTTTTGCCCTAGTAGGATGATTCCTATGATCTCTTGGTCAACATGAATGTTGGAGGGCATCTTCTTAGCTTTAATTTGAGTGGTAGAAGTCCTTGATAGGATTTGTATAACTCAACTTATGGTTTGAACAAGACAGGGGTATTTTGGTCATTTGTCAATTATAGGTCATTTTTAAGCAAAGGCCATATCTCCTATTTCCAAGCCTCAAATGGAAAAACTCAAAACATGAAAGTTGTTCAAAATGTGATTTTAAGTCTATAAAGAAGGTCATGAATTGTTGGAAAAGCTCATAGCATGGATTTGCATGATTGGTCAAAAATGAACTAAAAATGGCATATAACTTAATTCAAGTGAATTTGAAAATTGGTTTGGAAGATCTAGAAATCCAAAATAGGTCATCCAATATATCATTTTGATTGGAAACATTATTTTGAGAACAATGGTTTTGGCACAATTTCCATTTAAGGCTTTAAAATGGGTGATGCTTTGTTAATTTGAAACTTGCATTATAAGTCATCTTTGGAAATTTCAACACAAGGCAAGGAAAAGCATTGTATTTGCTCATATCTCTTCAATATCTCTTATGATGACATTTTAAGGCCATTTTGCAAGGCTTAATGCATGGTGCATGAGATATTCAAGTTACCATCACATGAGATTTTCAATACTTTCTAGATCTTTCTAGATGAATCCAAGAGCTTCCATGGATCATTATAAGAAGAGTGAATCATGGAGGGAAAAAGGTTGGTGAATATTGAAGAATTGAGTGGAGAATAGAGAGATTCGAGCTAAGGTTTCAAGGTGCTCCATAGTTGCATTTCAAGATCAAAATCATTGTTACAAGCTTCCTTCTTCAAGAATTGTGCAAACAGAAAGTCTATCACCATTGGAGGATCATTGAGAAGGATTTGCAAGCTTGGAATCGTGCTCAAACATCACACACCATAGCTCTTTGACAGGTCCTCTCTCTTCTCTTTTTCACCATAATTATGCATAGATAGAACTTGTTTTAGGTTTAGAATGGTTAGGCTAAGTTAGAGGATGAAATCTTGAGAGTTTAAGGGCATTACATGAAGGTTCGATCCATGGCAGTTTCACTTTCTTGATCTATAACTCACGGATTAGGGCATTGCAATACTAGATATTATGTTTAGGATGATCACCATAAGGAGTAGAACGCATTAGTATAAGTTTGATCAAGCTTTATGAACATGCATGTCAGTGCACAACAATGGTGCCCAATACTTCCAGCTATCGGGTTTGATTGTAGGATGAGATTTATGGAAAACCAATGGCACAGTCTTGTAGAGGGCATTGAGAGGTATGATTTTGCTTTTTGGATCATGGTGAATCGTTGAGCGTAGAGGGAGAACGAGCAAGGAGAAATCCATGCATGAATTCTGGGTTCTGAAAACCCTAGGGTTTCGTTTGGGGACGATGGCTGTCCATCGTTGGATTAGTCCCAGGTTTTGACTAATTCCATTCATCCAATGGCCCAGATCAATTAGAAAAATTGGAGGGAAAATTTGAAAACCAAAACGCGGCATTTTGTTAAGTGAGGCGCGTCTGGGCTTGATGGACCCAGAATTCTATCCGCACCCCCCCCTATATCTGGCCCACTTGTAATTGAACTAGCGTGTCCTTCTATTTGCACCCCCATCCCCTTTATTTTGTTTTCTTTTATTTTTTATTCTTTTAATATTTTCTTGTTCTTTAAAAATTCATAAAAAATAGAAAATTTAATATTTTTTTAATTCTTCTTTTTCCTGCATGTTAATAAACCTGTCTAGAAAATTCTAAATAAATAAAATGTCCATTTTATTTTCTTTTCATATTTTTAATAGATTTTTCTTTTAAATAGCTTTTAAAATAGGATTAATGATATCATGATTTTGTAGAATTTCTTTTAGGGCCTTCCCTTAGGATTTTTAACTCATTCTTTTTTGTGTGATTAGATATGGAATTATAGTTCCCCATAGGATTTAATTCTTGATTTTTAGATTAAATTTTGATTAGTTTAATTAGGGTAGCATTAGGGTATTCTAATTAGGGTTTAGGTTGTGCATAGGTGAGGAAATTCATTTTCTTTAGATAGTTTTGTCTTGATTTTTGGGTAGGGGCATATGTGGATGTTAAGGGTAGATGTTATACACCCTTGTGAATAATTGTTAGATTTTTCCCCCTTGTTTTGGTATTTTTAGGTATTTTCTGAAGTTGCCTGATGATTTTGTCTATTCTGTGGTTATCTGTTCATCTCTGGGGTTTATTTTGGGGAATTGGTTGTGGGGCTTGTGTTGTCTTGAAGACCTTTTTGGAGAGCATCATGAAGAGAAGATTGTAGATCAAGACTCAGAGACCCAGAGCTTGGCTTGTTCCCTGTCTGTGAGGTTTGAGATCCTGAAGTTTGAAGGCAGTTCATGGTACCTTCCTGAGGAAGGCACTATGAATGACTTTCATTCTTTCTTCTCACCTCTTTCTTAAGTATCCAATGATGTTGGAGCCAACTTGTGAGTTTAATTTCTCCTGAGGAGGAATGTAAACTGATCACCTGTTGTTGAGCCACATGGGATACAATTCCTAAGTGGAAGCCTCCTAGTACTTTCCTGAGGAAGGTCCTATGGGTCTATTCACTTAGTTCCATTAGTTTATCTAGGATTTCTCAAGTATCCAATGATGTTGGAGCCGACTTGTGAGTTTAATTTCTCCGGAGGAGGAATGTAAACTGATCACAGTTGTTAAGCCACATAGGATACAACTCCTAAGTGGAAGCCTCCTAGTACTTTCCTGAGGAAGGTCCTATGAGTCTGTTCATTTAGTTCCACTAGTTCAGATAGGATTTCCTAAATATCCAGTGATGTTGGAGCCTGCTTGTGAGTTTAATTTCTCCTGAGGAGGAATATAAACTGATCACAGTGGTTGAGCCACATAGGGTATGACTCCTGAGTATACACCTCCTAGTGCTTTCCTGAGGAAGACACTATGAGTCTGCTTACTTAGCTCCCTTTCTTTGGTAAGCTTGTTCTGAAGCTTGAAGACTGGGATTGATTTCTTTTGTTTAGGATTTTGCTTTAGGGCTTTGCTTAGAGTGGATCAGATTCTGAGTTAGGGTTAGGATTAGAGAGTAGATCCTTTCTTTCTCAAGTGTGTTTTGTTTGCCTGATGGCACTCCATTTCTTTTATCTGTATATTGCTTGATAGCATGTTGATTATCTTCAGTATGATTACTGCTATTTCATGACTGGCTTGAGGTCGAGACGAGCTTGTGGAGGCTGAAGCCCCACACACATTTCCTCCCTCACTTGCATTGCATGCATTTTACTGTTAAAGCTGATGCTTTTGTCTGTTTTGGTGTATCATTGACATGATCCCTTAGGACTCTCATTTCCTCTGATGAGGATTTGATGATAGACTTTTAGGTTGAAACCTATGCATGACAACATCTAGGAGTTCCCTGTTCAAACCTCGACCATAGGATGAATCCATGGCATGATAACAGTAGGACTTGATAGTCTCCCTCCTAGTTGAGCCTGTTCTCTTCTCATCTCGAAGCAGTTTAAGATACAGTAATCATGAATGATCTCTTTCGTACGTTACGAGCCTTAAGCTATCTGAGGATGGATGTTTAGTATGGTACCCTTTGGGTGACATGTGACGCATTCACTCTCAGGTCATAGTCTCTAGTGCGATTGAGATCGCAAACACAATAAAAAACACTTCTTTCAGGAGAAAACCCGTAGTTAGCCGAACTACGTTTGCTCTGATCTTTCATACCAGATGAAAGTACGTAGGCATAGTTTGCGACGTCCTAGCGAGCAACCTTTCCCCATAATCCCCCGTAGTTAGCCGAACTACGTAGACTCTGATTTCTCGTTCCAGAAGGGAATACGTAGGCATAAAGCGCGACGCTTTGCCGAGTCATTCTTGTTTTCTTTTTCAGCCAGCCTTGATAGGTAGATAGATTATAACCAACCCGTCCAAGTAAACAAACAAGCGAGGATCCCGTCGAGTACGTCGGACGTGAGGGGTGCTAATACCTTCCCCTTGCGTAACCGACTCCCGAACCCAGACGATGGTTGCGATGACCTTGTCTTACCCTTATTCGTCAGGTTTTTCTGATCGTTTCCTTTCCCGCTCTGAGGGATAAATAACGAAAGGTGGCGACTCTTCTGTCATGCCGGCACCTTATTTTCGCGCAAGCGACAACTGGCGACTCTGCTGGGGACCGAACCCAGAATCTCTGGTTCTCCGGTTCCCTATGAGAGTCAATCCTATCGTTTGTGTGTTTGCTTGTTGGGTTGCGTTTATTTATCGCATTTTTACTTCCCGCACTTTACTTCCCGCATTTTATTTCCCGCATTTTATTTCCAGTTTGATATGATTATCTGTGCTGCTGTGGGAGAGGGATGTTACCATGAGTGAGAAGCCGGACCTGGGCTTGAGTACACACCTAGATATAGTTGCGGAGAAGTAGTAGACGAACCTGTCTGCTGAGCAGGCACAGTTCCCTACGAAAATCTGCGCTCAGACGAGATTCTTGCAGAGGTGCTCCTTTCCGGTCCTGAGGATCTGAGGGGAGTCCAGACGTGAGGATTGTCGACTCTGGGGACCGATCATTTGGAAGTCAGCTAAGTGAGGCCTCTTCATGACTTGATGATGCCACTCCTTCTGGGAATCGTATCGTCACTCATGAAAGTCTGTGACGCTGATGACCGCATAGGATACCGTACCTTTGTCCGTGGATTAGGTCCATACCTGTGAGTGGGATTGGGATATTGCAGGAAACTTTGACCTCCAGACTACCTGGTTTTCTTGACAGTGAATCAGTTATGTTGGTACCAGGGTTCTCGGTGGCAGATTTGATTGTTCTTGACAGAGCGAGTTTTTGATCAAAGGATTTTATCATCGGGTATATGCCTGTTCTTGATAGAGCAGGTTTTGATCAGAGTATTGTCATCAGCGGTTTGTTCTTGATAGGGCAGATTTTGAGTGGGGTCTGAAGATCTCATCAGCAGTTGTTGTTTGTTCTTGATAGGGCAGATTTTGAGTGGGGTCTGAAGATCTCATCAGCAGCTGTGCATTTGTTCTTGGGAGGGCAGATTTTTGATTTGGGGTCTGAAGACTTCATCAGCGGACGTTTCCTGATCATACATCCCGGGTCCTTATTATCAGGCACTTACTCTTGACAGAGCAGAATTTTGATCTCGATCCTATCAGATGGTTGTTCTCAGCAGATCAGATCAGTGATTTTACACCGGGGTTTCCTTCTCATCAGTGACTTTTGATGCCGAATCTCCAAAGCAGCCACCTGGATATGTTGTTGCATACCTGCATTTTGCATTAGTTTGCATGATCATTCGCATTCCATTGGCGCGTGTCTGTGACAGGTACCGTTCCCCGATCCAGGATCTCTCGCTTCTTATTGTGTTACTGCAGCCTCTCTCAGCAAGACTGTTGCGTACGAGTTCTCGGTCCTTGATGTGTCGAATCTGACTATTGCTATGTATGTGTGAGGTTGCTGTTTCCATGATTGGGCCCAGATTCCTCTCCTTATTATTGTCAGCAGGTGCCAGGATCGGGGGAAATCTCTCAAGCACATAGACACACGCATACATCTGCATAAAGCACTTTGCATGACATGCATTTTGTGGCTTTTCCTAACCTTTAATTTTGACAGGTTTTTCAGGTACACAGGTTCCGAGCTGTTTTCGATCTCCAGGATTGATCAACGACTCATCCATCGCTACTCAACTCGCGCTAATCAGACAAGGATAATGGACCAGGTACAGTCAGATGTTCAAGAGCTTCGTGAACGGATGGATCGTTTTATGGAGCTGATGCAAGTAGTCGCGAATGGTCAAGACCAGCTTCGTACTTTGGTTCAACCTCTCATCTCCAGGGTTGACAGTAATGGGATACTTCACGGCGGGGCCGTGCCCACTCCTCCTCCAGGGGATACTCCACAGAACGTTGTTCCTGCTGCCGGGGGCAACGGCAGTGCTAACGGCAATCTGATGACTAATATCGGGCTCAACGCGGCTGGCGTCGGCAATGGTAGTTTGGGAGCCAATGTTAACATAGGGCCGGTCAACGGCAATGCTGGTGCAGGAAATCTGCTGGTGCCTCAACCGTGGCTGGAGGACCATCAGGATGACATATTCTCTCAGAGAGGTGTAGAAGCAGAGTTGAATGCTGAGGCTCGACTCAGGTTCAAGGCGCTGGAAGACAAGATGAGAGACATAGAAAATCAGAACACATTGGGCGTTGATATATCCAAGCTCGGGTTGATTGCTGACTTTAAAGTACCTCATAAGTTCAAGGTGCCTACCTTTGAGAAGTATAAGGGTACTACTTGCCCCCGGGTCCACCTCCGATCTTATTATAGAAAGATGTCCGCTTATTCTGACGATGAGAAGCTGCTGATGCACTTCTTTCAGGATAGTCTTTCTGGTCCATCGCTCGAATGGTATATGGGTTTGGAGCCCGCTACTGTGCGCACCTGGAAAGATCTTGCAGAAGCGTTTGTTCTCCACTATCAATACAATAGCGACTTGGCTCCCAACCGAGTTCAGCTTCAGAATCTCTCACAGCGGAGCAATGAAAGCTTTAAAGAATACGCCCAGCGGTGGCGTGAATTGGCTGCTCGGGTTCAACCGCCGATGGTTGAGCGTGAGCTAGTGCAAATGTTCGTGGCTACCCTTCCTGGAATCTACTATGAAAAGCTGGTCAGTGGCATGACTGGAACATTCTCGGCTCTCATCACTCTGGGCGAGCATGTTGAGAACGGTATAAAGATCGGAAAAATTCAGGGCGAATCACCCTCCGTAGGAGGAGGTAGCAAGAAACCCTATACTGGCAAGCGTCGAGAGGGAGATGCCAGTGCTGTCACTAATGCTCGGAGAAAGGGCAAGGGCCCTCAGCCTCAGATTGCTAGCATAAATATCCCAGCTGCTCCACCGCAGCAGCAGCAGCAGCAGCAGCCTCAGCAGCAGAATCAGCAGGGGTATAAAAGATATCAGAATCGGGCTCCTATGGCAAGCCGTCATTTTGATACTCCACCTATGTCGTATGCACAACTTTTGCAAACGTTGCTTCAGCTCCAACTAGTTCAAAAGAGGACGTTGGCTCCCTTAACAGGGGCACCACCACCGGGGTATGATGCCAATGCTACTTGTGAGTTCCATACTGGGGCACCTGGCCATACGATCGAGAATTGTAAAGCTTTTAAGCACAAAGTCCAGGACTTGGTGGACACCAAGGTTATCAACTTTTCTGACAACGTGCCCAACGTCACCAAAAATCCAATGCCTCATCATAAGGGGGGCGGAGTGAATGCTGTTATCACTGAGGAGAGTTCAGACTTGCTGACCGATGTCAAAGATTTGAAGACGCCGTTGAGTTTTGTTAAGGCTAAGTTGCTGAAGAAGGGCTTCTTTCCTGGATGTGGAGAGTTATGTATGGCTTGCGCTACACTCCCTGATGGGTGTGAGCAGCTGAGCGAAGGTATCCAAAGTCTGATGTCTGAGGGTATTTTACAGTTCAGCCGGAGCATTGAGAGTGCATCAGGGGAAGTCGTACTGAAGCAGGCAGATGAAGTTGCTACCATTACTATTCCTCGTCACCCTATTACTATTTTTGCGCCCCGTCCGCCTACCATCACCATCACCAGGGCCGGACCAATCCCATTCGAGAGTACTAATGCCGTTCCATGGCATTACGGCGCCGAAGTTTATTGTAATGGTCAGAAGATAGAGCTAGAGCCATTCGGATCGACTGTGCAGGATCTTATCGAAGTCAGTGGTATCACTAGAAGCGGTAGAGTGTTTGCGCCAGCAGAGGTTGCAGCAGAGAAGGTGGTCCGGGCTGACGCTGTGGATAAGGGTAAAGGAAAAGCTGTCGAAGAGGTCCCTGCAGGGGCAGAGAAGGACTTGCTGGTTAAAGATGCTGAAGAGTTCATGCGACTAATCAAGAAGAGTGACTACAAAATTGTAGATCATCTTCATCAGACTCCGTCAAAGATCTCGATTCTCAACTTGTTGCTGTGTTCTGAAGCGCACCGCAACGCATTACTAAAAGTACTGAATGTTGCATACGTGCCGCAAGAGATATCAGTAAATCAACTCGAGGAGGTAGTAGCCCATGTTAATGCTGGTAATGGGCTGGGATTTACAGATCTAGAGCTGACTCCTAAAGGAAGAGATCACAACAACGCCTTGCACGTCTCAATAGAGTGCCGAGGCACGATTATGTCACATGTCCTGGTAGATACGGGTTCCTCGCTTAATGTGCTTCCGAAAAAAGCACTGATGAAGTTGGATACCCGTGGACTGCTGTGCACGCCTAGTGATTTGGTCGTGAAAGCCTTTGATGGGACCAAGCGCCACGTCTTCGGAGAATTGACCCTGCCAATTCAAGTTGGTCCAGAGACGTTCAATACGGTTTTCTATATCATGGATATCATGCCCGCCTATAGCTGCCTCTTAGGTCGGCCATGGATCCATTCTGCTGGTGCCGTGACGTCCACGCTGCATCAGAAGCTTAAATATGTCGTCGGAGGCAGCATAGTGACCGTCTGTGGTGAAGAGGACATCATGGTGAGCCACCTGTCGTCCTTTAAATATGTTGAAGTGGATGGCGAGATCCATGAAACGCTTTGCCAAGCATTTGAAACCGTCAGGGTGAAGGAGGTAGCTCCTGTCGTCGCAGAGAAGCAAGAGATGAATCTCTCCTCGTTTAAGGAAGCTCGGGCCGCTGTCGAAGCCGGTTCCACCCCAGGCTGGGGGCACGTCTTGGATATACCAATCAAACAGGATAAGTTTGGATTGGGGTATTCTCCTGGAGCTGAAGCTTCATCTTCTTCTGGCAGCTCGTCTCGTGGGAAAGGGCCGATCCTATTCACCAAAGGGGGAGTAATTTTCGAGAGCATCAACGCTGCGTCGGAGGACAGTGGGGACAGTGATTGCGATCTTGACGCCTGGATTCAACCGAGCAAGCCGGGCGAGCGCCTCCACAATTGGACCATCAAGGAGATTATCAAGCTGACGAGTGAAGAGTAATGATTTACTTTTTACAATCTTTGTACAGCCCTATGTCCTGCCCGGGGCATAGTGTTTTTACTGTCAGGGCCTTGTGGGATTATGTGTATGCATTTTGTTAATAAATAAAAGGCGTTTTCTTCGTAATCAAATATTTTGTTCTCTGTTATTCCTATTTTATGTTTATTTCGAAAAACAGTAAAATGGAAACGAGGCTTGTGCTAACCTGCATATTCTTGCTTTAAACTTAACCCTTGTTATTGCAGGATCCACGTAACAGATGACATCGACTCTGGACCCTCTACGGCTCACTACGACTTTGATTGCCCGATCTATCAAGCCGAGGATGAGATTGATGAAGACGAGGACCTTCCGGAAGAGTTGGCCCGCTTGTTGAGACAAGAGGAGAAGGTTATTCTGCCTCACGAGGAGGATATTGAGATTGTAAATCTGGGTTCTGAGGAGCTCGTCAGGAATGTCAGAGTAGGGGCTGCGCTGCAGAATGATGTCAAGCATAGACTGGTCGAGATGCTTCGAGAGTATAGTGACGTCTTTGCTTGGTCATATGAAGATATGCCCGGACTTGACACTGATATCGTGGTTCATCGCTTGCCGTTGCGAGAAGATTGCCCTCCAGTCAAGCAGAAGCTCAGGAGGACGAGACCAGACATGGCTGTAAAAATCAAAGAAGAGGTCCAGAAGCAGTTGGACGCGGGATTTCTAGCCGTTACCACTTACCCTCCGTGGGTCGCCAACATTGTGCCTGTACCGAAGAAGGACGGTAAGGTACGCATGTGCGTCGATTATCGGGATTTGAATAGGGCGAGCCCTAAAGATGATTTCCGGTTGCCTCATATCGATGTGTTGGTCGACAATACAACCCAGTTTTCCGCGTTTTCATTCATGGATGGCTTCTCCGGTCACAATCAGATTAAGATGGCACCAGAGGACATGGAGAAAACAACGTTTATTACCCCCTGGGGAACATTCTGCTATAAGGTAATGCCCTTCGGTCTGAAGAACGCAGGGGCCACTTACCAGCGAGCAATGGTAACTTTGTTTCATGATATGATTCATCATGAGATTGAGGTCTATGTTGATGACATGATTGCAAAGTCCCAAACGGAGGAGGAGCATCTGGTCAATTTGTTGAAGCTGTTTGAAAGGCTTATGAAGTTCAGGCTGAGGTTGAATCCTAACAAGTGCGCTTTCGGAGTGCGGTCCGGAAAGTTATTGGGGTTTATCGTTAGTGAACGAGGTATTGAAGTTGATCCTGCGAAAATAAAAGCTATCCAAGAAATGCCAGCGCCGAAAACAGAAAAAGAAGTTCGCGGTTTCCTGGGCCGAATAAACTACATTGCAAGGTTTATCTCTCAGCTCACGGCCACTTGTGAACCTATGTTCAAGCTTTTAAAGAAAGATCAGGCGGTTACTTGGAATGAGGATTGCCAGAAGGCATTCGACAAAATAAAGCAGTATCTTCAAGAACCTCCAATCTTGATACCCCCAGTGGCTGGACGGCCATTAATCATGTACCTGACGGTTCTGGAGAATAGTATGGGGTGTGTTCTCGGTCAGCACGACGAGACGGGCAGAAAAGAGCATGCCATTTATTATTTGAGTAAAAAGTTCACTGAGTGTGAGTCTCGATACTCGATGCTGGAGAAGACGTGTTGTGCACTAGCTTGGGCCGCCAAACGTCTACGACAGTATATGCTCAATCACACCACTATGCTAATTTCGAAGATGGATCCGATCAAGTACGTCTTCGAGAAGCAGGCTCTTTCAGGCAGGATTGCCAGATGGCAGATGGTGTTAACAGAATATGATATTCAGTACATCTCTCAGAAAGCCATTAAGGGAAGCGTATTGTCTGATTACCTTGCCGAACAGCCAATCGAAGACTACCAGCCGATGAAGTTCGAATTCCCTGACGAGGACATTATGTTTCTCAAAGCGAAGGATTGCGATGAGCCATTGCCCAATGAGGGGCCAGATAGGAAGTCTCAGTGGAAGTTGATATTCGACGGAGCGGTTAATTCCTACGGAAGTGGTATCGGGGCTATCATCACGACTCCTCACGGATCCCACATCCCGTTTACTGCGAGACTGACGTTTCCAGTTACCAACAATGAAGCCGAGTATGAAGCATGTATTATGGGTCTAGAAGAGGCAATTGATTTGAGAATCAAGAATCTAGACATATATGGTGACTCAGTGCTTGTAATCAATCAGATCAAAGGGGAGTGGGAAACTCGTCAAGCGAATTTAGTGTCGTACATGAATTACGCCAGGAGGCTGCTTCCGTTCTTCGATCGAGTGGAACTTCATCATGTACCCAGGGCTGAAAATCAGATGGCTGATGCCTTAGCCACGCTGGCTTCAATGTATAAAGTCAATTATTGGAATGAGGCTCCAAGAATTATGCTGTCGCGTCTTGATAGACCGGCATTTGTGTTTGCAATCGACGATGCCAACGACGGCAAGCCATGGTTCCACGACATCCAGACCTTCCTTAAGACTAAGGAGTATCCTGCGGGTGCGTCAACCCAGGATAAGAAGACTCTAAGGAGGCTATCTGGAAACTTTTATCTCAATCCTGACGGAGTGCTGTATAAGAGAAACCACGATCTCGTGCTACTCAGATGTGTAGATGAGAAAGAGGCGAGTATGCTCATGGAAGAAGTCCATGAGGGCACATTTGGTACGCACGCCGGCGGGCATGCCATGACGAGAAAGATCCTGAGAGCAGGGTATTACTGGCTGACTATGGAGTCGGATTGCTTCAGATTCGCGAAGAAATGTCATAAATGCCAGATTTATGCTGATAAAGTTCATGTGCCGCCGTGCCCATTGAATGTCATGTCCTCCCCTTGTCCGTTCTCCATGTGGGGCATCGACATGATAGGCAAGATCGAGCCCACCGCATCCAATGGTTATCGTTTCATTCTGGTAGCTATCGACTACTTCACCAAGTGGGTGGAGGCAGCCTCGTACGCTAATGTGACCAAGCAGGTGGTAGCTAAATTCATAAAGAGGGACATCATCTGTCGCTATGGAATTCCCGAGCGGATCATTACTGATAATGGTTCGAATTTGAATAACAAGATGATGAAGGAGTTGTGCCAGAGCTTCAAGATTGAACACCACAACTCATCTCCCTACCGGCCGAAGATGAATGGCGCCGTTGAAGCCGCCAATAAGAACATCAAGAAGATTGTTCAGAAGATGGTTGTGACGTATAGGGATTGGCACGAGATGCTGCCGTTTGCCTTGCACGGTTATCGTACGACGGTGCGTACGTCGACCGGGGCAACTCCTTTCTCCTTGGTGTACGGTATGGAAGTTGTCCTACCGTTAGAAGTGGAGATTCCTTCTTTGCGAGTTTTGGTTGATGTGAAACACGACGAGGCAGAATGGATTACGAATCGCTTGAACCAACTCAGCCTGATGGACGAGAAGAGGTTAGCATCGATTGCATTTGGTCGCCTGTACCAAAGCCGAATGAAGAAAGCTTATGACAAGAAGGTGCGTCCTAGAAGCTTTCAGACGGGTGATCTCGTCCTGAAGAAAATTCTTCCGCCACACTCCGATCACCGGGGCAAATGGACTCCGAATTACGAAGGGCCGTATGTCGTCAGCAAGGTCTTCTCAGGAGGAGCTTTGTTGTTATCCACGATGGATGGTGAAGATTTTGCATCCCCGGTGAACGCGGACGCAGTTAAAAAATACTTTGCTTGAAAGAGACCCGCTGGACAAAAAAGAAAGAGTCCAGGCAAAAAAGGGGCATCCCGGCGAACCAAAAACAGAATAAAAGGTTCGGGCAAAAATTAGGGATATATTGAAAAATGTACACCCGCGAAGTCGAAAACCTACACTGGGCGGCTTCGGCAAAAAAGGGTATCCCGGTGAACTGAAAACCCGTAAAGGGCGGTTCACGCAAAAGTTAGGGATTTAAATAAGCAAATGACTGCGTTCCGCGTGTGGACTTTCAT
Organism: Lathyrus sativus; assembly: GCA_963859935.3. Taxonomy (NCBI): domain Eukaryota; kingdom Viridiplantae; phylum Streptophyta; class Magnoliopsida; order Fabales; family Fabaceae; genus Lathyrus; species Lathyrus sativus. The sequence goes on along the minus strand of OZ012740.1, from coordinate 239,764,793 downwards.
TGTTTAGTGGTTTGGAAGACCTGAGGGCCGTTTATCTGAATCAATCTCTTCCAAAGCTGAAGCGTCGGAGAAGTATCGAAGTCGAGTGGGTCCTAGAGGGCAACTCATGGTGTTCGTCTACGCCTCGTTGCCGACATTTGTATATACTGATGTATATTTATGTTTTCTTTTTTGCGCGGCTTCCTCATTCCAGGAGCTTGCCTCTGTTGTAAAACATTTTTGCCCATTCAGGGGTTCGTCATCAATAAAATGCACATTATTCAGCAATTCTGCTTGTCTGTTTAGCATTTATCTGTTTTGTTTGCGAATGAAAACGCCGATGTTTTTTTAATAAAATGCGCATACATAAACTCGCGGGCCTAGGCCCATTGATTGTTGAAACAATTAATTAACTGAATATTGTCACGAGATAATAACCTGGATAGGCCCCTTTGAGGAGGGTATCTTGTCTGTTTGTTTGTGTTGGTTGCAGGTGTAGCACCTTCCAGAGGATATGCCGTGCGCATCCCCGAAGCAGGGCGAGCCCTCCTTCTCCAGCAGAGTTCAGTAGTCTCTCCTCCGCAGAATCTGAATGCAAATAGTGAGCATTGATATGTCTCCCCACGCAGAGATGATTCTCTTCCCCAAGCAGACGCTCTTTCCCCAGCACCGGGTCACAAGTGCAGATTCCATAGAAGTGTTCGGGTGCCGAAGCTTTTGTTTCCCCAGTAAAGTCTCCAGCGGAATTGAGATTCCCCACCAGAGTCATGCTCTCTCCTAAGGTTGGATGATTCCCTCTTCCCCAGTAGAGTGTCGGGACGGCTGATGTTGTATTCCCCTGCAGAGTTGTACTCTCCCCCGAAGTCCGATGATCCTTTCTTCCCCGGTGAAGTTGAAATTCCGCACCAGAGTCGTACTCTCCAGTGAAGTAGAATGATTTCTCTCCCCGGCTGAGTCCGCAGAAAAGCAGAATCCTTGGAAGCAGTTGAGACCTTGAATGGATGTTCCCTAGCAGATGTTGAACAGTTGATGCTGTATCTCCCCAGAGTCGCACTCTCTCCAATGAAGCAGAATGATTTCTCCTTCCCCAACCGGGTTTGCAGATGTCCAAGAGAACCGCGTCCTTGGAGGCTGATCAGATCGTGATTGGTCTTTCCCCAGCGGAGTGTGGGGCAGCTGAAGTTGTTTCCCCACAGAGTGGTCATCCCCAGAAGAGTTAGCCATAACAGTCGCGCAGTTCATTTTCGCGATGGATATCGGCAGGTCCAGGTTCTCGTAGAGCTTTGTCCCCCCGCAGCAGATCAACTGAAGTTGTTTGCCCTGCAGCAATCAAAGGAAGGTCATTTCCCCAGACAGAGCCTGATTGATATTGGCGTGTTCACGTTCTCCTCAGCAGGATGATTCCTCTACCTGAGTAGTTCTTTCTCCTTGACAGGAGGATCTCCCCCCAGCATTTAGTCTGCTGACGGGATGGCATTGTGCATGACTGCATAGCATTCAACACTGCATAGCATTCAACACTGCATAGCATTCAACACTGCATAGCATTTAATGCTGCATAGCATTGTACAGGATTGCCTAGCATTTAGCATAAACGCATATCATTCCCACCGTGTGGGGCATAACGCAGAAGCATATGCATCATAAGCATGATCTAGGTCATTATCATTCTTGTCTTACAGGTGTTCCACCAAAAGACCAGTTGCTCAGGATGATTCCTGATGTTCTCTCCAGCAAGGTCGTTTTCTTGAGATGATTCCCAAGACCCCGGTGTAATCCCCACGGTCGCTCGCTCAAGATGATTTTTGAGATCCCCAGCGAAGTCTTCAGGTCGAGATGATTCTCGAATTCCACAGCAGAGCCGTTTGCTTAAGATGATTCTTAGGACCTCAGCGCAATTTCCCGAGTTGTTTGCCTAGTGTGATGCTTGAGCTCCCCAATAGCATCCCCAGCAAGAGTTTCCCAGGAAGATTCCTGGAATACCCAGCAGAATAAAGTCTCCAGAATGGTTATCGGTTCAAGACGATTCTTGAAGATACCCGACGGAGTTGTTTGTTCAAGATGATTCTTGAAGTCCTTAGCAGCGTGATATGTCTGCTCCAATAGTGATGTCTAATCTGAAGAGTGACTTCGTAAATGCCTGAAGGCGATATCAGAAGGTTCCTGTGAGCTCAGATGTCCTTGTTGATGAATCAACGTGTGGCTGAAGACAAGGTTCCAAATTTTGTATTCAAGATGATCCGTGTTGGTCTGAAGACCAAGTCAGTTGTCCTGAGGAGATGATTGATTGCGATCAAGTGGATAGTTTTTCTTCTGACTAAAGTCGAAGATGTGTCTCCAGCTGAAGCGGAGTTTTGCCGGAAGGCAAAGTGTTTGAATCCCCGTAGAGTCATGAATGGCTCTGGATACCATTTCTTTGGCTGAAGTCACAGATTTCCTAAGCTGAAGTGAAGGTGCCTAAGGGCAAGGTTATCCCCAAGGTCATGACTGACCTAGGATTCATTTTTCGGACTGAAGGCCGAAATATATCCCTGACTGAAGTCACGGATACTCTATAGCAGAGATGGAGTTGCCTGAAGGCAGATCCATGTATCCTTGAAGGCCAAGGACCATTTCTTTAGACTGAAGTCAAAGATACCTCCTGCAGAGTTGCCGACGGGCACAGTTTACATCCTTGAAGGCCAAGGAAGATTTTTTCTAGCTGAAGCTGGAAATGGCCAGGGGCCAGGGTTTCATTCATATTCAGAAATACTTGAAGATTCTCTAGCGGATCTGGAGTGGCCAGGGGCCAGGGTTTCGTATATCTTTAATGTTGAAGTTCTACGGTGGGCCGTGGGCAGTAATATTCCGATGTTCGTTATGGTTCTGAGGGTGAACCCCAGATCAGAGTGTGCTCGGTTAAGTCTCTCATTCCCAGCGGAGTGGTTCCAAATACGCAAGCATACCTTTTGTTCCATTTACCAGGGGCGGACCCCAGGTCAGATGTTGAATATGTTCGACGGCGAGGTTGAACGTTTGGATTTGACGGCGAGATCAGATCATCATTTGTCCGGCGGCGAGGTTGGATGTTTGTTCGACGGCGAGGTTGAACGTTTGGATTTGACGGCGAGGTCAGATCATCATTTGTCCGGCGGCGAGGTTGGATGTTTGTTCGACGGCGAGGTTGAACGTTTGGATTTGACGGCGAGGTCAGATCATCATTTGTCCGGCGGCGAGGTTGGATGTTTGTTCGACGGCGAGGTTGAACGTTTGGATTTGACGGCGAGGTCAAATCATCATTTGTCCGGCGGCGAGGTTGGATGTTTGTTCGACGGCAGGGTTGAACGTTTGGATTTGACGGCGAGGTCAGATCATCATTTGTCCGACGGCGAAGTTGGATGTTTGTTCGACGGCGAGGTTGAACGTTTAGATTTGACGGCGAGGTCAGATCATCATTTGTCCGACGGCGAGGTTGGATGTTTGTTCGAAGGCGAGGTTGAACGTTTGGATTTGACGGCGAGGTCAGATCATCATTTGTCCGGCGGCGAGGTTGGATGTTTGTTCGACGGCGAGGTTGAACGTTTGGATTTGACGGCGAGGTCAGATCATCATTTGTCCGGCGGCGAGGTTGGATGTTTGTTCGACGGCGAGGTTGAACGTTTGGATTTGACGGCGAGGTCAGATCATCATTTGTCCGGCGGCGAGGTTGGATGTTTGTTCGACGGCGAGGTTGAACGTTTGGATTTGACGGCGAGGTCAGATCATCATTTGTCCGGCGGCGAGGTTGGATGTTTGTTCGACGGCGAGGTTGAACGTTTGGATTTGACGGCGAGGTCAGATCATCATTTGTCTGACGGCGAGGTTGGATGTTTGTTCGACGGCGAGGTTGAACGTTTGGATTTGACGGCGAGGTCAGATCATCATTTGTCCGGCGGCGAGGTTGGATGTTTGTTCGAAGGCGAGGTTGAACGTTTGGATTTGACGGCGAGGTCAGATCATCATTTGTCCGGCGGCGAGGTTGGATGTTTGTTCGACGGCGAGGTTGAACGTTTGGATTTGACGGCGAGGTCAGATCATCATTTGTCCGGCGGCAAGGTTGGATGTTTGTTCGACGGCGAGGTTGAACGTTTGGATTTGACGGCGAGGTCAGATCATCATTTGTCCGGCGGCGAGGTTGGATGTTTGTTCGACGGCGAGGTTGAACGTATGGATTTGACGGCGAGGTCAGATCATCATTTGTCCGGCGGCGAGGTTGGATGTTTGTTCGACGGCGAGGTTGAACGTTTGGATTTGACGGCGAGGTCAGATCATCATTTGTCCGGCGGCGAGGTTGGATGTTTGTTCGACGGCGAGGTTGAACGTTTGGATTTGACGGAGAGGTCAAATCATCATTTGTCCGGCGGCGAGGTTGGATGTTTGTTCGACGGCGAGGTTGAACGTTTTGATTTGACGGCGAGGTCAGATCATCATTTGTCCGGCGGCGAGGTTGGATGTTTGTTCGACGGCGAGGTTGAACGTTTGGATTTGACGGCGAGGTCAGATCATCATTTGTCCGGCGGCGAGGTTGGATGTTTGTTCGACGGCGAGGTTGAACGTTTGGATTTGACGGCGAGGTCAGATCATCATTTGTCCGGCGGCGAGGTTGGATGTTTGTTCGACGGCGAGGTTGAACGTGTGGATTTGGCGGCGAGGTCAGATCATCGTTTGTCCGGCGGCGAGGTTGGATGTTTGTTCGACGGCGAGGTGGAACGTTTGGATCTGACGGCGAGGTCAGATTATGTTTGTTCGACGGCGAGGTTGGATATTTGTTTGACGGCGAGGTCAGACTCTTTAAATCCCAAGTAGAGATGATGTTTGTTTCCGACGGCGATGTCGAGTGGCTCTAAAAGGATGTTTGTTTCCGACGGCGATGTCAGATTCAGTTTTCCAGCGGCGATGTTGGGCGTGTCAAGGTGATCCCGTCTTCCGACGGCGATGTTAGGTGACGCAGATCCTTTAGTTCTCCAGCGGCGATGCGGGGTATTCTGTCAGATTTAGTTCCCCAGCGGTGATGCGGGGTATGTGGATTGTCCGACGGCGATGTCAGATGTATTTTCTCCAGCGGCGATGCGGGGTATCTTGTTCATTGTTGCATTTTCTCCAGCGGCGATGTTGGGTATTTTGGTGATTCAGGTGTAGAGCTCCGGCGACGATGTGGGATGCTTGTTTCCCCGAGTTATGGTTGTTCTCGACGGCGATGTCAGGTGGTTTGGTGTTCCAGCGACGATGTTGGGCGTTCCTCAGAATCTTGTTTGACGATAATGTCAGGTGGCTTAGTCTTCCAGCGGCGATGTTGGGTGATGTGGTTGTCTGAAGGCAGTGTCAGAAGAATTTAACGAGGATAACTGACGGCGATGTCAGATCGATATTTCTCCAGCTAGTTGTCGTGCAGCTAGCATTGCAATATTCAAAGATTTGTTCCCCGCAGAGTACCGTGTGCTCGTGCAGTTGGCAAATTTTCGGGTTTACCGGTATTCAATCGTCTCGCACCTTGATTGGTTGAGAGCCGTTCGCTTCTCACCCAGTCAGGTTCAAGCCGTTTGAATAGGGGCAGCTGTTGCACCCCAAAATTTGACCAACAATTATTTATCCATCTAGTGTTTGAAAGTTGATACCTTCATCAGTCAGTTCAAGAGATCTTCAGAGGAATTGGTTGAAACCAGGGTTGTGTGCTTCATAGCTTGAGAGTTGTGGGTGCTCCTCAGATGATTCTGAGACTTTGAGAATGAACTAGATGTTTTGAGGAAGCCTGTGAGATGTCTTGATAGCCATCATGAAGCCCAGAGAGGTCATTATGCAAGAATTCAGGAGATTCAACCATGAATGGTAGAATTAGGGTTTTGACTGGGTCAACCCTGAGATAACTGAAAATTTGGAGAAGGTTGAGACCTAATCTAAGGGCCATGAGATCATGGAATGATGCATAGAGATGTTATAAGGATGATTCCTAGACCAACTCATCATGATTGAGGAGTTTGAGAAGTTTTGAGTTAGGGTTTCTAAGGATTGTCAGTAAAAAACCCTAATTTGATCCCTATCTTCCAGACAGTTTTAGCTATAGATGTGATTGATATCTCATCTTCCCCACAACATGAATGTTGTATAGCTTGTTCTTAGCTTTAATTTGAGTGGTGGAAGTCCTTGATAGTAGTTACAGAGCTCAAGTTATGGTTTTGACAAATTACAGGTCAGCAGAGGTGTGTGAATCTGGGTCCTTGAAAGTCACCCAACTTGCAGACAACTTTTTCCCTAGTAGGAAGATTCCTATGATCTCTTGGTAAACATGAATGTTGGAGGGCATCTTCTTAGCTTTAATTTGAGTGGTAGAAGTCCTTGATAGGATTTGTAGAACTCAACTTATGGTTTGAACAAGACAGGGGTATTTTGGTCATTTGTCAGTTATAGGTCATTTTTAAGCAAAGGCCATATCTCCTATTTCCAAGCCTCAAATGGAAAAACTCAAAACATGAAAGTTGTTCAAAATGTGATTTTAAGTCTAGAAAGAAGGTCATGAATTGTTGGAAAAGCTCATAGCATGGATTTGCATGATTGGTCAAAAATGAACTAAAAATGGCATATAACTTAATTCAAGTGAATTTGAAAATTGGTTTGGAAGATCTAGAAATCCAAAATGGGTCATCCAATATATCATTTTGATTGGAAACATTATTTTGAGAACAATGGTTTTGGCACAATTTCCATTTAAGGCTTTAAAATGGGTGATGCTTTGTTAATTTGAAACTTGCATTATAAGTCATCTTTGGAAATTTCAACACAAGGCAAGGAAAAGCATTGTATTTGCTCATATCTCTTCAATATCTCTTATGATGACATTTTAAGGCCATTTTGCAAGGCTTAATGCATGGTGCATGAGATATTCAAGTTACCATCACATGAGATTTTCAATACTTTCTAGATCTTTCTAGATGAATCCAAGAGCTTCCATGGATCATTATAAGAAGAGTGAATCATGGAGGGAAAAAGGTTGGTGAATATTGAAGAATTGAGTGGAGAATAGAGAGATTCGAGCTAGGGTTTCAAGGTGCTCCATAGTTGCATTTCAAGATCAAAATCATTGTTACAAGCTTCCTTCTTCAAGAATTGTGCAAACAGAAAGTCTATCACCATTGGAGGATCATTGAGAAGGATTTGCAAGCTTGGAATCGTGCTCAAACATCACACACCATAGCTCTTTGACAGGTCCTCTCTCTTCTCTTTTTCACCATAATTATGCATAGATAGAACTTGTTTTAGGTTTAGAATGGTTAGGCTAAGTTAGAGGATGAAATCTTGAGAGTTTAAGGGCATTACATGAAGGTTCGATCCATGGCAGTTTCACTTTCTTGATCTATAACTCACGGATTAGGGCATTGCAATACTAGATATTATGTTTAGGATGATCACCATAAGGAGTAGAACGCATTAGTATAAGTTTGATCAAGCTTTATGAACATGCATGTCAGTGCACAACAATGGTGCCTAATACTTCCAGCTATCGGGTTTGATTGTAGGATGAGATTTATGGAAAACCAATGGCACAGTCTTGTAGAGGGCATTGAGAGGTATGATTTTGCTTTTTGGATCATGGTGAATCGTTGAGCGTAGAGGGAGAACGAGCAAGGAGAAATCCATGCATGAATTCTGGGTTCTGAAAACCCTAGGGTTTCGTTTGGGGACGATGGTTGTCCATCGTTGGATTAGTCCCAGGTTTTGACTAATTCCATTCATCCAATGGCCCAGATCAATTAGCAAAATTGGAGGGAAAATTTGAAAACCAAAACGCGGCGTTTTGTTAAGTGAGGTGCGTCTGGGCTTGATGGACCCAGAATTCTATCCGCACCCCCCTATATCTGGCCCACTTGTAATTGAACTAGCGTGTCCTTCTATTTGCACCCCCATCCCCTTTATTTTGTTTTCTTTTATTTTTTATTCTTTTAATATTTTCTTGTTCTTTAAAAATTCATAAAAAATAGAAAATTTAATATTTTTTTAATTCTTCTTTTTCCTGCATGTTAATAAACCTGTCTAGAAAATTCTAAATAAATAAAATGTCCATTTTATTTTCTTTTCATATTTTTAATAGATTTTTCTTTTAAATAGCTTTTAAAATAGGATTAATGATATCATGATTTTGTAGAATTTCTTTTAGGGCCTTTCCTTAGGATTTTTAACTCATTCTTTTTTGTGTGATTAGATATGGAATTAGTTCCCCATAGGATTTAATTCTTGATTTTTAGATTAAATTTTGATTAGTTTAATTAGGGTAGCATTAGGGTATTCTAATTAGGGTTTAGGTTGTGCATAGGTGAGGAAATTCATTTTCTTTAGATAGTTTTGTCTTGATTTTTGGGTAGGGGCATATGTGGATGTTAAGGGTAGATGTTATAGACCCTTGTGAATAATTGTTAGATTTTTCCCCCTTGTTTTGGTATTTTTAGGTATTTTCTGAAGTTGCCTGATGATTTTGTCTATTCTGTGGTTATCTGTTCATCTCTGGGGTTTATTTTGGGGAATTGGTTGTGGGGCTTGTGTTGTCTTGAAGACCTTGTTGGAGAGCATCATGAAGAGAAGATTGTAGATCAAGACTCAGAGACCCAGAGCTTGGCTTGTTCCCTGTCTGTGAGGTTTGAGATCCTGAAGTTTGAAGGCAGTTCATGGTACCTTCCTGAGGAAGGCACTATGAATGACTTTCATTCTTTCTTCTCACCTCTTTCTTAAGTATCCAATGATGTTGGAGCCAACTTGTGAGTTTAATTTCTCCTGAGGAGGAATGTAAACTGATCACCTATTGTTGAGCCACATGGGATACAATTCCTAAGTGGAAGCCTCCTAGTACTTTCCTGAGGAAGGTCCTATGGGTCTATTCACTTAGTTCCATTAGTTTATCTAGGATTTCTCAAGTATCTAATGATGTTGGAGCCAACTTGTGAGTTTAATTTCTCCGGAGGAAGAATGTAAACTGATCACAGTTGTTGAGCCACATAGGATACAACTCCTAAGTGGAAGCCTCCTAGTACTTTCCTGAGGAAGGTCCTATGAGTCTGTTCATTCAGTTCCACTAGTTCAGATAGGATTTCCTAAATATCCAGTGATGTTGGAGCCTGCTTGTGAGTTTAATTTCTCCTGAGGAGGAATATAAACTGATCACAGTGGTTGAGCCACATAGGGTATGACTCCTGAGTATACACCTCCTAGTGCTTTCCTGAGGAAGACACTATGAGTCTGTTTACTTAGCTCCCTTTCTTTGGTAAGCTTGTTCTGAAGCTTGAAGACTGGGATTGATTTCTTTTGTTTAGGATTTTGCTTTAGGGCTTTGCTTAGAGTGGATCAGATTCTGAGTTAGGGTTAGGATTAGAGAGTAGATCCTTTCTTTCTCAAGTGTGTTTTGTTTGCCTGATGGCACTCCATTTCTTTTATCTGTATATTGCTTGATAGCATGTTGATTATCTTCAGTATGATTACTGTTATTTCATGACTGGCTTGAGGTCGAGACGAGCTTGTGGAGGCTGAAGCCCCACACACATTTCCTCCCTCACTTGCATTGCATGCATTTTACTGTTAAAGCTGATGCTTTTGTCTGTTTTGGTGTATCATTGACATGATCCCTTAGGACTCTCATTTCCTCTGATGAGGATTTGATGATAGACTTTTAGGTTGAAACCTATGCATGACAACATCTAGGAGTTCCCTGTTCAAACCTCAACCATAGGATGAATCCATGGCATGATAACAGTAGGACTTGATAGTCTCCCTCCTAGTTGAGCCTGTTCTCTTCTCATCTCGAAGCAGTTTAAGATACAGTAATCATGAATGATCTCTTTCGTACGTTACAAGCCTTAAGCTATCTGAGGATGGATGTTTAGTATGGTACCCTTTAGGTGACATGCGACGCATTCACTCTCAGGTCATAGTCTCTAGTGCGATTGAGATCGCAAACACAATAAAAAACACTTCTTTCAGGAGAAAACCCGTAGTTAGCCGAACTACGTTTGCTCTGATCTTTCATACCAGATGAAAGTACGTAGGCATAGGATGCGACGTCCTAGCGAGCAACCTTTCCCCATAATCCCCCGTAGTTAGCCGAACTACGTAGACTCTGATTTCTCGTTCCAGACGGGAATACGTAGGCATAAAGCGCGACGCTTTGCCGAGTCATTTTTCTTTTCTTTTTCAGCCAGCCTTGATAGGTAGATAGATTATAACCAACCCGTCCAAGTAAACAAACAAGCGAGGATCCCGTCGAGTACGACGGACGTGAGGGGTGTTAATACCTTCCCCTTGCGTAACCGACTCCCGAACCCAGACGATGGTTGCGATGACCTTGTCTTACCCTTATTCGTCAGGTTTTTCCGATCGTTTCCTTTCCCGCTCTGAGGGATAAATAACGAAAGGTGGCGACTCTTCTGTCATGCCGGCACCTTATTTTCGCGCAAGCGACAACAAGAAAGAAAGCAGACCAACCCCTCTCTCAATTCCAAGCTTCAGCTCTTCTAACAGCAACTCAGTCTTTAGACCTCAATCACCCTTCAAGGCTATCAGCTTCACTGGCAAATATCAATTTGTTCCTCCAAGGTTTCAACCTATCAAACAGAAGTTTCAACTTAATCTTCTTCTTCAAGCTGCAGCTTTCCAGTCAATTCCACCTTCAGGCTTCACTCCTGACTACAAGTATCAACTTGATTCCTTCAGGCTCTCAATGCATCAATGCAAGTGTCAACTTACTCCTCATGCCTCAGTTCTACCCTCAATCTCAATTGAATCCTCTTCATAAGTATCAACTTAGTCTTCAAGCTTCAGCTCTCTTTGCTTCACCAGTCTCAACTTGGCCTTCTTCTCCTACAAGCTTCAGCTTCTCAGAGTAATCTTCAATTACATGGAAGTGTCAACTTCATCCTTCAATTCTTTCTCAAGCCTCATCTCTTCATTCAATCTCCATTGGATCTTCAAGTATCAACTTGCTCTTCTTGCCCTTCAAGCTTAAGCTGCAATGGCAATGTTCAAGGAATCATCCTCTTCCACACTCTTCAGTGGAGTCTTCATCTTCAAGCTCAAGCCCAACATCTCTCAAGATACTCAAACCAGAAGACAATTGATTTAACATAATGAGGGGGAAATGATAAACAGCTTACTGACAACCAAAGGAAGCCTGTAAGGGTTCATCATTGTGAGAGACTGGTTCCCTCAAAGTTCTACTTCCCAGATAAAGCCACTCATCCTTCCAAAGGAGGGATGTGAATATCTGAGAAGGACTTTTAGTCATTGGGAGGAATGGAAGCACACGATGCTTTCCATGTTTGAGAAAGAAACCATTCTAACTACAAGGCTTTCCCTCATGTCCTATCTCCTAATCTTCATCAGACACCTTCAGGCACAAACAAATCCAAAGCTCCAAGCAACTTCAAGCAACTTCAAGCATCCTCCTCTTGTCTTCAACTTGTCTTCAATCTCAACCAAAGGCAAGCCAAGCACAAACCCTAATCTAAGGGGACTAAGGAAGTTAAACTAATTGAATTAGCAAATTAGGATCACCTAAAACCTAGTACTAAAGTTAGTCCTAACTAAAATACTAAAATCAATTGTAAAATCCTACAAAAATTACTATGGGAACCTAGGTAAATCATGACTCTATCACATTAGTTTCAAAGATCAAATCATCAATTTGGACCTAGAACTAAATCCTACATTCTAAGGCATCAACCTAAAACCCTAAAAAGGAAGCATCTAAACATCAATCTAGAAAGCACACCTATTTTCATCACAAAAATGTGAGAAAAATTCTATGGGATCATACACATCTAACCTAATCACACACAAAAAATTAGGCCAAGAATCATCACTATGATATCACACAAAATTCTAGAAAAATATGCATCAAACATAAACATTTTAATATCAATTAAAATACAAAATTCCAATTAAATCAGAAATTATCTGAAATGAAAATATTTTTTTCTAAAAAATGATAGACTCAATCATGAGTAAAATGCAAAAAGAATGGGTTGAATTGGATTAATATTCAATTAATTATGATTTTTGCAAGAATCATGAATTAAGTGGAAATTAAATGAAAATCAAATAAAAATGAATAAGCGCGCGGTGTGGATAGCAATCATTTACAGTTAAAAAGCTGGGTTGGGCTCGCTGGAGGGTGCGCATAGTGATTCATCACTTAAGCCCAAAACTAAAATTAAGTGATACGCAGCGTTTCATGCTCAGGCCCTTCACAACTCAATCTTAAAACACAACCGTTGGATCTTCTCCCAGTCAATGGGTCAAAACACGATCTGAGGGTGAAAACTTCATCTCCTACCTCTAGCCACGGAAATGGAGGGAAGAACCAGGGTTCAAACATGGTTCTTGCTCAATTCGAACTTCATCATATCTCCATCAAAACGCATGGTTTAAAGTACTAACACACTCCAAATTCCACACTGATTACAACCATGGTCTTAGAAACAATTGAAACATCCTCTAGCCCTAAACACGACCGGGGATCAAAATTCTGAACAAGAATCAATTGTCTCCAATCTTGAAATTGCTTGGTCTAAAATGCTCATCACGTTATACTGATCAGTTTCCCCTATAGAATTCATGTTATTGCTCACTATACACCAAGTTCTTGATCCAAACTGAAATGGTGTCATCACCTTGAACATAACCAATTGCTCTCAAACTCTCCAGAATCCATCCCCTAGTTGTCTATAACCATTCTAACCTAACAATTTGACTTAGCAATGCTTAAATTGAGGTGTATGGTGAAAACTACAAACCTGAGATTTCTTGAATAACAGATGCACCAAATCTTCACTTCAACACTTCAATCCTTCCAGAATCGTTCCTTGTATCAAAATATAGCTTCTGTTTGCAAAAGAATTGATGGAAGATGCTTGCAACTCCAAACCCGATAGTAACTTGCAGCAGGTGGAACTCAAAAGCTTATGCACGATTCAACCATGTTCTTGCTCTCAATTTGCTATGGAATCACTCAGTAACTCACAAGGAAGAGATTGCAATAGAAAGAATCGATTGAAATAGTGCAGAAATGAAAAATGGATTTCAATTTGCAATGAACAAATTCTGAATCCCAACTCTCTCTCCTTCCTCAACTCTCACCAACCTCTCCCATGGACCTCTTCTAAACCTTATATAGAATGCTTCAGAACCCTCTAGCACCTTCTGGAATCATCCAAGGAGATTTTGAAAATCTCATGTCATGGTTTCTCATTTCAAGCCATACTCACACCAGTCCATGTTTCCCTTGTTTACAGCTCCAAATCTGAATTGAAAATCTCCTTAGATGAGATGTATGAGGTGTTAGGATGCTTGGATAGCTTGTACATGGATCTCCCTTATGTTTTGTAAATGTAACTTAGATTACAAGTAACTTATGATAAGTCCCTTAATTTGACCTCAAATCAAAATTGTAATAATGCCATTGTTTCTAAAATGAGTTTTTCATTCAATTTGGTAGGTCACTTGCATTGTTTTGGTTATGTATTGAAAATTCCCAAAAATAGGTCACTTTAATACATTAAATCCTCCTTTATTTTGACCATTTTGATAAGTATGAGCTACAAACATTTCTAACATCTCATGGCCTCCTTAATAGCCTTAAAACATCATTTTGAACAAGTTTGATGTTGAAGATTTTTCCATTTGAAGCTTGGAAATAGGAGTTATGGCCTTATGCTTGAAATGACCTATAACCTCCAAATAACCAAAATGCCCTTGACTTGTCAAAGCCATAACTTGAGTTCTACAAATCCTATCAAGGACTTCTAGTACTCTCTAGAAATATAAGAAGATAAAGAACAACATTAATGTTAACCAAAAGTTCATAGGAATCATCCTTCTTGGGCAAAAATTGGATGCAAGTTGGGTGACTTTCAAGGCCCCAGATTCACATACCTCAGATGACCTATAACTTGTCAAAGTCATAACTTGAGTTCTACAAATCCTATCAAGGACTTCTAATACTAAAATTAAAGCTAAGAACAAGCTCTACAACATTCATGTTGGGGGTGAGATAAGATGATAATCACATCTTGAGCTAAACTCTCTTGAAGATAGGGGTCAAACTAGGGGATTTTACACTGTCAAGCCTTTGAAACCCTAGCTTGAAACTTCTCAAACTCTTCAATCATGATGAGTTAACCTTGGAATCATCCTTATAACATCTCAATGTATCAATCCATGATAACATGGCTCTTGGATTAGGTCTCAACCTTGTTCAAATCATCAGTTGACCTAGGGTTGACTCAGTCAAACCCTAATTGTACCATTCATGGCTGAGGCTTCTTAATCTTGCACAATGACCTATCTAGGCCTCATGATGGCTTTCAATACATCTCATAAGCTCTCTCAAGGCTTTAAGTCTTTCTTCATAGCTTCAGAATCATCTGAGGAGCTTCCCACAACTCTCAAGTTAGGAGACCTACACACTTGGCTTCAACCACTATCTCTGAGGATCTTTTCACTTCTCTGACAAGGACATCAACCCTTGAACACTTGAATAACCTTCTTGGCTAGCTTCATAGTCTTGTATATCTCTTGATTGGTAGTCATACCTCTTGATCTCCTGCATACATATCAATGAAATGCAAATGATAATGCTAATGTGAATGAAATGAAACCTAAGCTAGGTAAAGAAATGTTGGTCAAATTTTGGGGTGCAACAAAAGGCATCCTCAAAGTTCTACTCAACTATGGGCATACCACACATCCCTCCAAAGGAGATAAGGAGTTTCCCTAGGAGTACTTTACATCATTGGATAGAATAGAAGCACACAATGCATTCTATGTTTGATGAAAGAATCAAAACTAGTCCTAATGGCTCTTCCTAAAACCCTAATTTCGTAAGCTCCTAAAAAGCTCCTAAAAGAGAAGAAAGCTTCAACTCCAAGCTCCAATCTTCAAGCCACAATAGCTACACAAAATTTAGAAGACCTCCCAAGAAGGAATCCAAGCAAATCCAACTCCAAAGTCACCAACAAGACCAAACAAGCAAAAGCACTAAAGATAGAAACCACAAGCACAAGCAACTTGCAAAATACAACTAAAATAGAAAATAAAGTTGTAAAATTCTAATAAATTCCTAGGGGAACATAAATGTTTTAACAACCTAGGGTTAAAATATTAAAGCCTAATTCAACTTCTAAGTCACCTAAATAATTTCTAAATTGAAGGGTATCAAGGTGATTCACAAGTTTGGGAAGGCTCTAATCTCAACACCTAAAACAGAACCTAAATTTGTTATAAAATTCTAACAAAAATCTTAAGGGAACATGAATATCTACCCTAAAACATACTAAAAAATCAAAGCCAAATTCATTACCAATTGAGAGAACAAAATTCAACAAGACAGATGATCAAATATGCAAATATTAAAGAATTAAACAAAATAAGAAAAATCAAATTAAAATGAAAAATGCATGAAAATGCAATTTATTGATTTCAGAAAATCACAAATTCTCTCAAGATCATGGAGATATTTTTAAAATAATTTTTGGATCAAAATTGAATTTATTGTGATTTTTTGAATCAATAATGCATTTAAAATAATAAAAATCAAATAAAATAAATATTAAAACTGAAATAAAACATGAGCGCTTGGATGAGGAGACTGGTCAGCTGATCCAATGCACGAGAGCCTGCCAGCACATTAAATGGAACGCTGCATTCCATGGCTTCAGAAGTCAACAAATCCAATTAGAACATGGCCGTTGGATGAGGGGGAAAGTCTTTAGTCAAAGCATGATCTGATGGCTCAAAGATCATCTTCTCCAATTATCAGGCTGGCTGGATAGAGAGTAGGGACGGTGGCCGGAGAAGAATCCGGTCGTCTTCTCCGGCGAAGGTCAAGTTACAGTCAACCAAAAATCACAAAGTCTAAACCAAATTCACTCAGTTTTTCATCAGGAATTCAAATCTCCAACTCAAATTATCCAACTCTTAATGGATTTTAAAACACGAAGCAATGTTCAGAAATAGCATCCAGATCAAACATCATCAATTGCCAAATTAAGACCATAGAAATCATCCTTATGCTACACTGATCATCCTGATTTAATCAATTTGCTCTAACTCCTCATGAATCAAGAGATTCAAATCCAAACAGAAATGCTATGTCATGATCAACTATCACCAAATGTCTCCAAATTGATCCTAAAACGATCTACATCTTGCCTAGATCCTAACCACAAGTTCAAATCGAACTATCTCATGCTAAATCATGCAGAATTTTGAAAGTTACTAACCTGTTGTAGATCTAGTAACAGAGGCACTTGGAGCTTGATTCTCCCTTCAAAACTCTCCAGATACGTTCAATGATGCACTAGGAAGAGTTTGCAACCTTCAATTTTCTTTGATCTTGCTTCAAACTGAAAACTCGATTTCACTTGCTCCTCTTGAAAACTCAACTGCAACTTCAGTTTTCTGGCACGAAAATGGTTCCAAAATTGATCTGAAATCAATCCAATGAATATATAGAATGTTTCCATGGGCTTTTGAATTCAATTTGAGGCCCAATCCAGCCAATGGCAATTTCTGTTTTTGCTCTTGAAGTTTCACATGACAGTCACGAATTGGCCATGGAAATTGTTCTATAATCTTCCCTTTCAATTGCACATTGCCTTGTGAGTGAAATTGAAACAGTAGAATGGCCTGAATTGCATTGTTGAAGTGTTTGGTTATGTAACTTGCATTTGAAGCAACCATATGATAACTTGTAAAACTTGACCTAAGCTCAAAAATATGGTAATGCCAAAGTGTCTAAAATCAAATTTCCAATCAAAATGAGCACTTATTTGACATGTTTTGGTCATTCTATTCAAAATGTGAAATTTCCTTCCTTTAATCATTTGAAAACCTTCCTTATTCAAACCATTTCAAACCAAGTCTTGCTATGAGCCCAATCAATCCATCATGACTTCTTGGTTAGCCTAAAAACCCCATTTTGAACAACTTTCATGTTGAACAAAAATCCATTTGACAAGTGCAAGTTGAAGATTTTGACCTATGATTGAAAATGGCCTATAATCTCACTTTCCCAAAATACCCCTGACTTGTAAACCTCATAACTTGAGTTCTACAAATCATATGGAAGACTTCTAGTACAATTTAGAAATCTAAGATCATGAGGAACAACTTTCGTGTTGGCCAAAAGTTCAGTTGAAACTTCCTTCTAGGTCAAAAATAGCTTTGAAGTCAGATGATTTTCACAGACAAATTTCAGAGGCATCTGAGGACTTGTAACTTGTCTAGGTCATAACTTGAGTTCTATAAATCCCCTTGAGGACTTCTAGTACTCAAATTAAAGGTATTGTGATTCTCTACAAGGTTCATGTTAGCCAAAGATCCATTTGAAACTTGTATCTTGACTTATGTGGTCATGAAGTTAGGCACTAAACAAGGGATTTTACACTGAAACCCTAATTTAGCAACTTCCCACTCTCTTGAATTTTCTTGATTTGATCTTGGCACAACACCACAAATGTCTCATCACATCATTTCATGAACTCCATGACCTAAAAGTAGGCTTTGATACTCTTCAATTGCCCAGTTGACTTAGGATTAACTCAGATGAAACCCTAATTGCCTACACCTCAACTGTGGCTCTTGCATTTGACCCAATGACTTGGTTGAGCTCTCCCATGGCCCTCTAGGAATTCTATGAGCTGCATACACATCCTCTTCTCACATTCAACACTTCACAACCCTCTGATGATCTTCAGTTGATCCTCAAGTTAGGAGAAGATTCACACTCAAACATCTAAACCCTTAGGCACTCAAACCACCTTCTGATGACTTTGACAACTTCTCAATATTGAATGAGACCTCTTGTTAGGCTCTTCTTGATAAGAATCACACTTGATCCCCTACTATATGAATGATACCATGATATGCAAATGATATAACTATGCAAATGTTAATGTAATGAAACATAAACCAGGTAAGCAAAAGTTGGGCAAATTTTGGGGTACAACAGCTGCCCCTATTCAAACGGCTTGGACCCGACTCGGTGAAGAGCGAACGACCTTCAAACAATCGAGGTAGAAAACATTTGAATACCAAGAAACCCGGAAATTTGCCAACTGCAGAAATACACCGCAAAAACGGCTTGGGGAACAACATCCGTTCCACTGAACCCAGTTGTTACGACAACAACTGTTCAATCATCTGACAAAACTTTGGAATTCAACATCAATCCCCTATGTGACGCCACAGGCATCGAGTTAACTTTGCAGGAAACACCTCCATCCACAACTGAACTAAACTTCGTCAACACTAGGAGAGACTCCATCACCATGGGTACAATTCCGTCCACCACTGGATTAAATTCGTCAACACGAATAACAATCTCTGTCAATCACAGGTAACGATCTCCGTCAACACGGATACTAATCATTGTTAACTTTACTGGGGACAACTCCATCGATCACGGGTAACGATTATCGTCATCACAGATAACAATCACTGTCAACACAGGTACGATTCCGTCAACACAGATAACAATCACTGTCAACACAGGGAAACAATTCCATCAACACGGATAACAATCACTGTCAACACAAGTACGATTCCGTCAACACGAATACCAATCACTGTCAGCACAGGTAACGATCTCTGTCCATCATAGGTAATAATTCTGTCAACACGGATAACAATCACCGTCAGCACGGATAACAATTCCGTCAACACGGATAACACTCACTGTCAGCACAGGTAACAATCTTTGTCCATCACAGGTAACAATCTCTGTCCATCACAGGTAACAATCACCATCAGCACGGGTAACAATTCCATCAACACGGATAACAATCACTATCAACACAGGGAAACAATTCCGTCAAGACGGATAACACTCACTGTCAGCACAGGTAACGATCTCTGTCCATCACAGGTAACAATCTCTGTCCATCACAGGTAACAATCTCTGTCCATCACAGGTAACAATTCCGTCAACACGAATCAGTTTGAAGAATACTTCGCTAGAGAATACGAGAAACATAACCAAACAACTTTGTGGGGAAAAATTTCACCGGGGAAATCACTAGTGAAAACTCCGAAAGTTTGAGCCATGAAATCTTTTAACGCTGACGTAACAGCAAATCCGGGGAGAATCCCGCTGGGGACGAAGAGAAACTTAACCAAGCAACTCTATTAAGGGATGAACGTTATCATCACCTATCTCACGCCGAGAATTTGAATATCTAGAAATTATCTTGAGCAAGAATCCCACTCCTCTACAAGGAACAACACCTGAAAACAAAGAGGTAACCAACCTGGCTTATGTTTCAAAAATGTGTATGTTTGACAATGATGCAATGTTCCATACGGCATGGAAATGCTACGCGTTTAAGTAGATGCAAATATGATGATATATGCAAAATGCAAAGATGCCAAGAGGCGCTTCAACAAAATAAATGCTGAAGACAAGACCCAATCCGCTGGGGATAGCCAGGTATCACAGACATTCCATCAAAATAAATACTGGAACGGTGCAACCAACTCCGCTGGGGATAACCATCCTGTCGGAGGATAACTCACAAGCTTGAAATTACGAGCTCTGTTGAGGATGTTCATCCTGTCGGAGGAAAAACAACCTACTGGGGAGAAGGAAAAATAGTCTTTCACGGGGATAATCCTTTTGAACCAAAGACGACTTGGTTATACTCTATGGGAATTACCCACACTGTGGATTGATTGAGTACATACTTACTGCTGGGAATGCACCTTCTGTTGGGGACATCCAGATCCACTAAGGATACTCTCTTGGCAGCTTTCCTGGAGAATACTCTTCTGGGGAGGACCACCCACATCCAATAGGGATATTTACCCTCTCAACTACCTCTGGGATAATATGTGACTTCCATCTGCTGAGGAGTGATACCATCACTATGTCATAGGACTCCGGCTGGGTAAACACAAATTCCCTGCCTGTTTGCTTCAAAGGTGAGAACCCTGCAAAACACAAACGAGACAGAACAAATCTACACAACAAGATCTATCCCGGTTAGTATCCGTGACATTCGTTCAGTCAATTCGAAGTTTTAGCAATTATTGGCAAGGGTCAGCAAGTTTATGCACATGCAAATCCATCAAAAACATCGGTGTTTTTCACAAACAAAATAGTAAAGAACAAGCATCAAACACTGAATAACATGCTTTATTGATAACATGCCTGTAAATAGGCAAAATTTTGTACACTGGATGCAACTCTTGAAAAGAGGAAGTTACGCACAAACAAAATACAAATATACAGAAGCACAAAGAAAAATTTGTGTACATGTCGGCAACGTGGTACAGACGAACACCATGAGCTGATCCTCCTATGACTCGCCTGACTCTGACGCTTTCCCGATACTCGATCTTCGGAAGAGATTGTTTCGGATATACGACCCTCAGGTACTCCCAACCACTAAGCAATGCAGTATCAAACTCGGACCACAGTTATTTGCTTTTTCAAATCCCTAACTTTTGCGTGAACCGCCTTTTGCGGGTTTTCAATTCACCGGGATACCCTTTTTTGCCGAAGTCGCCCTTTTCAGGTTTTCAACTTCGCGGGTGTACATTTTTCAATTTTATCCCTAACTTTTGCCCGAACTTTTTATTCCTTTTTTATGGTTCGCCGGGATGCCCCATTTTTTCCTGGACTCTCTTTTTTCTGTCCAGCGGGTCTCTTTAAGCAAATTATTTTTTAACTGCATCCGAGTTCACAGGGGATGTGAAATCCTCACCATCCATGGTGGACAACAGTAAGGCTCCTCCAGAGAAAACCTTTCTAACAACATATGGACCTTCATAGTTGGGAGTCCATTTGCCCCTGTGATCTGATTGTGGTGGGAGAATCTTTTTCAGCACAAGATCGCCCGTCTGAAAGCTTCGAGGACACACCTTCTTATCATAAGCTTTCTTCATCCGGCTCTGATACAACTGACCATATGCTAGAGAAGCCAGTCTCTTCTCGTCCATTAAACTGAGCTGATTCAATCTATCTTTTACCCATTCTGCCTCATCTAGTTGGACATCACACAAAACCCTTAGAGAAGGAATCTCAACCTCCAATGGTAGGACAACCTCCATACCATATACCAGTGAAAAAGGAGTTGCCCCGGTTGATGTGCGTACCGTCGTACGATAACCGTGCAAAGCAAAAGGCAACATCTCATGCCAGTCCCTGTAGGTCACAACCATCTTCTGAACGATCTTCTTTATGTTTTTATTGGCCGTTTCAACAGCGCCATTCATCTTGGGCCGATAGGGAGAAGAGTTGTGATGTTCAATCTTGAAACTCTGGCACAATTCCTTCATCATCTTGTTATTCAAATTTGAACCGTTGTCAGTGATAATCTGTTCCGGGTTTCCATATCTGCAGATAATATCTCTCTTGATAAATCTGGCTACCACCTACTTGGTAACATTAGCATACGATGCCGCTTCAACCCATTTGGTGAAGTAATCAATAGCTACCAAGATAAAACAATGTCTGTTGGATGTCGTAGGCTCAATTTTTCCAATCACATCAATTCCCCACATGGAAAAAGGCCAAGGTGATGACATAACGTTCAGAGGGTTCGGAGGCACATGAATCTTGTCCGCATAAATCTGGCATTTATGACACTTCTTTGCAAATTCAAAACAATCTGTTTCCATTGTCAGCCAGTAGTACCCTGCTCTTAATAACTTTCTCGTCATTGCATGTCCGCCGGCATGCGTGCCAAACGTACCCTCGTGGATTTCTTCCATGAGCAACTTAGCCTCTTTCTCATCCACACACCGCAACAACACCAAGTCGTGGTTTCTCTTGTACAAAACCCCATCTGGATTTAGATAGAAATTGCTAGCCAATCTCCTAAGAGTCTTCTGATCACGACTGGATGCCCCAGCCGGATACTCCTGGTTCTTCAGGAAATTCTGGATATCATAATACCACGGTTTGCTGTCAGAAGCTTCCTCAATAGAGAATATGAAAGCGGGCCTATCAAGGCGAGAAATAACTATCCTGGGAGCCTCATTCCAGAAGTTAACCTTATACATCAAAGACAAAGAGAGGCAACAACCTCCTTGCATAATTCGTATAAGGTATCAGATTGTGCTGACGAGTCTCCTACTCTCCCTTGATCTGGTTCACAACTAGAGCAGAGTCTCCGTACACATCAAGATTTTTAATTCTCAGATCAATAGCTTCTTCGAGCCCCATAATGCATGCTTCATATTCGGCCTCAGTGTTAGTAATCGGAAAAGTCAATCTAGCAGTGAATGGGATGTGCGACCCATGGGGAGTAGTAATGATTGCCCCTATTCCATTTCCATATGAATTGACGGCACCGTCAAATATCAATTTCCATTTGGAACCCAACTCTGGACCTTCATCCGACAACGGCTCCTCACAGTCCTTCATTTTTAACTACATGATATCCTCGTCAGGAAAATCAAAACTCATCGACTGGTAATCATCAACTGGCTGCTCAGCTAGGTATTCTGACAGAACACTACCTTTAATAGCCTTTTGAGAAACATACTGAAAATCATATTCTGTCAGTACCATCTGCCATCGGGTAATCCTTCCGGAAAGTGCTTGCTTTTCAAACACGTATTTGATTGGATCCATCTTTGAAATTAGCATGGTTATATGATTTAGCATGTATTGCCTCAAACGTTTGGCAGCCCAGGCTAGCGCATAACACGTCTTTTCGAGCATTGAGTAACGGGACTCACAGTCTGTGAACTTTTTACTCAAGTAGTAAATTGCATGCTCTTTACGTCCAGTCTCGTCATGCTGACCGAGAACACGACCCATACTTTTCTCAAGAACCGTCAAATATATAATCAATGGTCTCCCGGCTACTAGGGGTATCAATATTGGAGGTTCCTGCAAATATTCTTTTATTTTTCAAACGCCTTTTGACAATCTTTATTCCAGATCACAGCCTGATCTTTTTTCAACAACTTGAATAATGGCTCGCACGTGGCCGTTAGATGAGATATGAACCGGGCAATGTAGTTCAACCTCCCTAAAAAACCACGAACCTCTTTTTCTGTTTTCGGCGTTGGCATTTCTTGTATTGCTTTTATCTTAGCAGGATCAACCTCAATTCCTTTTTCGCTCACAATAAACCCCAATAGCTTACCGGATCTCACCCCGAAGGTGCACTTGTTAAGATTCAGTCTCAGCCTGAATTTCCTAAGCCTCTTGAACAATTTTAGAAGATTGACCAGATGCTCTTCCTTCGTTTGGGATTTGGCAATCATATCGTCAACATAGACTTCGATCTCTTTATGTATCATGTCATGAAAGAGTGTTGTCATAGCTCGCTGATATGTTGCCCCGACGTTCTTCAAACCAAAGGGCATCACTTTGTAGAAGAACGTTCCCCACGGGGTGATAAAAGTTGTTTTCTCCATATCATCCGGCACCATCTTTATCTGATTATAGCCCAAAAAGCCGTCCATGAAGGAAAACACGGAGAATTGAGCAGTGTTGTCGACCAGCACATCAATATGAGGAAGCGAAAAATCGTCTTTTGGGCTCGCCTTATTCAAATCTCGATAGTCCACGCACATCCGCACCTTACCATCTTTCTTTGGTACAGGTACTATATTGGCGACCCATGAGGGATAAGTTGTGACAGCTAGGAAACCAGCATCCCATTGTTTCTGAACTTCCTCCTTAATTTTCAAAGCCATATCTGGTCGAGTTCTTCTGAGTTTTTGCTTAACCAGCGGACATTCCTCGCGCAATGGCAAACAGTGAACCACCATATCAGTATCCAACCCAGGCATGTCTTCGTAAGACCAAGCGAAGATATCACTGTACTCCCGTAGCATCTCGATCAAACTTTGCTTGATATCACCTTGCAGTGCAGCCCCTATCCGGATATTCCTGACAACCTCTTCGAACCCCACGTTGATAATTTCAATTTCCTCCTGATGAGGCAGAATGATTCTCTCTTCTTGTTTCAAAAGTCGAGTCAGCTCTTGTGATAAGTCGTTATCCTCAAAAATCTCTCCTTCTGCTTGAAATATCGGGTGTTCAAAGTCGAAGCGAGTCATAGGAAGTTCGTGATCGACGCCGTCTGAAATATGAATCCTGCAATGAGAATGATTAAATGTTTCAAATAATGCAAACAAAGCACATAACCACGTTGCCATTTTATTGTTAAGCAAAAACAAGAAAAACAAGGATCACAAAATTTGTATGAGAAAAACGCCTTTATTAATGATTAAACAAAGTACACACATAAGCAGGTATCCCTAAAAAACAAAATCACTATGCCCCGGGTAGGACACAGGATTATACAATAATTGAGAAAACAAATCATTACTGTTTTGTAGTCACTGGGACAAGTTCCTGGATAGACCAGTTGCACAGATTCTATCCTGGCACGCCGGGCTTGATCCACGCGTCCATATCGCAGTCACTATCTCCGTCTTCAGCATCAGAAACAGCATTGATAGTTTCATAACAGACCCCACCTGGAGTGATCACCACTGGTCCTTTGAACTTTGGCACGTCTAATGCGGAAGGTGACGATGTCGGGCTATACCCCAATCCAAACTTGTCCATCTTGACAGGAATTTCTAAGACTTGGCCCCATCCTTTGGTTTCTCCAGCCTGAACCACTGCCTAAGCGTCTTTGTACGAAGACATGGCCACCTCCGGCCCTTTGCTGGCAACATGAGACTTGTCCTTGGTCTGCAACCCCTCGAAGGCTTGGCATGGCGTCTCATGGATCTCCCCATCCACTTCGACGTACTTGAATGACGAAAGATGACTAACCAGAATGTCCTCCTCTCCGCAAATAGTAACAACACTGTCCCCGACAATGTATTTAAGCTTCTGATGCAGCATGGACGTCACAGCCCCTGCAGAATGTATCCATGATCGCGCAAGTAAACAGCTATAAGCTGGATGTATATCCATGATGTAGAACCCGGTGTCAAACACTTCCGGCCCGACCTGGAGTGGCAACGTTATGGATCCAAACACCGACCTCCTGGTCCCATCAAAAGCCCTCACGACCAAATCACTTGGTGTGCATATGATTCCTCGAACATCTAGCTTCATCATAGCCTTTTTCGGCAACACATTCAAAGACGATCTGGTGTCTACAAGAACATGCGACATAACAATGCCCCGACATTCCACTGAAATGTGCAAAGCTATATTATGGTCCCGACCTCTAGGCGTCAAATCAAAATTAGTAAATCCCAGTTGTTGCACCCCAAAATTTGCCCTCTTTCAAGGCTTGACTCATTTCTTCATTTCTTTCAAATTCAATGGCATAAGGGAGGCCCATCATTCCAAATTCAAGGTTCATGAATTCAAGGCTAGATTCAAGAGTTTTTACAAAGAGAAATATCTTGACATTTTCAAGAATGTTACATTGGTTACCAAATTTCAAACTCTTGATAATGCTTAGGAAATTAAGCTATTTCTAGTCTTAATTCAATATTCTAAATAACTTCATGCCATGGTATCCCCCATGCTCCATCAAGTCCACATGACCCTCCTTGTGCTTACAAACATGCAAGGAAAATATTTAAGAGCTAATTCAATGTTGGAATATTTCAAGATCAATACCATGCATGTTCAACCATGAGCAATTTGAATATGATCCAAAACAGCCCCATGCAAGAAGTGGCAATGTGTATCATATTACAAGATCACTTTATGTCACAAAACCAAGGCTATAAGCTTATGATGATACATCTACACATCAAAAATCAGAATTTGAAAATTCTGTCCCAAAGGTAATGGTGTTAGCCACATGAATATGTCCAAGCATAACCAACCAATGGGTACAAGGTTGGAAGGCAAGGTAGAGTGCTGCAGAAAAATACAGCAAAACAGGCCTAGAAATGGAAAGATGTGGGGCTGCTGCACCAAGAAAGAGGTGATAAGTACTCCCAAAAATGGAAACTTTGAAGATTGAAAGTTGTGCAAGAGCTGTGGTTTTGGTACAGCAGAAAATGCAGCAGAAAAAGTGAGATAAGGAGGCTTGGAGGCTGCACAAAAGGATCATTCACTATCATTCACTATCATGAACACATTTTGGAGATAGAGATTGAGAGCAAAGAGTAAGGGAGAAAACCAGAAAAATAGAGAGAGCAAACAAAACCCTAAAAACAGAAAAAGAAGAAGGTGAGATAGAACCAAGAGGATCATTGAGAAACAAAAACCTTCATAACACAAGGTGTGGAGTGGTGAAGCATATTCAACCAGAGCCAAGGAGGACTTGCAAGAAGAATAGAAAGCTCTTGGGTAACCATTTCTTCAAACCTTTCTCCCTTTATTTTTTTGCTTTTATATTCATTTCATTTATTCTCTTGTGTGTTGTTGTACTGTATATATCATGTAAGGTCCTAAAAGGGACCAAGAAACCCTTTTGAAAGAACCACAAAAAGAAGCAAAAAACAAGAGAAAAGTTGGAATTTTTCATCTGGAACCCTGACACGGGCCGTGTCACACGACACGGCCGGCCGTGTTGCATCCCTGTGTGACTTTTCAAAGCGTAAAATGCCCAGAACACATGACACGGGCCGTGTCACACTTCTGTTTGCCCTAAAAAATCATTTTTCTCCCAGACCTTGTGACACGGGCCGTGTCACACAACACGGCCACCCGTGTCACACAACACGGCCACCCGTGTCACACTTCTGTTTGCCTCAAAAACCCTAAGTTTCCTGGAACTGTGACATGGGCCGTGTCACACAACACGGCCACCCGTTTCAGACCCCTGTTTTTCATGTTTTTTCGACTTTTTACCTCAAAAAAAAATTTTCCCGTTTTTTTTGTGTTTCATTTTTTTTAAGCCGTTCAACCCGTTGTGATCGTTTGGTTCTTGTGCATGTTTATTGTTGGTCATTTTTGACCTTTGGTTCTAAAAACCATTTTCAAGAAAACAAACTCTCGATTCTCATCGAGCCATTTTTGACCTTGTAAGTCGATTGCCTTGTGCGTCGCCATCGACCTGCTCGGTTCGCCTCAAGTCTTTTTAAGCAACTAAAACCGTTGACCCAACGTCAAGCGGATTTTCTCAAATAATGGTTAAACCAACTCACCATATTTAGCAAAAGGGTAAAGTTCACTTTGTATTGAACTAAAGAGAGGGGATTGAGTGTAGACTTCTTCCTCTCCGAGTGTTGAGATGCTCACTGTAGTGTGGGTGGTTTTGACACTCGTCTTTCAATACGAAGATGTTTTCATCCACACCTTTTTCTCCTAAAAAAACCTCGGCCCCGTACCGAGTGCATTTTCAAAACACTTACAATAAATAAATCGATTCTCTTTGTATTGAACTAAAGAGAGAGGATTGAGTGTAGACTTCTTCCTCTCCGAGTGTTGGGATATTCACTGTAGTGTGGGTGGTCTTGATACTCGTCTTTCAATACGAAGACGTGACTCTATCCGCCACCTATCTCCTTCTACAACTTCCTTCCGCAACTTTCCCCACCTAAAATCTCGGTCCCGCACCGAGCGCATTTTTAAACTCTTTTCGTAACAAAAACTTGAATGGTCGTGGAGTGGTTAGGCATAGGCCTTCTCCTATCCCGAGTGCTGACGTTTACCGTAGGGTTCTCTTTCGCAAAAGCACTTACCATTCAAAACCAAAAACACTTTAATAAGAGAATGAAGTTCTCTTTGTATTGAACTAAAGAGAGAGGATTAAGTGTAGACTTCTTCCTCTCCGAGTGTCGAGATGCTCACTGTAGTGTGTGTGGTTTTGATACTCGTCTTTCAATACAAAGACGCTATGTTCGCCACACCCTTTCATAACAAAAACTTTGAGATAAAGAATTGGGTACTACCCATAGGGGTTACTATCCGATGACCTATCTCGCCCCTAAAAAATAATTCAACAAATCAAACGTGACATCTTGCCTCGCATGGCGAAAACTTATCTTTCGAAAAGGATATGATACGTCCGTTCTACCGCAAACAGGTAATGCCTAAGTCTCCAACGAGCGAGCAACAATACACCTAACTGCTAGAATGCGTACGATAGCATCATCCATAAAAACATCAACAAATCGTAGGCCGAACTACGGCTGCTCTGA
This sequence comes from Lathyrus sativus, assembly GCA_963859935.3. NCBI lineage: Eukaryota > Viridiplantae > Streptophyta > Magnoliopsida > Fabales > Fabaceae > Lathyrus > Lathyrus sativus. Next base: position 239,736,734 of record OZ012740.1, on the reverse strand, counting down.
TTCTTTACTTCGTTCAAGTAAAGATACGTAGGCACAAGGGCCACAATCCTTGCCGAGCACATTCCCCCTATATCTGTAGTTCCCCGAACTATGTCGACTATGATTTTCTCATGTCTATCGAGAATACGTAGGCCTAGGACCGCGAAGTCCTACCGAGTCCGTTCTTTCTCTTCCTTCCCCTGTTATCTCTCTTTTCCCAATTTCTAACCTTCCCCTCTATCCTTTGAAACACTCTTTTATAGCATAATTTTTAAGCAAATGAATCACACACGACAAACAAATGGTTCCCATCGAGTACGATGGATGTGAGGGGTGCTAATACCTTCCCCTTGCATAACCGGCTTCCGAACCCAATCTTGGTTGCGAGACCATCTTGTCCATTCTTTTCTTAAGGTTTTCTCGATATTTTCCTTTCCCCTCATGGGATAAATAAAGTTCGGTGGCGACTCTTCTATCCTTTTCCTTTTCGCTTCCCCGTCGTTGCGCGTATTTTTCGAGTAGCGACACCTGGCGACTCTGCTGGGGATGTCAAGCAAGCCAAACCTAGTTTGTTTGTTGCATTTGTGCCTTATTTGCTTTTATGTTATATTTTATTTTATTATTGTGTTTCTTTCTAAACTGTTGGGTTTATTGGGATGGTTTATGAGGATAAAGCTTTCTACCCGAGCTTTCGAGTATACACTAAGATTAGGAGGTGGTTTCTTTCTGATTTGCGAGACATAGGACTCGTTGAGTTGGATCGAATTCCACCGCTCAGATGAGAGCCCGTTGGAGATATTATGTCCTACGTGTAGTCGTAACGGCGTTTTATTTCCGACGTGGGATTCCGTGATTCTGAGGACCTCTTGTAGAACCTTATTCCAAAAGGTTACTAAAACATAACTCTGTGTTCATCCTTTTGAAGGGATTACCATCTTACTGTTGCACCCTAAAATTTGACCAACCGATTCTTCTATCTGACTCGTGGTTTAAATTCATATTCACATATCAGATGCATGACACTTGTGCACAGACAGAGGATATCAGGGTTACAACTTGGTTTTCATCTACCGGATATTTCAGATCCAGTCCAGATCATCAGGGTTTTATTTTCGGGAAATTGTGCGCTCCTCGGTGATTTTCATCTTGCATAGTGATTTTGGGATATTCTGATGCCCGGGGTTCTCTGTTCGATTCGATCTGGTCTCGCGCGCTCTTTTATGGTGGTCATTTTCATTTGTCTGCATTCTTTTAGGGTTTAATAGCTTCCTGTAGATTTTAAATAGGCTTTAGGGATTTTTTTAGGATTTAAACAGATTTTTTTAACATTTTTAAATAGTTTAAATCTTCTTTTAGAATTTTATAGAATTTTTTAATTAGGTTTAAGAGTTTTAATCATTTTTTCAGAAATTTAATAAAAATTTAATAGTTTTTTAGATAAAAATAAATAGAGTTTTGTTTTAATATAGATTCAATCTTTTAATAGATTTTATTTTTAGGTTTAATATAGGATTTAATAGTTGTAAATAAATGGTTTAGAAATTTTATGGAATTTTAATAGTTTTATAGAAATTAGTAGAGTTTTAATCATTTTTGGTTTAATAAAGTTTAGATAGATTTTAACCATTTTAGATTTAATTAGGGCTTAATTAGGTTAATTAGGATAGATTAATCTTAGTTAGAGTTAATTGTAGTTGATCATTTTCAGTTAATTAGGTTTAGTGTTAATTAGTTTAATAAGGTTTTAATTAGTTTTAAGTAGGTTTAATTTTTTAATTCAGTTTTTACAGGTTTTTGATTATCATTCTCGCGGGCCCAGGAAGCAGATTTTTTGAAGCCCAATCATTTTCAGTCCAATTTTTTTATGCATTTTTTGGTCCAGAATTGAGTGACACTTGTCACTATATAGCCGTGCCACACGTTGCACTCAGGAGCGACCACCACACAACTCTGAAGACCCCACCAGCTGCCACGTATCCATCCTCTCTCTCCCTTTCTGCCACGCCTCAGACACGCGTTCTCCATGCATTAACCCACCGTGCCACTTGTCACCGCACCAAGCTTCACCAGAACCCCTACCGCCGGCCATGCATCCGCCTTAACCAACTCCCGCCGGCCACCCTAACGCCTTCCGGCCACCGCAACCGTCGCCGGAGCTACTTTTTGTCCAGAAATCAGTGAATCTTCTTCGTTCTCCCTCCTTCTTCCTCCGTCCACCTTCATCCATCGTTCGCCGGAAAACTCAACGTCGCCGGAAAATTCATCATTGCGCCCAGATTTATCCACCAGTTTTCCAGATTTCTTCAGAAAGCATAACAACCTCCATCGTCCTTCAAAGGATTTTCCAGATTCTTCATCAAAATTTCTAGATCCACCATCTTCAACAACCTTCGTGTTCATCAGCCGTTTTCCAGCAATCTCCAGAACTAGCTGTGTTCTTCATCTCCTCCAAGAACCTCAAAGATCTCCATCCATACTTTCAATCTTCCTCCGTTTCCAGATCATGAGAACACTCAAGATTCTCAGAACTTCTCCAAAATCTTCAGAACGCCTCAAGAACACTCAAGTTCCCCAGAATTTCTTCATACTTCTTCAAGCGAACCTTCAATAAATCCCAGAAACTCCATCGTCTCAGGTTCGTTTTCTTTTTTTTCATCGCCTCCATTGATTGTTCTTTCGTTGAATTAGGGTTCGTATTTGGAGTTTGAATGTCAGTTTGTTCCAGTTAGAGTTCAGGTTAGGGTTAATTGGTTTTGAATTTGGGGAATAAGGTTTCGTTTGAGATTTGTGAAGATTGTTTGAGGTTTTCTGAATAGGAATTGCAGAGAAGGATGGGGGTTGGGGAAGGAACGACTAGGGTTTGCATTAGGTGAACAGTGATTGGAATTTGGGGAAGAAAGGAGGTTTTGTTGTTTGATCGTTGGGTTAGGTCTGGGCTGGGTTAGGCCCAAATTGGGATTGCTGAAGCATACCCCTAGTTTACTCGTTAACCCCCCCCCCCCTGCGTGTGAGATTAATGAGAGATTGGATTGGGCCTTGGCCCTGAGTGCTAAATGCACCCCCCCGTGAAGCCCATTTCAAGATAGCACTTAGGATAGTTGCTTAATGCACCCCACGCGTTTTCCTTTTTTCTTTTTATTTTCCATTGGATTCTGATAACCTGGGCCTGCACCCACTTGCTAAACGCACCCCTAGGTTAGAGCCCATCCAGAATTACAACTTTAGCACATGTGCTATCTGAACCCCCTCCCCAATTTAACTCATTTTGTGTTTTTAATTCTTTTATATTTCCTTCATTTTGTAAAAATCATATAAAATCAGAATTTTAATATTGTTGAGTCCTTCTTTTTGCATTAGATTCTTAATCATGTGTAGAAAAAAATAATAAAAATAAAAATGCCATTTTATTTTTGTTTGCTATTTTTAGCATATTTTCCTTTTTCATTTTTCTTAGTTCATGCATGTTAGAAGAAAATTCCTAAAAAATAGTAGATTTGATCAAATAATTCCATTCTTTTTTCTATATGTTCATAATTCAATGTAGGATTTTATAATGCAAAAACATTAGTTTAATCATGCATTTTAATTTTAATTGCATTTTTTACATGTTTATTGATTTTGAAGTGTATTTTGTGGATATGTCTGCCTTGTTGATTTTCGTTCTCTCATTTGGTAATGAATTTTGTTTTAGTTTTTTAGTATGTTATACTAGACTAATGCATGTTACCCATAGATTTTCCATAGATTTTTTAGAGGTTGATTGATAGTGTTTTAGGGTTAGAGAATAGAGACCTCATAACTTGTTGGTAACCCTTGACCATTCATATATTAGGGATTGTTTAGTAGCCTTAGAAGTTGACTTAGGCTTTGAGATTTGATCTTGGGATCATAGAGCCATGTAGGTTTCCCCTAGATTTTTGATAGATTTTTGTAGGGTGTTCTGTTATTTTTTGTCTGAGCTTGAGGATAGGAGAAGTCTTGATGGCTTCTGACTTTGAAGTTCAACTGTGGTTGAACTTCAGAGATAGTTTCTTGTGGTTTGAGGGCCTGTGGTTTCTTCTTGAAGATGGAGGCTGGATGAAGTCTTGTTGGAGCTTGCAAGAATGCATGGATTGAAGACCTAGTCAAGAGCTTGCTCTCTGTTTGTGAGGTTTGAGATCCTGAAGTTTGAAGGGAGTTTATGGTACTTTCCTGAGGAAGGCACTATGAATGTCTTTCATCCTTTCTTCTCACCTCTTTCCCAAGTATCCAATGATGTTGGAGCCTTCATGTGAGTTTAGTTTCTCCTGAGGAGGAATGTAAATTGATCACAGTTGTTGAGCCACATAGGATACGATTCCTAAGTGGAAGCCTCCTAGTACTTTCCTGAGGAAGGTCCTATGGGTCTGTTCACTTAGTTCCCTTAGTTCATCTAGGCTTTCTTAAGTATCCAATGATGTTGGAGCCTTCATGTGAGTTTAGTTTCTCCTGAGGAGGAATGTAAACTAATCACAGTTGTTGAGCCACATAGGATACGATTCCTAAGTGGAAGCCTCCTAGTACTTTCCTGAGGAAGGTCCTATGGGTCTGTTCACTTAGTTCCCTTAGTTCATATAGGCTTTCTTAAATATCCAATGATGCTGGAGCCTTCGTGTGAGTTTAGTTTCTCCTGAGGAGGAATGTAAACCGTTCACAGTTGTTGAGCCGCATAGGATATGATTCCTGAGTGGTAACCTCCTGGTACTTTCCTGAGGAAGGCACTATGGGTTTGTCCGCTTAGCTCCCTTTCTTTGGTAAGCTTATTCTGAAGCTTGAAGACTGGGATTGATTTCTTTTGTGTTAGGGCTTTGCTTAGATATTTGCTTTGTTTAGGGTTTTGCTTAGATATTTGATTAGGGTTTTGCTTAGAGATTTGATTAGGGTTTTGCGTAGGGCTTTGTTCAGGGGTAGATCAGGGGTTTGTTTCAGGGTTGTTTAGGGTCTTGCTCAGGGGTAGTTTCTTAAGTTTTGGATAGGGGCTTGTCAGGCTGGTTCGCCTTCTCTTTATGTTGTTTGACTTGTGTGGTGCTGTGTTGCATTAGACTTAGGGGTTCATCTAGATATTTTTGAGGTAGGTGCATCTTAGAAGCAGGCTTTGTGTGCATGAGAAGTTGAGGGGGTCCTCCTTCTGCTTGTTTGTTATTGAGTGGCTTTGCTTGCTGGTATTTGGTAGAGCTGAGCTCCCTTACCTCTGTGGTTTGCGGCCTTTGCGCCTTGTTTGTCTGATTGTTGCATTCATGCATATTTCCAGTATTTCTTTACTTTGCAGTTGATTCCTGTTTGTTGTTTAGTCCTGTTGCCATGATCCCTTAGGAGCTCTAACTTCTCCGCTGCGGAGTCGTTATGATAGACATTAGGATGGTCAACCAGGCATGATAACAATAGGTAGATTCCCCTTTTCAGCCATAGTTTTAGGGTGTCTTTTCCCTTTCTCAGCAATAGGAGCTCTTGAGTAGCTTATGTCGTAGTTAGCCGAACTACAGCTGCTCTGATTTCTCGTACCAGATGAGAATATGTAGGCATAGGATGCGATATCCTAGCGAGCACACTAACAACTAACCCTTTGTTCTCTCGCGGCTGTGCGATCGAGACTTTCCCGCTGACGACTGATTTTTATCCCTTTTCTCTTGCCCGAGTGCATTTGAGACCAGACCGTAGTGGTAGGTTCCCGAACCTTTGAAACCAGTTTGTTTTCTCACTGCTGTGTGAGAACCCCCTGTTTAGTCGTAGTTAGTCGAACTACGTTTGCTCTGATCTTCCACGCTGTGTGGAAGTACGTAGGCACAGGACGCGATGTCCTGGCGAGCAACCTTTCCTCCGTTTAGACGTAGGTAGTCGAACTACGTTGACTCTGACTTTCCCATTGCACGAGGGAGTACGTAGGCCCAGAACACCGTATGTTCTGTCGAGTCCTGTCCTTTTATTTTCTTTTCAGACTGACCATTAGCGTAGATAGATAAACACACCCTTTTCCTTATAAACACCAAGCGTGGATCCCGTCGAGTACGACGGACGTGAGGGGTGCTAATACCTTCCCCTTTGTGTAACCGACTCCCGAATCCAGGTTTTGGTTGCGATGACCATACCTTTCCCCGTCTTTGCGAGGTTTACTTCGAGCGTTTCCTTTCCCTCCTTTGGGATAAATAACGCACGGTGGCGACTCTCCTGTCAAGCCGACGCCGATTTTCGCAGTAGCGATAGCTGGCGACTCTGCTGGGGATTTATAGCATCTTGAGACTTTTCCCATCCCTTATGCTGGAACCGTTTCCCATCCCCTACGCGAGTCAATCCTAGCGCTTGGGTGTTTGGCTGTTGGGTGTTGTGCATATGTGTTTTACTTTTTTGCACTTTACTTTTCCGTACCTTTACCTTTCCGCATTTACTTTCAGCACTATATTATTATGATTATTGCTGTGGGAAAGGGGGATGTTACTATGAGTGAGAAGTCGGACCTGGGCTTGAGTATGCACCTAGACATAGTTGCGGAGAGTAGTAGACGAACCTGTCTGCTGAGCAGGCACAGTTTCCTACGAAATCTGCGCTCAGACGAGGTTCTCGCAGAGGTGCTCCTTTCCGGTCCTGAGGATCTGAGGGGAGTCCAGACGTGAGGATTGTCGACTCTGGGGACCGATCATTTGGAAGTCAGCTAAGTGAGGCCTCTTCATGACTTGATGATGCCACTCCTTCTGGGAATCGTATCGTCACTCATGAAAGTCTGTGACACTGATGACCGCATAGGATGCCGTACCTTTGTCCGTGGATTAGGTTCATCATACCTGTGAGGGGGATTGGGTTATTGCAGGAAAACTGGCCTTCAGAAACCATGATTCAGTAGTTATCAGATGGTGTTCTTGATTCATCTCCAGGTGTTGTTTGGATCAGATGGGTTTCTTATCTGAGGTTGATACTATTATCAGATGGTTTTCTCGTCAGATACAGAGGTTCAGATGGATTTCTTACCAGGGGATTGGTATTTTGAGTATCAGATGATAGTTAGTGTCATGAGGTTCTGGTGACCGTGGTGGTTTTCTGTTCTTGATCACAGAGATGTTCCTCTTCAGGCTACAGCATAGCCCCTGTGTTCACTGATTGCATTATTTATCATACTGCATCATTGCATTACCATTTGCATTCAACTAACGTGTGTGTGTTGCAGGTACATATTTTCCCTCCCAGTTCCGGTGTTTGTTTCCTAGCAAGACATGAAAACCATGAAGAGAGTGTTACCCTACAAGTTCCCGTCTCCAGATATCAGTCTGTTGTCAGAGCTGATTACTATTGCTAAGAAGAGGGTGATGGGAGACTTCAGGAAGACGTATGGGAGGATCTTGAATTATGTTTACCAGCCCTCGGCTTATGAGATCAGCGACATTTATACCCTGTTGCAGTTTTATGACGCGGAGCTCAGGTGTTTCGTATTTCCTGACTTTGTCTTGGCTCCTACTCTGGAGGAGTATTCTGCACTCTTGGATATACCGATTCGCGAGCAGATGCCTTTCTATCATACGGACGCTAAGCCTAATCTGGCTGAGCTTTCTGCCATTCTGTACTTAAGAGAGTCTAAGCTGACAGGGAAGATGATCAGAAGAGGAGATGTGTGGGGATTTCCGTTGGATGTCTTGGTGGAGAAGGCTCGGGAGTATGCCAAGGAAGGTGGCTGGGTTGTTTTTGACGCCATCCTTGTTGTATGTGTTTATGGCATCGTATTGTTCCCAAACATTCCTGATTTTGTTGATGCAGATGCTTTCTATATTTTGGCTGCAAAGAACCCAGTTCCTACCTTGCTGGGAGATATCCACCATTCCACTCACTACCAAAATGAAAAGCGGCGAGGAAGGAATGTGTCTTGCTGTGTACCTCTCCTGTGCAGGTGGTTCACCAGTCATATGCCTAAGTCAGGCCCTTTTGTCACTTCTATTGATTCTTTAGGATGGCCCGAGCGCTTGATGGGGTTGACTGCTGAGAATATGGTGTGGGTTAACGAGGAGGTGCTCGGAGTTGAGGTCATATACAAATGCGAAGGATTCCCTAATGTTCCTTTGATAGGAAGGAAAGGGTGTGTTAATTACAACCCTTCTTTATTAATCAGGCAATTTGGGTATGTACCTCAGGAAGCGCTGAAGCCCGAGGAGATACAGGAATCTCTGTATCTCACTGGGGCAATAGAGGAAAAGATGCTGACCAAGCTTGAGAAAGCATGGAAGAACCTGCATAAGAGAGGGAAGCTTTCAGGTAGCAGAGGGGATACTCGAGTTCCTGGCCCATATGTGGAATGGATTCGTGAGCGAGCTACGAAATTCCTTATGCCTTATCTAGCGGTTCAGCCATTGCATCCTTCTCCGGTGGAGGAGCCTACCACTATAGACATACAGGTATACAAGCAGCTGATGGCGGAGAAAGAAGAGCTAGAAAAGGCTAAAGAGGCTTTAGAGAAAGAGAATGCCCAGCTTCGTCATGAAAAGATTGAAACAGGATATTTTTCCAAGCAACAGGCCGAAACTTTGAAACATCTGAAGACTACTTTGTTGGAGTTGACTGAAACCAAGAAGCGTCTGGAGTTAGATGTAGACTCAGTTAGCAGTGTATTGGCTACTAAGAAGCAAGAGCTGGAAAGGGCCTACACGAAGTTAGCTAAGTTCAGAGAGCACTGGGATCTCACTATGTCCAAACGCAAAGAACGGGAAGAAGAGCTAAAGACACAGGTTGCTCAGTTGGGAGAACAGGTCAAAGCAAAGACTGAAGAGCTCGAAGAAGAAGCATGCCGCCGATATGAGGCCGAACGCAAACTGATTGATGCCATGAAGAATTTGGAAAATTTTCAGCACAGAGCAGACGCCAAGAGACCCAAACCTGGGGATGGTGCCCAGGATAAGGCTTGGGAAGACTTTGTCAGAGATATCCAGGGAACGGTCAGAAAAAGGGATCAGTTAATAGAAGGCTTGATTTATCGACCGGATCACCCAGAGACGAAGAAGCTGGTTGAGGATTTCCGCGACCGTACCCGCACTTGATTTCTCTCTTGTATTCTGTTGTGTTGAGATCACCACCAGGCATGTTGGCTGGGATCCTCCTTTATTACCTCAGTTGTATGGAACATAGTTGTGTAACATCTTGACGAGACTGTCATTCCAATAAATATATGAGGGTTTTTCTAAATCTTGTCTTTATGGTTTATCTTGTCTCGCTACCACTGACACTGGAATTGGAGGGGAAATATCTCCAATGCACACATGCACGTTAGCTTTTTTTTGTATTTTTGTCTGCATAAATCATATTGCATAGCATTTCTCTAGCAGGCCAGAGCACTTATCCAGCCTTTGTTTTCACCAGAGGGTGATTCTCGGGGGATTGTTTGAGGCAAGAGTGAAGTGTTGAAGAGAACCAAGGGGCTGAAGCAGATTTGAGCAGAATTAAGAAGTGTAGTCAGTTACAGGTAATTGGTAGCTGTGTCTGAAGGCAATTTCCAGGCTCCTAACACCTTGACATGGTTTACTATGACGTCCCACCCTCGGTATGATTCTATGGAAGACTTCCCGCAAGCAAACAACGTTACTGCAGACCAAGTTGTACAGCCTACGGATGAGAACCGAGATCGACATGAGCAGTTTGTTGCCCGAAATGAACGTCCTCCTCCTGCTAACAATCAAGGTGTTGCTTTCCCTGTGATGAATTACCGAAGAGATATTCCAATGGCCGGGATGGTAGATCCAAGAGCTCTTGAAAAGGATAGAAGACTCCGAGCGTTGGAAGAAGGAATGAAAGCTTGAAAGTGAAATATGTTGTTAACCTGAATGCTGCAGACATGTGTTTGGTTCCTGACCTGGTGTTGCCGTACAAGTTCAAAGTGCCGACATTTGAGAAGTACACGGGAGATAGCTGTCCGAAGCTGCATTTGATGATGTTCTGTCATAGAATGACTGCGTTTGTGCGAGATGACAAGTTGATGATCCATTGCTTTCAGTATAGCCTGACTGGGGCATCCTTGAGGTGGTATGTGCAATTAGAGAGTAATCAGATTCGATCATGGGTGGATTTATCCAGAGCTTTCATGAAGCAGTACGATTACAACCTGGATTTGGCTCCTAGTCTCGTACATCTGCAAGAATTATCCCGGGCGGAGAATGAATCATTCAGAGGGTATGTGCGAATATGGAAAGAATTGGCTGCTAGTGTTCAACCACCGCTTCAGGAAAGAGAAATGGTTGCCATCTTCTTGGGTACTCTGAAAGGCCATTATTTTGACAAATTGTTCGGTTGTACAAGCTTTGTGGGCCTGATGAGAATGGGTGAGCTTGTTGAGAGAGGACTCAAGAGCGGAAAGCTTCGAGATGTTCCTTACGTCCCAGTTGACAAGAATGAGTCAGTTGTCAGTTCTCAAGAAGAATGGGAAGAAGGAAATGACGTCGTCTCAAAATCTCTAGCATCTCAGGATCGGTTTTCAGATACTTCAAGACAACGGTCATCCTGTCGTCGATCGCGTCAGCACGTCCCACGAAGACCAAGGAAGCCTGAAAGGCAGTTTACTCAGCTACCGGTGTCGTACAGTCAGTTGTTGCCAGATCTGATCAGAAGTGGATTGATAGTGCCGAAAGAGACTAATCCAGTGATTCCACCGTATCCTCCAGGTTTTGATGCCAGCGCCCGCTGTGAGTACCATGTTGGGGCACAGGGGCATTCAACAAATGATTGTAAAGTGCTTAGAAGCCAGATTCAGGATCTGTTAGACTCTAACCAGATTTTCATCGCGCCTCAGGGTTTTGTTCAGATTAATGATTCTCCGTCATCCAGTTGTGTGGGTTCGTCAGTTAATGTCATGGAAGACTCCACAGGAAGTGTGTGCTCTGAAGATCGTCAAACGGAGAGTTCATTTGAGTATGAGAGAAATTTCTAGAGGTTTCTGCGCCGGGTGTCGCATCTGTTTTCTCTGCCTAACCCGTTTAGCTTTTGTACATTAGTATTTGCTGACCACCTCCAGGATTGTTGGCTGGGGTCATTATATTCGTACTCATTTGTGCTTACGTGCTGCTTTTGTTGGTTGTACATGTGTGGGAGATGTTCGTCTGTGTGCTTATAGCTTGAGTTTCTCCTCGTTTTGTCATGAATATGTGTTTGCTTTCTGCTTTGCATTATCACTTAACAGGTACATCAGAACCGTGGGTCTTATTTCCTCATCGTCCAGTTTGTTGCAGGAATTCCTTCAGAGGTATGCATCGGAATCAGGTTGAATTGATTGAAGTTCGAAGCCAGCTAGGGCAGATGATGAGAGACATGCAAGAGATGCGTCTGGAGCAGAAGATGCTCAAAGAGGAAAATAGTCAGCTGAAGACCCAAATGAGCTTGATCATGGAGGTTGTCAAGAATGTGCTTAGGAAGGGGGATGATCAGCTATTTGAAGCCGCAGTGAAAAAGCTCGTGCCACCTGTACCTGTAGAACCAGAGCAGCAACAAAAGATGCACCCGGCTCAACGGAGGATTTAGGAGGGGAAGCCAAAGAGGATATTTGAGGCGCCGCCTACAACATATGCTGAGCTCTTGCAGACTTTATTGAGGTTTAATCTGGTTGAAAAGAGAACGTTGGAACCACCCATAGGAGCGCTTCCTTATGGGTACGATGTCAGTACGCAATGTGAATTTCATTCTGGGGCATTCGGACACAACATCGAGGGTTGTCACGCTTTTAAGCACAATGTTCAAGATCTGTTGCTGTTGCTCAGGTTCCACAGGTACAGATGACACGAGCTTCTTCACTGCAGCTTCAAATAGCTGATCGTCCCCTTTCCTAAGCACGTTCTTGACTACTTCCATGATCAAGCTCATTTGGGTCTTCAGCTGACTATTTTCCTCTTTGAGAATCTTCTGCTCCAAACGCATCTCTTGCATGTCTCTCATCATCTGCCCCAGCTGGCTTCGGACTTCAATCAATTCAACCTGATTCTGTTCCATATCTCTGAAGGAATTTCGGCAACAAACTGGACGATGAGGAAATAAGACCCACGGTTCTGATGTACCTGTTAAACGATAATGCAACGCAGAAAGCAAACACATATTCAAGACAAGGCAAATAGAAACTCAAGCTACAAGCACACAGACGAACATCTCCCACACATGTATAACCAACAAAAGCAGCACGTAAGCACAAATGAGTACGAATACAATGACCCCAGCCAACAATCCTGGTGGTGGTCGGCAAACACTAGTGCACAAAAGCTAAACGGATTAAGCAGAGAAAACAAATGCGACCCCGACATAGAAACCTCTAGAAACTTCTCCCATATTCAACTGAACTCTCCGATTGACATTCTTCAGAACACACACTTCCCGTGGAGTCTTCCATGACATTAACTGACGAACCCACACAACTGGATGACGGAGAATCATTAATCTGAACAAAACCCTGGGGCGCGATGAAAATCCGGTTAGAGTCTAACAGATCCTGGATCTGGCTTTTAAGCACTTTACAATCATTTGTTGAATGCCCCTGTGCCCCAACATGGTACTCACAGCGGGCACTGGCATCAAAACCTGGAGGATACGGTGGAATCGTCGGATTAGTCTCTTTCGGTACTATCAATCCACTTCTGACTAGATCTGGCAACAACTGACTGTACGACACCGGTAGCTGAGTAAACTGCCTTTCAGGTTTCCTTGGTCTTCGTGGGGCGTGCTGACGCGATCGACGATAGGATGACCGTTGACTTGCAGTGTCTGAAAACCGATCTTGAGATGCTAGAGATTCAGAGATGATGTCATTTCCTTCTTCCCATTCTTCTTGAGAACTGACAACTGACTCATTCTTGTCAACTGGGACGTAAGGAACATCTCGAAGCTTTCCGCTCTTGAGTCCTCTCTCAACAAGCTCACCCATTCTCATCAGGCCCACAAAGCTTGTACAACCGAACAATTTGTCAAAATAATGGCCTTTCAGAGTACCCAAGAAGACGTCAACCATTTCTCTTTCCTGAAGAGGTGGTTGAACACTAGCAGCCAATTCTTTCCATCTTCGTACATACCCTCTGAATGATTCATTCTCCGCCCGAGATAATTCTTGCAGATGTACGAGACTAGGAGCCAAATCCAGGTTGTAATCGTACTGCTTCATGAAAGCTCTGGCTAAATCCACCCATGATCGAATCTGATTTCTCTCTAATTGCACATACCACCTCAAGGATGCCCCAGTCAGACTATACTGAAAGCAATGGATCATCAACTTGTCATCTCGCACAAACGAAGTCATCCTTCGACAGAACATCATCAAATGCAGCTTCGGACAACTATCTCCCGTGTACTTCTCAAATGTCGGCACTTTGAACTTGTAAGGCAACACCATATCAGGAACCAAACACATGTCTACAGCATCCAGGTTAACAGCATCTTTCATCTTCAAAGCTTTCATTCCTTCTTCCAACGCTCGGAGTCTTCTATCCTTTTCAAGAGCTCTTGGATCTACCGTCCCGGCCATTGGAATATCTCTTCGGTAATTCATCACAGGGAAAGCAACACCTTGATTGTTAGCAGGAGGAGGACGTTCATTTCGGGCAACAAACTGCTCATGTCGACCTCGGTTCTCATCCCTAGGCTGTACAACTTGATCTGCCGTAAGGTTGTTCGCTTGCGGGAAGTCTTCCATAGAATCATACTGAGGGTGGGACGTCATAGTAAACCCTGTCAAGGTGTTAGGAGCCTGGAAATTGCCTTCAGACACAGCTACCAATTACCTGTAACTGACTACACCGCTTGATTCTGCTCAAATCTGCTTCAGCCCCTTGGTCGTCTTCAACACTCCACTCTTGCCTCGAACAATTCCCCGAGAATCACCCTCTGGTGAAAACAAAGGCTGGATAAGTGCTTTGGCCTGCTAGAGTAATGCTATGCAATATGATTTATGCAGACAGAAATACAAAAATGCTAACGTGCATGTGTGCATGGGAGATATTTCCCCTCCAATTCCAGTGTCAGTGGTAGCGAGACAAGATAAACCATAAAGACAATATTTAGAAAAACCCTCATATATTTATTGGAATAACAGTCTTGTCAAGACATTACACAACTATGCTCCATACAACTGATATGATAAAGGAGGATCCCAGCCAACACGCCTGGTGGTGATCTCAACATACAGAATACAAGAGAGAAATCAAGGGCGGGTACGGTCGCGGAAATCCTCAACCAGCTTCTTCGTCTTTGTGTGATCTGGTCGATAAATCAAGCCTTCTATCAACTGATCCCTCTTTCTGACCGTTCCCTGGATATCTCTGACAAAGTCTTCCCAAGCCTTATCCTGGGCACCATCCCCAGGTTTGGGTCTCTTGGCGTCTGCCCTATGCTGAAAATCTTCCAAATTCTTCATGGCATCAATCAGTTTGCGTTCGGCCTCATATCGGCGGCATGCCTCTTCTTCAAGCTCTTCAGTCTTCACTTTGACCTGTTCTTCTAACTGAGCAACCTGTGTCTTTAGCTCTTCTTCCCGTTCTTTGCGTTTAGCCATAGTGAGATCCCAGTGCTCTCTGAACTTAGCTAGCTTCGTGTAGGCCCTTTCCAGCTCTTGCTTCTTAGTAGCCAATACACTGCTGACTGAGTCTACATCTAACTCCAGACGCTTCTTGGTTTCAGTCAACTCCAATAACGTAGTCTTCAGATGTTTCAGAGTTTCGGCCTGTTGCTTGGAAAAATATCCTGTTTCAATCTTTTCATGACGAAGCTGGGCATTCTCCTTCTCTAAAGCCTTTTAGCCTTTGCTAGCTCTTCTTTCTCCTCCATCAGCTGCTTGTATACCTGTACGTCTATAGTGGTGGGCTCCTCCACCGGAGAAGGATACAATGGCTGAACTGCAGGATAAGGCATAAGGAATTTCGTAGCTCGCTCACGAATCCATTCCACATACGGGCCAGGAACTCGAGTATCCCCTCTGCTACCTGAAGGCTTCCCTCTCTTATGCAGGTTCTTCCATGCCTTCTCAAGCTTGGTCAACATCTCTTTCCCTATTGCCCCAGTGAGATACAGAGATTCCTGTATCTCCTCGGGCTTCGGCGCTTCCTGAGGTACATACCCAAATTGCCTGATTAATAAGGAAGGGTTGTAATTGACACACCCTTTCCTTCCTATTAAAGGAACATTAGGGAATCCTTCGCATCTGAGTATGACCTCAACTCCGAATACCTCTTCGTTAACCCATACCACATCCCCAGAAGTCAACCCCATCAAGCGCTCCGGCCATCCTAAAGAATCAATAGAGGTGACAAAAGGCCCTGACTTAGGCATATGACTGGTGAACCACCTGCACAGGAGAGGTACACAACAAGAGACATTCCTTCCTCGCCGCTTTTCATTTTGGTAGTGGGTAGAATGGTGGATATCTCCCAGCAAGGTAGGAACTGGGTTCTTTGCAGCCAGAATATAGAAGGCATCTGCATCAACAAAATCAGGAATGTTCGGGAACAGTACGATGCCATAAACACACACAGCAAGGATGGCGTCAAAAACAACCCAGCCACCTTCCTTGGCATACTCCCGAGCCTTCTCCACCAAGACATCCAACGGAAATCCCCACACATCTCCTCTTCTGATCATCTTCCCTGTCAGCTCAGACTCTCTTAACTACAGGATGGCAGAAAGCTCAGCCAGATTAGGCTTAGCGTCCGTACGATAGAAAGGCATCTGCTCACGAATCGGTATATCCAAGAGTGCAGAATACTCCTCCAGGGTAGGAGCCAAAACAAAGTCAGGAAATACGAAACACCTGAGCTCCGCATCATAAAACTGCAACAGGGTTTAAATGCCGCCGATCTCGTAAGCCGAGGGCTGGTAAACATAATTCAGGATCCTCCCATATGTCTTTCTAAAATCTCCCATTACCCTCTTCTTAGCAACAGTAATCAGCTCTGACAACAGACTGATATCTGGAGACGGGAACTTGTAGGGCAACACTCTCTTCATGGCTTCCATGTCTTGCTAGGAAACAAACACCGAAACTGGGAGGGAAAATATGTACCTGCAATACACACACGTTAGTTGGATGCAAATGGTAATCCAATGATGCAATATGATAAATAATGCAATCTGTGAACACAGGGGCTATGCTGTAGCCTGGAGAGGAACATCTCTGTGATATCAAGAACAGAAAACCACCACAGTCACCAGAACCTCATGACACTAACTATCATCTGATACTCAAAATACCAATCCCCTGGTAAGAAATCCATCTGAACCTCTGTATCTGACGAGAAAACCATCTGATAATAGTATCAACCTCAGACAAGAAACCCATCTGATCCAAACAACACACCTGGAGATGAATTAAGAACACCGTCTGATAAATACTGAATCATGGTTTCTGAAGGCCAGTTTTCCTGCAATAACCCAATCCCCCTCGCAGGTATGATAGACCTAATCCACGGACAAAGGTACGACATCCTATGCGGTCATCAGCGTCACAGACTTTCATGAGTGATGATACGATTCCCAGAAGGAGTGGTACCATCAAGTCATGAAGAGGCCTCACTTAGCTGACTTCCAAATGATCGGTCCCCAGAGTCGACAATCCTCACGTCTGGACTCCCCTCAGATCCTCAGGACCGGAAAGGAGCACCTCTGCGAGAACCTCGTCTGAGCGCAGATTTCGTAGGGAACTGTGCCTGCTCAGCAGACAGGTTCGTCTACTACTCTCCACAACTATATCTAGGTGCATACTCAAGCCCAGGTCCAGCTTCTCACTCATAGTAACCTCCCGTTCCCACAACAATAATCATAATAATATAATGCTGAAAGTAAATGCGGAAAGGTAAAGATGTGGGAAAGTAAAGTGCAGAAAAAATAAAACACATATGCACAACACCCAACAGATAAACACCCAAGCGCTAGAATTGACTCGCGTAGGGGATGGGAAGCGGTCCCAGCATAAGGGATGGGAAAAGTCCCTATATGCTATAAGGTCCCCAGCAGAGTCTCCAGCTGTCGCTACTGCGAAAATCGGCGCCGGCTTGACAGGAGAGTCACCACCGTGCGTTATTTATCCCAAAGGAGGGAAAGGAAACGCTCGAAGTAAACCTCGCAAAGACGGGAAAAGGTATGGTCATCGCAACCAAAACCTGGATTCGGGAGTCGGTTACGCAAGGGGAAGGTATTAGCACCCCTCACGTCCATCGTACTCGATGGGATCCACGCTTGGTGTTTATAAGGAAAAGGGTGTGTTTATCTATCTACGCTAATGGTCAGTCTGAAAAGAAAAAGAAAAGGACAGGACTCGACAGAACATACGCTGTTCTGGGCCTACGTACTCCCTCGTGCAATGGGAAAGTCAGAGTCAATGTAGTTCGACTACCTACGTCTAGACGGGGAAAAGGTTGCTCGCCAAGACATCGCGTCCTGTGCCTACGTACTTCCACACAGCATGGAAGATCAGAGCAAACATAGTTCGACCGACTACGACTAAACTGGGTGCTCTCACACAACAGTGAGAAAACAAACTGGTTTTAAAGGTTCGGGAACCTACAACTACGATCTGGTCTCAAATGCACTCGGGCAAGAGAAAAGGGATAACAATCAGTCGTCAGCGGGAAAGTCTCGATCGCACAGCCGCGAGAGAACAAAAGGTCAGTTGTTAGTGGGCTCGCTAGGATATCGCATCCTATGCCTACATATCCTCGTCTGGTACGAGGAATCAGAGCAGCTGTAGTTCGGCTAACTACGACACAAGCTACTCAAAAGCTCCTATTGCTGAGAAAGGGAAAAGACACCCTAAAACTATGGCTGAAAAGGGGAATCTACCTAATGTTATCATGCCTGGTTGACCATCCTAATGTCTATCATAACGACTCCGCAGCGGAGAAGTCAGAGCTCCTAAGGGATCATGGCAGCAGGACTAAACAGCAAACAGGAATCAACTGCAAAGTAAAGAAATACTGAAAATATGCATGAATGCAACAACTAAACAAGCAAGGCACAAAGGCCGCAAACCACAGAGGTAAGGGAGCTCAGCTCTACCAAATACCAACAAGTAAAGCCACTCAATAACAAACAAGCAGAAGGAGGACCACCTCAACTTCTCATGCACACAAAGCCTACTTCTAGGATGCACCTACCTCAGAAATATCTAGATGAACCCCTAAGTCTAATGCAGCACAGCACCACACAAGTCAAACAATCACAAAGAGAAGGCGAACCAGCCTGACAAACCCCAATCTAAAGCTTAAACAAAAACCCTGAGCAGGACCCCTAAACCACCCTGAAACAAACCCCTAATCTACCCCTGAACAAAGCCCTATGCAAAACCCTGAATAAAACTCTAAGTAAAAACCCTAAGCAAACCTCTAAGCAAAACCTTATGCAAAACCCTAAGCAAGAGGAATCAATCCCAGTCTTCAAGCTTCAAGACAAGCTTACTAAAGAAAGGGAGCTAAGCAGACAAACTCATAGTGCCTTCCTAAGGAAAGTACCAGGAGGTTACCACTCAGGAATCATATCCTATGCGGCTCAACAACTGTGAACGGTTTACGTTCCTCCTCAGGAGAAACTAAAACTCACACGAAGGCTCCAGCATCATTGGATATTTGAGAAATCCTACCTGAACTAAGGGAACTAAGTGAACAGACCCATAGGACCTTCCTCAGGAAAGTACTAGGAGGCTTCCACTTAGGAATCGTATCCTATGTGGCTCAACAAATGTGATCAGTTTACATTCCTCCTCAGGAGAAACTAAACTCACATGAAGGCTCCAACATCATTGGATACTTAAGAAATCCTAGATGAACTAAGGGAACTAAGTGAACAGACCCATAGGACCTTCCTCGGGAAAGTACTAGGAGGCTTCCACTTAGGAATTGTATCCCATGTGGCTCAACAACTGTGATCAGTTTACATTCCTCCTCAGGAGAAACTAAACTCACATGAAGGCTCCAACATCATTGGATACTTGAGAAAGAGGTGAGAAGAAAGAATGAAAGTCATTCATAGTGCCTTCCTCAGGAAAGTACCATAAACTCCCTTCAAACTTCAGGATCTCAAACCTCACAAACAGAGAACAAGCTCCTAGACTAGGTCTTCAATCCATGCATCCTTGCAAGCTCCAACAAGACTTCAACCAGCCTCCATCTTCACGAAGAAACCACAGGTCCTTAAACCACAAGGAACTAACTCTGGAGTTCAACCACAGTTGAACTTCAAAGTCAGAAGCCATCAAGACTTCTCCTATCCTCAAGCTCAGACAAAAAATAACAGAAGACCCTACAAAAATCTATCAAAAATCTAGGGGAAACCTACATGGCTCTATGATCCCAAGATCAAATCTCAAAGCCTAAGTCAACTTCTAAGGCTACTAAACAATCCCTAACATATGAATGGTCAAGGGTTACCAACAAGTTATGAGGTCTCTATTCTCTAACCCTAAAACAATATCAATCAACCTCTAAAAAATCTATGAAAAATCTATGGGGAACATGCATTAGTCTAGTGCAACATACTAAAAAACTAGAGCAAAATTCATTACCAGATGAAAGAACGAAAATCAACAAGGCAGACATATCCACAAAATACACTTCAAAATCAATAAACATGTAAAAAATGCAATTAAAATGAAAATGCATGATTAAACTAATGTTTTTGTTTAATAAAATCCTAAATTGAATTACGAACATATAGAAAAAAGAATGGAATTATTTGATCAAATCTACTATTTTTTAGGAATTTTCTTCTAGCATGCATGAACTAAAAGATATTAAAAAGTCATTTAAATGGAAAATATGCTAAAAATAGCAAACAAAAATAAAATGGCATTTTTATTTTCATATAATTTTCTAGACATTTATATGAGGGGGTAGAAAAAACAAGAAATTAAAAATCAATTATTTTCATTTTTTTATGAATTTTACAAGATACCAAAACAATTAAAGAATATGAAAACAAAAGAATAAAAGAAAATAGAGGGGGAGGTGCGACGAGTAACAAATCCAGTTACTCAGATTGGGCCCCAAACGGAGGGGGGTGCGTGTAGCAAATGGGGCTTAAGCCCAATCCAATCTCTCATTAATCTCACACGCAGGGGGGGGGGGGTTAACGAGTAAACTAGGGGTATGCTTCAGCAATCCCAATTTGGGCCTAACCCAGCCCAGACCTAACCCTAATCCAACTAGCCAATGAATAAAACTCATCTTCTCCTCCAACAAGTCTGAACACTGTTCACCAACAACAAACCCTAACACGCCGTCGCCTTCCTTTCCCTCTGAAACCCTAAGTTCTAACTCCTCTCTCTCAGCCACTACCAACTATTCACTAACCAGACTAAACCTCTCCCCAATCAAACACATAAAACGAAATCACGAAACAAATAAGCGAACCAACCTTCCTCGAAGATGAACGATGCTCTCAATTTCTGATGAATCTTGGAGCTGGACAGGTCTCTCTGGAGAACAAGTCGAAGATCTATGAAGGTTGGTGTACGATTCCGGAAATCGAGTCCGTTGCGAAGACGATGAAGCTCTTCGGGGATTTTGACGAAGTTTGGCGGCGAACCACTCTATCTGATGAAGATCTGGGAATGCTTGAGGTTTATGAGTGTTCCTGACAGTCTTGAAGATTTTGCAGAAATTCTGGGAATACCACGAAAGATTTGGGGATTTGCGAAGAACATGCGGAGTTCTGGATGATCAATGATGATAATGATGATTTTCTGGGATTTTGCTGAAGAACAATGAAGCTTTGATGATTTTCTGGGTAATTGTTCTTGAAGAACGATGAAAATGGATGAGTTCTGGAAAACTGTTCTTGAAGAACGATGAAAATGGATGAGTTATGGAAAACTGTTCTTGAAGTTTCCGGCGGTGTTTAAATTTTCCGGTGAGGTAGCGATGAAGGTGGACGGAGGAAGAAGGGGGGAGAACGAAGAAGATTCACTGTTTTCTGGGCAAAAGTAGCTCCGGCGATGGTTGCGGTGGCCGGAAGGCGTTAGGGTGGCCGGCGGTGTGGGGTTCAGGGCGGATGCATGGCCGGCGGTGGGGTCCCGGTGGGGCTCAGGTGAAGGTCTGTGGTGATGACAAGTGGCAGGCGTGAGGATTGTATGTGAGACGTGTGGCAGAGTGAAGGTGAGTGGAAAACGCGTGTAGGGTGCTGAGCTGAGGGAGATTGTGAGGTGGGGTCCTCCTGAGTGCAACGCGTGGCCCCATTTTATAGTGACATGTGGCGTTTTTTTGCTGAATTCAGGACAAGAACAGATGGACTGAAAATGATTGGGCTTCAAAATCCTAATTGGGCCCACGAAAAAAACTGTAATGAACCCAAAAAAAAGCTGAAATAAAAAAGAAATTATCTAATTAAAACTAATCCAAACTTAAACCCAATTAACTACAAATTAACACTACAATTAACTGAAAATTAATCTATCCTAATTAATCTTGATAAACCCTAATAAGACCCTAAACAAGATTAAAATCCTAATTATCCCTATTATTCCTAAAAAAAACAGAATTAACACCTAACTAAATTCTATATTAAACTAATTACCCTAATTAAATCTAAAAGAAGAATTAACCTCTAATTAACTTCTATATAATTTCTATTAAAATTCTATAAAAGTCTATACCATTTATTTATAATATCTATTTAAAAGAAAAACTATATTAAAACAAACTCTATTTATTTCTATTTAAAAAACTATTAAAATCCCTATTAACATAAAAGAAAAATCTATATTCTTTTCTATATTACTCTAAAAAACATTTAAAAGCTATTAAAAAATATTAAAACCTATTTAAATTCTAAAAAAATCTATAAAGCTCTAGAAAAAGATTTAAACTATTTAAACAATGTTAAAAAAAAATCTATTTAAATCCTAAAAAATCTAAAAAGCCTATTAAACATCTACAGAAAGCTATTAAACCCTAAAAGAATGCAGACAAATGCAAATGACCACCATAAAAGAGCGTGAGACCAGATCGAAGCAACAGTAACCCCCGGCATCAGAATATCCCGAAAACCACCATGCAATCTGAAAACACCGAGGAGCGCACAATTTCCCGAAAATAAAACCCTGATTATCTAGACTGGCCCTGAAATATCTGATAGATGAAAACCGAGCTGTAACCCTGATATCCTCTGTCTGCGCACAAATATCATGCGTCTGATTTGCGAATATGAATTTAAATCACGAGTCAGATAGGAGAACCGGTTGGTCAAATTTTAGGGTGCAACACCATGAATCTGAAATGGTGAATCTGTTAAGCATACTGCAAAACTAGCCCTTGTCTATTGATTTGTCAAGACAAAGAACTGCTACAGCTTCCCGGATTAAGTTCCATACCCATGTCGTTACCATGCAAAGGATAAACTTGTTAAGAACCAAACATCAAACATTAGATGATCATGACTACATTATAAAACCACGATTCATTCACTTTCAATATCAAATACAGTCAATAATATCCAACCAACAATATTGGGCTGTCACCAGATGTAGACAATTTGCTCGAAGTTTTAGCAGCAGGCCTGATGTTAATAGGAAATAAGGTGTGATTTTACTGCAGCAAAAATCTGTATCAAAGAACTAAAAGAGTTTGAGATGGTCAAGGTGATTTGAATCCCCTTTCCAAAAGGGATTAATTGACATATCAAGATAAAGAAGAAAAACTTTAACTCCATGTTCATGCATCCTGCCAAACTCGAGCTTTAATCCAGTTGAGGGTACTGACGAAAACCACAAAACAACAACTCAGTTAGAAGCAATGTTGACGCCGTCATCGAGACAATCACGTTTTCCTCAACAACTTCCTTCTAACGATTTGCCTGCATAAAAATATATCAAAAACAACAAAAACAGATTATTGACTAGTCTTGAAAGTAGTAATCAAAATACTAAAATTGGAATCGACACAAGCTTTGAATCAAAACCATGTTCTTTTCTTTCCAAAACATTTACAGACAGGTTCAATTGAAAACAGAAGGTTTTTCCAAACACAATCAAACTGTTTAATTTTCTTATAGTCAAATAGAGTCAAGGCAATAATAGGGTGTTCAAGAGAAAATCGGAATTCACAGCACTATATTTCTTTCCAAAACCACTCAGATACGCATTTAATTTCGAGACTTATAAAAGGAGTCACACAAACATGATACAGGGGCAGTTGTTGCACCCCAAAATTTGCCCAACATTTCTTTACCTAGCTTATGTTTCATTTCATTCACATTAGCATTATGATTGCATTTCATTGACATGTATGCAGGAGATCAAGAGGTATGATTACCAATCAAGAGCTATACAAGACTGTGAGGCTAGCTAGAGAAAGTTATTCAAGTGTTCAAGGGTTGATATCCTTGTCAGAGAAGTTAAAAGATCCTCAGAGAGACTGGTTGAAGCCAAGTGTGTAGGTCTCCTAACTTGAGAGTTGTGGAAAGCCATCAGATGATTCTGAGGTCATGGAAATGGACTTGAGGTCTTGAGAGAGCTCATGAGAAGTTTTGAAGATCACTTTGGGGCCTAGACAGGTCATTGTGCAAGATTAAGAAGACTCAGCCATGAGTGGTGCAACTAGGGTTTGACTGGGTCAACCCTAAGTCAACTGAGGATTTGAAGGAGGTTGGTGTCGCTTGTGCGAAAATAAGGTGCCGGCATGACAGAAGAGTCGCCACCTTTCGTTATTTATCCCTCAGAGCGGGAAAGGAAACGATCGGAAAAACCTGACGAATAAGGGTAAGACAAGGTCGTCGCAACCATTGTCTGGGTTCGGGAGTCGGTTACGTAAGGGGAAGGTATTAGCACCCCTCACGTCCGTCGTACTCGACGGGATCCTCGCTTGTTTGTTTACTTGGACGGGTTGGTTTTATTCTATCTACCTATCAAGGCTGGCTGAAAAAGAAAAATGACTCGGCAAAGCGTCGCACTTTATGCCTACGTATTCTCATCAGAGAATGAGAAATCAGAGTCAACGTAGTTCGGCCTACGAAGGGTTAAGGTGGGGAAGGTTGCTCGCTAGGATATCGCATCCTATGCCTACGTACTTCCACACAGCATGGAAGATCAGAGCGAACGTAGTTCGGGAAACTACGGGTTATCTCCTAAAAGAAGTGTTTTTTTATTGTGTTTGCGATCTCAACCGCACTAGAGACTATGACCTGAGAGGGAATGCGTCCTTTCTCAGATAGCTTAAGGCTCGTAACGTACGAAAGAAATCATTCATGATTACTGTATTTTAAACTGCTTCGAGATGAGAAGAGAACAGGCCCAACTAGGAGGGAGACTATCAAGTCCTACTGTTGTCATGCCATGGATTCATCCTATGGTTGAGGTTTGAACATGGAACTCCTAGATATTGTCATGCATAGGTTTCAACCTAAAGTTCTATCACATCCTCCCTTGAACAAGGAAGAATGGAAGTCCTACGGGAAAGGAAAACGAAAGGAAGAAACGGAAATACAAGTAATAACCGCATATAAATGAACATGAATATAGCAATGATAAATGCGATGAAAAGGAGGGAGGAAGGTTCATCTCAACCTCAAGCCCATTCATGGATGGAATAAGAAAATACCAAGTGATCAAATGCAAAGAATCGAGTGAAAACTCCGAATGAAACGCGTAATCCACTATTTGGAATCGCAACGTGCTATCATGCAAACAAGTCGATAATCGGGCAAGCTACACATACAAATAACAGCCACCTAAGGGTCTTCCAATACCTCTAACCTATCTACAATAAGAAATATAAGCCACGGCGTTCATCACGCAAACACAAAGCGGCCGTTGGAGCCTTAACAAAAATAAAGTCCGTTCGGAAGTCCAAATTACAAGTTCGAATACAAAACATAAGAAATATAGCAAAAGGTGCTAAAAAATTCAAATAAAAATATCCAATGCCCTACATCAAGCCACAAACCAGGGGTGAGAGATACCACAAAAATATCCAAAGATAAATGGTCAAACAAGATGAAAACATTGCAAGATATCTCATGTATACCAAAGGAAAGATTAAAGTGGAGCATGTTAAAGAAAGCATCCAAAACCAATTAAAATGGTACAATAAAATTCCCACAAAAATATATCACAATACCTCAACGTGTGTATGAGATCCTTGCAAAAGGATTGACATTTAAATTGTGTTTTGATAGGTCAAAGAAATTCAACAAAATGATAGCACCAGCATTGGCCTTTTTATGACGACCCAAATGTAAAAAATCCAAAGAAAATGTCAAAAAATGGTAAAATTATAATTCCAGTTTTATTAAATCCTAGACATCTTATAGATTCATCACAAAAAAATGGGGATCAAAAAGACTAATTTTC
This sequence comes from Lathyrus sativus, assembly GCA_963859935.3. Lineage (NCBI taxonomy): Eukaryota > Viridiplantae > Streptophyta > Magnoliopsida > Fabales > Fabaceae > Lathyrus > Lathyrus sativus. The sequence goes on along the minus strand of OZ012740.1, from coordinate 239,711,476 downwards.
CTATTTTTTATGATATTTAGAAGTCAGAATACAAAACAGAAAAAATAAAAGAACATATGGAATAGCATGAACACATGAGAAAACAAGAGAAATAGTGAGAATAAATAAAAGTGCAGCTGCCAAGGATCGAACAGGGGTGTGGGGGGGTCAAAAATGCTGAGTTGGCGTGCCACCTCAATTAATGAGGGATGAGATGGCAGCTCGCGTGGCGCAAGGAGGGTTGTTGGATATGGTGACCGGGTCATTGCCTTGGATTGATCGGACGACATTGGTTCGTCTTCCTCGTTTTGAAAAAAGCTGGGAGGAAAACGGTGCAGAACCGTGCGCGGCCGGCCGGAGCTTCGCCGGCGGTCCTTCCCCAACCCCTATCTTCTTCAATTCTCAACCAAACGAGACGTTCTTTAGATCGATTTTGTGGGATTTTTCGCAAGGAACTTGAATATCCAATTATTTTTCACTGAAATGGTCTCTAACTCAAAAACCGTTTATGAATCTCAAACTTTCAAGAACCAAAAATGTCATGAAAATGCCTTTTTTTTGTACTGGAATCCATGTGGGGGATGAGAGGAATGTAATGCTACAAAAATGGCACAAGAAAGATTAGCAATTATTGAGATATATTGATTTGTTAGTACCTCTAAAAAATGATTCTTAAAGCTTCAAAGAATCACCAAAGCTTCAAGAAAATTATGTGGAAAGGTTCAAGGATTCATGATAGAGGTATTGGAATGGAAGAAAAGTCTTGGAATGGAGGAAAAACGAAAATTGGATTTTGAGGTGGAGCTTACTTTTTTGTGTTACTACAACAATGGTGTTGCACTAAAAACTTCTCAAAAATTGATGGAAAAATTCTATGGAGTATATTGAATTAATTGGTAATGAGAAAGGATAAAAAAGTGGAGAGAAAAAAGGATTGAAAAAATGGAAATTCAAAGTATGTGAAAGTGTGGGAAAAAATGAAAAAAAAATTCAATATGATTTGAAAATGGATTCAACATCAACCATCACCAACCTTGACCACATTGTGATCTAACCAATATATAGAAACCAATGGAAGAGTCTAGACTCATCTAGAAACTTTGAGAATCATTTAGAAAGTCATGGAACTTCTCTTGTCATGACATATTGCATTATCTCCTTTCATGCCTTAAACCTTTCAATCTTGTGTCAAAAACTCCTTACATGAGGTATTGGGATTGAATGAGTGAAAAAACAAGCTAAACCTTGCCTTATGCCAAGTTTCTCAAAGATTCCTTAATATGCAAGCATGAATTTTACAAAGTATCATCCATTTTAAGACCTCAAATCAAAATTCTACTTGAACCATTGTTTTTAAAATAATGTTTGCAGTCAAAATGACATATTGGATGACCTATTTTGGATTTGTACATCTCCTAAACCAAAATTTCATTTCAACTTTTTCAACTTATAAGCCATTTACAAGCCATTTGCACCACTTTTAAAAATCCATGCTCTAAGCTTTTACAAACTTTCACACCCTTTTTTCTAGGCTTAAAATCCCATTTTGAACAACGTTTATGTTTTGAGTTCTTCCATTTGAGGCTTGGAAATAGGAGATATGGCCTTTGCTTAAAATGACCTATAATCATCAAATGACCACAATACCCCTGTCTTGCTCAATCCATAAGTTGAGTTCTACAAATCCTATCAAGAACTTCTAGTACTCTCTAGAAAGCTAAGAAGATGCTCTTAAACATTCATGTTGACCAAGAAATCATAGGAATCATCCTACTAGGGCAAAAGTTGTCTGCAAGTTGGGTGACTTTCAAGGACCCAGATTCACACACCTCAGCTGACCTGTAATTTGTCAAAACCATAAATTGAGCTCTGCAACTCCTATCAAGGACTTCTACCACTCAAATTAAAGCTAAGAACAAGCTCTACAACATTAATGTTGTGGGGAAGATGAGATAACAATCACATCTTGAGCTAAAACTGCCTGGAAGATAGGGATCAAACTAGGGTTTTTCACTGTCAATCCTTGGAAACCCTAACTCAAAACTTCTCGAACTCTTCAATCATGATGAGTTGGTCTAGGAATCATCTTTATAACATCTCCATACATCATTCCATGATATCATGGCCCTTGGATTAGGTCTCAACCTTCTCCAAATCCTCAGTTATCCTAGGGTTGACCCAGTCAAAACCCTAATTCTACCATTCATGGTTGAATCTTCTGAATTCTTGCACAATGACCTCTCTAGGCTCCATGATGGCTTTCAAGACATCTGATATACTTTCTCAAAGCTTCAAGTTCATTCTCAAAGTCTCTGAATCATCTGAGGAGTTCCCACAATTCTCAAGCTAGGAGACACACAACTCTGGTTTCAGCCAATTCTCTTGAACTTTCTGATGAAGGTATCAACCTGCAAACACTTGATGGGTAAATAATTGTTGGTCAAATTTTGGGGTGCAACAGCTGCCCCTATTCAAACGGCTTGAACCTGACTGGGTGAGAAGCGAACGGCTCTCAGCCAATCAAGGTGCGAGACGATTGAATACCGGTAAACCCGAAAATTTGCCAACTGCACGAGCACATGATACTCTACGGAGAACAAACCTTCGAACACTGCAACACTAGCTGCTCAACAACTAGCTGGAGAAATATCGATCTGACATTGCCGTCAGTTATCCACGTTAACTTCTTCTGACATTGCCTTCAGACAACCACGACACCCAACATCACCGCTGGAAGACTAAACCTGATATCGCCGTCGAACAATCAAAATACCCCGCATCGCCGCTGGAGAACTAAATCTGATATCACCGTCGAACAATCAAAATACCCCGCATCGCCGCTGGAGAACTAAATCTGATATCGCCGTCGAACAATCAAAATACCCCGCATCGCCGTTGGAGAAAATACAATACTGAACAATCCTGACCTGGGGTTCACCCCTGGTAAATGGAACAAAAGGTACACTTGCGTATTTGGAGCTACCCTGCTGGGGATGAGAGACTCAGCCAAGCATACTCTGATCTGGGGTTCACCCTCAGAACCATAACGAACATCCAAATACTACTGCATACTGAGCCCACCGTAGAACTTCAACATTAAAGATATATGAAACCCCGGCCCCTGGCCACTTCCAGCTTCAGCTAGAAAAGATCTTTAAGTACTTCTGAATATGAATGGAACCCTGGCCCCTGGCCACTCCAGATCCGCTGGAGAATCCTTAATTTCTTCTAAAGATAGATGAAACCCTGGCCCCTGGCCACTCCAGATCCGCTGAAGAATCTTCAAGTTCTTCTAAAGATAGACATCCTTGGCCTTCAAGGATATAAACCTTGCCCGTCGGCGATTCCAGCTTCAGCTAGAAAAGATCTTCAAGTACTTCTGAAGATAAACATCCTTGACCTTCAAGGATGTAAACTTTGCCCGTCGGCAACTCTGCAGGAGGTATCTTCGACTTCAGTCTGAAGAAATGGTCCTTGGCCTTCAAGGATACATGGGTCTGCCTTCAGGCAACTCCACCTCTGCTATAGAGTATCCGTGACTTCAGTCAGGGATATACTTCGGCCTTCAGTCCGAAAAATGAATCCTAGGTCATTCATGACCTTTGGGATAACCTTGCCTTCAGGCACCTTCGCTTCAGCTCGGGAAATCTGTGACTTCAGTCAGAGAAATGGTATCCTGAGCCATTCATGACTCTACGGGGATTCAAACATTTTTTGCCTTCAGGCAAAACTCCGCTTCAGCTGGAGAAACATCTTCGACTTCAGTCAAAAGAAAAACTATTCACTTGATCGCAATCAATCATCACCTCAGGACAACCGACTTGGTCTTCAGGCCAACACGGATCACCTCGTTATATATACAAGCTTTGGAACCTTGTCTTCAGCCACACGTTGATTCATCAACAAGGAAATCTGAATCCATAGGAACCTTCTGATATCGCCTTCAGGCGTTTACGAAGTCAATCTTCAGATTAGACATCACTGTTGGAGCAGACATATCACGCTGCTATTCTCTTGACATCCTGTTAAGTCGTTGCTAAATAAAAGCAAACATACCGGGTCACCGGACATAATCACCAGGTTAACAACTCTGTTGAGGAGAGAGGAATGAGGGTTCACCCAAACAATCCTGACGACTCACTGGGGAAAAGGAAGAAGGTTTCACCCAAACAACCTTGTAGACTTTGCTGCAGAAAGACGAGAGAGTTCACCCAAACGACTTCGACAACTGCTGGAGAATAACGAGAGAGTTCACTTAGACGATTCCTACCAACTTTACTGAGGAGCAAGTACTTCTACTCGAGAGCACGGTAACCACCTGGTTCATGCTTCATATGCAAATGCTGGAAAAATGGGCGTAATGCTCCGCGCGAAACGGAATGCTACGCTTTTGAGTAAATGTTATGCAATCATGCAAGGAAATGCCCCAGCAAAATAAATGTCGGGAAGAGGAACCATCCACTCGGGGAGAGTAACCATTATGCTGAGGAAGAGCTACCCTTCAAGGGAGCTGCATTTTCTGCCGATCTCATCTGGACTTACACTTGAGGATGACGGGCTCCTCCGGAGAACACAACCCATCAGGCTGATCAACACACTATCCTCTACTATACTCTGCATGGGGAAAGCGATAAACGCCCTGAACGGCTCTCTGGGAAACGACCCTTCTAGGGAACATAGCCTTCAGGCTACAAGACACTCAGGTCATCGAATTCTCAAACTGACGGGATAAACAAACTTCAGCTTGCTGGACAATCCTTCAGGATCTGCTTGGGGAAACATTTCATCTACCACTCATGGCTGTGCTCGGCTGGGGATATCAATCTGCCTGCCTGCTGCTGGGGAAAAGACCCCTACTCTATTGGGGATTCTAGAAATCATCCCGGGCAACTCTTGCTGGGGATGCTACTGGGGAGCTCAGGAATCATACTAAGCAAACAACTCGGGAAATTGCGCTGAGGTCTTAAGAATCACCTTAAGCAAACGGCCCTGCTGAGGAATTCAAGAATCGTCTTGAACTGAAGACTTCGCTGGGGATCTCAAAAATCATCTTGAGCGAGCGACTGTGGGGATTACACCGGGGTCTTAAGAATCATCCTAAGAAAACGACCTTGTTGGGGAGAATGTCAGGAATCATCCTGAGCAACTGGTCCTTTGGTGGAACACCTGTAAAACAAGAATGATAATAACCTAGATCATGCGTATGATGCCTATGCTTCGGCGCCCTTCCCCACACGGTGGGAATGCTATGCGTTTATGCTAAATGCTATGCAATCATGCACAATGCTATGCAATCATGCACAATGATGCGATCCCGTCAGCAAAATAAATGCCGAGGGGAAATTCTCCTGTCAAGGAGAAAGAACTACTCAGATAGAGGAATCATCCTGCTGAGGAGAATGTGGACACGCCAATATCAATCGGACTCTGTCTGGGGAAATGATCCTCAGTTGACTGCTGAAGGAAAGCGATATCAATCGCGAGAATAAACTGCGGGGCCGCCATAGCTACTTTTCTGGGGATGATGACTCTGTGGGGAGACAACTTCAGCTGCTCAACACTCCACTGGGGAAAATGAATCATGGTCTGATCAACTCCCAAGGATTCGGCTCTCTTGGACATCTGCGAACTCGGCGGAGGAAGGAGAAATCATTCTGCTTCGCTGGAGAAAGTGCGACTCTGGGGAAATACAGCATCAACTGTTCAATGCTCTGCTAGGAAAACCACTCACGGTCTCAACTGCTTCCAAGGATTCTGCTTTTCTGCGGACTCAGCCGGGGAGAGAAATCATTCTACTTCACTGGAGAGTACGACCCTGGTGAGGAATTTCAATTTCGCTAGGGAAGAAAGAATCATCTGACTTCGGGGGAGAGTACAACTCTGCAGGGGAATACAACATCGGTTGTTCCAATACTCTACTGGGGGAAGAGGGAATCATCCGACTTCGGGAGAGAATACGGCTCTGGTGAGGAATTTCAATTCCGCGGGAGACTTCAGTCTGGCACCATCAGTTACTGCATCCTTCGGCATACGAACAGCTTCCTACAAGACTTGCACTTGTGACCCGGTGCTGGTGGGACACCTGCTTCGGCGACTTTACTGGGGAAAACACGAGCTTCGGCACCCGAACATTTCTATGAAACCTACACTTGTGACCCGGTGCTGGGGGAGAATACGAGCTGCTGCGCGCGACTCAGCCGATGAGGTGGCGTTCCTTCAGGACGCGTCCGCTTGGGGACGAGAATCCTCTCTGCCTGGGGGAGACATATCAATGCTCATGGCTTCGCATTCAGACTCTGCGGAGGAGAGACTACTGAACTCTGCTGGAGAAGGAGGACTTGCCCTGCTTCGGGGATATCAATCCTGGTCTACTGAGGGCAATCTTGACCCTAATCTGATAAGGGATAAGCGCTATCTCAATTTGCCGCAGTCTCAAACTGTACGGGGGGAACAACCTTAAACCGTACATCTCTGCTGAGAAACGATCCTGGTTCAACAACGTCAACACAGGGAATACAGACTACCAATCATGGAACCGAGTAACAGGTTAGGCTGTAGGATAACAACCCAATGCCAGCAAGGCTTCTTCAGAAGGCTCAGGTTTTGGCAGGGTAAGGACACGACCCCCCGACACTCAATTCTTGCTAGGGCGAACAAACTCGTTTGAACAACTTGCCCCAGTACAATTCAACTTGCCCCAATCCGACTTTTGGGAATAATTCATTCTGAACAAAAACAGCTGGCGACAAGACAATCCTCAGATGGCCTGTCCCGACATCTATACAACGGGAGGACTCATCTTCCACTAACCAACTCTCAGCATGGTTGGCTTCAAAATCTCTGAAGTAGTTTGCCCCTGAACGAGCGATGAGCGACTCAACACGCCCTGAGTGGACACTGGAGGGATCTGCCCTCAAATCGCAAGAATTCTGGATAATTGCCCCTGATCGGGTCTCGAGAAGATTCACTTCCGATCAACCGCTTCTTGCATAAACTGCCCCATAATCAACTAATACTCCGGGACTTGTCCTCAGAAAAACTGATTCCAAACTCACAGGAAGTCAATGCCCCAGATTCACAGGGCTTCGCAGCATACCATTCTTATCCAGACCTCTGACGATTCAGTCCTGATTGACTATTCCCTGTTGAAGTTCCTCTGTATCAGCTACTGACCTGCAATTAAAATTGTTTATTCACGAATGGTAATTCTAATGCAGTGTTCATGCAAATTTCGAAAAAATATACTGTCACTCATTTACGTGTCATGCTAGTGAGTGACGAATGAACCAAAGAGTTCAAACGTAGTGCTGATGTGATCAGTGAAAAATACAATAAGGATATGATTAGCAAATCATGAAGGAGTCAGGTTACTCAACCTTATCGTAATGCGCTTTCAGAATAAACCCTGCCTCAATTAGGTCTTTTAAGGGTTGTATCGTGGTCGGGTTCACGGTTCGTGAAACAAAGGATATTTGGCTCAAATTATGATTTGTACCCACCCCTTCTACGTGATGATCTTCGATCCTAAAGTCCAGTTAACTTAGCTCGAGCGCTCGCCTCTTCGAGAGGTATGTTGAACATTGGGAACAACTGGTTAAAGAACTCACAAGGTGTTTCGGAGTGACAGTTACTCCTTTTTGTTTTCGGTGTCTGTATCTACACGACTTTGTCCTTGTTTGAGGATTTTTCTTTTTATTTAATCCTTTCTTTTTCATTCATTTTTTTTATTCCCTAATTTTTGCCTGGACTGACTCCTTTTGAGTTCTTTTCGATTTTTCCTTTTGAAGTCCAGCGGGATGCCCTGATTTTTTGCCTAAGTATTTGCTTTCTAGCTTTTTTCTTTTCCTTTTTACTTAGCGGGCTTTCTTATTCCCCCTTTTTTTTTGGAACGAGTCTTGCGACACTGGTTGTCTTGATTACTCCGAAAGGATTATAACCGTCTCACTCCTGATTGGTGATGTTTAACCATTGTGGTTGATGAGGTACGACCTCTGGCGAGGAATATGATGTGATTGGTCCTCGAAGGACGACACTCCTCTATAAGACTTGAACGCTCGATCAAGCTAACTGACAACTACCCTGCCCCGGGTTAAGATGTAAGGGTTAAAAAGTCCGAAAGAAATTCCTACATCTCGGCTCGAAGTGGTTAACAAGGGATTCTCTTCCTTATCTCTCTGGTGTTTAGGGATTTGAAACAATGCCTTATACGTCATCGGCAAAGTTTTATCTGAAAGCAATACGATCATTGATTATGAGTATTCAGTTTCATCATCCTCCCTCCGCTCATTGCTAATCATAGTGATAAAGTGGAGTGAATAAAATGCAAGTGTCAGTGCAATGCAGTAAATGAGTGACAACGACATAACTAATTCAGAAAAATGCATAGTCACTTTATTAATATTACCATTCGAAACATACAATGTTTAACAGCAAGTAGTAACTAACAGAAAAGAAACTACAAATGCAAATGGTAAAAAGTCCGAGGACTGCCAATGCTGAGGACGTCTGCCTGTCTGGACCACCGGCTTCTGGAAATAACCCTCTGAATCTGCGAGCTCAAACAGCTGAGAGGTTGTCACGTACAACCAAAACTCCGTCTGGAAAGGAAATACACCCTTTGTCGATCAATTGTTGCACTTTCTCCTGGAAAGCCTTGCAATCTTCAGTTGAATGCCCCGGAGATCCACCATGGTAACCGCACTTAACATGAGGATTGTACCCTGGAGGGTAAGGCTCTGGCACGGGCTTGAGAGCTTTCGGTTCCACCAAGGAATTCTGAATCAACAGTGGAAGAATCTGGCTATACGGCACAGGCACTGGATGGAAAGAAGCATTCCTTTGTTCTAAGTGGTTGCGAGGTCTTTTGTGATCCTGGTGTTGGTATTCTTTCCGCCCAGGAGCAAGAGGTCGTCGTTTCTGAATGGCAACGGTCCCTTGTTTAGGCGCTTGCGTCCTTGAACTTGATCCAGGTAGAAACTGCGAGCGAGGCGATTCAGTCACCAAAAGTCGCGGGACATATTCAAGATCTTTCTCAGCTTCAGGCAAAGGAGTGGAATCATTCACCTCTCCTGCAGGGTACGGGATAAACTTTCCCGATGCTCTCATGCCGCCCAGAACAAGCCTAATTTTTCTTGAGTCAATAAGGTCTTGAATCTTATTCTTGAGAGCCTTACATGTTTCAACATGGTGCCCTGGTGCTCCTGAGTGGAAATCACAACGTATGTTGAGATCAACGTCTGGTGACATGTCACCTGGTGGATCCGAGGTCCGAAGCTTGAGAATGCGGTTCTGAACCAACAGTGGCAACAGCTGGGCATAACTCACAGGTATGGGGTCCACAGCTCTATCCAGTAGCTTCTTCTTTTGATTATGACCTTCAGGGTTATTCTGAGATGCCTGGCGCGGCTGCTGACGAGACAGGTCTCGAGTTTCATGCTGTGTAGAGGATCCACGAGGTCCATTTGGCTTCAGCACAGGCGGCACTGCCGACAATGGGGGAAACACTTTGGTCTCCTCCTTGGGTGCTTGACCACTATCCTTTTTTAGCATACTTCTCACCACTCCCATGAGAAAGCTCAACTGATTCTGCAGCTGCTGATTCTCTTCTCTGAGTACCTGCTGGTCCAGACGCACTGCCTGTATGTCATTCATGACCTGCCCCAGCTGGCTTTGGATTTTCCCCAGTTCAGCTTGTACCTGCTCCATTAGTCTGAGTTGCTCGATTCTGAGTCAAAACCTGCAAACACAAGGGTTAGAAGACAAGCCCCGGCTTCTGTCATGCAAGATGAATTATGCTAATGTCATGGGTGTCTATACGTTTAGGAGATCACCCCTAATTCTGGTGTCAACGTGCTAACATAGTGTCAATGCAGTGATAAGACTGGATCCATTCATGGAAGAAAATATCTCATATTGCTCGGGACACCAGGATCAGGGTACGAAACGCGCCTGCAGCACAGACACATGCTAATGGAATGCAAACATGAATATGCAAGCTAATGCAAAATGCAGTCATGCAATAATATATCCCGGTAACTGCTATGGAGATTCGGTATCAACAATCACTGATGAGAAGAAAACCCCGGTGTAAGACCACTAATCGGATCTGCTAAGAACGACCCTCTGATAAGACCAAGATTCTGCTCTGTCAAGAACAAATGTCTGATAACAAGGACCCCGGATGTATGATCAAGAAATATCTGCTGATGAACTCTTCAGACCCCAAATCAAAAATCTGCCCTATCAAGAACAAACAACATCTGCTGATGAGATCTTCAGACCCCAAAATCTGCTCTATCCGGAACAAACCACTGATGGCAATACTCTGATCAAAACCTGCTCTATCAAGAACAGACATACACCCGATGATAAGATCCTCTGATCAAAACCTGCTCTATCAAGAACAGACAAATCTGCAACTGAGAACCCTGGTACCAACATAACTGATTCACTGTCAAGAAAACCAGGTAGTCTGAAGGTCAAAGTTTCCTGCAATAAACCCAGCCCGCTCACAGGTATGGACCTAAACTGACTCAACGTACGGCATCATATGCGGTCGTCAGCGTCACAGACTTTCAGGGTTGATGATACGATTCCCAGAAGGAGTGGCATCATCAAATCCTGAAGAGGCCTCACTTAGCCAACTTCCAAATGATCGGTCCCCAGAGTCGACAATCCAACTAACCAGCAACCCGAGCCACCCAAAGGGCAGGACAGGAGGCCAACCAGAAGAACCTCGTCTGAGTGTAGATTTCGCGGGACACTAGGACATGCAAAGCACGTGCGCGCCCACTAATCTCTACTCTAAGTCTAGGTGCACTCAAGCCCAGGTCCGGCTTCTCACTCATCAGAACTCCCATCCCACAACAACACAAATAATCATGTTATACTGAAAATAACATGCGGGAAATAAAGTGCGAGAAGTAAAAACGCGATAAATAAACGCAACCCAACAAGCAAACACACAAGCGATAGGATTGACTCTCTTAAGGGACGTTGGATCCCAAAACTGACTCGCTTTCGGGACGTTGGATCCCTAGGACACTATCAAGTCCCCAGCAGAGTCGCCAGCTGTCGCTTGCGCGAAAATAAGGTGCCGGCATGACAGAAGAGTCGCCACCTTTCGTTATTTATCCCTCAGAGCGGGAAAGGAAACGATCGGAAAAACCTGACGAATAAGGGTAAGACAAGGTCGTCGCAACCATTGTCTGGGTTCGGGAGTCGGTTACGCAAGGGGAAGGTATTAACACCCCTCACGTCCGTCGTACTCGACGGGATCCTCGCTTGTTTGTTTACTTGGACGGGTTGGTTTTATTCTATCTACCTATCAAGGTTGGCTGAAAAAGAAAAGAAAAATGACTCGGCAAAGCGTCGCACTTTATGCCTACGTATTCTCATCAGAGAATGAGAAATCAGAGTCAACGTAGTTCGGCCTACGAAGGGTTAAGGTGGGGAAGGTTGCTCGCTAGGATATCGCATCCTATGCCTACGTACTTCCACACAGCATGGAAGATCAGAGCGAACGTAGTTCGGGAAACTACGGGTTATCTCCTAAAAGAAGTGTTTTTTATTGTGTTTGCAATCTCAACCGCACTAGAGACTATGACCTGAGAGGGAATGCGTCCTTTCTCAAATAGCTTAAGGCTCGTAACGTACGAAAGAAATCATTCATGATTACTGTATTTTAAACTGCTTCGAGATGAGAAGAGAACAGGCCCAACTAGGAGGGAGACTATCAAGTCCTACTGTTGTCATGCCATGGATTCATCCTATGGTTGAGGTTTGAACAGGGAACTCCTAGATGTTGTCATGCATAGGTTTCAACCTAAAGTTCTATCACATCCTCCCTTGAACAAGGAAGAATGGAAGTCCTACGGGAAAGGAAAACGAAAGGAAGAAACGGAAATACAAGTAATAACCGCATATAAATGAACATGAATATAGCAATGATAAATGCGACGAAAAGGAGGGAGGAAGGTTCATCTCAACCTCAAGCCCATTCATGGATGGAATAAGAAAATACCAAGTGATCAAATGCAAAGAATCGAGTGAAAACTCCGAATGAAACGCGTAATCCACTATTTGGAATCGCAACGTGCTATCATGCAAACAAGTCGATAATCGGGCAAGCTACACATACAAATAACAGCCACCTAAGGGTCTTCCAATACCTCTAACCTATCTACAATAAGAAATATAAGCCACGGCGTTCATCACGCAAACACAAAGCGGCCGTTGGAGCCTTAACAAAAATAAAGTCCGTTCGGAAGTCCAAATTACAAGTTCGAATACAAAACATAAGAAATATAGCAAAAGGTGCTAAAAAATTCAAATAAAAATATCCAATGCCCTACATCAAGCCACAAACCAGGGGTGAGAGATACCACAAAAATATCCAAAGATAAATGGTCAAACAAGATGAAAACATTGCAAGATATCTCATGTATACCAAAGGAAAGATTAAAGTGGAGCATGTTAAAGAAAGCATCCAAAACCAATTAAAATGGTACAATAAAATTCCCACAAAAATATATCACAATACCTCAACGTGTGTATGAGATCCCTGCAAAAGGATTGACATTTAAATTGTGTTTTGATAGGTCAAAGAAATTCAACAAAATGATAGCACCATCATTGGCCTTTTTATGACGACCCAAATGTAAAAAATCCAAAGAAAATGTCAAAAAATGGTAAAATTATAATTCCAGTTTTATTAAATCCTAGACATCTTAAAGATTCAGCACAAAAAAATGGGGATCAAAAAGACTAATTTTCCTATTTTTTATGATATTTAGAAGTCAGCATACAAAACAGAAAAAATAAAAGAACATATGGAATAGCATGAACACATGAGAAAACAAGAGAAATAGTGAGAATAAATAAAAGTGCAGCTGCCAAGGATCGAACAGGGGTGTGGGGGGGTCAAAAATGTTGAGTTGGCGTGCCACCTCAATTAATGAGGGATGAGATGGCAGCTCGCGTGGCGCAAGGAGGGCTGTTGGATATGGTGACCGGGTCATTGCCTTGGATTGATCGGACGATATTGGTTCGTCTTCCTCGTTTTGAAAAAAGCTGGGAGGAAAACGGTGCAGAACCGTGCGCGGCCGGCCGGAGCTTCGCCGACGGTCCTTCCCCAACCCCTATCTTCTTCAATTCTCAACCAAACGAGACGTTCTTTAGATCGATTTTGTGGGATTTTTCGCAAGGAACTTGAATATCCAATTATTTTTCACTGAAATGGCCTCTAACTCAAAAACCGTATATGAATGTCAAACTTTCAAGAACCAAAAATGTCATGAAAATGCCTTTTTTTTGTACTGGAATCCATGTGGGGGATGAGAGGAATGTAATGCTACAAAATGGCACAAGAAAGATTAGCAATTATTGAGATATATTGATTTGTTAGTACCTCTAAAAAATGATTCTTAAAGCTTCAAAGAATCACCAAAGCTTCAAGAAAATTATGTGGAAAGGTTCAAGGATTCATGGTAGAGGTATTGGAATGGAAGAAAAGTCTTGGAATGGAGGAAAAACGAAAATTGGATTTTGAGGTGGAGCTTACTTTTTTGTGTTACTACAATAATGGTGTTGCACTAAAAACTTCTCAAAAATTGATGGAAAAATTCTATGGAGTATATTGAATTAATTGGTAATGAGAAAGGATAAAAAAGTGGAGAGAAAAAAGGATTGAAAAAATGGAAATTCAAAGTATGTGAAAGTGTGGGAAAAAATGAAAAAAAAATTCAATATGATTTGAAAATGGATTCAACATCAACCATCACCAACCTTGACCACATTGTGATCTAACCAATATATAGAAACCAATGGAAGAGTCTAGACTCATCTAGAAACTTTGAGAATCATTTAGAAAGTCATGGAACTTCTCTTGTCATGACATATTGCATTATCTCCTTTCATGCCTTAAACCTTTCAATCTTGTGTCAAAAACTCCTTACATGAGGTATTGGGATTGAATGAGTGAAAAAACAAGCTAAACCTTGCCTTATGCCAAGTTTCTCAAAGGTTCCTTAATATGCAAGCATGAATTTTACAAAGTAACATCCATTTTAAGACCTAAAATCAAAATTCTACTTGAACCATTGTTTTTAAAATAATGTTTGGAGTCAAAATGACATATTGGATGACCTATTTTGGATTTGTACATCTCCTAAACCAAAATTTCATTTCAACTTTTTCAACTTATAAGCCATTTACAAGCCATTTGCACCACTTTTAAAAATCCATGCTCTAAGCTTTTCCAAACTTTCACACCCTTTTTTCTAGGCTTAAAATCCCATTTTGAACAACTTTGATGTTTTGAGTTCTTCCATTTGAGGCTTGGAAATAGGAGATATGGCCTTTGCTTAAAATGACATATAATCATCAAATGACCAAAATACCCCTGTCTTACTCAATCCATAAGTTGAGTTCTACAAATCCTATCAAGGACTTCTAGTACTCTCTAGAAATCTAAGAAGATTCTCTTCAACATTCATGTTGACCAAGAAATCATAGGAATCATCCTACTAGGGCAAAAGTTGTCTGCAAGTTGGGTGACTTTCAAGGACCCAGATTCACACACCTCAGCTGACCTGTAATTTGTCAAAACCATAACTTGAGCTCTGCAACTCCTATCAAGGACTTCTACCACTCAAATTAAAGCTAAGAACAAGCTCTACAACATTCATGTTGTGGGGAAGATGAGATAACAATCACATCTTGAGCTAAAATTGCCTGGAAGATAGGGATCAAACTAGGGTTTTTCACTGTCAATCCTTGGAAACCCTAACTCAAAACTTCTCGAACTCTTCAATCATGATGAGTTGGTCTAGGAATCATCTTTATAACATCTCCATACATCATTCCATGATCTCATGGCCCTTGGATTAGGTCTCAACCTTCTCCAAATCCTCAGTTATCCTAGGGTTGACCCAGTCAAAACCCTAATTCTACCATTCATGGTTGAATCTTCTGAATTCTTGCACAATGACCTCTCTAGGCTCCATGATGGCTTTCAAGACATCTCATAGACTTTCTCAAAGCTTCAAGTTCATTCTCAAAGTCTCTGAATCATCTGAGGAGTTCCCACAATTCTCAAGCTAGGAGACATACAACTCTGGTTTCAGCCAATTCTCTTGAACTTTCTGATGAAGGTATCATCAACCTGCAAACACTTGATGGGTAAATAATTGTTGGTCAAATTTTGGGGTGCAACAGTTGGGACTTAATCCAAGAGCCATGTGATCATGGATTGATACATTGAGGTGTCATAAGGATGATTCCAAGGTTAACTCATCATGATTGAAGAGTTTGAGAAGTTTCAGGCTAGGGTTTCTAAGGCTTGACAGTGTAAAATCCCCTAGTTTGACCCCTATCTTCAAGGCAGTTTATCTCAAGATATGATTGTCATCTCATCTTACCTCCAACGTGAATGTTGTAGAGCATGGTCTTAGCTTTAATTTGAGTGCTAGAAGTCCTTGATAGGATTTGTAGAACTCAAGTTATGACTTTGACAAGTTACAGGTCATCTGAGGTATATGAATTTGGGAGCTTGAAAGTTACCCAACTTGCATGAAACGTTTGACCAAGAAGGATGATTCCTATGAACTTTTGGTCAACATGAATGTTGTTCCTTATCCTCTTAGCTTTCTAGAGAGTACTAGAAGTCCTTGATAGTATTTGTAGAACTCAAGTTATGGCTTTGACAAGTCAAGGGCATTTTGGTTATTTGGAGATTATAGGTCACTTCAACCATAAGGCCATAACTCCTATTTCCAAGCTTCAAATGAGAAAATGTTCAACATCAAACTTGTTCAAAATGGTGTTTTAAGGCTTGTAAATAGGTCATTAGATGTTGAAATTGCTTGTAGCTCAAAGTTGCAAAAATGACCTAAAATGAGGGTATAAGTTAAATGAACCAAAGTTGGAAATTGATATTTTTGATCTACACATCCAAACCAAGGCATGTAATAGGTCATTTTGACTCTAAAAAGCATTTTAAGAACATTGGTTTAGCCACATTTTTGAATTGAGGTCTAATTTGTGGACTTGCTTTGAAAAGTAGTTGCTTACATCATAAGTAACATGTGCAAAACTCAAACTCAAGGCATGAACAAGATCCCTTGCAAGCCAAACACTTCCAAAATGTCATGAGGGGAGAAATTGGAAGGAGTTGAGATTGGTTTCAAGCTGTTAACAGAAGTTGTGCATACAATGGCATATCATGAGAATTCAAGTGAACTTCTCATGTCATGAGAGATTGATCTTCTCATTGGAAGGATCTAGAGGTTTCTAGATCATCCACACAAGTTCTATATATGATAATGAGTTGATCCAAGGCCAAGGTTGGTGATGATGGAGGGAGAAAACTGAGCTTGCACTTTGAACTTTCTCATTGCAAATCCAAATCGGTTACAAGGTTAGAGGCCATTTCAGTCCTAGAAAGTGATCTCAATAGCTTGCTCTGAGGTTGGTGATCAGTTCCAGATCAAATTCAAGGCACTGTGGTGGAGGAATCGTGAAGTAGCCATTGGAGAGTGAAGCTTGCAACTCAGAATCGGATTTGATGATTCAAGAATATTCAACTCTTTTCTTTGCATACAGAAGATTGATTGTGATTCAGTGAAGGTTTCTGCAAGTTCTTGAAGGCTGAGTTGAAGATTCAACCCTTCTGTTTGTTCAAATTTACCAGGTATGTAGCTCTTGTGCCATGGCTTAAATTAGGTAGAATTAAGATGAATTGCTATGGTAGATGCATAGTAGAATGGTGTAGGAAGAATTCTGGATCATCAATTTGAGAATTAGTGACCAATTAGGGATATTGCCATTTTCGGTTGAGAATCGGTTCTTGTGAATCTTGAGGTTTCAGAGATAATTAAGGGCATGAATGAATTCGTGAGGAAATTTGGGACATGTTTCATTAAGGGATCGTGGCCTATGGTGGACTCTATGTTAAACTAGGGTTGTGGAACGATGACCGGAGCACCACCGGCGGTGGCCGTGGCTGAGCGCGAGGTTCAGAGATTCAAACGAAGAAGATGACTTTAGAGACCTTGGATTTAGGTGGACCTTTGACTGGAGAAGTGATCCAACGGCCACGCGTGTGTTTCATTTTGTGAAGGATCTGAACTTTAATGAAACGCATCGTTTCATTTAGTTGCTGATTGTGAGCTTAGTGATATAACTGATAACCACACCCCCCTGATGGCCCAATCCATTAATTGAACTAATTTCTATTTCTATCTGCACCGTGCATTTATTATTTTCTTTGGATTTTCATATTATTTTTCACTTTATTCATGGTTTTTGATAAAATCATAAAAAATGGAAAAATGATTCAATTGACCCCATTCTTTTTGAATTAGATTCATGATAGGGTCTAGTATTTTTTAGATAAAAAATATTATTATTTCATGCATTTTCTGATTTTTTGGGAATTTTCACATTTTAATTGATATTAAAATAGTCATGCTTGATGCTTGATTTTGTGGAATTTTGTGTGATCATGTGATGATGATTTTGATCCTGGTTTTTTGTGAGTAGTTAGCATAGATATGCATGCTCCCCATAGAATTTCCTCACATTTTTGTGATTAACATAGGTGGTAGTTTAGGTCGAAACCTTTAGAAGCTCCATTTTTAGGGTTTATGGTTGACACCTTTGGGTTTAGGACTTAATTTTAGAACTTAATAGATGATTTAGTCCCTGGTTTTTGTATGAGGAATTCTTAATTGAATTAGGATCCCTTAGGAATTTTTGTAGAAATATATAAGATAGTTTGCTATTTTTGATTGATTTTAGTTTAGGTGCTAGTTTTAGATGATTCTAAGGCACTAACTCAACTAGATTAACATCTTTAGTTCCCTTAGATTAGGGTTTTGTTTCTCTTGATCTTGGATGATGTTGAAGGCAAGTTGAAGATGCATTGGATTGCTTGAAGAGGCTTGGATTTGAAGATCTTCCCTTCTTGTGGTGTAGTTTTGATTAGGCTAAGATTAGGGTTTTGTAGGCAGAGCTTCTAGATAGTTCTCTCCCTTCATAAACATGGAAAATGTTGATCCATTCCATTCTTCCCTATGATGAAAGGTCCCTTTGTAAAGGCATCATCCCTCCTTTGGTAGGATGTGTGGCTCTTTACAAATTGGTAGAACCCTTAAGGGTCCCTTTCTCTGATGACAGAATGCTTAGTGGTGACCTTTGGTCTTCACTCTGCTACCACTCATCCAAACTCTGCTCTTGATAGATGAATCTTTCTCCCTTGTTAGAGGATGGAGTTCCTTGCTTGAAGAATATTGGAGGATGGAGTTGATACTTCCATGTGATTGAAGATTACTCTGAGAAGCTAAAGCTTGTAGATGAAGAAGACCAAGGTGATACTGGTAAAGCAAAGAGAGCTGAAGCTTAAAGACCAAGTTGATACTGGTAAAGCAAAGAGAGCTGAAGCTTGAAGAGTAAGTTGATACTTGTGAGGAATATCCAATTGAGATTGAGTGAAAAGCTGAGGCTGGAGGAAGAAAGAATAAGTTGATACTTATGTTTGATGGGTTGAAACTTTGGAGGAGCAAGTTGATACTTGTTCTTGAGGATGATAGCCTTGAAGGGTGATTGAAGTCTGAAGACTGAGCTGCTGGCAGAAGATTGCCTTGCTGTGAAGCTGTGGGAGTGGTTGATCTGCTTTCCTTTCTTGTCTGTTTTCTCTCCTGTATTGATGTGGCTTGTTTGACTTGCTTAATGCATTAGAATAAGTTCATATCTAGACTGATGTAAGCTAGGAGCATGATTGCACTAGAGGTTGAGTTGCTCCCTCTACTTGTATTTTTACTGTATGGCTTTGCTTGCGGGTATTCGGTAGAGCCCAGCTCCCTTGCCCATGTGGTTTGTGTTTGCTTGATAGCATTTTATTTCTTCTGTATGATTGCAGTCACTGATATCTTGCTTGATAGCACTTTATTTTATTTCTTATGTATGATTGCAGTTATTCATATCTGGCTTGAGGTTGAGATGAGCTTGTGGAGGCTGATGCCTCACACACATTTCCTCCCTCACTTGCATTGCATGCATTTTACAGTCATTTACTGTTTACTGTTTAAGCTGATGCTTTATCTGTTTCTGTTTATCATTGACATGATCCCCTAGGACTCTCACTTCCTTTGATAAGGAAGTGATGATAGAACTTTAGGTTGTAACCTATGCATGATAACTTCTAGGAGTTCCCTGTTTCAAACCTCAACCATAGGATGAATCCTTGGCATGACAACATTAGGACTTGATAGTCTCCCTTTAGTTGAGCCTGCTCTCTCTTCTCATCTCGAAACAAATCAAAATACAGTAATAAAGGTTAACTGACGTCGTACGTTATGAGCCTTAAGCTATCTGAGAAAGGATTGTTGGAGAGCTTCTTTTCAACAGTCTGGATGTTTAGTATGGCACCCTTTGGGTGACATGCGACGCATTCACTCTCAGGTCATAGTCTCTAGTGCGATACTAGTTGCAAACAACCATACAAAACAGTTCTTTTGTAAAAGACAGAAAACAAACTTCAAACCTTTTTGCCCCATGGGCCCGTAATTCAAAGGAAGCTTTTCTGAAGAAAAGAGTGTCGTTAAACTTCAGCGCCACCGCAAACAGGCTTTGTCCCTAACTGCTGGAACTGCTGCTTAACCCTACTCGATAAAACAGATGAATCTGAATCCCCGTAATCCGTATTATCCCGAACTACGTAAGCTCTGATCTCTCATACCTGTTGAGAGTACGTAGGCACAATACTGACGTATTGGCGAGCCACCTTTCCCGTAACCCGTAGTAGGTCGAACTACGTTAACTCTGATTTCTCATTCTCTGATGAGAATACGTAGGCATAAAGTGCGACGCTTTGCCGAGTCATTTTTCTTTTCTTTTTAAGCCAGCCTTGATAGGTAGATAAATAAAACCAACCCGTCCAGTAAACACAACAAGCGTGGATCCCGTCGAGTACGACGGACGTGAGGGGTGCTAATAACTTCCCCTTGCGTAACTGACTCCTGAACCCAGACAATGGTTGCGATGACCTTGTCTTATACCTTTTCGTCTGGTTTTTCCGATCGTTTCCTTTCCCGTTCTGAGGGATAAATAACGAAAGGTGGCGACTCTTCTATTTTGCCGGCACCTTATTTTCGCGGAAGCGACACCTTCATCCTAGCCTTAGGATTAAGAGTCGCTGCACTCAATGTAAGTTCCCACCGTGGATACTTACTTACCCTTCTTTTCAGCTCAATAATTTCAATGTAGTTTCAGAGTCGCCGCACTCCACATAAGTATTTCTCTATGAATACTTACTTCCACTTGGAACCTTGAACACAGTCAAGAAGTTCCTCACCCTCATTGAGGGGAACTAAAAATACTCTGATTCCATTCCCTGTCAAGATACGTAGGCACAAGATGCAATTTTTTGGTGAGTATACTTAGGACCAACTGCTTAGGTCTCCCTTCAACCCTTTAGCATACCTTTAACAGATAGATTAACAAATCCCATATTAAACAAGAGGTTCCTGTAGAGTACTACAGATGCTTAGGATGCTAACACCTTCCCTAGGTATAACCAACCCCCAAACCCTAGATCTCTCTGCATTATTTTACAATGCAAAATAGGTTTTTCTTTCTTTAACCTTTCCTTCGGATAAATCAAATACCGGTTGTGAATTCAAAGATTTGTGATGCAAATTAATCAATAATTTGATATTCTATTCTTACCGCAACACTTCAGTTTCAGCATGACGAGACTTTGGAGTTCATATAGACTATACTTTCAACAAATAGTTTGTACAAAACTCAACATCTTCCTTGATGTACCTTTCAACAATCGAAGCTTCCGATCGGTGATGATTCTTCGTATATCTTTTAAATATCTTCATGTACTACTCTATTGGATACATCCACCTTAAATAAAATGGACTATAAAATTTAATTTCTCTGACTAGATGAACAAGAAAGTGAACCATAATTTCAAAAAATGATGAAGGAAAATACATCTCCAATTGACAGAAGATTATGGCTGTTTCATCTTCTAATTCATCTAATTTTTTGAAATCAAGAACTTTATTATATATGGAATTGAAGAAAAAACAAAATCTGGCTATAGTTACTCTCACACTTTTTGGTAGGATGCCACATATAGCCACTGGTAGAAGTTGTTGCATCAAGACATGACAATCATGAGATTTCAAACAAATTAACTTGAGATCTTTCATTATGCAAGTTTCTTCATGTTTGATGAGTAACCATGGGGAACTTTGATACCATGCAAACACTCGCAAAAACTTTCCTTTTCCTTTTTACATAGAGTGTAACAAGTCGGAGGCAAATAAGTTCTTTTCCCTTTTTCTATTGGAGCCAATTGTTTTTGTATACCCATCGCCTCCATATCGAGACGAGATTACTTACTATCTTTAGTCTTACTTGGAATGTTTATAAGTGTTCCAATCAAAATATCACACACATTTTTCTCCACATGCATCACATCAAGGCAATGTCTTACATCGAGAGTTGACCAATATGGTATATCAAAGAACATAGACATTTTTTCCATATATTTTTCTCACCTGGCCCTTTTTCTTTTTCTCTCTTTCCAAAGAAAACATTAATGTATTTCTATCATTGATAAACTTCATCCCCAGTTAAAGGTTTAGGAGCGATATCAAACTCCTGCTCTCCATTAAAAGCCTTCCGCAATCTATGATAAGAATGACTGGGTTTTAGAAATTTTCGATGCTCAAGGTAAACAGTCTTTTTCCAAACTCAAGTTGGTGATAACAGGTATTAGATTCACAAATAGGACATGTTTTGTGTCCTTTGACACTATATCCAACCAAATTACCATATGCAGAAAAGTCATTGATTATGCAAAATGATATTGCACGCATCTTAAACTTTTTACCAGAATATGCATCATCAACTTCAACTCCTTCCTCAAAAGTCTTAAATCTTCAATTAATGGACTTAGATAAACATCTATGTCATTTTTAGGTTGTCGTGGTCCAGAAATCATCATACTTAACAACATTGAAGCTTCTAGTGGATTTTCCACTTCTTTTGAATGTAACTTTGTTTCTCATAGGCTGTGTGTATTGATTCCTTCATGAGATGTTTGTGTTGGAAGTGTGTTCTTTTTAATCCCATGTAGGGGTGTAAGAAGACTAGAAAAAACCTATTAAATTGATAATCCAAACCAAACCAAACTGGAAAAAAAAACCTATGGTTTTTGGTTCGATTTCAAAACTGAACCGAACCAATGAAAACCGATCTGGTTTGGTGTGGTTTTTGGTTTTAATTTTTATAAACCTTCAAACTGATGAACCAAACCAATGACTATAATTAAGCTCTAAAACATTTATTTCACCCATCATTAAGCCCAAATTTTGTATCTGTCCAACCATTCTCCGATTTTTTCTACGTTTCCTTCCTCTCAGTAAAACACACTGTATCACCCCAAAATTTTCCCATCCCTTTTTCTTATATCTTGGCTTATGTTCCATATCATTTTGCATTGGCATTAGTGCATAACATTGGTTCTAGACATGGGATCAAAGTATTTAGTTCAACACTCAAAGGAAGAGCTTTATCTTCAAAGCTCAAGCAAGGGTTCATGCTCAACTTTGTGGAAATCTCAAGTCATAAGGTTCTCTAATCATCAAGACAAGTCTCACAATCATTTGAATCAATATTACAAGCATTGGGCATGTCCTTCTATCTTTGGATAGTTGGACTAGGGTTTTGGTTCAAAAGGCATCTATGGCTAGTTATTTGGGAAAGACATGATTCTAAGGCTCAATACACATCGTAAGGGTCCTCTACATGGGTTATGTCTCATCAGAAGCCATCACAAGAGCTTTAATCAGTGGAAATGATTCTAAGATTTTATCTGGTCAACAAAAGTCAACTATGGTCCAATGGGGTCAAAATCTTAGATCTCAAGGTCAACCAAGGGTATATTATGTGTTTTCATGTGATTTCATGTGTTTGAAACAAGAAAAGTCAAGAGGAAACATAAAATTAGGAGATTGGTTGAATTAGGGTTTTCTAAGTGTTGAAAACCCTAAATTCTAGCCATTTTGCAACTTCCATAACTTTCTCATCCTTGATCCAATGGAAGTAAACTTGTTATCAAATTAAAGAGGACACCATGAACTACAAATTTGTAGAAGGAAGCAATTCCAAAAGATCCATAGTTTGGGGGATATGGTGGGCTGAAGTTGAGAAAATGAAGATTTTGGCATTCCAACACTTAGAATTTTTTCTATGTATGGAAATTCAGCTTAAGTACATGTTTTCAAACCTATCTTACAAGATGATACAAGCTTCAAATGACTTTTCCTTGAACATGAAAGTTGTAGAGCATCCTCCAAGATTTCTATTGAGTACTAGAACTTCTTCATTGGATATGTAGAGCTCAAGTTATGATCTCTCCCATTTAGGATTTCAAAGTTGTCAAGATTGGACATGTTTTAAGCAGATTTTTGGGGTAACTTTCCAAGGCACGTTTCACCAAGTTTTTGATCTCAAATGAATTTTACTCCAACATGAATGTTGAACAACATTCTTCAAGATTTCTATCTGTTGCACCCCAAATTTTGGCCCCTTAGATTCTCATTATCATTTTAGGAGCATACTCATGAATTATCTAACCCTAACCCAGTGCAAGTTTGTCTTTGTCGAATTACAGATGAATCAGGGTTTGTACAGTCAAATCGAAGCTTCAAGATTTGTGATTAGTCAATGTCTTGGGCTAATTCAATCATGAAATGAAATCAAGGATATCATATGAAGATAATTGAGAATCCAATTTGAGGTTGTTATCCCAGAATCCAGAGCAGTGTATTTCAGGGCACCCGATTAGGGTTTTTGACCAGTAAAAGGCAACTGTAGTTTGACTTTGATGTTGGAAGGTGCTTTAATGATGATATTATGATCCATGAAGTTCATATAGCTTAATAAAGTTCATTTAAGAAGTTTCAAAGTCTCAGGAGGTCCAGAATGTCAACAGGCGACTCGGTAGTCACCGATCGGTCGTACGATTGACCGAAAAGTCAACTCTCCAAATTTTAGGAATTGGACTTCAAGTTGTGAAACAAAATTGTTCCTTATGTCATATTGGACTTGCATATCAATTTTTCTTGACCATTGGATCAAGGATGAAGGAGTAATCGAAAAATCGGGAAATTAGGGTTTTGAAAGGGGCTAAACCATAACTCCTTAACCACATATCCAATTGAGTTGGTTCAAAGCTCGTTTGGAAGCTCTTGAAAAGTCCTACAAAAGTCCCTAAGTGGTCCATGATCATAAAATGCATAGATTTGGAGTTATGATCAAATGCATTTCTAGAGGGGAAAAAGACTTGGAGAAATTTCACTTTTAAGTTCATTTTTTAGCAACTTTGGAAGGATTTTTGGGCAAGTTCCTTTGGGAAATTGAAACTCATGAAAACATGAATGTTTTAGATCTATTTGAGGGCTTTCTAAAAAGTACTAGCACATCTTAAAAGGATTTGTGAGCTGAAATTTATGGTCATGGCAAGTTGGTGGTTTTTCATTTTAGTCCCACATTGTCAAAATTCAAGAATTCATTCTTTCATCAAAGTTGGCCAATCTCAGCTTGTGAAACATGTTGTATCTTATATTTGATGTGTTTGTAGCATGAAAGAACCAAGGATTATGCAGAAATTTGAAATCTCCAAAGCCAAAGCAAGTGGCTTGCAAGTTGCTTTGCAACTTGCATTCAAAAGTGAAAAACAAGCATGAGGTGTAAAAGTGATTCTGAACCAGCCACAAGCCTATACCTCTAGCCTGCATTTAGCCCTCTAAAAATCATCATTTTCTTGACTAATGAGGCTTACCTATCAGCCAAGGAAACCCTCTTGTGGAGGTTTGATCTAAAAGTGAAAAACATTTCTTCAAAGTGAAGAGATCTTCAAATCTTCCCCAAACCACTTCATTGCCTATAAATAGAGCCCTCACCACTTCATTCTCAACACATGAAAAATCTTCTAAAAAACCAAAAAGATTGAAAGCCTCCACCCTTTTCACCTTTTGCTCTCAAAATCTCAAAGTCACCTTTTTCACTAAAAACACCAAAAATCTGTTTTGGTACAAAGGCTGCCAAACTCATTCCTATCATCTCCAAGCCTCTCAAAACCATCCACACAATATCTAAACATTGTGTAGAAGGTGTCCATACAATCAAACCTCTCAAAAATCTCATTTCCACAAAA
This sequence comes from Lathyrus sativus, assembly GCA_963859935.3. Classification (NCBI taxonomy): domain Eukaryota; kingdom Viridiplantae; phylum Streptophyta; class Magnoliopsida; order Fabales; family Fabaceae; genus Lathyrus; species Lathyrus sativus. The sequence goes on along the minus strand of OZ012740.1, from coordinate 239,686,257 downwards.
GTCAACCTCCACACCCTAATAGTTTGACTTTCTTCCACTTTGAAAGCCAAATTCTCACTCCAGGCATTTCTTACCATTCTAACACTCCTAACACATCACATATATCATATCTCAAGTGTCTAAGCCATAAAAAATCAGCTGGAAATCACACAACTCCAACTGTCTTGAAAAGTGGTTTTTGCTTCACAAGGAAGAAAGCTACAAGGCAAAGAGGTGATCAAGGGATTCTCTGGGTTTCTCAGCTTTTTAGCCTGCTCAAGACCTGTCTACAAAGAGGTAAGTGACATCCAAACTCTTCTTTAATCATACATTATCATGTTTCATCATTTTGAAGTAATATTGTGAAAATGTAGTCTAGCTGCCTCATTTTGAGAATTTGTCAAGAACTTTTGTTATGGTCATGATGTCTTATCTTTCTATTGTGTTTTCATGTGTAAATGACATGTAGAATGTATGTGCATAATCAGTCCCACTTGAATATGACAGAAAATGATTGTGGAATTTGTTCATGCTTTGTTTCATAATACCAATAGCAGTCTGAATCACTTTTTGCATCACAGCCTGTTTTGAGGTCTATTTCTTGCTTAGACATCTTTGATTATGCATAAGTGATGTGTGTGTGTGTGTATGATTTTCTTGATGACTTTGTGCTTTAATCATGTTTTGGACACTTTGAGGCATTGCACAAACATCAAACTTGCAGCCAGCATACCAGTTTTAAACACAAGCTGTTTTGTACCTTAATTTTCGTTGGCATCCATTTAATATCATAAATGTAAGTTGTGTATGTGATTCATGTAATCAAAACATGCCTGAAACTGATTTTGAAGTTTCCACTGCACCACAAAATATCACATTTGCAGCTTACATGTCATTTTAGGTAAAAGCCTGTTTTAAACCATTTTACTTGCATAGACCTTCTTATATACATGTATATGATGTGTGCACATGATTTGTTTGAGTCAAAAATGTTTAGAATTGAGTATGCCTACTGCCCTGCACTTTCACAAATACATGAAAAACAGCCTGAACACCAAACTCCATAACTGTTTGCCTTGCATCAAAATTAAGATTTGAATTCACTTGAGTGTGTATTTGCAGTATGTGAGTATGTTTTAATTGAACTGAAACAAGATGCAGCTTTGAATTGATACCTTCATGCCATGAAAATACCACTTTTGCAACTTGCATCTCAATTTTTGTTTCTGACTGTTTTTTAAACAAAACCCTGGCCTGAACCCATTCCATATCATGTATGTATGTTGTGTGTTTGATTTAATTGATCAGAAAATGATTGGAATTAAAGTTGCTCATCATCATGCGTTTTGTTCATTATCTTGCAACTTGACATACCATTTTTCATAACAGCTTGATTTCATCCATAAACTTGATTTAGATTCACTCACTATCACATATGTGACATGTTTGCATGATCATTTGAATTTAGAACTGGCTGTAGCATGTTGTGCATCTCAAAATGCATTCAAACTTCAAAAATACACATGCTACCGAATTTTTAAATGGCAGAAGAATTTTGAAAATCTAAAAGAGCCATCTTGTTCCTTGTTTAAAAACACCCAATTTACACTACAATTTTGTCAAAAAAGATTAAGAAACGAGAAAGTTATAGCCAATTTGCAAATCATGTTTTTGCCTTTGTTTTTGTCCAACCCATGAAAGAAAGTGTCCCTTATATATTTAAGGGGTGGCATCAATCAACGGATGTATAGCCACCCCAGTGGTAAGACCATATTCCAAAACATGCCTTGTACCAAGCGAGCCTGAGTTCGACCCCTGAGGAGGGCAACTCTTTTGTTAATTTTGTCATTTTTTTACCAAACTTTGAAAAATCATATCTATCTCAATTTTAATCATTTTTTCACCCATTCTTTTTGCATTATGTTCATCTTGATGTCTACTTTCATGTCATAGTTTTTATTTTCATGTTTGCATAATTTTTCATCTCTTTTGACTATGTGCAAGTTGTGTATTTCATGTGAATGTTTTGACGTATACATATGAATTTTCTCCTGATGTACTTGTAATTATTTATGATACTTGTTTGCATTATCATTCTTAAATGTTTGTTAACATGTTAGGACTTCATCTTTGGTTATTACCATGTTCATGTTGCTTCATCTGTTAGCTTAATTTAACTCGATCTGTCGTCACAGTTCCTGTTCTGCTTACCTGCTTTGATTGTCATCAATGCATTTTTTATGCTTATCAATCTTATATACTCATTTAATGGTTGTCACCATGAATGTATCTTTATTATGTTGTTAATTTTCTTGTTGTTCTCTTCCCCCAAGTGATGAAGCTTGTTAGCTCTCATCTAGCTGCCTCCCCTGTCTACTTCCAAAGGAAAAGTCTGTCCATTTGACTCTCATGTTATGGATACATCCCTTATCCCTCTCTTGACTTTGCTAAGTCACTTTAACCCTAGATTATAAGCCATTAGACTTTGCTTCAAGTCTAAGAAACCCACCTGTACTAGGATTGTTCTTCAACTAGAACCCTAGGAAAGAGTTTGTCAACTCTGTGTAAGAATCATTGTCATGATTTCTTACTTCCCCCTTTTTATGTTACAACTTAGATTAGGGAGTTTTGTTAAACTCCACACAAACATTGTCATGTTTGTTCCCCCTTGAACCTTGATCATAATCAAGTGCTCTTCTTCCCTTGTGAGGTGAACTACGATTGCTCTGATTCTATCCTAGTTAGGATACGTAGGCAGAAGATGCGTCGTCTTTGCGAGCAAACTTAGTGTATATAACTTTAGGTTTCAACTCATATCCTTTCCCAATCCATAGTACATATTTCACACTTAGCAATCAATCAAACAAAAGGTTCCTGTAGAGTACTACAGATACTTAGGGTGCTAACACCTTCCCTATTTATAACCAACCCCCGATCCCCGAATCTCTTAAGCGTTGTCGTTACATCGCGAAAAAGGTTTTTCTTTCTTTAGACCTTTCCTTTGGATAAAATAAAGTCCGGTTGTAAAAAGAATTAAGATTCAAGTTAATTTAATAGCTTGATATCCAATTTTCACCGCAACAGAAATGGCGACTTCACTGGGGACTTTTTATTGCTTTGAGGGTTTAGCCTATCTTGTTTGATTACTTGCTTATTTGTGAATACTTGTAAATATGTACATATGTGCCCTGTTGAATCTTGGAAACTTTGAGTGGTGAGACAACACTATACCCGTGTTTGAGCGTACTTATGATAGGATGGTGGTATATTCAAGGAGACTTATAGGGAGTTGATTCCCGACCAAGTTGACTTGAGAAAACCTCCGCTCAGTAGAGGCCCTTCTGAGAGTTAGTATTGTTGATCGAGTATTCATGAAAACAATGCTACTTTCTACATGGGAGCCCGTGATACTGAAGACCTTTAGATTACCTTTTCCCCACTATGGCTTTATTAGGATGTAGTGTGATGACTATAAGGAAGTAATTCCAAAGTAGTTGATACGCGATACTACACTTGGACGAGACTCTCTTGAGAATATTATCGACCACCAAGTATTTGGGAAATTGATAATATCCAAAAGAAGGGTCGAGGACTCTGGGAACTATTTTAGAACCTTGTTCTACAGTTTTGAAAAACTTAGTACATACCTTTGGGGTGGGTAGACCTTGACTCCATACTCATAACCAAAACCTTTATCTGTTTACCCATGTATATGTGAATCTGTGCTTACCTGTGTTTGTGTATTCATGCATTCATGAACATCATGTCATAAAAGTTTCATGGAACTCAGATCTCTTGTTTGTAAACATTAGGATCATCATGGATAATGGAAAAAAGAAAACTATGAAGTACACTTACAAAAGTCCTAACTTGGATGACATAAAAAGGTTGAGCACTTTGATAACAGTCTTGGAAGGATTCAAGAGCAGGTATGGGAACTTATTATCATTGTTGAGGGTAAAAAGAAAGATGGATCTGGGACTTCTCTCCACACTCCTCCAGTTTTATGATCCACTCTATCATTGTTTTACTTTTCTCGATTACCAGCTAGTACCTACACTTGAGGAATATTCTTGTTTGATTGGTTTGCCTATTCTTGAAGACTGTCCTTTTCCAATCATGGAAAAGGACCCTAAAGAGGAAGAAATTGCTAAAGCTACACATTTGGGATTGGTGGATATTCAGAAAAATATGGTTACTAAAGAAGGAATATTTGGTTTGACTGTCGAGTTCTTGATTGGGAAAGCACAATACTATGCTGATCATTTGAGTATGGATGCATTCGAAGCTATCTTTGCCTTGCTCATTTATGGGATCTTGTTTCCAAGCTTTGATAATTTTGTGGATCTCAACGCCATTAAGATTTTCTTGAAGAAAAACCCTGTGCCTACTTTACTAGCTGACGTCTATCATTTTGTTCACTTGAGAAATCTGCATAAAGGAGGAATGATTACCTGTTGTGTCCCTTTGTTATATAAGTGGTTTATTTCTCACTTACCTAAGGCTCATGCTTTTTGGAAGGAAGGTTGGTGGTCTCAGAAGGTTATGGCTCTTACTCACTCTGATATCGATTGGTACAGTCGTAATTATGATGGGATAAAAATCATTGACAGTTGTGGAAGCTTTGGTAACGTACCTCTCCTGGGTACAAGTGGAGGAATCAGCTATAGCCCTGTTCTCGCTCGCCGTCAGCTTGGATATCCTTTGAAGGACAAACCAAACAGCGCTCATGTGGAGAATATTTTCTTTAAAGGAAGTTCAGAATTGAAGGGAGAAATTCTAAAAGCTTGGGGACATGTACACAAGAAAGGAAAGGAAGACTTAGGGAAGCCTAATTGCATCTCTCTCGAGCCTTATCTCTAATGGGTCCGAAAGAGAGCTATTCAGTTGAAGATGCCTTATCCTCAGCAGAAACCCATGGCTTTAGAGGAGGAACACACAATGATCTTTATGTCTGAAGAGGAGAAGTTAAAGATTGCTTTGAGGAAATCACAACAAACTGAAGTAGCTTGGAAGTACAAGTACCAAGTGGCCATGGAAGAGAATGATGAACTCCGTAGACAACTACAGGCGAAGGATGAAGAAATGATTGCTTATAAGAAGAGAAAGACACAGGAAGGTTTATCTTCTTCCAGCTCTCAGCCAACTCCATGGAAGCTAGTCGTGGACAAACTCATTCTTGAGAAGACTCAGATGGAAGAAGAAATCAAGAAGCTCAAAGCAAAAGAGGACTTTTATTTAGAATACTGTCAGCCTTAGGACTTTTGTAAAATGTACTAGATATTTTGTAATGCAATCTTGAAAAATCAATGAAATGAAATGATGTTTTGATCTGAGTTCTATGAAACCTTTTGCATTTGCATTTGCATTAATTAATCATTCAAGGAACTAAAGATTATTTTGCAGGATGGATTTTGGATTCAGAATCGTTGTTGTAAAACTCTCAGTTATTAATCTATGAGGACTTTTTTCCCCATTGTTATAATTTTTACAAATATTTCTTTGGATTCCTTGAATGATTAATTTTGCATTATTGCATTTTGCATTCATAAGCATTGCATGTGCGTGTTCTTGTATTGAGTCTCATCTCGCTGTCTTGTCTCTAGAAAGAATCACACTGAATCCTCAACACCGATACAACACCCGAGCCCAAGCTCGCCTAAGAATGGAAGGACAGAATTTGGATGTGGACAGAATTGATAATGAACTCGGAGAGCTACGAGGAGGCATGGGGCAGATCATGGAAGCCCTACAAGTCATTCGTGCAAAGTTGGACACTTAAGCCATTGTTGTTTCTGAGATCACTGGCATAGCTGTAGAGCCGATCCCAACGGCAGTCACTGTTGCAAATGTTCCACCATATGGGTTATCACCTGGTTTTGTACCTCCACCAGTAGTCAATCAACAAACAGTTCCTTTAGGGCCAGAAATTCCTCAAGCTATTCCTACTTACACTCAGCCTTCTGTTCAGGTTCAAGCACGCCCTATTTTTCATAATCCTCCACCAGTGTACGAAGGTCTTGATGGGTATGAAGAAGAGAGCAGACGACATGATAAGTTGAAAGAAAGTGTAGAAACTATCGGCAGGAAAGTCAGAGCAATGGAAGGAAATGACATCTTTGGTACTGATGCCAGAGATATGTGCCTAGTGTCTGGATTGGTAATTCCGCCAAAATTCAAGGTTCCCAATTTTGATCAGTATTCTGGGGCTACTTGTCCTCGAACACATCTGATTATGTATTACCGAAGAATGGCCGCCCATGTGGAAGATGACAAGTTAATGATTCACTGTTTCCAAGATAGTCTAAAAGGAGCTCCTGCTAAATGGTATTTGGGTTTGGATCAGTCTCGTATTCACAGTTTCCAAGACCTGGCCGATGCTTTTGTAAAACATTACAAGTACAACATGGATTTAGCCCCTGATAGAAGACAGTTACTGAGTATGTCACAGAAGAGTTCGGAATCTTTCAAAGAGTATGCACAAAGGTGGAGGGAAACTGCCTCTCAGGTAGAACCTCCTTTGAGTGAAAAAGAGTTAGCAGATTGGTTCATCGATACAGTGAGACCGGAGTTTTATGAGAAAATGATCAGTAGTGTAACCGCAAGTTTTTCTAATATAGTAGCAGTGGGGGTGAGAGTGGAGTTAGGAATGAAGAATGGGAAGGTGGCTAGTGGTTCCAGCAGTACCGGTAGCAACAATGTCAAAAAGCTCAGCAGTAATTTTCATAGAAAGAAGGAAGGGGAGACAAATGCAGTAACTGTGGGTAGAAAGAGTCGCACCTGGAGACCACCTTACCAACAATATCAGCAGAGTTATGTTCAACAACCTCAGCCAGGCTTTGTTCAGCAGCCTCAAGCAAGTTATGTTCAGCCATCCCAGCAACAACGACCAATGTATCCGTTGCAGTATGCCCAACAACCTTATGTGGCAGCTGTAACTCTGGCTTTCAGTCATCCTGTTCCCAGTTATTAGACAGTGCAACCAGCACCTGTATATCAGCCAATTCAACAAGGGTATTAACGGGCGCCCAACGCTCCACCCTATCAACAACATCATCGACCTAGAGCTCAAGCACCCAGACAAAACTACCAGAATTGGAGACCAACAACAAAACCTCCACTTCCTCAGATACCGATGACTTACACCGAGTTGTACCCCTCATTAGTGCAGCATGGATTGGTAACAACACGACCATTAAATCCAGACACTACATCTCCTCACTATAATCCAAATGCTCATTGTGCCTTTCACGAAGGTGCTGCCGGTCATGATTTAGAAGGTTGTCTTGCTTTAAAACATCTTGTCAGGGAGTTGATGGAAAAGAAGATCTTGTCTTTTGATGATGTACCCCCAAATGTCAAAAGTAATCCATTGCCGAACCATGGAGGGTCAATGGAGTAGAAGAAGTTTCAGATGAAAGGATGGTCCGAAATGTGTCAGAGATTAGAACCCCGTTGAAGTTTCTTCACGAGAAACTACTGAAAGCAGGATTGATAGAGGATGCCCATAATGATTGTGAAAAATGTTCTAGTGATTCTAGAGGGTGTGATGAGGTACGAAGAGGTATACAAATGTTGATTGATGAAGGCATATTATAAGTGTGTAGTAAGGAGAGGAAAGAAGAAGTTGCAGTAATTGAGCCTATTTTTAATTTACCGAAGAAAGGTGAGAAAGTTCTGGTGTTCAAAATGACCAACAAAGGTGTGAAACCCGTTTTCAACAAGTCAGCTATCGATCAACCCCGACCGGTTATTATTCATAAACCAAGACCGTTTCCTTTTGAAAGCACAAAGGCTGTTCCATGGAAGTATGACATGACTGTGATAGACCGAGGATCAGGGGAGGTTAGTCAGAAAGAGACAATAAAAGACAACCAAGTGGACGTGACAAACATTGCAGGCACAAGCAAAATGACCCGTAGTGGTCACATCTATCAACCAAAAATGACAGTAGCCGCTCCAAAAGAGGTTACCCCTGCTGCGACAAAAGAACAAGAGGTACCAGGTACTGAAGGAGACGATGAAGAAATCTTAAGGATTATTCGGAAAAGTGATTACAAGATTATTGATCAGCTCCACCAAACCCCATCAAAGATATCGATCTTGTCTCTCTTAATGAATTCTCCAGCTCACAGAGAAGCTCTGCAAAAAGTATTAAAACAAGCACATGTGGCAAAAGACATAACTCTCGGACAATTTGATTCAGTAATAGCCAACATTACAGCCTATAACACCCTGAGCTTTAGTGATGCTGAGTTGTCGAACGAAGGACGCAATCACAACCGTGCATTGCACATATCTGTCAGGTGTCAGGAAGACACAATGGCACGAGTTTTAGTCGATACTGGATCCTCATTGAATGTATTGCCCGCAAGGTCGCTCGCAAGGTTAGCATATGCAGGGGCAGAAATGAAACCAACATCTTTGATCGTAAAAGCTTTTGATGGTTCAAGAAGAACGGTTGTTGGAGAGGTAGAATTGCCAATCATGATCGGACCTCATGTGTTCGATATTACATTCCAAGTCATGAACATTAACCCAACTTATAGTTTTTTGTTGGGACGACCGTGGATTCAAGCCGTTGGGGCAGTAACTTCCACCTTACATCAGAGAATGAAATTTGTTGTGAATGATAAATTAGTGATTGTACACGGTGAAGAGGACCTAATGGTGAGCAATTTTTCATCATTTAAGTATATTGAAGCAGATGAGGGCGCGTTAGAAACTTCCTTTCAGGCACTTGAGATAGCTAATGCAGTGATGTTGGAAGAAATAGTGGCTAAGAGTGGTCCGTCTTTTGCATCCGCTCGGAGCATCAAGTCTACACTAGAGGAAGGCACTCCTGTAGGTTGGGGAGAGATTATTGAAGTAAAACCAAAGATGGATCGCCAAGGGTTGGGTTACAAACCAACTCATGATGAAGCACCGACACATGACAAAGGACGCCCAAAGACTATACAAGAAGTAGTCATCAGTGGAGGTTTCCAAGTCAGTGCTGTGGAAGAAGATTTTAAGGATGAAGACCTGGAGCAGTTAGTGTATCATTGCAACACTGCCTTGAGCAACTGGGAGGCTATTGAGATTCCTTTGGTTTTTCCTGAGTCAAAGTAATTTATTTGTCTTTCTTTTCTTGTTGTTGTTTTAAATCTCCATAGCCATGCCCAAGGCTATAGGAATGTTTTGTAAGGGCCCCGAGCTTTCAAGAAAATCAATGAACAATGAACTATTTTGTTAAATTCCTTGTGTTATTTCCTTTACTGCTTTTACTTTCGTTTTAAAAAGAAAAATGGCAATCTTAAAAAACCAAAACAATTTTCCTCTATTGTGTGCTGCATTTGTCTTTGTGTGTTTTAATAAAGTAAGCCATTCCAACGTGCAGTGATGTCCTAAAACCCATTGAATCCCATGACTTTGCATTCCCTCCTGACTTTGATTCACCAATATACCAAGCTGAAGATGAGGATGAAGATTTTGAAATACCTGATGAACTGGTAAAGTTGGCACACCATGAGTATGCAGAGCTTCAACCCTACAAAGAACAAGTAGAAGTCATTAATCTTGGCACTGAAGAAGACAAGAAAGAAGTCAAGATTGGGGCAGCTCTAGGGGCAGAAGTCAAGCAGCAACTAGAAGAACTTTTGAAAGAATATATGGATGTATTTGCTTGGTCATACCAGGATATGCCGGGTCTAGACACTGACATAGTGGTTCACAAGTTACCACTTCGACCAGAATGCCCACCGGTTAAGCAAAAGCTCCGAAGAACAAGACCTGACATGGCTCTCAAGATCCGAGACGAGGTGAAGAAACAGATTGATGCGGGTTTCTTAGCAGTGTCCAGATACCCTGAATGGGTAGCCAGTATTGTACCTGTGCCGAAAAAGGATGGAAAAGTCAGAATGTGTGTGGACTACAGGGACCTAAACAAAGCCAGTCCGAAGGATGATTTCCCTTTACCGCATATTGACACGTTGGTGGATAATACGACTCGCTTTGCAGTTTTCTCATTTATGGATGGGTTCTCCGGTTACAATCAGATTAAGATGGATCCCGATGACATGGAAAAAACTACTTTCATTACTCCGTGGGGGACTTACTGTTACAAAGTTATGCCTTTCGGTCTGAAGAACACAGGTGCTACTTACCAAAGGGCCATGGTAACTTTATTTCATGATATGATGCACAAGGAGATAGAGGTATATGTTGATGACATGATAGCCAAATCTCAAAGCGAAGAGGACCATTTGAAACATCTTTTGAAATTGTTTAAGAGACTCAGAAAATATCAGTTGAGACTGAATCCAGCCAAGTGTACCTTTGGGGTAAGATCTGGGAAATTACTCGGTTTCATTGTCAGCCACCGAGGGATTGAGGTGGATCCAGATAAAGTCCGAGCCATTCAAGACATGCCAGCTCCACAAACAGAAAAGCAAGTCAGAGGTTTTCTTGGAAGACTGAACTACATATCCAGATTTATTTCCAATATGACTCCCACTTGCGAGCCCATCTTCAAATTATTACGCAAGGACCATACGGTTGTTTGGAATTCAGATTGTCAGCAAGCATTTGATAAGATCAAGGGTTACCTACAAGAACCTCCGATCTTGATACCTCCGGTGTCGGGAAGACCTCTTTTCATGTATTTAACAGTGCTTGAGAATTCAATGGGTTGTGTGTTAGGTCAGCAGGATGAGTCTGGACGAAAAGAACATGATATCTATTATTTGAGTAAGAAGTTTACTGATTGTGGAGGCTGATATTCACTTCTGGAGAAAACTTCCTGTGCTTTGGCATGGGCGGCCAAACGTTTGAGGCAGTACATGATTTGTCATACCACTTTGTTGATTTCAAAAATGGATCCAATAAAGTATATTTTTGAGAAGCCTGCTCAGACTGGAAGACTCGCTCGTTGGCATATGTTATTATTGGAATACGACATCTAGTACATAGCTCAAAAGTCTATCAAGGGTAGTGTTTTGTCAGAATATCTTGTAGATCAACCAGTGGAAGATTATGAGCCTCTCAAATTTGATTTCCCAGATGAAGACATTATGTTAGTAAAAGATTGTGAAAAGCCAAGTCTTGATGAGGGTCCTCAAGAAGGTCTTTGGTGGAAAATGATGTTCGATGGTTCCTCCAACTACAGTGGGCATGGTGTAGGCGCCGTTTTGATGAATCCAGAAGGTGGTTACACTCCATTCATAGCCAGGCTGGATTTTGACTGCACAAACAATATCGCCGAATATGAAGCCTGCATTCTCGGCCTCGAGGCAACTATTGACCTCAAAATCAAACTTCTTGAAGTCAGTGGGGATTCAACTTTGGTTATTTATCAGGTTACTGGAGAATGGGAAACTAGACATGAGAATTTGATCCCTTATAGAGCCTACATTGTCAAGATGATGAAGTGTTTCGATAAAATCACTTTCAAGCATGTCCCAAGGTCTGAGAATCACATTGCTGATGCCCTAGCCATGTTAGCCTCAATGTGGAAAGTCAGGGATGTTAATGATGCCACTCTCATTTGAATCGAACGCAAGACTGAGCCCGCCTACTGTCAGATGGTCGAAGAAGAGACTGATGATAAACCATGGTTCTATGACATAAAGAATTACCTCTTGAAACAAGAATATCCCGTAGATGCTACGTCACTTGACAAGAAAACTCTGATACGATTAGCATCCAAGTTCTTTCTCAGCAATGATGTGCTTTACAAAAGAAATCATGATATGATCCTGCTTAGGTGTGTCGACAGACGAGAAACAGAGTTGTTAATGCAAGACGTTCACGAAGGAATGTTCGGTACTCATGCAAATGGATATGCTATGTCTAAAAAGATTTTGAGGGCTGGTTACTACTAGTTGACCTTGGAAACTGACTGTATTCAATATGCCAGAAAGTGTCACAAGTGTCAGATTTATGCGGACAAGATGCATGTACCTCCGATGTTGCTAAATGTGTTGTCATCACCGTGGCCTTTCTCTATGTGGGGCATCGATATGATTGGGGCAATTGAACCAAAAGCTTCTAACGGACACCGATTTATTCTGGTTGCTATTGACTATTTCACAAAGTGGGTTGAAGCCGCATCCTACACCAACATTACTCGACAAGTGGTGGCTCGTTTCATAAAAAAGGAGATTATCTGTCGTTACGGAATTCCGAGCCGAATCATAATGGACAATGGTACTAATTTGAACAACAAATTCATGAAAGAGTTGTGTGATGACTTCAAAATTGAACATCATAATTCTTCTCCTTATCGTCCCAAGATGAATGGGGTTGTAGAAGCTGCAAATAAAAACATCAAAAAGATTTTGCAAAAGATGGTGAAAACTTACAAAGATTGGCATGAGATGCTGCCATTCGCCTTGCATGGATACAGAACGTCCGTCCGCACTTCAAAAGGGGCAACCCCTTTTTCTTTGGTATATGGAATGGATGCAGTACTTCCTATTGAGGTCGAGATACCTTCTTTGAGAGTCATAATGGAAACCAAGCTTGAAGAAGCAGAATGGGTGAAAGAAAGGTTTGATCAGTTGAATCTTATCGACGAAAAGTGCATGTCTGCAATGTGTCATGGTCAGTTATATCAGAAGAGGATCAAGAGAGCTTTTGACAAGAAAGTTCGTGTCCGAGAATTCCGCGAAGGGGAACTTGTACTCAAAAAGATTTTACCAGTTCATAAAGACGCACGAGGAAAGTGGATGCGTAACTATGACAACCCGTTTGTTGTGAAAACAGTCTTCTCAGGAGGCTCATTGATTCTCACTACCATGGATGGGGAGCAGCTTACTCATCCAGTCAATTCTGATGCAGTATGAAAATATTACGCCTAAAAAGAACCCGATAAGTCGAAAACTCAAAGGAACGGCTTATGCAAAAGTTAGGGTTGAAGAAAGAGAAAAGAAAAAAGAGAAAAAAGGAGAAAAAGAAAAATAAGAGCTCGCTAAGTTGAAAACCCGAAAGGGCGGCTTAGGCAAAAATCAGCGTCCCGGTGGATTGAAAACCCGAAAGGGCGGTCCAGGCAAAAGTTAGGGACAAAGGCGTTTCACTGTATCAGATGAGTTGTCACTAACATAGAAGATCCCACAAGATTCCACTCCAACCGCTCTCAGAAGCAAGGATTTTGGGGAGTTTTAGTCTTTAGGGATAGTTTGGTCATGGGATTCAATGTAACCTTATCCACGTTGCCATTTTTCACTTGTAAAATTTCAATGGAATTTTGTCATTTGCAAGATTTCATTCTTGAATAAAATCAGTTTTGAACCATTCTTTCCTTTGCAAATTTATCATTTCCTTTATTTTCTTTGTTATGTAAAATATTGTTCGTTGATCAACGATAGTTTTGAAAGCATTAGGGTCAAATTATTTGAATAAAACTTGAAAAGATTAACAAACGTAAGAGCTTCAACTCATGGAAAAAGTCGAGGAAAATCATACTTCCCCGAAACCTCAGGGTAGCGAAAACTTTGATATGCAATCCAATTACATTCCCAAATAAAGTGTAAGCAAGTCGAGCTGCTGATTTTCCTTTGATCATGTGTAGGGTATCGAACTTTGAAGACCGTTTTCTCAGGGAACTTCTTATGATGATGTGAAGACTCATCCCAGTAGAAGATGTTTGGGCACTTGAATTTACTTTGTCATCTCTGAATAGCTTGTTCAAAGCTCCGTTCCCCTATTGAGAGTGGATCTATTTGTCAAGACTGTATACACCTTTTCAGCCAGGGTTCAGTGTGATTCATTCTGTCTCTCGAGTTCGGTATGCTATCTGTTGATTCCCCGTGAATGACCAATCACTACTAGTGAACGTCCGCCTGAAAGTCCAGTCGTAATCGGCATTGTTTTAGAAGCCAATCGTTATTGGTAGTTCTTTGGTCATCACCATATTTCTTGTTAAGACCAGTCGTAACTGACAATGTCTTAGTTCCACTTGTTGGTATCTTTTGATGCGGTCGTCACCACCTTCACCAATTCCCTAGTCGTAACTGGTAGAGTTTGAAATCCAATATTTTTGGTTTTCTTTTGGTCGTCACCATAATTTCCTTTGAGGTCCAGTCGTAATTGACCTTGTCTTAACTCCACTCATTATTACCTTTTGGTTCGGTTGTTACCAACCTTTTCCCTCTGAAGTCTAGTCGTCACTAGCGAATCCCTTGTGAAGTCTGGTCGTTACTAGTTGATTTTCCGTTTAAACCCAGTCGTAACTGGTAGAGTTCGAAATCCAACTTTCATTGATATCATGTTGGTCGTTACCAACTGTCCCCATGGAAGTCCAGTCGTAACTGGCGTCATTTGAAATCCAATCGTTATTGGTATCTTTTGGTTTGGTCGTTACCAACCTCCCTAGCTAAAACCTAGTAGCTTGATGGCATTCTCATAACCACATGTGTTGGTATACCCTGATTTGGTCGTCACCATGTTTCTTTTAAAAGTCCAGTCGTAACTGGCATTACTTGAAACCCAATCGTCATTGGTACCCGGACTTGGTCGTTACCAATCTCCTTTAAAGTCCAGTAGTTACTGGCATTGCTTGAAATTTGGTCATCACCAATTTCCCCAGTCAAAATCTTACGTGTTATCGATTGGATTTGAGAAAATCTCTATTGCTATTATCCCAGTTTGGTCGTCACCATTACCTACGGAAAGACTAGTGGTTACTAGCACTGCCTAAGCCATTTGTTAAAACTGGGTGACATCATTATCCCTAGTGAAATCTTCCTCCCCAGACAAGTCTCGGAGATCTAGTCGTCACTAGTATCCCCAATATGTTTTGTCTTTGTTTCTAGTCCATTCCTGAAGATCCCGTTTGAACTCTTCACTATAGGAAGCTCCTCATCTGATCATCCCCAGTGAGGTTCGTGTTTTAATTTCCCCAGTAAAAAGTTGCTCTTGTCCCCGGTGGAAATCTACCTCTTTCCCCGGTGAAGTGTTTGCTTTTCCCCAGTAAGATTGTCATCTTCATTAGAATTTGCGCATCCTCGTGTGAAGTTTTCCTCTCAGTTACCACCAGTCATGTTTGAACTATTGATTGTTATATCGCAGTTTCCCCAGTGTCGGATCCACAATGCCAGGTCCCCGCGAGTAGTTACTCGTTGTTTTGTTTTTTTGCCTTCTGCATATGTCTTGCATCCAAGCATCATGAAGCATCATTTAGAATTCGTGGCATATCATGACCTGTCCTTTTGCATATCATCGGATCTAAGGGACAAAATTTTCGGTTTTCTATATTTAAACACCTTTCACTGCGATTCTACGAGGATCGTCATCTCTCAGTTCCATCTAGTGAAGATATTTAAATAGGGGCAACTGTTGCACCCCAAATTTTGGCCCCTTAGATTCTCATTATCATTTTAGGAGCATACTCATGAATTATCTAACCCTAACCCAGTGCAAGTTTGTCTTTGTCGAATTACAGATGAATCAGGGTTTGTACAGTCAAATCGAAGCTTCAGGATTTGTGATTAGTCAATGTCTTGGGATAATTCAATCATTAAATGAAATTAAGGATATCATATGAAGACAATTGAGAATCCAATTTGAGGTTGTTATCCCAGAATCCAGAGCAGTGTATTTCAGGGCACCCGATTAGGGTTTTTGACTAGTAAAAGTCAACTGTAGTTTGACTTTGATGTTGGAAGGTGCTTTAATGATGATATTATGATCCATGAAGTTCATATAGCTTAATAAAGTTCATTCAAGAAGGTTCAAAGTTTCAGGAGGTCCAGAATGTCAACAGGCGACTCGGTAGTCACCGATCGGTCGTACGGTTGATCGAAAAGTCAACTCTCCAAATTTTAGGAATTGGACTTCAAGTTGTGAAACAAAATTGTTCCTTATGTCATATTGGACTTGCATATAAATTTTCATGACCATTGGATCAAGGATGAAGGAGTAATCAAAAAATCGGGAAATTAGGGTTTTGAAAGGGGCTAAACCATAACTCCTTAACCACACATCCAATTGAGTTGGTTCAAAGCTCGTTTGGAAGCTCTTGATAAGTCCTACAAAAGTCCCTAATTGGTCCATGTTCATAAAATGCATAGATTTGGAGTTATGATCAAATTCATTTCTAGAGGGGAAAAAGACTTTTTGGCCAAGTTCCTTTGGGAAATTGAAACTCATGAAAACATGAATGTTTTAGAGCTATTTGAGGGATTTCTAAAAAGTACTAGCACATCTCAAAAGCATTTGTGAGCTGAAAGTTATGGTCATGGCAAGTTGGTGGTTTTTCATTTTAGTCCCACATTGTCAAAATTCAAGAATTCATTCTTTCATCAAAGTTGGCCAATCTCAGCTTGTGAAACATGTTGTATCTGATATGTGAGGTGTTTGTAGCATGAAAGAACCAAGGATTATGCAGAAATTTGAAATCTCCAAAGCCAAAGCAAGTGGCTTGCAAGTTGCTTTGCAACTTGCATTCAAAAGTGAAAAACAAGCATGAGGTGTAAAAGTGATTCTGAACCAGCCACAAGCCTATACCTCTAGCCTGCATTTAGCCCTCTAAAAATCATCATTTTCTTGACTAATGAGGCTTACCTATCAGCCAAGGAAACCCTCTTGTGGAGGTTTGATCTAAAAGTGAAAAACCTTTCTTCAAAGTGAAGAGATCTTCAAATCTGCCCCAAACCACTTCCTTGCCTATAAATAGAGCCCTCACCACTTCATTCTCAACACATGAACAATCTTCTAAAAAACCATAAAGATTGAAAGCCTCCACCCTTTTCACCTTTTGCTCTCAAAATCTCAAAGTCACCTTTTTCACTAAAAACACCAAAAATCTGTTTTGGTACAAAGGCTGCCAAACTCATTCCTATCATCTCCAAGCCTCTCAAAACCATCCACACAATCTCTAAACATTGTGTAGAAGGTGTCCATATACTCAAACCTCTCAAAAATCTCATTTCCACAAAAGTCAACCTCCACAACCTAATAGTTTGACTTTCTTCCACTTTGAAAGCCAAATTCTCACTCCAGGCATTTCTTACCATTCTAACACTCCTAACACATCACATATATTTTATCTCAAGTGTCTAAGCCATAAAAAAACAGCTGGAAATCACACAACTCCAACTGTCTTGAAAAGTGGTTTTTGCTTCACAAGGAAGAAAGCTACAAGGCAAAGAGGTGATCAAGGGATTCTCTGGGTTTCTCAGCTTTTTAGCTTGCTCAAGACCTGTCTACAAAGAGGTAAGTGCCATAAAAACTCTTCTTTAATCATACATTATCATGTTTCATCATTTTGAAGTAATATTGTGAAAATGTAGTCTAACTGCCTCATTTTGAGAATCTGTCAAGAACTTTTGTTATGGTCATGATGTCTTATCTTGTTATTGTGTTTTCATGTGTAAATGACATGTAGAATGTGTGTGCATAATCAGTCCCACTTGAATATGACAGAAAATGATTGTGGAATTTGTTCATGCTTTGTTTCATAATACCAATAGCAGTCTGAATCACTTTTTGCATCACAGCCTGTTTTGAGGTCTATTTCTTGCTTAGACATCTTTGATTATGCATAAGTGATGCGTGTGTATGATTTTCTTGATGACTTTGTGCTTTAATCATGTTTTGGACACTTTGAGGCATTGCACAAACATCAAACTTGCAGCCAGCATACCAGTTTTAAACACAGGCTGTTTTGTACCTTAATTTTCGTTGGCATCCATTTAATATCATAAATGTAAGTTGTGTATGTGATTCATGTAATCAAAACATGCCTGAAACTGATTTTGAAGTTTCCACTGCACCACAAAATATCACATTTGCAGCTTACATGTCATTTTAGGTAAAATCCTGTTTTAAACCATTTTACTTGCATAGACCTTCTTATATACATGTATATGATGTGTGCACATGATTTGTTTGAGTAAAAAATGTTTAGAACTGAGTATGCCTACTGCCCTGCACTTTCACAAATACATGAAAAACAGCCTGAACACCAAACTCCATAACTGTTTGCCTTGCATCAAAATTATGATTTGAATTCACTTGAGTGTGTATTTGCAGTATGTGAGTATGTTTTAATTGAACTGAAACAAGATGCAGCTTTGAATTGATACCTTCATGCCATGAAAATACCACTTTTGCAACTTGCATCTCAATTTTTGTTTCCGACTGTTTTTTAAACAAAACCCTGGCCTGAACCCATTCCATATCATGTATGTGTGTTGTGTGTTTGATTTAATTGATCAGAAAATGATTGGAATTAAAGTTGCTCATCATCATGCATTTTGTTCATTATCTTGCAACTTGACATACCATTTTTCATAACAGCTTGATTTCATCCATAAACTTGATTTAGATTCACTCACTATCACATATGTAACATGTTTGCATGATCATTTGAATTTAGAACTGGCTGTAGCATGTTGTGCATCTCAAAATGCATTCAAACTTCAAAAATACACATGCTATCTAATTTTTAAATGGGAGAAGAATTTTGAAAATATAAAAGAGCCATCTTGTTTCTTGTTTAAAAACACCCAATTTACACTAAAATTTTGTCAAAAAAAGATTAAGAAACGAGAAAGTTATAGCCAATTTGCAAATCATGTTTTTGCCTTTGTTTTTGTCCAGCTCATGAAAGAAAGTGTCCCTTATATATTTAAGGGGTGGCATCAATCAACGGATGTATAGCCACCCCAGTGGTAAGACCATATGCCAAAACATGCCTTGTACCAAGCGAGCCTGAGTTCGACCCCTGAGGAGGGCAACTCTTTTGTTAATTTTGTCATTTTTTTACCAAACTTTGAAAAATCATATCTATCTCAATTTTAATCATTTTCACCCATTATTTTTGCATTGTGTTCATCTTGATGCCTACTTTCATGTCATATTTTTTATTTTCATGTTTGCATAATTTTTCATCTCTTTTGACTATGTGCAAGTTGTGTATCTCCTGTGATCGTTTTGACGTATGCAGATGAATTTTCTCCTGATGTACTTGTAATTATTTGTGATACTTGTTTGCATTATCATTCTTAAATGTTTGTTAACATGTTAGGACTTCATATTTGGTTATTACCATGTTCATGTTACTTCATCTGTTAGCTTAATTTAACTCGATCTGTCGTCACAGTTCCTGTTCTGCTTACCTGCTTTGATTGTCATCAATGCATTTTTTATGCTTATCAATCTTATATACTCATTTAATGGTTGTAACCATGAATGTATCTTTATTATGTTGTTAATTTTCTTGTTGTTCTCTTCCCCCAAGTCATGAAGCTTGTTAGCTCTCATCCAGCTGCCTCCCCTGTCTACTTCCAAAGGAAAAGTCTGTCCATTTGACTCTCATGTTATGGATACATCCCTTATCCCTCTATTGACTTTGCTAAGTCACTTTAACCCTAGATTATAAGCCATTAGACTTTGCTTCAAGTCTAAGAAACCCACCTGTACTAGGAGTGTTCTTCAACTAGAACCCTAGGAACGAGTTTGTCAACTTTGTGTAAGATTCATTGTCATGATTTCTTACTTCCCCCTTTTTTTGTTACAACTTAGATTAGGGAGTTTTGTTAAACTCCACACAAACATTGTCATGTTTGTTCCCCCTTGAACCTTGATCATAATCAAGTTCTCTTCTTCCCTTGTAAGGTGAACTACGATTGCTCTGATTCTATCCTAGTTAGGATACGTAGGCAGAAGATGCGACGTCTTTGCGAGAAAACTTAGTGTATATAACTTTAGGTTTTAACTCATATCCTTTCCCAATTCATAGTACATATTTCACACTTAGCAATCAATAAAAAAAAAGGTTCCTGTAGAGTACTACAGATACTTAGGGTGCTAACACGTTCCCTAGGTATAACCAACCCCCAATCCCCGAATCTCTTAAGCGTTGTCGTTACATCGCGAAAAAGGTTTTTCTTTCTTTAGACCTTTCCTTTGGATAAAATAAAGTCCGGTTGTAAAAAGAATTAAGATTTAAGTTAATTTAATAGCTTGATATCCAATTTTCACCGCAACACTATCCATTACTAGATTATCTCCATTGGATCAAAATTATGCAAGTTAGGTAGCTTCAAATTTGAGGTTTCAAGGATGTAAAAAGGCTCATGACTTGGCATTTTTCTAAGTCATATTGGACAGTTTTCAAAACATGATATTTAGCTATTTTTTTCATGGTAATACAAGGTTTGTTTCATAATTCCATCAGCATGAGAATTACTCACCAGTCATCCCACTTTGCATTGAGCACAAGACCTCATAATTTGAGCCAAAATCCATTGAATTATGGTTGATCAAAGTGAGATATTTGACATGTCCATCTTGCCAAACTCTCATGCATAAAAGTGAATCACATTTGCAGCCATCCTTGCAGCACCAATCGCACACGCCCAAGCCTCAATTTATGTCACAAATTTCACCTCCAAAATGTCACAAAACCTTACCATAAAAGAACCAACAAGTCATGTAACTTTTACATTCTTCATGGACAAGTTTTGCTACATTGGGGAAATGACAAAAAGCACAAAATTGCTGCTCCACTCCACCAATTCTGACCTCTACAGACACCAAAACAACCTACAATGCCATGAATCATGCTAACCCGAGCCACCCTCTTCCTTTTTCAAAATTCACATTCTTTTTAACCACAATTTAACCACAATATCTCTCACTTTTAACTGACTCAAACTCTTATATAAAACCTAAAAAACCCTAGACAAGACATAAGTTAGTTTTCAGCAGCCATAGAACCAAAATTCTCTCTTTTCCTCAAAAAAATTCTTCTCTTTGAACCTCATTCCTCAAGGCTTTTCCCTTCATTTTCTCACCACCATCTTCATCCATAGAGCTTAAGGAGTCAAAAGAGGAGGTTTGGTTGAAGTTCAAGGCAAGTTCAAGAGCTGCAGAACTTCATTCTTTGAGGTAACTTTATTTTTCTTTGTTTTCTTATGTTGTGAATCCATTTGCTTTGCTTTTGGCATGTTTGAGCTTCTTAGTTTGTGTAGATGATCGGTCGCCTATTCTACTTTGTTTTTGCCATGTATTCGGCAAAGATTTCATCTTATCGGTAGAACTGTGAGTATTTCGTAGTTATTTTCCTCCAATTGTTGGAGTTTTTCGCATTATGTCTTTTTATGTTGTTGCAATTTAAATTATGTTTAATAAAGCACTTGTGATGTCTTGGACTGGTAGTGTTAGTGATTTCAGGTCCATCGAAGTAATTGGAAGAAGAAATGTGAAGTCGACGGAGTTCGGGAAGAGTTTCGGCAAAATCAGAGGTCTGACACGGGTGCCCGTGTCACCTGACATGACCCGTGTCAGAAGAGGACCAGAACAACAAGAAAAGAACCAAACCAGAGAGCTGACACGACCGCCCGTGTCAGCTTGCCTGAAGGTCAAAAGTTGAAATTGTTACATTGTGGGCCAACACGGGTGCCCGTGTCAGCTGACACGACCCGTGTTGGACAAGGCGACCGGATTCCTGATATTTTTGAGTTATGTCCTGGGTGAATGCTCGAAGGGCAATTTGGACTTTCCGCATGAAAAAGAGAGATCTGATACTATTAAGGAAGAATTTCTGAGGAAAAAAAAGGACTTTCGATCGTACGAAGAAAAATACAACCAAGCATTGACGCGCTGGAGAATTGGGAGGACAAGGAGATCTTCATGCTCGGAAGAAATTGAAGATAGAATTCACTCCTTATACCATTGTAATGTTTCTATTTATCATGTTATTTTTATCAAATACTATGGATAGCTAAACCCCCCATTGCTAGGGAGTGTCGCTACTGCGAAAATCGGCGCCGGCTATGACAGAAGAGTCGCCACCGTGCGTTATTTATCCCAACGGAGGGAAAGGAAATGCTCGAAGTAAACCTAACGCAAAGACGGGAAAGGAATGATCATCGCAACCAAATCCTGGATTCGGGAGTCGGTTACGCAAGGGGAAGGTATTAGCACCCCTCACGTCCGTCGTACTCGACGAGATCCACGCTTGTTTTCTGGTACGGATTGTTATTCTATTTACACTAAAGGTCAAGGGTTAAAAGAAAAGAAATGACTTGGCAAAGTATCGAACTTTATGCCTACGTATTCCCGTCTGGAACGAGAAATCAGAGTCAACATAGTTCTCCTACCTACGGGAAAGGAGGGAAGGTTGCTCGCTAGGATACGGCATCCTATGCCTACGTACTTTCACACAGCATGAAAGATCAGAGCAAACGTAGTTCGGGCTACGGAAGACACAGATTTATCTGACTGGTTTCTATCTTTCTGAAAAGGTTTTCTCCTGATTACGGGTCCAAGCGGACAAAAATGACACTTTGATGTTTGTTTTCAGTCTTTTACGCAAGAACTGTTTTTTATGGTGTTTGCAATCTCTGACGCACTAGAGACTATGATTTGAGAGTGACTACGTCGTATGTCACCCTAGGGGTAACACACTAAGCAGTCATATTACTGAAGAGTGACCCTCCATCAATCCTCCCTCAAATGGCTTAAGGCTCGTAGCGTACGACGTCGATCATCCTTATTACTGTGTTTTGAATTGTTTTGAGAAGAGAAAGAAATTCTAAAACCTAAGGTTTGAAATGGGAATCAAAACTACCCTAATGTTGTCATGCATGGGTTAAAACCTAATGTCTGTCATAATTCCCTCCTGCACAGAGGAAATCAGAGATCCTAGGGGATAAACGGAAAAGAAACAACAGATATACAGTCAACAGTAAAATGCATGAGGTGCAGCAATACAAGCGAGGCAAGGCCACTCAACCTCGAACCTGGGAAAACAATAGGCAAAGTGAAACAACTTCACTTCAAACCTAAGGGGGCAAGCTGAACAAGCCAACCATCAATACAAAAAAAGGAAATAAAACCCAACACCAGCTCTGACAGCAACACCGGCTCTTACAGTAACAGCTCAAACAGCAACAGCTCTGACAGCTACAGTTAATTAACAACCCAAAGGTTGACAATAACAACTTCAAGCAAGACCCCATCTCAATCTTCAACCATCTTCAAGCTTTAGATAAGCCCTAGCTCTAGCAAGCACTGAACCCCAACAGGCAAACAACTTCAAACAGCAGCAAAACCCCAGTCTTCAACAGATAACTCTCTTTGGCAGGCACGAGCTTCCCTTTCACCAATCCTTAATGAACTTCATTCTCCAATAGGTTCCCATCTCCAATGCCACCACTCAGGAGGAGAATCAACTAATAAAGGAAGTTGAAATGTTAAGATGCTTAATGATAACCCAAGGAAATTACTAAGATCATAATCATAGCAAGTGAAAGGTATCCTCAAGGTTCTACCCTACCAAAGCATGCTCTACATCCCTCCTAAGGATAGATGGAACTTCTTTGGGGGGACCTTGTGTCATGGGATAGAATAGAGGCACAAGAAGCTCTCTATGTTTGATAGAAGAAATCAGTCTACTCTAAAGCTCTCCCTATATCTCCTATCTCCTAAGTCTTCAAAAGAAACCTTCAAGGATAAGATTCTTCATGCTACAAGCTTCATCCTTTGTCTCCAATCATCCTCAAAGTCTCCATAAGCTCCAACAAGCAAAGCCCAAGCCCAACACCCAATTGAAATGCCCAAAATCCAACCAACAAATCAACATCCCAAGTGGGAAACACACCAATATCAACCAAATTGCAAAAATCAACTAAAATAGTAATATTCATTATAAAATCCTAATTAAATTTCTAAGGGAACCTAACTATGTACCCTATACCCCATATAAACCCCAAGACCTAAATCAAACCTTAAGTCTCCAAACTATGCCCTAAACTACACCTAAGTGTTGTGAAACCCTAATCATAACACCCTAAAGTTCACTATTCAAATCTAACCTAAATTTCATCATAAAAATATGAGAAAAATCTCTAAGGGAGCATGTATCTCTAATCTAATCAATCCAACAAGAATCAACTCAAAAACATTCACCAATCTCTCACACTAAATTCAGCAAAATAAGGTATCAAACAAATGTAAAATAAAATCAATAAAATTGTAAAATGTACCAAAAATATAAAATGCAAGGAATTAATATTTTTATTGTTTTATTAAATTCTAGAAACCCTAAGGAAAACAAGGAAAAAATTCTCATCCAAGAATGTTTATTTTTCAATTAGTTATGAATTTTTCAATTAACCTAAAATAATATGAAAAAAATAAAAGAAAATAGAAGAAAATGAAAAGAAGGCGTGACAAATAGCAAGCAGAATCAGTTCAATTCACCAATTGGGCTCAGAGGGGGTGCGTATAAGAAGCGCGCGCTAGGCCCAATTAAATTCAGAAAATAAAATGAAAAAAACCAAGGAAAATGGAAAAACTTGGTATGAATAGCAATACTTTCACGTGCATTTTCCATTGGGCCTCCAGAAAGGGGTGTGGTTAGTAACAAGATCATGAAGCCCATCCAAGTACCTTAAGTGAAACGGTGCGTTTCCATCATTCTCAGAATCCTTCACAAATGAAGACGCGCTCGTGGCCATTGGATGATGCTTTGGTTAAAGGTCTCCTAAGATCTAATGGCGCCAGATTCATCTTCTCCAAATTTAAAACGTGGGAGGGAAAAAACACAGACGGTGGCCGGCGGTGGAGCCACCGTCGTCCCCAAACCTCAGCTTTCTTAAACCTCACCGAAACCCTACCCTAACTATATCATCCTGCTCGTTTTTCCACAAGGAACTCAACCATGCCTTCCATTTGTATTGAAACCCCCTCCTTCTCAAAACACGAAGGCATGTTCAGAAAATGCTTCACCAATAAAATATCACCAAACTCAAAATTGAGAAGCCTAGGATCAACTACACTTCACACTGAATAAAATCCACTATCAAACTAGGTTTAAACCTCCAAGAATCATCAGATACGAGCCTCAACAGAAAGTGTGGTCAACCTAATTTTGTCTCTAAATCATACCAATTGCTACCATAATCCACCTAGCCATGTTCTACAATACATATCACCATATAAAACCTAAGGAAACTTCATGAATCAAGCCATAGAAGGAATTTCACATACCTGTAAATCTTGGATGAACAGAGTGGTAAAACCTCCAAATCAAGCTCCAAGATTTTCCAGATACCTTCAATGAAGTATGATCAAGCTTCTGTATGCATCAAATTGGATTGAAACCTCTTGAATCCTTGAATCCGATTCTGACTTGCAAGAGATGAATCCAAAATGCTCTCTCACGATTTTGCACCAATCTTGCCTTGAATTGTATCTGGAATCATTCACCAACACCAAAGGAAGCTATTGAACACCAAAGAATGGATTGAAATGGATCAATTTGTTGTAACCGATTCTGTTTTGCAAATGGAAAACTCAAGATGCAATCTCTCAATTCTCCCTCAATCTTCACCAACCAATGCCTTAGATCACTTCTAAATCTTATATAGAACATGAATGAAAGCCCTAGAAACTTCTGGATTGATCCAATGAGAAGTTCCACATCTCTTGCATTTGAAAATGTCATGAGAAATTCACATATGGCAGCTGAGTTTCAAGCTTGTATTTGCACCTCATTCTGATCCAAATTCTCACCACATGACATATTGAATGTGTTAGGATTCATTAGAGCCTTGGTTATGCCTTGAAGAATGGTTTTGCATATGTGACTTATGATGTAAGTAACCATTTTACAAAGGAAGTCATTGAATTATCCCTCAACTCAAAAATGTGGCAATGTCATTATTTTCAAAATATGTTTTCCAATCAATTTGGTATGTCATATGGACTGGTTTGGACCCATAGCTCAAAAATCCCAATTTTCATCCTTGGTTCATTTAAAATTCACCCTTATTTTAGGCCATTTTTGTAATTTTGTGATACAAGCCCTTCCAATCACCCATGACCTCTTACCTAGCTCAAAAACACCATTATAAACACATATCATGTTGAACATTTTTCCATTTGAGGAGTGGAAGATGGAGATTTTGACCTATGTTGGAAAATGACCTATAATTCAACTTTCCCAAAATACCCCTGGATTGCCAAGATCATAACTTGAGTTCTACAAATCTTCTTGAGGACTTATAGTAATAAAATTAAAGCTAAGATCAATCCCTACAATTCTTATGTTGGCCAAGAATCCATTTGAAAACTCCTTCATGGGAAAAAGTTGCTTGGAAGTCAAGTGACTTTCACAGATAAATTTTAGTGTCCTCTGATGACCCATAACTTGCAAGAACCATAACTTGACTTCTACAAATCTTCTTGAAGACTTATAGTACTCAAATTAAAGCTATTGAGAATCCCTACAAGTTTCATGTTGACCAAGAATCCATTTGAAACTTGAATTTTGACTTATCTGGCTTGGAAGTTAGGCCTAAATTAGGGGATTTTACACTGAAACCCTAATTTGGCAACTCCTCCTACTCTTGATTCTCTTTGATTTATCCTTGGCACAACACCACACATGTATCCACATATCAATTCATGAATCACACAACCTCCAATTAAGACTTGATGCTCTTCAATCACTCAGTTGACCTAGGGTTGACCCAGATAAAACCCTAGTTGACTGCACTTCAACTGTGGCTCTTGTACTTGAATCAATGACTTGTCTTATCTCAATATGACCCTCTAGGCACTTCATAAGCTTTGTACACATTCCATACCCTCAATTCATAGCTCATACTCCCATTGATGACTCTCAATACACCTCATATTAGGAGAGAAGTCCACTGGTTGACCCTCAAACTTCTCAAAGCTTCAACCCCTTCCTTGATGACTTGGATGGTCTTAAGCTTGAATAAAGCCCCTTGATGTGCTTCTTTAGATAAGGATGGCACTTGATCCTTTTTTATATGACTTGCTATGCTATGTTATGCAAATGATTAGATTATGTACATGATTTACTATGCAAATGATAATGCAATTGAAACATAAATCAAATGAAATAGGTTGAGCAAATTTTAGGGTGCAACAGCTGCCCCTATTCAAACGGCTTGGATCCGACTGGGTGAAGAGCGAACGGTCTTCAAACAATCGAGGTACGAGATGGTTGAATACCAAGAACCCAAAAATTTGCCAACCGCAAAAATAAACTGCACAAACTGCTTGGATAACAACATCGGCTGACTGGATTTGGTTGTTACGGAAACAAACTAATCAATTAGCGACCGTGCTGGGGATTATTTCATCCGCCCGGAAAAAGATTCTATCGCCGTAGGGATAGAACTTTGTCCATATTCTGTCCACACAGCAACATCCTGACGGCTTCGCTGGGGAACCAATTCTGTCTGAACATTCATCCGCCTGCTTCATACGGGAAAAACCATCTGAATACTGTTTCTTTGCCTACCTCTGCAGTATCTACCTCCATTGGTCCCATCCCACAAACGACTCTGAAGAAGACTCTACTAGGGACAGTAACACGAGGAAATCACGGCGACTTCCTTGGGGAAAAACTTTTTGTCAAATATCAGAACACAACTCACATACTCTGTCTATCAAGGGAGAATCATCTATCTGGATACCAGAAAGTTCATCCGCCTGTTTCATACGGGAAAATACATCTGTCTGATTCATACAGGAAAGTTCATTCGCCTGATTCTTACGGGAAAATCATAACACATCTTCCTGATACATACAGGAAAGTTCTTCTGCCTGATTCTTACAGCAAAATCATAACACATCTGCCTGATACATACAGAAAAGTTCTTCCGCCTGATTCTTACGGGAAAATCATAACACATCTGCCTGATACATACAGGAAAGTTCTTCCGCCTGATTCTTACGGGAAAATCATAACACATCTGCCTGAAACATACAGGAAAGTTCTTCCGCCTGATTCTTACGGGAAAAGATAACACATCTGCTTGATACATACAGGAAAGTTCTTCCGCCTGATTCATACGGGAAAAGATAACACATCTGCCTGATACATACAGGAAAGTTCTTCCGCCTGATTCATACGGGAAAAGATAACACATTTGCCTGATACATACAGGAAAGTTCTTCCGCCTGCTTCATACGGGAAAAGATAACACATCTGCCTGATACATACAGGAAAGTTCTTCCGCCTGATTCATACGGGAAAAGATAACACATCTGCCTGATACATACAGGAAAGTTCTTCCGCCTGCTTCATACGGGAAAAGATAACACATCTGCCTGATACATACAGAAAAGTTCTTCCGCCTGCTTCATATGGGAAAAGATAACACATCTTCCTGATACATACAGGAAAGTTCTTCCGCCTGATTCTTACGGGAAAACATAACACATCTGCCTGATACATACAGGAAAGTTCTTCCGCCTGCTTCATACGGGAAAAGATATCCTTGGATATAGCTTCCTAGCCTGTTCGCGGTAGTAGCTAACTCCACTGGGGATATTCTGAAAATAACTACCTGACACCCATTTCGACAACAAGTGACCTCTTCTGAAATTCTGATTCATGAAACCCTGAAATGCTACCGCAACAGTAAACCTGAAGAAAACACTCCGCTGGTCAGATAAGAGAAACTTCAACCAGTAACTCTGTGGGGGATAATAATGAGGACTGCATCATCACATGTCTCACGGCGAGACCTCGATCGTCTGGCACTAAATCTGAATTGCAACTTCAGACTCCTGCTGAGAAACATACCCGAAAGCAAAAGGTTAACCAACCTGATTTATGTTTCATAATGCGTATGTTTGGCGATGGTGTAATGCTCCATACGGCATGGAAATGCTACGCGTTTTGGGTAAATGCAAACATGATAATGTATGCAAATGCAAATGCAGGTTCAGGCTGCTGGGGAAGCTCTGACAAGCTAGCTTCAACACGGCTGTTAAGGACAAATACCACCCTGTTGGGGATGAACGGGTATCGCGAAGTATTCCGGCAAAATAAATGCCAGAAATACAACCAACTCTGCCGGGGAGAGATTACACATTGATTTCCCCTGGGAGGAAAGAATAACACCTGCTGTGAAATTAACTCAGTTGGGGGGAGACTCAACCCCTCTAGGAGATAACTGTCTGAGTACAGTTTACAAACTCGGGACTACCACTCTGCTGGGGATAATCATCCTGACGAAGGTATGACGACCTGCGGGGGAAATAAAACCACCCTCGGTGGGGATAATCCTTCCGAACTTACTATCTTGGTTGTATGCCATGGAAATCCTCCTAGCTGGGGGATTGAGTGCGCACATACTCGACTCTCTGGGGAGTATAACCTTTGCATGGGACATTGATCTTGTCTTGCTGGGGATATCCTATGGACAACTTCCACGAGGATACTCTTCTGGGGAAACTAATCCCTCCTTCGGTAAGGGATAATCATCGTCTCAACCCCTGGGGATGAGGTGCGACCTGCATGAGGATTATCGTCGCACAAAGTCAAGTATTTCACCACGTGCCTCCGGCCGGGGCCACAATTTTCTGATCGTTTGCTTCAAAGGTGAGAACCCTGCAAAACACAAACGAGACAACACAAATCTATACAACCAAATCTATCCAGGTTAGCATCCGCGACATTACTTCAGTCAATTTGATGTTTTAGCAATTATTGGCAAGGGCCAGCAAGGGTATGTACATGCAAGTTCATCGGAACATTGGCGTTTTCCACATACAAAACAGTAAAGCACAAACATCAAATACTGAATAACATGTTTTATTAACAACATGCCTCTGAATAGACAAAGT
The DNA here is from genome assembly GCA_963859935.3 of Lathyrus sativus. NCBI lineage: Eukaryota > Viridiplantae > Streptophyta > Magnoliopsida > Fabales > Fabaceae > Lathyrus > Lathyrus sativus. The sequence continues at coordinate 239,656,674 of OZ012740.1, read as the reverse complement.
TGTGTACATCGGATGCAACTCCTGAAAAGAGGAAGTTACGCACACACACATACATATATGCACAAAAAGCATAAAAATACAACTTGAATTTGTACACATGTCGGCAACGTGGTGCAGACAAACATCACGAGCTGATCCTCCTATGACTCGCCTGACTCTGGCGCTTTCCCGGTATTCGACTTTCGGAAGAGATTGTGTTGGATACACGAACCCTCAGGTACTCCCAAACCACTAAGCAATGCTGTACCAGATCCGGACCGTAGTCATTTGCTTTTTCAATCCCTAACTTTTGCGTGAATCGCCCTTTGCGGGTTTTCAATTCACCGGGATACCCTTTTTTTCCGAAGTCGCCCAATGCAGGTTTTCGACTTCGCGGGTGTACATCTTTTCAATTTTATCCCTAACTTTTGCTTGAACCTTTTATTCATTTTTACGGTTCGCCAGGATGCCCCATTTTTTCCTGGACTCTCTTTTTACTGTCCAGCGGGTCACTTTCAAGCAAAGTATTTTTTAACTGCGTCTGAATTCACAGGCGACGTAAAGTCTTCACCATCCATGGTAGATAGTAGCAAGGCTCCTCTAGAGAAGACTTTTCTGACAACGTAGGGCCCTTCGTAATTAGGGGTCCACTTGCCTCTGTGATCTGTTTGTGGTGGGAGAATCCTCTTCAGCACAAGGTTGCCCGTCTGAAAGCTTCGAGGGTGTATCTTTTTATCATATGCTTTCTTCATCTGGCTCTGGTACAACCGACCGTATGCTAGAGAAGCTAGCCTCTTCTCATCCATTAAACTGAGCTGATTCAGTCTATCTTTAACCCATTCTGCCTCGTCAATTTGGACATCTCGTAAAACCCTCAAGGAAGGAATCTCAACCTCCAACGGTAATACTGCCTCCATTCCGTATACCAACGAAAAAGGAGTTGCCCCGGTTGATGTGCGTACCGTCGTACGATAACCGTGCAATGCAAAAGGTAGCATCTCATGCCAGTCCTTATACGTCACAACCATCTTCTGAACAATCTTCTTTATGTTCTTATTGGCCGCTTCAACAACGTTGTTCATCTTGGGTCGGTAAGGAGAAGAATTGTGATGCTCAATCTTAAAATTCTGGCACAGCTCTTTCATCATCTTGTTATTCAAATTCGAACCGTTGTCAGTGATAATCCGCTCAGGGATTCCATATCTGCAGATAATATCTCGTTTGATAAATCTGGCGACCACTTGTTTGGTGACATTGGCATATGATGCTGCTTCCACCCATTTGGTGAAGTAATCAATTGCCACCAAAATGAACCGGTGTCCGTTGGATGCCGTAGGCTCGATCTTCCCGATCATATCAATTCCCCACATCGAGAACGGCCACGGTGATGACATCACATTTAGAGGACTTGGGGGTACATGGACCTTGTCCGCATAAATTTGGCATTTGTGACACCTCTTTGCAAACTTGAAACAGTATGTTTCCATAGTTAGCCAGTAATAACCTGCCCGCAGCAGTTTTCTCGTCATAGCATGCCCACCAGCATGTGTACCAAACGTACCCTCATGTATCTCTTCCATGAGCAACTTCGCCTCTTTCTCATCTACACAGCGTAGCAACACCAAGTCGTGGTTTCTTTTGTATAGGACACCGTCAGGATTCAGATAGAAATTGCCAGCCAATCTCCCGAGAGTCTTCTGATCTCGACTGGATGCCCCAGCCGGATACTCCTTATTCTTCAGGAAATTCTGGATGTCAAAGTACCAGGGTTTACCATCGGGAGCCTTGTCAATGGCAAATATGAATGCAGGCCTATCGAGCTGAGAGATAACAATCTGGTGAGCCTCGTTCCAGAAGTTAACTTTATACATTGAAGACAGTGTCGCCAGAGCGTCAGCCATTTGATTTTCTGCTCGCGGCACATGATGCAATTCCACCTTGTCAAAGAAAGGCAACAATCTCCTTGCATAATTCATATAGGGGATCAAATTGGGCTGACGTGTCTCCCATTCTCCTCTAATCTGATTCACCACTAGAGCTGAGTCTCCGTACACATCCAGATGCTTGATTTGCAAATGAATAGCTTCTTCCAGACCCATGATGCAAGCCTCGTATTCAGCCTCATTATTGGTAACAGGAAAGGTCAATCGGGCAGTAAAGGGGATGTGCGACCCCTGAGGAGTAGTAATAATTGCACCTATTCTGCTACCATAGGAATTTACAGCTCCGTCAAATATCAACTGCCATTGAGAACCTAACTCTGGTCCTTCGTCCGACAACGGTTCTTCACAATCTTTCATTTTTAGGTACATGATATCCTCGTCAGGAAAATCAAACCTCATCGACTGATAATCCTCAACAGGCTGCTCCGCAAGGTACTCCGACAGAACGCTACCTTTAATAGCCTTTTGCGAGACATACTGAATGTCATATTCGGTTAACACCATCTGCCATCGGGCAATTCTTCCGGAGAGTGCTTGCTTCTCAAACACGTATTTGATGGGATCCATCTTTGAAATTAGCAGGGTTGTATGATTTAGCATGTATTGCCTCAAACGTTTGGTGGCCCAGGCTAGCGCACAACACGTTTTCTCGAGCATTGAATATCTGGACTCATAGTCGGTAAACTTTTTACTCAAATAGTAGATCGCATGCTCTTTACATCCTGTCTCGTCGTGTTGACCGAGAACACAACCCATACTTTCCTCAAGAACCGTCAAATACATAATCAAAGGTCTCCCGGCCACTGGGGGTATCAAAACGGGAGGTTCTTGCAAGTATTCTTTTATCTTGTCGAACGCCTTTTGACAATTTTCATTCCAGGTCACAACCTGGTCCTTTTTCAACAACTTGAATAAAGGCTCGCATGTCGCAGTTAAGTGAGATATGAACCAGGCGATATAGTTCAACCTCCCTAAAAACCCACACACTTCTTTTTCTGTTTTAGGCGTCGGCATTTCTTGTATTGCTTTTATTTTCGCAGGATCAACCTCTATTCCTTTTTCGCTCACGATAAACCCCAGCAGTTTACCCGATCTCACCCCGAAGGTGCACTTGTTAGGGTTCAGTCTCAACCTGGACTTCCTAAGCCTCTTGAACAGTTTCAGCAGATTAACCAAATGCTCCTCCTCTGTCTGGGATTTGGCAATCATATCATCAACATAAACCTCGATCTCTTTATGCATCATGTCATGAAAGAGAGTCGTCATAGCACGCTGATATGTTGCCCGAGCATTCTTCAATCCGAAGGGCATCACTTTGTAACAAAATGTTCCCCAAGGAGTAATGAAAGTAGTCTTCTCCATGTCTTCTGGAGCCATTTTGATCTGATTATAGCCTGAGAAGCCATCCATGAAGGAGAATACAGAGAACTGAGCAGTGTTATCAACCAGCACATCGATGTGAGGAAGTGGAAAGTCATCTTTCGGGCTCGCCCTATTCAAATCAGGGTAGTCCACACACATTCGCACCTTACCCTCTTTCTTTGGCACTGGCACAATATTAGCGACCCATGATGGATATTTTGTAACAGCTAGGAAACCAGCATCCCACTATTTTTGAACTTCCTCCTTGATCTTCACTGCCATGTCTTGTCTAGTTCTTCGGAGTTTCTGCTTAATAGGCGGACATTCTTCTCGCAGTGGCAGACGGTGAACAACCATATCCGTATCCAACCCAGGCATATCCTCGTACGACCAAGCAAATATATCACTGTACTCTTTGAGCATCTCAACCAACCTTTGCTTGACGTCGCTCTGCAGCGCAACCCCTATACGGATGTTTCTCACAACCTCTTCCGACCCCAAATTGATGATCTCAATGACTTCCTCATGAGGAAGAATGATTCTTTCTTCTTGTTTCAATAACCAGGCCAACTCTTCTGGCACGTCGCCATCTTCAACAATCTCTTCCTCAGCCTAAAATACCGGGTGCTCGAAGTCAAAGTGAGTCATAGGCGGTTCATAAATGTCATCTGAAATAGTAATCCTGCAAAGGAAATGGTTAAATGTAACGCCCCGATTCTGAATTTCCCAATTTGTTTGAGTCCTTTTTGATTTATTTGGATGAATGTTATTTTAATTATGGAATTTATGTGTCGATACGTTTAATTGCTTTTTGTGCTATTTTACCGATTCAGAGAGTTTTCAGGGAAAATAGATTAAAGGGTATTTTAGACATTTAGTATTTTATATTAAGTGGGGTATTTTGTGAGAAAATGTTTTAAGAGGTATTTTGAGGAGAAATAGAATAGAATAGAAAGAGGTATAAGTGAGAATTAGAGAGAAAAGAAATGAGATAGAAGAGAAAAAGGAAGGAAAGAAGAAAGGAGAAGAGAAAGAGGAGAAATGGAGAAAAACCTAGAAATTCTTCAAGAAACAACTTCCAAGCTTCAATCAATCGGGTAAGGGTGTGAAACCTTATTATTATATCAATGTGTATAATCATGTATGATTTTTGTTGGATTGTTTTGGATTGATTGGTAGTTTTCTACACTTTCCATTTTAGGTCGAAAATGGTTTAATCGATAGAAATCATTGTTTAACGGTTAGAATCGTGATTAGACGACGTAGATTAGTCGATACATGTTAGACTAAGGCTACTGGATATGAGTTGGAGTTCATCGGGTGATTTTATCGGTGGTTTTGGATTCTGAACAGTGGGGAGAAGTGGAAATCGCAAACGCTCGCTAGCAGCTCGCTAGGCGAGCAGGTCGCGAGTGTTCGCTGGCAGTTCGCTAGGCGATTGCGCAGGGAACGGTCCCAGACTTGGGACATAATGGTTTTGATGTCCTTCGCTTGTAGCGAAGGGAGTAGCGAGGAGCTCGCTGGAGGTTCACTGTGGCGAACGAGGTAGCGAACGAAGTCTGGAGCTTCTGTTTGTGCTCGCTAGTAGTTCGCTAGGCGAGCAAGTGGCGAACACTCGCTAGCAGCTCGCTAGGCGAGCGTGTAGCGAACGTAGCAGAATGGGTTTTCCCTGCTGCTGTGTGCTGTTGTGGCTTGGGGTTTTTGTTGCGATCGACCCTTCTTTGGTTTAATAGCTTGTGTGCTGATTTGTGATGTGCTGTAGGTAGCCGTATGGCGTGAATCCTAGTTTATGGTTGTGAAGCATAAGTGTGACCGGTTGGCAATTTTGTGCATTTGCTTAGTTTGAATAGGAATGCATGAGGAATTGATTGTGAATGTGAGCCATGTTTGAATGGTGTGAATGAATGATGAATATATATGTTTTGTGATACATATATTTTGAATGCATAAATGAATATATGCGATAAATGTGAAGAATGCATGAGTGTGTTTGTAAACATGTGTGCATTTCATGAGTGTCATGAGTCATGTCGCATGTGAAACATCGTGTGCCCATGTGGGGTGTGAGCGATGGTTATTTCTCGATTCCGAAGTGAATCTACAGAACGATTGTGTGCCCGTGTGGGGTGTGAGCAATCGGATTGTGTGCCCGTGTGGGGTGTGAGCAATCCTGAAACATCGTGTGCCCATGTGGGGTGTGAGCGATGGGTGAACATCGTAGGCCCGACGGGGAGTTACTTCGGTAACGAGCGATGATTCCATTTGGTTCTTCAATTGAACCTGTTGAAATGAGTCGGTACCGCATTTGCATCTGCATAGAGTCGTGAGTCGGTCTCTATGAGTTGCATGTTGACATCTTGCATGATGTATGGTGAATGAACATAAGTGTAAATGTTTATGTGAATTGTGGATGATTGGAATGATTGGTATGCTTGAAGATATATATGTATATGTGAATGTATGTATATGTATGTTTTGTGAGTTTATGAATTAATATAAACATGGTTGACGCATATTGTATATGCTTGGTGTTATATTGTAAATGTTATGTGGAAATAATGTGTATGTGTAGAAGTATGATTGGCGAATATGCCCAGTTATGAAATGTGCATTGAGGTTTATATAATGAATCGTGGTGAGAATGTGAAGTATGTGTAATTTGTATAATATATAATTTTATGCATTGACTGTTATGATATTGTTTCTCACCCTTCTGCTGTTCTATAATGCTCTATGAGGCATTGCAGAGTAGGTTGCTGGAGGTCCTTTTTGTGAAGCGAGTCTTCATTGTTTTTGGTCGTTGGCTCTGATATGTAACATCTGGGTAGTTAGGAAGCCTTTGGCTCTTTTTGGAGATACAAGTGTTTTGATTCTTTTGTGATACATCTGTGTACGTATCTGCTTATGGATTATTTGTAAACATGAATTAACTGAATGATGTATATATGTTTATATGAATGAATTGATTCAATGTTTAGATGTTTCCGCTTTTATTCTAAATGTTGAGATGTGGGTTTTAGGACTAAGATTTCTTTGTTATGACTTGCCCATTGTTGCATATCTACTTGAGCAGGTGTTGTATGCGTTTAATTTCATGATAATGTGATGCACCTCTTTTATACCATGTTTAATATAAACTCTGATGAAATTTATATTGAGTGCCTAAATGATTTATTCAATTATTTGGGGTATAGGAAGGAGGTGTTACATTAAGTGGTATCAGAGCCAGTGTTGAGTCAGTTGTGTCTGTCTTGTCGTTGTGTTGGTTGAACAGTTGTTTAACCTTGTTGATACTTTTGGTAATGGTTAGAATGGATGGTCGTAACGGTGATGCGGTGGCTGCTGCTTTGGAAGAAATGGTTAGGACGGTGCGAGATGCGCCGATTGTGAATGCAACTGATGAGTTCAGGAAGAAGGAGATGGAGTTCCTTGAGCTAAAACAAGGTAGTATGTCCGTGGCGGACTATACTGCTAAGTTTGTGGAATTGGTTCAATTTCATCCTCACTATGATGCGGCTACGGCTAAGTTCGCAAAGTGTATTAAGTATGAGAATGGCTTGCGTCCTGAGATTAGGCAAGCGATGGGATATCAGAGGATAAGAAGGTTTTCGGATTTGACGGAGTGTTGTAGAATCTTCGAGGAAGATAGCAAGGTTTGTTCCGCTCATTACAAAAGTTTGAATGAGAAGAGAGGAAAGCAACTGGTAAGGAGTGGGCCTTATGTGACGCTTACTGATAAAGGCAAGCATAGGGAACACTTTGTTAAGAAGTCCGGAGGTGGATGTTCGGGTCCCATTAAGTGCTACAAGTGTGGCGAGATGGGTCACAAGTCTTTTAAGTGTAGGAAGCCTAAAGTTAAGTGCTCTAGCTGTGGAGTTCTTGGACATGATGCTACGAATTGTAGAATGGGTGTAGTGAAGTGCTACAATTGTGGAGAAGTAGGACACATCAGTGCTAAGTGTCCTAAACCTAAGCAAGCTCCAACGAGTGGGAAGGTATTTGCATTAGCAGGCTCCGACGCTACTAATGCGGACCGTTTGATTAAAGGTACATGCTTTATTAATAATATGCTTTTAGTTGCTATTATTGATACCGGAGCGACTCATTCGTTCATTTCTTTTGAGTGCGCTAAGCGATTGGATTTGTGTATATTTACTTCTGATGATAATATGGTTATTGAGACGCCCGCTTCGGGGTCGGTAACTACTTCTTTGATATGCACAAGTCGTCCTTCGACCATGTGTGGTAGGGACTTCGTTATGGATTTAGTGTGTTTACCGTTGGACGGTTTGGACGCGATCTTCGGTATGAATCGGTTGCAATCTAATAGAGTTCATTTAGATTGTTGTCACAAGTTGGTAGAGTTTCCTTCTTTGGAAGATGATAGAAGTGAGATTTTTCTATCCACTAAAGAGTTGAAGAATTTGTAGCGGACGAAGCTCAGTTGTTTGACTTGTTTGCATCGTCATCGGTTGGGAGAAAGGTGGAAATTAATGTGTTTCCCGTGGTGTGTGATTAAGCGCTATTATAATCTGGTAAAGATGGTTTATACTCCATCATGATTTTCGGCTGTCTATTGACAAATTGAGGAACTGATCACCCTTAATCTCTTGTTGATAGTAGTTGGGATTGTGTTGGATGGGATAGACGTGTCTTACGAGCTTAGATGGTGTGTGTAGTGAATTGTTTGGAGTGAAGCCAAGTGCTTAAGGATTGTTCTGAGGAGTCGACGCAGGGCAGTGTTGAGATGTTGGATTTTAATGAGATTTGGAGTGCTAATGAAAGTGGGGAGTTGGCAGTTTCCGACTAGTTATGGTTGTCTGGAAGTTATCCTGACAAGATAAGTGATATAGAGCCAGGATGTTAAGTGGGGTTATGAAGGAAGCAATTTTGGGAACTGGTCCGGGATTGAGAACCCCATGTTATAGGTGTGATTGGATGGTCAAGGTGTTAAATTAATTGAGTGGTTGAGACTCGCGTTTGGTGTTGGCGCTACGACAAAAGACTCCGAGGTTAAGCATATAAAGAGTGGATGGTGACTTCTGGTAATTACTAAAGGGAGTAAGATGTAGGATACAAGATTAGTATGGGTAAACCTTCAACCATTTCGAGAAGTTGAAGACGATTTGAATGGCCTTCTAAGTGCAGAATGTTGTTTCTAAATTTTGTAGTAACGGGAGAACCGTGATTCAGAATGATGCAAAGTTAGGAGCGTTGGAAGTTATTTTAGTGCTCTACGCGACTAGGAGGTAGTGACATGGAATCAAGTATTTATTGATGAAATATGTTTGGGTGTTGTGGTAAGTGCGATTCGTGTTTTCGCCATAGGCCCACAACTGCGTGTCCGTTTGGAATGGGATTTTCCACACTTGAGTGAATGAGTCAAGGGTTATGTAACCAATGGTGTTTCGATGTATTAGAAGGATGTAAAGGATCAGGTTGTACATCGAAGAATTGAGTTATCAGTGTTAGAGAGGAAGTAGTATTATGTCAATATGAAGAAAGTTCAAAGAATTTTGGAAAAGCTGTCAACAGCTTGTGTGTTGGTTTTGTCGAATCCAACAAGACTGTTTGTTGTGCTTTGTGATGCCTTGGTGATATGATCGGGAGATACGTTAAATGCAACACCAGCAATGTTTGAATTATGCTTTAAGGCAGTTAAAAGTACAAGAGGAATTATCGGATGAGTGACTTAGAGTTGGTTGTTGTTGTGTGTTTGTATCGGAGTTTGGGGAGCTTCAATGGCTTAGTTGACATTTGAGGTGGTTAATGATCTTAAGAACTTGAGGTATTTGTTTGGTTTGAGAAAAATTGCATATGATGAAGAGGAAATAATAGGGACTTCGTATGGAGTTGAGCTTTGTGTAGTGAGACTGATTATTGGTGTTCTCGATGAGATTCGAGAAGGTTGGAATTCTAATTGGAGTTAATAGATTGATGGAGTTTAAGGAATTGAAGTCGAAAGGCTGATTTTCGGATTTATGGGAAGGGTGACATGAGAAGTTGTGATAGAGTCTATGTGTCCGAGTAGTGTGGATTGGATATGAGTACTTTGAAAGAATTGTTTCGGTGGCCACGGATAGAGAGCGTATGAGTGCGAGAGGATTTGACTGTTGAGACAACCTTGAGGAAAAGGGATCGTCTTGGTAAAGGTAATTAGGCGGAATTAACTAGAGGGAGTTGGATTTGGAAGGTTAGGATGCGAGAGTCACATTCCGAGTCGGTTGAATCGGTTAATATTTTCGAGGACGCAAATTTCTGAAGTGGGGGAGAGTTGTAACGCCCCGATTCTGAATTTCCCAATTTGTTTGAGTCCTTTTTGATTTATTTGGATGAATGTTATTTTAATTATGAAATTTATGTGTCGATACGTTTAATTGCTTTTTGTGCTATTTTACCGATTCAGAGAGTTTTCGGGGAAAATAGATTAAAGGGTATTTTAGACATTTAGTATTTTATATTAAGTGGGGTATTTTGTGAGAAAATGTTTTAAGAGGTATTTTGAGGAGAAATAGAATAGAATAGAAAGAGGTATAAGTGAGAATTAGAGAGAAAAGAAATGAGATAGAAAGAAAAAGGAAGGAAAGAAGAAAGGAGAAGAGAAAGAGGAGAAATGGAGAAAAACCTAGAAATTCATCAAGAAACAACTTCCAAGCTTCAATCAATCGGGTAAGGGTGTGAAACCTTATTATTATATCAATGTGTATAATCATGTATGATTTTTGTTGGATTATTTTGGATTGATTGGTAGTTTTCTACACTTTCCATTTTAGGTCGAAATTGGTTTAATCGATAGAAATCGTTGTTTAACGGTTAGAATCGTGATTAGATGACGTAAATTAGTCGATACATGTTAGACTAAGGCTACTGGATATGAGTTGGAGTTCATCGGGTGATTTTATCGGTGGTTTTGGATTCTGAACAATGGGGAGAAGTGGAAATCGCAGACGCTCGCTAGCAGCTCGCTAGGCGAGCAGGTCGCGAGTGTTCGCTGGCAGTTCGCTAGGCGAGTGCGCAGCGAACGGTCCCAGACTTGGGACAAAATGGTTTTGATGTCCTTCGCTTGTAGCGAAGGGAGTAGCGAAGAGCTCGCTGGAGGTTCGCTGTGGCGAATGAGGTAGCGAACGAAGTCTGGAGCTTCTGTTTGTGCTCGCTAGTAGTTCGCTAGGCGAGCAAGTGGCGAACACTCGCTAGCAGCTCGCTAGGCGAGCGTGTAGCGAACGTAGCAGAATGGGTTTTCCCTGCTGCTGTGTGCTGTTGTGACTTGGGGTTTTTGTTGCAATCGACCCTTCTTTGGTTTAATAGCTTGTGTGCTTATTTGTGATGTGCTGTAGGTAGCCGTATGGCGTGAATCCTAGTTTATGGTTGTGAAGCATAAGTGTGGCCGGTTGGCAATTTTGTGCATTTGCTTAGTTTGAATAGGAATGCATGAGGAATTGATTGTGAATGTGAGCCATGTTTGAATGGTGTGAATGAATGATGAATATATATGTTTTGTGATACATATATTTTGAATGCATAAATGAATATATGCGATAAATATGAAGAATGCATGAGTGTGTTTGTAAACATGTGTGCATTTCATGAGTGTCATGAGTCATGTCGCATGTGAAACATCGTGTGCCCATGTGGGGTGTGAGCGATGGTTGTTTCTTGATTCCGTAGTGAATCTACAGAACGATTGTGTGCCCGTGTGGGGTGTGAGAAATCGGATTGTGTGCCCGTGTGGGGTGTGAGCAATCCTGAAACATCGTGTGCCCATGTGGAGTGTGAGCGATGGGTGAACATCGTAGGCCCGACGGGGAGTTACTTCGGTAACGAGCGATGATTCCATTTGGTTCTTCAATTGAACCTGTTGAAATGAGTCAGTACCGCATTTGCATCTGCATAGAGTCGTGAGTCGGTCTCTATGAGTTGCATGTTGACATCTTGCATGATGTATGGTGAATGAACATAAGTGTAAATGTTTATGTGAATTGTGGATGATTGGAATGATTGGTATGCTTGAAGATATATATGTATATGTGAATGTATGTATATGTATGTTTTGTGAGTTTATGAATTAATATAAACATGGTTGACGCATATTGTATATGCTTGGTGTTATATTGTAAATGTTATGTGGAAATAATGTGTATGTGTAGAAGTATGATTGGCGAATATGCCCAGTTATGAAATGTGCATTGAGGTTTATATAATGAATCGTGGTGAGAATGTGAAGTATGTGTAATTTGTATAATATATAATTTTATGCATTGACTGTTATGATATTGTTTCTCACCCTTCTGCTGTTCTATAATGCTCTATGAGGCATTGAAGAGTAGGTTGCTGGAGGTCCTTTTTGTGAAGCGAGTCTTCATTGTTTTTGGTCGTTGGCTCTGATATGTAACATCTGGGTAGTTAGGAAGCCTTTGGCTCTTTTTGGAGATACAAGTGTTTTGATTCTTTTGTGATACATCTGTGTACGTATCTGCTTATGGATGATTTGTAAACATGAATTAACTGAATGATGTACATATGTTTATATGAATGAATTGATTCAATGTTTAGATGTTTCCGCTTTTATTCTAAATGTTGAGATGTGGGTTTTAGGACTAAGATTTCTTTGTTATGACTTGCCCATTGTTGCATATCTACTTGAGCAGGTGTTGTATGCGTTTAATTTCATGATAATGTGATGCACCTCTTTTATACCATGTTTAAAATAAACTCTGATGAAATTTATATTGAGTGCCTAAATGATTTATTCAATTATTTGGGGTATAGGAAGGAGGTGTTACATTAAGTGGTATCAGAGCGAGTGTTGAGTCAGTTGTGTCTGTCTTGTCGTTGTGTTGGTTGAACAGTTGTTTAACCTTGTTGATACTTTTGGTAATGGTTAGAATGGATGGTCGTAACGGTGATGCGGTGGCTGCTGCTTTGGAAGAAATGGTTAGGACGGTGCGAGATGCGCCGATTGTGAATGCAACTGATGAGTTCAGGAAGAAGGAGATGGAGTTCCTTGAGCTAAAACAAGGTAGTATGTCCGTGGCGGACTATACTGCTAAGTTTGTGGAATTGGTTCAATTTCATCCTCACTATGATGCGGCTACGGCTAAGTTCGCAAAGTGTATTAAGTATGAGAATGGCTTGCGTCCTAAGATTAGGCAAGCGATGGGATATCAGAGGATAAGAAGGTTTTCGGATTTGACGGAGTGTTGTAGAATCTTTGAGGAAGATAGCAAGGTTTGTTCCGCTCATTACAAAAGTTTGAATGAGAAGAGAGGAAAGCAACTGGTAAGGAGTGGGCCTTATGTGACGCTTACTGATAAAGGCAAGCATAGGGAACACTTTGTTAAGAAGTACGGAGGTGGATGTTCGGGTCCCATTAAGTGCTACAAGTATGGCGAGATGGGTCACAAGTCTTTTAAGTGTAGGAAGCCTAAAGTTAAGTGCTCTAGCTGTGGAGTTCTTGGACATGATGCTACGAATTGTAGAATGGGTGTAGTGAAGTGCTACAATTGTGGAGAAGTAGGACACATCAGTGCTAAGTGTCCTAAACCTAAGCAAGCTCCAACGAGTGGGAAGGTATTTGCATTAGCAGGCTCCGACGCTACTAATGCGGACCGTTTGATTAAAGGTACATGCTTTATTAATAATATGCTTTTAGTTGCTATTATTGATACCGGAGCGACTCATTCGTTCATTTCTTTTGAGTGCGCTAAGCGATTGGATTTGTGTATATTTACTTCTGATGATAATATGGTTATTGAGACGCCCGCTTCGGGGTCGGTAACTACTTCTTTGATATGCACAAGTCGTCCTTCGACCATGTGTGGTAGGGACTTCGTTATGGATTTAGTGTGTTTACCGTTGGACGGTTTGGACGCGATCTTCGGTATGAATCGGTTGCAATCTAATAGAGTTCATTTAGATTGTTGTCACAAGTTGGTAGAGTTTCCTTCTTTGGAAGATGATAGAAGTGAGATTTTTCTATCCACTAAAGAGTTGAAGAATTTGTAGCGGACGAAGCTCAGTTGTTTGACTTGTTTGCATCGTCATCGGTTGGGAGAAAGGTGGAAATTAATGTGTTTCCCGTGGTGTGTGATTAAGCGCTATTATAATCTGGTAAAGATGGTTTATACTCCATCATGATTTTCGGCTGTCTATTGACAAATTGAGGAACTGATCACCCTTAATCTCTTGTTGATAGTAGTTGGGATTGTGTTGGATGGGATAGACGTGTCTTACGAGCTTAGATGGTGTGTGTAGTGAATTGTTTGGAGTGAAGCCAAGTGCTTAAGGATTGTTCTGAGGAGTCGACGCAGGGCAGTGTTGAGATGTTGAATTTTAATGAGATTTGGAGTGCTAATGAAAGTGGGGAGTTGGCAGTTTCCGACTAGTTATGGTTGTCTGGAAGTTATCCTGACAAGATAAGTGATATAGAGCCAGGATGTTAAGTGGGGTTATGAAGGAAGCAATTTTGGGAACTGGTCCGGGATTGAGAACCCCATGTTATAGGTGTGATTGGATGGTCAAGGTGTTAAATTAATTGAGTGGTTGAGACTCGCGTTTGGTGTTGGCGCTACGACAAAAGACTCCGAGGTTAAGCATATAAAGAGTGGATGGTGACTTCTGGTAATTACTAAAGGGAGTAAGATGTAGGATACAAGATTAGTATGGGTAAACCTTCAACCATTTCGAGAAGTTGAAGACGATTTGAATGGCCTTCTAAGTGCAGAATGTTGTTTCTAAATTTTGTAGTAACGGGAGAACCGTGATTCAGAATGATGCAAAGTTAGGAGCGTTGGAAGTTATTTTAGTGCTCTACGCGACTAGGAGGTAGTGACATGGAATCAAGTATTTATTGATGAAATATGTTTGGGTGTTGTGGTAAGTGCGATTCGTGTTTTCGCCATAGGCCCACAACTGCGTGTCCGTTTGGAATGGGATTTTCCACACTTGAGTGAGTGAGTCAAGGGTTATGTAACCAATGGTGTTTCGATGTATTAGAAGGATGTAAAGGATCAGGTTGTACATCGAAGAATTGAGTTATCAGTGTTAGAGAGGAAGTAGTATTATGTCAATATGAAGAAAGTTCAAAGAATTTTGGAAAAGCTGTCAACAGCTTGTGTGTTGGTTTTGTCGAATCCAACAAGACTGTTTGTTGTGCTTTGTGATGCCTTGGTGATATGATCGGGAGATACGTTAAATGCAACACCAGCAATGTTTGAATTATGCTTTAAGGCAGTTAAAAGTACAAGAGGAATTATCGGATGAGTGACTTAGAGTTGGTTGTTGTTGTGTGTTTGTATCGGAGTTTGGGGAGCTTCAATGGCTTAGTTGACATTTGAGGTGGTTAATGATCTTAAGAACTTGAGGTATTTGTTTGGTTTGAGAAAAATTGCATATGATGAAGAGGAAATAATAGGGACTTCGTATGGAGTTGAGCTTTGTGTAGTGAGACTGATTATTGGTGTTCTCGATGAGATTCGAGAAGGTTGGAATTCTAATTGGAGTTAATAGATTGATGGAGTTTAAGGAATTGAAGTCGAAAGGCTGATTTTCGGATTTATGGGAAGGGTGACATGAGAAGTTGTGATAGAGTCTATGTGTCCGAGTAGTGTGGATTGGATATGAGTACTTTGAAAGAATTGTTTCGGTGGCCACGGATAGAGAGCGTATGAGTGCGAGAGGATTTGACTGTTGAGACAACCTTGAGGAAAAGGGATCGTCTTGGTAAAGGTAATTAGGCGGAATTAACTAGAGGGAGTTGGATTTGGAAGGTTAGGATGCGAGAGTCACATTCCGAGTCGGTTGAATCGGTTAATATTTTCGAGGACGAAAATTTCTGAAGTGGGGGAGAGTTGTAACGCCCCGATTCTGAATTTCCCAATTTGTTTGAGTCCTTTTTGATTTATTTGGATGAATGTTATTTTAATTATGAAATTTATGTGTCGATACGTTTAATTGCTTTTTGTGCTATTTTACCGATTCGGAGAGTTTTCGGGGAAAATAGATTAAAGGGTATTTTAGACATTTAGTATTTTATATTAAGTGGGGTATTTTGTGAGAAAATGTTTTAAGAGGTATTTTGAGGAGAAATAGAATAGAATAGAAAGAGGTATAAGTGAGAATTAGAGAGAAAAGAAATGAGATAGAAAGAAAAAGGAAGGAAAGAAGAAAGGAGAAGAGAAAGAGGAGAAATGGAGAAAAACCTAGAAATTCATCAAGAAACAACTTCCAAGCTTCAATCAATCGGGTAAGGGTGTGAAACCTTATTATTATATCAATGTGTATAATCATGTATGATTTTTGTTGGATTATTTTGGATTGATTGGTAGTTTTCTACACTTTCCATTTTAGGTCGAAATTGGTTTAATCGATAAAAATCGTTGTTTAACGGTTAGAATCGTGATTAGATGACGTAAATTAGTCGATACATGTTAGACTAAGGCTACTGGATATGAGTTGGAGTTCATCGGGTGATTTTATCGGTGGTTTTGGATTCTGAACAATGGGGAGAAGTGGAAATCGCAGACGCTCGCTAGCAGCTCGCTAGGCGAGCAGGTCGCGAGTGTTCGCTGGCAGTTCGCTAGGCGAGTGCGCAGCGAACGGTCCCAGACTTGGGACAAAATGGTTTTGATGTCCTTCGCTTGTAGCGAAGGGAGTAGCGAAGAGCTCGCTGGAGGTTCGCTGTGGTGAATGAGGTAGCGAACGAAGTCTGGAGCTTCTGTTTGTGCTCGCTAGTAGTTCGCTAGGCGAGCAAGTGGCGAACACTCGCTAGCAGCTCGCTAGGCGAGCGTGTAGCGAACATAGCAGAATGGGTTTTCCCTGCTGCTGTGTGCTGTTGTGGCTTGGGGTTTTTGTTGCAATCGACCCTTCTTTGGTTTAATAGCTTGTGTGCTGATTTGTGATGTGCTGAAGGTAGCCGTATGGCGTGAATCCTAGTTTATGGTTGTGAAGCATAAGTGTGGCCGGTTGGCAATTTTGTGCATTTTCTTAGTTTGAATAGGAATGCATGAGGAATTGATTGTGAATGTGAGCCATGTTTGAATGGTGTGAATGAATGATGAATATATATGTTTTGTGATACATATATTTTGAATGCATAAATGAATATATGCGATAAATGTGAAGAATGCATGAGTGTGTTTGTAAACATGTGTGCATTTCATGAGTGTTATGAGTCATGTCGCATGTGAAACATCGTGTGCCCATGTGGAGTGTGAGCGATGGTTATTTCTCGATTCCGAAGTGAATCTACAGAACGATTGTGTACCCGTGTGGGGTGTGAGCAATCAGATTGTGTGCTCGTGTGAGGTGTGAGCAATCCTGAAACATCGTGTGCCCATGTGGGGTGTGAGCGATGGGTGAACATCGTAGGCCCGACGGGGAGTTACTTTGGTAACGAGCGATGATTCCATTTGGTTCTTCAATTGAACCTGTTGAAATGAGTCGGTACCGCATTTGCATCTGCATAGAGTCGTGAGTCGGTCTCTATGAGTTGCATGTTGACATCTTGCATGATGTATGGTGAATGAACATAAGTGTAAATGTTTATGTGAATTGTGGATGATTGGAATGATTGGTATGCTTGAAGATATATATGTATATGTGAATGTATGTATATGTATGTTTTGTGAGTTTATGAATTAATATAAACATGGTTGACACATATTGTATATGCTTGGTGTTATATTGTAAATGTTATGTGGAAATAATGTGTATGTGTAGAAGTATGATTGGCGAATATGCCCAGTTATGAAATGTGCATTGAGGTTTATATAATGAATCGTGGTGAGAATGTGAAGTATGTGTAATTTGTATAATATATAATTTTATGCATTGACTGTTATGATATTGTTTCTCACCCTTTTGCTGTTCTATAATGCTCTATGAGGCATTGCAGAGTAGGTTGCTGGAGGTCCTTTTTGTGAAGCGAGTCTTCATTGTTTTTGGTCGTTGGCTCTGATATGTAACATCTGGGTAGTTAGGAAGCCTTTGGCTCTTTTTGGAGATACAAGTGTTTTGATTCTTTTGTGATACATCTGTGTACGTATCTGCTTATGGATGATTTGTAAACATGAATTAACTGAATGATGTATATATGTTTATATGAATGAATTGATTCAATGTTTAGATGTTTCCGCTTTTATTCTAAATGTTGAGATGTAGGTTTTAGGACTAAGATTTCTTTGTTATGACTTGCCTATTGTTGCATATCTACTTGAGCAGGTGTTGTATGCGTTTAATTTCATGATAATGTGATGCACCTCTTTTATACCATGTTTAAAACAAACTCTGATGAAATTTATATTGAGTGCCTAAATGATTTATTCAATTATTTGGGGTATAGGAAGGGGGTGTTACATTAAGCGCTTCAAAACGCATATAAAGCGAATAACCACGTTGCCATTTTATTGTAAAAGATAAAAACAGGAAAAATAGGGATCACAACATTTGTATATGAAAAACGCCTTTATTTCATGATTAAACAATGTAATGTACATAACAAAATGGCCCTAAGCAAAATCACTATGCCCCGGGTAGGACATAGGATTATTCAACAATTAAGAAAACAAATCATTACTGTTTAGTTGTCACAGGAACAGTTTCCCGGATAGACCAATTGCAGAGACTTTGTCCTGGCACGCTTGGCTTGACCCACGCGTCCATATCACAGTCGCTATCTCCTTCTTCAGAATCGGAAACAACATTGATAGTCTCGAAGCTCACCCCGCTTGGCGTAATGGTTATCGGCCCTCTGAACTTGGGCGCTCCTGAAGAGGATTTTGATGATGAAGGATGATATCCAAGCCCGAACCTGTCATTCTTCACGGGAATCTCCAACACCTGACCCCAGCCCTTGGTTTTGCCTGCCTGCACTAGAGCTTGAGCCTCTTTGTACGACGACACTGCCACATCTGATGCTTTGCTGGAGCCTGAAGCTTTGTCTTTTATTTGCAACCCCTCGAAGGCTTGACACGGGGTCTCGTGTATTTCGCCGTCGACTTCCACATATTTGAACGAAGACAAATGGCTAACCAGAATATCTTCTTCTCCACAAACAGTGACGACACTATCCCCCACCATATACTTCAGTTTTTGGTGTAACGTGGATGTGACTGCCCCGACAGCATGGATCCATGGGCGCCCAAGAAGACAATTATAAGCTGGCTGGATGTCCATTATATAGAATTCCGTTTCAAATATTTCAGGCCCCACCTGCAACGGTAATGTTATTGATCCAAAAACCGACCTCCTCGTTCCATCGAACGCTCTCACTACTAAGTCACTGGGTGTGCAGATAATTCCCCTGATATCCAACTTCATCAAGGCTTTCTTCGGTAGCACATTCAGGGAAGATCCAGTGTCTACTAAAACATGGGACATGATCGTGCCCCGACATTCGACTGACACATGCAATGCCATATTGTGCTCTCGCCCTCTCGGAGTCAAATCAAAGTCTGTGAAGCCCAAACTGTGCCCCACATTGACATGCGCCATCACCCCTTCTAACTGGTTAACAGAAACCTCTTGAGGAACGAACGACGTGTCTAGAATCTTCAGCAAAGCGTTCCAATGGGCCTCGGAACATAACAACAATGATAGGATGGAAATTTTTGATGGCGTTTGCTGGAGGTGCTCAACGATTTTGTAATCCCTTTTACGAATGAGCCTCATAAACTCCTCCACATCCTTAAGTGACGTTTCCTTTTCATTCGACTGAGAAGGACCACTCTCAGTTGCCTTGGCTTTACCCTTGACTAATCTTTCTGCCTCTACCTCGGGTGACGTGAAGATTCTTCCGCTTCTGGTCATACCCCTTGTTCCGACAACATTATCTACAACCCCAGCTGGCTGTTTATTGACTTCAATTTTCTCACCATCGCAATATACCTCCAACCCGTAGGTCCACGGTACTGCTTTAGTACTCTCAAAAGGAACTGGTCCTGCCTTGGTAATTGTGATCGTCGGCCGCCTGGCGGCCGCCGTTATCGTTATTGTTTTTCTCGGAATCGTCACCGTCGCAACATTGTTCTGCTCATCACACGACGCCTCTACAGGCTCTTGAACCGCGGTTCTATCAAATTGCAAGGTACCTTCATCCATCATAGCCTGAATACCCTGCTTCAACTTATTACAACCCTCTGGCTGTATCCAACAATCCAAGCAAAACTCATCACACCCTGGGAATACACCCCCTTTTAGCAACCTGCTTTTAATCTTACCCAACGGTGTCTTCAGCTCATTGACATCCATCACTAGATTCAGATTCTCCTCTGCCAGGATGGCGTTTGCCCCATGATTAGGCATAGGATGTTGTACGATATTTGGACCCACCTGTCCAAAGTTAATAGCTTTGCTATCCAATAAATCCTGAACTTTGTGTTTAAATGCCTGGCAAGCTTCTATATCATGCTCGGGTGCCCCGGAATGAAATTCGCAATGCTTGTTGGCGTCATATCCGTAAGGAAGTACTGCCCCTGTAGGTGGTGCAAAAGTCCTCTTTTCAACCAAATTCAACCCTATCAGGGTCTGGAGGAGTTCTGCATACGTGGAAGGAGGTGCGTCGAACACTCTTTCGCTCTCGCGTTCTGTACCCTTCTCTGGCCAGGATTCTGTCCTTGCTGTTGCTGTGGTTGTTGTTGTTGTGGCTGTCTTTGTTGAGGAAGTGGGATGGTGACGCTAGCTATCTGCTGTGACTGAACATACTGATGTCTTCCTCTGCCTCTGCCCCTGCCACCAAACACGGCACTAGAATCACCCTGTCGTCTGCCACCAAATGCTTTTCTGGCACCTCCTGTTGAAGTAGACTCACTTGCTTGGAACCTTCCAACTTTAATCCCATTCTCAATCATTTCCCCCATAAGAATCAAATCTGAGAAACTGCTCAACGACAGACTAAATAATTTTTCATAGAACACCCCCGTAAATGTCCCAATGAACATATCATTCATCTCCCTTTCAATTAAAGGAGGATGCACCATCGCTGCCATATCGCGCCACCTTTGCGCATACTTTTTAAAGCTTTCACCGTTCTTCTGTGACAAACCCTGCAATTGGACCCGGTTTGGCGCCAGATCGCTGTTGTATTTGTAATGGGTCACGAAAGCATCAGCCAGTTGCTTCCAGGTTTTAATCTGCGTGGGCTCCAGCCCCATATACCATTCAAGCGAAGGTCCTAACAAGTTGTCCTGAAAGAAATGCATGAGCATCCTTTCGTCGTCTGAATACGCGGACATCCTCCTGTAGTAAGAGTGGACATGGACCTTAGGGCAGGTGTCCCCCTTGTACTTGTCAAACGTGGGAGCCTTGAATTTCAACGGCACCCTCAGCCCTGGTACCAAGCCCATTGTAGTCATATCCAAACCGGTGGAGTTTTGATTCACTACCCCCTTAATTTGTTCTTCAAGCATCTTGATCCTCTGCACAGGATCAACAGGTCCTTCAAATCCCACACCTCTTCCAGAAAAGGCGTCCTCCTGGCAGTCTTCGCCCCAATTCACATTTCCATTTCCATATCCGTCGTAACCAGTGTTGCGACCAAACCCTTGCTGATTGATCATGGGACCTCGTCCCTCGTTACCGAAACCCTGGTTGACCCTAACAGGTCCAAACCCAGTGTTGACAGGAATCACCCCAGCACCATTCATATTACCAAATCCACCATACCCCTGGTTGGCGTTACCACGACCATCATAACCGAAACCCTAAGTGTTGAAGCTGAATTTCCCGTCCTGATTGACGTAATCAAATCCCTGATCATTGTAGCCGAAACCGTTGTTGCCAAACCCATTACCGCCATTGTTATTACCACCACCTTGGTTGGCGTCCCCAAATCCAACATTGTTAACAACCGTCTCATTTCCATTCCCTGCGTTGCCGTTGCCAGCGCCAGTGCCATCGTTCTCAACCACGACAGGTGGGGCCACGGGCGTAGGGGGCCCATCTTCCGGAATAGTCTCAACATGCGCAGAGTTATGGTCATTGTTGCCATTCCTATTAGCCCGTGTCAGCAGCGGCTGTACCAAAGTCCGGAGGCTCTCCTAGCCCTTAGCAATGTTCTCCATTGCTTGTATGAACAGATTCAACTTCTCGCAAATTTCCTGCATCTCTACTTGGACTTGATCCATGATTCTCTTGCAGTTGTTTCGGGTTGAGTAGTGGTGAACTCTTTGTTCGTCAATCCTGAAAAACCTGAAGAGCAGGAAATAAGATACAGATTCGAGAATATCGGTCATGCAATATGAATGCAAATGCAATTGTGTAAATATGCTACAGGTTATATCCCCCCTGGTTCTAGTCTCGGAGAGAAGGCCATCACGACAATGGAGTCCCCATCAAGCAAGCAAGAAATCAGAAAATCCTCATATATAAACAAATGCCAATAGGCTGAGTACAAGAGTATAACTGGATACAACTGAAGAGACCTCGGCCAACAAGCCTGGCGATGGTCAAAATACAAGTACAAATGTCAAGGCAAAGATAAATCAGGCCAAATGGCGTGCTCTGACGTCTTCCAATATCCTCAGCATCTCCGAATGCCCTAGTCGGGAGATCAGCTCCTGTATCAGTAAAGCATGCCGCTCGGTAGTGGATCTCAGCTTTTTTGCGTCGTCCTGACAGGTTCCTTCGCCAGAACTCTCGTCAAGTCTGTACCTCTTAGAACCGGCCTTCACTTCATAAACTCTCGGCTTCTCGTCAATGTCACTTACTCTAAGCTCAGAAGCTCTCCTAAGTGATGTCTCTTCGGCAGTCTTTGCGTCTTGGGCTCTAATCTGTGCCTCTAGCGTGGCAATCTGCATCTTCAGTTCGTCTTCACGCTCCTTCCGCTTGGTAAGTGTGGCATTCCACAAAGCTTTCCACTTGCTGAGACGGGAATAAGCTTTGCTTAAAAGTTCCTTCTTTGAAGTAAGCACCTTGCTAACACCGTTCAAGGCTATTCCCACTTTTTCTTTCTTGTTGGTGTCTTCCGTCAGCTCCGATCCCAACCTGTTAATCAATTTAGTCTGTTCCTTCACAGTGAAGGTGGCTTCATTCTTCTCATGACGTAACTGGAAGATCTCCTTCTCTAACTCATCATTGGCTTTCTTCAATTCTTCGTTTTCAGCCAACAATTTGTTATACTTCTCACTTTCTACCGACGTAGGTACCTCAATCAACGAAAGATACAGGGGTTTCGCAGCAGGATAAGGCATCAAGGAAGTACTAGCTTTCTCTCGGATCCAAGCCAAATAAGGATCATAAGCTCTGCTGTTGCTCTTACCGAGCAGAGCTTTCCCTCTCCTATGGATGTTAGCCCATGCATGTCTCAACCTGATCAGAACAGCCGTGTCTAATAAGCCCGTGAGATACAGAGATTCCTGTATCTCCTTCTCAATAGGAGCATCTCTCAAAGCATAACTGAACTGTCTTACCAGAAGTGAAGGGTTATAGTTGATACAACCTTTCCGTCCAATCAAGGGGACATTCGGAAAGCCACTGCAACTATATATAATATCAGCGCCCAGCATACTCCGATCAAACCAAATGATGTTCTCAGCAGACAGTCCCATCAACCGGGGATACCAATCCAAAGTTTCAACAGCATCAACAAAAGGCCCTGTCTTCGGAAGATGCCCCTAGAACCACCTGTACAAAAGAGGAAGACAGCAGGAAACATTCTTGCCACGACGTTTCTCATTCTTGTAGTGAATCGAATGATAAACATCGCCCAAGAGAGTAGGAGCTGGATTCTTCGAGGCAAGAATCAAGAAGGCATCTGAGTCGACAAAATCCGGCACATTAGGAAACAAGACAATCCCGTAGATGCAGACAGCTAGAATGGCACTGAAGGCAACCCAACATCCACTCTTCGCGCACTGTGTAGCCTTCTCGACCAGGACAGACAAATGAAAACCATAAGCTCCGTTCAGCTTGACCAAACCTCTGGGAAACTCAGAAGCGTCTAAACTGACAATCTCAGCGAGTGTAGCTAACTCAAGCTCAACATCAACATGTATAAAGGGCATCTAGTCTAACACAGGAACTCCCAACATAGCAGAATACTCCTCCAAAGTGGGTGCCAGAATATAGTCAGGAAATAAGAAACATCTCAGTTGCGGCTCATAAAACTGCATCAAAGTATACACCCCAGTTGTCTCGAATGCTGAAGGTCTGTATAACAAACTAAGCAATCTCCCATAAGATACCCTGAACTCAGCCCTCACCCTCTCATCTGCTAGAGCAACTAAACCCAGCAAGGAACTGATATCTGGCGAATGCAGCCGGTAAGCAACTATCCTCTTCAGGGACTCCATGTTTGGCTAGAAGCTATACTAGAATCAAAGGGGAATGATCACCTGCAACATAAATACATGTTAATGAAATGCAGTCATGAAAATGCACATGCATATGCAAACAAGGGATCAAGTGCAATGCTGGTGAACTGCACTGCTTTGTACTGAATCCTGAGAACCATCCAATCTTCATCTCAAACCAACCACTCAAATGAATCCTGTAACCACATCTCACTGACAGAGATGAACCAGGTATTCTGAGGTCAAAGGTTTCCTGTAAACAACCCTACCTACCCCTCACAGGTGTGTACTTAATTCGTAGACGAGGTACGACATCCTATGCGGGTTCAACGTCACAGACTTTCAAGGGCGATGATACGATACCCAAAAGGTGTGGCATCATCATCCCTTGAAGCGGCCTCACTTAGTTGAATCCCAATTGATAGGTCCCCAGAGTCGACAATCCTCGGGTCAGACAACTTGTCGAGCCCTAAGGGCCAGGCAAGAAGCATCAAAGAGAATCTCGTCCAAGCGTAAATTTCGCGGCTAGCTGGTGCGAGCTAAGCAAGTAGGCTAACCACTACTCTCTACTTCTAAGTCTAGGTGTAACCTCAAGCCCAGGTCCGGCTTATCTCTCAATAGATCATCCCTTCCCACAACAGCAGTAACAATATAAAGCTGATAATAAAATGCAGAAAGTAAAGACAGAAAAGTAAATCTATACAACACCCACGACGGGAAAACAAGCGCTAGGATTGACTCGCATAGGGGATATTCCTTTCCCTAACAGAGTCGCCAGCTGTCGCTACTGCAAAAATCGGCGCCGGCTATGACAGAAGAGTTGCCACCGTGCGTTATTTATCCCAACGGAGGGAAAGGAAACGCTCGAAGTAAACCTAACGCAAAGACGGGAAAGGAATGGTCATCGCAACCAAATCCTGGATTCGGGAGTCGGTTACGCAAGGGGAAGGTATTAGCACCCCTCACGTCCGTCGTACTCGACGGGATCCACACTTGTTTTCTGGTACGGATTTTTATTCTATTTACACTAAAGGTCAAGGGTTAAAAGAAAAGAAATGACTCGGCAAAGTATCGTACTTTATGCCTACGTATTCCCGTCTGGAACGAGAAATCAGAGTCAACGTAGTTCGCCTACCTACGGGAAAGGAGGGAAGGTTGCTCGCTAGGATACGACATCCTATGCCTACGTACTTTCACACAGCATGAAAGATCAGAGCAAACGTAGTTCGGGCTACGGAAGACAAAGATTTGTCTGACTATTTTCTATCTTTCTGAAAAGGTTTTCTCCTGATTACGGGTCCAAGCGGACAAAAATGACACTTTGATGTTTGTTTTCAGTCTTTTACGCAAGAACTGTTTTTTATGGTGTTTGCAATCTCTGACGCACTAGAGACTATGATTTGAGAGTGACTACGTCGTATGTCATCCTAGGGGTAACACACTAAGCAGTCAGATTACTGAAGAGTGACCCTCCAGCAATCCTCCCTCAAATGGCTTAAGGCTCGTAGCGTACGACGTCGATCATCCTTATTACTGTGTTTTGAATTGTTTTGAGAAGAGAAAGAAATTCTAAAACCTAAGGTTTGAAATGGGAATCAAAACTACCCTAATGTTGTCATGCATGGGTTAAAACCTAATGTCTGTCATAATTCCCTCCTGCACAGAGGAAATCAGAGATCATAGGGGATAAACGGAAAAGAAACAGCAGATATACAGTTAACAGTAAATGCATGAGGTGCAGCAATACAAGCGAGGCAAGGCCACTCAACCTCGAACCTGGGAAAACAATAGGCAAAGTGAAACAGCTTCACTTCAAACCTAAGGGGCAAGCTGAACAAGCCAACCATCAATACAGAAAAAGGAAATAAAACCCAACACCAGCTCTGACAGCAACACCGGCTCTTACAGTAACAACTCAAACAGCAACAGCTCTGACAACTACAGTTGATTAACAACCCAAAGGTTGACAGTAACAACTTCAAGCAAGACCCCATCTCAATCTTCAACCATCTTCAAGCTTTAGATAAGCCCTAGCTCTAGCAAGCACTGAACCCCAACAGGCAAACAGCTTCAAACAGCAGCAAAACCCCAGTCTTCAACAGAGAACTCTCTTTGGCAGGCACGAGCTTCCCTTTCACCAATCCTTAATGAACTTCATTCTCCAATAGGTTCCCATCTCTAATGCCACCATTCAGGAGGAGAATCAACTAATAAAGGAAGTTGAAATGTTAAGATGCTTAATGATAACCCAAGGAAATCACTAAGATCTTAATCATAGCAAGTGAAAGGTATCGTCAAGGTTCTACCCTACCAAAGCATGCTCTACATCCCTCCTAAGGAGAGATGGAACTTCTTTGGGGGGACCTTGTGTCATGGGATAGAATAGAGGCACAAGAAGCACTCTATGTTTGATAGAAGAAATCAATCTACTCTAAAGCTCTCCCTATATCTCCTATCTCCTAAGTCTTCAAAAGCAACCTTCAAGGATAAGATTCTTCATGCTCCAAGCTTCATCCTTTGTCTCCAATCATCCTCAAAGTCTCCATAAGCTCCAACAAGCAAAGCCCGAGCCCAACACCCAATTGAAATGCCCAAAATCCAACCAACAAATCAACATCCCAAGTGGGAAACACACCAATATCAACCAAATTGCAAAAATCAACTAAAATAGTAATATTCATTATAAAATCCTAATTAAATTTCTAAGGGAACCTAACTATGTACCCTATACCCCATATAAACCCCAAGACCTAAATCAAACCTTAAGTCTCCAAACTATTCCCTAAACTACACCTAAGTGTTGTGAAACTCTAATCCTAACACCCTAAAGTTCACTATTCAAATCTAACCTAAATTTCATCATAAAAATATGAGAAAAATCTCTAAGGGAGAATTTATCTCTAATATTATCAATCCAATAAGAATCAACTCAAAAACATTCACCAATCTCTCACACTAAATTCAGCAAAATAAGGTATCAAACAAATGTAAAATAAAATCAATAAAATTGTAAAATGTACCAAAAATATAAAATGCAAGGAATTAATATTTTTATTGTTTTATTAAATTCTAGAAACCCTAAGGAAAACAAGGAAAAAATTCTCATCCAAGAATGTTTATTTTTCAATTAGTTATGAATTTTTCAATTAACCAAAAATAATATGAAAAAAATAAAAGAAAATAGAAGAAAATGAAAAGAAGGCGTGACAAATAGCAAGCAGAATCAGTTCAATTCACCAATTGGGCTCAGAGGGGGTGCGTATAAGAAGCGCGCGCTAGGCCCAATTCGATTCAGAAAATAAAATGAAAAAAACCAAGGAAAATGGAAAAACTTGGTATGAATAACAATACTTTCACGTGCATTTTCCATTGGGCCTCCAGAAAGGGGTGTGGTTAGTAACAAGATCATGAAACCCATCCAAGTACCTTAAGTGAAACGGTGCGTTTCCATCATTCTCAGAATCCTTCACAAATGAAGACGCGCTCGTGGCCGTTGGATGATGCTTTGGTCAAAGGTCTCCTAAGATCTAATGGCGCCAGATTCATCTTCTCCAAATTTAAAACGTGGGAGGGAAAAAACACAGACGGTGGCCGGCGGTGGAGCCACCGTCGTCCCCAAACCTCAGCTTTTTTAAACCTCACCAAAACCCTACCCTATCTACATCATCCTACTCGTTTTTACACAAGGAACTCAACCATGCCTTCCATTTGTATTGAAACCCTCTCCTTCTCAAAACACGAAGGCATGTTCAGAAAATGCTTCACCAATAAAATATCACCAAACTCAAAATTAAGAATCCTAGGATCAACTACACTTCACACTGAATAAAATCCACTATCAAACTAGGTTTAAACCTCCAAGAATCATCAGATACGAGCCTCAACAGAAAATGTGGTCAACCTAATTTTGTCTCTAAATCATGCCAATTGCTACCTGAATCCACCTAGCCATGTTCTACAATACATATCACCATCTAAAACCTAAGGAAACTTCATGAATCAAGCCATAGAAGGAATTTTACATACCTGCAAATCTTGGATGAACAGAGTGGTAAAACCTCCAAATCAAGCTCCAAGATTTTCCAGATACCTTCAATGAAGTATGATCAAGCTTCTGTATGCATCAAATTGGATTGAAACCTCTTGAATCCTTGAATCCGATTCTGACTTGCAAGAGATGAATCCAAAATGCTCTCTCACGATTTTGCACCAATCTTGCCTTGAATTGTATCTGGAATCATTCACCAACACCAAAGGAAGCTATTGAACACCAAAGAATGGATTGAAATGGATCAATTTGTTGTAACCGATTCTGTTTTGCAAATGGAAAACTCAAGATGCAATCTCTCAATTCTCCCTCAATCTTCACCAACCAATGCCTTAGATCACTTCTAAATCTTATATAGAACATGAATGAAAGCCCTAGAAACTTCTGGATTGATCCAATGAGAAGTTCCACATCTCTTGCATTTGAAAATGTCATGAGAAATTCACATATGGCAGTTGAGTTTCAAGCTTGTATTTGCACCTCATTCTGATCCAAATTCTCACCACATGACATATTGAATGTGTTAGGATTCATTAGAGCCTTGGTTATGCCTTGAAGAATGGTTTTGCATATGTGACTTATGATGTAAGTAACCATTTTACAAAGGAAGTCATTGAATTATTCCTCAACTCAAAAATGTGGCAATGTCATTATTTTCAAAATATGTTTTCCAATCAATTTGGTATGTCATATGGACTGGTTTGGACCCATAGCTCAAAAATCCCAATTTTCATCCTTGGTTCATTTAAAATTCACCCTTATTTTAGGCCATTTTTGTAATTTTGTGATACAAGACCTTCCAATCATCCATGACCTCTTACCTAGCCCAAAAACACCATTCTAAA
The DNA here is from genome assembly GCA_963859935.3 of Lathyrus sativus. Lineage (NCBI taxonomy): Eukaryota > Viridiplantae > Streptophyta > Magnoliopsida > Fabales > Fabaceae > Lathyrus > Lathyrus sativus. The sequence goes on along the minus strand of OZ012740.1, from coordinate 239,628,212 downwards.
CACATCTCATGTTGAACATTTTTCCATTTGAGGAGTGGAAGATGGAGATTTTGACCTATGTTGGAAAATGACCTATAATTCAACTTTCCCAAAATACCCCTGGATTGCCAAGATCATAACTTGAGTTCTACAAATCTTCTTGAGGACTTCTAGTACTAAAATTAAAGTTAAGATCAAGCCCTACAATTCTTATGTTGGCCAAGAATCCATTTGAAAACGCCTTCATGGGCAAACGTTGCTGGGAAGTCAAGTGACTTTCACAGATAAATTTCAGTGTCCTCTGATGACCTATAACTTGCAAGAACCATAACTTGAGTTCTACAAATCTTCTTGAAGACTTATAGTACCTAAATTAAAGCTATTGAGAATCCCTACAAGTTTCATGTTTACCAAGAATCCATTTGAAACTTGTATTTTGACTTATCTGGCTTGAAAGTTAGGCCTAAATTAGGGGATTTTACACTGAAACCCTAATTTGGCAACTCCTCCTACTCTTGATTCTCTTTGATTTATCCTTGGCACAACACCACACATGTATCCACATATAAATTCATTAATCCCAAAACCTCCAATTAAGTCTTGATGCTCTTCAATCACTCAGTTGACCTAGGGTTGACCCAGATAAAACCCTAGTTGACTGCACTTCAACTGTGGCTCTTGTACTTGAATCAATTACTTGTCTTATCTCAATATGACCCTCTAGGAACTTCATAAGCTTTGTACACATTCCATACCCTCAATTCATAGCTCATACTCCCATTGATGACTCTCAATACACCTCAGATTAGGAGAGAAGTCCGCTGGTTGACCCTCAAACTTCTCAAAGCTTCAACCCCTTCCTTGATGACTTAGATGGTCTTAAGCTTGAATAAAGCCCCTTGATGTGCTTCTTTAGATAAGGATGGCACTTGATCCCTTGTTATATGACTTGCTATGCTATGCTATGCAAATGATTAGATTATGTACATGATTTACTATGCAAATGATAATGCAATTGAAACATAAATCAAATGAAATAGGTTGAGCAAATTTTAGGGTGCAACAGGGAGGTGTCCCTGATTTGTATTGTAATGAACATCTGGTGCAATTTTTAATGAGGTTTCGTTTCATTCCTTAATATTTTTTATATGAACCGTTTAACTTTTTAAGATCGTAAGAATTGGGAACACGTTACGATTAGGGATTTGGTCTTAAAAAACCAATCGTTTATTTTGTTTAACACGTTACAGTAAATGTTACCTAGGAATAGGAATATAACTGTAATGATTGTTAGAAAGCCAATGTTAGAACTATTGCTTGATGTTTTTCCTTGACTGTTGAGGAATTGGGGTCAAGGAAGAATATCAAAGGTTTTTCAATAAGGAATTTAAGAAAAACACTTTTGAGGTCCAATAAATATTAAGGTTTGTAAGAAGTCTCATGGTTTACATCCTGGATCAGTTACAACCAAATCATACACTTTCCCTAGCATGTTATACTTTTTATCGGAATATAAATTTTATCTTTCATCTGTTTTCCTGTTAAAGACCCCAAACACAAAACCCAAGAGTTATTCTGTTTAATTGGAAGAACATTTGTACTTAAAATTTACACGCAGTCCTCAGAGATCGATACTGGGAAAAATCCCTATTATTACTACATTGGGACAATTAGTACACTTGCTAATTTGCCGGTCAGTAGAGCATGTTGGTATTAATGTTGTGCTTGTTTGTTCAAGTTGCATAACATTTGTTTGTTTTTCGTGCCTTGATTTCATGATGATATAGTGATTTTTAGTTTTTTTTAAGGACATAATCTTGATCTACATGAAAAAACAAGAGGAATGGTGTTTGGTTTTCTTGTTTCTAGGCAGTTTGGTGGAACTCCGGTGGCCTGCTCGCAAGAGAAGACGACCGGAGAAGACGACCAGTGAATGTGGCACACTTTCAGCTACATCCTTCCACAATTCGCCAGTTGGAGAGTGAGCCTTTCGCTGGAAGAATCAATGAATATGCAAACAAGCATCTACAGAGATTCCTAACGATTACCACATCTTTGAAGATAGAAGGCCATTCCAAAGAGGCCAAGAGACTTGTTATGTTTCTGTTCACACTGACTGATGATGCGGAAGAATGGTTCTATTCACTTCCAGCTGGGAGTATCACCACATGGCAAGAGATGGAAACTGCATTCCTTAATGAGTATTTCCCTGTGTTAGTATTTATTCGAAAAAGATACGACATTGTCAATTTCAAACAAAAAGAAGGGGAATCTCTAGGAGATGCATATAAGAGGTTTAAGAGGTGTCTGACGGCATGTCCTACTCATAACATGGATGCCACTGAGCAGATGCAGAACTTTGTGAATGAATTACGACTCAAGATAAAACATCTTATAGACACTGCTGCCGGTGGCTCGACTAATTTCTCAACAGCCACTGGTATCAAGAGGATCATAGAAGCAATTGCCGCCAATGAGCATCTTGAGTTGTATGATCGCATTGTGAACCAACCGGAAGGTAAGATTAATTTGAAGCTGGCTTATCAGGTTGTTAGAATGGAGGATCAAATCGCCGCCGAGGTAGAGAGAAGGTTAAAGAAAATGAATATTGGAACTTAGACAGTGGCCCAAGTTGAACCCGTTCAGGCGCCACCTTGTGAAATATGTGGTGGACCACACTTTACCGTGCATTGTGTAGCTACTCAAGAGTAGGTTGAACAGATTAATATGTTGAGGCAGAACAATCCTTATGCCAACATATATAATCTAGGTTGGAAAAATCACCCCAATTTTTCATGGAAAGATTCACAAGGAAATGTGCAGAAACCGGTTCAAGGCCAACAACCATACCAACCTCCACAACAACAACCTTACCAGCAACAATATCAACCACAACAACAACAGGTTCAAAAGAAAGCAGATTGGGAAATTGCCATTGAAAAGATGGCGGCTCAAAGCTCTCAATTCTAAGAGGAAACAAGGAGTAATTTGAGGAACACGGGTGCTTCTATAAAAAATCTGGAAGTGCAAATGAGTTAAATAGCACAACAATTGTCAGGATCCCAAACATAAGGTGCTCTTCCTAGTTCAACCGTGACTAATCCGAGGGATCACAAGAGTGTTAATGTTGTGACCACCAGAAGTGGAAAATCTAAGGAAGTGCCGGATACGAGCGCTGAAGAAGAAGATCAGTTGCTAGAAGTTGATCTGGAGATCAAAGAAAATGAGGTGGTGGAAGAAGAAGTGGTAGTACCAAAACCGATTGTCAAAGAAAAAACTGTCATAGAGCCCATACCGATCAAGCTTCCGTACCCTCAGAGAAACAAAAAGAAAGGCCAGCAAGAGAAAAATTATGAAGAATTTCTCGAAATGTTTAAAAAGCTGGAACCGAACATCCCATTGTTGGAGGCACTCGAGCAAATGCCAACCTATGCCAAGTTCATGAAGGATATCATCTCCAAGAAGCAGACCACCGATACGGAACCGATTATTCTAACTGAAACTTGTAGTGCTATTTTGCAGGGTCTGAAGATTCCCGTGAAGAAGAAATATCGAGGTGTCGTGACTATCCCGTGCACTATTGGGGATAGATCGTTCAATAGAGCTCTTATTGATTTGAGAGCAAGTATTAGTCTCATGCCGTTATCCATCTACAAAAAGTTGGGAATCGGTAAGGTGCAAGATACAAGAATGACACTTCAGTTTGCAGACCACTTGGTGAAGCGACCATTTGGGGTGGTGGAAGATGTTTTAGTAAAGATTGACAAATTTGTGTTTCCTGTGGATTTTGTGATACTAGAAATGCCGGAAGATGAAGATATTCCTCTGTTACTTGGAAGACCATTTTTAGAGACTGGTAGAGTACTGATAGATATGGAGGGGGGTACGATGATATTGAAGGTTTATGATGAGGAGCTAAAGATTGATGTGAGAAATACCATGAAGCACAAAAATGATTTTTGCACAAGCAGCAATATAGAAGTGCTTGACCAAGTGGTTACCAATGAGAATTGTGAATGTGTATCTTCCTTTCCTTTAGAAAACGTATTGAGTATGTCTATTTTTGAACCAACTGAAACAGAGGATGAAAGAGAGGTGGAAGTGTTAGCCATGATGGAAACACAACCCCCTTTGAAAGGATCTCGACCACACCGGTGGGAAGATTTAAGACAACCTCAGATTGTGGAAGGGAGTGAAGAAACAAAAAAGGGGGCGGAGTTGAAGCAACTTCCGGAAAACCTTAAATATGTTTTTCTAGACACTAAAGGTAAATGCCCGGCCATTATAAGCTCCAACCTTAAAACGATCCAAGAAGACAAGTTAGTCACTGTTCTTAAAAGATATAAGAGTACTATTGGATGGGCGATTGAAGATTTAAAAGGTATAAACCCCACGGTTTGTATGCACAAAATTCTCATGGAAGATGATTATAAGCCGGTGGTACAACCCTAAAGAAGACTCAATCCTGCCATGAAAGAGGTAGTCAGAAAGGAGGTTGTGAAGTTGTTAGATGCAGACCTTATTTACCCTATATCCGACAGCTCTTGGGTTAGTCTGGTCCACATGGTACCAAAGAAAGGGGGTACAACCGTCATCAAGAACGAGAAAAACCAGTTGATCCCGACAAGAACGGTAACAGGTTGGCGGGTCTGTATTGATTATCGAAGGTTGAATCTCGCTACAAGGAAATACCATTTCCCTTTGCCATTCATTGATCAAATGTTGGAACGGTTAGCTGGTCATGATTATTATTGTTTCCTTGATGGTTACTCCGGGTACAACCAAATTGCCGTAGCACCCGAAGATCAAGAGAAGACGAATTTTACATGTCCTTATGGTATTTTTTCCTACAGAAGAATGCCATTTGGATTATGTAATGCTCCGGCCACGTTTCAGAGATGCATGACTTCCATTTTCGCCGATATGTTGGAAAAACATATGGAAGTCTTCATGGATGATTTCTCGGTATTTGGCTCGTCTTTTGATAACTGTTTAACTAACCTTTCTCTTGTTTTACAAAGATGTCAGGAAAGCAACTTAATCCTCAACTGGGAGAAGTGCCACTTCATGGTACGGGAAGGAATAGTTTTGGGTCACAAAATTTCTCATAAAGGAATCAAAGTGGACCAAGCCAAAGTTGAAGTTATATCAAACCTTCCGCCCTCATTGAACGAAAAAGGTATAAGAAGTTTCTTAGGCCATGCGGGTTTCTACTGCTGGTTCATAAGAGACTTCTCTAAAATAGCCAAACCTCTAACCACTCTTTTGGTTAAGGATAAGGTATTTGATTTTGATGAAAAGTGTGTCGAAGCATTTAAAAATTTGAAAAATAAATTAGTGACGACACCGATTGTTATTGCCTCCGACTGGTCTGTCCCTTTTGAGATCATGTGTGATGCGAGCGACATTGCAGTAGGGGTTGTGCTAGGACAACATAGAGAGAAATTATTGCATGTTATTTACTACGCTAGTCATGTTTTAAACCCCGCACAGATGAATTACGCAACTATCGAAAAAGAGTTATTAGCGGTGGTTTATGCCTTTGATAAATTCAGGCAATACCTGTTGGGGTCAAAAGTTATTGTGTATACTGACCATGCTGATTTAAAGTATTTTTTCACTAAACAAGATTCGAAGCCAAGGCTATTAAGGTGGATCCTACTCCTCCAGGAGTTTGATGTGGAGATCCGTGACAAGAGAGGATGTGAAAACACCGTTGCTGATCATCTATCTCGAATGTCACCAATTGAAGAGACTGAGGACAATAACCCAATAAAGGATGATTTTACTGACGAACACATCCTCGCTGTTATTGGTGTCCCCTGGTTCGCCGATTATGCGAATTATCTGGTTGGCGGTATTATACCTGAAGATTTTGACGCTAACAAAAAGAAAAAGTTTTTACATGATTGCAGGTTCTATCTGTGGGACGACCCGTTCTTGTACAAAAGAAGCCTGGATGGACTGATCAGGAGATGTCTTCTTGAAGATGAGCAGAGGAATGTGCTCGAAGCATGTCATAATTCGGATTATGGAGGGCATTTCAGTGGTGACCGCACCGCAGCCAAAGTTCTCCAATCAGGGTTGTATTGGCCGTCCTTGTTCAAGGATGCCCAGGACGTAGTAAAGGAATGCGACAAATGTCAACGGACTGGAAACATCTCCAAAAGAAACCAGATGCTGCAAAGTTCCATGTTGGAAGTAGAGTTGTTTGTTGTTTGGGGGATTGACTTTATGGGGCCATTCCCACCATCCTTTGGAAATAACTATATCCTGGTGGCGGTTGACTATGTTTCTAAGTGGGTAGAAGCAATGGCTCTACCAACTAATGATGCGAAGGTAGTGGTTAGGTTCTTGAAAGAGAACATATTTTCTCGGTTTGGAGTACCGAGGGCTCTTATAAGTGATGAGGGAACTCACTTCCTGAATCATCTCATGGAAAGGTTGCTCCTTAAGTATAATGTGAAGCACAAAATAGCTATCCCTTACCATCCTCAAACCAATGGGCAAGTAGAGGTGTCGAATCGACAACTCAAACAAATCTTAGAAAAGACAGTGCGTGCCTCCCGCAAGGATTGGGCAGTAAAGCTGGATGACGCTCTTTGGGCGTACTGTACTGCTTACAAAACACCCATCGGTATGTAACCTTACCAACTAGTTTATGGTAAAGCTTGCCATCTGCCTCTAGAGTTGGAACAGAAGGCATTATGGGCATCAAAATTCCTGAATCTAGACCTAACCAAAGCAGAAGACTCTAGAATGGAGTTAGAGGAATTCCGGAACCGGGCGTATGAGAATGCCAATATTTACAAAGATCAAACAAAAAATGGCATGATCGGAGAATTCAAAAGAAAGAATTTTGGGAAGGACAATTAGTGCTCTTATACAATTCCAGGTTGAAACTATTTCCTAGAAAGCTTAAATCGAAATGGTCGGGACCGTTTATTGTACACAAGGTGTTTCCTCACGGAGCAATAAACTGAAAAATCAAGCGAACGGGGACATTTTTAAAGTGAATGGTCAGAGATTGAAACCCTACCACGATGGTCAGCAGAGGGATAGAAGTGAAGTCGTTCATCTCACATGATAGGATGAAGGACAGTCGAGCCATGCGACGTAAAACGAAGCGCTTCGTGGGAGGCAACCCGCGCATTTTATACTAATGTTTTCTTTTTTTTTCTTCTTGATAGGTTTGTTGGCTTACAGTTCATCAGTAAAAGGAGGATGTCGGAAACCGGGTGAAGATTGCAGAAAATTGATAAATTAGGGGCCTGACACGGCCGCCCGTGTCAGCTGACACGGCCCGTGTCAGGAAGCCCCTCCTTCATGCTGTGTTTGGTGGTGAAACAGAGGGCTGACACGGCCGCCCGTGTCAACAGCCCTGGGAGTGCACTTTTTTACCCCTTTTACAACAGGCTGACACGGTCGCCCGTGTCAGCTCTGCTGAGTGGATTTTTTTTATTTTCTTTCTTCCTTCTGGTGGGGCCCACACGTTTTAAATCATTTTATCCCACTAGCCCCTTCAGAATTTTCAATTTCTTCCTCTTTGAACCCTAGTGCCTCCATTGAAACTCATCCAAGTTCCACAAAAAGCTTCCACATTCTCACTTTTCGTGCTTCAAAATGCCTACCTCCCTTCACGAAAGTTGGTCCTCTCATCTTCCTTATCACGTTTACTGTAATATTTTTCGTGAACTCTCACTTTATTTTTCGAATTTTTTTGCTATCTCTAAATTTTCAGGGACAAAAAAAATGCCTCCAAGACGAATCATTTGAGGGAAGCAAATTGACAGCGAATCCGTAAGGCCCAGGAAGCGCGCGACTCGGACGCCGAATGCGCATGATATAACTTTTGACAACCCTGAACATGAAAAGCGGTACGCCTGTCACGTGAAGCGAAAAATCACACCCACCAGGTATATGTGCAATTCTACATTATCTAAATTAGGACTGAATGTTGAGGTCGACCGTATGTTACGCAGTATCGACATGTTATAATTCATGCATTTAGAAGCACCAATGTTTGAGCGTCTCACGTTGGAGTTTCTAAGTACAATCGAATTCCACTTAGAAAAACGTTGGACCGGGACTATGAAATACTATTTCGGTACGATGAAATTTCGCTTGTTTAATGCTGACCACGAGCTCCGTGTGGAAGAGCTGGGAGGTATCCTCCATCTTCCACTTTACGGCCCGAGTGCTGTCCCGGAAACTTTTGATGCTAAATCATTTTGGACAGCAATTACGGGTACTACTGAGTACGTTTCGAAAGGTGCGAAATCATCTTGTATCCAGAATCCTTGTTTCACGTACGCGCAGAAGGCCCTTGCATACACCTTGTTTGGGAGAGGAGACAGTACTGGTATGGCCATGCAGCGGGAGTTGTTTTTCCTACACGCAATGGCTAACCAAGAGATGGCCAGTGGTGCCGCTTTTGCAGCGGATTACTTGGGGAGAGTAGGAAGGGCAACACAAGGCGAAATCTCGGTGGGGGGCATGATTACCCAGATAGCCCGTCACTTTGGCTATGACCCTGCTGATTTATGCGACACACCGGTGTCTGGTAAGAATCGGCTCGATATGGCAGCCCTAGTACAACAAGGTATGATTTCTATCACTCCGAGTTACTATGTTGTTATGAGTCGTAACAGGTTAGTTATTACCCTCCCCTTTCCTGATAGAGTCGCTATCACCAACCCAAATAATTGGATTTACGACAATACCGTCATGTCGTTACTGCGAAAATAAGGTGCCGGCAAAACAGAAGAGTCGCCACCTTTCGTTATTTATCCCACAGAAAGGGAAAGGAAACAATCGAAAAAACTTGACGAAAAGGTATAAGACAAGGTCATCGCAACCATTGTCTGGGTTCGGGAGTCGGTTACGCAAGGGGAAGGTATTAGCACCCCTCACGTCCATCGTACTCGATGGGATCCACACTTGTTATGTTTGTCTACGGGTGAAAAATAATCTATCTACGGCTTCTAAAGTTAAATGGAAAGAACTGACTCGATAGAGCATCGCGCTTTATGCCTACGTATTCCCTCGTGCAATGGGAAAGTCAGAGTCAACGTAGTTCGGGAAACTACGGGGGGGGGGGGGGGGGGGGGGAAAGATTGCTCGCCGAGATATCGTATCTCGTGCCTACGTACTTTCACACGGCGTGAAAGATCAGAGCAAATGTAGTTCGGGCTAACTACGGGTAACCGGGGTATTCTCGATCACACAGGGGTGAGAGAAAGGTTTGACGATACTAGCGTACGCATTATAGCAGTTAGGTGTATGCTACTCGACCATTGGAGACTTAGGCATTACCTGTTTGTGGTAGAACGGACGTAGTACGTCGGGGTTTAAATGTATGGGAACCTACGGGAACTAGAACTACGGTCAGGTCTCAATTGCGCGAAGGCAAGAGAAAGGGAACATCAGCTGTCAGCGGGAAAGTCTCGATCGCACGGCAGCAAGAGAACAGAGAAGTTAGTTGTTAGTGTGCTCGCTAGGATATCGCATCCTATGCCTACATATTCTCGTCTGGTACGAGAAATCATAGCAGTTGTAGTTCAGCTAACTACCGAAAAGGGGAAAAAAGGAGCTCGCTAGGATCATCGCAATCCTATGCCTACGTACTCTCGTCTGGTACGAGAGATCAGAGCAAACGTAGTTCGGCGCTACAGGAAAGCAAGTCTCGATTGCACAGGGGCAAGAGAAGGGGTGTCAATCGCCTGAATGCGAGAGAAAAGGGTTTCGATCGCACGGGGCGAGAACAAAGAGGAAGCAGGCCTAACACGCCTAAACGGGAAGGAACTCAGGACACACACGCGAGAACCTAAGACATAGGAGCGAGTGCGTCGTATATCACCCAAGGGGTGCTAGACTAAATACTCTAGACGATCGAGGGGAGACCGCTCAACCACCATTTCCTACGTATCTAACGCCACAGCTCACAACACTCGACGGTTGCACGAAGACTTGAATAAGAAAGATGTTATCAAACGAAGCGGCTCCGTTGGCCCTCGACACTGTGCGCAAGCTCCATTCCAATCTTCTCTTCTCTGGATCCTTGATGATGACGTTTCGAATCAGAACCAATGTAACGCTAAACCGTCATGATTTGACTTATACGATAAATCAAACTCTAAGAGGTAGCATATTGATATCCGTGTCAAAGACAAGATAGAGAAATGATATCGAAAATCATTCTCCAATTGAATCATGTCACACGGCCAGCACAGAATAAAATCAAAGTAAAATTAGATAGCAGAAGAGAAATGAGGAGAGAAATCCAATAATAAACGGAAATAATATTCTACTCCTAAAATTGAAAATAAACTCCTAATAGAAAACTCTTAAGAAATATAAGGAAATGCATATAGAAAATAAAATATAAATTCTATCTAAAACTCTATAATATTCTATAATTTTCTACAAAGAAAATAGAAATGAAAACTCTATACTATGCATAATATTCTATAATTCCTACAAAGAAAATAGAATGAAAATTCTATATAAACTCTATACTAAAAGAAAAATAGAAAAGAATTATAAATTCTAGAATATAAAATCTATACTAAAATATTAAAAGAAATAATACCTAAAGAAAAATACAAAATTCTATGCTAAAAAATATGCTAAGAATATTCTAAAGGAAACTATAAATCCTAAAAGAAAAATAAGAAATAAAACTACAATCTATTACAAGCAAAGTATCCAATACAAAAAACAAACAAAAATAAAAGGGAAGGGGGTACATCAGCTAAGCAGGGGGGTAAAGCCTGAAAAAAAACAGTATTGGGCTTGAGCCCACAATACATCAGCCAGAAAAATGAAAAACAAGGGAAATAGGGGGGTGCGCTTGGAAGACAGGAGTGTGGAGACGGAGGGTGCAATCTGAAAACCAATTGGGCCCAGCCCAACAAAAAGAAGCCACCAGCCACAAAAAAGAAAAAAAAGGGGGACGGGGGTGACTATGGCAACACAGGGGTATGAGTACAAAAAGCAATTGGGCCACAGGCCCAATCAACCCAAAGGAGGGGTACACGACCTACCATCTTCCTCACTCTCCTAACCCTAATTCCGTCGTTTGTGCATCTTCTCTCAAACCTTCTCCGTCAACCTTCCTTCGCCGTCTCTGTTCTCAACCTTCTCCCTCATGGTTTCAAATGAACACGACCTCTTCTACTTCTTTCTTGTTGTTTTTTCCGTCTCAATCTCATTCCAAAACTCCACTTCTTTTATGATTTGCATGCGGTGAAGGTGTGGTGTTGGTTTGAGCTTCACTCATGGTGGAAGTTGAAGATCTGGAGGTGTTCGTGCTAGATCCAAACATTGACGAGTTGGAAGATCCGGAGAAATCTTGAAACAGTTCAGGCCGGTGAAGGTTAAGTTCATGGAGAAATGAAGGTTCGTTGATGTTTGAACCAAATCTGGGAGAAAAGTGATAGATGAACGTTTGAACATTTTGAGTGTTGTGGCGAGGATCTTGAAGGATCTTGAAGTTCCTATGAAGATATTGATGGATCTTGGAAGGATTTCTGGAAACGGATGTGCGATTTGGAGGTGGTTGAATCTTGATGAACGGATGAGGAGAAGTTCTGGAAACGGTTGATGTTGTTACGGATTTCTGGAGAACCTGATAAACCTTGATGGAGTTATTGAAGTCTCTGATGAGCGTTCTTGATTTTCTGGAAAACGATGAACGGGTGATGAAGGAGGTTCTGGAAAATAGTTGTTGAGGTGATGAACACGATGAAGATCTTATGATCTTCTAGAAAAAATTTGGAAACGGATGAAGGTGCATAAGAACATGATGAGTTTCTGGAGAAGAAACGATGAACACGGATGAAATGGATGAATTTTCCGGCGATGGTTGTTGTTTCCGGCGACAGTTACGGCTTGTTTTTGGCCGCGTAATTTCTCCAGGAGAGTTCCGGCGAGTTTGTATGGCCGGAGAGGGAGGGGATGAGGTGAGACAGGTGGCAGGCTGCGTGGCAGCCATGCAGAGAGGGAGAGTGATGTGTGGGACGCGTGGCCTGTGATGTGGCGTGAAGTGTGAGGTGGCGGGAAGAGGAGAGAGAACGTGTGGAGCCTTTATACACTGCCAAGTGGACTGAATGAATTCGTGGGCCCCTAGAAAACGGCCATCTGGCCCACAAACGAAAAAAAAGGGACTCAATACTGAAATTAATGACTCAATTAATCTGCTAATTAATAGTTAAGACTCAACTAAGATGATTAAGGCTTATTAACTGCCAAACGAAAATTATTAAAATCTGGACCATATTAACTCCTAATTAACCTAATTAAAATTGATTAAAATCCACTTTAACATCTAATTAATATTCTAAAAAAAGAATTTAAAACCTATTAAATTCTAAAAGGAGTTATATTAATCTAAAAAAAGAAATTAAAATCTATTAACTCTAAAACCTAATTAGATCTAGAAAAGAATTAAACCTATTAATTTCTAAAACAAATTAATATCTAAAAGGAATTAAAATCTATTAATAAAACCTATTAATCCTAAACAAAATAAAATCTATAAATAAATCCTATGAAAAAATAGAAAAACTATTAATACCTAATAATATCTAAAAATTATTCTAGAAAACAACTCAATTAATATCTAGAAATTTATAAAAAATAGAAAGACTATTTAAACCTAATAAAATCTATTTAATATTCTAGAAAAACAATTAACCTATTTAAAATCTATTTAATATTCTAGAAATTAAGGAAAAAAATTCTAGAAAATGCAATGAAAACCAATTAAATCAATTAAAAAAAGCGAGAATATAACGAAATAAACGGTAAAAACCGGACACCGAGATATCCTCAAAAATAACAGCAAAAGCTGAAAACACCGGGATGAGCACAAATTCCACAACAAAACTCGCTTATTCGAACTGGTTTGAACTGCCTGAAACGCCAGGGGAGGCCTGTAATCCCGATAACGTCAATCTGACTGAAAAAATGCAACATATGCGGTATACAAATGTAATTGCAAAATGAGTCGAAACATAAGCCGAATAACGAGAAATGGTTGGTCAAATTTTGGGGTGCAACAACTGCCCCTATTCAAACGGCTTGGACCTGAAGGGTTGAGAAGCGAATGACTTTCAAACATTCAAAGGTAGAAGACAGTTGAATACCAAAGAAACCCAAAAATTTGCCAACTTGCAGAAATAAACTGCAAAAACTGCTTGGGGAACAAATATCTAGAAAACTGAATCTAGTTGTCACGGCAACAAACTGATCAATCATCTGACAAAGAAACAGACTTTAGCACCAGTTGTTGCACCCCAAAATTTGACTAACTTTTCTTTACCTAGCTTATGTTTCATTTCATTCACATTAGCATTATCATTTGCATTTCATTGATATGTATGCAGGAGATCAAGAAGTATGATTACCAATCAATAGCTATACAAGACTGTGAGGCTAGCTAAGAAGGTTATTCAAATTTTCAAGGGTTGATATCCTTGTCAGAGAAGTTAAAAGATCCTCAGAGAGAGTGATTGAAGCCAAGTGTGTAGGTCTCCTAACTTGAGAGTTGTGGAAAGCCATCAGATGATTCTGAAGCCATGAGGATGGACTTGAGGTCTTGAAATAGCTCATGAGAAGTTTTGAAGATCACTTTGAGGCCTAGACAGGTCATTGTGCAAGATTAAGAAGGCTCAACCATGAGTGGTGCAGCTAGGGTTTGACTGGGTCAACCCTAAGTCAACTGATGATTTGAAAAAGGTTGAGACCTAATCCAAGAGCCATGTGATCATGGATTGATACATTAAGATGTTCTAAGGATGATTCCAAGGTTAACTCATCATGATTGAAGAGTTTGAGAAGTTTCAGGCCAGGGTTTCTAAGACTTGACAGTGTAAAATCTCCTAGTTTGACCCCTGACTTCCGGGCCATCTAAATCAAGACATGATTGTCATCTCATCTTGACCCCAACATGATTGTTGTAGGGCATGATCTTAGCTTTAATTTAAGTACTATAAGTCCTTGATATGGTTTATAGAACTCAAGTTATGAGCCAGACAAGTTACAAGTCATCTGAGGCATGTGAATTTGGAGCTTGGAAGTTACCCAACTTGTATGACACTTTTTCCCTAGAAGGATGATTCCTATGAACTTTTGGTCAACATGAATGTTGTTCCTTATTCTCTTAGCTTTCCATAGAGTGCTAGAAGTCCATGATTGGATTTGTAGAACTCAAGTTATGGCTTTGACAAGTCAAGGGTATTTTGGGTATTTGGGCATTATAGGTCATTTGGAACCATAAGTCAATCTCACCATCTTGCAAGTCTCAAATGAATTTTTGTTCAACATGAAAGTTGTTCAAAATGATGTTTTTAGCTTGTTTAAGTATCAAGAGTCCATTGATATGGATTACATCAAGCATTGGAAGAAGAAAGTTCATATAAAAGCCATTTTAATGAATTAAGATGAGAAAATTCAAAACAATTCAGAATAACATGTTTTCAAGTCAAACTTGTAGTCAATTTGAATGGAATTAATATTTTAGAGAGATTGGCATTATTACATTTTTGGTTTAAAGTCCATTACATGGCCATTTGGGAGGTTGCTTCACAAATAAGAAGCATATCCCACATACTCTATAGGTTGAAATCAAGGGAGGGAAACCACTTCATTACACTCCATAAGGCTTAAGTGAATCATGTTAAAGGAATTTGTAGTATGAACAAAGCTTGAAGGCACATATCCACATTGAAAATTTTGAAGGAAAGTGAATATCCAAAACTCATGAATGGGCGTGGTTTGGGCCTCTAATTGATTGAAACAGATTATAAATAGGATTTAGAACAGAATTGGAAGCTTCTAGTGATCATTTTCGTGGAGAATCCATTGGAGAGAAGTGGAGCAAGAAGCTTGAAATTGAAATTTCATTTTGGAGTTCAAGAGCGAATCAAGATCAATTGAGGATTTCATCACCTTCATCAAGCATCTTGGAGTGAATCTGCACTTTCTTGAAGGTTGAAGAGTGCAAGAATTACTTCTGTTACGAGCTTGAACACAGGTTGGTGCATTTCACTTTTGTGCTTAATTTACGTATAGATAGATAGTATTTCATAGGTGGTTAGGATCAAGATGAAGTGTAGTTGGATTTAGGATGATCAATTGCATGATTAGAGACGATTTAGGTTGGACACCATTTTCGGTTGAGATTGTGATTTTGAGATTCATGCGTTTTTAGAGTGAACAAGTGGTAGGGTTAGATTGCTGGTGAAATTCTGGACAAGATTCATGTAAGGATCGTGGCGAATGGTGGTCTGTAGAGGAACTTAGGATTGTGCAGGGTGACCGGAAAAGCCACCGGCGGTGGCCATGGCTGCGCGCGAGTTTTTGTGAGTTGCAGAGGTTTAAAAGGTTGAAGATGGAATCTTCACCATCCGTTCACGTTGGAACGTTGACTCGTTCTCTCAATCCTAGCGCTCTTGTGGAGCCACGTACCCTCCCCCTTGTACATTGCGTTTCACTAATTGGAAACTCAGGCTTTTGTGTAGTGATACATACACCCAGAAAGGGAGAGTTCGATACCTCGCGTGCAT
Source organism: Lathyrus sativus (assembly GCA_963859935.3). Lineage (NCBI taxonomy): Eukaryota > Viridiplantae > Streptophyta > Magnoliopsida > Fabales > Fabaceae > Lathyrus > Lathyrus sativus. The sequence goes on along the minus strand of OZ012740.1, from coordinate 239,612,664 downwards.
TATTTTTTTCTTTTTTCATTCTTGAACTAAATGGAATAGGAAGAGTTAACAAGGCGTTGGGCTTAGTGATCAGTTACTATCCCCACCCCTCCATGCAGGCCCAAGGTAAATTTTCAACGTTATTCGCTTACTCAACACACCCCTCCCTGGTTATTCTTTGGGAACTGAATTGATATTCAGATGGGCCTTGGCGCCCTGTTGCTATGCCCACCCCCATTATGCTGGGCCCAGGCGCTTTGAACTGACTTTAGTTGCTGACTGCACCCTCCTTTCATCTCTTTTTAATTTTGTTCTATTATTTTTGTGCATTTCATACTAGTTTCATTTTAATCCATTAAAAATAGGAAAATTAGTCAATAAATCCTGAGATTTTTTCCCCTGATTCATAAATGAGTTTAAAAATTTTAGGAACAAAAATATTAGGATTATCATGCATTTTCATTTTATTTGAATTTTTCACGTTTTATTTGACAATAAAATTGTAATAATTGCTTCATCTGTTTGTTGAATTTTGTTTGAGCATTTGGTATTGATTCTTGGCTGGATTTTTGGCTTGTGATTAGGTTAGATATGCATGCTCCCCTAAGATTTTTCTCACATTTTTGTGATGAATTTAGGTGCTGTTTTAAGACTAGAACTTTAGGAGCTCCCTTTTAGGGTTTAGTTGTGATACCTTGAGGTTTAAGATTTTATTGGAGGACTTAGGGAATGAATTAGGTCCTGATTTTTTAAATATAGGTTATTAGTAAATGCATGTTCCCATAGAAAAATAATCAAATTTTTAGAATGTGTTTTGGTATTTTTGATAGAATATTCTACTTGTGTGTTCATTTGGTGTTTCAATGTTGATGATTGATTTGGAATGGACTCAAAGTTGGGCTTCCTTTCATAGTGGGCTTCTGGATCTCATTGGAAGATATCATGGACATGATGAAGCTTGTGTGAAGTGGCTGATGGAGCTTGGATTGGAGGTTTTTCTTCTTTTTTGTTAGCTTTAAGTAGCTTAGGAGATTAGGGTTTTAGGAGAGAGCTTTAGAAATAGATTTTTCTTCAAATAATGGTTGGTTTCATTCACCTTCCATTCCCATCCTATGATTCAAAGTCCTCATGTAAAAGTCTCATATCTCCTTAGGAGGGATGTGTGACAGTTACAATGAGTAGAACTTTTGAGGATGCCTTTCTCTGATAACTGGTTGAGTGTCAGATGGGATTCCTTTGGTTTCCTGTCTGCTTCCCATTATCTAATAATCATCTTGTTAATTATCTTCATTCTTGGTAGAGCCTATTGAAGATTGAAGCTTGAAGATGGAGTACCTTTCATTCCCATGAGGATGAAGGACTGGAAGAACAGTTACAGACTGTGGACTGGACTGCTGTCAGAGGATTGCTTTGCTGTGAAGCTGTTGATCAGTTTCCCTGTCTGTCTGTTTTCTTTTCTGTGTAACTGTATTGCAGTGACTTGATTGGTGTGATGCATTTAGATCAGGTCATGTAGTTGAATAAGCCTAAGAGAATCCTAAGGGTTGAGTTTCTCCCCTTGCTTGTATTGCATTAGAGGTTGAGTTCCTCCCTCTGCTTATATTTTTACTGTATGGCTTTGCTTGCTGGTATTCGGTAGAGCTCTGCTCCCTTGCCTGTGTGGTTTGTGACTTGCTTGATGGCATTTTATTTTCCTTTATGATTGCAGTTATTCATACTTGGCTTGAGGTTGAGATGAGCTTGTGGAGGCTGATGCCCCGCACACATTTCCTCCCGCACTTGCATTGCATGCATTTTACAGTCGTTTACTGTTTACTGTATAAGCTGATGCTTTATCTGTTTCTGTTTATCATTAACATGATCCCCTAGGAATCTCACTTCCTTTGATAAGGAAGTGATGATTAAAACTTTAGGTTGAAACCTATGCATGATAACTTCTAGGAGTTCCCTGTTTCAAACCTCAACCATAGGATGAATCCTTGGCATGACAACATTAGGACTTGATAGTCTCCCCTTAGTTAAGCCTGTTCTCTCTTCTCATCTCAAAACAAATTAAAATATAGTAATAAAGGTTAACCGACGTCATACGTTACGAGCCTTAAGCTACTTGGGAAATGATTGTTGAAGGGTCACTCTTCAACAGTCTGGATGTTTAGTATGGTACCCTTAGGGTGACATGCGACGCATTCACTCTCAGGTCATAGTCTCTAGTGCGATATTGGTTGCAGACAACCATAAAAAACAGTTCTTCCGTAAAAGACAGAAAACAAACTTCAAACCTTTTTTCCCCGCGGGCCCATAATTCAAAGGAAGCTTTTCTGAAGAAAAGAATGTCGTTAACTCCCAGTTCTACCGCAAACGGTAACGCCTAAGTCTCCAAGGGTCGAGCTGCATACACCAAACTGCTGGAACTGTTTGTTAACCCTACTCGAAAAAACAGACGAATCTGAATTCCCGTAATCCGTATTATCCCGAACTACGTAAGCTCTGATCTCTCATATCTGTTGAGAGTACGTAGGCACAATACTGACGTATTGGCGAGCCACCTTCCCCATCCCCCATAGTTAGCCGAACTACGTTGACTCTGATTTCTCATTCTCTGATGAGAATACGTAGGCATAAAGTGTGACGCTTTGCCGAGTCATTTTCTTTTCTTTTCAGGCCAGCCTTGATAGGTAGATAGTAAAACCAACCCATCAGATAAACACAACACGCGTGGATCCCATCGAGTACGATGGACGTGAGGGGTGCTAATACCTTCCCCTTGCATAACCGACTCCCGAACCTAGACAATGGTTGCGATAACCTTGTCTTATACCTTTTCGTCAGGTTTTTCCGATTGTTTCCTTTCCTGTTCTGAGGGATAAATGACGAAAGGTGGCGACTCTTCTGTTTTGCTGACACCTTATTTTCGCGGTAGCGACAACTGGCGACTCTACTGGGGACTCCAACGGTTCCTATGCGAGTCAGTTTGGGGATCCAACGTCCCCTGTGCGAGAGTCAATCCTAGCGCGTGTATGTTTACCTGTTGGGTTGTGTTTATTTATCGCATTTTCATTTCCCGCATTTTATTTTCAGTATGATATGATTATCTGTGCTGTTGTGGGGAGGGGAATTATGATGAGTGATGAGCCAAAACCCAGGCTTGAGAGCATATACCTAGCATTAGAGTGGAGATTAGTGACAGACCTGTATGCTTAGCATGCACCAGCCCCCATGAAATTCACACTCAGATGAGATCCTCTTTGATGACTTCTCTTCTGGCCCTTAGGGCTCGACGTGAGGTTGGATCTGAGGGTTGTCGACTCTGGGGACCGATCATTTGTGATTCAGCTAAGAGAGGCCGCTTCAAGAGATGATGATGCCACACCTTCTGGGCATCGTATCATTCTTTCTTGAAAGTCTGTGACGCTGATGAACGCATAGGATGCCGAACCTTGTCCGTTATTAGGTCCATACCTGTGAGCAGGGTCGGGTTATTGCAGGAAACCTTAACCTTCAGACAACCTGGTTTTCTTGATAGTGAATCAGTTTTGTTGGTATCAGAGGTTTTCATCATCAGATATATGTTTGTTCTTGACAGAGCAGATTTATGGTTTGGTATCAGGGGTTCTTATCATCAGAGATGGGTTTGTTCTTGACAGAGCAGATTTTTGGTCCCCTTCAGGGTTTTGTTATCAGGGTAGTGGTTATGTTGAAACAGAGCCTTGGTCTCCTCGACAGCAGCCTTGATCTTCTGCAGCATCCTAGCATTCCTGCATCTTGCATCTTGCATTTTTTGCATTTTAATTGGCATACCATTAACGTGTGTCTGTGTTGCAGGTGCATACTTCATCCCTGATTCTAGTGATCTAGCTTCCCCGGCCATCATGGAGACTCTGAAGAGAACCATTGCCTACAGATTCCCTACACCAGATGTCAGTGCCATCCTGAGTTTGAAGACCCTGGCTGATGAGACAGTTCTGGAAAAATTCAGGCAGACGTATGGGAGATTGCTGAAGTATGTCTACAAGCCCTCCGCCCACGAGATCAGTGGTCTGTACACGTTGCCACAATTTTACGAGGCCCCGCTGAGATGCTTTATGTTTCCCGACTATGTTTTGGCCCCCACTCTAGAGAAGTATGCTGACTTGATAGGCATTCCTGTTAAGGATCAAATGCCTTTTCATCATGTTGATACTGAACCTAAGCTGGTTGACCTAGCAGTTATCTTGTATTTGGATGAGTCTGAATTGAGAAAAGGGTTCACTCGGAGAGACAAAGTTTTTGGCTTCCCTATGTCGTTTATGGTGGATCTGGCTCAAAAGTTTGCCAAGAAGGATCGTTGGGATGTGTTCAGTGCTACTCTAGCTGTGTGCAAATACGAGATTGTGCTGTTCCCGAATCTTCCTGACTTCGTAGATGCTGACGCTTTCTACCTGCTCGCCTCAGGGAATCCAGTGCCCACATTGCTTGGTGACCTGTATCATTCTACCCACTACAAGAATGAAAACAGGAGAGGGAAAATGGTGTCTTGTTGCGCTCCTCTGTTGTACCGGTGGTTTTGATAGCCACATGCCCAAGAGGGGTCCCTTTGTTTCTTCTGCAGCCACAACTGAGTGGTCTGAGCGCCTGATGGGTTTATCTGCAGAGAGTATCGTTTGGTTCGACCGGGATATGCTGGGTACTGAAGTCATCCACAGCTGTAGCGGTTTTCCTAACGTTCCATTGATTGGAAGAAAAAGAGGCATCAACTATAATCCCTCACTACTGGTCAGATATTTCGGGTATGCCTTGAGAGGTCCGCCGAAAGATGAGGAGGTGCAGGAATCTCTGTACCTCAACGGGTTGCTTAATAGGGAAACACTGACCAAGCTAGAGCATGCTTGGGCTAACATCCATAGACGAGGAAAGACGTTGTTGGGTAAGAGCAACAACCAGGCTTATGAGCCTTATGTGAGTTGGGTTCAGAATAGAGCACAACGGTCTTTGATGCCATTTCCTCCAGTGGCTCCTCCAGCTCCCCTCATGAATGAGAAGCCAACTACTGTGGACATCCTGAAGTATGAACAGGTAGTGGCTGAAAAGGAAGAGTTGAAAAAGGCAAATGAATAATTGGAGAAAGAATTGGCTCAGCTCAGAAGCGAGAGAAATGAAGTCGTCCATTCCTTCAAGAGGCAGACAGAGTTGGTGAACAAGTTGGGTATAGACTTGACTAAACAGATAGCTAAGCGTGAACGCTTGGGTCTAGACTTCAAATCTGTCAATGATGTACTGGCCACTAAGAAGCAGCACTTGGAGGAAGCGTACAAAATAATATCCAAGTTTAATCAGCACTGGAACGCCACTCTCGCCAACGGTAAGGAACGGGAGGATAAACTGAAACAACAGATTTCCAAACTGAAGGCTCAGGTGAAGGCTGGTGAGAAGAGGTTTGATGAAGAAACTGCTCGCAGATATGCCGCTGAAGACCTGCTAAACAAGGCTCTCGCCAACCTGAAGGAGCGCAAACAGATGTTTGAATCCAAGAAGCGGAAGCTAGAAGATTGTTTCGGTGAAGGAGCATGGGAAGACTCAGTTGAGGGTCTTCAATACACTATTATGCAGAGGGAGTTACTCGTTGAAGGGTTGCTCGCTCGGCCTGATCATCCAGAAACGAGGGGTTTGTTAGAAGAGTTTCGCGCCCGTGGCCGTGCTTGACTATATTTGTAATCCTTTGTTTTTTATCATTGTTGTACGCTGACCATCACCAGGCTTGTTGGTCGAGGTCATACTATTGACTCTGCTTGTACTCAATGACAGTGTATGCCGCCTCGATCGACTTGCTTATATATATGAGATGTTATTTCCATGACTGGATCCAGACTTCTTATTATCGTCACCGATAATCAGGCACTAGAGTCGGGGGAGAAATCTCCCTGACGCACAGACACACGTTTGCATTTGCATAAAGCATTTGCATGACGAGCACCTTGTCGTTTTTCTAACCCTTTGTGTATGCAGGTTGTTCCAGGATTGACCGAAGACCGATCCACCGCTATCCGACCAGAGCAAATCAAGCTAGAGCAATGGAACAAGTGCAAACTGACATCTAGGAACTCCGAGAGAGGATGGACCGCTTCATGGAGCTCATGCAAGTTGTCGCTAACGACCAAGACCAGCTCAAAACATTGGTCCAGCCTCTGATCTCAAGGGTTGACAGCAACAGTGTGCTTCATAGGGGGAGCGTTCCAGTCCCTCCACCTGTTGAAACTCCTCAGGGTGGCATCCCCGTGACCGGGGGGAATGGAAATGGTAACGGCAATGTAATCACTAACATCGGGCTCAATGGTAATACGACTGGCGTCGGTAACGGAAACTTTGAGGCTAATGGCAACGCTGGACTAGGTAATGGCAACACAGGTGCTGGAAATCTGTATGGGCCTAATGCTACTGGATTTGATGCTGGCAATGGCACTCATCCATGGCTAGAAGATTGTCAAGAAGATTTGTTCTCATAGAGGAGTGCTGAGGGAGAACTGACCGCCGAAGCACGTCTGAGGTTTAAAGCACTCGAGGACAAAATGAAGAATTTCGAGAAACAGAACACTATGGGTATCGACATGACTAAACTGGGATTGATTTCTGATTTCAAGGTGCCTCCTAAATTCAAGGTACCCGACTTTGAGAAATACAAGGGCACCACTTGCCCTCGGGTCCACTTAAGGTCATACTACCGAAAGATGTCCGCTCACTCTGAAGACGAGAAGCTGCTGATGCACTTCTTTCAGGATAGCTTGTCCGGGCCATCCTTGGAATGGTACATGGGTTTGGAACCCACCAGTGTGCGCACATGGAAAGAGCTTGCTGAGGCCTTTGTGCACCATTATCAGTATAACAGTGACTTGGCTCCGAACCGGGTTCAACTGCAGAACTTGTCACAGAAGAACAATGAGGGGTTTAAAGAATACGCCCAGCAATGGCGTGAATTAGCAGCTAGAGTTCAGTCGCCGATGCTTGAACGAGAGCTTGTTGAGATGTTTGTAGCCACTCTCCCGGGGGTCTATTACGAGAAACTGGTCAGCGGTATGTTAGGGAGTTTCTCCGATCTCATCATTACGGGCGAGCACGTTGAAAATGGGATCAAATTGGGGAAAATTCAGGGTGTTGATCCATCCTCAGCTGGAGGAGGAAAGAAACCCTACAGTAACAAAAGGCGTGAAGGAGAGACGAGCGCCGTGTCTAACGCTCGGAGGAAAGGTAAGGGGCAACGCCAACAGGTGGCTAGCATAACCATCCCTGCTGTCCAACAACCCCAGCCGCAGCAGCAGCCACAGCAGCAACAGCCAAATCAGCAAGGATACAAAAGGTATCAAAACAGAACACCTCTGGCAAATCGTCACCTTGAGACACCACCCATGTCTTATGCCTAGCTAGTACAAACTCTGCTTCAGTTACAGCTAATCCAGAAAATAACCCTGGCTCCCTTGACAGGGGCACCTCCGTAGGGTTACGATGCGAATGCAACATGTGATTTTCACTCAGGGGCACCCGGCCACACGATAGAAAACTGCAAAGCCTTCAAGCACAAGGTGCAAGATATGGTGGATGCTAAGATCATCAATTTCTCAGATAATGTGGCGAATGTCACAAAGAACCCTATGCCGAACCATGGGGGAGGTGGGGTGAATGCCATTATTGAAGAAGAGAACTTAGATTTATTGACTGATGTCAAGGATCTGAAGACACCGCTTAGCTTTGTTAAAGCCAAGCTGATGAAGAGAGGCTTATTTTCGGGCTGTGGAGAATTGTGTATGGGCTGTGCGACTCGTCCTGACGGTTGTGAACGGTTGATAGTGAGGATTCAGAGTCTGATGACCGAAGGAATCTTGCAGTTTAGCCGAAGGGCCGAATGTGGATCTGGAGAGGTAATGCTGAAACAGGATGATGAGGTTGCCACCATCACAATCCCTCGCCAGACAATAACCATTTCTGCGCCTAGGCCGCCCATAATTACCATCACAAAAGCTGGTCCAATACCTTTTGAAAGCACCAACGCTGTCCCATGGCACTATGGGGCAGACGTCTACTGTAACGGGCAGAAGTTGGAACTGGAACCCTCTGGGCAGTCTGTGGATAACCTAGTGGGAACTGGCGGAATCACACGTAGCGGAAGAGTATTTGCTCCACCTGAGGTTGTGGCAGACAAAGCAGACAAAGCTGAAAAAACTGATAACGGAAAGAGTAAAGTCATTGAGGAAACCCCTCGTGGGGTAGAGAAGGACTTACTTGTAAAGGATGCTGAAAAGTTCATGAGGTTGATCAAGAAGAGTGATTACAAGATTGTTGATCACCTCCATCAAACACCCTCGAAAATCTCTATTCTGAATTTGTTGATGTGTTCTGAGGCACATCACAACGCACTGCTAAAGGTTTTGAATGCCACGTATGTACCGCAGGAAATCTCGGTCAACTAGTTGGAAGGGGTAGTAGCCCATGTGAATGCTGGAAACGAGTTAGGGTTCACTGACCTGGAGCTGACGCCGAAGGGAAGAAACCACAATAGTGCCCTGCACATCTCGATAGAGTGTAGGGGAACAGTTATGTCCCACGTGTTGGTGGACACTGGGTCTTCGCTCAATGTTCTCCCGAAGAAGGCATTGATGAAACTAGACACGAGAGGATTGATTTGCACACCCAGTGATCTGGTTGTGAAGGCTTTCGATGGAACCAAGCGTCATGTCTTTGGAGAAGTAACTCTGCCAATCCAAGTTGGGCCGAAAACTTTCGACGCAGTCTTCTACATCATGGACATCATGCCCGCCTATAGCTGTTTGTTAGGCCGGCCATGGATCCATTCTGCTGGTGACGTGACCTCCACGCTACACCAGAAGCTCAAGTATGTTGTAGGAGGCAGCATTGTAACTGTCTGCGGCGAGGAAGATATAATGGTGAGCCATTTGTCGTCCTTCAAATATGTTGAAATGGATGGGGAGATCCACAAAACCCTATGTCAGGCATTCGAAGCTGTTAAGGTCAAAGACGTGACTCCAGTAATGACTGAGAAACCAGAGATGGCTCTCTCTTCCTTCAAGGAAGCCCGGGCCATTGTTCAAGCCGGATCTACCCCAGGCTGGGGACAAGTTCTAGAAATACCTAACAAACAGGACAAGTTTGGGTTAGGATACTCTCCTACGGCTGAAGCCTCCTCTTCTCACAGTGCATCGCAAGGTAAAAGGTTGATCCAGTTTACCAGTGGCGGGGTGATATTTGAAAGTGTCAACGCAGTGTCTGAAGACGGCGAAGACAGCGATTGCGACCTGGATTCCTGGATTCAGCCAAGCAAACCAGGCCAGAGCCTCAACAACTGGTCCATCAGGGATACCATCTAAGTGGCAGGCAAAGAGTAATGATTTACTTCCTCCAATTATTGTACAACCCTATGTCCTACCCGGAGCATAGTGGTTTTATTGTCAGGGCCTTGTTTGATTATGTACATGCATTTTACCAATAAATCAAAAGGCGTTTTTCTTCGCATTCAAATGTTGTGATCTCTGTTATTCCTGTTTTATACTTGTTTTGAAAAACAATAAAATGGCAATAGGGTTTGTGCTAACCTGCATATCCTTGTTTTAAGCTTAACCCTTGTTACTGCAGGATTCACATAGCAGATGACATCGACTCTGGACCTTCTACGACTCACTTTGACTTCGATTGCCCGATCTATCAAGCCGAAGAAGAGATTGATGAAGACGAAGACCTTCCCGAAGAGTTGGCCTGCTTGTTGAAACAAGAGGAGAAAGTCATTCTGCCTCACGAGGAAGAGATTGAGATTGTGAATCTGGGTTCTGAGGAACTGGTCAGGAACGTTAGGATAGGGGCTGCATTGCAGAGTGATGTCAAGCAGAGATTGATTGAGATGCTTTGAGAGTATAGTGACATCTTTGCTTGGTCATACGCAGATATGCCCGGACTTGATACTGACATTATGGTCCATCACTTGCAACTGCGAGAAGATTGTCCTCCCGTTAAGCAGAAGCTTAAAAGGACACGACCAGATATGGCCGTCAAGATCAAAGAAGAAGTGCAAAAGAAGCTTGATGCTGGCTTCTTAGCGGTCGCTACTTACCCTCCGTGGGTCGCCAACATAGTGCCTGTACCGAAGAAAGACGGTAAGGTGCGAATGTGCGTCGATTATCGGGATTTGAATAGGGCGAGCCCTAAAGATGATTTCCCGCTCCCTCATATTAATGTGTTGGTCGACAATATAGCCCCTTCTCCGTATTTTCGTGCATGGATGGCTTCTTCGGCTATAATCAGATCAAGATGGCGCCGGAGGACATGGAGAAAACTACGTTTATTACACCTTGGGGAACATTTTGCTACAAGGTAATGCCTTTCGGTCTGAAGAATGCAGGGGCCACTTACCAACGAGCAATGGTTACTTTGTTTCATTACATGATTCACCATGAGATTGAAGTTTATGTTGATGACATGATTGCGAAGTCCCAAACGGAGGAGGGACATCTGGTCAATTTGCTGAAGCTTTTTGAGAGGCTTAGGAAATTCAGGTTGAGGCTGAATCCTAACAAATGTACTTTCGGAGTACGGTCGGGAAAACTACTGGGGTTTATCGTGAGTGAAAGAGGCATTGAGGTTGATCCTGCGAAGATAAAAGCAATACAAGAAATGCCAGCGCCAAAAACCGAAAAAGAAGTTTGTGGTTTCCTGGGCAGAATAAACTACATTGCAAGGTTTATCTCTCAGCTCACGGCCACGTGTGAACCGATGTTCAAACTACTAAAGAAAGATCAGGCGATTATCTGGAACGAGGATTTCCAGAAGGCATTTGATAGGATAAAACAGTATCTACAGGAACCTTCGATCTTAATACCCCTAGTGGCCGGAAGACCCCTAATCATGTACTTGACAGTTCTTGAGAATAGTATGGGGTGTGTCCTCGGTCAGCACGACGAGACGGGCAGAAAGGAGCACGCCATTTATTATTTGAGTAAAAAGTTCACAGACTGTGAATCCCTGTACTCAATGCTGGAGAAGACGTGTTGTGCACTCGCCTGGGCTGCCAAACGTTTACGACAGTACATGCTCAATCACACAACCATGCTAATTTTGAAGATGGATCCGATCAAGTACGTCTTTGAGAAACAGGCGCTTTCGGGCAGGATTTCCAGATGGCAAATGGTGCTGACAGAATATGACATTCAGTATGTTTCCCAGAAGGCCATCAAGGGAAGCGTATTGTCTGAATACCTTGCCGAACAGCCGATCAAAGATTACCAGCCGATGAAGTTTGAATTCCCTGACGAGGATATCATGTTTCTCAAGGTGAAAGATTGTGATGAACCGTTGCCCGACGAGGGTCCAAACAGGAAATCCCAATGGAAATTGATATTTGACGGGGCGGTTAATTCTTACGGAAGTGGCAGTGGGGCAATCATCACGACTCCCCATGGATCCCACATCCCGTTCACCGCTAGACTGACGTTTCCGGTCACCAATAATGAAGCGGAGTACAAAGCATGCATCACAGGTCTAGAAGAAGCAATTGATTTGAGAATCAAGAACCTAGATGTATATGGTGACTCGACACTTGTGATCAACCAGATTAAAGGGGAGTGGGAGACTCGTTAATCAAATTTGGTGCCGTACATGAACTATGCCAGAAGGCTGCTTCCGTTCTTTGATCGAGTGGAACTCCATCATGTGCCCAGAGCTGAGAATCAGATGGCTGATGCCTTAGCCATGTTGGCTTCGATGTATAAAGTCAATTTTTGGAACGAAGCTCCAAGAATTGTCATTTCTCGTCTTGATAGACCTGCATTCGTTTTTTCAATCGAGGAAGCCTCCGGTGGCAAGCCATGGTTCTACGACATCCAGAACTTCCTTATGACTAAGGAGTATCCTGCGGGAGTGTCGACCCAGGATAAGAAGACTCTGAGGAGGTTGTCTGGAAAGTTCTATCTCAATCCTGATGGAGTTCTGTATAAGATAAACCATGATCTCGTGCTACTCAGATGTGTAGATGAGAAAGAAGCGAGTATGCTCATGGAAGAAGTCCATGAAGGCACATTTGGTACGCACGCCGGCGGGCATGCTATGACAAGAAAGATCCTGAGAGCAGGGTATTACTGGATGACAATGGAGTCAGATTGCTTTAAATTTGCGAAGAGATGTCATAAATGCCAGATTTATACTGATAAGATTCATGTGCCGCCGTGCCTGTTGAATGTCATGTCCTCCCCGTGGCCGTTCTCCATGTGGGGCATCGATATGATAGGCAAGATCGAGCCCACTGCATCTAACGGTCATCGCTTCATTCTAGTAGCCATCGACTACTTCACCAAGTGGGTGGAGGCAGCCTCGTATGCTAACGTGACCAAGTAGGTGGTGGCTAAATTCATAAAGAGGGACATCATCTGTCGATACGGAATTTCCGAGCGGATCATTACTGATAATGGTTCGAATCTGAATAACAAGATGATGAAGGAGCTATGCCAAATTTTCAAGATTGAACACCACAACTCATCTCCTTACCGGCCGAAGATGAATGGCGCCGTTGAAGCGGCCAATAAAAACATTAAGAAGATTGTACAGAAGATGGTTGTGACCTATAAAGATTGGCACGAGATGCTGCCATTTGCATTGCACGATTATCGTACGACAGTACGTACATCAACCAGGGAAACTCCTTTCTCACTGGTGTACGGTATGGAAGCTGTCCTACCGTTAGAAGTTGAGATTCCTTCTTTACGAGTTTTGGTTGACGTAAAAATTGATGAGGCAGAATGGATTAAGAACCGACTAAACCAACTCAGCCTGATAGACGAGAAGAGGTTAGCATCAATTGCATATGGTCGTCTGTACCAGAGCCGAATGAAGAAAGCTTATGATAAGAAGGTGCGTCCTAGAAGCTTTTAGACGGGTGATCTCGTCCTGAAGAAGATTCTTCCTCCACACTCCGATCACAGGGGCAAGTGGACTCCCAATTACAAAGGTCCGTACGTCGTCAGCAAGGTCTTCTCGGGAGGAGCCTTGTTGTTATCCACGATGGATGGAGAAGATTTTGCATCCCTGGTGAACGCGGACGCAGTTAAAAAATACTTTGCTTAAAAAATGACCCGCTGGAAAGAAAAAGAATATCCAGGCAAAAATGGGGCATCCCAGAGAACCATAAAAAAGGAAAAAGGTTCGCGCCAAAATTAGGGATATAAATGGAAAAATGTACACCCACAAATTCGAAAATCTGGAAGGGCGGCTTTGGCAAAAAAGGGTATCCCGGTGAATCGAAAACCCGAAAGGGCGATTCAGGCAAAAGTTAGGGATTCGAAAAAGCAAATGACTGCGTTCCGCGTATGGACTTTCATCGTTTATTGGTTTGGAAGACCTGAGGGCCGTTTATCGGAATCAATCTCTTCTGAAGCTGAAGCGTCGGAGAAGTATCGAAGTCGAGTGGGTCATAGAGGGATCAACTCATGGTGTTCGTCTACGCCACATTGCCGACATTTGTGTATATACTGATGTATATTTATGCTTTTATGCTTGCGCAGCTTCCTCATTCCAGGAGCTTGCATCTGTTGTAAAACATTTTTGCCCATTCAGAGATTCGTTATCAATGAAACATATATTATTCAGCAATTCTGTTTGCTTGTTTAGCATTTATCTGTTTTGTTTGCGAAAAAGAACGCCGATGTTTTTGATAAAATGCGCATACATAAACTTACTGGCCTAGGCCACTAATTGTTGAAACATTGAATTACTTGAACATTGTCGCAAGATGATAACCTTGATAGGTCCCTTTGAGAAGGGTATCTTGTCTGTTTGTTTGTGTTGTCGCAGGTATAGCATATTCCAGGCAGTACGCCTTATGTGTTCCCGAGCAGGATGATTCCTTCGTCCCCAGTAGGTTCAGTAGTGTATCCCCATGGAGTCTGAACACGGGACCAAGAGCATTGATGTGTCTCCCCAAGCAGAGAATATTATCCCCAATGAGATGTATCCTGAGGAAGGATCATCATCTCCCCAGCTGAGTCATGCGCTGAAGCGTATACCCATTCCCAGCACCGAGTCAATGTGCAGTTTTCTCGTAGAAGATTGTTCGCAAGTGTGCAGCTTTCGATAGTTCAGACTGAGGTCTCCAGGAGAATTGAAATTCCCCACAAAGTTGTATTTTCCCCAGCAAGCAGGATGATTCCTCTTTCCCCAGCCGAGTTGGTAGTTCCACAAGAGAGTCGAGTCTTTGGAAGCCGTTTGGGCCATGGTTGTTCTTTCCCCCAGTAGAGTGTTGAATAGCTGATGATGTATTTCCCCATCGGAGTCGTTATCTCCAGGAAGGTCTAGCCGCGAAGGCCGTGCAGTTTATTTCTGCGATTGATATCGTTCCCTCGATAGTTTGTGGTTTGAATACCTAGTTGAGCGGGTTTAGGTTCTCATAGAACTTCATTCCCCTGCAGCAGTCGTCTGGAGTTTGTTTCCCCAGGCGGAGTCCAATTGAGATTGGTGTGACTTCTTCTCTTCGGCAGGAGGATTCCTCCCTACCAGAGTGGTTCTTTCTCCTTGACAGGAGGCTTTTCCCTTCAGCATTTATTTTGCTGATGGGGTCGTAGCATTTTGCATGATTGCATAGCATTTACCCTAAAAACGCGTAGCATTTCCACCGTGTGGAGCATTACGCCATTGACGATCATATGCATATAAAACATGAGCTAGGTCATTACCGTTCTTCTTTTGCAGGTGTTCCCCAGCAAAGTTGTTTGCCCAAGATGATTCTTGAATTCCCCAACGAGGTTGATTTCTCAAGATGATTCTTGAATTCCCCATCGAAGTTATTGCTTAAGATGATTCTTAAAATCCCCAGTGAAGTCGCCAGAGTTGGTTGCTCAAGTTGATGCTTAGAGTCCCCGGCAAAGTGTTTGCGCAGGATGATTCCAGAAATCTCCGACAGAGTATTGGTTCAGGATGATTCCTGAAATCTCCAACAGAGTTATTGGTCCAAGATGATTCTTGAAGTCCTCAGCAGAGTTTATTCAGGATGATTCCTAAATCCCCGAAGCAGAGTTACTTGATAGTTCTCCAGAATCCCCAGCGGAGATGTGTCATCCCCAACAGGTTTTAAAAACATAGAAGTTGAAATTTCCTTGAAGACTTGATGATTAAAGTCCGGCAGCGATGCCAAAACCCAGTCTAACTGCGATGTCAAAGAAGTTCTCCCAGCTGACGCGGAGTGCCTGACGGAAAAAGAATGTATATCCTTATTGGTCCGTGTTGGAGGATTCCATTTGAAGACTTACTGATGAAGTCCAGCTGCGATGTCGAAGCAATTTGCCTAGCTGACGCAGGGTGCCTGACGGCAAAAGATTGTATATCCTTAGTGGTTCCTGAGTGATTAAGGATTCCATTTGAAGACTTACTGATGAAGTCCAGCTGCGATGTGCCTAACGACAAAAGATTGTATATCCTTAGTGGATCCGTGAATGACTAAGGATCCCATTTCCTGACTTACCGATGAAGTCTAACTACGAGGTCGAAGTAGTTCTCCTAGCTGACGCGGGGTGCCTGACGGCAGAAGAATAGATATCCCTATTGGGTTCATGATTGATTGAGGATTCTGTTTCTGACTTACTGACGAAGTCCGGCTGACGCCCAGAAATTTCTTTGAATGCCCGACGGCATAATTAACTTATTGTTAAAAAGTTTCTAATGACCTGATGAGTCCCGAGGAATCCTTCTGCCGCAGTGTCGTAGAATTCCTGACGGCAATTTCAGCTATGTATCACCGGTTACTGAGTGACCAGTGATCCCTTGATGACTTGAGGAAGAAGCTGCAGCGAAATCTGATAATCATCCCGACGGAGATTTGAGAGTAGCCCTTCACCAGTTACCGAGTAACCGGTGATCCCTTATTGACTTACTGATGAAGTCAGACGAAGATGTTGTCGACGTTCCTAGCGACATGATGAGTCCATAGGCGACGATAAGGAATTCTTCTGCTATGACGCAGAATGCCTGACGACATAATCGACCATCCATTACCAGTTACCGTGTAACTGATGATCCCTTGATGACTTGAGGACGAAGATCTACAGCAAAATCAGATGATCATCCCGATGGATATTTGAGATTAGACCCTTCACCAATTACCGTGTGACCAATTCCCCAGCAGAGTTGCCGTGCAACTGTCATGCTCAGTTTCAAAGATGTTCCTACCAATCAGAGTATTGTTTACCTGTGCGGTTGGAAGATTGCCAGTTACTGTGTAACCGGTGACCCCTTGATGATTTGAGGATGTAATGATATCAGATAAATCAGAGAATCATCCTGACGGAGGTTCAGATCAGTATTCTCCGGCTAGTTGTCGTGCAACTATTATTTCGGTTTCCGAAGAGATTTATTCCCATCAGAGTACCGTGTACTTGTACAGTTGGCAAATTTCCGGGTTTGTTGGTATTCAACTGTCTTTTACCTTGATTGTTTGAGAGTCGTTCTCTTCTCACCCAGTCAGGTCCAAGCCGTTTGAATAGGGGCAGCTTTTGCACCCCAAAATTTGCCCAACTTTTCTTTACCTAGCTTATGTTTCATTTCATTCACATTAGCATTATCATTTGCATTTCATTGATATGTATGTAGGAGATAAAGAGGTATGATTACCAATCAAGAGCTATACAAGACTGTGAGGCTAGCTAAGAAGGTTATTCAAATGTTCAAGGGTTGATATCCTTGTCAGAGAAGTTAAAAGATCCTCAGAGAGAGTGATTGAAGCCAAGTGTGTAGGTCTCCTAACTTGAGAGTTGTGGAAAGCCATCAGATGATTCTGAAGCCATGAGGATGGACTTGAGGTCTTGAGAGAGCTCATGATAAGTTTTTAAGATCACTTTGAGGCCTAGACAGGTCATTGTGCAAGATTAAGAAGGTTCAACCATGAGTGGTGCAGCTAGGGTTTGACTGAGTCAACCCTAAGTCAACTGATGATTTGAAGAAGGTTGAGACCTAATCCAAGAGCCATGTGATCATGGATTGATGCATTAAGATGTTATAAGGATGATTCCAAGGTTAACTCATCATGATTGAAGAGTTTGAGAAGTTTCAGGCTAGGGTTTCTAAGACTTGACAGTGTAAAATCCCCTAGTTTGACCCCTGACTTCCAGGCCATCTAACTCAAGACATGATTGTCATCTCATCTTGACCCCAACATGATTGTTGTAGGGCATGATCTTAGCTTTAATTTGAGTACTAGAAGTCCTTGATAGGGTTTATCGAACTCAAGTTATGAGCCAGACAAGTTACAAGTCATCTGAGGCATGTGAATTTGGAGCTTGGAAGTTACCCAACTTGCATGACACTTTTGCCCTAGAAGGATGATTCCTATGAACTTTTGGTCAACATGAATGTTGTTCCTTATTCTCTTAGATTTCCATAGAGTGCTAGAAGTCCATGATTGTATTTGTAGAACTCAAGTTATGGCTTTGACAATCAAGGGTATTTTGGGTATTTGGGCATTATAGGTCATTTAGAACCATAAGTCAATCTCACCATCTTGCAAGCCTCAAATGAATTTTTGTTCAACATGAAAGTTGTTCAAAATGATTTTTTTAGCTTGTCTAAGTATCAATAGTCCATTGATATGGATTACATCAATCATTGGAAGAAGAAAGTTCATATAAAAGCCATTTTAATGAATTAAGATGAGAAAATTCAAAACAATTGAGAATAACATGTTTTCAAGTCAAATTTATAGTCAATTTGAATGGAATTAATGTTTTAGAGAGATTGGAATTATTACATTTTTGGTTTGAAGTCCATAACATGGCCATTTGGGAGGTTGCTTCACAAATAAGAAGCATATCCCACATACTCCATAGGTTGAAATCAAGGGAGGGAAACCACTTCATTACACTCCATAAGGCTTAAGTGAATCATGTTGAAGGAATTTGGAGTATGAACAAAGCTTGAAGGCACATATCCACATTGAAAATTTTGAAGGAAAGTGAAAATCCAAAACTCATGAATGGGTTTGGTTTGAGCCTCTAACTGATTGAAACAGATTATAAATAGGATTTAGAACAGAATTGGAAGCTTCTAGTGATCATTTTCGTGGAGAATCCATTGGAGAGAAGTGTAGCAAGAAGCTTGAAGTTGAAATTTCATTTTGGAGTTCAAGAGCGAATCAAGATCAATTGAGGATTTCATCACCTTCATCAAGCATCTTGGAGTGAATCTGCACTTTCTTGAAGGTTGAAGAGTGCAAGAATTGCTTCTGTTACGAGCTTGAACACAGGTTGGTGAATTTCACTTTTGTGCTTAATTTACGTAGAGATAGATAGTATTTCATAGGTGGTTAGGATCAGGATGAAGTGTAGTTGGATTTAGGATGATCAATTGCATGATTAGAGACGATTTAGGTTGGACACCATTTTCGGTTGAGATTGTGATTTTGAGATTCATGTGTTTTTAGAGTGAACAAGTGGTAGGGTTAGATTGCTGGTGAAATTCTGGACAAGATTCATGTAAGGATCGTGGCGAATGGTGGTCTGTAGAGGAACTTAGGGTTGTGCAGGGTGACCGGAAAAGCCACCGGCGGTGGCCATGGCTGCGCGCGAGTTTTTGTGAGTTGCATAGGTTTAAAAGGTTGAAGATGGAATCTTCACCATCCGTTCGCGTTGGAATGTTGACTCGTTCTCTCAATCCTAGCGCTCTTGTGGCGCCACGTACCCTCCCCCTTGTACGCTGTGTTTCACTAATTGGAAACTCAGGCTTTTGTGTTGTGATACTTACACCCAGATAGGGAAAGTTCGATACCTCGTGTGCATTATTTTTTTCTTTTTTCATTCTTGAACTGAATGGAATAGGAAGAGTTAACAAGGCATTGGGCGTAGTGATCAGTTACTATCCCCACCCCTCCATGCAGGCCCAAGGTGAATTTTCAACGTTATTGGCTTACTCAACACACCCCCTCCCTGGTTATTCTTTGGGAACTGAATTGATATTCAGATGGGCCTTGGCGCCCTGTTGCTATGCGCACCCCCATTATGCTGGGCCCAGGCGCTTTGAACTGACTTTAGTTGCTGACTGCACCCTCCTTTCATCTCTTTTTAATTTTGTTTTATTATTTTTGTGCATTTCATACTAGTTTGATTTTAATCCATTAAAAATAGGAAAATTAGTCAATAAATCCTGAGATTTTTTCCCCTGAGTCTTGATTGAGTTTAGAAATTTTAGGAAGAAAAAGATTAGGATTATCATGCATTTTCATTTTATTTGAAATTTTCACGTTTTATTTGACAATAAAATTGTAATAATTGCTTCATCTGTTTGTTGAATTTTGTTTGAGCATTTGGTATTGATTCTTGGCTGGATTTTTGGCTTGTGATTAGGTTAGATATGCATTCTCCCCTAAGATTTTTCTCACATTTTTGTGATGAATTTAGATGTTGTTTTAAGACTAGAACTTTAGGAGCTCCCTTTTAGGGTTTAGTTGTGATACCTTGAGGTTTAAGATTTTATTGGAGGACTTAGGGAATGAATTAGGTCCTGATTTTTTAAATATAGGTTATTAGTAAATGCATGTTCCCATAGAAAAATAATCAGATTTTTAGAATGTGTTTTGGTATTTTTGATAGAATATTCTACTTGTGTGTTCATTTGGTGTTTCAATGTTGATGATTGATTTGGAATGGACTCAAAGTTGGGCTTCCTTGCATAGTGGGCTTCTGGATCTCATTGGAAGATATCATGGACATGATGAAGCTTGTGTGAAGTGGCTGGTGGAGCTTGGATTGGAGCTTTTTCTTCTTTTTTGTTAGCTTTGAGTAGCTTAGGAGATTAGGGTTTTAGGAGAGAGCTTTAGAAATAGATTTTTCTTCAAATAATGGTTGGTTTCATTCACCTTCCATTCCCATCCTATGATTCAAAGTCCTCATGTAAAAGTCTTATATCTCCTTAGGAGGGATGTGTGACATTTACAATGAGTAGAACTTTTGAGGATGCCTTTCTCTGATAATTGGTTGAGTGTCAGATGGGATTCCTTTGGTTTCCTGTCTGCTTCCCATTATCTAATAATCATCTTGTTAATTCTCTTCATTCTTGGTAGAGCCTATTGAAGATTAAAGCTTGAAGATGGAGTACCTTTCATTCCCCTGAAGATGAAGGACTGGAAGAACAGTTACAGACTGTGGACTGGACTGCTTTCAGAGGATTGCTTTGCTGTGAAGCTGTTGATCAGTTTCCCTGTCTGTCTGTTTTCTTTTCTGTGTAACTGTATTGCAGTGACTTGATTGGTGTGATGCATTTAGATCAGGTCATGTAGTTGAATAAGCCTAAGAGCATCCTAAGGGTTGAGTTTCTCCCCTTTCTTGTATTGCATTAAAGGTTGAGTTCCTCCCTCTGCTTGTATTTTTACTGTATGGCTTTGCTTGCTGGTATTCGGTAGAGCTCTGCTCCCTTGCCTGTGTGGTTTGTGACTTGCTTGATGGCATTTCATTTTCCTTTATGATTGCAGTTATTCATACTTGGCTTGAGGTTGAGATGAGCTTGTGGAGGCTGATGCCCCGCACACATTTCCTCCCTCACTTGCATTGCATGTATTTTACAGTCGTTTACTGTTTACTGTATAAGCTGATGATTTATCTGTTTCTGTTTATCATTGACATGATCCCCTAGGAATCTCACTTCCTTTAATAAGGAAGTGATGATTAGAACTTTAGGTTGAAACCTATGCATGATAACTTCTAGGAGTTCCCTGTTTCAAACCTCAACCACAGGATGAATCCTTGGCATGACAACATTAGGACTTGATAGTCTCCCCTTAGTTAAGCTTGTTCTCTCTTCTCATCTCAAAACAAATTAAAATATAGTAATAAAGGTTAACCGACGTCGTACGTTACGAGCCTTAAGCTACTTGGGAAATGATTGTTGAAGGGTCACTCTTCAACAGTCTGGATGTTTAGTATGGTACCCTTAGGGTGACATGCGACGCATTCACTCTCAGGTCATAGTCTCTAGTGCGATATTGGTTGCAGACAACCATAAAAAACAGTTCTTCCGTAAAAGACAGAAAACAAACTTCAAACCTTTTTGCCCTGTGGGCCCATAATTCAAAGGAAGCTTTTCTGAAGAAAAGAGTGTCGTTAACTCCCAGTTCTACCGCAAACGGTAACGCTTAAGTCTCCAAGGGTCGAGCTGCGTACACCAAACTGCTGGAACTGTTTGTTAACCCTAATCGAAAAAACAGACTAATCTGAATTCCCATAATCCGTATTATCCCGAACTACGTAAGCTCTGATCTCTCATATCTATTGAGAGTACGTAGGCACAATACTGACGTATTGGCGAGCCACCTTCCTCATCCCCGTAGTTAGCCGAACTACGTTGACTATGATTTCTCATTCTCTGATATGAATACGTAGGCGTAAAGTGCGATGCTTTGCCGAGTCATTTTCTTTTCTTTTCAGGCCAGCCTTGATAGGTAGATAGTAAAACCAACCCGTCAGATAAACACAACACGCGTGGATCCCATTGAGTACGATGGATGTGAGGGGTGCTAATACCTTCCCCTTGCGTAACCGACTCTCGAACCCAGACAATGGTTGCGATGACCTTGTCTTATACCTTTTTGTCAGGTATTTCCGATCGTTTCCTTTCCCGTTCTGAGGAATAAATAACGAAAGGTGGCGACTCTTCTGTTTTGCCGGCACCTTATTTTCGCGGTAGCGACACCAGTTACCTGTGTGACGCCACAAATAACAAACCCGAAGGTTGGATCAACATGCACTTGATCCTCTCACGTCGTCTAACGATAGACAGGAAGAGAAATATACTCACATCGTCTAAAGATAGACAGAAAGACACCATCCCGAAGGTTCACATTGTCTAATGATAGTGAGGAAGAAAAACAATCTGAATCTCGCATCGTCTAATGATAGACGAGAGGAACATATCTGAATCTCACATCGTCTAATGATAGACGAGAGGAAAACCAATCCAAATCTCACATCGTCTAGTGATAGACGAGAGGAAAATCATAGCCAAATCTCACATCGTCTAATGATAGACGAGAGGAAAACCAATCCAAATCTCGCATCGTCTAATGATAGACGAGAGGAAAATCATAGCCAAAACTCGCATCGTCTAATGATAGACGAGAGGAACAATATAGACCACGTCAATGAACCTCAAAACCACCCATCAAATTTCAGAATCCTTTCGTCTATAGGAGTTGATGGAAAGAACAATATCCTCAAAGGGGACACATTATCAATAAGAATTGACAAGAAGAAAACCACCTTCAAAGAGCCATGTCGTCAATAAGAATCAACAACCAGGAAAACCAAACATTCTTCAAAGAGCTTCGACGTCAATAAGAATCAACAGTCAGGAAAAACCCCTGTTGAAATGTCATCTCATCCAATAAGCAGAAAGAAAACCATATCTGAAAGATCACCTTGAAACCTCACATCGTCTAAAGATAGATGAAGAGAAAACCATACCCGAAACTCACAATGTCTAAAGATAGACGGAGAAAACTCCATACCCAAACTCACAACGTCTACAGATAGACGGAGAAAACGCCATACCCAAACTCGCAACATCTATAGATAGACGGAGAAAACTCCTGCTGGGGAAACACATCGTCAATAGGAACTGACGAGAAGAAAACCTGCTCGGAGGTGCACGTCGTCAATAGGAATTGACGAAAAGAAAAGTCTGTCGTCGTCAGATGATTGATGGACAAAGCATAACCGTCGTATGATCTGAAAATCAAATAAACCAAAGAGCTGTCTGAACAAAGTTGTTGGATAAATGCCCCTGAACTGATTGCAGAGTGATTCACGTTGCCACGGAAGGCTAATAGAAAAACTGGCTTATGCTTCGCATGCATATGCGTATGTTTGAATTTTTCTATGGCGTAATGCTCCATATAAGATGGAATGCTACGCATTTGATGATGAAATGCAAATATGATGATATATGCAAGATGCAAATGCAGGCTCGGGCTGTTGGAGAAAAGTTGTACACAGAAGGACCATTCCAGCAAAATAAATGCGGGAAAGGTGAAGCCAACTCAGCTGGGGATAACTGGGTATCACAGAATTATTCCAGCAAAATAAATGCTGGAAAGGTGAACCGACTCCGCTGGGGATAACCAAATGTGCCAATGACAATTGGACTTTCGCTAGGGAAAACTGACGGAGCCTTCTTGCATATTAATGAAGATTGGATTTTGAGACTGATGTGCCAACACGGATTGGGCCTCACAGTGATTGCCAATATGGATTGGGCTTTAGGAATGGCGCGCCAATAAGGATTGGGCTTCCTGAAGATTGCCAATATGGATTGGGCTTTTAGGCTATCCGTGATGGGTCAAGTACGACTGACGCTGGAAAACATCCTGTATGAATTCACGGTTTCTGGTTGAAGGGTCAAGGGATAATAGCACGACTTCCCGACATTCGTCTCACACTTGAAGATTGGCTGAACCTGCTTGAGTAGCTCTGAGTAGCTCTGATGACACGGAGAGGAACAATTCCTTCGCTTCTGATATGCCCCAGTCTGTGGGATCTCTGTAGGGATATTCCTCGAATGGAAATCTGAAAATTTGTACCCTGATGGTCTGACATGAACTGCCTCAGAACTCTGAACCTCGGAGAGATGCTTCGGATCAAATGCCCATCGGGCAAGAAACAACTTCTGCGCTTTTCTTAGAGTGGCATGCCCTTGTCTGCAACGACTTTCCCCCTGATTGGCAGATTTGCGGGGAAATACATTGGTTGTCCTCGAGAGATTCGTCAAATCTCGACCTGACTACTTCAGAATAACTGACTTTGGATGGCTGACATCACTAGGGATTACTTGATATAGCTTGCCCCGATTCACAGAGTATTCGGGCGTTCTGCGTTCTATCCTGATCAGACTTTCCACTGTAGGAAACTTTCCTGCTGTCAAGCGCTTACTTGCAAGTAAAACAAGTTGTTCTACATAAAAGATATATTAATGCAACGCATATGACATTTTTGACATCCAATCTGTTCACTAGAAAAGGAAAAAACAGTTTATGGCATATAATGAACAAATCATTTATCAGAATATCAACATCTGCACCAGCATGGTAAGAAGAACCGTTTTAGGAGTCAGTTTCGACACGATCTTTACCGAAGTATGCCTTCGAAACAAACCTGCTTCAATTAGGACTTTTTCCGGTTGTAACGTGGTCAGGTTCACGGTTTTGAAGGAAAGGATAAAGGCTCAAAATATATTTTAACCCACCCGTTCACCTTGATGTTCTTCAATCCTACGTTTAGCTAATTCGACCTTAGCGCTCACTTCTTAGAGGTTGAAAGATAGGAGTGATAGTTCGAGGAATCATGAGTTTTTTGGAGTGACAGCCACTCACTTTTCGTCTTTGCAACTTGGGGTAACACGACTTGTATTTCGTTTGAGGATTTTTCTTTTGTAATCCTTTTAATTTTTTTTTTTTCAGTTTTTCGCTTTCCCTAATTTTTGCCTGGACTGACTCTTTTGAGCTTCTTTTGATTATTAAGTCCAGCGGGATGTCCTCATTTTTGCCTAAGTCATTTGTTTTCAAGTTTTGACTTAGCGGGCATTTGATTCTTTTTGCTTCTTTTTTTTGAACAAGTCGTGTGACACTGGTTATCTGACTCTTTGGGGAATAATGTGACTGTTTCACTCCTAGCGCTTAACCACTGTGGTTTTTTAGGCACGACCTCTAGAGGTGTGATTGATCCTCGAACGGACACTCCTTCATGCAATTTGGGCGCTCGATCAAATTAGCTAACACCTACCCTGCCCCGGGTTAAGATTGAGGGTTTTTTCGTTTTCCGAAAGAAACTTCTACTACTAGGCTCAAAGGGGTTGACAAGTGATTATCTTCCTTATAACTCCGGTGTTTAGGGATTTGAAACAATGCATGTACATCATCAGCATGGTTTATTTTCAAAAGCATACAATCGGAAGCTTGCGCGTCTTTTAAACTTCGTCATCCTCCCCGGATTCCGCTTAACCAAGCGTTGGATATCTGTAAAAGCAATGAGTGAACACGAATGGATTAAATCAAAACATGCATATTCATCTTATTATCAATATCAATTGAAAGCAATACAAGTTTTACGAATGCAATTTGCGCTTTAACAGAAAAGAAACTACAAATGCAAAGAAATGACATGATAAAACACAGATTGCCAGCTTCTGGGAACCGGGCTTTTTGAACTTGATTTGCTGCTGAGCCCGCCGTCTTCAGAATTGGTCGTCGAAGTCATCCTGATACTCTTCTGAATATCTACTCTCAGTAAACTCTCTCATAACATGAACTGATACACCCACTTGGCTGGATGCAGGAAGGTTGTTAATCTGAACACCCTGAGGCGTGATAGATATCCTGTTAGAGTCTAGCAGAGTCTGCACTTGGCTTTGAGGCACCTTAAAGTCATCTGTTGAATGCCCCTGTGCCCCAACATGGTACTCACAGCGGGCGTTGGCATCAAAACCTGGAGGGTAAAGCGGGATCATTGGGTTAGTCTCTTTCGACACTATCAGCCCACCTTTGACCAAATATGGCAACAACTGACTGTACGACACCAGTAGCTGAGTAAACTGCCTTTCAGGTTTCCTTGGTCTTCGTCGGGCGTGCTGACGCGGATGACGACGGTATGACTATCGACTTTGAACACTTGAAGCGTCTGAAAACCGAGCCTGAGATGCTAGAGATTCTGAGACAACATCACTTCCTCCTTCCCATTCCTCCTGGGAACTGACAACTGATTCATTCTTATCAACTGGGATATAAGGAGTATCTCGTATCTTTCCATTCTTGAGCCCTCTCTCAACAAGCTCTCCTATTCTCATCAAGTCCGCAAAGCTTGCACAACTGAACATTATGTCATAATAACGGCCCTTCAGAGTACCCAAGAAGAGGTTAACTATTTCTCTCTCCAGAAGCGGTGGTTGAACACGAGCAGCCAATTCTCTCCATCTCTGCACATACCCCCTAAAGGATTCATTCTCTGCATGAGATAATTCTTGCAAATGCACGCGACTAGGAGCCATATCCAGGTTGTAGTTGTACTGCTTCACGAAGGCATTGGCTAAATCCGACCAGGATTTGATGCTATCACTCTCCAACTGCATGTACCAATCCAAAGATGCTCCGATCAAACTATCTTGGAAACAGTGAATCATAAGCTTGTCATTGGTAACATGTGAAGTCATTCTTCTGCAGAACATAACCAAATGTAGCTTCGGACAACTATCCCCTTTGTACTTCTCAAAATTCGGCATTTTGAATTTTGGAGGCATCACAAGGCCTGGCACCAGACACATGCTCGAAGCATTCAGGTTAAGAGTATTCTTACTCATCAGGGTAGCCACCTGATCTTCCAACAGCTGCAATCTTCTCTTATACTCAACAGTCCGTGGGTTCTCAGTATTAACCTTCGGAACAATCCTCTGAGGATCTGGCACAGGGAAAGTGAAATGCTGATAGTCTGTGTCCCGGAGAGAGGATGCGTCTTTGTCTTTGACAGGAATCTGCACAGGCTGGGCTTGAGAAACATTGTTCACGGGGATCCTCTGATCATTAGCCTCTCCTCTAGTCATAGTTGTTATGGCTTCCATGAATTGGCTCAACTGGTTCTTCAACAATTCAAACTCGGCCTGGTAACAACCTGATTCTGCTATGCTATGTTCATGATCCTCCCAGAAACTAACTCAAGTCCAATGCGAATGCCGGGACATCAACTGCGAGTTGGACAAAAGACGGGTAAGCTTTCTGATCCGGCCAAGGATGGACATGCAAACATGAGATGCACATGAAATGCAATGCAAAATGCAAACAAACACGGGATCATAGCCCCCACAAAGCTCTGAATACTGCTGCACTGCTGACGAGATAAGTTCGCTCTAACGAGAGAAAACCAAAATACCAGGTAGGCTGGAAGTCAAGTTTCCTGCAAAAACCCTCCCACTCACGGGTATGGACCTAAACTGACACAGGTATGGCATCCTATGCGTTCATCAGCGTCACAGACTTTCAAGAAACGATGATACGATACCCAGGAAGGTGTGGCATCATTATCTCTTGAAGCAGCCTCACTTAGCTGAATCACAAATGATCGGTCCTTATAGTCGACAACCCTCCAAACCAACAACCCCTCAAGCACAAAGGGCTCGAAAAGAAGTCAACCAAGAGAATCTCGTATGAGCGTGGATTTTGTGAGACACTAGTACATGCAAAGCATGCACGCGCCCACTACTTTCCACAACTAATGCTAGGTACACTCAAGCCTGGATCTGGCTTATCACTCATCAGAGCTCCCCTCCCACAACAGCACAATAGCAACAGATAATAGTATAGTGCGGGAAATGTAAATACAGTAATATACAAAATACAACACAAAAATAAACACCCAAAGACAAGCAAACAAGCGCTAGGATTGACTCTCGCAGGGACGTTGGATCCCCCGATTGACTCACATAGGAGACGTTGGATCCCCAGCAGATTCATCCCCAGCAGCTAGGAATAAAATCCAAGGCGAGACTTGCTTAGAGAACCATCGCAATTTCCCCAGTAGAGTCCCTAGCTACTGGGGATGACCCAGACATACATGAAGAAAATCCAACGCGAAACTCGCTTAGAGAACCATCGCAATCTCCAGCAAAGTCGCCAGCTGCTGGGGATGACCCAGACAGCCAGGAAGAAAATCCAAGGCGAGACCTGCTAAGAGAACTATCGCACTCCCTAGTGGAGTCGCCAGCTGTCGCTACCGCGAAAATAAGGTGCCGGCAAAACAGAAGAGTCGCCACCTTTCGTTATTTATTCCACAGAAAGGGAAAGGAAAAAATAGGAGAAAACCTGACGAAAAGGTATAAGACAAGGTCATCGCAACCATTGTCTGGGTTCGGGAGTCGGTTATGCAAGGGGAAGGTATTAGCACCCCACACGTCCATCGTACTCGATGGGATCCACGCTTGTTGTGTTTGTCTACGGGTGAAAAACTATCTATTTACGACTTCTAAAGCTAAACGGAAAGATTTGACTCGATAGAGCATCGCGCTCTATGCCTACGTATTCCCTCGTGCAATGGGAAAGTCAGAGTCAACGTAGTTCGGGAAACTACGGGGGGAAAGGTTGCTCGCCGAGATATCGCATCTCGTGCCTACATACTTTCACACGGCGTGAAAGATCAGAGCAAACGTAGTTCGGGATAACTACGGGTAACCATGGTATTCTCAATCACACAGGGGTGAAAGAAAGGTTTGACGATACTAGCGTACGCATTTTAGCAGTTAGGTGTATGTTGCTCGACCATTGGAGACTTAGGCGTTACCTGTTTGCGGTAGAACGGACGTAGTACGTCGAGGTTTAAAGGTATGGGAACCTACGGGAACTAGAACTACGGTCTGGTCTCAATTGCGCGAGGGCAAGAGAAAGGGAACATCAGTCGTCAGCGGGAAAGTCTCGATCGTACGGTAGCGAGAGAACAGAGAAGTTAGTTGTTAGTATGCTCGTTAGGATACTCTCGTCTGGTACGAGAAATCAGAGCAGCTGTAGTTCAGCTAACTACCGAAAAGGGGAAAAAGGGAGCTCGCTAGGATCATGGCAATCCTATGCCTACGTACTCTCGTCTGGTACGAGAGATCAGAGCAAATGTAGTTCGGCGCTAGAGGAAAGCAAGCCTCGATTGCACAGGGGCAAGAGAAGGGGTGTCAATCGCCTGAATGCGAGAGAAAAGGGTTTCGATCGCATGGGGCGAGAACAAAGAGGAAGCAGGCCTAACACGCCTAAACGGGAAGGAACTCGGGACACACACGCGAGAACCTAAGACGTAGGAGCGAGTGTGTCGTATATCACCCAAGGGGTGCTAGACTAAACACTCTAGACGATCGAGGGGAGACCGCTCAAACACCATTTCCTACGTATCTAACGCCACAGCTCACAACACTCGACGGTTGCATGAAGTCTTGAATAAGAAATATGTTATCAAACGAAGCGGCTCCGTTGGCCCTCGACACTGTGCGCAAGCTCCATTCCAATCTTCTCCTCTCTGGATCCTTGATGATGACGTTTCGAATCAGAACCAATGTAATGCTAAACCGCCATGATTTGACTTATACGATAAATCAAACTCTAAGAGGTAGCGTATTGATATCCGTGTCAAAGACAAGATAGAGAAATAATATCGAAAATCATTCTCCAATGGAATCATGTCACACGGCCAGCACAAAATAAAATCAAAGTAAAATCAGATAGCAGAAGAGAAATGAGGAGAGAAATCCAATAACAAACGGAAATAATATTCTACTCCTAAAATTGAAAATAAACTCCTAATAGAAAACTCTAAAGAAATATAAGGAAATGCATATAGAAAATAAAATGTAAATTCTATCTAAAACTCTATAACATTCTATAATTTTCTACAAAGAAAATAGAAATGAAAACTCTATACTATGCATAATATTCTATAATTCCTACAAAGAAAATAGAATGAAAATTCTATATAAACTCTATACTAAAAGGAAAATAGAAAAGAATTATAAATTCTAGAATATAAAATCTCTACTAAAATATTAAAAGAAATAATACCTAAAGAAAAATAGAAAATTTTATGCTAAAAAATATGCTAAGAATATTCTAAAGGAAACTATAAATCCTAAAAGAAAAGTAAGAAATAAAACTACAATCTATTACAAGAAAAATATCCAATACAAAAAACAAACAAAAATAAAAGGGAAGGGGGGTACATCAGCTAAACAGGGGGGTAAAGCCTGAAAAAAAAACAGTATTGGGCTTGAGCCCACAATACATCAGCCCGAAAAATAAAAAACAAGGGAAACAGGGGGTGCGCTTTGAAGACAAGAGTGTGGAGACAGAGGGTGCAATCTGAAAACCAATTGGGCCCAGCCCAACAAAAAGAAGCCACCAGCCACAAAAAATAAAAAAAGGGGGACGAGGGTGACTATGGCAACACGGGGGTATGAGTCCAAAAAGCAATTGGGCCACAGGCCCAATCAACCCAAAGGAGGGGTACACGGCCTACCATCTTCCTCACTCTCCTAATCCTAATTCTGTCGTTTGTGCATCTCCTCTCAAACCTTCTCCGTCAACCTTCTTCCGTCGCCTCTGTTCTCAACCTTCTCCCTCATGGTTTCAAACGAACACGACCTCTTCTACTTCTTTCTTGTTGTTTTCTCCGTCTCAATCTCTTTCCAAAACTCCACTTCTGCTATGATTTGCGTGCGGTGAAGGTGTGGTGTTGGTTTGAGCTTCACTCATGGTGGAAGTTGAAGATATGGAGGTGTTCGTGCTAGATCCAAACATTGACGAGTCGGAAGATCCGGATAAATCTTGAAACAGTTCAGGTCGGTGAAGGTTAGGTTCATGGAGAAATGAAGGTTTGTTGATGTTTGAACCAAATCTGGAAGAAAAGTGATAGATGAACATTTGAACATTGTGAGTGTTGTGGCGAGGATCTTGAAGGATCTTGAAGTTCCTCTGAAGATATTGATGGATCTTGGAAGGATTTCTGGAAACGGATGCGCGATTTGGAGGTGGTTGAATCTTGATGAACGGATGAGGAGAAGTTCTGGAAACATTTGATGTTGTTACGGATTTCTGGAGAACCTGATGAACCTTGATGGAGTTATTGAAGTCTCTGATGAGCGTTCTTGATTTTCTAGAAAACGATGAACGGGTGATGAAGGAGGTTCTGGAAAATAGTTGCTAAGGTGATGAACATGATGAAGATCTTATGATCTTCTAGAAAAAATTTGGAAACGGATGAAGGTTCATGAAGAACATGATGAGTTTCTAGAGAAGAAACGAGGAACACGGATGAATTTTCCGGTGACGGTTGTTGTTTCCGGCGACAGTTACGGCTTGTTTTTTGCCGCGTAATTTCTCCGGCGAGAGTTCCGACGAGTTTGCATGGCCGGAGAGGGAGAGGATGAGGTGAGACAGGTGGCAGGCTGCGTGGCAGCCATGCAAAAAGGGAGAGTGATGTGTGGGACGCGTGGCCTATCATGTGGCATGAAGTGTGAGGTGGCGGGAAGAGGAGAGAGAACGTGTGGAGCCTTTATACGCTGCCAAGTGGACTGAATGAACTCGTGGGCCCCCAGAAAACGGCCATCGGGCCCACAAACGAAAAAAAAGGGACTCAATACTGAAATTAATGACTCAATTAATCTGCTAATTAATGGTTAAGACTCAACTAAGATGATTAAGGCTTATTAACTGCCAAACGAAAATTATTAAAATCTGGACCATATTAACTCCTAATTAACCTAATTAAATTGATTAAAATCCACTTTAACATCTAATTAATATTCTAAAAAAAGAATTTAAAACCTATTAAATTCTAAAAAGAGTTATATTAATCTAAAAAAAAGAAATTAAAATCTATTAACTCTAAAACCTAATTAAATCTAGAAAAAAATTAATCCTATTAATTTCTAAAACAAATTAATATCTAAAAGGAATTAAAATCTATTAATAAAACCTATTAATCATAAACAAAGTAAAATCTAGAAATAAATCTTATGAAAAAATAGAAAAACTATTAATACCTAATAATATCTAAAAATTATTCTAGAAAACAACTCAATTAATATCTAGAAATTTATAAAAAAATAGAAAGACTATTTAAACCTAATAAAATCTATTTAATATTCTAGAAAAACAATTAACCTATTTAAAATCTATTTAATATTCTAGAAATTAAGGAA
Organism: Lathyrus sativus; assembly: GCA_963859935.3. Lineage (NCBI taxonomy): Eukaryota > Viridiplantae > Streptophyta > Magnoliopsida > Fabales > Fabaceae > Lathyrus > Lathyrus sativus. The sequence continues at coordinate 239,580,981 of OZ012740.1, read as the reverse complement.
AAAAATTCTAGAAAATGCAATAAAAACCAAATAAATCAATTAAAAAATGAGAGAATATAGCGAAATAAACGGTAAAAACCAGACACCGAGATATCCTCAAAAATAATAGCAAAAGCTGAAAACACCGGGACGAGCACAAATTCCACAATAAAACTCACTTATTCGAACTGGTTTGAACTGCCTGAAACGCCAGGGAGGGCTGTAATCCCTATAACGTCAATCTGACTGAAAAAAATGCAACGTATGCGGTATGCAAATGTAATTGCAAAATGAGTCGAAACATAAGCCGAATAACGAGAAATGGTTGGTCAAATTTTGGGGTGCAACACGTCCATCCTGAGGACGAGTATCAGCCTGACCATTTTGATGCAGGTGAACACGACGAAGAAGACGCCCCTGAGTTCTAACAGTTTGTTCCTCTTCAGGAAGACCAAGTTTATACAGGCGCAAGAAGCTCATCTATGGCTACCGACAACTGGTCATGGGTGCGTGGAGAAATTGGTTCCTTAAGGGCTGAGCAAACCCGTCAAGCGGAAGAGCAAGCTTGCCAAGGGGCACTAATGGATGACATGCACAACATGATGCAGCAACTGATGTTGCGGTTTCCCCCTCCATGTTTCGGTCAAACCCAGACTAGCTACTCAGCGACCCTATAAGTGGATATAACCAAAAACAAATGTCGGACGCAGCTTGCTGACACTGAACCAAGAGTGAAAGGTTGACCGAAACCAGATAAAGAAGCGGCATTACATGAGAAGTGCTTTGGGACCTGTAAGCTATACCCAACATGGTGAGTGCACAATGGACCAAATATTGCATTATCATGAGAGTGAATCAGGTATGACTTTATCGCTTTGAATTTGTGTACGTTCTGCTACAGAACACTGCATGAGAATACACACTAAGGCAAAAATTTTATGTTTTGTTTGATTTAACCTCGAGCCGTCCTACCCATCCCTTCATATTTCTCACCTGTTGTTCCCCCTGTTGAGTCCTCATCCTTTTGTTTGTGATAACCACCACCGTAACCCATAGCCAAACACTCCCTACTCTGCTCGGTGTTTGTGTTGTAGTTGTTGAGCCGGTGCGAATTCAAAGTTTGGGGTTGTGCGTCTATAATAAGCAAGTGCGCAAGAAAAAAAAGAAAAGAGAAAAATTATGTATATCAGAAGACACTGTCATGTCTTAAAATAAAAGAAAAAAAAAAGAGAAAAAAAGGGAAACAGAAAAGAAGATAGCGCTTTCCTACGCTTCATTAAGAGTAAATAAACGATGCGACAGAAACCCGTTGAAATAATGCAAGCACATAGGTGAAACAACAACATCACGAATCCTGAGCATACAACCACTTTATGTACCCTTTTCATATTTTGTTTTTTTTTGTTGTTTATCCCTCCGTATCTCACCTTAGCCCCGCTACAACCCTAAGACCTATACAGTGTGTGTTATCTGATTGTGTGATGCAGGTAGAATTTATTTAAATTTAAAATTTGGTATTGCATATGCTAAATTTTGAGCGAAAAACACCTTAACCCAGAGAGAATTGGTGAGAAGTGTGAAAAGCTTGCAGGTGAAAAAGTATTTTGATATGGAAGTGCAGCGGACATCCGGGATCGGGAAGCGGGATGCTTGACGAGAAGGTGAAAAGCAGGTTGTGAAAGATAATGGTTGTATTGTGGTAGCAAAGAATTTTGGGATGATTTTATTTGGTCTCATGCATTGCTTGAGGACAAGCAACGAGTTAAGTTTAGGGTTGTGATCGGTCGCCTGTTGTACTTTGTTTTTGTCATGTATTCGACAAATATTTCATCTTATCGGTAGCACTGTGAGTATTTCGTAGTTATTTTCCTCTAATTGTTGGAGTTTTTCTCATTATGTCTTTTTATGTTGTTGCAGTTTAAATTATGTTTAATAAAGCACTTGTGATGTCTTGGACTGGTAGTGTTAGTGATTTCAGGTCCATGGAAGTAATTGGAAGAAGAAATGCGAAGTCGACGGAGTTCGGGAAGAGTTTTGGCAAAATCAGAGGTCTGACACAGGTGCCCGTGTCACCTGACACGACCCGTGTCAGAAGAGGACCAGAACAACAAGAAAAGAACCAAACCAGAGGGCTGACATGGTCTGTGTCAGCTTGCCTGAAGGTCAAAAGTTAAAATTGTTACACTGTGGGCCAACACGGGTGCCCGTGTCAGTTGACACGGCCAGTGTTGGACAAGGCGACCAGATTCCTGATATTTTTGAGTTATGTCTTGGGTGAATGCTCGAAGGGAAATTCAGACTTTCCGCATGAAAAAGAGAGATCTGATACTATTAAGGAAGAATTTCTGAGAAAAATAAGGACTTCCGATCGTACGAAGAAAAAGACAACCAAGGATTGACGCTCTGGAGAATTGCAAGGACAAGGAGATCTTCATGCTCGGAAGAAATTGAAGATCAAATTCACTCCTTATACCATTGTAATGTTTCTATTTATCAAGTTGTTTTTATCGAATACTATGGATAGCTAAACCCCCCATTGCTAGGGGGTCTCCCTGATTTGTATTGTAATGAACATCTGGTGCAATTTTTAATGAGGTTTCGTTTCATTCCTTAATATTTTGTTATACGAACCGTTTAACTTTTTAAGATCGTAAGAATTGGGAACACATTACGATTAGGGATTTGGTCTTAAAAAACCAATCGTTTATTTTGTTTAACATGTTACAGTAAATGTTACCTAGGAATAGGAATATAACTGTAATGATTGTTAGAAAGCCAATGTCAGAACTATTGCTTGATGTTTTTCCTTGACTGGTGAGAAATTGGGGTCAAGGAAGAATATCAAAGGTTTTTCAATAAGGAATTTAAGAAAAACACTTTTGAGGTCCAATAAATATTAAGGTTTGTAAGAAGTCTCATGGTTTACATCCTGGATCAGTTACAATCAAATCATACACTTTCCCTAGCATGTTTTACTTTTTATCGAAATATAAATTTTATCTTTCAGCTGTTTTCCTATTAAAGACCCCAAAAACAAAACCCAAGAGTTACTTTGTTTAATTGGAAGAACATTTGTACTTAAAATTTACACGCAGTCCTCAGAGATCGATACTGGGAAAAATCCCTATTATTACTACATCGGGACAATTAGTACACTTGCTAATTTGCCGGTCAGTAGAGCATGTTGGTATTAATGTTGTGCTTGTTTATTCAAGTTGCAGAACATTTGTTTGTTTTTCGTGCCTTGATTTCATGATGATAGAGTGATTTTTAGTTTTTTTAAGGACATAATCTTGATCTACATGAAAAAACAAGAGGAATGGTGTTTGGTTTTCTTGTTTCTAGGCAGTTTGGTGGAACTCCGGTGGCCTGCTCACAGGAGAAGACGAACCGAGCTAGGGCTCCAACGTCTGAGTATTAGAGAGGGGCTGATGTGGCTCTCGGGTCCATTTTGAAATTCAAATGTATTGAATTGTCTTGTTTTGGTTGGTACCTCTAGTGATTCAGCGCTGACTCGTTGCCACCTCAACTAATGAAGCTGGCGTGGCATGCTGATGCTGTTTCTCTGAATTAGGCTTGTTTTCTTTTCACTACTCACACCCCTCTCTTTTGGGCCCATAACGCGCACAATACAACACCAGTTCATCTCAACTTTACTTTCTCACCCCCTTTGCTTTGTATTTTCTTTTATTTTTATTTTTGTTCTTTTTCATTTTAATTTTTATTCTAATTGTTTTAATCATTTTAAAATAAAAAAAATGTGTTTATGCTCCATTGACATGTTGAGAAATTTTTCCATATTTTTATTTTATTTTCCATTTATTTTTTATATTTTATTTGAATTAATATGGGTGATGCATTACTCTACTACCCTTGAATTAAGGTTTGTGCTCTTTATGTCATTTGGTTACAATTTTGACCTAATCTTTTTATCATTTCTCTACATATGATTGTTGATTGTTTGAGGGATGTTTTAATGTCTTGATTTGTTACTTTTCATAATTTCTCATTGCTTTTGTGGAGCCTCGATGCATGCTCGATTCATATGCTATGCTTGCCTTGATGAGTTGATTTGATGATGCATTTATGAAATTCTTATTGGGATCTTTTGCACACTTGTTCTTAATGGATATAAAATGATTTAGAGCCTTTTGTTGGAATTTATTAGGTCATTTTTCTATTTTTTATTGATGCCTAATTGTGACTTGGTTTTGGATTGTATATGCATGAGGTTTGACCTAGTTTGAATCCATTTTGCCTACTTGTGTTTAAGTGAAGCTTGAGATGATTTGCTTATGTGATAACATGCTTTCTTAACTTAGTTTGAGCTTTGTATTCACTTTCATTTGATTATTTTTCACCTTATGGTTGAATTTCCAAGTTGATGATGTTTTGGCCTTGCTCCTTTGGTGTTCTTGACCTAATCCTTAGAGGTGTTTTCTTACATGATCTAATGGATGCGTGTGGACTCTTGTATTCTTTAAATGAGATGTTTGAGTGTTTAATTTCCATGATGTGATATCCATTGTATGATCATTTCTCATCCATTCCTTCACTTGATCTTTGGTTTTATTTGAATGGGTGACTCGAGTGGTTCCTTGAGCACAATTTGAACATGATCCTTCTTGAATTTGGTTAATGTCTTGGAAATGAATATGATGTGTATCATTTGTGTTTAGTTCTGATCTTGATGATATGGTTGGCCTTGCTTGATCATTTGTGCCTTGTGCCTTGCTTGAACATTTCCTTTTCTTTAAAGGTGATCATGGTTGATGTTTAACTAGTCTTGATGCATACTTTAAGCTTGATCTTTGAGACTTATTTTTGTGATTCATGTGTTAATGATGGATTAATATACATGATTATGTTGCTTCCCTCACTTGGTTTTATAGCTTAATCTCACATGTTTGATCATTTGAAGTGTGTTTTGCATGAGCTAGTTGTTGCTATTTGTTTGGACATTGATAAGATGTATGCTTGAACTTCCATGAGTGTTTTCTTGGTGTTGCTTCATCTCATTCTTCTTTCTTCTTTTTTTTTTCTTGAGACTTGGTTAAGTCTTGATTTTGTTTCCATTTGTGAGTGAATTGTATGGTATTTGCTTGTGCTTGTTCACATGATCCCTTAGGATTGCTAGTCTAACATAATTTATGATTAAGGTGGAAGTAGGAGAGACACTGGGCTTTCAATCCTTTGCATGATAACAATTAGGATAGTCCCTTCTTAACAACAACTATAGGTCCATCATTTGTATGATAACATTAGGTAGACTTCCCTTTCATCTTAACCTTATGACCACTTTGTATGATAACATTAGGATTTTCAGTTTCCCTTTAGTGTTTTCTTTTGTGTCTTCTCTTCTCATCTCAAACAACTCTAAGACACTTAATAAATAATGATGAACGTTGTGCGCCACGAGCCTTAGGTATATGGGAAATGATTAATGAGGGGGATTCTCCTCATTTGTCTAGAGCGTTTAGAATATGCCCTTTGGGCGATATGCGACACATTCGCTCCTATATCATAGTCTTTAGTGCAACGTGAATCTCCAACAAATTCAATTCACTTCTTTAAAACTCATAAACCAAATTCAAACCTTTTTATCCTTCTGGATTTGTTTCAAAATTATTTTCAGAAAAGAGTACTCTACTTTTCCCTTCTACCACAAATAGGAGTCGATCCTAACTGCTCGAATGGGAACTAAACGTCACTCATAAAAAAACAATCAACCAACCAGTGGTTTAGTTTCCTATAGCACCCCAAAATTTGCCCAACCTTTTCTTCTATCTTGGCTTATTTTTCATAGCATCTTGCATTAGCATTTGTGCATAGCATTGGTTCTAGACAGGGGATCAAGATGTTGTATTTACTACTAAAAGGAGAAGCTTCATGTTCAAAGTTCAAGCAAGGGTACAATTTCAAGTTACTAAGTCATTATTGTCATCAGAGTTGGTCTCAAGGTTGCATGAGGAAAGAAAGTAGGTGTTTGGTTATCTCCTCCTACCTTGAAGGGGATTAGAGGCACATATGTTTATCTCCTTAGATGAGACATGGTTCAAGAGCTCAATGTACACCTTGAGGGTTCTCTATGGGGGGTCACATAATCATTTGCAAGAACCTCAGTCAATGGATAGGGTGTTAGGGTTTCATCTGGTCAACAAAAGTCAACTGTGGATTTGAGAGAGCTCAAGGCTTAATTCTTTATCATTGAAGCTATGAGAAGTCATCCTAAGTCATCTCAAATATTATGTTGAAGCTAGGTCAAGGAGATTCAAGAGTTCAAGAAGTTGCTAAATTATGGTTTCAGATGATTCTATGTGTAAAATCCCCTCTTTTGGTATTTAACTTCAAGAATAATTTTCACTATGATGCAAGTCCTTCCTCATTTTACATCAAACGTGAGACTTATTCCACATCTTTCAAGATTTATTTTGAATACAAGAACTCTTTCATTATATTCATACATCTCAAGTTATGATGTTCACAAGTTGGTGTTACAAAATGAAGAGAATTTAGAGGCACTCAAGGGTAACTCACTTCCAAGGCATTTTTCACATGGAATCAAGCTTTTCCTCATCCTTCAACAAACATGAGAGTTATTCCTTGTTGTCTAAGCGTTCCAAAAAGTGTTAGAACTCATCATTCTCATGTGTGAAGCTCAAGCTATGATCATCCCAAGTCAAGGTTATTTTTGGAAACCTAGTTTTAGGTCATTTCACTTCAAAGACCAAATTCATGAACTTCCAGGCCTCAAATCCAAATTCTTGCCACATGAAAATCCAAACTCTTCCCACATGAAACTTGTTTTCCAAGACTTTAACTCCATCATGACTTAAAAAAATCCATGGCCCTTGATGATTTATGAGACCGTTAAACCATGATGAGCATGAAAGCATGAACTTTTGGACCTAATGTGAGTTTCTTCCATTTCAAGTCACCAAATGAGTTTGTTTTTGATTTTTGAATACCATTTCATCATCATTTTATGACCATGCCAATTTTTACCCAAAATGAGCAAACATGAACCCACATTTCAAGTCATTTTGAACTTTCATGCCTTATGAAGAAATTGCCCAAAACACACTACAAGTCCATTACCTCTAATCCAAATCATCATCATACTTTTCCCACCCCTATTTGTCTTAAATGTTGACCAAAAAGACTTGAACATCATGCCATAACCCGTGTACACTTCACTTTGGCATTTTTAGAAAATTTTTGAAGGCAAGCAAATCATCCATCATGGGCCTGCAAAAACAACACAAAGCCTGCATATTTAAACCACAGAGGAAACCTAACGTGATGGCATGAGCGGATAGCTGCAAAAAGAGTGAATTCCATCAAAAATTTCACAAGATTTCTCTCTCATCGAATTCCATTTCTCTCTGGTTTTTCCTTCCATCTCTTGCTCATTTCTCAATCACCGAGGCATAATGAGGAGATTAGAAGCCTTATATTGAAGCTTGAACAATGTTTGAAGGACCAACGGAGTTGCTCTGTTAGGTAAATTTTCACCATCTGGAACTCTCATTTTAGGCATGTATTTAAGTTCATTTTGGTTGCATCTGAAGTCCTACCACGTGTAGGCAATGTTTGAGTGCATGGCGTGTCTGTTTATTCAAGTTTCAGTTTAGATATTGAATTTTGTGGCTTGATTTCACTGTGATAGAGGGACCTTTATGAAAAACCATTAGCATAGTTGGAATCTATGTGAAATTTCCTTTAAGGTGGTGCTCAGAGTTTTCATTTTTATCACATTTTTCAAACACCATCGGTGAAGCTCTCAGGAGAAGACGATAGGAGCTAGGGCTCTGGCGTTTGAGGTCAAAGGCTGAGGTGGTTTGTGACTGGGCTTTGACTTGGCTGGTGTGGCACGTTGAAATCTGATGTGTCTTGACACATAGATTAATGAAATGGTGCGTTTCATTTTTATTCTAAGTTTTATTTGATCTCTAGATTGGGATTCGTCTTTTTGCTTTTCACGCACCCTGTTTTAGGCCAATCTGCGTGTTTTCAAAGGGAATCGGTTCAGCCAGGATTTGCTACTACACCTCCCTTTCATTTCTTTTTTTTATTTCTTTTCCTTTTTTTTGTTTTAATTCCATTTTTAATAGTTTTAATCATTATAAAAATCCATAAAAATTACTTTTTGATTATTTAACATGTTGAGATATTTTTCAATATTTTTATTTTATTTTTCATTTATTTTTATTATTTTTAATCAATTTATTTTGTGAAGTGGTTTTATGGTTGGTCCTATTGATTTAGGCTTGAAGTTTGACTTCAATTGAATATCCTCTTTAACCAATTTTCCTCTCACACTTGGGTGTTTGATTTAGGATTAATTGAGGGCGGGTTTGAGGTCTTGATGATCACTTCTTGATTGTTTTTCATTTGATTTTATTTGATCCTCGGTGTATGCTCGACAAGTTGAGTACCTTACTTTGTTTGACACAATTGGTGATGCTTTGTCGCAATTCTTGCCATGATCTTTTGCACACTGATTTTGGATGGACGTAACTTGAGTGTGGTAATTTATTTGTATCTTATTTGGATTCATTTCAATTTTTAATTGATGCCTCAAAACTTCATTGTTTTAACTATGTGTGTGTGCATATCTTAACCTAGTTTTGGGATATGATCTTGTGTGATCCCTTAAGTGCTTGATAAATCTAGTTGGCTCTCATTGAAATGTTTGAGATTCTGATCTTCATGATTAGAGGTCCATTAATTTTTGGTTTCACCTCACATGCCTTGTATGATCATATCTTCCACTTGGGCTTGACTTATGAGATATTTGCATGGAATTTGGTCCTCCAATTTGAGTTGATTCTTCTTGACCTTGTTTGATAACTTGAATTTGAACTTGATGCATATTGTTTGACTTTGCTTCTGACCTTGGTGAATGGATACTTGATCTTGATGTTTTTGTGGCATGTATCTTATTTTGAGAATGATTTGGATGTTTGAACTTCTTTTGAGGTGTGTTTGGATGTTTTCTTTTTAATTGATCGTGGATGAATGTTTGATTTTGATGATCATGATGTGTTTGCTTCCCCAATCTATTTCTCTCCTTATTTCTTTGTTTGTGGTTCAATGTTTGACATCATTCTCCATAAGGTGTTTAAGGCATGTGATCTTGTGTAGTTACTTTGTTTGTCTTTGTGTCTTGATTTTCCATCTTGCTGACTTGGATATGAGATGTGTGTGTCATTGATGTGTGTCTCATGTTTACATATTCATTTTTGTTGGTGTGTATGCATCTCTCATCTCTTTTCATCTTTCATGACTTGTTTAAGTCTTTCTTTCTATTTTCATTTGTGATTGATTAGTGATGTGTTTACTTGTGCTTGCTCACATGATCCCTTAGGATTCCTAGTCCCTCTGTTTAAGATGGGAGTAGGAGAGACTTTAGGCTTTCAATCCTTTGTATGATAACATTAGGTAGTACCCTTTCATCTCAACTTTAGGATCACTTTGCATGATAACATTAGGGTTCTCAGTCCATTTTAGTGTCCTTGTGTTTTCTCTTCTCATCTCAAACTCCTCTAAAACACTTAATAAAGAATGACAAGTGTTGTGCGGTACGAGCCTTAAGTACATTAGGAATGATAAGTGGAGAGGTCTCTCTTTACTTGTATAAAGTGTTTAGCGTATGCCCTTTGGACGATATGCGACGCATTCGCTCTTGTGTCATAGTCTTTAGTGCAACATGAGACTCAAATCAATTCAATCCACTTCTTCTAGAACTCACAAACAAATTCAAACCTTTTCATCCTTCGGGATTGTTTCAAACTTCACTTTCAGAAAGAGTACGTTACTTTTCCTTTCTACCGCAAACAAGCATCGTCCCTAATTGCTGAAATGGAAGCTTAGTGTCACTCATAAAAAAAATACTTAACCAACCCTGTCCCGTAGTTACCCGAACTACGTTTGCTCTGATTTCTCATATCGAATGAGGATACGTAGGCACAAGATGACCATATTATTGCAGTGAGAATCGTGATACCAAGCTATTGATTAACTTGAATCTTTAATTCTTAAATTCACAACCGGACTTTAATTTATCCAAAGGAAAGGTCTAAAGAAAGAAATAACCTTTTGCGCGATGTAACAACAACGCTAAGAGATTCGGGGATCGAGGGTTGGTTATGCATAGGGTAGGTATTTCATATCCTAAACATCTGTAGTACTCTACAGGAACCTTTTGTTTGTTTGCATGCTAAGTTTGATGAATGTTTGCTAGGGTTGGGATTGGGTAAAAGGTGTAGGTTGATAGGTAAAGACCTAATGGTTTGTTTCTAAGTTTGCTCGCAAAGACATCGCGTCCTCTGCCTAGGTATCCTAACTAGGATAGAATCAGAGCAATCGTAGTTCACCTCACAAGGGTTGAAGAACACTTGATTATGATCAAGGTTCAAAGGGGAGTAAACATAACAATGTTTGTATAAAGTTTAATAAAACTCCCTAAATCTATGTTATAACACTCAACGGGGGATAAGTAATCATCACTATGATTCTTATATAGAGTTCACAAACTCTATCCTAGGGTTCTAGTTGAAGAGCACTCCTAGTAAGGGTGGGTCTTTTAGACTTAAGGAAAAGTCTAATGGCTTGTACTATAGATAAGGTTCAAGATGACTTCACAAAGTCAAGGAGGGGTAATGAGCTATCCATGACACAAGGGTCAATGGAGAGACTTTTCCTTTGGAAGGAGAGAGAGGAGGCAACTTGGATGAGAACTAAAAAAAGTTTCATCACTTGGGGAAAGATAAACTTAACAAAGCAAAAACATTCAAACATGATGATTATAAGAGATAATGGTTACCACCAAAGATAAACAAGCATATTACAATAAGCAAGTATTTCAAATAAGATGAATGGTTACAAATAAACATGGCATCAAAAAATCAATGATTTCAATCAAGAAAGGTGGTCACGACCAAAGCATGCAAGCATATTACAATAGGCAAGCAAAGATGAGTTCTTACAAGACTTAAAGAAAAGGTAGAGACATAAGTATATCTTGACAAAGATTAAAGGCACATCTTAACGAAGATTGAAAGCATGATCTTAACAAAGATTGAGAATATAATCTTAACAAAGATTGAAAACATGATCTTAACAAAGATTTCAAGTATATGAAGGTAACAACTATGTAAACAAATCACAATTTGAAAGTAAACATGTCATAAACTCAAAGTACATTTAGGGTAACAATAACATGTATTGATGACAATAAAACACAAGCAAATTAGTTTAACCTCATAATTTAGGAGGAAATATCATGGGATTATGGTGACAACCAAGGGAGAGTAAACCCTAGCATGTTAACTAACATGGGAAGCGAAAATCTCACAAGAAAATTCAAGTATGTTCAAAGAGAATTCAACAACAAGTAAGGATAGCGATCTTAACAAAGCACTAAAGTTCATATAGACAAAAGACATCATAATTGATAACAACTTGTAATATTTTTACATCATATGAAAATAGACATTAAAACAAGCATGTTGCAAAAAGAATGAGTTCAAAATGATGAAAAATGACAAAGATATGATTTTTGAAAGTTCATGTAAAAATTGTACATATAAAACATGTATAGAAAAATAAAATGAAAGAAAAGGGCAAGGGTGGGAGTTGAACCCGCGCCCTCAGTTCACAAACACAAGGCATCAACCACTAGGCTACACATGCGCGCTGGCAAGGGTGAAAAACATGAAAAAAAGGAAAAAGCAAAAGGGTTGATCTCCACTGTGGATCGAACCCAGGTTTGGCAAGTGAAAGGCGTGTGTACAAGCAAAGTTTCTACCGCTGGGGTGGCTATACATCCGTGTATTTAGCCACCCCCATAAATATATATGGTATGTTTACAATGAAATTCTGGGCAAGGCAAAGAACCATGAGCAAGCATGAAAGTTGATTTGCATTTTCATCATAACTAGATCAAAACTCAATGGAATCAGATGAAATTTTAGTCAAACTTGAGTGAAATTGCACAAGGAATACACTGGTAACCTTGATTTTCTTTGAAAATGTCTGCATTTTAAAATTCGATGGTAGTTGCAAAAATGAGGTGAAAATGCATTTTCAGAACCAATGGTCAATTCAAACATGCTATAATCAGGAAGCAGATTCAAACACATCTCAGTTATCATGTATACCAAGTTTACATACTCAAAAAGCTCACACATAGATCAAAACTCCAACTAACATATGGAAATGAAAGGAAATTCATGACAGTTTGCAAGTATGAGGGATTTGAGATACATTCTCACAGCTGTGGTTCAACAGATACAGTTAGAGCCAAATGATAGCATGCACATGTTCCACATAGGTTGTTAATGAAGTTTAGACACAGTTTCAGCTTAAACTTTCACTAAATCAAAATGACCAATATGCTACAACTGTTGAAATGATTTTGAAAAAAAGGACAGCTTAGTGCAACAACTTAGTTTGAACATGGCTCATGATATTATCACATATATATTGCAAACATACTTGACAAAAAGTTTCATACTCAAGGATCATCATGGATTAAGTGAAGCAGATGGTTAGTCATATATAGCAAACTTAGTATGACAAGGTTAGCTTCAATTATGCAGTTGAAATGCAGTTGGAGATTAAGAACAAGTATTTCAACCATTCAAGCCACGCAAACTTCATACACATGTTTCAATTGTGCTAACAAACATGTCTACATCCTAAGATCAACTAAAAAACAAACCAAGCATGAAGTGGTATGTGCACAGCAGTTAAAACATGAAGATGCAGACAGTGGAAATTTCAATTTGAGCAAATTTAGCTTGTGTCAGTGTCAAATATATATTTCAATCATGACAGCTGTTATTTCTAAGCCCATAGATCAAATAAAATCATGCTAAAACAGAGACATGACAAGGCATTGCAAGTTGTGGCAAGAGATGCAGATTGTTCAATGATGATGCAATATGGAAGTGAAGTGCCAGTTCAGGTGGAAACAGATCAAGGAAATAATGTACACACATCACTAACATGAAGTTAGATGGAAACAGAACCAATATTCAAACATAACTCAATCAAAACAAAGATTGGTATTTTGGGTGAAATGCAAAACAGTTTGGAGGCAGCAAGGGTGTTATTTGCAATAATGAGATCTTGAATCAAATCAACAACACACACACATCTTAAATGCAATAACAATTAGTGTAGAGCTCAAAATCTAGACACATTCTCTTTGTTTCAAAAAGTAGCATGGTGATGGTAGCATATTGCAAAATATCAAAGAAACACCAACTGTCAAAAGTCAAAATAGAAAGGTATGCCGTATATTATTACCACACACAAACTTCAAATATGCAATCTAATGATCATAGGCCCTAGAATCATTCAAAACCAAACTGTTATGGAAGTTGGTATGTTCATGGCATATTCTAGTATGAAATGCAATTGGAAGTGAAATTGAGAAAGCAGGCAAGAACAGATCAAATAACCAATGTGTACATACCAAAATCTTGACAAGAAATGAGTTTCAACTCACAAAATAAGCATAGGACAGTTGGAATGAAAATTGGCATAGTGATGGGAAATGTGGAAAAAACTGTCTTGGCATAAATGATGTGGCAGCAGGTGGTGTTTTTCAAATTGTGAAGTTTATGTGGAAACAAATATCACACACACATTACAAATATGCTAGAAGATGATATTAATCTCAGGAAATGGATAAAAACATCAACCAACAGAATGTAGCATTTGAAGCTCATGACATACAAAAACAACAACTTAAATATGCAGCAGGCAATATCCATAACAGTTGGGAATTTTGATAGCACATACAAGTTTCAAATGAGCAAAACAATGATATTATGCACATAGATCAAGTAGACATTGACTGAAACAGAATGTGGCATGTGATTGACATCGTGAGGTTTGAAATGCAATTGGAAGAACGACAAGGTAGTTTGAACATATAATAGAGATTTGAGCATACAAGCATCACACACATCCTCAAAATAGGTAAACAAATGAGTTTCCAATCTTAAAATCAAGCAACAACTGATCCAAACCAGAAATGGTATGTAAAACCAAGTTTGACAGCAAAAACCAACAATATCTCACAACAGCCCTAATAGAAAACTTCATGTTTCTCACATTTCCACCAAAACAAACATCATGAGCAAGATCAAATGAACATTAAACAATGATTTAGAACAAAGAGATACAATTATGGCAAGCACAAAAGTCCTAATAGCAAACTCATGGTAGTGATAAAGCTAGAATGACATAAAAAAATAGCATAATGTGAAAACAAGAGCCACATTGACTCAAACATGATCAAGGGCAGGGGGAATCTATGAGTAACTTACAAGTTAATCCAAACATCACTAATGAACTAAAACTAACAGGCCTAGGGCAAGTTCATCAATATTTCAATATTGGATCCTAAAACTACCACATGACGAAAATATTCACAAGCAAGTTAATCATGATATCTAAATACAATCTTTGTAACACATCATCCACATATCATTTACAAATGAAAACACATTAATAAAAGCAAGTAACATGACCATGAAACAAGAGTTCTTGACAAAGAACTAAAGCGGGGCAACAATGGTATATTTTACAACAAGCATCTCAAAAATGATACAACGTGATAATGTATGATCAACAAAGAGTTTGAATTTCACATACCTCTTGTAGACAAGTATTGAGCAAGCTAAAAAGCTTAGAAACCCAGAGACTTCCTTCCTTAGCAAAGAATTGAAGCTTGCTTCCTCTTGAAGCAACAAACCACTTTTCAAGACAGTTGGAGTTGTGTGATTTCCAGCTGGTCTTTTAGGGTTTGGACAGTTGAGATATGATGTCTATAAGGTGTTGGGAGTGTTAGAATGGTGGGAAGTTGTTCAAGTGAGAATTTGGCTTTCAAAATGCAAGAAAGTCAAACTTCTGAGGTGTGAAGGTTGACTTTTGTGAAAATGAGATTTTTGAGTGGTTTGAATGTATGGACACCTTCTACACAATGTTTAGGGATTATGTAGATGGTTTTGAGGGACTTGGAAATAGTATAACTGACCTTGAGCAGAGTTTTTCTCAAGACAACTTTATAGTGAAAAATGGAGGTTTTGAAAATTTTGAGATTCTTGAGGAAATGAAAGAGAATTGAGAGCTATTGTTTCTATGGGTTTTGGAGATTGCTATGGTGTATCTAACATGAATGAAGAGGCCTCTATTTATAGTGAAAACAAGAGTGAGGGCAGCTTGGTATTTTACCACTTTTAGAGGGAGTTTTGTGAAGTTTCTTTGAAAAATCTTGCCAAGATCTTCTCCTATCAGCTCCATGGTTCAAAGAAGATCATGAAAATCAAGTGGAGATGGACATGAAGTGACTGAGGTGAGCTTAGAGTGTAGGGTGAGGCAGCTGCAACAGTTTTGGAGTGAAAAGTTTCTCTCTCCTTCTTACACATTTGAATATTTTATTACACAAGTTGCAACTTTCCTCTCTCTCTTCAAACCTTACATTTTTCTGCATTTTCCTTCCTCTACACCTCTAAATATCATATTAAATCATGATCCAAGGGTTGAGGATGTCTCAAGTTCTGAAATCTGATTTTTGAGAAGTGTTGGATTGTGGTTTCAGGTGTTGACAACCCTAACTTCCATTATGCATAACTTTATGCTCACACATGCTATTGAGGAGTTCTACCATAATTTATAAAACCCTCAAGTAGCTCTATAACTGTCATGTTTTGGGGATTTCTAAATTCTTGATGTAACTAGGTTTAAAAACCCTTCCAAGTTGCTGAAAAAACCACTTAAAAAAGATAAATAACTTAGAATTTTTCTGTTATTTCCCTTCTTAAAATGAATCTTGTCATAACTCCAAATCTATGCATTTTTTGATCATGGACCACTTTGGGGCTTTTGTAGGATTTGCCAAGATCTTTCCAATGAGCTTTGAACCACTTCAATTGGATGTGTGGTTGAGGAGTTATGGGCTTGCCCCTTTCGAAACCCTAATTCCCGATTTTTGCAATTACTTCTTAACCCTTGATCTAATGGTCATGAAATTTTATGGGGAGGTGTAATATGACATAAGGAACACTTTTGATTCATGTCTTGAAGTAAAATTCCTTATTTTTGAAGAGTTGACTTTTCGGTCAACCGTTCGATCAATCGGTGACTACCGAGTCGACCGTTGGTGATCCGGGCATTCTGAGGACTTGAAACTATTTGGATGGACATTACTAAGCCATAGGAGCTTAATGGACCTTGATCCCACCATTGAAACACTTTTCAAATCAAAAGTCAAACTACAGTTGACTTTTTCTGATCGAAAACCCTAATCGGGTGTCTTGAATTGCACTGTTCTCAATTCCCGGGTGACCACCTCAAATTGAATTCATACTTGACCCAATGTGGTATTCTTGATCTTGTTTGAAGTTGAATCAATCCAAAACATTGATTGATCAAACCATCGAAGCCTTGATTTTGACGGTACAGAACCCTAATTCATCTGCATCTTGACAAAGATAAACTGGAAATAGGTTAAGGTTAGTTAATCAAATGAATATGATCCTAAAATGATGATGAGGATCTAAGGGGTCAAAATTTGGTGTGCAACACATATCTTGGCGAGCAACCCCCCCCCCCCCCCCCCATCACCCGTAGTTTTCTGAACTACGTTGACTCTGACTTTCCCATTGCACGAGGGAATACGTAGGCATAGGGCGGCGATGTCCTATCGAGTATGTTCTTTCTCTTCACCCCTGTTTAGCAGTAGATTTTAGATATTTTTCACCCATAGATTAGACAACAAGCATGAATCCCGTTGAGTACAACGGACGTGAGGGGTGCTCATACCTTCCCCTTGCGTAACCGACTTCCGAACCCAAGATTTGGTTGCGATGACCTTGTATTTCCCGTTCTCTTAGGTTTTCTTTGATTGTTTCCTTTCTCTCTATTTGGGATAAATAACGTTCAGTGGAGACTCTTATGTTTGTTTCCGCCGACCCCTTTTTCGCATTTGTGACAGTTGGCGACTCTGCTAGGGGTCATGTTTCCCTATGCGAGTCAATCCTAGTGCTTGTGTGTTTTCTTTATGGGTGTGTATATTTGTGGATGTATATTTGAGTATATGTATGTTGTATTTGTACATTATTGCATTTACATTTTATTTTCCCACTTTACCATTTATTATCATACTGCTGGTGTGCTGTTGGGTGGGGTGTTCCATTGAGAGATAAGCCCAATACCCAGGCTTGAGTATACATCTAGCATTAGTGTGGAGAGTAGTGCGGGCTTGCATGTTTGGCATGCAATAGCCTTCATGAAATTCGCATTTGGACGAGATTTTCTTTGAAGACATCCTGTCCTGTACGTCTCAGACAGTTGAAAGGATGTTGGATCCGAAAATTAACGACTCTGGAGACCGTTCATTGGGAAGTCAAATGAGGCCTCCTCGTTTGACCATGATGCCAAACCATAAATGGTGAACGTATCATCGTTTCTCGACTTGAGAGTCTGTGATACTGACGACCTGCATAGGATGTCGTACCTTGTCGGAGATTAGGTTCTACCTATGAGTGGGAAGGGTTTTGAAGGAAACTTGACCTTCAACAAACCCGGTTTTCTGGTTTTCTCATCAGTGCAAACTATTGATACTACGGGTTTCTATCACATTAGTGCTTTGGTATTCTAGTATTTTCTTGCCGAAGCAGAATTTTGGTTCAACTCAGTCAACATCACAGCAGTCTTGATCCCTTGTTTGCATCTGCATTTTAACATTTGCATGTATTTTTGATTTTAGGTTCCCGTTTTCCCTTTGATTCTAGTGATCTGATCCGCTGTCAACATGGAGTCTGAATTGAAAAGGAATATCACCTACAAGTTCCCGATGCCGGAATTAGGACCTTTATTTGGTCTCATTTCTGCAGTTGATCATGGTGTCATTGAAGACTTCAAAAAGGACTATGGGAAGATTTTGAGTTTTGTTCGTAAAACCTCAAGATATGAACTAGGAGCCATCCATACTTTGCTGCAGTTCTATGATCCTTATTTACGTTGTTTCGTTTTCCCTAGTTATGTCTTAGTTCCTACTTTGGAGGAGTTTGCTTTTCTGGTGGGAGTCCCGGTCTTAGAGGAGATGCCTTTCTTTCATTCGGAGAAGGAACCTGACCTGACAAAGCTGGCAAACGCTTTTCATTTGAACAAATCTGAGTTACATGGTAATATGGTTTGGAGAAATGGGGTTTCTGGTTTCCTATTGACTTTCTTGGTGGGCAAGGCTCAACACTTTGCTAAGGAGGGCTGTTGGGTGGTTTTCAACGCTATTCTAGCCTTATGCATTTATGGCATAGTTCTATTTCCTAACATGCTGAACTTTATTGATATGGATGCCTTCCACATTTTCGCTTCCAAGAATCCTGTACCTACTCTTCTTGGAGACGTGTATCATTCAATTCATTACAAGAATGAGAAGAGGAGAGGAAATAATGTTTCTTGTTGTGCGTCACTCCTTCACAA
The DNA here is from genome assembly GCA_963859935.3 of Lathyrus sativus. NCBI lineage: Eukaryota > Viridiplantae > Streptophyta > Magnoliopsida > Fabales > Fabaceae > Lathyrus > Lathyrus sativus. Next base: position 239,562,498 of record OZ012740.1, on the reverse strand, counting down.
ATGGTTTATGGATCATCTTCCTCGAGCTGGAGCTTTTATTGATACGTCAGATACATTAAATTATTCAGAAAGGCTCATGGGTTTGACATCTGAGAATATTTTTTGGTTAGTCGAGATCTGCTCGGCATGGAGATCATCTTTAGTTGTGGGAACTTTCCCAATGTTCCTCTGGTAGGGATAAAAGGTGGTTTCAATTATAACCATTCTCTTGCTATTAGGAAGTTTGGCTATGCTTTGAAAGGGCCCCCGAAGGAGGAGGAAATACAGGAATCTCTGTATTTCACAGGAGCAGCTGACTGTGACACTTTAGCCAGGTTAAAGAAGGCTTGGGGAAGTATTCATCAAAGAGGAAAACTTTCTTTAGGTAAGGGAGATTACAAAGCTTGTGGACCTTATGTGGATTGGATCCAGGAAAGGGTAGAGAGAATGTTATTACCATTCTCTGTCAGAGAACCTCTGTATCCTTTGGTCATCGAAGAACCCACGACAGTTGACATTCAGAGATATAATAAGCTATGGGCTGAAAAAGAAGAGTTACATAAGGAGAATGAAGAGCTGAAAAAGGAAGTTAGTCAATTAAAGAACGAAAAGAATGGATCAGTCTACTTGGCCAAGATGAAAGCAGAAGCCTTGGACAAGATGGGAAAAGAGTTAACTGAAGAGATTCGTGTACGAGAACGAGTTGGTAAAGATTTGAAGAGCACTGGTAATGTTCTTAGAAATAAGATGAAAGAGCTAGATAGAGCATGCCTGGAGATATCCGAGTTCAATGATCAGTGGAACACTGCGCTAACCGCCAATAAAGGAAGAGAGGATGAGCTTCATGAGCAGATTGACATACTGAAGATACAACTTAGGATCAAGGATGAAAAAGCTTCATTGGAATCGTCTCGTCGTATTAAAGTGATTGTAAGTTATGAGAAACCCTGTCAGCACATGAGGAATTCAAGATAAGGGAAAAATTGAAGAAACCGAGACTTGAAGATTCCTTCGGAGAAGATGCTTGGGAAGATTATGCTCAAAGTTTGAAGGATGTTATCAGTAGAAGAGATTTACTCATATAGGCGTTGGTTGCAAGACCTGAACATCCAGATACAAAGAAGATATTAGAGGAGTTTTAGACTCATTACAGTGGCTGAAGAGAGTTATCTGATGCAGTCTTCTTTTAGTTTTCTTCTCTATTATATTGTATTGAGACCATCACCAAACTTGTTGGATGGGGTCGTATGATCATTTACTGTTGTATCTCTTGACGTTATTTTGTGTACGCTGATTTCCGTCCTCATTTTATTTATGGGAAGAGATTTGGATTCTATGTGTTTGCTATTTATTCTTGGAACTAGAATCAAGGGGAAAGATCTTCCTGAATCGGATATACATGCTTGCATTTTGCATTATCATTATCATTTTGCATAGCAGGTGTTCTTGGGACCGTTAATCTTATCTCTATGTGGTTTTCTTATAGCAGTTTACAGGATAGCAGACCCGGAATTCCACAGGTATTCTACGAGGGGGAATCAACAAAGAATCATGGATAAAGTACAACAAGAGTTACAGGAATTTAGAGACCGGATGACACATTTTATGGACATGATGCAGGGGGTAGTCAATGGTCAGGAACAATTGAGAACTCTAGTCCAACCACTGATAGCCAGGGTGGATGGCAGTGGTGTCTTACATGGAGGAACTACCGCTATTCCTCCCCCAGCTGATGGTAGCATTCCACAGGTCTATGTAATCCCTACTGTTGTTAATCCTCCGGGCGGAGGTTACCAAGCAAGAGTTCATATAACGAGTGCAGGAGGTGGTGTGGTGCTGCACATGGAGCTGCAGGCCCTCACTGGGAAGAAGATGACCAAGATGACGTATTTTTAATGAGAGACTTGGATATGGGTCCCTCTGCAGAGGCTGACAAAAGGTTCAAGATGATTAAGGAGAAGATGAAGAGCCTCGAGAACCAAAATTCTTTGGGACTTGACATGTCTAATCTGGGATTAATACCAGGGTTCAAGATTCCCGCCAAATTCAAAGTGCCAGATTTTGACAAGTACAAAGGGACGACCTATCCTAGAGTATTTCTCAGAGCTTATTACCAGAAGATGTCATCCTATTCAGATGATGAGAAGTTGTTAATGCACTTCTTTTAGGACAACTTGGCAGGTCCTTCTCTAGAATGGTATATGGGTCTGGAAGGGACACATATCAGGAGTTGGAGGGATTTAGGGGAAGCATTTGTTCATCATTATCAATATAATAGTGATCTGGCACCAAACAGAATGCAGTTACAAAACTTATTGTAGAGAAACAATGAAGTATTTGAGGAATATGCCTAGAGATGGCGGGAACTGGCAGCTCGAGTTCAACCCCCGATGGTGGAACAAGAGAATTAATTGATATGTTTGTGGCAACCTTGCCAGGAATATACTATGAGAAGCTAATTGGGAGCATGTACGAGAGTTTTTCTAACTTAATCATATCAGGTGAGAGGGTAGAAAATGGAATAAAACTGGGAAAGACACAGAGTGGAGAAGGGTCTACATCAGGAGGAATAAGGAAGACATATGGGAATTCAAGGAAAAGGGAAAGAGACACGAATGCCGTATCAGCCTACAGAAACAGAGATCGAGCAAAACATTAACAATAGTACCAGCCTCAACGTCAGCAACAAATTGCTAGTATAACCATTCCGGCTGTACCTCAGCAACCTACCATTGCACCTCGCCGTTATCCAGACAGAGGAAGGATGGTCACCAGGAAGTTCGACACGCCTCCCATGACTTACTCTCAATTGCTGTAACATCTGCTACAGTTACAACTTGTTCAAAAACGGACTTTGGCGCCGCTTACTAGCATACCTCCACCAGGCTATGATGAAAAAAATGCTAGGTGTGATTTTCATTCCGGTGCTCCGGGTCATAACGTTGATAATTGTAAAGCTTTTAAGCATAAAGTGCAAGATTTGCTTGACTCCAAAGCAATCAATTTCACGAATGAGACCCTGAATGTGAATCAAAATCCTATGCTGAATCATGGGGTGGCCATAGCTAATGCTATTATCGAGGGAGAAAGGTTAAATCTGTAAACTAATGTTGCGGAGTTGAAGACGTTGTTGAGTTATATGAAAAGCAAATTGTTGAAGGGTGGTGTTTTCCCTGGTTGTTTAGAAGGCTGTGAGGGATGTGGTATGCACCCTGAAGGATGTGTTGAGTTGAGAAATTATATTCAAGGTTTGATTAATGAGGGCATTTTGCAATTTGACAGAATAGTAGGGGAAGAAGATGTGAAGGAAGTTGATAATGAGCGGGGTGAAATCACAATGATTTCGATCCCATACCAAACAATAAATATTTCAGTGCCGCTGAGGCCAGCATCGGTAATCATTACCATGCCAGAACCGATACCTTATGACAGAACCAAGGCCATTCCTTGGAATTATGGGGCAGAGGTATTTTACAATGGGTACAAACAGGACCTGGTAAAGAAGCCAGCTGGGGAATCATTTGTTGACAATTTTGTTGAAGCAGGAGGTTTGACTAGGAGTGGCAGAGTGTTTTCTCCGTCGGATACTAATGTGGAAAGAAACGACAAAGGTAAGGGTAAAGCTGTAGTGGAAGAAAGCTTAAAAGGGAAAAATTGGAATTCATTCATTTTTGATGTGTGAATTTTCATTTTTGATGCAAATGCTAGAAAAAAATGAAATGAAACATAAACTAAGTTAAGAAAAGGTTGGGTAAATTTTGGGGTGCAACGTTGGAATGAAGAATTGATGTGTGAATTTTCATGGAAGAAAGCTTAAAAGGGCAAAATTGGAATTCATTCATTTTTGATCCTTTTTGTGCTAATAGGTACATATTTTGAGTGTAAATCATATTTTAAGCACATTGGTAATTTTAGAATTTGAGTTTGAGGTGTTTTAGTGAGCCATTTCCAAGTTTACTTCATCATGAAGTTACACAACAAACATCAACCATTGAGATTAAACAAGGGCTAAATCCTAGCCATTCACATTCCATACACTCCCAGCAAGCAATTTGAAGCATTTTGGAGCCAAATTCAGAGGAATTTCGTGCACATGAGAGAGCTCCAAATTCAATTCCTATGGATTTTCAATTGGGCTCTACAAGTTGTTATTGGGCTTAATTCTTATCAAGATCCATCACATATAATATTTTGATCATGAACAAATCATCAGAACTTGAAATTGGAGGCAAATCGCTCAAGAACAACTTTGAAAAATTGGTGAAATTTTGAAATTTAAATTTGGAGATACAAGTCATTTCAAGCCAAATTGTGAATTACAAAAGCTCTATTGAGGATCATTGAACGATTCTGGACATTTTTCTGCAAGCTTAAGCTCCAATTGAAGGCTCAGTGGAAGTTCTCCACTAGGTAATTACAAATCAACCTTACACTCTAGATATGCATTGATTCATTGCCATGTTTGCATATTTGAGCCGTAGAAACAATGTAGATCATTAATATATAAAACGAACTGGAATTTATGATGGTTGTTGGTGGATGCTCAAAAATGTTTGGATCTATTATAGCTTATTCTTGTGGTGAAGAAGATGATGATGTGTCATCTTGTGGAGCGCGCGATTTGATTACTTTTGTTTTCAACGCCCAGGATTAAGACTCACGGTAGTCTTCGTTTGACCTGATGCGTGAAATTGCTTTTAAATGTTTCATTAATGTGTTGGCAATCCCACAACCCTCTGATATGCTGACCAATTAATCATGCGTGCTAGATTGAATTCCATGATGCACCACAGTTGATCGTGCTCCACGTGATTGTCAGATTTTTATTTTAGTTTTGATTTTCTGATTGGGCTTAGTGCACGCTTGCTGTTTGCACCCCCTGATGGGCCCAGTCTCTTGTTTGCACTTGATTTTGTTGCTATCCACACCACATGTTTTTTTCTTTTCTTTTCTTTTCTTTTGTTTTTTATTTTATTTTCTGTTTTGAATTTAAATCATTAAAAATAGCTCCAATACTCTAAAAATTCACCAAAAATATTTTTTATAAACTTTAAGATGTCCTTTATTTTTAGGATATTTTATTTTATTTTATTTATTTTATTTTCAATTTAAAAAAGAATTAAGTATTGGAGTGGTTTTAAATGGTTTAAATTGTAACTTTGTTTACTCTTGCATTTGTTTCTCTTCCTCCTTTTTTATCCAATTATTGAAAATTGATCCTCATCTCAATGATAATTTGATCAATTTTTGAGGACCATTTTGCCCCTGGTTGTTGACTTTTGGGTTGACTTTTGTGGCTTTTCTGGTTTCCTTTGTTTCTCCCATTTCAAAGTGGTACATCTAAATGAATTGTTTCTTTTGATGGTGCTTTGAGGGGTTATTTGTCTTGATCTTTTGGCCTCTGGTTGCCAACATGTTTATCTTCCTTGTGTATTTTATTTGGTATTTTTTTGAGCCTTTTTCCTATTTTTAAGGTGACTTGCAAGCTAGGTCATCTCATAGGACAGCTCACACAAGTGCATGACCTAGTTTGAATTGGAAGTGACCTTTGTGGATCAAATAAGCTCTCAACTCTTCTTGTTTCACATTTTAGACATGTTGAGCTTGCTGTATGTTCATTTTTAGGTCAAAATTATGTTCATTGCTTGTCGATTGATGCATTTCTTTTTGAGCTTTCAACTTGAACTCCTAAGTGGTACATGCTTGCTTCCTTTGTGCTCTTGCTTGAATTTCTTCTTGATTTTTTTGATATTTATTTTGAGCTCCCTTCTCTTCATATACCTTATGTCCAATGACCTTGGAGTGTCATTTAAGGTAGCTTGGTCCCTCCTTAGGAGGAACTTGAAACTTACCTAAAGTGATGAATCCATGAGGACTTTTTCTTTATGTTTTTGTCATTTGTTTGTTTGCTTTTAATGTATCTTTATTCTTTTATTTTCTTGCATTTCCATATGCATTCTTGGTTGAGATGAGCTTGTGGTGGCTACTGCCCCACACTATTTTCCTCCCACTATCATTCTACTTGTGCATTCTATGTGTATATCCTTTCATTTGCATATGCATTTTTCTTCTTCTTCTTCTTCTTCTTCTTATTCTTTTGCTTTTCTTTGCCATGCTCCCCATAAGTTCTCTAACCTCTTGAGGTTATGATAGACATTATGGTTCTACACATGCATGATAAAATTAGGTAGTTCCCCTTTTCAAACTCAACTTTAAGTCCACTTTGCATGATAACTTTTAGGATTGATTAGTCTCCCATTAGTGTACCTTCTTCTCTTCTCATCTTCAAATAAGTTTAACATACTTAATAAGGATAATGAATGTTGTGCCATGAGCCTTATACTTGGGAAATGGTGATTGAGGGGCCACCTCTCAATTGCCTAGAGTGCTTAGTATACGTCCGTAGGATGATATGTGACGCATTCGATCCTAGGTTTTAGACTCTGTTACAACATAAATTATAAACACTTAAATTCAAAACACTTCTTCTCTAAAAGACACAAAAACACTTCAAACCTTTTTCACCCTTTGGGGTTCTTAATCAGGAAAATCATTTTCATAAACAAGAGTGTTGTTACCTCTTAGTTCTACTGCAAACGGTAACACCTAAGTCTCCAATGGTCGAGTTGCACACGCCAACTGCTAGAACTATTTGTTAACCCTACTCGGGGCTAAAAACTTTTGAACCAACCTGTGGTCCTTTTTAGCCCAAACTACATTTGCTCTGCTCTTTCATACCAAATGAAAGTACGTAGGCACGAGATGCGATGTCTCGACGAGCAACCTTCCTCCTTTCTTTACCCGTAGTTAGTCGAACTACGTTGACTCTGACTTTCCCATTGCACGAGGGAGGACGTAGGCACAGAGCGGCGATGCTCTGCCGAGTCACTTCTCTTTTCTTTTTCTTTTGTCCCTGAGCCTTTAGCTAGATAGTATCAACACACCCTTTTAGATAGACAACAATACATGGATCCTGTCGAGTACGACGAACGTGAGGGGTGCTAATACCTTCCCATTGCGTAACCGAATGCCGAATCCAGACATGGTTGCGATGACCTTGTCTTTCCCTTTTTCTTTAGGTTTTTCCGATCATTTCCTTTCCCTCTCTTTGGGATAAATAACGAAAGTGGCGACTGTTCTGTTTTTCTGCCGGTGGTTTTTCGCAGTTGCGACAACTCGCGACTCTGGTGGGGACTCTAGTTCCCTATGCGAGTCAATCCTAGCGCTTGTCTGTTTATCTTTGGGTGTTGTATATATGTGCTTTATTTACTTTCGCATTTTACTTTCCCGCATTTATTTTCCGCATCATATATCATTACTGCTGTGCTGTGGGGAGGGAAGTTCCATTGAGTGAAAAGCCGGACCCGGGCTTGAGTACAAACCTAGTATTAGTAGTGGAGACTAGTGGGGGGCCTGTTTGTTTAACAGATAAAGTTCCCCATGAAATTCACACTCGGACGAGATTCTCTTTGATGATTTTTTTCAGATCCTTAGGGTCGGTTGAGATTTTGGATTTGAGAATTGTCGACTCTAGGAACCGATCATTTGTGAGTCACTAAGTGAGGCCTCCTCAGGAGATAATGATGCCAAACCAGAAATGGTGAACGTATCATCATTTCTTGAAAGTCTGTGGCGCTGATGAATGCATAGGATGTCAAACCTTGTCAGTAGATAGGTCCACACCTGTGAGGGGGATTGGGTTGTGCAGGAAACCTTAGCTTTTAGATTACCCGGTTCTTTGCAAGTGTGAATCTGTGTTCATGATATCAGTGGATCCTGTTGTCGGTACTTTGTTTTTGCTAAGGCGAAGCTCTGGTTTTTCTCAACCAACAGCACAACAGTCTTGATCCCTTGTTTGCATTTGCATTTGCATTTTCATCTGCATTTCATTAACATGTATTTGTGTTGCAGGTGCATATTTCTCCTTTGATTCTAGTGATTTTTTTCCCTCATTGCTGTTATGGAGTCCCTGAAGAGTACAGTGGCCTACAGGTTTCCAGTTCTAGATGTTAGTACTTTGTTGAGTTTGATTGCCTTGGGTGAAAAAGCAGTAATGAAAGAGTTCAAGAAGTCTTATGGGAGATTATTGAGATATGTCCGCAAGCCTTCTGAATATGAGATTAGTGGTGTCTATGCTCTCTTACAGTTTTATGATACCCAGTTGAGATGCTTCGTCTTTCCTGACTATGTCCTGGCTCCCACACTAGAGGAATATTCTTAGCTGTTAGGGGTACCCATTTAGAGTCGAATGTCGTTTGTCCATGTTGATTCTAAGCCTGACCTGGCCGAGCTCGCTGCTATTTTTCATCTTGAGGCTTCAGAATTGGATGGGAAGATGATTCAGAGTCTTGGGATGTATGGTTTTCCTTTGCCTTGCTTGATTGAGAAAGCTCAGCAGTGCGCTAAGGATGGTTGTTGGGTTGTGTTTAGCGCCATCCTGGATTTTTGTATATATGGTATTGTTTTGTTTCCTCATCTTCCAGACTTTGTGGATGTCGATGCGTTCTATATCTTAGCTTCAGGCAACCCAGTGCCCACCTTACTTGGAGATGTTTATCATTCTGTGCACTACAAGAATGAGAAACGAAGGGGAAAGAACGTAGCCTGTTGTGTTCCTTTGTTGTATGCATGGTTCATTAGTCATCTACCCAAGACGGGTTTGTTTGTTACCACTGCCAGTACTTTAGAATGGTCTGAAAGGTTGATGGGATTATCTGCAGAGAATATTGTTTGGTTTGATCGAGACATGCTGGGTAAGGATATTGTTTATAGTTGCGGTGGTTTTCCTAACGTTCCTTTGATTGGAAGGAAAGGTTGCATCAACTATAACCCTTCTTTATTGGTGAGACAATTTGGGTATGCATTGAGGGAGCCTCCTAGAGAAGAGGAGATGCATGAATCTCTATATTTTACTGGCTTATTAGAGGGCGAGGCTCTGGGCAGACTTGAGCATGCATGGAATAACATTCATCGGAAAGGGAAGTTAGCTTTGGGGAAGAGTAATAGCCGAGCGTATGACCCTTACTTGACTTGGATTCATGCTAGGGCTGTGAAGTTTCTGATGCCATATCCTTCAGTTGCACCTCTATATCCTCTTATGATAGAGGAACCCACTACTGTAGATATCCAGAAATATAACCAGGTATTGACAGAGAAGGAAGAGCTGAGAAAAGCGAATGAAGAATTGGAGAAAGAGATTATCCAGCTCCGAAGCGAGAAGATGGATGCAGTTCATTCTTTCAGGAGACAGACCGAGCTTGTCAACAAACTGGGTACTGATTTGACTAAGGAGACTAACGACATAGAGCGCATAGGCCGAGACTTGAATGTCGCTTATAGTGTTCTTGCCACTAAGAAGGATGAGTTGGATAAGGCTTACTTGAGGATCTCCAAGTTTGAGTCAATATGGAATGCCACGCTCACTAATAACAAGGAGCGTGAAGATAGGTTAAAGCTTCAGGTCAGCAAGCTGAAGGCTCAGCTTAATGCCAAAGATGGAGAGGTTGCAGCGGAAGCATCACTTAGACGAGACAGCGAGTACAGGTTTAATGAGGCGATCGCGAACTTGAAGGATCTCAAGTTGAGAGCTGACTTCAAGAGACGCAGACTTGAGGCATGTTTCAGGGAGGAAGCTCTGGAGGATCACGTTGATAGCCTACAGCACACCGTTAGCCAGCAGGATTTGCTTATTCAGGGACTACTTGCTAGGCCTGATCATCCTGAGACGTTGAGACTGTTAGAGGATTTCCGATCACGTCATCCTGCCTGACCTGTTTTGTCTATTTCTGTTGTAGTTTTTGTTGTTTATTTGTTGTATTTGACCATCGCCAGGCTTGTTGGTCGAGGTCTTTTCCTTATTTGTACTCAGTTGTAGTTTGTACTTTGCCTGATGGCTCTTTGATCTATATATGAGGAGTTGGTATTATATGCTTGTCCGCAGGGTTCTCCATTGTTATGTTTTTCCTGGAAACTACAATCAAGGGGGAAATATCCTTGTTGCATAAATACATGTCTGCATTTTAGCATTTTTCTCGCATTCACAGGTGCACCGAAATTTTTATCCTTATTTCTCTTGTAGTTCACTAGTATTTCAGGATTGCTGACGTGACAACTCACCGGTACGGTACCAGAGGAAACCAGAAAAGACTGGTGGATCAGATGCAGGCAGAAATGCAAGAGATGAGAGATCGAATGGCACAACTGATGGAGATCATGCAAGGGATTGCTAGTGGCTAGGCGCAACTTCAGACTTTGGTGCAACCTCTGATTGCACATGTGGATAGTGATGGTGTGTTACACGGTGGGATTGCTTCTAACCCTCCTCACCTTGAAACACCTCGGGCAGACAATTCTATGCCAACTTTAGTCATCCCTACTGCTGGAGGGGGTGGTCACGCTGCTGGTGCTGGAAATGCAGCAGGTTTTAATCATGCTGGTTTTGCTAATGGTGGTAATGGTAACGGAAACGGCTATGGTCTCGACACTACATGTTCCCTACATGGTAGCATGGACCACACTGGGAATGGGGATAGGCAGGAGGATGTGTTTTCTCCAAGGATTGTAAATGCTGAAGTACCTTCTGAGGCTGATAGAAGGATTAAGATGATCGAAGAGAAGATGAGGTCTCTTGAATGCCAAAACTCTATGGGGATGGATATGTCTAATCTGGGGCTGATCCCAAGCTTGAGAGTGCCACCAAAGTTTAAGGTCCCGAATTTTGATAAGTACAAGGGCACCACTTGCCCTAGGGTTCATTTGAGGTCTTATTATCGCAAGATGTCTACGCATTCTGATGATGAGAAAATACTTATGCACTTCTTCCAGGATAGTTTATCCGGTCCCTCGCTGGAATGGTATATGAGCTTGGAGCCCGCTAATGTCCGTAGCTGGAGAGACCTAGCCGAACCTTTTGTAAGGCACTACCAGTACAACAGTGACCTTGCTCCAAATAGAGTCAAGCTGTAGAATCTTTCTTAGAAGAGCAATGAATGCTTTAAAGAATACGCCCAGAGGTGGCGAGAGCTTGCTGCTAGGGTACAACCACCAATGGTAGAACGAGAACTTGTGGATATGTTTGTTGCTACCTTACCAGAAGTGTACTATGAGAAACTCATCCGCAACATGTCTGGAAGCTTTTCTGATCTGATAATCACCAGGGAGAGGGTGGAGAACAGAATTAAGATAGGAAAGATCAACGCTGGTGAAGGGTCCTCGGCAGGAGGAGGGAATAAGAAAGTGTTTAGAAACAAAAGGCGAGAGGGAGATACTAATTTTGTGTCTAGTTCGTGGGGAAGAAGTAGAGGTCGGAATCAGCAGAATCAGCAAATTGCCAATATCACTATTCCAGCAGGTCAACAACCACAACAACAACAACGTCAACAACAACAACAACCTCAGCAAAATCAGCAGGGGAACAGAAGATACCAAGATAGAGGCCGGGCAGTGGGGAACAAACATTTTGATGCCCTTCCCATGCCTTACTCCCAGTTATTGCAAGCATTGCTACAACTTCAATTGAATCAAAAGAGGACTATGGCTCCTTTGACCGGACAACCTCCACCTGGGTACGATGCAAATGCCCACTGTGAGTTTCATTCGGGTGCTCCAGGACATAATATTGATAATTGTAAAGCTTTCAAACATAAAGTGCAAGATATGATTGACAGTAAGGCTGTCAATTTTTCCAATGATGTTCCCAACATGGTGCAGAATCCCATGCCGAATCATGGGCAGGCTGGTGTGAATGCAATTGTCGAGGAAGAGGTGTTGAATTTGGTGACCAATGTTGAGGAATTGAAGACGCCCTTAAGCTTTGTGAAAGCCAGATTGCTAAAGGGGGGTGTTTTTCCAGGTTGTGCTGAGGATTGTGTTGAATGTTCTGCTGATCCTGAGAGAGGATGTGGATTGTTGAGAAGCTGTATTCAGGAGATGATTGATGACGGGGTTTTACAATTTTACCATTCTATTGGAAGAGAATATGAGGATTTAGTGGCTGAAGAAAAGGATGAGATTGCGACAATCACCATCCTGTACAAGACTGTTACTATCTATGCACCAAAGCTGCCAACGATAACTATCACCAAAGCAGGTCCTATGCCATTTGAGAGCACTAAGGTTGTTTTGTGGAACTACGGAGCCGAAGTGTACTGTAATGGGCAGAAGATAAACTTGAATGATCCCCCTGCAAGTTCAGTTGACAATCTCGTGGGAGCAGGAAGAATTACTCGCAGTGGCCGAGTCTTTTCGTCGCCTGAGGTGATTGCTGATAAGGTGGACAAGGGGAAAAGACCGGTAGTGGAGGAGACTTCTCAATCTGGGGAAAGAGAATCTTTGTTGAAAGACGCGGAGGAATTCATGAGGCTGATTCGGAAAAGCGACTATAAGATAATTGTGTGTTACACATATCTTTGGAATGCCGAGGGGCTGTCATGTCTCACGTGCTTGTGGATACGGGATCGCCATTAAACGTGCTTCTGAAAAAGGACCTGATGAAGTTAGATATGAAGGGGTTGATTTGCATGCCAAGTGATTTGGTGGTGCGTGCGTTTGATGGAACCTGAAGATCCGTGTTTGGGGAGGTAAATTTGTTGATTCAGGTTGGACCTGAAGTCTTTGATGCAGTGTTTTACATCATGGATATCTAGCCGGCCTACAGTTGTTTACTAGGTCGCCCGTGGATTCATTCAGCGGGAGATGTTACGTCAACACTGCATCAGAAGCTGAAATACATGGTTGGCGGTAGTGTTGTTACGGTATGCGGAGAGGAGGGTATTATGGTCAACCATTTATCATCCTTTAAGTATGTTGAAGTGGATGGAGAGATCCATGAAACCCTCTGCCAGGCCTTTGAAGCAGTCAAGATTAAAGACAAGTCTCCTGTTGTGAGTAAAGAGCCTGAAGTTGCTATGTCCTCGTTTAAAGAAGCTCAAGCGGTGGTGCAAACTGGGGAAGTGCAGGGATGGGGCCAAGTTTTGGAAATTCCCCACAAGCAAGACAAATTTGGTTTAGGGTACCGACCTTCATTCTTCTCTCCTTTAGCCTCGCAGAGTGCACCGCGCTATAAAGGGCCCGTGCAGTTTACCAAGGGGGGAGTCATCTTCGAGAGAATCAATGATGTATCTGACGAAGACGGAGACAGTGACTGTGACATGGATGCCTGGATCAAGCTATGTATCCTGGGACAGAGCCTGCGCAACTGGTCAATTGAAGAATTCATTCAAGTGACGACAGAACAGTAATGGTTTGTTTTTCCAATTATTATACTACCCTATGTCCTACCCGGGGCATAGTGGTATTTTATTTCAGGGCCTTACTTGTTTATGTCTGAACATTGTTTATCAATTAATCAAAGGGCGTTTTCTCATTCAAATTTTGTGATCTCTGTTTTTCTTACTTTTTATTTTTTCACAATAAAATGGCAACGTGGTTTATATCTGTTTGCAAATTGTTTGAAACATTTAACCATTTTCATTGCAGGATTCCTATTGCAGATGACACCGATCTAGAACCTTCGATGACTCGCTTCGACTTCGATCAACTGATATATCAAGCTAAAGAAGAGATTGATGAGGATGAAGACTTGCCTGAGGAATTAGCCAAACTTTTGAAACAAGAAGAGAAAGTCATTCTGCCTCATCACGAGGAAATTGAGGTTATTAATTTGGGTTCTGAAAAAGTTGTCAGGAATGTTCGGATAGGGGCTACGCTGCAGAGCGACGTCAAGCAAAGACTGATTGAGATGCTTCGAGAGTATAGTGACATCTTTGCTTGGTCGTACGGGGATATGCCTGGGCTTGATACCGACATATTGGTTCATCGCTTACCGTTGCGCAAGAAATGTCCGCCAGTCACGCAGAAGCTTAGAAGAACAAGACCAAATATGGTGGTAAAAATCAAAGAAGAGGTCCAAAAGAAATGGGATGCTGGATTTTTAGCCGTAACTACTTACCCTCCGTGGGTCGCCAACATAGTACCTATACCGAAGAAGGAAGGTAAGGTGCGGATGTGTGTTGATTATCGAGATTTGAACAAGGGGAGCCCTAAGGATGACTTCCCGCTCCCTCACATTGACGTATTGGTCGACAATATGGCTCAATTTTTGGTGTTTTCCTTCATGGATGGTTTCTCGGGTTATAATCAGATAAAGATGGCACCGGAGGACATGGAGAAAACAACTTTTATTACACTGTGGGGAACGTTTTGCTACAAGGTGATGCCTTTTGGCTTGAAGAATGCCGGAGCAACATATCAGCGCACTATGACAACGCTCTTTCATGACATGATGCATAAAGAGATTGAGGTTTATGTTGACGATATGATTGCTAAGTCTCAAACGGAGGAGGAGCATCTGGTTAACTTGTTGAAGCTGTTTGAGAGGCTTAGAAAGTTCAGATTGAGGTTGAATCCAAATAAGTTCACTTTTGGAGTTCGGTCCGAAAAGTTATTGGGGTTTATTGTCAGTGAAAAAGGAATCGAGGTCGATCCTGCAAAGATAAAAGCCATACAAGACATGCCAGCACTGAAAACAGAAAAAGAAGTTCGTGGTTTCCTGGGGAGATTGAACTACATTGCTCGGTTCATATCTCATATAACAGCCACGTGTGAACCAATGTTTAAATTGTTAAAGAAAGATCAGGCGGTTGTCTGGAACGAAAATTGTCAAAAAGCATTTGATAAAATAAAAGAGTATTTGCAGGAGCCTCCGATATTGATACCCCCAGTAGCTGGAAGGCCTTTAATCATGTACTTAACGGTTCTTGAGAATAGTGTGAGTTGTATTCTCGGTCAACACGACGAGATTGGAAGAAAGGAGCATGCAATTTATTATTTGAGTAAAAAGTTCACAGATTGTGAGTCCCGTTACTCAATGCTCGAGAAAACGTGTTGCGCACTCGCCTGGGCTGCCAAACGTTTGAGACAATATATGCTCAATCACACAACTAAGCTGATTTCAAAGATGGATCCGATTAAGTATTTCTTCGAGAAGCAAGCACTTTCCGGAAGAATTGCCAGGTGGCAGATGGTACTGACAGAGTACGATATACAATATGTTTCTCAGAAAGCCATCAAAGGAAGTGTTCTGTCAGAATACCTTGCTGAGCAGCCAATCGAAGATTATCAACCGATGAAGTTTGAATTTCCTGAAGAGGATATCATGTTCCTCAAAGCGAAAGATTGTGAAGAACCACTACACGGTGAAGGTCCAGAGAAGGATTCTCAGTGGCAAATGATATTTGATGGTGCTGTCAACTCCTATGGTAGTGGAATTGGGGCAATTATTACAACTCCTCATGGTACTCACATCCCATTCACTGCCAGATTGACATTTCCAGTCACCAACAATGAAGCTGAGTACGAAGCATGTATCATGGGTCTGGAAGAGGCTATTGATTTGAGAATCAAGAATTTGGATGTATATGGCGATTCAGCGCTAGTGGTTAATCAAATCATGGGAGAATGGGAGACTCGTCAACCCAATCTAATTCCTTACAGAGATTATGCCAGGAGGTTGTTACCCTTCTTTGACAGGGTAGAGTTTCACCATATACCACGAGCAGAGAATCAGATGGCTGATGCTTTGGCAACGCTATCTTCGATGTACAAAGTGAATTTCTGGAATGAGGCTCCTAGAATAGTCATTTCCCGCTTGGACAGACCTGCTTTCATATTCGCCATTGAAGAGGCTGTTGATGGCAAGCCATGGTTTTACGATATACAGAACTTCCTCAAAAAGCAGGAGTATCCACCAGGGGCATCGACCTAGGATAAGAAGACACTGAGGAGGTTGTCTGGCAATTTTTACCTAAACTCAGATGGTGTGCTTTACAGAAGGAACCACGATTTGGTGTTGTTGAGATGTGTGGATGAAAAAGAAGCTACGCTACTTATGGAAGAGGTCCACGAGGGTACTTTTGGCATGCATGCCGACGGACATGCCATGTCTCGGAAACTCCTACGAGCTGGGTATTATTGGCTAACTATGGAGTCAGATTGTTTCAAATTTGCGAAGAAATGCCATAAGTGCCAGATTTATGCAGATAAGATACATGTACCGCCGTGCCCATTGAATGTTATTGCATCCCCGTGGCCTTTCTCCATGTGGGGCATTGATATGATTGGCAAGATCGAGCCCACTGCATCCAATGGACACCGTTTTATCCTGGTAGATATCGACTACTTCACCAAGTGGGTTGAAGCAGCTTTGTACGCCAATGTGACCAAGCAAGTCGTAGCAAGATTCATAAAGAAGGACATCATTTGTAGATATGGAAATCTCGAGTGAATCATTACTGACAATGGTTCGAATCTGAATAATAAGATGATGAAGGAGTTATGCCAGAACTTTAAGATTGAACATCACAACTCATCTCCCTATCGGCCGGAGATGAACGACACTGTTGAAGCGGCCAACAAGAATATAAAAAAGATAGTGCAAAAGATGGTTGTCACATACAAAGATTGGCATGAGATGTTGCCGTTTGCTCTGCACGGTTATCGTACGACGGTACGCACATCAACCGAGGCAACTCCTTTCTCGTTAGTATATGGTATGGAAGTTGTCCTACCGCTAGAAGTCGAGATTCCTTCTTTAAGAGTTTTGGTCGACGTGAAACTTGATGAGGCAGAATGGATAAAGAATCGTTTGAATCAGCTTAGCCTGATGGATGAAAAGAGGCTAGCATCAATTGCATACGGTCGTTTGTACCAGAGCCAGATGAAGAAAGCTTACGATAAGAAGGTGCGCCCTCGAAGCTTTCAGACAGGCGATCTTGTGTTGAAAAAGATACTCCCACCACAGTCAGATCACAGGGGCAAATTGACTCCCAATTATGAAGGTCCATATGTTGTACGAAAGGTCTTCTCCGGAGGAGCCTTGCTGTTAGCCACCATGGATGGTGAGGATTTCACATCCCCTATGAACGCAGACGCGGTTAAAAAATACTTTGCTTAAAGAGACCCGCTGGACACAAAAAGAAACGTCCAGGCAAAATAGGGCATCCCGGCGAACCAGAAAAAAAGAAAAACGGGTTCGGGCAAAAATTAGGGATAAAAAATGAAAAGATGTAAACCCGCAAAGTCGAAAACCTGAAGAGGCGACTTTGGCAAAAATGGGTATCCCGGTGAATCGAAAAACCAAAAGGGCGGTTCAGGCAAAATTTAGGGATTGAAAAAAGCAAATGGCTGCGGTCCGCGTGTGAACTTCATTGCTTAATGGATTGGGAGAACCTGAGGGCCGTTTTCATCCAAATCAATCTCTTTTAAAGACGAAGCGTCGGGAAAGCGTCAGAGTCAGGCGCGTCATAGAGGGATCAACTCATGGTGTTTGTCTGTGCCATGTTGCCGACATTTTGTACACTTTTGTATATTTCTGTGCATATCTGTATTTGTTGTTGCACAACTTCCTCTTTTCAGGAGTTGCATCCGTTGTAAAGCTTTTCCTATTTACAGGCCATTCATTAATAAACATATACTATTCAATACTTGATCTGTGTGCTTTGTTTTAACTTTTACTGTTTTGTTTGTGAAAACGCCCAATGTTTTGAGAAACATGCACTAACATAAACTTGCAGGCCTTGGCCAATAATTGTTAAAACTTTGAATTAATTGAACAATGTCACGAATGATGATTAAGATGATTCCGTTGTGTAGGATATCTTGTATGTTTGTTCAGTGTTGCAGGGTCGTTACCCTTGAGGGCAAAGAAGTGTGGATGAAGTTCGTCTTATTCCCAGCCTGAGTCTTTCCTCGATCAGCGAAGTTCATATCTCTATCCCCAGTAGAGTTGATATGAAGTTTTAAGCAAGAAGGTAGCGTGTGCGCGTTCCTTTGACAGTCGTTGCACATTTAATCCCCGCAAGGTGCATGTTTGTAGGCACTCCCCAGTGAGTTGTGATTAGATTTTCTCCCCGCAGAGTAATTTGCAGCCTGGTTAGGTTCGTTCCCTGGCGGAGCAATCCCTGATAATTGAAAGGAGTAGTTTCCCCAGCGGATTGGTTCTCTCTTCCTCAGCAGGATAGAAGAATGTTGTCACGTCGGTTTTTTTTCTTTGCCGGAAGCCAGCAAGGGCCGCTTCTCGGCATAAGTCCAGTTATTATTGGCATGAGCAAGTTTGCGCTCTATCCCTGGCAGAATTGTTGATTCCCCAACAGGGTTATTTTGTTATCCCAGCAAGATGGTTTCTGTATCTCTAGCATCCGTTTTGCTGATTCAGTTCCGTTGCATCTGCATGCGAGCATAGCATATACCCAAACGCGTATCATTTCCATTTCGTATGGAGCATTACGCCATTTTCAAACATATGCACGTGAAACATAAGCCAAGTATTTATCTCTTTGTTTCAGATGAATATCACAGGTGATGGGTTTTTGCCCGTGTGATGGCTGAACCCCAAATCATTCCCCAGTGGAGTTTCTCCGTGATTATTATCAGTGGGTGATCTTAACTTTATGTGGATTTTATTGCTCGCTTTTATTTAGCGAAGGTCTGGCGGCGATGTCAGAAGTTTCTGAGGAATATGGTTATCTGACGGTGATGTTGGATGCTTATCAGATTTATGTTTGTTTGGAGGCGATGTCAGAGGTTTATTGTCACTATAGTTGTCTGGCGGCGATGTTAGAGTTCTTTATCCCCACAGGTACTTGACGGCGATGTCAGGTGTTTCTAAGAGTTATGGTTAGCTGGCGGCGATGTCAGATGATCATTGGATTATGGCTGTTGACGGCAATGTCAGGGTTCTCTTACTAGATTTGTGTTGTTACTGGCGGCGATGTCAGGTGTTTTTCCAGTGGCGATGTTGGATGTGTGTTTCTGGCAGTGATGTCAGGTGTTTCTAAGCTTCCAGCGGCAATGTTGGATGTTTGTTTCTGGCGGCGATGTCAGGTGTTTTTTGGTTTTCCAGCGGCGATGTTGGATGTTTGTTTCTGGCGGCGATGTCAGATGATATAGTTTACTAGCGGCGATGTTGGATGTTTGTTACTGGCGGCGATGTCAGGTGCCTTTTGGTTTTCCAGCGGCGATTTTGGACGTTTTTTCTGGCGGCAATGTCAGGTGATGTTCTGTTTTCTGGCGGCGATGTCAGATGTATTGGTTATTGATGGTGATGTCAATAGTTTAATCAACTTTACGATGGTCCGACGGTGATGTCAGACGCTTTATTTTAACTGACGGGGAGGTCAGGTGTATGATGGTGATGTCAAGGGAATTTAATGTGGATAATTGACGGCGAGGTCATGTGCTCTTCAGACTGTGTGTCATTATTGTTTTCTCGGAATCAGTTTTCCAAAGGTTTCACCCCCGGTCGGGGTTTGCAGTTTTATTTCTGCGGTTGGAAAATTTCTGGGTTCTTTGGTATTCAACTGTCTTTTACCTTGATTGCGTGAAAGTTGTTCGCTTTTCATCCATTCAGGTCCAAGTCGTTTGAATAGGGGCAGCTGTTGCACCCCAAAATTTGCCCAACCTTTTCATAACTTGGTTTATGTTTCATTTCATTTCTTTCTAGCATTTGCATTGCATAACATTTTTCATGGAACAGGGGATCAAGTGTTTGTGCATATCAAGAGGAGTCTACTCAGAGGGTTGAGCCTAAGCAAGGGGTGTTACTCAAGTTTGGATGGTCATCAAGTCATCTGGAAGTGGGCATTGGTCCTGCGAAAGAAAGGATGGATGGATGTGGGTCAGCTTCTAACTTGGAGTCCAATTGAAGATCATAAGAGGATTGTGAATTCATGAGTATGGATATAAGATGTTGAGAGATCTCATTGAGTGCTTTGAGAGCCCTTTGGATCTTATTCAAGTTGTTGTGTGAGGTGGAGCAAGCCACAATCGAAGATGTTGCAGCTAGGGTTTTCATCTGGTAAATCCTCAGTCAACTATGAAATTGAAGGAGATTAAAACTTAATTCCAAGTTTCTATGGTCATGGGATTTTGTGTTAAGATACATGAGATATCATTTCAAGTTCAATTCATCAAGAATCAAGAGTGTGAGAAGTTACTAAATTAGGGTTCTTAGGGTAAAATCCCCTATTTAGTGCCTAACTTCAAGACCACCTATCTCACGATACAAGTTGCATCTTAACTTTTGACCAACATGGAACTTGTAGAGCATGTTCTTAGCTTTCTTTTGAGTACTAGAAGTCCTTGATTGGATTTATAGAACTCAAGTTATGATCCAGACAAGTTACAGGTCATCAGATGAATGTGATTTTGGTCAACAAAAGTCAACCAACTTCCAAGCCATTTTTGACCTAGAAGGATGTTTCTCCTAAACTTTTGGCCAACATGAAAGTTGTAGGTATTGATCTTAGCTTTCCAAAAAGTACTAGAAGTCTTTCATCTCATTTGTAGGACTCAAGTTATGAGGCTTGTAAGTCAGGGGTATTTTGGGAAAATGAGATTATAGGTCATAAAATTATAGGTCCATTTCACCAACTTGCACACTTCTAATGAAGATCTTTCCAACATCAAACTTGCTCCAAATGGTGTTATTTGTTTAACCAAGCATTTATATTTTAGGCTTGGAATGAAGAATTGATGTGTGAATTTTCATGGAAGAAAGCTTAAAAGGGCAAAATTGGAATTCATTCATTTCTGATCCTTTTTGTGAAAATAGGTACATATTTTGAGTGCAAATTATATTTTAAGCATATTGGCAATTTTAGAATTTGAGTTTGAGGTGTTTTAGTGAGCCATTTCCAAGTTTACTTCATCATGAAGTTACACAACAAACATCAACCATTGAGATTAAACAAGGGCTAAATCCTAGCCATTCAGATTCCATACACTCCCAGCAAGCAATTTGAAGCATTTTGGAGCCAACTTCAGAGGAACTTCGTGCACATGAGAGAGCTCCAAATTCAATTCCTATGGATTTTCAATTGGGCTCTACAAGCTGTTATTGGGCTTAACTTCTTATCAAGATCCATCACATATAAGATTTTGATCATGAACAAATCATCAGAACTGGAAATTGGAGGCAAATTGCTCAAGAACAACTTTGAAAAATTGGTGAAATTTTGAAATTTGAATTTGGAGATACAAGCCATTTCAAGCCAAATTGTGAATTGCAAAAGCTCTATTGAGGATCATTGAACGATTCTGGTCATTTTTCTGTAAGCTTAAGCTCCAATTGAAGGCTCAGTGGAAGTTCTCCACTAGGTAATTACAAATCAACCTTACACTCTGGATATGCATTGATTCATTGCCATTTTTGCATATTTGAGACGTAGAAATAATGTAGATCATTAATATATAAAACGAACTGGCATTTGTGATGGTTGTTGGTGGATGCTCAAAAATGTTTGGATCTGTTATGGCTTATTCTTGTGGTGTTTTGTTTGTTTGTTGCTTGATCTGTAACCTACATAACCTCTAGATGATGTTTAAACCAAATTGGATGAGTTTTGGTGAACTTTTGATTTTGGTGCACAATCTTGTTTGATTCGGTTTGAGGATTTTACGCATGATAAGTGATTTTTGATGGTGGATCCCACAGCCCTCTGATATGTTGACCAATTAATCATGCGTGCTAGATTGAATTCTATGATGCACTACAGTTGACCGTGCTCCACGTGATTGTCAGATTTTTATTTTAGTTTTGATTTTCTGATTGGGCTTAGTGCACGCTTGCTGTTCGCACTCCCTGATGGGCCCAGTCTCTTGTTTGCACTTTATTTTGTTGCTATCCACACCACATGTGTTTTTTATTTTCTTTTATTTTCTTTTGTTTTTTATTTTATTTTCTATTTTGAATTTAAATCATTAAAAATAGCTCCAGTACTCTAAAAGTTCACCAAAAATATTTTTTATAAACTTTAAGATGTCCTTTACTTTTAGGCTATTTTATTTTATTTTATTGATTTTATTTTCAATTTAAAAAAGAATTAAGTCTTGGAGTGGTTTTAAATGGTTTAAATTGTAACTTTGTTTACTCTTGCATTTGTTTCTCTTCCTCCTTTTTGATCCAATGATTGAAAATTGATCCTCATCTCAATGATGAGTTGATCAGTTTTTTAGGACCATTTTGCCCCTGGTTGTTGACTTTTGGGTTGACTTTTGTGGCTTTTCTTGTTGCCTTTGTTTCTCCCATATCAAAGTGGTACATCTAAATGAATTGTTTCTTTTGATGGTGCTTTGAGGGGATATTTGTCTTGATCTTTTGGCCTCTGGTTGCCAACATGTTTAGCTTCCTTGTGTATTTTATTTGGTATTGTTTTGAGTCTTTTTCCTATTTTTAAGGTGACTTGCAGGTTAGGTCATCTCATAGGACAGCTCACACAAGTGCATGACCTAGTTTGAATTGGAAATGACCTTTATGGATCCAATAAGCTCTCAACTCTTCTTGTTTCACATTTTAGACATGTTGAGCTTGCTGTATGTTCATTTTTAGGTCAAAATTATGTTCATTTCTTGTTGATTGATGCATTTTTTTTGAGCTTTCAACTTGAACTCCTAAGTGGTACGCGCTTGCTTCCTATGTGCTCTTGCTTGCATTTCTTCTTGATTTGGTTTGATATTGCTTTTGAGCTCCCTTCTCTTCATCTCCCTTCTGTCCAATGACCTTGGAGTGTCATTTAATGTAGCTTGGTCCCTCCTTAGGAGGAACTTGAAACTTACCTAAAGTGATGAATCCATGAGGACTTTTTCTTAATATTTTTGTCATTTGTTTGTTTGCTTTTGATGTATCTTTCTTTTTTTGTTTTCTTGCATTTCCATATGCATGCTTGGTTGAGATGAGCTTGTGGTGGCTACTGCCCCACACTGTTTTCCTCCCACTATCATTCTATTTGTGCATTCTATGTGTGCATCCTTTCATTTGCATATGCATTTTTCTTCTTCTTCTTCTTCTTCTTCTTCTTCTTCTTCTTCTTCTTCTTCTTCTTTTGCTTTTCTTTTCCATGCTCCCCATAAGTTCTCTAACCTCTTAAGGTTATGATAGACATTATGGTTCTACACATGCATGATAACATTAGGTAGTTCCCCTTTTCAAACTCAACTTTAAGTCCACTTTGCATGATAACTTTTAGGATTGATTAGTCTCCCATTAGTGTGCCTGCTTCTCTTCTCATCTTCAAACAAGTTTAACATACTTAATAAGGATAATGAATATTGTGCCATGATCCTTATACTTGGGAAATGGTGATTTAGGGGCCACCTCTCAATTGCCTAAAGTGTTTAGTATACTTTCTTAGGACGATATGTGACGCATTCGATCCTAGGTTTTAGACTCTGTTACAACATACATTATAAACACTTAGATTCAAAACACTTCTTCTCTAAAAGACACAAAAACACTTCAAACCTTTTTCACCCTTTGGGGTTCTTAATCAAGAAAATGATTTTCATAAACAAGAGTGTTGTTAACTCTTAGTTCTACCGCAAATGGTAACGCCTAAGTCTCTAATGGTCGAGCTGCACACGCCAACTGCTAGAACTATTTGTTAACCCTACTCGGGCCTAAAACATTTTGAACCAACCTGTGGTCCTTTTTAGCCCGAACTACATTTGCTCTGATCTTTCATACCAGATGAAAGTACGTAGGCACGAGCAATGTCTCGGTGAGCAACCTTCCCCCTTTCTTTACCTGTAGTTAGTCGAACTACGTTGACTCTGACTTTCCCATTGCACGAGGGAGTACGTAGGCACAGAGCGGCGATGCTTTGCCGAGTCACTTCTCTTTTCTTTTTCTTTTGTCCTGAGCCTTTAGCTAGATAGTATCAACACACCCTTTTAGATAGACAAAAATGCGTGGATCCTGTCGAGTACAACAAACGTGAGGGGTGCTAATATCTTCCCCTTGTGTAACCGACTCCCGAATCCAGACATGGTTGCGATGACCTTGTCTTTCCCTTTTTCTTTAGGTTTTTCTGATCGTTTCCTTTCCCTCTCTTTGAGATAAATAACGAAAGTGATGACTCTTATGTTTTTTCGCCGGTGGTTTTTCGCAGTTGCGACAGGGGAGAAAGACTCTGTGGCCAAAGATGCTGAAGAATTTATGCGACTCATCTGCAAAAGTGATTATAAAATTGTGGATCACTTACAACAAACACCTTCGAAGATCTCAATCTTGTCATTATTGTTATGCTCTGAGGTACATAGAAATGCTTTGTTGAGAATTTTGAATACGACTTATGTACCGCAAGAAATTTCTGTTAATTAATTGGAAGGAGTAGTGGCTCATGTTAACGCTGGTAATGGTTTGGGATTTACTGATTTGGATCTAACTCCTGCTTGGAGAAATCACAACCATGCTCTACACATATCCATAGGGTGTATGGGGGTTGTTATGTCTCATGTGTTAGTTGATACGGGATCATCACTCTATGTGTTGCCCAAGAAAGCATTGATGAAGTTGGACACCCAAGGTTTAATCTATACTTCCAGTGATTTGGTGGTGAAAGCTTTTGATGGGACTAGAAGGTCGGTGTTTGGTGAAGTCACATTGCCAATTTAGGTAGGCCCAAAATTTTTTGACGCGGTCTTCTATATCATGGATATCCAGCCTGCTTATAGTTGTTTACTTGGTCGGCCATGGATACATTCTGCTGGGGCAGTTACCTTGACTTTGCACCTGAAACTGAAGTATATGGTGGAGGGGAAGATTGTTACGGTCTGTGGAGAAGAAGATATCATGATCATTCAACTGTCGTCTTTCAAGTACGTAGAAGTGGATGGCGAGATTCATGAGACACTGTGTCATACTTTTGAAGCGATATAGGTTTAGGAAAAGCCTCCTGCTGATAACAAGGTTCCAGAAATTTCAATGTCATCGTTCAAAGAAGCCCGCGCTATTGTAGAATCTGGTTCTTCGCAGAAGTGGGACCAGGTTCTCAGCGTTCCTAACAAGCAAGACAAGTTTGGCCTGGGGTATAGCCCATCTTCTTCTCAGAGTGCTCCGAGGTACAGAGGACCTGTTCAGTTCACCAATGGTGGGGTTATTTTTGATAGGATTAATGTTGTGGGAGATGATGAAGGAGATAGCGACTGCGACATGGATTCTTGGAATCGTCCATGTGTTCCTGGACAGAAGATATGCAATTGGACTGTGGAGGAAATCGTTCAAGTCACTTCTGAAGAGTATTTTTTTTATTATGTGTGGTCCTACGTTCTGCCCAAGACGTAGTGTCTTTCCTTTGTAGGGCCCCTTTAGTTTATGTTCGAACCTTTTTATCAATAATGAAAGGAGTTCTTTTTGCATTCAAATGTTTTGATCCTTGTTTTTCTTCTTATATTTCCAACATTAAAATGGCAATGTGTTTGTGCTTGTTTGCATATAATATTAAGCATAAAACATCAATCATGCAGGTTTCACATTTCAGATACCATCGATTCAGATTCGGCTATGACTCGATATTATTTTGACAATCCTATTTTTCAAAGAAGAGACTGATGAATATTGTGACCTACCTGAAGAACTGGCCTGGCTGTTGAGACGAGGAAAAAGTCATTCTGCCTCATCAAGAGGATGTTGAAATTGTCAATCTGGGCATTGAAGAGGACAGGAAAGAAGTCGGGGTTGAGGCTGCGTTAGAAGATGACATCAAAAGAAGATTGGTTGAAATGCTCCGTGAATATAGAGATGTCTTTGCTTGGTCATATAAAGATATGCTAGGGTTAGATACCGACATAGTGATGCACCATCTACCTCTTTGGGAAGAATGTCTGCCTGTGAAACAAAAGTTGAGAAGAACCTGGCCTGATATGGCAGTCAAGATTAAGGAAGAGGTTCAGAAGCAGTTGGATGCCAGTTTTCTCGCCGTCACAAATTATCCTCCATGGGTCGCTAATAGTGTTTATGTGCCCAAGAATGTTGGAAAGCTCAGGATGTGTGTCGACTATCGAGATCTGAATAGAGCGAGCCCGAAAGATGATTTCCCGCTCCCCCACATTGATGTTTTAGTTGATAATACTGCTCAATATTATGTGTTTTCCTTCATGGATGGCTTCTCTGGGTATAACCAAATCAAAATGGCCCTAGAGAACATGGAGAAAACTACTTTTATCACGCCATGGGGGACCTTTTGCTACAAAGTTATGCCCTTTGGATTGAAAAATGCAGGGGCAACTTATCAGAGGGCAATGGTGACTCTATTTCACTATATGATTCATCATGAGATCAAAGTGTATGTTAATGACATGATTGCGAAGTCGCAGACAGAGGAGGGTTATTTGGTTAATCTGTTGAAGTTGTTTGAAAGGTTAAGGAAATTCAGGTTGAGGTTGAATCCAAACAAGTGCACCTTCGGGGTGAGATCTAGGAAGTTGTTGGGTTTCATCTTCAGAGAAGGAGGAATTAAGGTCGATCCTGCAAAGATAAAAGCTATTCAAGAAATTCCAGAGCCGAGGACGGAGAAAGAAGTCTGTGGTTTCCTTGGAAGACTAAATTAAATTGCGAGATTCATATCTCACCTTACAGCCACTTGTGAGCCTATTTCCAAGCTGTTGAGAAAGGATCAAGCGATTGTTTGGAATGAAAATTGTTAAAATGCTTTTGAAAAGATAAAAGAGTATTTGCAGGAACCTCCGATATTGATGCCTCCAGTTGCACGAAGACCTTTGATTATGTATTTGACAGTTCTTGAGAATTCAATGGGTTGTGTGCTTGGTCAACACGATGAGACGGGTAGAAAAGAGCACGCTATCTACTACTTGAGTAAAAAGTTCACAGAGTGTGAGTCAAGATACTCGATGCTAGAGAAGACATGTTGTGCTCTCGCTTGGGCAGCCAAACGCCTAAGGAAATACATGTTAAATCATACGAACATGTTGATTTCGAAGATGGATCCGATCAAGTATGTTTTTGAAAAGCAGGCACTTTCCGGGAGAATTGCTAGATGGCAGATGGTTCTGACAGAGTACGACACTCAATATGTTTCCCAAAAAGCCATTAAGGGGAGTGTTTTGTCAGAATATCTCATAGAACAACTAATTGAGGATTATCAACCATTGAGGTTTGAGTTTCCCGACGAAGACATAATGTTTTTGAAGATGAAGAACTGTGACAAGCCTCTACTAGACGAAGGTCCCGAAATTGGCTCTCAGTGGAAGATGGTTTTTTATGGTGTTGTCAATTCATATGGTAACGAAATTGGGGCAATCATTACAACTCCTCATGGTTCTCACATACCGTTCATCTTCTGTTTAACGTTTGCCTGCACCAATAATGAAGCTGAATATGAAGCGTGTATCATGGGTATAGAAGAAGCTATTGATTTGAGAATCAAGAATCTTGATGTGTATGGTGATTCAGCTTTAGTCGTCAATCAGATCAAAGGAGAGTGGGAAACCCGTCAACCCAATATGGTGCTATATATGAATTATGCAAGAAGATTGATGCCTTTCTTTGACAGGGTGGAATTTCATCATGTGCCGAGAGCTGAGAATCAGATGGCGGACGCTTTGGCAACATTATCATCAATGTATAAAGTGAATTACTGGAATGAAGCTTCAATGATCACTATCATGCGCCTCGATAGGCCAGCTTTCATATTTGCAGTAGAAGAAGCATCGGATGGGAAGCCTTGGTATTTTGACATTAGAAATTTCCTTAAGAATCAAGAGTATCCGCCTGAGGCATCGAGTAGAGATAAGAAGACTCTGAGGAGGTTGTCGGGAAACTTTTACTTGAACAAGGATGATGTATTGTACAAAAGAAATTTCGACCTGGTTTTTCTACTTTGTATGGATGACGCAAGCTTGTTAATGGAAGAGGTCCACGAAGGTTCTTTCGGTACGCATGCTGGCGGGAATGCAATGTCCAGAAAGTTGTTGAGAGCAGGGTATTAATGGATGACAATGGAATATGATTGTTTTAAGTATGCTAGGAAATGTCATAAGTGTCAAATTTATGTTTACAAAATGCATGTACCATCGAGTCCTCTGAATGTTTTAACGTCTCCTTGGCCCTTTGCAATGTGGGGCATCAGCATGATTGGCAAGATTGAACCAACTGCCTCCAATGGACATCGTTTTATCTTAGTGGAAATCGATTATTTCACCAAGTGGGTAGAGGCAGCTTCCTTCACCAACGTGACCAGGCAAGTAGTTTCTCGCTTTATCAAGAAGGACATCATATGCCGTTATGGAGTTCCAGAACGAATCATTACTGACAATGGTTCGAATTTGAACAATAAGATGATGAAAGAATTTTTCCAGAGTTTCAAGATTGAACACCGCAACTCTTCTCCGTACCGTCCAAAGATGAATAGTGCTGTCGAGGCAGCCAATAATAATATCAAGAAGATTGTACAGAAAATGGTGGTGACTTACAAAGATTGGCACAAGATGTTGCCCTTTGCTTTACATGGCTATCGTACTTCGGTGTATACGTCGACTTGGGAAACCCCTTTCTCATTGGTGTATGGTACGGAAGCGGTTCTACCATTAGAAGTCGAGATTCCTTCCCTGAGGGTATTGGTTGATGTGAAGCTTGATGAAGCAGAATGGGTAAAGGCTAGGTTGAATCAACTTAGTCTGATTGACAAAAAAGATTGGCATCTATTGCTCATGGGCGGTTGTATCAGAGTAGGATGAAGAAGGCATTTGATCAGAAGGTGCGCCCTCGACATTTTCAGACAGGTGACTTAGTGTTGAAGAGGATCCTCCCTCCACAAACGGATCACAAGGGAAAATGGACTCCTAATTATGAAGGCCCATATATAGTAAGGAAAATTTTCTCTGGAAGAGCTTTATTACTATCAACCAAGGACGGTGAAGATTTTACGTCCCTTGTGAACGCGAACATTGTCAAAAAATTCTTTGCTTAAAAGAGACCCACTGGACATAAAAAAGGAAAATCCAGGCAAACATGGGGCATCCCGGCGAACCATAAAAAGAAAAGGTTCGAGAAAAAATTAGGGATAAAAAGAATAATGAATAAACCCGCAAAGTTGAAAACCTGAAAAGGAGACTTTGGCAAAAATGGGTATCCCGGTGGATCGAAAACCCGCAAGGGCGATTCAGAAAAAAGTTAGGGATTTAAAAGCAAATCACTACGGTCTGCGTCTGACCCGTGAGCACAATTGGATTCTTGGGGGACCCGAGGGTTAATAAGTCAGTCTCTTCAGAAAGCGAAACATCGGTGAAGCATCAAAGTCATGCGAGTCATAGTCGAATCGACACATGGTGGTTGTCTGTTTCCACATTGTCGACATTTGTATATCTTTTGCATTTGTACTATTTGCGCAATTTTATCTTTTCAGGAGTTGCATCCGTTGTAATTTTCCTATTTACGGGCCGTTTAGTCAATGAAGTATTTTTCCACATAGAGCTTTCTCTTTTTGTTTTTGCTTTTTATTGTTTTGTTTGTGAAAAGACATCTAATATTTTTGATAAACTATGCATACAAAAACTTTTGGGGCTTTGCTAAGCATGATTAAAACGATGATTTATTTGAATGATGTCATGGACGATGACCGAAATAGCCATTGTTGCATACAAGACATGTTTTTGTTTGTCATTTATAGGATCCGCTCCACCAAGAACTGTTTCCAAGTCAGAAGTACCTCACCAATGGTAGTGCGCACTTATCGCCAGCAGGTTAAGTTTGAGATTATTCCCCGACAACAGGTTCTATGTCATAGACTTTTCTCCCCAAGCAGAGATTAATGCGGATTCCCTCGACATGTAAATTATAAGTGGTAGACATTTGCAGCAGAATCTGATGGTTACTGGTTTTCTCCAAGGTGAAACGTTTGGGATAACTTTCCGATGAATGTTATTCTCAATTCCCAGCAGAAGGGAAGTTGTCCCCAGAAGAGTTCTATTCCAGAAGGCCGTTCAGGGGATATTCCTCGCCAAGTTTGCTCACTGTTTCTCTCAACGTCCTTTGTTGTTGGTACTCCTTAGCATTTTCATTTTACATAGCATCCTCCCAAACGTGTATCATTTCCATTTCGTATGGAGCATTACACCATATTCAAACATACGTATGTGAAGCCTAAGCCAGGTTGTTACTTTTTGTTTCCAGACATCTCTCCAGCAGATAATGGCGTAACTTATGAACCTTTGTGGTACCAGACCCCAGTGTGAATCATCGGTGGATGCTCTCATCTTGTTTTTGCTCCCCAGTCCAGTTTGCTTGTTTAAGTTTCTCTTTCCCCAGTGGAGTTCTCTTTTCCAGGTTGTAAATCAGTTGATTATACTTCCTGTTTATCCCAGATGCTATTCCGACTCTTGGTTGGTAGTCCATCGTTTTGTGGATGTTATCCCAACTTTTGGTTGGTAGTCTTGTTTTTGTTCCCCTGCGGAATTGTTATCCCGACTTTTGGTCGGTAGTCTCTTTTCTTGGTGATCCTAACTTTTGGTTAGTAGCTGTTGTCCCAAATTTTGGTTGGTAAAGTTTCCTTCATTCCCCGTAGAGTCGTTATCCCGACTTTTGGTTGGTAAGCCTCATTTTTGGTTAGGTTCAGATTCAATATATGTTTCAGCGATCCTAACTTTTGGTTAGCAGTTTTGTTCCGACTTTTGGTCTATGATTCCTAACTTTTGGTTAGCAGTTTTTTGTTCCGACTTTTGGTCGATGATTCCTAACTTTTGGTAGCAGATTTTGTTCCGACTTTTGGTCGATGACATTCTTTGGATGATTCTAACTTTTCGTTAGTAGCTTGTTTTTCACAGTTCTTCATATACAATTCCATGGCAATCCTGACTTTTGGTTGGTAGCCCTTATTATCATTTTGATCAGTTACTGTTTCGGTCATCCCAACTCTTGGTTGGTACCCGTCATTTTTAAGTCCACTTTTGGTTGGCAACCTCTTTGATGTACCATCCCGCAGGTTACAAATTTTTAGGTTCTTTTGTATTCAATCGCCTTTTACCTTGAACGTTGAAAGTGGTTGCTTTTCATACTCTCAGGTCCAAGTCGATTGAATAGAGGCAGCTGTAGCACCCCAAAATTTTCCCAACCTTTTCTTCTATCTTGGCTTATGTTTCATAGCATCTTGCATTAGCATTTGTGCATAGCATTGGTTCTAGACAGGGAATCAAGGTGTTATATTTACTACTCAAAGGAGAAGCTTCATGTTCAAAGTTCAAGCAAGGGTACAATTTCAAGTCACGAAGTCATTAGATGAGACATGGTTCAAGAGCTCAATGTACACCTTGAGGGTCCTCTATGGGGGGTCACATAATCATTTGCAAGAACCTCAATCAATGGATAGGGTGTTAGGGTTTCATCTGGTCAACAAAAGTTAACTATGGATTTGAGAGAGCTCAAGGCTTGATTCTTGATCATTGAAGCCATGAGAAGTCATCCTAAGTTATCTAAAATATTATGTTGAAACTAGGTCAAGGAGATTCAAGAGTTCAAGAAGTTGCTAAATTAGGGTTTCAGATGATTCTAAGTGTAAAATCCCCTCTTTTGGTATTTAACTTCAAGGATAATTTTCACTATGATGCAAGGCCTTTCTCACTTTCCATCAAACATGAAACTTGTTCCTCATCTTTCAAGCTTTCTTTTGAATACAAGAACTATTTCATTGGATTCATACATCTCAGGTTTTGATGTTCACAAGTTGGTGTTACAAAATGAAGAGAATTTAGAGGCACTCACGGGTAACTCACTTCCAAGGTATTTTTCACATGGAATCAAGCTTTTCCTCATCATTCAACAAACATGAGAGTTGTTCCTTATAGTCTAAGCTTTCCAAAAAGTGCTAGAACTAATCATTCTCATGTGTGAAGCTCAAGTTATGATCATCCCAAGTCAAGGTTATTTTTTGAAACCTAGTTTTAGGTCATTTCACTTCAAAGACCAAATTCATGAACTTCAAGGCCTCAAATTCAAATTCTTGCCACATGAAACTTGTTTGCCAAGACTTTAACTCCACCATGACTTCAAAATCCATGGCCTTTGATGATTTATGAGACCATTAAACCATGATGAGCATGAAAGCATGAACTTTTGGACCTAATGTGAGTTTCTTCCATTTCAAGTCACCAAATGAGTTTGTTTTTGATTTTTGAATACCATTTCATTATCATGTTATGACCATGCCAATTTTTACCCAAAATGAGCAAACATGAACCCACATTTCAAGTCATTTTGAACTTTCATGCCTTGTGAATAAATTTCCCCAAACACATGATAAGTCCATTACCTCTAATCCAAGTCACCATCATATTTTTCTCACCCCTTATTTGTCTTAAATGCTGACCAAAAAGACTTGGACATCATGCCATAACCCGTGTACACTTCACTTTGGAATGTTTGGCAAATTTGTGAAAGCAAGCAAATCATCCATCATGGGCTTGCAAAAACAACACAAAGCATTTATATTTAAACCATAGAGGAAACCTAACGCGAGGGCATGCGTGGATAGCTGCGAAAAGAGTGAATTCCATAAAAAAATTCACAAGATTTCTCTCTCTTCGAATTCCATTTCTCTCTGGTTTTTCCTTCCATCTATTGCTCATTTCTCAACCACTGAAGCATAAGGAGGAGATTGGAAGCCTTAGATTGAAGCTTGCACTATGTTTGAAGGACCAACGGAGTTCCTCATTTAGGTAACGTTTCACCATATGGAACTCTCATTTTAGGCATGTATTTAAGTTCATTTTGGTTGCATCTGAAGTCCTACCACGTGTAGGAAATGTTTGAGTGTATGAGGTGTCTGTTTATTCCAGTTTCAGTTTGGATGTTGAATTTTCTTGGCTTGATTTCACTATGATAGAGGGACCTTTATGAAAAACCATTAGCATAGTTGGAATTTACGTGAAATTTCCTTTAAAATGGTGCTCAGAGTTTTCATTTTTATCACATTTTTCTGACACCACCAGTGAAGTCATCGGAGAAGACGACCGGAGCTAGGGCTCCAGCGTCTGAGGTCAAAGGCTGAGGTGGTTTGTGACTGGTCTTTGACTTGGCTGGTGTGGCATGTTGACATCTGATGTGTCTTGACACATATATTAATGAAACGGTGCGTTTCATTTTTATTCTGAGTTTTATTTGATTTCTGGATTGGGCTTTGTCTTTTTGCTTTTCGCACACCCTGTTTTAGGCCTATCTATGTGTTTTCAAAGGGAATCAGTTCAGCCAGGATTTGCTACTACACCTCCCTTTCATTTCTTTTTCTCTTTCTTTTTATTTCTTTTCCTTTTTTTGTTTTAATTCCATTTTTAATAGTTTTAATCATTATAAAAATCAACAAAAATTTCTTTCTGATTATTTAACATGTTGAGATATTTTTCAATATTTTTATTTTATTTTTCATTTATTTTTATTATTTTTAATCAATTTATTTTGTGATGTAGTTTTGTGGTTGGTCCTATTGATTTAGGCTTGAAGTTTGACTTCAATTGAATATCCCCTTTGACCAATTTTCCTCTCACACTTGGGTGTTTGATTGAGGATTATTTGAGGGCTGGTTTGAGGTCTTGATGATCACTTCTTGATTGTTTTTCATTTGATTTTATTTGACCCTCGATATATGCTTGACAAGTTGAATACCTTACTTTGTTTGACACAATTTGTGATGCTTTGATGCAATTCTTGCCATGATCTTTTGCACACTAATTTTGGACGGACTTAACTTGAGTTTGGTAATTTATTTGGATTCATTTCTATTTTTAATTAATGCCTCAAAACTTAATTATTTTAACTATGTGCGTGTGTTCATATCTTGACCTAGTTTTGGGATATGATCTTGTGTGATTCCTTAATTGCTTGATAAATCTTGTTGGCTCTCATTGACATGTTTGAGATTCTGATCTTCGTGACTAGAGGTCCATTGAGTGTTGGTTTCACCTCACATGCTGTGGTACCCCAAAATTTGACCAACCATTTCTTGTACTTGGCTTATGTTTTATTTCTTTTTTGCATTTCTGCATATCATATCATTTGTTCTTAAGGCTTGGGATCAAGGTATTTCTATGGCTCAGGATTCTCTTTTAGTTCAAGAGTCTAAACAACAAGCATCAGGGGCTCCGACATTTATTTTGCCTAGCGATCGAGCGGTTGATTTTATTTTATTCAACGGGATAATTTTCAGCTCAGGAGACAACACCCAGGCTACCTCAGACATTCGCACAGTTATGATATTCAAGGGAAAGTTTTAGAGGCTTAACAGGGCTCAGAACGGGTGTAAACGGGCGAATGTGCAAGTTTCCCTCCAAATGGCGCTATTTTTGAAAATTTGTGAGTGGTTAACCAATTAACCAATTTGCACTAGCAAACGGTTAACCGGTTAGCCATAGTAAATTTTGTCCAGTAACGTGCATTTCTAATGATGCCACTTTTGGGGTCTATTTTGATCACTTGTGAATTTGATTTTACACCAGAAGAAAGATCTAGAATCACTTTAAAATTGGATTATCTTTCAAAATCAATTAAATTTCCCTCCAATTTTCCATTCCTAATCCCATTCCAATTTTCATAGCCTCACTCCAAACCATAATTCTACTCCTAACCAAGAGCATAGTAAAGTGAATTTGCTCCAAACCTCACACAACAATCCTCATAATTACATTTCATTTTCAGATTTCACTTTCACTCTTGAAATTTTCTCTCCATTTTTTTACTCACAAAACCTCCATTAGAGCTCTCACTTGAGTTCTTTGATTCTTCATTGGAATCATAGAACTCTAGAGCTAAACCTCCATCATTCATCTCCATTATCTTCAATTCACAATTCGATTTTCGTTTGGATTTGGATCTGACTTTGGGAGCTAATTTGGAAGTGCTTATTTGGATCGTTTTTCCTTGATCTTCATTTCTACAACAAGAAAGCTCTTGGATCTTAAAGAATCTCTGGGTTTCTTGCTTGGATTTGCTCATTTCAAGTGAATCAACACTCACCAAAGCCAATCTCCGCTTTGTAGGTTGGCAATTCTAGAGCTAAATCTGTTTGGAGATTATTTGGATAATCACAATGTAGATCTTCAAGTTTTGATTGATTTTGTTGATTTTGATCTTTGTGGTTTGTGATCTCAATGCTTGATTAAGTTTAATTGATGTTTGATCACTAATTTTTGGTGTTAAATTCGTGCATAATTGATTACATGATCATTTGGATGTTTGCACATGAATTAATTGCTGAAAGTGCTTTTGAATTGCTGTTTTTCTGCTTCTGGTGCAGTGTTAACCAGTTAACCAGTTGCATTACAAAACTGGTTAATTAATTAACCAGTGCAATTTCTAAAATTTTCAAGTGATTAATCGGTTAACCAGTTTGCACTAGTAAAGGATTAACTAGTTAACACTGGACCAGAATGTAATTTTTGGTTGTTTTCAAGCATGTTTTGATTTCTTCCCACCTTTAACCTTCATGTATTCATATGATGCATTTATGTGGGTTATTTTGGACATGTTTCATTGTTCTTGAATGTCTAATGTTGATTCTTCGACACATAATGCTTGGTTTTCGCTTGAATGCATATCATGTTGTTGTTGATGTATGATCATTTGCATTTCCTTGCTTGATCTTAAAGAATTGTATGGTTGAGATGTGCATGTGGTGGTGGTTTCCCCACACTTTTTCCTCCCTCTTTTCTTTGTGTGTGCAGCTTAGGATGACACCATTCTTCTTTGGTGATTGATGGTAATGGTTGTAGGAGCTTGCTTCTCCCATTTCATCTCATCTCTTGTTGACTTGTTTAAGTCACTTGTTTGTGTTTGAGTCTCATTTTATTGTTGAGTCTTTGTTGCATATTTGCATACTTGCATTCCATGTTTGCATCCCTAATTGCATTGACTTGTTTAAGTCACTTTCATCTCTCATTTTCTTTTCATATGTGATTGAATTACTAAGTGTTTACTTGGTCTTTTGCCATGATCCCTAAGGATTCATAGTCCCTCTGTTTAAGATGGGAGTAGGAGAGACATTAGGTGTTCAATCCTTTGCAAGATAACATTAGGATAGATTTCCCCTCTCAATCCCAACTCTAGGAGCATTTTGCATGATAACATTAGGGTTGATATAAGTTTCCCCTTAGAGTTTGTTTCTTCTCTTCTCATCTCATAACATCTTAAGACACATAATAAAGGATAATAAATTTTGTACGCTACGAGCCTTAAGTACTTGAGGAATGATAGTTGGGGGGCCTCCTCTCATACTGTCTAGAGTGTTTAGTGTATGCCCTTTGGGTGATATGCGACGCATTCACTCTCAAGTCATAGTCTTTAGTGCAACATGAGTTACAAACTTAACTTAATTCAGTTCTTGTTTAAAAAAAACAAAACAAAACATTAAAGCTTTTTATCCTTCAGGATTGTTTGAAAATCATTTTCAGAAAGAGTGTGTTAAGTCTTGGTTCTACCGCAAACAGGCATCGTCCCTAACTGCTAGAATGAAGGTTTAACCCTACTCAGTTAAAACACTTGAACCAACCAGTGGTCATGTTAGCCCGAACTATGTTTGCTCTGATTTCTCATACCAGATGAGGATACGTAGGCACAAGACGACGATGTCTTGGCGAGGAACCTTCCCCACCTTCACCCGTAGTTTCCCAAACTACGTTGACTCTGACTTTCCCATTGTACGAGGGAATACATAGGCATAGAGCGGCGATGCTCTATCGAGTCTCTTTTCTTTTCTTTTGTCCTTGTGAGCCAGCCTTTTGATAGATTAACACCCTTTTAGATAGACAACAAGCGTGGATCTCGTTGAGTACAACAGACGTGAGGGGTGCTCATACCTTTCCCTTGCGTAACCGACTCCCGAACCCAAGATTTGGTTGCGATGACCTGTCTTTTCCCTTTTTCGTAGGTTTTCACTGATCGTTTCCTTTCCCTCTCTTTGGGATAAATAACGAACGGTGGCGACTCTTCTGTCTTTGCTGGCCCTTTTTCGCAGTAGCGACAGCTGGCGACTCTGCTGGGGACTTACCCATCCCCTATGCGAGTCAATCCTAGCGCTTGTCTGTTTTTGTTTATAGGTGTATATATGTTGCATTTGTATAGTATCGCATTTGCATTTTATTTTCCGCAATTTATTATCATTGTCATTGTTGTGCTGTTGGGTGGGACTCTTCCATTGAGTGATAAGCTAAAACCCAGACTTGAGAATATCCATAGCATTAAAGTGGAAATTAGTGAGGACATGCACGTTAGGCGTGCACTAGTCCTCATGAAATTCGTGTTCAGACGAGGATTTCTTTGAAGACATCCTATCCTGTGCATTGGTCAGGAGGGGGTGTTGGATCTGGAAACTGTTGACTCTAGAGACCGATCATTTGGGAGTCAGCTAAGTGAGGCCTCCTTGTTTAGCCATGATGCCAAACCAGAAATGGTGAACGTATCATCGTCTTTCGAGAGTCTGTGACGATGACGACCATATAGGACGCCGAACCTTGTCAGATGTTAGGTCTATACCTCGTGAGTGGGAGTGTTATGCAGGAAAATTGACCTTCAACCCACCCGAATTTATTATCAGTACAGACCTTTGATCTCTGATGTTACGAGGTTCTTATACTATGGTCTTTTGATGTTCTGGTACTTTTTCTCTCCGAAGCGAAGCTCTGGTTCAACTTAGTCAGCAGCACAACAATCTTGATCCCCTGTTTGCATGTGCATACTCATTTGCATCCTAACATTTGCATGTATTTGTGTTTCAGGTGCATATTTTCTCCTTGATTCTAGTAATCTAATCGACTGTCATCATGGAGCATGGTCTCAAGAAAGCTGTTATTTACAAGTTCCCGATACCAGATGTAGGACCTTTGGTTAGCCTCATTTATGTGGTTGAGTGTGGAGTTAAGGAGGATTTCAAAAAGGAATATGGGAGGATTTTAAGCCTTGTCTGCAAGATCTCTAAATATGAGTTGGAAGGTATCCACATGTTGTTCCAATTTTATGATCCCCATATGCGTTGTTTCACATTCCCCGGATATGTTTTGTTGCCCACCTTGGAAGAATTTGTTCAGTTGTTGGGAATCCTAGTCTTAGAAGAGATGCCTTTTGTGCATTCTGAAGAGGAGCCTAATTTGACCTAGCTAGCCAATACTCTTCACTTGGGTGTTTCTGAACTAGATGAAAAGATGGTACGGAGGAATAGGGTGCCTGGTTTCCCATTGCCATTCTTAGTAAGTAGGGCTCAACACTTTACAAAGGAAGGATATTGGACTGTCTTTAATGCAGTCTTAGTGCTCTGCAACTATGGGATATTATTGTTCCCCAATATACCTGATTTTGTTGATTTGGATGCATTCCACATCTTTACTTCCAAGAATCTTGTGCCAACTCTTTTAGGCGATGTCAATCATTCTACGCATTACAAGAATGAGAACAAGCGAGGGAAGAATGTCTTTTGTTGTGCACCACTACTTTACAGATGGTTTATTTCGCATATGCCCAAGTTTAGACCTTTTGTTGATACAACTAATACAGTTGGTTGGTTAGAGAGCCTCATGGGCTTTACCTTGGAGGATATTGTGTGGTTAAATAGAGACCTTTAGGGTATGGAGATTGTTTACAGCTGTGGAGATTTTCCCAATGTTCCTTTGATTGGAAGAAAAGGTGGCATTAATTACAACCCAGCTCTTGCCGTTAGAAAATTTGGCTATGCTTTAAGAGAACCCCCGAAGGAGGAGGAAGTACCGGAATCTATGTATTTCACAGGATTAGCTGATGCCGTTACTCTGACTAGTTTGCAATAGGCTTGGAATAGCATTCATCGGAGAGGAAAGTTTTATTTGGGAAAAAGAGATTGCAGAGCTTATGGACCGTATATTGAATGGATCCAAGAAAGGGTTGAGAGGTTGTTGCTACCATTTCCAGTCAGGAGCCTTTATATCCCCTGGTAATTGAAGAACCAACAACAATTGACATCCAGAAGTACAATCAATTGTAGGCTGAAAAGGAAGAACTACGTAGGGTGAATGAAGAGTTGGAGAAGGAGATCATTCAACTTAGAATTGAGAAGAATCAAGCCACTCATTTGTCCAAGAAGCAGACAGATACTCTGAACAAGATGGGGAGAGAACTAACTGAAGAAATCCGCGTCAGAGAGCGTCTTGGTCAAGACATGAGAAGCTTGGGTAATACCCTGAAAAGGAAGAAAAAAGATTTAGAGAAAGCACATCTGGAAATATCAAAGTTCAACGCTCAATGGGATGCTATCTTGACTAACAACAAAGAAAGAGAAGATGAACTTCATCGGCAAGTTGACAGGTTAAAGACTCAGTTTCGATTCAAAAGTGGAAAAGATCCAAGTGAATCCTCTCGTCGATACGATAGCGACCACAAACTCCGAGAAGCTCTTGCAGCATTAGAAGAGTACAAGTTGAGAGCAGACCTAAAGAAGCCTAGACTTGAGGATGCATTCCGGGAGGATGCTTGGGAAGACTATGTTCAAAGCTTGCAAGCTACCATCAGCATGAGGGAGTTACTTATTCAGGAGTTAATTGCCCGACCCAGTCATCCTAATACAAATGAGTTATTGGAAGAGTTCTAGACTCGCTGCCATACTTGATGCAGTTCCTTCTTTTTGTATTTGTTTGTTATCTTTTATTTCGACCATCCCCAGGATTGTTGGATGAGGTCGCATTGACTTTGTTGTATTTTCTAGATGATGAACTGTATGTTGATACTCTATTTCTCATTTTATCTCTGAGAGGATTTTCGCAGTTTCATCTGCTGGCTCTCCGTTCACTTTTTGTTTCCGTGGAACTAGAATCAAGGGGAAAATTTCCCTGAACCATATTTACATGTCTGCATTTTGCATCATTTTTTTCATATTGCATTGCATATGTTCTAGGTTTTGTTTACCTCACTTCTTTGGTTTTCTCAGCTTTGTTTCAGGATTGAAGATTGAACAATTCACCGCTATTCAACTAGGGGAAATCAACAAAAGGCAATGAATTAAATTCAGCTTAAGCTACAAGAGTTTTGAGACCGCATGGTGCAATTGATGGACCTGATGCAAGGGGTTGCTAACGGTCAGGAACAGTTGAGGACGCTGGTTGAACCTTTGATTGCGAGGGTTGATGGAAGTGGAGTTCTCCATGGTGGGTATATTGTTGTACCTCCCCCAGTTGACAATAGTACTCCACATGCAAACGACATCCCCGATAGTAGTTATTCCTCCGGGAGGACGTAATCAGAATGAAGTTCATATTCCAGGTGCAGCGGGCGCTGTACATGGTAATGTTGGTCCTCAATGGGAGGAGGACGGACAAGATGACGTCTTTTCTATGGGATACCTTGGTGTGGGTTTGCAGTTTGATGCAGACAAGAGGTTCCGAATGATAGAAGAGAAGATGAAGAACTTTGAAAATCATAATTCTCTTGGTATTGACATGTCCAACTTGGGGCTGATCCCAGGTCTGAAGATCCCTCCATAATTCAAAGTTCCAGACTTTGACAAATACAAAGGGATGACCTGTCCCAGGGTACACCTCAGGTCATACTACAAAAAAATGTCTGCATACTCTGATGACGAGAAGTTGCTGATGCACTTCTTTCAGGATAGCTTGTCTGGCCCATCCTTGGAGAGGTACACGGGCTTGGAGCTAACCAGTACTAGAAGCTGGAGAGACCTTGTAGAGGCCTTCGTTCGACAATATCAATACAATAGTGATTCGGCACCCAACCGTGTACAGTTGCAAAATCTGTCGTAGCGGAGTAATGAGGGATTTAAAGAATACACGCAAATGTGGCGTGAGTTGGCTGCAAGGGTTCAACCTCTTATGGTGGAGAGAGAACTCACTATTATGTTTGTAGCTACATTTCCTAGGGTGTACTATGAAAAGCTGATAGGGAATATGTCTGGTAGCTTCTCATATTTAATTATCACTGGCGAAAGAGTCGAGAATGGTATTTGTTGCACCCCCAAAATTTGCCCAACATTTCTTTACCTAGCTTGTGTTTCATTGCATTCATATTAGAATTATAATTTGCATTTCATTGACATGTATGCAGGAGATCAAGAGGTATGACTACCAACAAAGGGCTACACAAGGCTATAAACCTAGCTAAGAGGCTTATCCAAGTGTTCAAGGGTTGATATCCTTATCAGAGAAGTTAAAAGATCTTCAGAGAGAGGGTTGAAGCCCAGGGTGTATATCTCCTAAATTGAGGGTTGTGGGAAGATCATATGCTGATGTTGAAGCCATAAAGTTGGACCTAGAGCATTGAGAGAGCTCTTAAGAAGTGTTGAAGATCATTTTGAAGCGTAGACAGGTCATTATGTGAAAGATAAGGAGCTACTACCCAAGATTGGTACAACTAGGGTTTCATTTGGTCAACCCTAGGATAACTGATGATTTGAAGAAGGTTGAGACCTAATTCAAGATCCATGTGATCATGGATTGATGTGTTGAGATGTCTAAGGGATGATTCCAAGGTCAACTTATCATGGATCAAGAGTGTGAGGAGTTCCTAAGCTAGGGTTGCTATGCTTGATAGTGTAAAATCCCTTGGTTTAGTGCCTAACTTCAAGACCACATACCTGAAGATGGGATTTTCATCTCACCTTGACCCTAACATGATTGCTGTATAGCCTGATCTTAGCTTTAATTTGAGTACTATAAGTCCTTGATAGGGTTTATAGAACTCAAGTTATGAGCCAGACAACTTACAGGTCATCTGAGACATGTGAATTTGGAGCTTGAAAGTCAACCAACTTGCATGACACTTTTGCCCTAGAAGGATGATTCCTATGAACTTTTGGTCAACATGAATGTTGTTCCTTATTTTCTTAGCTTTCTAGAAAGTACTAGAAGTCCATGATTGGATTTGTAGAACTCAAGTTACAAGCTTTGCAAGATAAGGGTATTTTGGGAATTTGGAATTACAGGTCATTTTTGGTTATGGGTCAATTTCACCAACTTAGGCACCTCAAATGAAGATTTTTTCAACTTGAAAGTTGTTCAAAATGGTGTTTTTAGTCCAGCCATGATCCAAACATCCATTGATATGGATTGAATAGGGAGGTGTATGAAGAAATTTGGAGAAAAGATCATTAAAAGGCATTAATGAAGGGAAAATTCAAAATAAATCACAATGGTTCAAAACTTCACAAATTGGTGCATTTTCTGATTGGGAATGACATTTAGAAGAGATTGGCAATTTTACATTTTTGGTTTGAAGCTTAATTCATGGACTTTGCTTAGGTTACTTAGAATTGAAGTAACATAACAAATCTTGACCATTGGATCAAACCAAGCTTGCAATCTAATCCATTCATCTTCACCAAGGGTTATGCAAGTCATTTGAGTGGAGAATGAGCTGAAACAGAGCCAGATTGCATGACTGCCATGGTTGTTCATTGGAGGAAAATGAAATTTTGGATCAAGCAAATTGGGCCATGATTGGGCCATGTTAGGATCCAAATGCATTCTATTTAAGGTCATGATGGTGTTCAGATCATTTTTTGGAGATCATTTGGAGCAAAAACGGTTATTGCAGTTAGAACTTTGGAGCTTTCGAGCAAGAGGTGATTTTGGAGTTTGAGGAAGATTCAAGAGTT
The DNA here is from genome assembly GCA_963859935.3 of Lathyrus sativus. Classification (NCBI taxonomy): domain Eukaryota; kingdom Viridiplantae; phylum Streptophyta; class Magnoliopsida; order Fabales; family Fabaceae; genus Lathyrus; species Lathyrus sativus. Next base: position 239,520,121 of record OZ012740.1, on the reverse strand, counting down.
TCTGAGCATCAAGAATCGTCCAAGATTATTCTATGAAGCAATCTGCAGCATTTGAGGTAAAGATTTGCACGTGAGAACCACCAATTTCAAGCTTCAGAACAGGTTTTTATTTTTCACCATTGCTCTAGTTTTAGGCATGTTTAGACTGAAATTGGCATGTGGTTAGGTTGTAGTGATGACGTAGATCATTTTAGGATCATAATTGTGAAGTTTAGAGATGATTTAGGTTATGGCGCCATTTCTATTTGGATTGATATCTGGCTGTTCGTGGAGAGTTAATGGAAATTAGGTGGCGGTTTTTGATCCTTGAGAGGTGAGGAACATTTCTGTGTAATCAATTTGGAGTTTCATGATGATTATGGAATTGAGGAATTTTCTGTTCCTCTTCGTGTTTGGAGATTTGTGAAGAATTAATAAAAATGGAGGTTGTCTTTGTGCTCAGTGTGAAGAGACGAGGCGAACGGTGTAATTTTCATGAAGTTTGGTGGAACTTTGATTTCTGGTGTTGGTGTGCTCGCCGGAGAAGATGGTGGAGCTCTTCTCCGGCCACCGTGGAATAATTTCCCTCTTGGATCAGTTTGAATTGAGGACGATGAGGGAGAACCATTGGATCCTTCTGAATCTATTGACCTGGTCACAACATCCAACGCGTGAGGTTTAGTTGAACTAGGGTTGGCAGAGGTGGCAACGTGTGAGTCTCAGGATCAGAATACTTTTATAAGGGACGGATAGGATTAGGGAGTACCATGGACTGAAGTCAACCATACCTCGTGAGATCCCTGGGCAAAACGCACAGCTTCATTAATTAGGTGGCACGCGCATAACTGTTGGATGTATTGACTAGTAATTAGATCTAGTGGTCCTAATATTTTCTGATGCTTTTGATTTCTTTAATTAATTTTATATTTTCTTTTAATTGTTTTTTCATGTTTAATTCATTTTAAATAGTTTTAATGATCAGAAAAATACGAAAAAAATATGTGGTTGATCCTTGTTGAATCTCTGATTTTTCCATGCCTTTGGATTTTATTTTGATGTTGTTTTCAATTTAATGTCCATTTTTCTATTTTTAATAAATGATTAAAAATGCACAATATGACTAGTTTGATTGCTGATTTTATTTCTAGCTCATGATTTAGAATTTGATGTTGAAACCTTGCATGCTTGTTATAGACTCCTTGATAGGATTATGTGATTTTTGTTGTGATTTTTAGATGATTCTAAACAGGAGTTTGAGATAGATGTTTAGGAGCATTCCTTGATGGATCCCCTTTAGCGCACTCTTTGGATTTTGATTTCATTTGAACCTTTAGGATTAGGTTTGACCCCTGGTTTTTGTACCATAGATACTTAACCCATGTAGGATAATGTAGGATTTTCCTTGAGATTTGTAGGATTGATTTTCTATTAGTTCCCCATTTTACAAGTTGCTTATAGTTTAGGTGACCCTAACTTGGATAACTTCATAGATTAACCTTGTAAATGACCAGTAGATGATTCTAAGTATCATATCCTTTCTTGATAGAATAGTAATTAGGTAGACACCTCATTAGAACATTGTTGAAGCCTTGATAGAGCTTTTGATTCCCCTAGCTTAGGTGATCCTTGTAGCTAGTCTGTACGGTTTCTTAGAAGTTGTTGTGTTGCCTTCTTTCCCCTATGTGTTTTCTTCCTTGGGCTTTGCCCTACCCTCTTTCTCCAAGTCTTGAAGAGGATCCCTCCTGGGAGAGCCTAATCCTTCCCTTGGTTGGATTTTGTGCATTCCTCAGGAGGTTGAGCCTTGAATTGACATTCCCCGGTATAGTACATCCCTTTGGTTTGTACTATCTTTCTCTTTCAAGTCTTAATGAGGAGCCCTCCTGGGAGAGCCTAATCCTTCCTTTGGTTGGATTATGTGCATTCCTTAGGAGGTTGAGCCTTGGATTGACATTCTTGGCATGGTATATTCCCTTGGTTTATATACTGTCATCCATCTCAAAGTCCTTTTCTTAGGATCCCTCTTGGGAGAGCCTAATCCTTCCCTTGGTTGGATTTTGTGCATTCCTCAACAGGTTGAGCCTGAGATGGACACCATGTGTTGATACACTATAATCAGTTACCCTTAGATTGATATCTAGGACCAATACCCAGTTTTATGTCCTATTGACATAGGATCCCTCTTGGGAGAGCCTAATCCTTCCCTTGGTTGGATTTTGTGCATTCCTCAAGAGGTTGAGCCCATGATGGACTCTGGTGTTGATACACCTCCAACCTGATGTAGCCTGGGATGATTTCCCTGTTGCTCATTTTGGTTTCCCTCCCTTGTTTTAATTGCTTGATGCATTAGAATAGGTTCATGTTTAGAATATTTTAAGCTAGGAGCATGACTGCTTAGAGGTTGAGTGGGTCTCCCGCTTCTTGTTTGTATTAAGGGTTGAGGTGATCCTCCCCTTGCTTGTGTGTTGTTTTTCTCTTTATCTATGTGTTTGCATTAGAGGTTGAGTCTATCTCTCTCTGCTTGTCTGTTTTTGACTGTTTTCTTTGCTTGATTGCCTAGAGGTTGAGTGAATCTCCCTCTGCTTGTATTGCTGCATTGCATTTGCATCTTTACTGTTTTCTTCTGTTTATCTATTTAGCTGATGCTTTGTCTGTTTCTGTATCCCACTGGCATGATCCCTTAGGACTCTCGCTTGCTTTGATAAGGAAGTCATGATCAGACTTTAGGTTAAAACCTATGCATGATAACGTCTAGGAGTTCCCTGTTTCAAACCTCAACCATAGGATGAATCCTTGGCATGACAACATTAGGGCTTGACAGTTTCCCCTTAGAGTTCATTCTCTTCTCTCTCTAAAAACAACAGTAAAAAAACATAATAAAGGCAAGTTAATACAAGCGTGTTACGAGCCTTAAGCTACTTGGGTAATGATAATTGAGCGGTCTCCTCTCAATCGTCTAGAGTGTTTAGTATACGTCCTTTGGACGATATGCGACGCATTTTTTCCCAGGTCATAGTCTTTAGTGTTGTACAGACTACAAACAACCATAGAAAACACTTCTTCCGTAAAAGACAGAAAACAAACTTCAAACCTTTTTGCCCTGTGGGCCCATAATTTAAAGGAAAATTTTTTTTAAGAAAAGAGTGTCGTTAACTCTTAGTTCTACCGCAAACGGTAACGCACGAGTCTCTGACGAGCAAGCTGCACACACCAAATTGGTGGAACTGTTTGTTAACCCTACTCGGAAAAATAGATGAATCTGAGTCCCCGTAATTCGTATTATCCCGAACTACGTAAGCACTGATCTCTCATATCTATTAAGAGTACGTAGGCACAATACTGATGTATTGGCGATCCGCCTTCCCCTGTCCGTTACCCGTAGTTAGCCGAACTACGTTGACTCTGATTTCTCATTCTCTGATGAGAATACGTAGGCATAAAGTGTGATGCTTTTCCGAGTCATTTTCTTTTCTTTTCAGACCAGCCTTGATAGGTAGATAGTAAAACCAACCCGTCAGATAAACACAACAAGCGTGGATCCCATCGAGTACGATGGACGTGGGGGGTGCTAATACCTTCCCCTTGCGTAACCGACTCTCGAACCCAGACATGGTTGCGATGACCTTGTCTTATACCTATTCGTCAAGTTTTCTTGATCGTTTCCTTTCCCGTTCTGAGGGATAAATAACGAAAGATGGCGACTTTTCTGTTTTGCCGGCACCTTATTTACGCGGTAGCGACAACTGGCGACTCTGATGGGGACTTTGGTTCCCTATGCGAGTCAATCCTAGCGTTTGCGTGTTTACTTGTTGGGTTGTATTTATTTATCTCATTTTACCTTCCGCATTTTATTTTCAGTATGATATGATTATCTGTGTTGTTGTGGGAGGGGGCATTCTGATGAGTGATAAGCTAGACACAGGCTTAAGAGCTACATAGTATTAGAGTGGATTAGTGGTGGACGTGCTTGCTTTGCTTACATCAGTTTCCATGTAATCTACACTCAGACGAGGTTCTCTTTGATGACTTCCTATCGGTCCTTTGGACTCGAGGGGATTTTGGATCTGAGGATTGTCGACTCTAGGGACCGATCATTTGTGACCCAGCTAAGTGAGGCCTCTTCAGGGAGTGATGATGCCAAACTAGAAATGGTGAACGTATCATCATTTCGTGAAAGTCTGTGACGTTGGGGAACGCATAGGATGCCGAACCTTTTCCGTGATTAGGTACATACCTGTGAGCAGGGTCGGGTTATTGCAGGGAACCTTTACCTTCAGACAACTTGGTTTTCTTGACAGTGAATCAGTATTGTGGGTATCAGAGGGTTCTTATCATCAGAGATATGTTTGTTCTTGACAAAGCAGAGTTGTGGTCCTTCTCCTCAACAACACAGTCATCTTGATCTCCTGTTGCATGATTGCATTTTGCATTGTTTGCATCCTCATTTGCATATCATTAACGTGTGTCTGTGTTGCAGGTGCATATTTCTCCCCTGGTTCTAGTGATCTTAATCCTCATGGCTGATATGGCATCTCTGAAGAAGACTGTGGCTTACAAGCTACTAACACCTGACATCCGAGAGTTACGAGCTTTGATTTCTTTGGCTGATAAGACAGTGATGGAGAATTTCAGAAAGAGTTATGGAAGACTTCTGGGTATTGTGTGTAAGCTTTCTATGTACGAGTTAAACGGCCTCTACGCTCTTCTGCAGTTTTACGACCCGCAACTTGGATGCTTTGTTTTTCCAGACTATGCCCTAGCTCCGACCTTGGAGGAGTATTCTGACTTGTTGGGGGTACCTTTATTGAATCAGATGCCTTATTACTGTATTGATGGTGAACCTGACTTGGGTAAGTTGACTACCGCTCTTCATGTAGATGATTCAGAATTGAAAGGGATGGTGTTTAGAAAGATTGAAGTTTATGGTTTCTCTTTGCCTTTCCTGATGGAAAAGGCTCGAAAGTTTGCCAAGAAGGGTCGCTGGGATGTATTCAGTGCCTTCTTAGCCCTTTGCATTTATGGGATCGTGTTATTCCCAAGTCATCCGACTTCATAGGTATGTATGCCTGCCACATATTTGCCTCCGGGAATCCAGTGCCCACTCTCCTTGGAGACGTCTACCATTCAGTTCACAGCAAGAATGAAAATAGAAAGGGGAAGAATGTGACATGTTGTGCTCCTTTACTGTATAAGTGGTTTGCTAGCCATCTTCCTAAGACGGGTCCATTCATTAATTCTGCTGAGTCTTCACCCTGGTCTGCACGTTTGATGGGTTTGTCTGCTGACAATATCATCTGGTTTGATAGAGATCTACTGGGTAAAGAGATTATGCATAGTTGCAGTGGCTTTCCTAACACCCCCCTAGTCGGAAGGAATGGATGTAACAATTACAATCCCTCTTTGCTGGTACGACAATTTGGGTATGCACTAAGAGGTCCTCCTGAAGAGGAAGAGATACAGGAATCTCTGTATCTCACAGGGTTGCTTGAAGGTGACACTTTGGCTAAGGTAGAGAATGCTTGGAGCAAAATTCACCGAAAAGGAAAATTTTTGCTAGGAAAAAGCAACAACAAGGCCTTTGATCCATATGTGGCCTGGGTCCGAGAAAGAGCCGCAAAGTTTCTAATGCCATTTCCTGCAGTGGAACCATTGTATCCTCCCGTGTACAAAGAGCCTACCACAGTTGATATTCAAAAATTCAACCAGGTACTCCGAGAGAAAGAAGAGCTACGAAAAGCCAACGAAGAGTTGGAGAAAGAGATCGCCCAACTCCGAAGAGAGAAAAAAGAAGCCGTATACACCTGCAAGAAGCAGACAGAGCTGATCAATCACTTGGGCGCTAATCTGACCAAGGAGACTAATTCTAGAGAACATCTTGGGTTAGACCTGAAGGCAGTGCATGGCGTGTTGACCACCAAAAAGAAGGAGCTGGATAGGGTGTACCGGAAGTTATCCAAGTATGAGATGTTGTGGAGCAACACCCTAGCCAAGTACAAAGAGCAAGAGGAAAAGCTGAAGCAGCGAGTAGCCGAGCTAGAAGTCCAAATTGAAATCAAGGACAAGAAAATAGAGGCTGAAGCCTCACTTCGACGAGACATCCAGTATAGATTGGTTGAGACCAAGGCGAATCTACAAGACTATTAAATCCAAGCTGATGCTAAGAAGAGTAGAGTGGAGAACCGTTCTGAAGAAGGTGTTTATGGGGGCGTTGCCGAGAACCTCCCAGATACCATTAGGAAGAGGGATCTGTTGATCCAGGGTCTGCTCGCCCTGCCTGATCATCCCGCTACAAAGAAGTTGTTAGAAGATTTTCGTGCTCGTGGCCGCACTTGATCTCTTTGTATTTCTTTGTACCTTTTATGAATTGATATCCTGATCACCACCAGGCCTGTTGGTTGGGGTCATGCCTTGTTGCTTCAGTTGTATGTGATTACAGTTGTACGCTGCCCGTGCGGGTTTTTCAGATAAATATATGAGGATTTATTTCCATGATTGGATCATTTGCATGACAGGTGCCTTGCCATTTTTCTAACCCTTTGTGTATGCAGGTTTCCAGGATTGAACGAAGACAGATCCACCGATACTCGACCAGAGCGAATCAAGCTAGAGCAATGGAACAAGTCCAGACCGACATCCAAGAGCTCAGAGAGAGGATGGACCGCTTCATGGAACTCATGCAAGTGGTCGCTAACGACCAAGACCAGCTCAGAACTCTGGTGCAACCGCTGATCTCAAGGGTTGACAGCAACAACGTGCTTCATGGTGGGAACACTCCAAATCCTCCACTTGTTGAGACCCTTCAGGGTGGCATCCCTGTGACTGGAGGGAATGGAAGTGGTAACGGCAATGTTGTCACTAACATCGAACCTAATGGGAATACGAGTGGTGTCAGAATGGTAACTTTGAAGCCAATGGCAATGCTGGTATAGGCCATGGCAACACTGGAGGAACTGGTAATGCGGGGAACGCTGGGGCCGGTAATCTGTATGGTATTGATAATGCTGGGTTTGCTGTTGGTAATGGCCATCAACCATGGCAAGAGGACCGTCAAGAGGACTTGTTCTCGCAGAAGGGAGCTGAGGGCGAATTGAATTCTGAAGCTCGTTTAAGGTTCAAGGCCCTCGAGGACAAAATGAAGAGTTTTGAGAACTTGAATACTATGGGTGTTGACATGACCAAACTGGGACTGATTTCAGATTTCAAGGTGCCTCCCAAGTTTAAGGTCCCCGACTTTGAGAAGTATAAGGGCACCACTTGCCCCCGTGTCCATCTGAGGTCATACTACCGAAAGATGTCTGCACATTCTGAAGATGAGAAGCTGCTGATGCACTTCTTCCGGGACAGCCTGTCAGGCCCCTCGTTGGAGTGGTATATGGGTTTGGAACCCACCAGTGTATGTACATGGAAAGACCTTGCTGAAGCATTTGTACGCCATTATCAGTATAACAGTGATCTGGCTCCCAACCGGGTTCAACTGCAGAACTTGTCTCAGAAGAACAACAAAGTATTTAAAGAGTACGCCCAGAGATGGCGTGAACTGGCAGCGAGAGTTCAGCCGCCGATGGTTGAACGAGAACTTGTTGAGATGTTCGTAGCTACTCTTCTAGGGGTTTATTATGAGAAACTGGTCAGTGGTATGTCGAGAAGCTTCTCCGATCTCATCATCACTAGAGAACATGTAGAAAATGGCATCAAACTCGGGAAGATCCAGGGTGTAGATGTATCCTCAGCTGGAGGAGGAAAGAAACCTTACAGTGGTAAGAGGCGTGAAGGTGAGGCGAGCTCAGTGTCTAATGCTCGAGGAAAAGGTAAGGGCCAGCACCACCATGTCGCTAGCATTACTATTCATGCTGTTCAGCAACCTCAGCAGCAGCAGCAGCCGAACCAGCAAGGGTACCGGAGGTACCAGAACAAAACACCTCTATCAAATCGTCATCTTGAGACACCACCTATGTCATATGGTCAGCTTTTGCAGACATTTCTTCAGTTGCAGCTAGTTCAGAAGAGAACTTTGGCTCCCTTGACAAGGACACTTCCACCGGGCTACGATGCGAATGCAAGATGTGAGTTTCATTTTGGGGCACCTGGCCACTCGATTGATAACTGTAAGGCATTCAAGCACAAGGTGCAAGATATGGTTGACGCCAAAATAATCAACTTTTCTGATAATGTTCTGAATGTCACAAAAAAACCTATGCCTAACCATGGGGGAGATGGGGTTAATGCCATCATCGAAGAAGAAGATTCGGACTTATTGACTGATGTCAAGGACCTGAAAACACCACTTGGGTTCGTTAAAGCCAAGCTGATGAAGAAAGGTATTTTTCCGGGTGGTGGAAAGTTATGTATGGATTGTGCGAATCATTCAGATGGCTGTTATCAGTTGGTAGCAGGGATTCAGAGTCTAATGATCGAAGGAATTCTGCAGTTTAGTCGGAGGGCTGAGAACAGGTCAGGGGAAGTAATGTTGAAGCAGAAGGATGAGGTTGCCACTATCACCATCCCTCATAAAACAATTACCATCTCTGCATCGACACCACCTACGATCACCATCACGAAGGCTGGGCCTATACCATTCGAGAGCACTAATGTTGTTCCATGGCGCTATGGGGCATATGTCTATTGCAATGGACAAAAATTAGAGTTGGAGCCATCTGGGCAATCTATTGACAACTTAGTGGGAACTGGGGGAATAACGCGCAGCGGTAGAGTGTTCGCTCCACCAGGGATTGGGGTTGACAAAACTGACAAACCGGAGAAAGTTGATAGAGGAAAAGGTAAGGTCGTTGAGGAAACCTCCCGTGAGGTAGAAAAAGACCTGCTTGTGAAAGAAGCCGAAGAATTTATGAGACTGATCAAGAAAAGTGATTATAAGATCGTTGATCATCTTCATCAGACGCCGTCTAAGATCTCCATTCTGAATATGTTGTTGTGTTCTGAGGCACATCGCAACGCCCTGCTGAAGGTTCTGAATGCAGCATATGTACCACAAGAGATCTCCGTCAACCAGTTAGAGGGAGTAGTTGCTCACGTGAATGCTGGGAATGGATTAGAGTTTACTGACCTAGAGCTGACGCCGAAGGGAAGAAACCACAATAGCGCCTTGCATATCTCGATAGAATGTCGAGGAATAGTTATGTTCCATGTGTTGGTGGACACGGGATCATCTCTGAATGTTCTCCCAAAGAAATCCCTGATGAGATTGGATACGAGAGGGCTGATTTGTACACCCAGTGATCTGGTTGTAAAAGCGTTTGATGGAACTAAGCGTCACGTCTTTGGAGAGGTAACTCTACCCATTCAAGTTGGGCCAGAAACCTTTGACGCGGTTTTCTATATCATGGATATCATGCCTGCTTATAGCTGTCTATTGGGCCGACCATGGATCCATTCTGCGGGCGCAGTGACTTTCACATTGCACCAGAAGCTGAAGTATGCTGTGGGGGGCATCATTGTGACTGTCTGTGGTGAAGAGGACATAATGGTGAGCCATTTGTCATCTTTCAAATATGTAGAGGTGGATGGCGAGATCCACGAAACTTTGTGCCAGGCGTTTGAAGCTGTTAAAGTCAAGGATGTGACTCCAGTGACGGTTGAGAAACCCGAGATGACTCTCTCTTCCTTCAAGGAAGCTCAAGTTGTCGTTCAAGCTGGCTCTGCCCCAGGCTGGGGGCAAGTTCTGGAAATCCCTAACAAGCAGGACAAGTTTGGGTTAGGGTATTCTCCTTCTGCTGATGCTTCCTCCTCTCGCAGTGCGGCGTGCGTCAAAGGGACGATTCAGTTTACAAAAGGTGGGGTGATATTTGAGAATGTCAACACCGTGTCTGAAGACGACGAAGATAGTGATTGCAACCTGGACTCCTGGATTCAGCCGAGCAAACCAGGCCAGAGCCTCAACAACTGGTCCGTCCAGGATATCATCCAAGTGATGCACAAAGAGTAATGCTTTGTCTCTTCCAATTATTGTACAACCTTATGCTCTACCCGGGGCATAACAATTTTATTTTTAGGGCCTTGATAGCTTATGCATGTACATATTATCAATAAATCAAAGGGCGTTTTCTTTGCATTCAAATTTTGTGATCTCTGTTATTCCTGTTTTTATCTTTTGTTTTGAAAAACAATAAAATGGCAATACAATTTGTGCTAACCTGCATATCCTTGTTTTAAGATTAACCCTTGTTATTGCAGGATTCACATCACAGATGACATCGACTCTGAACCTTCTATGACTCACTTCGACTTTGATTGCCCGATATATCAAGCTGAAGAAGAGATTGATGAAGACGAAGACCTTCCCAAAGAGTTGGCCCATTTGTTGAAACAAGAAGAGAAGGTCATTCTGCCTCACGAGGAAGAGATTGAGATTGTGAATCTGGGTTCTGAAGAACTTGTCAGGAATGTCAGGATAGGGGCTGCGTTACAGAGCGATGTCAAGCAGAGATTGGTCGAGATGCTTCGAGAGTATAGTGACATCTTTGCTTGGTCGTATGAAGATATGCCCGGACTCGACACTGATATAGTGGTCCATCATCTACCACTACGAGAATATTGTCCTCCCGTTAAGCAGAAGCTTAGAAGGACACGACCAGATATGGCCGTTATGATCAAAGAAGAAGTGCAAAAGTAGCTGGTTGCTGGCTTTTTAGCGGTCACTATTTACCCTCCGTGGGTCGCCAACATAGTGCCTGTACCGAAGAAGGACGGTAAGGTGCGGATGTGCATTGATTATCGGGATTTGAATAGGGCGAGCCCTAAAGATGATTTCCCACTCCCTCATATTGATGTGTTGGTCGACAATACAACTCAGTTTTCTGTGTTTTTGTTCATGGACTGTAACACCCCCTTCTATACCCCCAAATAAATGCATATACAAATTTATTAGAGTGAAAATTTTAGAATAAGGTATAAAGGAAAAATGTCACAATTTCACCAATGAAACACTTGAACATTTGCTTCATAAAATATGTAACATTTTCATGGTTTAGAAATCACATTTCAACATTTAAATTTAAGCGGAAGATAAAATCATTTAATCATTTCAAAATATTAATTCACATACAGATAAGATATCCAGATTTATACATCATGTCAGGTAATTACAAAACCATATCAGCTGATACATCACAATGTATCACAAAAGAATAACTATACTAGTCTAACTACCCGGTGTTACATATCAGAGCAGCCGACTCAAAAGAATGAAGATAACTTCACAAAAAAACTCCAGCATCCTAATCTGCAATGCCTCGTAGAGCATTATAAAATAGCAGAAGGGTGAGAAATATAACCATAATAATCAAAGCATAAGATTATATATATATAGGTAATCATATAATTAACCTCCATATTTCTCACCACAATTCACCCTCTTAGTCATATATATTTACCACACATATATAGACAACATGAATATTCATAAAGCATTCCCACATCATGCATACACTCACATTTCGACAATCTTATTATTCACACATAAGCATCTCTTCATGCATATGTCATATATCAATGTGACTCAACAACTCAATGCAACTCATGCAATGCGGTACCGACTCTCGTTATCATTTTTCAGTTTTTACATTAAATCGGGTCCACTCTTCTAGACCGATAACAACAAAGGCCCGTCCTCTAAGCCTTCAAACCCACTCTTCTAGGTTTGGGACAAGTCACTAGTCTCCACGAAACTAGCAAGCATTGCCTCTTGACTAAATGATGCATATGCAATCGAAAATCAAATGCACTTAAGACCGAGATCTTAATCTCATGCATTTCAATAATTCATCTCTTCAAGAATTACAACATGATTGCACACACAACATATTCATAACAATTCAAGGTATTCACATTAATACCATTAACGTAATTCACAAGTCATGCACACATATCCACAATGTTCTCATGCATACTTATCACACAATTGCATACAACATTAGGCATTCACAATTTATCAGACAATGCACACATAACCTCTATTATGTTCTCATGCATTTCCAATCAATACAAACAATATACACAACTCAAAACCTAGGATTCACGCCCGAAGGCTACCCACAGCATATCATAATATTACATAAACTATGTGATTAATCAAGCAATAAACCATAGTCGAACCACACAATCAACCTATGGATAAATCTCAAATAAAACATCAACCTGTCATACTCGCTACTCCTTCGCTAAGCGAACTCCTAGCGAGCATTCGCGACCTGTTCGCCTAGCGAACGTGCTAGCGAATCTCAACAGAAGTTACTGACTTCATTCGCTACCTGCTCGCTACAACGAGCTTCCCAGCGAATCATTCGCTATCTCTTCACTACACTTTCGCTACCAGCGAACACACCAAAAATCCATTATGTCCAAGTCTGGGACCATTCGCTACTTGTTCGCTGAGCGAGCTCCTAGCGAGCATTCGCGACCTGCTCGCCTAGCGAGCTGCTAGCGAGTGTCTGCGTATTTTGTTTTTCACTTACTGTTATCCAACTCAACCAACTCCAAAAACTCCAATCTCACCAATCCAATTCCAATACTCTTAGTCTAACATTTCTAGACTATTCTACATCATCTATTTCAGATTTTAACCGATTAAATTGAGTTCTACCGATTATTCCAACTTTTGCCCTAAATGGAAAAGGATGGAAACTACACCAAAACCTCAACCCAACATATATAACATCATGCAATGATCAAATAGAAACATTTCTCACCCTTACCTCGATTAAACGGAGCTTTGATGTTGGTTCTTGATGATTTTCCACTTTCCTCTTCTTCTCCTCTCTTTCTCTTCTTCTTTCTTTCCAAATGTTTCTCTCTAACTTTCTATTCTTTTCCTTCTCTATTATATATTTCCTTTATTTTCCTTCCTTCCAATTTCCTTCTCAATTCTCTATTAATTCCAATTAATAAAAATTAATTTCCAACATTAATAAAAATCCCACTAAATCAATTAATTACTATAATTAATTATTTAATGAAATTTGGGCTGTTACAACCCTCCCCCACTTTAGGAATTTTCGTCCTCGAAAATGCTACCTGGTTCAAACAGTTCTGGATAAGACTTCCTCATTTGGCTCTCTAGTTCCCAAGTCACATTTCCACCAACCGGTCCTCCCCAAGCGACCTTCACCAAAGAAATCTCCTTGCCTCGAAGTTGCTTCAATTTCCGATCCTCTATCCGCATAGGTGATGTCTCAACAGTCAAGTTATCTCTCACCTGCACATCATCTAATTAGACTACGTGAGACGGATCCGCAATGTATTTCCTCAACTGAGATACATGGAATACGTCATGAAGATTAGCAAGCGACGGTGGTAAAGCCACACGATAGGCCACTTCTCCTATCCTCTGCAAAATCTGATAAGGATCAATGAAACGCGGCGACAACTTGCGTGACTTCGATGCCCTACCAACACCTGTCATCGGAGTGACTCGAAGAAACACTTGAATCTCCCTCTTGAAATTCAAGTGCCTTCCTCCTCTTGTCATAATAACTCTTCTGACGACTCTGAGCAACTCTCATCTTCTCTTGAATCATCTTGATCTTATCAGTAGTCTGTTGAACTAACTCGGGTTCAACAACAGAACTCTCTCCGGACTCAAACCAACACAATGGGGTCCTACACCGCCTACCATACAACGCCTCAAATGGTGCCATACCGATACTTGAATGAAAACTGTTGTTGTAGGTAAACTCAATCAAAGGCAAGTAACTATCCCAAGCTCCTCCTTTTTCCAATACACAAGCTCTCAAAAGATCTTCAAGCGACTGAATCGTCCTCTCCGTCTGACCATCTGTCTGAGGATGATAAGCTGAACTCAAATGCAACTTAGTACCCAAAGCACTCTGCAAGCTCTCCCAAAATCTCGAAGTGAACCTCGGATCTCTATCCGAAACAATAATCGACGGAATACCATGCAAACACACAATCCTCTCAATATACAATTTAGCCAACTTCTCCAACGGGTAATCCACACGCATAGGGATAAAGTGAGCAGATTTAGTCAATCTATCCACAATAACCCAAATAGCCTCAAAATTACTCGGCGTCCTCGGCAAACCCGATACAAAATCCATGGAGATACTATCCCATTTCCACTCAGGAATAAACAACGGCTTCATCAAACCCGATGGCTTCTGATGCTCAATCTTTGACTTCTGGGAAGTCAAACAAGAATACACAAATTCCGCAATATCCTTCTTCATACTAGGCCACCAAAACACTTTCCTCAAATCCTGATACATCTTAGTAGCACCCGGATGAATACTCAATTCGCTACGATGTCCTTCCTCAAGGATACTCTTTTTAAGCTCCACAACATTCGGAACACAAACTCGATCCCGACATCTCATAATCCCATTCTCATCAATCCGAAAATCACCACCTTGGCCTTGGTTGATTAAAGTCAACCAATCAACTAAACTCAAATCCGATTTCTGTCCTTCTCGAATTTCATCCAAAATACCACTTGTAAGCTTTAACATACCCAACTTAAATCCAAAAAAAGTTCTCTCACATACTAAACTCAAATCCTGAAATTGCTCGACCAATTCCAACTCTTTCACCATCAACACCGACATATGCAATGATTTCCGACTCAATGCATCTGCTACTACATTCGCTTTACCCGGATGGTAATTCAAACCAAAATCATAATCCTTCAAAAGTTCAAGCCATCTTCTTTGTCTTGCATTCAATTCCTTTTGATCAAAAAGATATTTCAAACTCTTGTGGTCACTAAACAATTCAAATCTTGCACCAAACAGATAATGCCTCCAAAGTTTCAACACGAACACAACGACGGCCAACTCTAAGTCATGCGTCGGATAATTCTTCTCATGCACTTTGAGTTTCCTCGAAGCATAAGCCACAACTTGATTATTCTGCATCAACACACCTCCCAAGCCCATTAAAGAAGCATCACAATACACAACGAACGGTTCTTCCGGATTTGGCAAAATCAAAACAGGGGTTGTCGTCAACCTTCGCTTAAGTTCTTGGAAACTCGCTTCACACTTGGCATCCCAAACAAAAGCTTGACCCTTCCTAGTCAACTGCGTCAACGGCAACGATAACTTAGCGAATCCTTCAATAAACTTCCGATAATAACCGGCTAAACCAAGGAAACTTCTAATCTCAAAAACTGACTTCGGAGTCTCCCATTGCGATACCGCTTCAACCTTCGATGGATCAACCGCAATACCATTACTCGAAATTACATGACCAAGGAAACTAACTTCCTTCAACCAAAACTCACACTTAGAAAGCTTTGCAAACAACTGCTTCTCTCTCAACACAGATAACACAATCTTCAGATGCTCGGCATGCTCTTCTTCGCTCTTCGAATAAACCAAGATGTTGTCGATAAACACAACCACAAACTTATCCAAATAAGGATGGAAAATCCTATTCATGTACTCCATAAATACACCTTGTGCATTAGTCACGCCAAATGGCATTACATAATACTCATAGTGTCCATACCTCGTTCTAAAAGCAGTCTTCTGAATATCCTCAGCTTTCACGCGAATCTGATGATACCCAGATCTCAAATCAATCTTGCTGAACACACTTATACCAACCAACTGATCCATTAGATCATCAATCCTCGGGAGTGGATACTTGTTCTTAATAGTCACCTTGTTCAACTGTCTGTAATCCACACAGAGCCTCATAGAACCCTCTTTCTTCTTAACCAACAACACCGGTGCACCCCACGGCGACACACTCGGACGAATAAACCTCTTTTCAAGCAAATCCTCAAGTTGACTCTTCAACTCTTTCAATTCTGATGCCGACATACGATAAGGAGCCATCGATATCGGACTAGTTCCAGGAATCAAATCTATTGAAAACTCCACTTCTCGCTCCGGTGGTAAATCCTTTATCTCTTCAGGGAAAACTTCCGGAAAATCTCTAACAATTGGTAAAGCACCAATCTCTTCACTTCCACCAATTCTCAAAGTTGCCATAAGCATAAATACCTTAGCTCCATCTTGCACTGATTCTTTCACTTGTCTCGCTGTCATAAACAAATCTCTTGCAACGTCCGATTCCGGAAAAATAACCGTCTTGTCAAAACAGTTAATATATACCCGGTTGAATTCCAACCAATTCATCCCAAGGATGACATCGAGTTGGTCTAGGTGAAGACACACTAAATCAATTCCAAAATCTTTACCGAAGATACTCAACGGACAATTCAAATAAACATACGGTGTAGTTACCGAACCCATAGCAGGAGTATCAATAACCATACCGCCACCAATCACAGACAACTCAAGATTCAACCTTCTAACACAATCCAAAGAAATAAAAGAATGCGTAGCTCTGGTATCAATTATAGCGATCAAAGGTGTACCATTAATGAAGCACGTACCTCTGATCAAGCGATCGTCACTAGCAGTCTCAGATCCAGATAGAGCGAACACTTTTCCGCTCCCTTGTTTCTTCTTCGGCTTATCGCATTTGGTACTAATGTGTCCTTGCTCGCCACAGTTGTAGCAAGTCACATTTGCACCGCTTCTGCATTCAAGAGCTTTGTGGCCTGGCTTGCCACACTTAAAACACTTCTGTTCCACACTCTGGCACTCAGGAGCACGATGCCCCGCTTCACCATAATTGTAACATCTCACTGGAGTAGAAACTCCCCCACTTGGCTTCTTACCGAAACCAACCCTTTGTTTTATCAGCAGGAGTCGCGTAAGGTTTCCCTCGGAAGTGGCCCTTTCCGTTCTTATCACTTAGGCTCTTGTAGTGGCTAGATCGAGCCCTACTATCCTCATCGTAAATCCTACTCTTGTTTACCAACTCCAAAAATCGCTGGATTTCCTGGTAACCAATAGCTTGCTTGATCTCAGGTCTCAAGCCATTCAAAAATTTGAGACACTTAGATCTCTCGGCATTAGCAGTGTTGTAGTGAGGACAAAACTTGATCAACTCCTCAAATTTTTCCGCATACTCAGCTACCGTTGAATTACCTTGCTTCAGCTCAAGGAATTCAATCTCTTTCTTTCCGCGCACATCTTCTGGAAAATACTTCTCCAGAAATGTCTATCTAAAAAGATCCCAGGTGATCACAATATCATCCTCTTCAAATCTTTGGCGAGTATTACCCCACCAGTCTTCGGCTTCCTCTTCGAGCATGTGAGCCCCAAACTGCACCTTTTGTGCATCTGAGCAATTCATAACTCGAAAAATCTTCTCGATAGCTTTCAACCAAATTTGTGCTTTGTCAGGCTCGTGGGTTCCCTTGAACATCGGGGGATTATTCCTTTGGAACCTTCCCAAAGCACGAAATTCATCATCAGCATTATTCCCCACATTCGCATTGGCCGGAGGATTCTGCCCAATCGCTCCCGCCAACCTTGTCAAAGCTTCTGCGATCGCTTCATCGTTCCTCCCTACAACCATCTTACTAATTCCAACAACAGAACCACATAAGAACAACCAATATTGATGATGCAACACACGCATATCAATAACACACAGGGAAAAACACTCTAACAACTTAGCCGGACGGACCGACCTGCTCTGATACCACTGTTATAACACCCCCTTATATACCCCCAAATAAATGCATATACAAATTTATCAGAGTGAAAATTTTAGAATAAGGTATAAAGGAAAAATGTCACAATTTCACCAATGAAACACTTTAACATTTGCTCCATAAAATATGTAACATTTTCATGGTTTAGAAATCACATTTCAACATTTAAATTTAAGCGGAAGATAAAATCATTTAATCATTTCCAAAATATTAATTCACATACAGATAAGATATCCAGATTGATACATCATGTCAGGTAATTACAAAACCACATCAGCTGATACATCACAATGTATCACAAAAGAATAACTATACTAGTCTAACTACCCGGTGTTACATATCAGAGCAGCCGACTCAAAAGAATGAAGATAACTTCACAAAAAAACTCCAGCATCCTAATCTGCAATGCCTCGTAGAGCATTATAAAACAGCAGAAGGGTGAGAAATATAACCATAATAATCAAAGCATAAGATTATATATATAGGTAATCATATAATTCAACTCCATATTTCTCACCATAATTCACCCTCTTAGTCATATATATTTACCACACATATATAGACAACATGAATATTCACAAAGCATTCTCACATCATGCATACACTCACATTTCCACAATCTTATTATTCACACATAAGCATTTCTTCATGCATATGTCATATATCAATGTGACTCAACAACTCAATGCAACTCATGCAATGCGGTACCGACTCTCGTTATCATTTTTCGGTTTTTACATTAAACCGGGTCCACTCTTCTAGAACGATAACCCGTTATCATTTTTCGGTTTTTACATTAAACCGGGTCCACCCTTCTAGACCGATAACAACAAAGGCCCGTCCTCTAAGCCTTCAAACCCACTCTTCTAGGTTTGGGACAAGTCACTAGTCTCCACGAAACTAGCAAGCATTGCCTCTTGACTAAATGATGCATATGCAATCGAAAATCAAATGCACTTAAGAGCGACATCTTAATCTCATGCATTCCAATAATTCATCTCTTCAAGAATTACAACATGATTTCACACACAACATATTCGTAATAATTCAAGGTATTCACATTAATACCATTAACGTAATTCACAAGTCATGCACACATATCCACAATGTTCTCATGCATACTTATCACACAATTGCATACAACATTAGGCATTCACAATTTATCAGACAACGCACACATAACCTATATTATGTTCTCATGCATTTCCAATCAATACAAATAATATACACATCTCAAAACCTAGGATTCACGCCCGAAGGCTACCCACAGCATATCATAATAGTACATAAACTATGCGATTAATCAAGCAATAAACCATAGTCGAACCACACAATAAACCTATGGATAAATCTCAAATAAAACATCAACCTGTCATACTCGGTACTCCTTCTCTAAGCGAACTCCTAGTGAGCATTCGCGGCCTGTTCGCCTAGCGAACGTGCTAGCGAATCTCAACAGAAGTTACTGACTTCATTCGCTACATGCTCGCTACAGCGAGCTTCCCAGCGAATCGTTCGCTATCTCTTCGCTACACTTTCGCTACCAGCGAACACACCAAAAATCCATTATGTCCAAGTCTGGGACCATTCGCTACTTGTTCGCTGAGCGAGCTCCTAGCGAGCATTCGCGACCTGCTCGCCTAGCGAGCTGCTAGCGAGTGTCTGCGTATTTTGTTTTTCACTTACTGTTATCCAACTCAACCAACTCCAAAAACTCCAATCTCACCAATCCAATTCCAATACTCTTAGTCTAACATTTCTAGACTATTCTACATCATCTATTTCAGATTTTAACCGATTAAATTGAGTTCTACCGATTATTCCAACTTTTGCCCTAAATGGAAAAGGATGGAAACTACACCAAAACCTCAACCCAACATATATAACATCATGCATTGATCAAATAGAAACATTTCTCACCCTTACCTCGATTAATCAAAGCTTTGATGTTGGTTCTTGATGATTTTCCACTTTCCTCTTCTTCTCCTCTCTTTCTCTTCTTCTTTCTTTCCAAATGTTTCTCTCTAACTTTCTTTTCTTTTCCTTCTCTATTATATATTTCCTTTATTTTCCTTCCTTCCAATTTCCTTCTCAATTCTCTATTAATTCCAATTAATAAAAATTAATTTCCAACATTAATAAAAATCCCACTAAATCAATTAATTACTATAATTAATTATTTAATGAAAACAACGTAATCAGATCAAGATGGCGCCGTAAAACATGGAGAAAACATGGAGAAAACATGGAGAAAACAACGTTTTTTACCCCTTGGGGGACGTTCTGCTACAAGGTAATGCCTTTCAGTCTGAAGAACGCAGGGGAACCTTATCAGCGAGCGATGGTCACTTTGTTTCATGACATGATTCACCATGAGATTGAAGTCTATGTTAATGACATGATTGCGAAGTTCCAAACGGAGGAGGGACATCTGGTCAATTTGTTGAAGCTTTTTGAGAGGCTTAGGAAGTTCAGGTTGAGGCTGAATCCTAACAAGTGTACTTTCGGAGTACGGTCTGGAAAACTACTGGGGTTTATTCTGACTGAAAGAGACATTGAGGTTGATCCTACTAAGATAAAAGCAATACAAGATATGCCAGCGCCAAAGACTGAAAAAGATGTTCGTGGTTTCCTAGGCAGAATAAACTACATTGCAAGCTTTATATCTCAGCTCACGGCCACGTGTGAACCGATGTTCAAACTATTAAAGAAAGATCAGGCGATTATCTGGAACGAGGATTGCCAGAAGGCATTTGATAAGATAAAACAGTATCTGCAGGAACCTCCGATCTTGATACCCCCAGTGGCTGGAAGACTCTTAATCATGTACTTGACAGTTCTTGAGAATAGCATGGGTTACGTTCTCGGTCAGCACGACGAGACTGGCAGAAAGGAGCATGCCATTTATTACTTAAGTAAAAAGTTCACAGATTGTGAGTCCCGTTACTCAATGCTGGAAAAAACGTGTTGCGCACTCGCGTGGGCTGCCAAACGTTTACGATAGTATATGCTCAATCACACAACCATGCTAATTTTGAAGATGGATCCGATCAAGTACGTCTTCGAGAAGCAAGCGCTTTTAGGCAGGATTGTCAGACGGCAAATGGTGTTAACGGAGCATGACATTCAGTATGTCTCCCAAAAGGCCATCAAGGGAAGCGTATTGTCTGAATACCTTGCCGAACAGCCTATCGAAGATTATCAGCCGATGAAATTTGAATTCCCTGATGAGGATATCATGTTTCTCAAGGTGAAATATTGTGATGAACTGTTGCCCGACGAGGGGCCAGATAGGAAGTCCCAGTGGAAATTGATATTTGACGGGGCGATTAATTCGTACGAAAGTGGTATTGGGGCGATCATCACGACTCCCTAGGGATCCCACATCCCGTTTACTGCCAGATTGACTTTTCCAGTCACCAACAATGAAGCAGAATACGAAGCATGAATCATGGGTTTGGAAGAAGCTATTGATTTGAGAATCAAAAACCTGGATGTATACGGTGACTCGGCACTTGTTATTAACCAAATTAAAGGGGAGTGAGAGACTCGTCAGTCGAATTTGGTCCCGTACATGAATTATGCCAGAAGGCTACTTTCGTTCTTTGATCGAGTGGAACTCCGTCATGTGCCTAGAGTAGAAAATCAGATGGCTGATGCCTTAGCCACGTTGGCTTCGATGTACAAAGTCAATTTTTGGAATGAAGCCCCAAGAATTGTCATTTCTCGTCTTGATAGACCTACATTCGTCTTTGCAATTGAGGAAGCCTCCGATGACAAGCCGTGGTTCCACGATATCCATACTTTCCTTATGACTAAGGAGTATCCTGCGGGAGCGTCAACCCAGGATAAGAAGACTCTGAGGAGGCTGTCTGGAAATTTATATCTCAATCCTGATGGAGTTCTGTATAAGAGAAACGATGATCCCGTGCTACTTAGATATGTAGATGAGAAAGAAGCTAGTCTGCTTATGGAAGAAGTCCATGAAGGCACATTTGGTACGCACGACGGTGGACATGCCATGACTAGAAAGATCCTACGAGCAGGATACTACTGGCTGACGATGGAGTCGGATTGCTTCAAATTCGCGAAGAAATATCATAAATGCCAAATTTATGCTATTAAAATTCATGTGCCGCTGTGCCCATTGAATGTCATGTCATCCCCGTGGCCGTTCTCCATGTGGGGCATTGACATGATAGGCAAGATCGAGCCCACTGCATCTAACAGTCACCGCTTCATTCTGGTAGCCATCGACTACTTCACCAAGTGGGTGGAGGCAGCCTCGTATGCTAACGTGACCAAGAAGGTGGTGGCTAGATTCATAAAGAAGGACATCATCTGTCGATACGGAGTTCCCGAGCGAATCATTACTGATAATGGTTCGAATCTGAATAACAAGATGATGAACGAGTAATGCCAGAGCTTCAAGATTGAACATTACAACTTGTCGCCTTACCGACCGAAGATCAATGGTGCGGTTGAAGCGGCCAACAAAAACATTAAAAAGATAGTACAAAAGATGGTTGTGACCTACAAAGATTGGCATGAGATGTTGCCATTTGCATTGCACGGTTATCGTACGACGGTACGCAAATCAACCGGGGCAACTCCCTTCTCACTAGTGTACGGTATGGAAGTTGTCCTGCCGTTGGAAGTTGAGATTCCTTCTTTGCGAGTTTTGGTTGACGTGAAACTCGATGAGGCATAATGGATTAAGAACCGATTAAACCAACTCAGCCTGAAGTGATGAGAAGAGATTAACAACGATTGCATATGGTCGTCTGTACCAGAGCCAAATGAAGAAAGCTTATGATAAGAAGGTGCGTCCTAGAAGCTTTCAGACGGGTGATCTCGTCCTGAAGAAGATTCTTCCGCCACACTCCGATCACAAGGGCAAGTGGACTCCTAACTACAAAGGTTCGTATGTCGTCAGCAAGGTCTTCTCGGGAGGAGCCTTGTTGTTATCCATGATGGATGGAGAAGATTTTGCATCCCCTGTGAACGCAGACGCAGTTAAAAAATACTTTGCTTAAAGAATGACCTGCTGGAAAGAAAAAAATAATATCCAGGCAAAAATGGGGCATCCCGGTAAACCATAAAAAAGGAAAAAGGTTCGAGCAAAAATTAGGGATATAAATGAAAAAATATACACCCGCAAAGTCGAAAACCTGGAAGGGTGGCTTTGGCAAAAAAGGATACCCCGGTGAATCGAAAACCCGAAAGGGCGGCTCAGGAAAAAGTTAGGGATTTAAAAAAGCAAATGACTGCGTTCCACGTATAGACTTTCACTGTTTAGTGGTTTGGAAGACCTGAGGGCCGTTTATCCGAATCAATCTCTTCTGAAGCTGAAGCGTCGGAGAAGTATCTAAGTCGAGTGGGTCATAGAGGGATCAACTCATGGTGTTCGTCTACGCTGCATTACCGACATTTGTATATACTAATGTATATTTATGTTATTATGCTTGCGCAGCTTCCTCATTTCAGGAGCTTGCATCTGTTGTAAAACATTTTTCCCATTCAGGGGCTCGTTATCAATAAATGTATACTATTCAGTATTTATGTGTGTTTGTTTAGCTTTTATCTATTTTATTTGCGAAAAAGAACGCCCGATGTTTTTGATAAAATGCGCATACATAAACTTGCTGGCCTAGGCCGATAATTGTTGAAACATTGAATTACCTGAACATTGTCATAGGATGATAACTTTGAGAAGTCCCTTTGAGAAGGGTATCTTGTCTGTTTGTTCGTGTTGTTGCAGGGACGTCACCCTTCAGGCAGTACGCCAAATTTTTTCCAAGCAGGATGATTCCTTCTTCCCCAGCGAGTGCAGCAGTGTTTCCCCACGGAGTCTGAACGGGGGATTGTGAGCATTGATATGTCTTCCCAAGCAGAGATAGATTCTCCCCAGCCAGATGCATCCTAAGCAGGATCGTCATTTCCCCAGCTGAGTCATAAGCTGAAGTGTATACTCGTTCCCAGCAGTGGGTCGATGTGCAGTTTTCTCGTAGAAGACTATTCGCAAGTGTTCAGCTTTCGATAATTCAGACTGAAGTCTCCAACGGAATTGAGATTCCCCGCAGAGTTGTATTCTCCCTGGCAGGTAGGAGTGATTCCAGCGTCTGGTTGCCTATCCTCATCCAAGTTTGCAGTACCCCAAGAGAGCCGAGTCCTTGGAAGTCGTTCAGGCCATGATTGGTTTTCCCCAGTAGAGTGTTGAATAGTTGATGTTATATTTCCCCATAAGAGTCCGTATCTCCAGGTAAATTTTAGTCGTGAAGGCCGTGCAATTTATTTCTGCGATTGACATCATTTTTCCTCAACAGTTTGTGGTTTGTATACCTAGTGGGGTGAGTGCAGGTTCTCGGAGAACTTCGTTCCCCTGTAGCAGTCGTTTGGAGTTCGTATCCCCAGGATTAGCCTAATTGAGATTGATGTGACTTCTGCTCCTCGGCAGGATGATTCCTCCTCTCCACCAGAGTGGTTCTGTCTCCTTGACAGGAGGATTTTCCCTTCAGCATTTATTTTGCTGATGGGTTGGTAGCATTTTGCATGATTGCATAGAATCTATCCTAAACGCGTAGCATTTCCACCGTGTGGAGCATTACGCCATTGTCAAACATATGCATATGAAACATGAGTTAGGTCGTTACTGTTCTTGTTTTGCAGGTGTTCCTCAGCAAAGTTGTGTACTCGAGATGATTCTTGAATTCCTCAGCAAAGCTCTTCGCTTAAGATGATTCTTAAAAACCCCAGTGAAGTCGCCAAAGGTGTTCACTCAGCATGATTCTTGAGCCCCTCAGAAGAGTTGTTTGTTCAAGATGATTCTTGGAGTTCCCGGCGAAGTTATTTGTTTGAGATGATTCTTGAATTCCTCAGCAGAGTTTATTCATCCAGGATGATTCCTGAATCCCTGAAGCAGAGTTACTTGATAGTTCTCCAGAATCCCCAGCGGAGATGCGTCATCCCCAGCAGGTTTTAAACAGAGAAATTGAAATTTCCATTGAGGACTTACTGATGAAGTCCGACTGCGATGTTGAAGCAATTCCCTCAACTGACGCAGAGTGCCTGACGGCTAAAGATAGATATCCTTACTTGGTTCATGATTGACTGAGGGTCCTATTTCCGACTTACTGACGAAGTCCGACTGACGCCCGAGAATTTCTTTGAATGCCCGATGGCATAATTGTAGAGATTGTCATAAGTTCCTAATGACCTGATGAGTCCCGAGGAATTCTTCTGCTGCCGTGCCGCAGAATGCCTGACGACAATGTCAGCTATATGTCTCTAGTTACCGTGTAACCAGTGAGCCCTTGATGACTTGAGGAAGAAGCTGCGGCGAAATCTGATGATCATCGTGATGGAGATTTGGGCCAGTTGCCGTGCAACTGCCATTTCAGACTTCAAAGATTGTCTTACCAATCAAAGTATCGTTTACTTGTGCGGTTGGCAAAGTTCCGGTTACCGTGTGACCGATTCCCCAGCCAAGTTGCCGTGTCATTTTCAATTTTGAAGATGTTCCTACCAATCAGAGTATCGTTTACCTGTACGGTTGGCAAATCACCAGTTACCGTGTAACCGGCGATCCCTTGATGACTTGAGGACGTAGATGATCATCTTGACGGAGATTTGAGATTAAACCCTTCACCAGTTACCGTGTAATCGGCGATCCCTTGATGATTCGAGGACGAAGATCTACATTGAAATCATACAAAATCATCTTGACGGAGGTTCAGATCAGTATTTCTCTAGCTAGTTGCCGTGCAACTACTATTTCAGTTTCCGAAGATTTGTCACCATCAGAGTACCGTGTACTTGTGCAGTTGGCAAATTTCCGGGTTTTTTGGTATTCAACCATCTTTTACCTTGATTGTCTGAGAGCCGTTCGCTTCTCACCCAGTCAGGTCCAAGTCGTTTGAATAGGGGCAACTGTTGCACCCCCAAAATTTGCCCAACATTTCTTTACCTAGCTTGTGTTTCATTGCATTCATATTAGCATTATCATTTGCATTTCATTGACATGTATGCAGGAGATCAAGAGGTATGACTACCAACAAAGGGCTACACAAGGCTATGAAGCTAGCTAAGAGGCTTATCCAAGTGTTCAAGGGTTGCTATCCTTATCATAGAAGTTAAAAGATCCTCAAAGAGAGGGTTGAAGCCAAGGGTGTATATCTCCTAAATTGAGGGTTGTGGGAAGATCATCTGCTGATGTTGAAGCCATAAAGTTGGATCTAGAGCATTGAGAGAGCTATTAAGAAGTGTTGAAGATCATTTTGAAGCCTAGACAGGTCATTATGTGAAGGATAAGGAGCTACTACCCAAGACTGGTACAACTAGGGTTTCATCTGGTCAACCCTAGGATAACTGATGATTTAAAGAAGGTTGATACCTAATTCAAGAGCCATGTGATCATGGATTGATGTGTTGAGATGTCTAAGGGATGATTCCAAGGTCAACTTATCATGGATCAAGAGTGTGAGGAGTTCCTAAGCTAGGGTTGCTATGCTTGACAATGTAAAATCCCCTAGTTTAGTGCCTAACTTCAAGACCACATAACTCAAGATAGGATTTTCATCTCACCTTGACCCCAACATGATTGTTGTAGAGCACGATCTTAGCTTTAATTTGAGTACTAGAAGTCCTTGATAGGGTTTATAGAACTCAAGTTATGAGCCAGACAAGTTACAGGTCATTTGAGACCTGTGAATTTAGAGCTTGAAAGTCAACCAACTTGCATGACAGTTTTTCCCTCGAAGGATGATTCCTATGAACTTTTGGTTAACATGAATGTTGTTCCTTATCTTCTTAGCTTTCTAGAAAGTACTAGAAGTCCATGATTGGATTTGTAGAACTCAAGTTACAAGCTTTGCAAGATAAGGGTATTTTGGGAATTTGGAATTATAGGTCATTTTTGGTTATGGGTCAATTTCACCAACTTAGGCACCTCAAATGAAGATTTTTTCAACTTGAAAGTTGTTTAAAATGGTGTTTTTAGTCCAACCATGATCTAAACATCCATTGATATGGATTGAATAGGGAGGTGTATGAAGAAATTTGGAGAAAAGATCATTAAAAGGCATTAATGAAAGGAAAATTCAAAATAAATCACAATGGTTCAAAACTTCACAAGTTGGTGCATTTTCTGATTGGAAATGGCATTTGGAAGAGATTGGCAATTTTACATTTTTGGTTTGAAGCTTAATTCATGGACTTTGCTTAGGTTACTTAGAATTTAAGTAACATAACAAATCTTGACCATAGGATCAAACCAAGCTTGCAATATAATCCATTCATCTTCACCAAGGGTTATGCAAGTCATTTGAGTGGAGAATGAGCTGAAACAGAGCCGGAATGCACGACTTCCATGGTTGTTCATTGGAGGAAAATGAAATTTTGGATCAAGCAAATTGGGCCATGATTGGGCCATGTTAGGATCCAAATGCATTCTATTTAAGTTCATGATGGTGTTCAGATCATTTTTTGGAGATCATTTGGAGCAAAAACGGTCATTGCAGTTAGAACTTTGGAGCTTTCGAGCAAGAAGTGATTTTGGAGTCTGAGGAAGATTCAAGAGTTTCTGAGCATCAAGAATCGTCCAAGATCATTCAGTGAAGCAATCTGCAGCATTTGAGGTCAAGATTTGCACGTGAGAACCACCAATTTCAAGCTTCAGAACAGGTTTTTATTTTTCACCATTGCTCTAGTTTTAGGCATGTTTAGACTGAAATTGGCATGTGGTTAGGTTGTAGTGATGACGTAGATCATTTTAGGATCATAATTGTGAAGTTTAGAGATAATTAAGGTTATGGCGCCATTTCTATTTGGATTGATATCTGGCTGTTCTTGGAGAGTTAATGGAAATTAGATGGTGGTTTTTTATCCTTGAGATGTGAGGAACATTTATGTGTAATCAATTTGGAGTTTCATGATGATTATGGAATTGAGGAATTTTATGTTCCTCTTCGTGTTTGTAGATTCATGATGAATTAATAAAAATGGAGGTTGTCTTTGTGCTCAGCGTGAAGAGACGAGGAGAACGGTGTAATTTTCATGAAGTTTGGTGGAACTTTGATTTCTGGTGTTGTTGTGCTCGCCGGAGAAGACGGTGGAGCTCTTCTCCGGCCACCGTGGAATAATTTCCCTCTTGGATCAGTTTGAATTGAGAACAATGAGGGAGAACCATTGGATCCTTCTGAATCTATTGACCTGGTCACAACATCCAACGCGTGAGGTTTAGTTGAACTAGGGCTGGCTGAGGTGGCAACGTGTGAGTCTCAGGATCAGAATACTTTTATAAGGGACGGATAGGATTAGGGAGTACCATGGACTGAAGTTAACCATACCTCGTGAGATCCCTGGGCAAAACGCACAGCTTCATTAATTAGGTGGCACGCGCACAGCTGTTGGATGTATTGACTAGTAATTAGATCTAGTGGTCCTAATATTTTCTGATGCTTTTGATTTCTTTAATTGATTTTATATTTTCTTTTAATTGTTTTTTCATGTTTAATTCATTTTAAATAGTTTTAATGATCAGAAAAATATGAAAAAAATATGTGGTTGATCCTTGTTGAATCTCTGATTTTTCCATGTTGTCGCTTCCGCGAAAATAAGGTGCCGGCAAAACAGAAGAGTCGCCACCTTTCGTTATTTATCCCTCAGAACGGGAAAGGAAACGATCAGAAAAACCTGACGAAAAGGTATAAGACAAGATCATCGCAACCGTTGTCTGGGTTCGGGAGTCGGTTACGCAAGGGGAAGGTATTAGCACCCCTCACGTCCGTCGTACTCGACGGGATCCACGCTTGTTTGTGTTTACTGGATGGGTTGGTTTATCTATCTACCTATCAAGGCTGTTCTGAAAAGAAAAGAAAATGACTTGGCAAAGCGTCGCGCTTTATGCCTACGTATTCTCATCAGAGAATGAGAAATCAGAGTCAACGTAGTTCGACCTACTACGGGTTACGGGGGAGGTGGCTCGCCAATACGTCAGTATTCTGCCTACGTACTCTCAACAGGCATGAGAGATCATAGCTTACGTTGTTCGGGGTACTACAGATTACGGGGGTTCAGATTCATCTGTTTTATCGAGTAGGGTTAAACAGCAATTCCAGCAGTTAGGGACAAAGCCTGTTTGCGGTAGAACTAGGAGTTTAACGACACTCTTTTCTTCAGAAAAGCTTCCTTTGAATTACGGGCCCACGGGGCAAAAAGGTTTGAAGTTTGTTTTCTGTCTTTTACGAAAGAAATGTTTTTTATGTTTGTTTGCAACTAGTATCGCACTAGAGACTATGACCTGAGAGTGAATGCGTCGTATGTTACCCAAAGGGTACCATACTCAACATCCAGACTGTGGAAAAGAAACTCTCCCACAATCCTTTCTCAGATAGCTTAAGGCTCGTAACGTACGACGTCAATTAACCTTTATTACTGTATTTTCATTTGTTTTGAGATGAGAAGAGAAGGGGCTCAACTAAAGGGAGACTATCAAGTCCTAATGTTGTCATGCCAAGGATTCATCCTATAGTTGAGGTTTGAAACAGGGAACTCCTAGAAGTTATCATGCATAGGTTTCAACCTAAAGTTCTATCATCACTTCCTTATCAAAGGAAATGAGAGTCCTAAGGGATCATGTCGATGATAAACAAAAACAGATAAAGCATCAGCTTAAACAGTAAACAAATATACAGTAAACGACTGTAAAATGCATGCAATGCAAGTGAGGGAGGAAATGTGTGTGGGGCATCAGCCTCCACAAGCTCATCTCAACCTCAAGCCAGATATGAATAACTGCAATCATACAGGAAATGACATGCTACCAAGCAACATAATAACTGCAATCATACAGAGGAAATAAAATGCTATCAAGCAAAATACAAACCACATGGGCAAGGGAGCTGGGCTCTACCGAATACCCGCAAGCAAAGTCATACAGTAAAAATACAAGCAGAGGGAGCAACTCAACCTCTAGTGCAATCATGCTCCTAGATTACATCAGTCTAAATATGGACTTATTCTAATGCGTCAAGCAAGTCAAACAAGGCACATCAATACAGAAAAGAGTGAAGACCAAAGGTCACCACTGAGCATCCTGTCATCAGAGAAAGGGACCCTCAAAGGTTCTACCAATTTGCAAAGAGCCACACATCCTACCAAAGGAGGGATGAGGCCTTTACAAGGGACCTTACATCATAGGGAAGAATGGAATTGATCAACATATTCCATGTTTATGAAGGAAGAGAACTATCTAGAAACTCTGCCTACAAAACCCTAATCTTATCTTAGTCAAAACTACACCACAAGAAGGGAAGATCTTCAAACCCAAGCCTCTTCAAGCAATCCAATGCATCTTCAACTTGCCTTCAACATCAACCAAGAACAAGAGAGAGAGAACCCTAATCTAAGCGAACTAAAGATGTTAATCTAGTTGAGTTAGTGCCTTAGAATCATCTAAAACTAGCACCTAAACTAAAATCAATCAAAAATAGTAAACTATCTTATAAATTTCTACAAAAATTCCTAAGGGATCCTAATTCAATTAAGAACACCTCATACAAAAACCAGAGACTAAATCATCTATTAAGTCCTAAAATTAAGTCCTAAATCCAAAGGTATCAACCATAAACCCTAAAAATGGAGCTTCTAAAGGTTTCAACCTAAACTACCACCTATGTTCATCACAAAAATGTGAGAAGAATCTAAGGGGAGCATGCATGTCTATGCTAACTACTCACAAAAAATCAGGATCAAAATCATCACCACATGATTACACAAAATTCCACAAAATCAAGCATCAAGCATAACTATTTTAATATCAATTAAAATGAGAAAATTACCATAAAATCAGAAAATGCATGAAATGAAAATATTTTTTATCTAAAAATACTAGATTCAATCATGAATATAATGCAAAAAGAATGGGATTAATTGGATCATTTTTCAATTTTATATGATTTAATCATGAACCATGAATAAAATGAAGAAATAAAAGAAAATGATAATAAAATAACAAAACCACGGTGCAGATAGTAAACACGCTCAGTTCATTATGACAATTGGGCCATCAGGGGGGTGGGGATAACAATTTGAACATAAACCCAAAACCACAACTTAAATGAAACGCAGTGTTGCAATGTGATTCAGAGTCCTTCACAAATTGAAATTAATACGTGGCCGTTGGATCATGCCTTCAGTCAAAGTCCAACCAAGATCTGATGGCTATCAAGTAATCTTTCCCAATTTGAATCCCTGAAACTCAGGTCACCTGCGCGCCATAGCCACCGCCGGTGACTTTCTCCGGTCACCCTTCCACAACCCTAGTTCAACATAGAGTCCACCATAGGCCACGATCCCTTAATGAAACATGTCCCAAATTCCCTCACGAATTCATTCATGCCCTTAATTCTCTCTGAAACCTCAAGATTCGCCATAACCAATTCTCAACCGAAAATGGTGACATCCTTAATTGGTCACTAATTCTCAAACTAACTATCTGAAAACCTTCCTACACCGTTCTACAATGCATCTAACACCCTAATTCATCTTAATTCTACCTAATTTAAGCTAGAGATTGAAGGTTACCAACCTGATAAATTTGAACGAACAGAAGGGTAGAATCTTCAACTCAGCCTTCAAGAACTTGCAGAATCCTTCACTGAATCACAATCAATCTTCTGTATGCAAAGAAAAGAGTTGAATCTTCTTGAATCATCAAACCCGATTCTGAGTTGCAAGCTTTACTCTCCAATAGCTGCTTCATGATTCTTCCACCACAGTGCCTTGAATTTGATTTGGAATTGATCACCAACCTCAGTGCAAGCTATTGAGATTAATTTCTTGGACTGAAATGGCCTCTAACCTTGTAACCGATTTTGATTTGCAATGTGAAATCTCAAAGTGAAATCTCAGTTTTCTCTCTCAATCAACACCAACCTTTGCTTTGGATCACCTCTACTCAATATATAGAACATGTATGAGTGATCTAGAACCCTCTAGATCCTTCTAATGAGAAATCAAATCTCTCATGACATGAGAAGTTCACTTATATGCCATGGTGTGCACAATTCTGCAAACAACTTGAAAACAATCCCAATTCCTTCCAATTTCTCCCCTCATGACATTTTGAAAGTGTTTGGCTTGCAAGGGATCTTGCTCATGCCTTGAATTTGAGTTTTGCAAATGTTACTTATGATGTAAGTAACTACTTTTCAAAGCAAGTCCACAAATTAGACCTCAAATAAAAAATGTGGCTAAACCAATATTCTTAAAATGCTTTTTAGAGTCAAAATGACCTATTACATACCTTGGTTTGGATGTGTAGATCAAAAGTATCAATTTCCAACTTTGGTTTGTTTAACTTATACCCTTATTTTAGGTCATTTTTGCAACTTTGAGCTACAAGCAATTTCAACAATTCATGACCTCCTTACTAGCCTTAAAACATCATTTTGAATAATTTTGATGTTGAACATTTTATCATTTGAAGCTTGGAAATAGGAGTTATGGCCTTATGGTTGAAATGTCCTGTAATCTCCAAATGACCAAAATACCCTTTGTCAAAGCCATAACTTGAGCTCTACAAATCCTATAAAGGACTTCTAGTACTCTATAGAAATCTAAGAGGATAAGGAACAACATTCATGTTGACCAAGAGTTCATAGGAATCATCCTTCTAGGGAAAAAGTTTGATGCAAGTTGGGTAACTTTCAAGCCCCCAAATTCACATACCTCAGATGACCTGTAACTTGTCAAAGTCATAACTTGAGTTCTACAAATCCTATCAAGGACTTCTAGTACTCAAATTAAATCTAAGAGCAAGCTCTACAACATTCATGTTGGGGGTAAGATGAGATGACAATCACATCTTGATCTAAAATGCCTTGAAGATAGGGGTCAAACTAGGGGATTTTACACTGTCAAGCCTTAGAAACCCTAGCTTGAAACTTCTCAAACTCTTCAATCATGATGAGTTGGCCTTGGAATAATCCTTATAGCATCTCAATGCATCAATCCATGATCACATGGCTCTTGGATTAGGTCTCAACCTTCTCCAAATCATCAGTTGACCTAGGGTTGACCCAGTCAAACCCTAATTGCATCAATCATGGCTGAGTCTTCTTAATATTGCACAATGACCTATCTAGGCCTCATGATGGCTTTCAAGACATCTCATAAGCTCTCTCAAGGCTTCAAGTCCACATTCCTGGCTTCAGAATCATCTGAGGAGCTCCCACAACTCTCAAGTTAGGAGGCACACACTCTTGGTTTCAACCATTCTCTCTGAGGATCTTTTAACTTCTCTGACAAGGATATCAACCCTTGAACACTTGAATAAGCTTCTTTTCTAGCTTCAAAGTCTAGTAATCATACCTCTTGATCTCCTGCACACATGTCAATGAAATGCAAATGATAATGCTAATGTGAATGAAATGAAACATAAGCTAGGTAAAGAAATGTTGGGCAAATTTTGGGGTGCAACACATGCCTTTGGATTTTATTTTGATGTTGTTTTCAATTTAATGTCCATTTTTATATTTTTAATAAATGATTAAAAATGTATAATATGACTAGTTTGTTTGCTGATTTTATTTCTAGCTCATGATTTAGAATTTGATGTTGAAACTTTGCATGCTTGTTATAGACTCCTTGATAGGATTGTGTGATTTTTGTTGTGATTTTTAGATGATTCTAAATAGGAGTTTGAGATAGATGTTTAGGAGAATTCCTTGATGGATCCCCTTTAGCGCACTCTTTGGATTTTGATTTCATTTGAACCTTTAGGATTAGGTTTGACCCCTGGTTTTTGTACCATAGATACTTAACCCATGTAGGATAATGTAGGATTTTCCTTGAGATTTGTAGGATTGATTTTCTATTAGTTCCCCATTTTACAAGTTGCTTATAGTTTAGGTGACCCTAACTTGGATAACTT
Organism: Lathyrus sativus; assembly: GCA_963859935.3. Classification (NCBI taxonomy): domain Eukaryota; kingdom Viridiplantae; phylum Streptophyta; class Magnoliopsida; order Fabales; family Fabaceae; genus Lathyrus; species Lathyrus sativus. The sequence continues at coordinate 239,486,663 of OZ012740.1, read as the reverse complement.
CATAGATTAACCTTGTAAATGACCAGTAGATGATTCTAAGTATCATATCCTTTCTTGATAGAATAGTAATTAGGTAGACACCTCATTAGAACAATGTTGAAACCTTGATAGAGCTTTTGATTCCCCTAGCTTAGGTGATCCTTGTAGCTAGTTTGTAGGGTTTCTTAGAAGTTGATGTGTTGCCTTCTTTCCCCTATGTGTTTTCTTTCTTGGGCTTTCCCCTACCCTCTTTCTCTAAGTCTTGAAGAGGATCCCTCCTGGGAGAGCCTAATCCTTCCCTTGGTTGGATTCTGTGCATTCCTCAGGAGGTTGAGCCTTGAATTGACATTCCCCAATATAGTACATCCCTTTGGTTTGTACTATCTTTCTCTTTCAAGTCTTGATGAGGAGCCCTCCTGGGAGAGCCTAATCCTTCCATTGGTTGGGTTTTATGCATTCCTCAGGAGGTTGAGCCTTGGATTGACATTCTTGGCATGGCATATTCCCTTGGTTTATATACTGTCATCCATATCAAAGTCCTTTTCTTAGGATCCCTCTTGGGAGAGCCTAATCCTTCCCTTGGTTGGATTCTGTGCATTCCTCAACAGGTTGAGCCTGAGATGGACATCCTGTGTTGATACACTATAATCAGTTACCCTTAGATTGATATCTAGGACCAATACTCCGGTTTCTATCCTATTGACATAGGATCCCTCTTGGGAGAGCCTAATCCTTCCCTTGGTTGGATTTTGTGCATTCCTCAAGAGGTTGAGCCCATGATGGAATCTGGTGTTGATACACCTCCAACCTGATGTAGCCTGGGATGATTTCCCTGTTGCTTATTTTGGTTTCCCTCCCTTGTTTGAATTGCTTGATGCATTAGAATAGGTTCATGTTTAGAATATTTTAAGCTAGGAGCATGACTGCTTAGAGGTTGAGTGGGTCTCCCTCTGCTTGTTTTCATTAAGGGTTGAGGTGATCCTCCCCTTTCTTGTGTGTTTTTTTTCTCTTTATCTATGTGTTTACATTAGAGGTTGAGTCTGTCTCTCTCTGCTTGTCTGTTTTTGACTGTTTTCTTTGCTTGATTGCCTAGAGGTTGAGTGAGTCTCCCTCTGCTTGTATTGCTGCATTGCATTTGCATCTTTACTGTTTTCTTCTGTTTATCTGTTTAGCTGATGCTTTGTCTGTTTCTGTATCCCACTGGCATGATCCCCTAGAACTCTCGCTTCCTTTGATAAGGAAGTGATGATTAGACTTTAGGTTGAAACCTATGCATGATAACGTCTAGGAGTTCCCTGTTTCAAACCTCAACCATAGGATGAATCATTGGCATGACAACATTAGGGCTTGACAGTTTCCCCTTAGAGTTCATTCTCTTCTCTCTCTAAAAACAACAGTAAAAAAACGTAATAAAGGCAAGTTAGTACAAGCGCGTTACGAGCCTTAAGCTACTTGAGTAATGATAATTGAGCGGTCTCCTCTCAATCGTCTAGAGTGTTTAGTATACGTCCTTTGGACGATATGCGATGCATTCGTTCCCAGGTCATAGTCTCTAGTGCTGTACAGACTACAAACAACCATAGAAAACACTTCTTCCCTATAGTTCCACTGAATTGCTTTAGTGCTTTCATAAGGCACCTGTCCTGCCTTGGTGATTATAACAGTTGCTGGCCTCGGCGGTGCAGATATGCTAATCGTTCTAAAAGGAATTGAGATTATGGCAATCTCATCCCGCTTCTGACCAATCACCTTTTCATCTTTCTCTACAACAATTCTGTCAAATTGTAACATGCCTTCATTCATTAAACCCTGAATACCATTCTTCATATCTTCACATCCCTCGGGATGAGCCAAACAACCTTCACGGTCTTCTCCACAGCCCGAAAAAACTTCGCCCCTCAATAGCCTACTCTTGAAAAAACTCAAAGGAGTTTTTAGCCTTGCAACATCCATTACTAAATTCAGACTCTCCTCTTCAACAATAGCATTGACACTGGTCACTCCGTGGTTGGGCATAAGGTTTTGAACAACATTAGGCGCATCATTTGTAAAATTGATTGCTTTGCTATCAATGAGGTCCTTCACCTTATGCTTGAAAGCCTTACAGTTGTCTATATGATGACCAAGGGCGTACAGGTTTTTCGATTCACCAGGATACCCTTTTTTGCCAAAGCCTCCCTTTCGGGTTTTCGACTTTGCGGGTGTACAGGTTTTTCATTTATATCCCTGATTTTTGCCCGAACCTTTTTCCTTTTTTATGGTTTACCGGATGCCCCATTTTTGCCTGGATATTCTTTTTCTTTCCAGCGGGTCATTTTTTAAGCAAAGTATTTTTTTAACTGCGTCCGCGTTCACAGGGGATGCAAAATCTTCGCCATCCTGTAGAAGCATGCTTCATCTCAAGGTTTCAAGGTTTTGATGACAACAACAACAAGACTCAAGATCATTTCATTTGTGCAAAAAGTCAAAAGCTTTCAAAATACCAAGATCAAAGTATTATGGAAGTGATCAACATTCAAGCTTCATGTACATTTGCTCGATCATCTTTCAAGACTTGGACACAAGCTATGGTATATCAAATTCTCAAATTTAATTGATATACAAGTGTTCAAAACTATAAAATATTTTTGCATAATGCATTAACATATTTTAAAACCATTTGAAATTGGTATAACACTTTTAAATTAAGAATATTTCAAAGTTTTACAGTGTTAACCGATTAACCATATAGATTAATCGATTAACGCCCTAAAATTTTAAATTCTTTGGGCCAACGTTACAGTGTTAACCGATTAAACTATATGGTTAACCGATTAACACTGAACATTTTCTGAAAAATTGTTTGATTTCAAGTTCAAAAATTAATTGAAGGTTATACCTTTCCATGTGTTAACTCATACTCAAATATACCCTTCTGAAAAGGTGTTTTCGATGATATAAATTCTGAAAATTTCAGATTAACAAACGCCTCCAACAATTTTCAAAAACAATCATTGAATCATATTCACTACTTTTCAAATAATTTCAAATACATTCAAAAGTGTTCATACTTGCATAACCTTTCACATTCATTTGTTTGAACACTTGTATTGAGATTAAGTTGTGAATTTTGATTAAAGGAGAAGATCAATCTTTGCATTGATATTACTATTGTACTCTCAAATTACAAAAAGAATTACAGAATAGTCTGTTGTGACTTGTGATCCAGGATTGTTGGACACAAGGGTTAGTGTTTTGCAAGAGGATTGTTCTTGCACACTAGTTTGCTTTGTTGTTAGATTATAGGCCTCACCGGTTGATGGTGTGATAGGTTGTACTTTCTAAAACAATAGTGAAAACTCTCTTTCATGTGGAAAGGGGAGTGGAGTACCTTCGGATTGTGAAGGGAACCACTATAAATCTTGGTGTCCACTTTCTTTATGCTTTCTACTGCATTCATCACCAAGAACATAACCAAAGAAAAAATTAAAGAACACCAAAAATCCGAAAAAGTTTCCATAAGCCTAATTCACCCCCCCCCCCTCTTAGGCATACTCTGATCTTACACATCCATCGTGGATAACAACAAGGCTCCTCCCGAGAAGACCTTGCTGACGACATACGGACCTTCGTAGTTAGGAGTCCACTTGCCTCTGTGATTGGAATGTGGTGGAAGAATCTTCTTCAGGACGAGATCACCCGTCTGAAAGCTTCTAGGACGCACCTTCTTATCATAAGCTTTCTTCATTCGACTCTGGTACAGACGACCATATGCAATTAATGCTAGTCTCTTCTCATCCATCAGGCTGAGTTGATTTAATCGGTTCTGAATCCATTCTGCCTCATCGAGTTTCACGTCAACCAAAACTCGCAAAGAAGGAATCTCAACTTCCAACGGTAGGACAACTTCCATATCGTACACTAGTGAGAAAGGAGTTGCCCCGGTTGATGTGTGTACCGTCGTACGATAACCGTGCAATGCAAATGGCAACATCTCATACCAATCTTTATAGGTCACAACCATCTTCTGTACTATCTTTTTAATGTTCTTGTTGGCCGCTTCAACCACACCATTCGTCTTTGGTCGGTTAGGTGATGAGTTGTGATGTTCAATCTTGAAGCTCTGGCATAACTCCTTCATCATCTTGTTATTCAGATTCGAACCATTGTCAGTAATGATCCGCTCGGGAACTCCATATCGACAGATGATGTCCTTCTTTATGAATCTAGCCACCACCTGCTCGGTCACATTAGCATACGAGGCTGCCTCCACCCACTTGGTGAAGTAGTCGATGGCTACCAGAATGAAGCGGCGACTGTTAGATGCAGTGGGCTCGATCTTGCCTATTATGTCAATGCCCCACATGGAGAACGGCCACGGGGAATACATGACATTCAACGGGCACGGCGGCACATGACTTTTATCAGCATAAATCTGGCATTTATGACATCTCTTCGCGAATTTGAAACAATCTGACTCCATCGTCAGCCAGTAATACCCTGCTCGTAGGATTTTTCTCGTCATAGCATGTCCGACGATGTGTGTACCAAATGTGCCTTCATGGACTTCCTCCATAAGCAGACTAGCTTCTTTTTCATCTACACATTTGAGTAGCACGAGATCGTGATTTCTCTTGTACAGAACTCCATCAGGATTGAGATAGAAATTTCCAGACAGCCTCCTCAGAGTCTTCTTATCCTGGGTTGACACTCCCGCAGGATACTCCTTAGTCATAAGGAAAGTCTGGATATCGTGGAACCAGGGCTTGCCATCAGAGGCTTCCTCGATTGCAAAAACGAATGCATGTCTATCAAGACGAGAAATGACAATTCTTAGAGCTTCATTCCAAAAATTGACTTTATACATCGAAGCCAACGTGGCTAAGGCATCAACCATCTGATTTTCAGCTCTGGGCACATGATGGAGTTCCACTCGATCAAAGAACGTAAGTAGCCTTCTGGCATAATTCATGTACGGAACCAAATTCGACTGAAGAGTCTCCCACTCCCCTTTAATTTGTTTAACAACAAGTACCGAGTCACCGTATACATCCAGGTTTTTAATTCTCAAATCAATAGCTTCTTCCAAACCCATGATGCATGCCTCGTATTCTGCTTCATTATTGGTGACTGGAAAAGTCAATCTGGCAGTGAACGGGATGTGGGATCCTTGAGGAGTCGTAATGATTGCCCCAATACCACTTCCGCACGAATTAACCGCCCCGTCAAATATCAATTTCCACTGGGACTTCCTATCTGGCCCCTCGTCGAGCAACGGTTCATCACAATATTTCACCTTGAGAAACATGATATCCTCATCAGGGAATTCAAATTTCATCGGCTGATAATCTTCGATAGGCTGTTCGGCAAGGTATTCAGACAATACGCTTCCCTTGATGGCCTTCTGGGAGACATACTGAATGTCATACTCCGTTAACACCATTTGCCATCTGACAATCCTGCCTAAAAGCGCTTGCTTCTCGAAGATGTACTCGATCGGATCCATCTTTGAAATTAGCATGGTTGTATGATTGAGCATATACTGTCGTAAACGTTTGGCAGCCCACGCGAGTGCGCAACACGTTTTTTCCAGCATTGAGTAACGGGACTCACAATCTGTGAACTTTTTACTGAAGTAATAAATGGCATGCTCCTTTCTGCCAGTCTCGTCGTGCTGACCGAGAACGCAACCCATGCTATTCTCAAGAACTGTCAAGTACATGATTAAGGGTCTTCCGGCCACTGGGGGTATCAAAATCGGAGGTTCCCGCAGATACTATTTTATCTTGTCAAATCCCTTCTGGCAATCCTCGTTCCAGATAATCGCCTGATCTTTTTTCAGTAGTTTGAACATCGGTTCACACGTGGCCGTGAGCTGAGATATAAACCTTGCAATGTAGTTTATTCTGCCCAGGAAACCACGAACTTCTTTTTCAGTCTTTGGCGCTGGCATATCTTGTATTGCTTTTATCTTAGCAGGATCAACCTCAATGCCCTTTTCACTCACAATAAACCCCCAGTAGTTTTCCAGACCGTACTCCGAATATACACTTGTTAGGATTCAGCCTCAACCTGAACTTCCTAAGCCTCTCAAAAAGCTTCAGCAAATTAACCAAATGTCCCTCCTCCGTTTGGGACTTTCACTATCAAGAAAACCAGGTTGTCTGAAGGTTAAGGTTTCCTACAATAACCCGACCCCGGCTCACAGGTATGGACCTAATCCACTGACACAGGTATGGCATCCTATGCGTTCATCAGTGTCATAGACTTTCAAGAAACGATGATACGATACCCAGGAAGGTGTGGCATCATCATCTCTTGAAGCGGCCTCACTTAGCGGAATCCCAAATGATCGGTCCCCAGAGTTGACAATCCTCCAAACCAACAACCCCTTAGGCCCAAAGGGCCGGAAAAGAAGTCAATCGGGAGAATCTCGTATGAGCGTGGATTTTGCGAGACACTAGTACCTGCAAAACATGCACGCACCCACTACTTTCCACAACTAATGCTAGGTACACTCAAGCCTGGGTCTGGCTTATCACTCATCAGAGCCCCTTCCCACAACAGCCCAAATAATCATATCATACTGAAAATAAAATGCGGAAGTTAAAATGCGATAAATAAACACAACCCAACAAGGTAAACACGCAAGCGCTAGGATTGACTCGCACAGGGGACGTTGGATCCCCAGCAGAGTCGCCAGCTGTCGCTACTGCGAAAATAAGGTGTCGGCAAAACAGAAGATTCGCCATCTTTCGTTATTTATCCCTTAGAACGGGAAAGGAAACGATCAAAAAAACTTGACGAAAAGGTATAAGACAAGGTCATCGCAACCATGTCTGGATTCGGGAGTCGGTTACGCAACGGGAAGGTGTTAGCACCTCTTACGTCCATCGTACTCGATGGGATCCATGCTTGTTGTGTTTATCTGACGGGTTGGTTTTATCTATCTACCTATCAAGGCTGGTCTGAAAAGAAAAGAAAATGACTTGGCAAAGCGTCACGCTTTATGCCTACGTATTCTCGTCAGAGAACGAGAAATCAGAGTCAATGTAGTTCAGCTAACTACGGGTTACAGGGAAGGTGGCTCGCCAATACGTCAGTATTGTGCCTACGTACTCTCAACAGATATGAGAGATCAGAGCTTACGCAGTTCGGGATAATACGGATTACGGGGGTTCAAATTCATTTGTTTTTCCGAGTAGGGTTAACAAACAGTTCCAGCAGTTTGGTGTATGCAGCTTGCTCGTCAGAGACTCGTGCGTTACCGTTTGCGGTAGAACTGAGAGTTAACGACACTCTTTTCTTCAGTTTCCTTTGAATTAAGGGCCCACGGGGCAAAAGAGGTTTGCAGTTTGTTTTCTGTCTTTTATGGAAGAACTGTCTTTTATGGATGTTTGCAACTAATATCGCACTAGAGACTATGACCTAGGAGTGAATGTGTCGCATGTCACCCAAAGGGTACCATACTAAACATCCTGATTATTGGAAGGAAACCCTCCAACAATCATTTCCTAAGTAGCTTAAGGCTCGTAACGTACGAAATCAGTTAACCTTTATTACTGTATTTTGATTTGTTTGAAGAGAGAAGAGAGAACGGACACAACTAAGGGGAAACTATCAAGTCCTAATGTTGTCATGCCAAGGATTCATCCTATGATTGATGTTTGAAACAGGGAACTCCTAGATGTTATCATGCATAGGTTTCAACCCAAAGCTCTAATCATCACTTCCTTATCAAAGGAAGTGAGAATCCTAGGGGATCATGTCAATGGGAAACAGACAACAGATAAAGCATCAGCTAAATAGTAAATAGATATACAGATAAACAGTAAAGATGCATATGCAATGCAACAATACAAGCAGAGGGAGACTCACTCAACCTCTAGAGCAATCAAGCAAAAATAGCACACAACACAGGCAAGGGAGGCAAACTCAACCTTCAGCCAACAAGCAAAGCCAAACAGTAACAGGCAAGCAGAGGGAGACATACTCAACCTCTCATGCAAACAAGCAAAGGGAGGCAAGCTCAACCTTTCAATGCACTTAGGCCTAGTATCAACTACATGAAAGCCTATTCTAATGCAACACACCAGAGAAACAGTCACACAAATACAGTCAAAAGAAAACACAACAGAGCAGCACAACAACACTTCAGCAGCAAAGCAGCCCAACAGTCTGTCTTCTAGTCCAAGTTATCCATCAGGAGAAAAGGGAATGAGGCCTTCATATTCAAGCTTCAACTTGCTCCAACAAGAGATGATGTGAATCAACACAAAGATCATTGCATGATGAGGGGAAGCAGGAGGGAAACCAATGGAATCCCTCAAGGCACTCAACCACTGATCTGATATTTGGTATCCTCAAAGGTTTTACCTTTTGTGGTAGGCCTTTAGTACTTCCAAATGAGGGACTAGAATCCCACAAGGAACCTTGCATCATTGGATAGGAAATGGAATGTAAATCAAAGCAAACCACATTTATGCAAAAGGAAGCAACTCCTAAAGCTCTAAAAAAAACCTAATTCTACAAGCCCTAAAAGAAACTTCTAAAGGGAACTAAAACCCCAAATCAAACCTTGAGATTCAATATACAAAGGCATCAACATTTCTACTAAACCATCAGAAAAGGTTGGAAACTTATCATGAACTAAAGGTCACTTTTGAAGTCCATCTATGGGAAGTACTATGCTAGAATCAACCTAAACACAGCCTAGATGTCAAATCTACCTAAAATAGTAAATCAATTACTAAAAATCTACAAATTTTCCTAAGGGATCCTATGGTAAAAAATCCAGAGCTTAAATCAATGTTTAAGGGCACTAGGGAAATTCTAAACTAAAAGGTGTCAAAGGAAGGTTCAAGTAGGGAAGGCTCTAAAAACCTAATTCAAAACTAGTCTTAGAATCATCTAAAAATCACCATAAAAATCCTATAACATCATCAACATGTCTATAACCAGCCAGCCAAAAATCAACATCAAATTCAAAAGCATGCATTGGTAATAAAATCAGCAAGCAACAAGCCATTTTATGCATTTTTATTCAATTATCAAAAATAGAAAAATGGACATTAAATGGAAAACAACACCAAAATAAAATCCAAGGGCATGGAAAAATCAGGAATTCAACAAGGATCACCCGCATATTTTTCTCACATTTTTCTGATCATTATCCTAATTATTATGAATTAAACAAGATAAATCAATTAAAAGAAAATAGAAAAACAATTAAAAGAAATTAAAAGCATCAGAAAATATCAGAGCCATCAGATCACACGACTAGTCTACCCATCCAACAGCTGCGCGCGTGCCAGCTCATTTAATGAAGTTGTGCGTTTTGATATCTGACAAGGTGTGTTTCAGTTGACTGCAGTCCATGGTACATTCAAATCCTATCCATTCATGGAAAAAGTATGATCATCATACGCTTCTTGTTATGCCACCTCACCAAACCCTAATTAGACTAAACCTTGTCCACTGGATGCAAAGACTAAGTCAACAAAATCAATCAGATCCAACGGTTTCCAGTCATCGTCTTCATTTAAAACTGGTACAAGGAGGGAACTCAGCCACGACGGCTAGAGAAGAGCGCCACCGTCTTCTCCGGTGAGAGCAATCATGCTCTGCAATCAAACTTAACCAAACTCCAAGAAAAATACATCGTTCTTCTCGTCATCTGTCACTGATCATCATGATCTATTCCATTTTTATTAATTCCTCAAGAATCTCCAAAAACGATGATGAACAGAAAATTCCTCAATTCCAAAATTGTTATCAAACTTCAAATTGGCTACACAGAAATGTTCCTCACCTCTCAAGGATCAAGAATCCCTATCTAATTCATGCTAACACTCAAGAATCATCCAGGTTCGAATCCAAACAGAAATTGCATCACCTCATGAATCATCATCAAACTTCTCAATTATGATCCTAAAACATTCTATGTTGTATCTACAACCTAACCACATGCTTAATTCAGTCTAAACATGCCTAGAACTAAAGCAATGGTGAAAGATAAAAACCTAGAAAAAAGCTTGAAATTGGTGGTTCTCACGTGCAAATCTTGACCTCAAATGCTGCAGATTCCTTCAAGGATGATCACTGGTGCTAACTGAATCCTCAATTCCTCTTGAAACTTTCTGAATTGTAGAAACCGATTTTGAGTTTGAAGCTTCAATCTCTAACTGCCACAACTGAATTCTTCACCAAATCCTTCCAAAAAATGATCTGAACACGGTTATGAACTTAAATAGAATGCATTTGGATCCTAACATGGCCCAATTTGCTTGATCCAAAATTCAATTTTCTTCAATGAACAACCATGGCAACTCGTGCATTCTGGCTCTGTTTCAGCTCACTCTTTGCTTCAATAGCTTGCACAATACTCCTTGGATGTGAATGGCTCAGATTGCAAGCTTGGTTTGATCCTATGGTCAAGATTTGTTATGTTACTTCAATTCGAGGTAACCTAAGCAAAGTCTATGAATTAAGCCTCAAACCAAAAATGTAAAATTGCCAATCTCTTTAAAATGTCATTTCCAATCAGAAAATGCATAAACTTGTGATGTTTTGAACCATTGTGATTTATTTTGAATTTTTTCCTTCATTAATGCCTTTAATAATCCTTTTTCAAATTTCCTTCATATACTTCCATATTCAATCCATATCAATGGATGTTTGGGTCATGGTTGGACTAAAAACACCATTTTGAACAACTTTCAAGTTGATCAAAAGTTCATTTGAGGTGCCTAGGATAGTGAAATGGATCCATAACCAAAAATAACCTGTAATTTCAAATTCCCAAAATACCTTTATCTTGCAAAGCTCATAACTAGAGTTCTACAAATCCAATCACGGAATTCTAGTACTTTCTAGAAAGCTACGAAGACAAGGAACAACATTCATGTTGACCAAAAGTTCATAGGAATCATCCTTCAAGGGAAAAAATGTCATGCAAGTTGGTTGACTTTCAAGCTCCACTTTCACATGCCTCGGATGACCTGTAACTTGTCTGGCTCATAACTTGAGTTCTATAAACCCTATCAAGGACTTCTAGTACTCAAATTAAATCTATGATCATTCCCTATAACAATCATGTCGGGGTCAAGGTGAGATGAAAATCACATCTTGAGTTAAGTGGTCTTGAATATAGGCACCAAACCAGGGGATTTTACACTGTCAAGCATAGCAACCCTAGCCTAGCAACTCCTCATACTCTTGATTCATGATAAGTTGACCTTGGAATCATCCCTTGGGCATCTCAATACATAAATCCATGATCATATGGCCTTAGAAATAGGTCTCAACCTTCTTCAAATCATCAGTTATCCTAGGGTTGTCCAGATGAACCCTAGTTGTACCAATCTTGGTAGCAGCTTCACATCTTCATAATAATGACCTATCTAGGCTTCAAAATGTACTTCAATACCTCTCATGAGCACTCTCAAGGCTCTAGGTCCTTTCCCATGGATTCAGAATCATCTGAGGACCTTCCCACAACCCTTAAGTTAGGAGATATACAAACTTGGCTTCAGCCACTCTTTCTGAGGATCTTAGACTTCTCTGGTGAGGATATCAACCCTTGAACCCTTGGATAAGGTTCTTAGCTAGCTTCATAGCCTTGTGTAGCCCTCTGTTGGTAGTCATACCTCCTGATCTCCTGCACACATGTCAATGAAATGCTGATGATAATGCTAATATGAATGCAATGAAACACAAGCTAGGTAAAGAAAGGTTGGGCAAATTTTGGGGTGCAACACCATGCTTAGTTTAGAAAGCGATAAAAATGTACTTTGCATGGTACCTTTACTTGTTCATATCATTACTACCCAAACGCCTATTGGTTCATCAATCTTGTCAAAAGTTCAAAAGTTCCTTCAAGTTTTAAACTTAGGAAAAAAAACAATGGTGTCGTTAATGCGTTCCTCATCCTTTCAAGGATGGTACAAAATGAATCTAGAAAAATCAACAATAAAACTAACATAATATCTGGCCAGATAAAACATAAACATAAACATATACATAAACTAAATAACCCATAATTAGCTAATAGTCGGAGTTGGACTCTAACTCATCCTCCTAAATGGTCTCTCCACTGCCATCGTCATCATCATCTCCCACGTCCTCTGCAACAACATCACCAGTATCACCTGTAACCTCATCAGCCCTATCCTCCTCAAGCTGTGAAACCTGATCTGGTACCTACCCACTCGAAGAATGAAAAGGCCTATCCACAAGCCAAGCTACAAGTGCATCATAATCCTCTTGCGAAGGAAAATGGTGGTCCACCCGCGGCTCCCGCACTTGCAAATGTAAGGCTTGCATAGATGAATGTAAAAATGAAAATGCTCTCTAATGAGCCACGTGAATGTCCCAAGTATACATGTAGTATGGTGGCTGCTCTGGTGGTTGGTGCGGTGGCGGCTCATCGGCACGGACTGGTGGTGGTGGTGGTGGCTGGTCAACCCTAGGCATGCAATGGCTCTGGATCCAAGTATCGGTCACAACATATTTTATGGTCTTATGGACCACACCTGGGATAGAAACGCCTGCTCTCTGACATAACCCCATAATCAAACCGGGAAAGACCAAAATAATGACTACCTTGGTTCCTAACCGGTTCCCACTAGCAGCGATAGAGCGGATCTCATCAGATATGATCCTCGCCACATCGATCGACCTCTCCTCCATAATATAATAAAGCATGCAAGGGATGTCAACTGATATGAAAGAGGTATGACTTCTTAGCCGGATGTTGTAGAGGACAAGAGTCACGAGGACTTTAGATGTTGCGTTCATGTCTCCTCTTTTCATGATCTTTGGCCTCCCTGCCGCATTAAGCTCAAACCCATGGCCCGGGTGTGCCAAAGCCATGCACACATTCTCCAAGTTCCAATTCCTACGTACTACCCGCCTATAATATGCGCACTGCTCGCCTTCAGCTAAAACCATAGAGTTTCCCAAGTATTCATTTATAGCATCCCTTGAAAAAGAAACCTCCCTCCCCATGACAAAAGATCTGAAGGTATACAACTACCCTTTAGTAGGAATGAAGTTTGTGTAAAACTCATGCACAATTTCAAAGTTCAATAATGTTGGAGAGGTTAGGAGGTTTTGCCATCCATGGCTCTCAGTAATGCTCTGACAGGCTCGAAATTCCACGTGCAAGTTGATTCAGAAAATACGTTCCGTCCATATGCTTCTGCAGGTTAACTCAAAATATCTGCCTTGTTGCTCTGCTCTTAGGAATCTTTGGCTATCAAACTCTACTGGGGACTGCCTCTGCTGAGAGGTTTGACCAGTACTGAATCGGGCATGCTTTGTAGGAGCCATCTGCAATCAAAGAAAATCAGACCGAAAAAGCAACGAAAAGATCAGACCACCAGTTAGTAAATTCCAGAAAAATCAATAGAAACACTAGATCAACATTAAATAATCACGCAAGTGCTGCAAATACAAAAAATAAACATTATGGTCCCAGGGGTGCGTGCTTAGCGAGGCCAGAGCCCGCTTAGCACGCTCAGGAAAGCTGGCTAGAGACAAAATAGGAGGGGCGCACTTAGCACGGTCATGAGACCGTTTAGCGCGAATGCAAAAACTGAAGAAAAAACTATCGTGCCCAAGGTCAATCCGTCCAAAAACCGAAACAATCACACACCCATCAAATTATTGACATGCAATTGAACACAAATCAATAACCTTATCCTTGGGCACTAACAAAAAAAGGTTATTTAATCCCAACCAATCTAACTTAACAGTGCCAAATCACAATCTAACCAATCTACCATATTCCAACTAATCACAAAATCTGAAACTAAACCTAAACATGCATTATTTAGACGAAATAAATAAATAAAAACGCACAAAAGATCCAAACCTGGAGATGAGATGAGAGGAGATGACGTGAAATTGAACGAGATTCGCGAAGGTAGAACACAAGAATTTAAGGGAGCAAGAGGGAATGTGGAATGGTGAACACAACTACTGAGAGGGGGAAGTGAGGGTTTTCAAAACTCCTCCTTCGTTTTTTTTAAAATTTGACCCGGAGGCCCATCACCCTACTCAGGCCCAACTTGACTGGGCTAATTTTTGCGACCGCGCTAAGCGGCGTTCGAGGTGCGTTAAGCATGCTCAATGAATCACAACCAAAACAATTTGTTTCAACCAGCATTCTCCGACTATCTGCCCGATTAAATTAAGAAACAACAAATACCAAAAATTAACACAGCAAATACTTACAATGTTGGGGTGCCTCCCAACAAGCGATTTGTTTAACGTTGTTTTAGCTCGACGGTCCAATTCAACCTCAAGGATCGCAGAAGGATATTGTAGTGGTATTCTGCTCAAAATCACCATCAAGATAAATCTTTAACCGCTGACCATTTACAGTCCAACTCTAATTTGATTGCATGCTTTCGATGATAATTTCCCCATAGATCTTGATTTCATGAATCCAAAACGGACCAGACCACTTTGATTTTAGCTTTCCAGGGAACAATTTTAATCGAGAATTGAAAAGTAAGACCAGATGCCATACTTCAAATTGCTTGGTTACTATTTTTTGATCATGGTAAGTTTTTACTCGATCTTTGTACAGCCTGTTGGTGTCATACGCTTGGAGGCGCATTTCCTCCATTTCGTGCAATTGCACCTTTCTTTTTTCTCCGCTCAGACTTGGCTCAAAATTCAAAAGTTTTATGGCCCAAAATTCCTTATGTTCCAATTATACCGGAAAATGAAAATTCTTACCATAGACCACTTTAAAAGGTGTGAGATCAATCGGAGCCTTGAAGGCTGTCCGATTAGCCCACAAAGCATCATCAAGCTTATTTACCCAATATTTTCTCAAGCTCAACACCGTTTTCTCCAGAATCTTTTTAATTTCTTGATTTGACACCTCTGCTTGCCCATTAGCTTGTGGATTGTAAGGTGTCACAACTTTGTGCTTTACACCATACTGCTCCAAGGCTTTTTCTAGATGAGTTTTGCAAAAGTGGGAGCCTCCTTCACTTATCAACACTCTCAGAGTACCGAATCGAGAAAAAATGTTTTTCTTTAAAAAATTTATCACAGTTTTCCCATCTACTTTAGCACATGCTATTGCTTCAACCCATTTGGATACATAATCAAACGCGACCAAAATGTAATCATTGGAAAAAGATGATGGAAATGGGTCGACAAAGTCTATACCCCAACAATCAAACACTTCAACTTCCAACATGTTTTGTAACGACATATCATTCAGTTTTGAAATTCTGTCACTCCTTTGTCTCCAATGCATACACTATCATTAGCAACTCTTTTATAGTTGTTGCATAATTTATCTGAGCTTCATTCAAAAAAATTTTTACGTAGTGTATGGCATGAAATATTTTTGTTCTACGTTGACCCAATACCACACCTACCGCATAATCACTTGCGTCACACATGGGTTCAAAATCCATTTTCCAATTGGGAGCAATGATTATGGGTACGGTAGTCAAACTTTGTTTTAAAGAATTAAAAGCTACCATGCAAGATTCCTCAAATTCAAAGGACTTATCTTTGTTTAGAAAATTGCTCAAAGGTTTTGCTATTTTTGCGAAGTCCTTGATAAATCTTCGATAGAACCCCACATGAACAAGGAAGCTCCTTATACCATTCACATTCAACGGAGGAGGCAATTTTTCAATAAAGTTCATTTTGGCTTGATCCACTTCAAGGCCTTTTGAAGAAACTTTGTGGTCGAGCACAATTCCTTCGGTTACCATGAAATTGCATTTTTTCCAATTAAGCACCAAATTGGTTTCCACACACCGTTCCAATACCGTATAAATTTTTTCAAACAGAAAATAAATGATGGTCCAAAAACCGAGAAACCGTCCATGAAAAGCTCAATCGTCTATTCAATCATGTCAGAAAGTATTGCTTGCATACACCGTTGAAAATTTGTCGGTGCATTACACAAAACAAACGGCATCCTTCTATAAGAGAAGATTCCAAAAGGGCAAGGGAAATCAGTTTTCTCATGATCCTCCGGGTTCACAATAATTTGGTTGTATTTGATCCATAAACGGAAGAGGAAAATGATTTTTCCTCGTAGCTTGGTTTAACATATGGTAATAGATTCACATTCTTCATTCGATTACGGTTTTTGTAGGGATCAACTCATTTTTCTCGTTTCGGATAATCGTCATCCCTCCTTTCTTTGGAACCACTTGCACCTGGCTAACCCAAGGACTATCGGAAATTGTGTAAATCATTCTAGCATCCAACATTTTCACCACTTCAATCCTAAACACTTCTTTCATGGTAGGATTTAAGCGACGTTGTGGTTGGGCCACCGGTTTGAAATCGTCTTCCATGAATATCCGATGCATACAATAGGACAAACTTATTCCTTTCAAATCAGAAAGAGTCCACCCCATAGCATCTTGATTCTTTTTCAAAACACCAATCAATTTTCCTCCTCATTCTTGGTTAGCTCCTTGCTTATGATTACCGGTTTATTCCCCTCATTATCAAGAAAGACATATTTAAGATGAGAGGGCAACAACTTCAATTCAAGTTTGATTTCTTCATTGTTTTCTTTCTTCAAAATTTCCACCCTTTCTTTCAAGGGAGGAATCTCCTCTAATTCTTCAAGTTCTCGCACAAATTTCCCAATCTCCTTTTCTTCATTCTCGTTGATGCTTTGAAGAGCATTTGCAAGAACTTTTTGCAATGAAATGTGAACTTGTAATTGCCATTTTACTTCTTCAATCACCTTTTCTATTGCATCGATTCTAAAACAGTCACCTTTGTCCTTTGAATGCTTCATGGATTCAAATAGATTAAAACAAATCTCCTCATGTTTTACTCTCACTTTCATGAGACTGTCATCCATATCAGTTGCCATTCGAGCGGTTTTCATAAAAGATCTTCCAAGAATCAATGGAGCGTCCTTATCTTCTTCCATATAAATTACCACAAATTCAATGGGAAATAAGAATTTGTCTACCTTGACCAATACGTCTTCCGCTACACCGTGAGGGCGAGTAGTAGATTTGTCGGCAAGTTGCAATGTCATTTGAGTAGCTCTCAACTCCATATGGCCTAACCTATTTACAATGGACAAATGTGAAAGTGAGAAAATACTTAGAAAGGGGGGTTGGATAAGTATGAAGATTAAAACTTAGAAATAAAAACTTAAGTATTTTTATCCTGGTTCGTTGAACTCAACTACTCTAGTCCACCCTTCCTAGAGTGATTTGCCTTTCTCAATCAAGGACTTAATCCACTATTTAATCAACTGATTACAATAGTTAACACTTAGAACAACTGTTCAAAGTCTTCTCAAGAACTACTGATCCTAACTGGATCTTCTTAAGGTTTACAATCAAATGTAATACAAATACAAGTGTTTAAATTGCTTCTAGAAAGCTTTATCACAACTGTGATTTTTCACTTAAATATTAAGAACAAAGAAATTAATTCTTGAAAGAATATGAATAGTATGAGAGCTTTGAATGTTGATTTCTTTTGGATAAAACGTCAAATGAAGAAGATGGGTGAAGACTTGCTTTTATAGGCAGCTGATCCAAGGAGAGCTTCACGTTGAGAAGAGTGTCCAAAAGGACTGAGCCTTTTTGTCTTCACATCAAGTGACCTTTCCTAGAAGAAGAAAGCACAGATAAATCCTTTTTGTCTGTGTTCTTGTGTCTAGCATAAATAAGGAAAGAGTCGTTTGGATTATTCCAACGGATATAATCTTTGAATAATTCTTCTTCAATTTTCAGCAAGTTCCATCAGAGTCTAAATTTATCAGAGCCTTCTGATGTTGATCAGAGTTTTGCTGAATCAGAGTCTTCTGCAGCAGGTGTGCTTTTAGCGTGTTTAAGATCAGAGCATATTTGAGTCAGTTCCTCAATACTGGCAGCTTTAGTACTTTCAGAATCTTCTGTAGTAACTATGCTTTGAAAACTCTTCATACAGAATTCTTCTTTGGTTCAGATGCTTCTGACTTGCTTCAGATTCTTCTGGAGCTTCTGCTTCAGATCCTTCTGGAGCTTCTGCTTCAGAATCTTCTGGAGGCTATGCTCAGGATCTTCTGTTGGCAGTAATCAGAATCTTCTAATGGATGCATCTGGCGCTTCAGAGTCTAGCAAATTTCTTATGTTCAATTCTGATTTGCTTCTGGAGTGTTAATTCCTTTACTATCTGCAGTAAAAACTCTCAAGCAAATTTTAGAGTATATAATTCTTAATTACAAAATTTCATAATAGTTATCATCAAAACATAGAGATATTATTAAGAACCAATCTGTGTTCTAACAATCTCCCCCTTTTTGATGATGACAAAAACATCAGAAATTTTGTTTAAATGAAAATATAATATTTATAACTCCCCATGAGATGATGAATCTCCCCCTGAATTAAATACAAATAAGGAATAGAAACTTCCCTTTTGTCTTGAGTATTTTTCAGAGTTAGAGCTTGATTGTTCCTTAACATTTGAGAGTCAGAGTGTCTTGAAAATTTTCAGAGTCAGAGTTTGATAATTGTCAAATGTTCTGAGAGTCTCAGAGTTTCTTTTACAGAGTGTAATTATCAAATGTTCTGAAATACTCAGATTTAATGTTAGATAAAATAGATATGTCTGAAGTTACATTCTGGTGAAGTTTAATTAAACAGTTCAAATCTATATTTTCTCCCCCTTTTTTGTCATAAGCAAAAAGTAAAAACTTTGAAAAGACAAATAAAAGGAAACAGTAAATGAGATAAATCATGTGGAGAAAAACTTTGAAACATTCATTCAATTCAGTTCAGAGCAAGAGTACATGCATCAGAAGATATTCAAAATAGATAAGCAAACATCAGATGCAAAAACATCAGAATGAAAAAAAATGAAAAACTAAGAGTGTTTTGACAAAAGCATCTTCAACAGATCCGTGATCTCAGAAGAGGACTGTTCTTGTTTTGACATCCACTTAGCCATTGTTTCATTCTTCTGATCCTGTTGAGACATCCACTGAGTCATGTCTTCAGACTTCTTATCCTGTTTTGCCATCCAAGACTTGATTTCTGATTGACCAGCTTCCAGAACAGCAATCTTATCCTCAAGATCTGGATGTTCTTTCTTAATCTCAGATGAAGAAGGTTGAACAGTTTCTGAAGCTTGAACAGAGTCAATTTCCATAGGGTCTTTGGAGCTTGGAGCATTAGAGTCAGAAGGATGTTCTATCAGAGTAATGGCCAAAGGGTTGTCTTCAGATGTAGATTCAGCATTCACTTCTGATGATGAAGGAGCATCTGTAAGAAGCAGTGGTCCAGATCTCTTAACAGTCTAGAACAGACTTCTTGCAGCTTCAGCAAATCTGAGCTTCGCATCATCAGAACATATGTTCTTCATATTTGATGCTACAGTGTTGAATCTATTGATGAAGCCATTCCAGATGACATCAGATTCTGTTGCATCCATTGTTGCTGAACACTTCCTCTGTACAGTACCTAAATACTTTTGTATTTCTTGCAAAAAACATGTAAATAAATGATCAACATTTAGTCTAGGTCTGGGATGTAACAGAGTCTCCAAGGTAATTGGCTTTGGTTGGGGAGCAGGTGGAAATATGGAATTGTGAATGGAGATCAGAGGAGGAGGGTAGTATGGTATGAAAGGAATTTCAGGGGTTTTGGCAGGTTTTGATCTGTTTAAGGCATTCAACAAATTTGGTTTTGCTTTGGTGTGATAGGAAACCACATCAAAGGGTTTATTAGAGTAAGGTTGGAAAGCAGATTTTGCAGGTTCAATAGAAGCAGCAGGTTTATCAGATGAAACAGGTATAGCTGAAGTAACAGCTTTTGCAGATTTTGCAGAGTATGATATTGTAGCTAATGAACCTACTTCTGACATAGATTGAATATAGGTTAGAAGCACAGATGGTAGGATGATTGTAAGTTTGGGTTTTAAGGGAGTGATAGGGTCAGATGGTTCAACTCTGTCATAGAAATCTTTGAGTTTGAAACCATAGGAAAGGTTATGAAAATAAGATGAGAATTGATCGCACGAGGCAGATGTTCTTGGTGTAGATGTTGGGATAGGATTTGTAATGAGGATTTCAGATGATGGTTTAGGTGTGGGAGTAGGATCTTGAATAAGAACTTTAAAAGATACAGGGGGTTCTGGCTGGTTTACCTCAGAATCTCTGTAAGAGGGGGATATCAGAAAATCTGGGTGAATGTCAGATTCTGAGGAATTGGATGATGTGGTTGGTGTGCAAGAAGTAAAGGACACTTGAAAGACAGTTTTCAGAGGTGTAACATCTATAACTTCTGTCTCAGGGATGTTGGTTCCAGATGGGTTGGTTGATTCTGAAGGATTTTCAGAAGGTTTTAATGAGGGTTCAAATGTAGGTGGTTCTGATGTGATTGGTTCAGAAGTAACTGGTACAGATGCATTGGTTTCAGATGTTTTGGATGGTGGATTTTCTGACTGAGGTTGTTTCTCTTGTTGTTGTGTTTGAGGTTCAGATGATTTTTGCTGTTGATGTTCAGAGTCTTTTTCTTGTAGAGGTTCAGATTATTTTTCTTGTGGTTGTTGTTGTTGTTCATATGGCTTTTCTTTGAGTTGTTCAGATGGTTTTTGTTGTGCAGATGGTTTTCCTGGTTGTTATTGTTCTGTGGGTTGTTTTTCTGATGGTTGTTGTTGTGGTACAAATTGTTTGGTTGGAATTTCTGGTTGTGGAGTCTGAATTTTTGGTTTTGTTGTTGATGGTTTAGGTACAGAAGATTGTTTTACAGGAGAGATGGAAATAGGATTAGATGATTTTTGAGGAGATGGAATAGAAACATGAGGTGGAGCAGTTACAGATTGTTTTTGAGTAGGGGGTGGTTTTGGAATAGACTTAATAGTTGAATCATTTATAACAATAGTATTTGCGGAAGATATAGAAGATTTGGTACCTTTAATCTTGATGCGTTTAGCAGGAACATAAGGAGTGTCTCCAGATTCTTTCCTCTTTAGCAGCTTCTGTGGCTTCTCAGCAACCTTGGGCTTCTTCTGAACAGGTGCAGCTTCTGCTTCTAATTGAGTCCTCTTTCTTGGTGTCTCTTCTACTACAACAGGCAATGGTTGCCTTGCTCTCTTTATAATATCTGCAGGAATAGGCTTTCCTTCTGCCTTGCAATCATCAATATATCTTACTACAATTTCCCTTGGTTCTTCAGCATAGAACAGAGGGTAGTCATCTACTGGGATTCTCTTCTGACTAAGTTCAGTAATGTTCAGCTTCTTGGGTGTTGTTGTGAGTTCTTCCACTATTTTTAGTCTCTGAAGACTTTTGGCATTCAGAGGCTTTCCAAGAATGAATTCCAGTTCTTCTGTGACTCCAGTAGCATACAGAGCAGTTACAAGTCCATTTTCTGTTAGAAGATTGGAGATTAACCTTCTAAAAGGAATCCAGGTTCTGATCTTCTGACCTTTTTCTTTCACATATTCTCTAGAGGCATTTATATGATTCCATAAGTGCATAAACAGTATATATGGAAGATCTACCTTGGTGCTTTGACTTAAGCAATACATAAAGTAGAGCTGTTCATTGTTGACATAGTCTGGAGAGTTTGTAGACTTTCTGTGATGAATGCATCCCATGAAAATCTTAGCCCAGATCTTGTAGTCAGGCTTCAGATCTTTGAACTTATTAGAAGCTTGTCCAGCAGTCATCACTTCCTCATATACTTCATCCATATCCACACGCCCAGCTGGCAAGTGTGATACTCCATCTGTTTCCTCATATCCAATGAGTTTTCTAATCAGATCTTCTGTTATGATTATCTCTTTTCCTAGAACAGAAGATAAAATGAACTTAGGGTATACAGAAGCATGTATCCAGAATTCTTTTACCAGAAGGGGGTAGACTGGTCCAAAAAGTCTGTCAAAATACTTCACCCATCCTTGAGCATCTATAATGGAGTGAAACTCAAACCCATTCTCAGCAAGTGAATCAAATTCCACCATTGATTCACAGAGAACCTCCATTTTTTCAACAAGTGTTAACAATGTTCTCTTTGGTGGTGTATAAGGGGTTACACCCATATTAGCAGAAGTGACTGCAGCCATGGTAGATTGAAATTGTGCAGCAGTTGATGATGAAGTTTCCATTGAAGATGAGTTTGTCAAATGCTTAGGGTTTTTGTGAAGAGAGAAGAGAAGACAGAAATGCATAAAAGGTTTGAGATGTGAAAAGTGTGAAAATGATGAGAAATGATGTATTTATACTAAACACTTAGGCATACAAACAGTCAGAAGAGAGCACGTTCACACAAAGCATTTAATGAAAAAGAATAAAATCATTTCAAGCATTTATTGATTCTGACAATTTGGGGGGAAAATCAAGATTTTCACTATTCAAACTTCACCTCAAACGTCTCTTCAGTAGTGTACACGCCACCTTTGCAGATTTGGAGTGACACGTGTTTGCTTGCATGTGCTTCTGAATTCTTTTGAGAAATGAAACGTTAACCAACATTCAGATCCTCTGAGGATTGTTAGTTTAGAGTTTCACAAGAAAATAATTAAAGAAAATGAATAAGCAATCAGAAGAAATACTTCAGGGTATTAGGCATTGTTGCATCTGTAAAATTTGCTTCTAACAAATATCATTCTGGACAAAAATCCATACCAATATTTTTCAGAATAAATTTGAATCTATCTTCAACAAGGGGTTTTGTGAAAATATCTGCCCATTGATGATCTGTGTCAACAAAGGCCAAATTTATAATTCCCTTCTGAACATAGTCTCTGATGAAATGATGCTTAATTTCTATATGTTTTTCCTTAGAGTGTAAGATGGGATTTTTAGACAAACATATAGCAGAAGTATTATCACAGAAGATAGAAATGTTACTTTCAAATATCTGATAATCTTCTAGCTGACTTTTCATCCAGAGCATCTGCGTGCTACATCCAGCAGCAGCAATATATTCTGCCTCTGTGGTTGAAAGTGCAATTGTGGGTTGCTTCTTGCTGTACCAAGAGATTAGATTTATTCCTAGAAATTGATAACTTCCAGAAGTACTTTTCCTTTCCACTCTGTCTCCAGCGTAGTCAGCATCACAGAATCCAACTAATTTGAAATCATCAGATCTTCTGTAGCATAAACCCACATTAGAAGTACCTTTCAGATACCTTAGAATCCTCTTGACAGCTGTCAAGTTAGATTCTCTAGGATCTGATTGGAATCTAGCACACAGGTATACACTGAATAATATGTCAGGTCTAGAAGCAGTTAAGTAAAGAAGAGATCCTATCATACCTCTGTAGAGTTTCTGATCTAGTTTCTTACTTACCTCTTCCTTGCCTAGTGAGCTAGTTGGATGCATGGGAGTCTTTGCCAGCTTACTATCAGTCATGTTAAATTTCTTCAGAAGTTCTTTAACATATTTGGTCTGATGTATGTAAGTGCACTCTGGAGTTTGGTTGACTTGAATTCCTAGAAAGAATCTCAGTTCTCCCATCATGCTCATTTCAAATTCTGCCTGCATACATTGAGCAAACTCCTTTCCCAGCATAGTATTGGTAGATCCAAATATTATATCATCCACATAAATTTGACAAATTAGAAGATCTTTCTTAAATGATTTACAAAAGAGTGTTGTGTCCACTTTGCCTCTGATGAAAATTTTCTCCAGAAGAAAATTGCTCAATCTCTCATACCAAGCTCTGGGAGCTTGTTTCAAACCATATAGAGATTTCTTTAGTTTGAAAACATGATATGGAAATTTTTCACTCTCAAAACCAGGAGGTTGGTGGACATAAACTTCTTCTTCTATAATACCATTTAGAAAGGCACTTTTAACATCCATCTGATACAGAGTGATGTTATTTTGTGCAGCAAATGAAATAAGAAGGCGTATAGATTCTAACCTTGCCACTGGAGCATAAGTTTCAGTGTAATCAATACCTTCTTATTGACTGTACCCTTGAGCAACAAGCCTTGCCTTATTTCTTTCAACTTCTCCTTTCTCATTTAGCTTATTTCTGAAGACCCATTTTGTTCCAATTATATTGAATCCTTTTGGTCTTTGAACTAAATCCCACACATTATTTCTGGTGAATTGATTTAACTCTTCTTGCATGGCAATAATCCAATCATTGTCTTGCAGAGCTTCATCTACAGAAGTTGGTTCAATTACTGACACCAGTCCAAATAATGATGCTTCAGATGATCTTAGAAAGGATCTTGTTCTGATGGGATCATCCTTCTTTCCAATAATAACATTCTCTGGATGAGAAGCTTTGATTCTGGAAGATGATCCTCTAATAGTTGATTCTTTAGAAATGTTTAAATTATTCATCTGAGAAGTTAAAGGAATAGCATCTAGCGTTGCTTCTGGTTCCTTCACTTGAGCTTTGTCTGCCTCTAAGCCTTCAGAGTCTGTGAAGACTACTTCTCTATCTGCAGAGTTTTCAGACTGCTTTGGCTTTTTAATTGCCAAGCTTATCATCAAATCTAACATGAATAGATTCTTCCACAATCTGTGTCTCAGTGTTGTATACTCTGTAGCCTTTAGAGCGTTCAGAATATCCAAGCATGAAACACTTTTGTGCTTTGGAATCAAACTTGTTCAGATTTTCTTTAGTATTTAACACATAACAAATACATCCAAAAGGATGAAAATATGAAATGTTGGGCTTTCTGTTCTTCCACAGTTCATATGGAGTCTTCTCCAGAAGAGGTCTTACAGACACTCTGTTCTGAATGTAACAGGCTGTGTTGATTGCTTCTGCCCAAAAGTGTTTTGCCAGATTAGTCTCATTGAACATGGTTCTGGCCATTTCTTGCAGAGTTCTGTTTTTCCTCTCTACAACCCCATTTTGTTGTGGAGTTCTAGGACAGGAAAAATCATGAGCAATGCCATTTTCATTAAAATACTTTTCAAAATATTTATTTTCAAATTCACCACCATGATCACTTCTGACTTTTATAATTTTGAAATCTTTTTCATTCTGGACTTGCTTGCAGAAGTCAAAGAACACAGAATGTGACTCATCCTTGTGTTTTAAGAACTTTACTCATGTCCATCTACTATAGTCATCAACAATGACTAATCCATACTTCTTACCTCTGATGGATGCAGTTTTCACTGGTCCAAACAGATCAATATGAAGTAATTCTAGTGGTCTGGAAGTAGAAACAACATTTTTTGATTTAAAAGATGATTTTGAAAACTTCCCTTTTTGGCATGCTTCACAAAGAGCATCTGAGGTGAACTTCAGATTAGGAAGTCCTCTGACAAGATTAAGTTTATTAATCTGAGATATACGTCTCATATTAATATGCCCCAATCTTCTGTGACAGACACATTGCTCTTCATTAACAGACAAGAGGCATTTAACATTCTGAACCTTAAGTTCTGAAAGATTTATTTTATAAATGTTGTTTTTCCTCTTACCACTAAATAGGATAGAGCCATCCTTTTGACTAATAGCTTTACAACATTTTTGATTAAAGGTAATATCATAACCATTGTCATTTAATTGACTTATGGACAATAAGTTATGCTTTAACCCTTCAACAAGTAAAACATTAGTAATAGAGGGAAATTTACCATTTCCAACGGTGCCAGATCCAATGATATTGCCCTTCTGGTTCCCTCCAAATTTCACATCACCTCCAGATCTAAGCTCTAGGCTTTGGAACATAGACCTTTCTCCTGTCATGTGTCGTGAGCATCCAGAGTCCAGGTACCATGATTGACGTCCTGACCTTGCTGCTAAGAACATCTGCAACATGAATTATTTTACTTTTAGGTACCCAGATCTTCTTGGGTCCTATAGGGTTAGTTGTTCTGAAGGTTTGTCTAAACTTCTGTTTTTCAACATAAGGTTTATTCTGACTAGCCTTAGATTTAAACACATGAATATTCTTTTCAGAGCGTGTTTGTTCAATATCATTCAAGTGACCAAATTTAAAGTGTGAATATAAAGGAGTTTTCTTGATGATAATTTTATCAACATGTTTTGGATTTAAATCCTTTCCAGAGGAGGATTCATATCCAATTCCTTTTCTGTTATTTCTGCTAACTCCATAATCATAGAAGCCATTTTGCTTCTGTCTATGCTTTTAGCAAGAAACTTCTGAAAGCTATAATCATATTTTTCCAAAATATTTTTGCATTCAGATTCAGTTTCAGAATCAGAGTTTTGTTGAGCTAATTCAGAATCATTTTTCAATTATAAGTTCTTTTCATTTAGCTCAGCTACTTCTGATTTGAGAATATTATTCTCAGATACAAGATTGCTTTGACGCTTCTTGTATTTGAGCTTAATGTTGTTATAGCTCTTCAGAACTTCTGATAACACTTTGATAAGTTATTCTTTAGTGAGTTTAGCCATTACCTTTTCAGCGTCAGAGTCAGATTCAGAGTCAGATTCAGATCCTGAAGTTCCTTCCTCCTGATCTTCTATGTTTGCCATCAAAGCTACATTGGCACATTCTTCTTCTAACTCAGATTCAGATTCAGATGTATCTGAATCATCCCAGGTGGCCATCAGAACCTTTTTCTTCTTATCAAATTTTCTTTTAGGCTTTTCTTTCAGCACCTTTGGACATTCATTTTTTTAATGTCCAGATTCTTTACATTCATAACAGACAACCTCCTTTTTACCAGATCTTCTGTGTCTAGAAGATTCTTTTCTTTGGTCAGGCTTCCTGAAGTTTCTGAACTTCTTTCCTTTATGCTTCCAGAGTTTGTTTATTCTTCTGGACAGCATGGATAGTTCATCTTCATCTTCAGATGAGGATTCTTCAGAGCTTTCCTCTATTACCTGCAACGCTTTAACAGATTTATTAGATTTTAAAGCAATAGATTTACCTTTCTTTTGAGGTTCATCTTCCTCAAGTTCAATTTCATGACTTCTTAGTGAACTGATCAGTTCCTCCAAGGAGATCTTGTTCAGATCTTTAGCCATTTTCAGCGCTGTCACCATAGGTCTCCATCTGGTAGGTAAGCTTCTGATGATCTTTTTCACATGATCAGCAGTAGAGTATCCTTTATCCATAACCTTTAGTCCAGCTGTAAGTATTTGAAATCTGGAGAACATAGCTTCAACAGATTCAGAGTCTTCCATCTTGAAGGCTTCATACTTCTGGATCAGAGCTAGAGCCTTTGTTTCCTTGACTTGAGAGTTTCCCTCATGAGTCATCTTTAAGGATTCAAACATGTCAAATGCAGTTTCCCTGTTTGTAATTTTTTCATACTCAGTGTGAGATATTTGCATTCAACAATATTGTTCTGGCCTTGTGGTGATTTCTAAATTCTTTCTTCTGAGCATCTGTCATAGATTTTCTGTCTATTTTCTTGCCATTCCCATCAGTGGGATGAACATATCCATCTATGACCAGATCCCATAAATCAGCATCATATCCAAGGAAAAAACTTTCAATCCTGTCTTTCCAATAATCAAATTTCTCCCCATCAAACATAGGGGGTTTGGTGTTGATTCTGTCCCTTTCTTCATATTTGTTGTTAGTGTTATAAATTGTATTATCAGCCATAGCAACAACCAAATATATATTAATGTTTTTCTCACTGGATCTTTACTGTCACTGTGAAGTGGTAGCACACACAGAACCGGAGCTCTGATGCCAACTGAAGGTGAGAAAATACTTAGAAGGTGGGTTGAATAAGTATGAAGATTAAAACATAGAAATAAAAACTCAAGTATTTTTATCCTGGTTCGTTAAACTCAACTACTCCAGTCCACCCTTCCTAGAGTGATTTGCCTTTCTCAATCAAGGACTTAATCCACTATTTAATCAACTGATTACAATAGTTAACACTTAGAACAACTGTTCAAAGTCTTCTCAAGAACTACTGATCCTAACTGGATCTTCTTAAGGTTTACAATCAAATGTAATACAAATACAAGTGTTTAAATTGCTTCTAGAAAGCTTTATCACAACTGTGATTTTTCACTTAAATATTAAGAACAAAGAAATTAATTCTTGAAAGAATATGAATAGTATGAGAGCTTTGAGTGTTGATTTCTTTTGGATAAAACGTCAAATGAAGAAGATGGGTGAAGACTTGCTTTTATAGGCAGCTGATCCAAGGAGAGCTTCACATTGAGAAGAGTGTCCAAAAGGTCTGAGCCTTTTTGTCTTTACATCAAGTGACCTTTCCTAGAAGAAGAAAGCACAGATAAATCCTTTTTGTCTGTGTTCTTGTGTCTAGCATAAATAAGGAAAGAGTCGTTTGGATTATTCCAACGGATATAATCTTTGAATAATTCTTCTTCAATTTTCAGCAAGTTCCATCAGAGTCTAAATTTATCAGAGCCTTCTGATGTTGATCAGAGTTTTGCTGAATCAGAGTCTTCTGCAGCAGGTGTGCTTTTAGCGTGTTTAAGATCAGAGTATATTTGAGTCAGATCCTCAGTACTGGCAGCTTTAGTACTTTCAGAATCTTCTGTAGTAACTATGCTTTGAAAACTCTTCATACAGAATTCTTCTTTGGTTCAGATGCTTCTGACTTGCTTCAGATTCTTCTGGAGCTTCTGCTTCAGATCCTTCTGGAGCTTCTGCTTCAGAATCTTCTGGAGGCTACGCTTAGGATCTTCTGTTGGCAGTAATCAGAATCTTCTAATGGATGCATCTGGCGCTTCAGAGTCTAGCAAATTTCTTATGTTCAATTCTGATTTGCTTTTGGAGTGTTAATTCCTTTATTATCTGCAGTAAAAACTCTCAAGCAAATTTTAGAGTATATAATTCTTAATTACAAAATTTCATAATAGTTATCATCAAAACATAGAGATATTATTAAGAACCAATCTGTGTTCTAACAAAATGTATCAAGTTGATGCTAGAGCCCAAATCAATCAACCCATTACCAACATAGATATTTCTAATTGTAATCGGCAAAGTGAACCGTCCCGGGTCACTTTTTTTTGCGGGAGAGTTCATTGAATGGTAGCGCTACAAATAGCATCCACCATGATAGTTTCTTGATCCGTATGCCTCTTTTTTTCTGTGAGAATATCCTTCATGAATTTGGAATATTTTGACATTTTCTCAAATGCTTCGGAAAATGGAATATTGATTTGCAATTGTTTAAAAATATCCATGAACCGAGCATAGTGTCTTGCATTATGTTTCTTTGATGGAGCATGTGGATATGAAAAATGTTGAATTGGTATATTGCTCACTTACTCTTTCCCTTTCCTTGTTTTTTTCACTCTTTCTTCTCTCATTCTTTTTTCTTCTTCCTCACTTTTTCTCAATTTCTCTTTTTCAACTAATTCTCCCTCAACGTTTTTTTCTACTTCTTTCTCATCAACTTCACTCTTTTTTTTAACTACTGTTTTTTATTCCACTACCTCCTCACCAATACCCATGTCAATTTCTCTACCACTTCTAATAAGAATAACATTGCAGTGCTCTTTAGGATTAACTTGAGTGTTAGCCGGAAATGGCTCTTTGTGTTGGTCGACCAATTGTTTTGATAATTTCCCCACTTGTGTCTCAAGGTTCTTTATAGCCGCATCGGTCTTCTTTTGATTTAACATTGAAATTTTCATGAATTGAGTGAGGTTGTCTTCCATATTTGAAGTTCCACTTTGAGCTTGTGGAGGTTGAGTATAGTTTTGGTATTGTTGTTGACGATTTGAAGTACCAGCTTCTTAAGGACTCCAAGGTTGTTGATGATACCCTTGATTTCCTATTTCATAATTTTGTTGATACGGAGGTCTAGGTTGATAACCTTGATTTTGATTCGCTGCATAATTCGCTTCTTCCAAAACCGGAGGATAATATCCGGTAGGGTGATCTCCCTTGCATAGCTCACAACTCGCCACTTGTGTTTTGTTGGTGGGAACTTCTTGCATTTCCTTGATTTGTTGTGGTAGTTTTGACATTTGTTGTGTCAATAACTCCACTTGTTGTGAAAGTAGCTTATTTTGAGTAAGAATTGCATTGCTGTTTCCCAATTCCATCATACCCGACTTCCTTTACGTTGTTCCACGATTATGATTCCCTTGATGATCATTGAGTGCCATCTTATCAATAATAGATATTGCTTCTTCTACACTCTTGGACATTAACGATCCACCTGAAGTGGCATAATAAAGTCTTATAGACCGATTGGAGACCATTTTTGAAAATATGGACTTGAGTAAGGTCATCAAAACCGTGACCCTTGCATTTTCATAACATGGATTTGAACCTCTTTCAAGCTTCGTTGAGAGATTCATTCCCACCTTGAGAGAAAACCATGATTTCTATCTTTGCCTCCATGAATCGATTATATGGAAAAAATCTTTCAAGGAATTTCTCTTCTAACATGTTCCAGTCCGTCATAACCTTGGTGATTGATCAAGATACCACTTCTTTGCCTTCCCAATTAGGGAATGTGAAAATAGTCTTTTGAACAACGACTCTTCTTCAGCTTCTGGTGCTCCAGTTGCGCCCGCAATTTCATAAAACTTTGTGACATGAGGGAAGGGATCCTCATGATCCATACCGGTGAAAGGGTTTTGATATAAAAGTCCAAGAATTATGGTCTTCATCTTAGAATGCCTCCCATTATGGGAATTGTGTGCAAACTGAGTATTATGTCTCAGACTGTTGGTGCATGGTGCCGAAATAGGAGGTGGTGGTGGTGGAGCTGCCATGATTGGCGTAACAAGTGGTGTGGATGAAGAAGATTCCCCTTTCTTTTTTCTTTCCCTAGCATGTTGCTGTCTTCGAATTATAGAGATAAGAGATTCATAATACAAATGTCTTAATATCACTAAACTATTGCAATGCTTACAATATCTCACTTAACAATCCTCAGCAACGACGCCATTTTATTTATTAGTAAAGTTGGGGGTGTTTTTATCGTATCCATGAAGATTATATGCGAGATATGTCGATGCTAGGCACTCAATAGTTTAACGTCCTAAGTAAGAGTTTTCAAAAGATCGTTCATTTTGTAACATAAGTTGGTTGCAAAAGGTAAATTATGTAAGAGCAAGATTTGTCTCTACAGGATAATCTCTATGTTTTGATGATAACAATTGAGTATTTGTGAAAGAACCATTTTATGGTTTAATGTTTGTTATGTGCAGGTCATATTAAATTAAATATATTAGACCAAACAAACAAAAGCAACGTGTGCAGCTAGTAATATATGGAATTACTATGTGTAACGTTGTGAAGCGCCTGGGAGAAGCTAGTTTGCTTATGTGTCTGATCACCATCAGTAAAGAACCAAGGATGTTGTATATTGCAGTTGCAATGCTCCTGTGGTTTATGATCTGAAGAAGTGCATCTGATCTAAAAGCAAATGAAGCTCAGTAAAGAAGCAAGTTTGTTTCTGCATCTGATCATGTTCAGTAAAGAATCAAGGATGCTGGATATTGCAGTTGCAATGTATCTGTGGATTCTGATCTGAGTTGTGCATCTAATCTGGAAGCTAACGAGCGTCTCTGAAGAGTGAGCCCTCTAAAGAACTGTAGTGCTGAAGAATCTGATGACTTGAAGTTCTGAAGGCTGAAGGCTCTGAAGACCAAGTGCGTCAAGACTCTGAAGACATGTTCTGAAGGTCAAGACTCTGAAGACTCTGAAGACATGTTCTGAAGGTCAAGACTCTGAAGACTCTGAAGACATGTTCTGAAGGTGAAGACTCTGAAGACATGTTCTAAAGGTCAAGACTCTGAAGATATAATCATCTGAAGAAGTTTGTGCTGAAGACTCTGATGACTTGAAGTTCTGAAGGCTGAAGGCTCTGAAGACCAAGTGCAAAAGACTCTGAAGACCAGACTCTGAAGAAGAAAGATTATGAAGCTTCACCAGACAAGACGTGTTCAATCAGATGAGCTGTTGCTATCAACTCTGATGAACAAAGTGCTGAAGTCAGAATCTGATGTTTACTATGCTATCTATACCAAAGTAGTTTCTGAACTACTCATCTGTAACATCATCAGAAGAACCAAGCCAGAAGCAAATTTGTCCAAGCTGTTAAATGGAATATTACCGTTGCAAGAAAAGGACAAGAAAGTGATGTCATCCAACACGTGCTTATCTATCCGTTGAGATATGACCGTTGGAGTTTGAATGAACATCCTTATCCTCTCAACGTCATTCTTGGAAGCACTATAAAAAGAAGAATCATTTGATCATTAAGTAGTGGCCGTGTTGCCAAGTCAAAAAAGTTGTTGCTATTAAGCTGCACTATAAGGAATAACATTTGATTCATTCAAATGTTACCATGCTTGTAAGCATGAAGTGAAGAAAAGAAAGAAAGAAGAAAAGCTTAAAATGAAAAGAAGCCTTAGTGCTCACACACAGAAAAGCTTTTAAGCAATATGGAAACTGTACTCAATAATCTCTTAGAGATTTATTATTAGATTAGTTTCTATATTAGAAAGCAAGGAGTTGTTGCTCAATACTTGCTAGGAACTTAATTAGGAGTAATCTGCTTATTTGAGAAGCACTTATGTAATCTCCGGCAACACAAATTCTATTTTAGAATTAGTGGTTCCTCAAGTGATCTTGTGAAGATCAGTATACTTGAGATGACAAGTGACAATATTCATTTGTGGAAATCCTAATAGGAGATCTTTAGTGATCGGATTCTATTAAGGTGTCAATGAACGTTATATCCTTGGGGATCCCTGAACGTGTCATTGTCAAGTTGTTAGTCACTTGCAGTTAGCTTGTGCAACTGTAATCTGTTTGGTTATAGTGGATTAAGTCCTTGCAGTGAGTAAGGCGAAATCACCTTGGAAGGGTGGACTGGATTAGCTTGAGAGTTGCTCAAGTGAACCAGGATATATCTTGTGTTCTTTACTTGTTTAGTTTATTACTTATGCTTCCGCATTGCTACATCTAGAAACAACACAGAAGAAGATGGCAAAAGTTTTTAAGTAACCAAATACCCAATTCAAACCCCCCCTTTCTTGTGTATTTTTCACACCTTCAGTTGGTATCAGAGCCTGGTTCTGTTATTGATGGATATCAAACACCTAACAGTGTCAGATAAAGATCCATAGGCTGTGTGAAGAAATACTTTTGGGGATATTTCACCGTTCTTACAATTTCAGTCTCATATCAGTTTTTGAGGATAATGAGTACTAAAATTGTAATCTATTGAGTTACCTTGAGCAAGTCACTGATTCTATGAAGTTTGAAATTTGAAGTGTTGAAGCCTTCAACAGCAAATCTCCTCCAGAAGATTCTGAAAGAAGAATGAAGAATCAGCTGACAGGATAGATTCATCAGATAAGAAGATATATCTGTTGAATGCTGATCTGAAAATACGTTTGGATTTACAACATATTTGCTCAAAGATAAATCTTCTGCAAGCAACAATTCTTGATCTCTAAAGATTAATTCTGGTGAGTATGAGATGTTTTCAAGAAACGGATTAGTCCACACTTGACTTTCTCATGAAAATTCATTGGAATTTATCTTAAGTAAGAAAAGATATTATTGCTGGATAATGGAATTTATTCATCAGAACGCCAGAATGAAGTCTACAGAAAAAGGTAAGTTCAGAAAAATATTCAAATCTAGAAGAAATGTTTCTTCAGATTCAAAGCATTTGAAAGTTGCTCTCCTTGAAGAGCTTCAAAGAATTCTGCAGAGGTTTCAAGAAAGGCAGTGTTGTATCAACTCATATGGATATGATGAATTCAGAAGATCTGATTTGAAGCAGAATGGACAATTAAGTTTTGTTAACTTGAGATGTTATCTCAGTTGAACAAACTAAAATTGGTCAGATGTTGTTAGGCATTATTTTTCAGAAATTCTTGATAAATGTTTTGAGAAACAAGTTATGAAGAAAGATACAATGGCAGAAGTCATTCTGTCTGATGTAAAAAGGATTTAAGTCTCTGGTGTTATTCATTCTGAATAATTCAGTAGACATTCTTTTTCAAGAACAGATGTACTGTCAACTCTGATGATCTAACTATTTACAAGTTAGCTCAGCATTGTAAGAGCAAATTGCCAGTCAGACTGTGTCTCTTGATACATCTGAGTTTGATGATAAGTGTATCTTGTTTTGGATCTGTATTTGTTTCAAGTAGACAAATTCAGAAGTAAAAGCCTGATTGAAGCTAGATGCTTTCCAATCATGAAAATCAGTTTATCTGTGCTCTGAAGATGTTTCTCATAAATCAGATGGATGTTGTTGTGTTGATGAAGATGCTGCAGAACTCTAACAAAGGAATTGAGATCTGTTCAAGAAGAGTTATTCAGAATATTCTACTTTAGTTGTTGTTACTGGTTTGTCACACAAGATGTTGGAGAATCAGAAGCAGAATGTGTTCCAGCTGAAGAATCAGAAGCTACTCCAGATGCTATTCAATTAGCTGCTTCTGAAGAATCAACTCTGAGAAGTTTCCCCCCAGAATCAAATCTTCTTTTCCAGAAGAGACGTTCATTGGAAAGAAGGATGATTCCAGAAGAACAAGATTCTTTCTTCTCAAAGATTGTCAGCAAGAAACTCTTGACTATACAGAAGACATATGCTTTTGTGACAAGGTTAGAATTCATATTCTTTTCAATCTCGTTCGTTGATCAGTATAACATCAATATAAATCAGATGAATATTAAAAATACTTTTAAATGGTTTTATTGAAGAAGAAGTATATGTTCATCAACTTCCCAGTTTTCTTTTTGAAAATTATTTTGTCAAAAGTAAAGTTGTTACTACTCTTCTTCTTAAAGACTATTAAGAAAGATATTTTAAATCTGTCAGATTTATTTACATTGATGATACTTCTATTTAGAACCATATACTTCACTTGGAAAGGAGTTTGCTGAGTGTATGCAGGCAGTAGCTAAAACTAGCATTCTAAAAGAGGCTAGTGAAGTCAGATCAGCAGCTGTACAGAAGGTTCTGTAACACTGATTCTGAAGAGGCTCTGTCAATCAAGACATCTCGCCTTCAATTGTTGGTTATTCTGAAGCAAAGCTATAGAAGATAGTTCAAAGCATCAGAAGTAACGCAACTGAGGCAGGATACTGAAGACACTTTCAGTTGGTATCAGTATAGACTCAGAAGAAAAGCTACAGAGGAAAATTTACGGAAGAATGTGATGAAGCAACGCTAAAAGGAGACTCTGAAAGTTTGTTGAGAAGCAACTCTACAGAAGACTCTGAGTAGTTGGTTGATATGTCAGCAACATAGCTCACTTCTGGAAAATAAGGACACCTGAAGAATGAAGATCTGGTTTGATCTGAAGCATACCTCTGGATGAACGGTTTGTTTAATCATTCTCTAGAGCTAAGTTGCATAGATCTGAAGCAGAGGATCTAATGCAAGGAATCATTTCCATAGTTGGTCACTCAATAGACGCTAATCAAGATAAGTTGGGTTGCAACTTCACTGTCAGAAGAGTCTACTTTGGATATCATAAAGTTGATATTAGACTCTTATCAGTCTTCAACCTTCTGAAGAAGCACTTCTGGGTTTGAAGTTATTAATTGAGCTAACATCTGTTGATGAAGCGCTTCTGGGCAAAGGCTGATTGTTGATAATCAGAAGAACTTACTAACATAACAGAAATAGTTATGGTTAGAAAGTCTGATGTAGAGAATCTCTTCAGAATATTAAGCAGAAGCTTTGAAGATTTCTGAAGCTAATTCAGAAAGGAAACGTTGTCTCAATTGGTATCAAGTATTATCTAATGAAGCACTGATGCTAAGATTCAAGTTTTGATAACAAGCTTGGATTCAGAAACCAAAGGTGGAGAAACCTAAGGTGATTTAGCAGAAGATCCTACTCCTTCTATTGGTACTCAGAAGTTCTCACACCTTCAGTTGGTACGAGAATTCTAGAAGAAGAAGTCACCCTCAGATACTGATTGATAAGAACAAGATTGTCATTCAAATCAGTTCAAGAAATTCATCTTGGTTTGATGATAATTTATGATGATCAACCACGTCTGTCCAAAGGATAAATTCTTGGTGCAAGAAGATATAGCTTTCATCTGGAAACAAGTCATCTTGAAGATAAAGAAGCATGATCATTGTCATCAGAAGATGGATGATCAGAAGATGAAGACCAAAAGAGGAATCAGATAAAGAATGTAGCAGACAGAAGAATAATCTGTCAGAGAGTAGCCATCTAAGACTCTCATGCATTCAACGTACACTCTGAGAAAGAAAGAGGTTAGTAAAATGGTAGATCAGAAGTTCTACAAAGGTATGAGTTGTACTCTTCTGTATTTTACTGTTTCTAGTCCTGACATTCTTTTCAGTATATGTGTATGTGCTTGATTCCAATCAGATCCTAAAGAATCTCATTTAACAGTTGTTAAGAGATTTCTGAGGTATCTGAAAGGTACTACTAACGTGACTCTGTGTTGCAGAAAACCAGATAACTATTTTTAGTAGGTTTCTGTTATGCTGATGATACTGAAGTCAGAGTTAGTTGCAAAAGTACCTCTGGATAGCACTATCCCTTAAAGAAGCAAAATACATCAGATGCTGATTGAAGTATCAGATGCTCTGGATGAAGTGTCAAATGAAGGACATTGATGTACAGATGATTGAAGGATCAAATGGCACATCACCTTCAATTGATATCAGATGATATCTGAAGATCTGAGCAAATCTGAAGTCGTAGACTATCAGAAGATTTGGATCATCTGGAGATCTGGATAAAAGATTCAATTAGAAGATGAAGCAAAGCGTCAGATAACTCTGAGCAAAACTTCAGAAGATGTTTGAGTGAAGATACAGAAGATTCTGGGCGCAGAATCAAGAATCAAAGCAAAGGCCAGAACAAGCACTTCAACTCCGGAACTTGAGACTTCTTGAGATATTTTTCAGAAGTAATTAGACTCTGAAATTAGATGCATTTCAAGTTGTTCTAAGGACTGGAATTATTGGTATCAAGATCAAGCTAGAAGGAAGAAGAGTTTTCAACCTTCTTGTCTAAATCTAGCAGAGGAAAATTTCAGAAACGAAACTTCCAGATTAGTACAAGAAGCTGAAGATGCTAAGAAGACTAAGCAAAATGTTGTAGTTGGATTCTCTTGTGAAACTACTTTTGTACGTTGAGAACGTGACATTAGTAAGTTTAGAAGAGATCAACAAGCTATGAAGGATGTACAACAAGTTGTCAGAGAAAGTTCTGTTGAATAGAAACCTGTCAACAATCCTCGTCAGAGCATGCTTCTACAAATTCTGAAGAATTGTCACTCTCAAAGAAACAGGGGGAGATATAGAAGATGAAATCTGAGAAAAGATATCAACCTACCTTAATTGGTATCAACCTGTAAGAATTAAGTTCTCAAGGGGAGAAATGAAAGATGATTAAGTTCTCAGGTGCTATCTCTCAACTCTTATTTTTTTAATTTCTGACTTTAAAAAGAGAAATTTTTTTTAATCTGTTTTGATGAAAAACTCAAACTTTTTGATGATGTCAAAAAGGGGGAGAAATGAAAGATGATTTTGATATTATCTGGAAGAATAGAATATAACTTGGGGAGAAATGGAAAATGTTTTTGAGAAATAGAATATAACTTTGATATATTCTATAACCTGAAAGAGAATGCAAAAACATATAAACTGCGTTTATTACTAATTATTTGTTTGATGTTTTCCAAGGAACTCTGAACAAGTTCACTAGGCATTCTAAACAGGATAAATGAAAGAAATCTGAGTTCAAATGAACTGGTGTTCATATAATAGAAGTTATACACTTCGTGAACATAGATTCAGAATCAGATGGACCCAATACTGTTCAGAGATCTGAAAGTTAAAGTCATCTGGAATCATGATGTTCAGAAGATGTAAATTGTCTGTGAAAATGACAGTCAGAGCATAAGAATCAGAAATCTTCATAGAGCAAGATTTGGATTCAGACTCAGAATCATGAGTATCATGTATTGGTATCTGTCTTAGAACCAACATTGGTATCAGATTCAGAAGCTTGCTAATTGGGATCAGACTATGCTTCAAAAGATCAAGAAGTGAATCTGATCAATGCATTGAGCTCTGATAAGACCAAGAATCATAGATGAAAGCAAATCTGAGAAAGCAAGAATCAAGACTGTATAAAGCTCAGAAAATCCAAATATCTGATCTATTGTAGCCAGGGGGAGTTCTCCTAGGAAGGTTCACAAGGCAGTATATTTGATCTTCACCCAGTCTGAAACTCAGGGGGAGTTTCTCATCTGAAGAAGAAACAAATATTCTGAAGTCATATGACTCTGATATGATGGTTAGAGAAAACATGTTCTAAAGATCTGAAGATGGAAGTTCTGCTGAACTAGTCCAGATGCTGAAGACTTATGATCTCTTATATCACAGGGAAGTATTCCTTCTTTTCTATTCTATTTGATTGTGTTTTATCAAATTTATTTTTTGTAAGTCTTGAGATCAAAGTATGTCTTTGAACAAGCATAAAAATGTTTTAAAGGTTAACACATTCAGGGGGAGCAGTTGCTTAGAACTCTGAATAGGTTAATGCTTGGTGATTACCCTGTATAAAATGTTCTATCAAAATACATGTTTTTGTCATCATCAAAAAGGGGGAGATTGTAAGAGCAAGATTTGTCTCTACAGGATAATCTCTATGTTTTGATGATAACAATTGAGTATTTGTGAAAGAACCATTTTATGGTTTAATGTTTGTTATGTGCAGGTCATATTAAATTAAATATATTAGACCAAACAAACAAAAGCAACGTGTGCAGCTAGTAATATATGGAATTACTATGTGTAACGTTGTGAAGCGCCTGGGAGAAGCTAGTTTGCTTATGTGTCTGATCACCATCAGTAAAGAACCAAGGATGTTGTATATTGCAGTTGCAATGCTACTGTGGTTTATGATCTGAAGAAGTGCATCTGATCTAAAAGCAAATGAAGCTCAGTAAAGAAGCAAGTTTGTTTCTGCATCTGATCATGTTCAGTAAAGAATCAAGGATGCTGGATATTGCAGTTGCAATGTATCTGTGGATTCTGATCTGAGTTGTGCATCTAATCTGGAAGCTAACGAGCGTCTCTGAAGAGTGAGCCCTCTAAAGAACTGTAGTGCTGAAGAATCTGATGACTTGAAGTTCTGAAGGCTGAAGGCTCTGAAGACCAAGTGCGTCAAGACTCTGAAGACATGTTCTGAAGGTCAAGACTCTGAAGACTCTGAAGACATGTTCTGAAGGTCAAGACTCTGAAGACTCTGAAGACATGTTCTGAAGGTGAAGACTCTGAAGACATGTTCTAAAGGTCAAGACTCTGAAGATATAATCATCTGAAGAAGTTTGTGCTGAAGACTCTGATGACTTGAAGTTCTGAAGGCTGAAGGCTCTGAAGACCAAGTGCAAAAGACTCTGAAGACCAGACTCTGAAGAAGAAAGATTATGAAGCTTCACCAGACAAGACGTGTTCAATCAGATGAGCTGTTGCTATCAACTCTGATGAACAAAGTGCTGAAGTCAGAATCTGATGTTTACTATGCTATCTATACCAAAGTAGTTTCTGAACTACTCATCTGTAACATCATCAGAAGAACCAAGCCAGAAGCAAATTTGTCCAAGCTGTTAAATGGAATATTACCGTTGCAAGAAAAGGACAAGAAAGTGATGTCATCCAACACATGCTTATCTATCCGTTGAGATATGACCGTTGGAGTTTGAATGAACATCCTTATCCTCTCAACGTCATTCTTGGAAGCACTATAAAAAGAAGAATCATTTGATCATTAAGTAGTGGCCGTGTTGCCAAGTCAAAAAAGTTGTTGCTATTAAGCTGCACTATAAGGAATAACATTTGATTCATTCAAATGTTACCATGCTTGTAAGCATGAAGTGAAGAAAAGAAAGAAAGAAGAAAAGCTTAAAATGAAAAGAAGCCTTAGTGCTCACACACAGAAAAGCTTTTAAGCAATATGGAAACTGTACTCAATAATCTCTTAGAGATTTATTATTAGATTAGTTTCTATATTAGAAAGCAAGGAGTTGTTGCTCAATACTTGCTAGGAACTTAATTAGGAGTAATCTGCTTATTTGAGAAGCACTTATGTAATCTCCGGCAACACAAATTCTATTTTAGAATTAGTGGTTCCTCAAGTGATCTTGTGAAGATCAATATACTT
Organism: Lathyrus sativus; assembly: GCA_963859935.3. Classification (NCBI taxonomy): domain Eukaryota; kingdom Viridiplantae; phylum Streptophyta; class Magnoliopsida; order Fabales; family Fabaceae; genus Lathyrus; species Lathyrus sativus. The sequence goes on along the minus strand of OZ012740.1, from coordinate 239,446,659 downwards.
GAGATGACAAGTGACAATATTCATTTGTGGAAATCCTAATAGGAGATCTTTAGTGATCGGATTCTATTAAGGTGTCAATGAACGTTATATCCTTGGGGATCCCTGAACGTGTCATTGTCAAGTTGTTAGTCACTTGCAGTTAGCTTGTGCAACTGTAATCTGTTTGGTTATAGTGGATTAAGTCCTTGCAGTGAGTAAGGCGAAATCACCTTGGAAGGGTGGACTGGATTAGCTTGAGAGTTGCTCAAGTGAACCAGGATATATCTTGTGTTCTTTACTTGTTTAGTTTATTACTTATGCTTCTGCATTGCTACATCTAGAAACAACACAGAAGAAGATGGCAAAAGTTTTTAAGTAACCAAATACCCAATTCAAACCCCCCCTTTCTTGTGTATTTTTCACACCTTCAAATTAGGGCAAATATGTTTTGTTTCAAAGAAAAGCATGTCAAGATTAGATTTCATTAATCCTTTTTAAACGTATCCGATTAATCAAGTATGTGAACTTAGTTTCGATCAATACAATCGCGTATCCTCGTGAATCCATTCATCTCTAAAGTGAGTTCGTGAATATTATTATTTTAATTATTAGACGATTTCTCTAAATAACAGCCAAAAAAATAAACATAAAGATCAATATAAAGCGAATATTAACTTCCAAATCTATGTCTAGAGTTTGTTGGTTAATAGATAAAGAAATTAGATCAAGACGTGGAAAATCTATGTGTAGAGTGATTGAAACCATAAATACACCATTAAGAGCAAATATCTTCATCATCTATTGATCATAACCTTGTTCACATACAAAAGATCAAAAGAAATACATAAAAGCAAGATTAACTACCTCTAATCTTAACACAAAAGGGGTTTAGCTACCCATCACTATGGTAGCTTTATCGACAAGTAAGAAAAGAAGCTTTACTAGCATCAAAGTCGAAGGATCGAGGATTGATGCTCCAAAGATTTTATTCTTACTTCTCTAAGAGTTTCTAAGGTTTTCGATCTAGAAAATCTTTTCTCTCTTGCTCAAATGCTGAAAAGTGTGTAGAAAATGAAAAGGTACAAAAGTTGGTGAAAATATCTCCCAAAAGAGATATTTATAGAAAAGGCCACTTAGTGCAGTAAGTGGCACCGCGCTAAGCGCGGGCAGAAAAACACAAAAAAATCCAAGAAGCGCGCTAAGCGCGGTAGAAGCCGCTTATCGAGTTTTGAGCCTTTAGCTACTGGAAAATACATGAGCACGCTGGTCTAGCACTGAAAAGCCCTTTTAGCACACTTTGCCAACAAAAAAACTTCAAAACTTGCTTTTCGGTCCTTCTTTCCTTCACCAATTGTTCCTATCACCAAAAATGGGCAAGAAGAACTATCAAGGAACATCAAAATGCTCACTATTCACAATATTTACAGTAAAAATAGAAATTAACATAAATACACTTAAATTACTAGAATTTAGACTATACTACCAAGAAAACCAATTGAAAGGGCCATCAAATTAAATCAAAAGTAAGCACAGTTTGGCCCTTAACACCAGACTTGTTGGATGGGGGTCACAAACTTGAATTCAGTTTGTTTTTCCTGTTGGTGGTTTGTGTACGATGACTTTTTGGTTCTCATTTCATTTATAAGTGAGGATTTTGATCCTTCCATTTATCTCTATTATTCGTGGAACTAGAATCAAAGGGGGAGATCTCCCTGAAACACATATACATGTTTGCATTTTGCATTATCATTTTCATTTGCATAACAGGTTTTCCCGGAGACTTCACCCTTATCTTTGCTTGGTTTTCTATATCAGTTGATAGGATTGCGGAATCAGGTTTTCATAGATATTCTACACGGGGAAATCAACAAATAGTTATGGACCAGGTTCATAACGAGCTCTAGGAAGTCATGGATCATATGATGTAGTTCATGGAAATGATGCAGAACATGGCCAACGGGCAGGAATAATAAAGAACTTTGGTTCAGCCATTGATAGCATGGGTTGATGGAAACGATATTTTACACGGAGGGGCTGCTATAATTCCTCCTCCTGTTGATGGTAGCATTCCTCAAGGCAATGGTATTCCCACAAGTGTTAATCCTCTGGGTAGAGGTCCTCATGGTGGAGTTCATGTAGGAGGTGCTAGAGGTAGTATGTGCACTATACATGGGGTTGCTGGTCCCTAATGGGAAGAAGATATTCAAGATGACATCTTTTCAATATGTTGGTCTTCCCTCAGAAGTTGATAAAAGATTCAAGTTAATTGGGAAGAAAATGAAAGCCTGCGAGAACCAAAATTCTTTGGGACTCAACATGTCGGATTTGGGACTTGTACCTGGGGTCAGAATTCCCCCCAAGTTCAAGGTACTTGACTTCGACAAGTAGAAAGGGACGACTTGTCCTAGAGTACATCTCTAGGCGTATTTTAGAAAGATGCATGCGTATTCCGAAGATGAAAAGTTATCAATGCACTTTTTTAAGGATAGTTTATCAAGGCCATCTCTTGAATGGTGTATAGGGTTAGAGAGGACCCACATAAGAAGCTGGAGGGAGTTGGGGGAAGATTTTGTTTGCCACTATCAGTATAACAGTGACTTGGCACCAAACAGGGTGCAGCTACAAAATCTGTCATAAAGAAACAATGAAGGATTTAAGGAGTACGCCCAGAGGTGGCGGGAACTGGAAGCTAGAGTCCAACCTCCGATGATGGAGCGAGAGCTGGTGGATATGTTCATGGCTACATTTCCAGGGACATACTACGAAAAATTAGTTGGTTGTATATCAGGGAGCTTCTCAGATTTGGTTATGGCAGGGGAGAGAGTAGAAAATGGTATCAAGACAGAGAAGATATAGAGTGGAACAGGATCCTCGTCTGGAGGAATGAAAAAGCCGTATAATGGAAATCCGAAGAAACGAGAAGGAGATGCCAGTTCAATATCTTCTTACAGAGGTAAAGGCCAAGCGCAACCTCATTATCACCAACAAGTTGCTACTGTAGCCATCCCAGCTACACCACAACAAGTTAACGCGCATCTCCGTTACCAATATAGAGGAAGAATGGCTAACAGACAGTTCGAGACACCACCAATGCCTTATACTAAACTATTATAGCATTCGCTTCAGTTAAAACTTATTCAGAAAAGAACCTTGGCACCTCTCACTGGTGCACCTCCTCCGGGTTACGATGCAAATGCAAGGTGTGAGTTCCACTCAGGAGCTTCGGGCCATCATATTGAAAATTATAAAGCATTCAAGCACAAAGTCCAGGATTTTCTTAACTCGAAGGCGATCAACTTCACTAATGAAGGCCCAAATGTAAATCAAAACCCAATTTCGAATCATGGTGTTGCCAGGACTAATGCTGTGATAGAGGGGGAGAGGTTAAATTTGATTATGGATGTTGAAGAGCTGAAGACCCCTTAATGTTTTGTGAAGCATAAGTTGTTAAAGGGAGGTGTGTTTCCAGGGTGTTCGGTTGAATTTTTAGAGTGTGCTTTGCAGCCTGAGGGTTGTATTTTCTTGAAGAATGGCATTCAAAAGTTGATTAATAAAGGTTGTCTGTAGTTTGACAGAGTTTTGGAAGAAGATGTGGATGATAGAATTAGTAATGAAGGAAATGAAGTCGCCACGATTTCAATTACCTAACGGACAATTAATATTTCAGCTCCCGCAAGGCCAACGCAGATTATCATTACCACACCTTGACCCGTACCATACGAGAGAACTAAGGCTATCCCATGGAATTATAGGGCGGAAGTGTTATGTAATGGATAGAAGCAAGAATTAACAGGGTCGTTTTATGGTGGTTCTTCAGTTGAAAATATAGTCAGAGTGGGAGGAATTATTAGAAGTGGGAGGGGTTTCTCTCCACCTGAATCCAATACTGATAAGATTGATAAGGCAATGGGTAAATCAGTGGTTGAGGAAGATGTTCAACAGCAGGTGGGTAAGGATGCTTTTTCAAAGGACGGCGAGGAGTTTATGAGACTCATTCGCAAAAGTGACTACAAAATTGTTTATCACTTACATCAGACTCTGTCAAAGATTTCTATCCTATCATTGTTGTTGTGTTATGAGGAACATCGAAATGCACTGTTGACGTTGAATTCGGATTTTGTACCGCAAGAGATTTCAGTGAACCAGTTGGAGGGGGTGGTAGCTCATGTCAATGCTGACAACAGTTTAGGTTTTACAGACCTAGATTTAACTCTCGCTTGGAGGAATCATAACCATGCCTTACACATTTCAATGGAGTGCAGAGGCTCCCTATAGTCACATGTCCTGGTTGATATCGGATCATTCCTCAATGTGCTACCCAAGAAGGAATTGATGAAGCTAGACACCCAATGGTTGATGTGCACGCCCAGTGACTTGGTGGTAAGAGCGTTTGATGGCTCGAAGAGGTTGGTGTTCGGGGAAATCACAATGCCTATACACGTTGGGCCTGATATTTTTGACGCAACATTTTACATTATGGATATCCATCCGGCATACAATTATTTGTTTGGTCGGTTATGGATACATGCTGCAAGGGCAATTACCTCAACGTTGCACCAAAAACTGAAGTATATAATGGAGGGTAAAGTTGTTACAGTATGTGGTGAGAAGGATATTATGGTAAGTCAGTTGTCTTCATTTAAATATGTGGAAGTGGATGGTGAGATCCACGAGACACTTCGCCAGGCTTTTGAAGTAGTGCAAATTCAGAAGAAGCCTCCTATTGAAGTTAAAAGCCCAGAGGTCTTTATGTCATCGTTTAAAAAATCCCGTGCTACCGTGGAATCTAGATATTCCTAGAGGTTGGGGTAGGTGTTTAACGTTCCTGTTAAACAAGACAAGTTCGGTCTGGGTTATAAGCCCTGTGTTCCTTCCCAAGACCCTCTGAGGTATAAAGAACCTGTTCAATTAATCAGCGGTGGAGTTATCTTCAACAAGATTTACGCTATTGGGGATGACGAAGGAGATGGTGAATGTGATATGGATTCCTGGATTCGTCCTTGTGTCCCTGGACAAAAGCTATGCAACTGGATTATGGAGGAAGTCATCCAAGTCACTTCTGAAGAGTAATTTCCACTTGTTTTTTTATTATGTCTAGTCTTACGTTCTTCCCAAGACGTAGTGACTCATTTTGATTGGGTCCCTTTAGATATTTTCAAGCTTTATCATGAATAAAAAGACGTCCTTTTTTCATTCAAATGTTTTGATCCCTGTTTTTATTTTTTGTTTTTACATTTTCGATTAAATAGAAAAATGGCAATGTGTTTGTGTTAGTTTTCATAACATAATAAGCATAAAACATCACTAAGGAGGATATTGTACCTCCCAAATACCATTGATTCTGATTCCGCTATGGCTCAGTATAATTTTGGCAATCCTATCTATCAATCTGAAGAAGAGGCTAATGAAGACTGTGGCCTACTTGAGGAACTAGCCAAACTTCTAAAGCAAGAGGAAAGGGTCATTTTGCCTCATCAAGAGGATATTAAAGTAATCAATATGGGTACTGAGGATGAGAAGAAGGAAGTTAGAATAGAGGATGCTTTGGAAGACGATGTCAAGAGAAGATTGGTCGAGATGTTCTGTGAGTACATGGATGTCTTCGCTTGGTCATACCAAGACATGTATAGGTTGGATACCGATATAGTGGTGCACCAGCTACCTCTTCGAGAAGAATGTCCGCCAATGAAACAAAAGTTGAGAAGGACAAGGCCTGATATGGCAGTTAAGATCAAGGAAGAACTTCAAAAGCAGTTGGACGTTGGGTTTCTTACTATCACCAATTGCCCTCCGTGAGTCACTAATATTGTTCATGTGCCTAAGAAAGATGGAAAGGTCAAGATGTGTGTCGATTACCAAGATTTAAATAGAGCGGGCCTGAAAGACGATTTCCCGCTCCCTCACATTGATGTGTTGATTGATAACACTGCTCAATATTCTTTATTTTCCTTCATGGATGGCTTCTCTGGGTATAACCAAATCAAAATGTCCCTAGAGGACATGGAGAAAACTACCTTCATTACACCGTGGGGGACTTTTTGCTACAAAGTGATTCCCTTTGGATTAAAAAATGTTGGGGAAAACCTATCAGCGGGCAATTGTGATTCTTTTTAATGATAAGATTCATCATGAGATTGAAGTATATGTTCATGACATGATTGTGAAGTCACAAACGGAGAAAGGACATCTGGTCAATCTTCTAAAGTTGTTTGAAAGACTAAGGAAATTCAAGCTGAGGTTGAATCCTAACAAATGCACCTTTGGGGTGAGATCTAGGATGCTGCTAGGTTTCATGGTCAGCGAAAGAGGAATTGAGGTGGATTATGCAAAGATAAAAGCAATTTAAGAGATGCCTGAGTCGAGAAAAGAGAAAGAGGTTTGTAGTTTCCTGGGGAGATTGAACTACATTGCAAGGTTCATTTTGCACCTTACAGCCACTTGTGAGCCTATTTTCAAATTGTTGAGAAAAGATCAGGCGATCGTTTGGAATGAAAATTGTCAGAAGGCTTTCGAGAAAATAAAAGAGTATTTGCAGGAGCCTCCAATATTAATGCATCCAGTTGCAGGAAGACATCTGATTATGTATTTAACAGCTCTTGAGAATTCGATGGGTTGTGTGCTCGGTCAACACGACGATATAAGTAGGAAAGTGAATGTTATTTATTACTCGAGTAAGAAATTCACTGATTGTGAGTCTAGATACTCAATGCTGGAAAAAACATGTTGTGCACTTGCTTGGGCAGCTAAGCGCTTAAGGCAATACATGTTAAACCATACAACCATGTTGATTTCGAAGATGAATTCGATCAAATATGTAGTTGAGAAGCAAGCTCTTTCTAGAAGGATCGCTAGATGACAGATGATTTTGACAGAGTATGACATTCAATATTTTTCTCAAAAAGCCATTAAAGGGAGTGTCTTGTCAGAATATCTTGTTGAATAGCCGATTGAGGATTATCAGCCGATGATGTTTGAATTTTGTGATTAAGATATAATGTTTTTGAAGATGAAGGACTATGATGAGCCTTGGCTTGACGAGGGTCCTGAGATTGGATCCTAGTGGAAATTGGTTTTCAAGGGTGCTGTTAACTCATACGGCAACATAATTGGGGAAATTATTACAACTCCTCACGGTTCTCATATACCGTTCACTGCCCGATTGGCGTTTGCTTGCACAAATAATGAAGTTGAGTATGAAGCGTGCATCATGGGTTTAGAAGAAGCCATCGATATGAGGATCAATAATCTATATGTGTATGGTGATTCAACACTAGTCGTCAATCAAATCAAGGGAAAATGGGAAACTCATCAGGACAACTTGGTGCTTTACAAGAACTACGCAAAGAGATTGTTGCCTTTCTTTGATAGAGTTGAGTTTCATCATGTACCGAGGGCTGAAAATCAGATGGCAGATGCCTTGGCAATGTTATCATCAATGTATAAAGTTAATTTCTGGAATGAAGCTCCAACAATCACTATCATGCGTCTTGACAGACCAACCTTCATATTTGCAGTTGAAAAAAGTATCAGATGGAAAGCCCTTGTATTTTGACATCAAACATTTTTCTCAAGATTCAAGAGTATCTACCTGGGGCATCAAGTAAAGACAAGAAGACTCTAAGGAGGCTTTCATGCAACTTCTACTTAAACAAGGATGTTGTGTTATACAAAAGAAACTTTGATATGTTTTTGTTGCAGTGTGTTGATGAACACGAGGCAGGCCTGTTGATGAACACGAGGCAGGCCTGTTGATGGAAGAGGTTCACGAGGGTTATTTCGGTACTCACGCCGGTGGGCATGTGATGGATAAAAAATTGCTAAGAGCTTGATATTATTGGATGACTATGGAGTTCATTTTGTTTCAAATATGCCAGGAAATGCTATAAATGCCATAAATGCCATATTTATGTTGGCAAGTGCATGTGCCACCTAACCCTCTAAACATGTTGACGTCTTGTTGGCCTTTTGCAATGTGGGGAATCGATATGATTCAAAATATAGAGTCAATGCTTCTAATAGGCACCACTTTATTTTAGTCGCCATCGATTACTTTACAAAGTGGGTAGAAGCAGCTTCCTTGCTAATGTCACCAAGCAAGTGGTTGCTCGTTTCATAAAGAAGGACATCATCTTCCGTTACGGTATACCAGAGCGAATTATTACTGATAATGGTTCAAATTTGAATAATAAGATGATGAAGGAGTTGTACCAGAGCTTAAAAAATGAGCATCAAAATTCTTCTCCATACCGTTCAAAGATGAATGATGTTGTTGAGTCAATCAATAAGAACATCAAGAAGATCGTACAGAAGATGGTGGTGACTTATAAAGATTGGCATGAGATGTTGCCTTTTTCTTTACATGGCTATCGTGCTTCGGTGCGTACATTTGCTGAGGCAACTCCTTTCTCACTAGTGTATGGTACGGAAGCAGTCCTACCATTAGAAGTTGAGATCCCTTCTTTGAGAGTTTGTCTGATGTGAAGCTCGACGAAGCTGAATGGGTTCATTTAGGTTGAATCAACTAAGTTATATTGATGAGAAGAGATTGGGAGCCATCGCACATGGCTGGCTGTACCAGAGCAGAATAAAGAAGGCTTTTGATCAAAAGGTGCGCCCTTGGTGCTTTTAGATAGGGGATTTAGTTTTGAAAAGGATCCTTCCTCCTCAAACAGATCACATGGGAAAATGGACTCCAAACTATGAAGGTCCATATGTGGTAAGAAATATTTTCTCTGGTGGAGCCTTATTACTATCTACTATGGATGGTGAAGATTTTACGTCCCCTGGACAGAAAAAGAAAGGTCCAGCAAAAAATAGTTTGCTTAAAATAGACCCACTAGACAGAAAAAGAAAGGTCCAGGAAAAAATGGGGCATCCCGACGAACCATAAAAGGAAAAGGTTCGGGCAAGAATTAGGTATATAAAGAAAAATAATAAACCCGTAAAGTTGAAAACTTGAGAAGGCGACTTTGGCAAAAATGGGTATCCCGATGGATTGAAAACCTGCAAGGGCGATCCAGGCAAAAGTTAGGGATTTAAAAGCAAATGACTTCGACCTTCGTTTGATCTGTGAACTTATCTTGACGCATGGAGGTCCCGAAGGATAAGAATCAGTCCGGTCAGTCGCTTCAGAAGGCAGAGCATTGGTGAAACTTTAAGACATACAAGTCATAACCGAATCAACACTTGGTGGTTGTCTGTTTCCATATTGTCGACATTTGTTTGTTGTACTTTTTGCTTAATTACCTATTTTCAGGGATTGCATCCAATTGTAACTTACCTATTTACAAGTCATTTCAATCAATAAAGTGTTATTCATTCAAAGAGCTTTCCATTTCCTGTTTGTTTTTACTTTTACTGTTTTGTTTGCAAAAAAGGGCGTCCGATATTTTTTGATAAACCTTACATGTGAAAACATTGGGGCTTCACGAATCATATTGAAAACAATGATTTTTCTTTAATGATGTCATGGATGGTAACCGAAACAACCATTTTGCATGTATAACATCCTACTGTGTTTTGTTTGTTTGCAGGATGACATGATCCTCTCCCCAGAAGAACTTTCTCCCCGACAGTGAAGTTCTACCAATATTTTCAACACATGGTGAATCATTCCTCCCAAACAGGAGTTCATGGTTTTTTGTTCCTCAGCTAGTTGAATTTGTGCTCCCCAGCGAGTATTCAGAAGCTGACTACATTTGACAAGGTGTTAATATGCAGTCAGGTATCTATCCTGCAGTAGAGATTCTGTATCCCCACAAGGTAATATTGTTAAATAAGAAGTATCTCACCAATAATGAGGTGCACTTATCCCCAGCAGGGTAAGATGGAGACATTCCCCATTAGCAGAGTAAAGGTGAAGGCTATTCCCCGACTAGATCTACGTCATTGACTTCTCTCCCCAAGCAGAGATTGATGTTGATTCCCTTGACGAGTAAATTAGCGATGGCTGATATCCTCAACAAAGTCCAATGGCCATTGGCATTTTTCTAAGTCATACTTTTTGGGACGATCCCCCAAGTGATGTTACTCTCAATTCCCAGTAGAGTGGATGCTATATACATGGAAGTCATTCAGGGCGTCTTTCTCAGCAGAGTTTGTTTGCTGACTTTTCTCAGTGCTTTCCTTGGTGGTGTTCTTTTGCATATCATTTGCATTGTATCTTCCCAAACGCATATCATTTCCATTTCGTATGGAGCATTATGCCATATTCAAGCATATGCATTCGAAGCATAAGTCATGTTTGATACCTTTGTTGCTAGACATCTCTCCAGCAGATAATGGCCTAATTTATGGGACTTTGTGGTACTTTACCCCCAGCAAATCATTGATGGATGTTTTCATCTTACTTTTACTCCCTGGCAGAGTTTGTTTTGTTAAGCTTCTCTTTCCCCCAGCGGAGTATTCTTTTCAGGTCGTAAGTCGGTTGATTCTACTTCCTTCCTATCACGGGTGTTGTATTCCAACTTTTGGTTGGTAATCCCTAGCTTAGTCTTTTCTTGGATGTTATCCCAACTTTTGGTTGGTAGTCCTCTATTATTTTCCCTGCAGAGTCGTTATCCCAACTCTTGGTTGGTAGTCTTCGTTGCGGTGAGTTTGTCTTTGTCCGGTGTTCTGGTGATTCCAACTTTTGGTTGGTAACCTTTACTTGATCCCATCTTTTGGTTGGTATAGCTTTGTTGACGATTCCAACTTTTGGTTAGTAGTCTTCCTTTCCAATGATCCTAACTTTTGTTTAGTAGCTTTTGTCCCAACTTTTGGTTGGTAGTCCATTGCTTTTCTTGGATGTTATCTCAACTTTAGGTTGGTAGTTCTCTATTAGTTCCCCTGCGGAGCCGTTATCCCAACTCTTGGTTAGTAGTCTTCGTTGTGGTGAGTTCACCTTTGTTCGACATTTCAGTGATCCTAACTTTTGGTTAGTAACCTTTATCCCAACTTTCGGTTGGTATTCCTTATGACGATCCCAACGTTTGGTTGGTAGTCTTCTTTGTTTGTGTATTCACCTTCGGTCGGCATCTGGGTGATCCTGACTTTTGGTTAGTTGCCTTTTTCTCACAACTTTTGTTTATCTCTCTCTAGTGATCCTAACTTTTGTTTATTAGCCTTTTATCCCAACTTTTGGTTGGTATCTTATGTCCTTAGGTTATCCCAATGTTTGTTTGGTACCCGCTACCTTTAAGTCCACCTTCGGCTGGCAGTCACTATATCCTATGTACATCCCCGCAGGTTGCAAATTTATGGGTTGTTTTAGTATTCAATCACCTTTTCCCTTGAATGTTTGAAAGCGGTCGCTCTCCATCCCTTCAAGTCCAAGTTGTTTGAATAGGGGCAACTGTAACACCCCAAAATTTTCCCATCCCTTTTTCTTATTTCTTGGCTTATGTCTCATATCATTTTGCATTAGAATTAGTGCATATCGTTAGTTCTAGAGAGGGGATCAAAATATTTAGTTCAACACTCAAAGGAAGAACTTCATATTTAAAGCTCCAGCAAGGGTTCATGCTTAACTTTTTGGCAATCTCAAGTCATAAGGTTCTCTCATCATCAAGATAAGTATCACAATCATTTAAATCAAGACTACAAGCCATGGGCATGTCCTCCTATCTTTGGACAGTTGGACTAGGGCAAGACATGATTCTAAGGCTAAATACACATCTTAAGGGTCCTCTACATATGTTATAGTGAGAATCAGATATCAAGCTATTAGTTAACTTGAATCACAAATCATAAAGTTCACCACCGAGCTTTGATTTATCTAAAGGAAAGGGTAAAGATCGAAGAAAACCCTAAGTGAGCTATGTAATAACATAGCTAAGAGATCTAAGGTTCAGGGGTTGGTTATACCTAGGGAAGGTGTTAGCATCCTAAGTATCTGTAGTACTCTACAAGAACCTCTTGTTAGGTATTTGTGTTATTGTTAATGTTTTTTTGCTAATGGTTATCTACTAAGGTAAAAGTGCTAAAGGTAAAGACCTATGGGTATATACACTAAGTATGTTCACTAAGACGTCATATCTCGTGCCTACGTATCCTAACTAGGATGGAATCAGAGCAATCACAGTTCACCTAATTATGGATGAGGAACTCTTGACTATGGTCAAGTTTCCAGGGGGAGTAAGTATTCATAGCCATGATACTTACACAGAGTTAACCAACTCTCTAAGTCTAAGTTGAAAATCCTAACTCGGAATTGACTTTGACAAAAGTCAACAAGGGGAAGGTGAGTACCCATCACAATAGTACTCACATAGAGTTTACAAACTCTAAACCCAATCCCAAGCTCCAAAGGGAAATGACTCTAACAAGGTCATAAGGTGTGATAGGGAGACTAGACTATCAAAAAAGGGAAAAGACATAGAAGTTCACACATGCTTCTTTCCTTTGGAATTTAGAGAAGATGCCCACTTGAGCAAGACGACAATCAAGGGAGGGCAGCAAGTTCATCATAAAATGTTAAATGACATCCAAGACTATGAGCAAAACTCATCACAAAACAAAACCACAAACCTGCACATATATCATGTTAGAATGAAAATAAAGGGCCAAATCCACAATATCAAACAAGTTTCTACAAGATACAATGATGTCTATACAACCCATATTTACAAATAAGAAACCAAGAAAACATCAAAAAAATTAAAAGTTAAACTCAAAACCCTAAATAAACAAAAACATTGAAGATACACAATTACAATAATAATAAATATTTTTGAGGTTTTCTTTTTAGAAATAGAAATTAGACATGAAAATGAGATTATAGTAAAAATAATGGATTAAAAAACTTTAGGGATTAAAAAGATATAAAGGTTTGAAATTGTGAAGAAAAGTAAAAAAAAAGTGATAAAAAAAGGGAAATGCGTCTAGAGGGTCTGAACCCACGTTACCTCTCCTGCCAACAAAAATTACTAACTCAACCACTGTGTACCTCAAGTAAACAACTGAACAACAACAAATAAATATGTAAAATAGGATGAAAACTGAAAAATAAAAAAGAACAAAAGAGTCTGGGGCGAGGGGGGATTCGAACCTCAAACTCCCAAGTCTTATGCATGCTGCCTCTACCACTGGGGTAGCTATACATCCGTTGTATAAGCCACCCATAAAAATATATATTTTAGAAACTCAAATAAATGGCCAGCTCAACAAAAGCCCAAAAACGCCAGCTTCTTCTTCCACTTTCATCTTCTTCTTCAGATTCTCTCTCTCTCTCTCTCTCTCTCTCTCTCTCTCTCTCTCTCTCTCACAACAATAACATAAAATGGGAGCAACATAGCTCCCTCGTTTTATCATGAAATTAGAAACTATACAAATTATACTTGATCCATTTTTCATCAGGAACACAAATATGACAAAATCATGCTTTAGAAATGAACACATATCTCACAAAAACTGGTCAAACACGTGGGTGCCAAATATGACTCAACTGAGAAAATAACATATTTCCAAATCATACAATACATGTAGTAGTTTAAAAATTATGCTAATAACTCAAAGAATAAATCTTCTCCATAAAGAGAACAAAAATGACGTGAACATGAAGAGCTTAAGGGAGCAGAAAGATTACCTCTTGGAGTTGATCCAAGGTCTCCCCAATGGTGGTTGTAAAGTATAAATGAGATTCCACTCGACCTCCTTAGCTCCTTGGGAATATTTGGGAGTGATTGGTTGACCTGGAAAGCCCTTCCTTTTCCAAACCCGATAATTGATGCTTCAATGATGGATAAAAATGGTGGATGATGGAGATGATGTTACAACTTCTATTTGAGGGTTGAAATGAGTTAATAGTAATGTATAGTGAAGGTTTTTGAAGTTTGTTTCTGGTTTGCACCAAAGGAAATGGTGGTTGGAGTGTTTTTGCAAAAAGCTGAGGTTATGGTGTTCTTGCTTGAAGGATAGGGTTTCTTGTGTGTTCTCCTCTCTGAGTCTCTACTCTTTTTCTCTCTCCCCTATGCTTCTCAAGAAAATGTCTTGTATGTTCAGAGATTTGAACTATTTTTAGTCAAAATTTGGAGAAAGTGACACATAATAGGGATGTTGCTCTAGTTGTTCATGGTTCAGATGCTGGGGGAATGTGTTTTGTTGGTTTGTGGCAAGATATTGCAGCATAAGATCAGAGAGAAAGGTCCAAGAATATGAGCTGCAAGTTGGTGTATACATGCTTTCATGTTTATGCCATAATGTGCTTTTGTTGTGTCATTAGGGAGAAAACTCAAAATGGTAAACTTAGGGATCCAAATTGCAAGTTTTGGCGCACTTGAGTCATTGCTTTGGATGCTGCCAAGTTTTGTCAAAGTCTGGTCATGAGGTTTGGGCACGATGGAAAGGTATGACAAGGTGCATGAAGCTCACTTTGACACATTCTAACTTCATGGTTTTTTGCTCAATTGATGAGGTTCTAAGTTCTTTTAAAATAGGACATGGAGATGAGCAAATTTGGTGTTTTACACTCCTTAAGATAATACTTGTAACATGGTGAAAAATGTGCATGAAAGTTGCCCAATAAGATGGCCTAGGCAAGCCTGCATATGACCTGGTCGTGCCTTGGGCAACTCTTGTCAAGTGTTGATGCCTATGTTTGTGATGTCATAACTTGAGCTCTAAAACTCCAATTGAAGAGTTCTTTAAATGCTTGGAAAGTTGAGATGGAGGAAAACAACTTTGATGTTTTACACTTTTGGATTTGAAGCTTGGAAGTATCAAAAAGAAAGCTTGCAAGTTGAGCAAAACCATGACTTGGAAGTGCCTTGGCAACTAAGGCAAGTTGCCTAACTTGTGCCCAAAATCACCAAACTTTGAGATTCCATAACTTTTCACTCCTTTATTCAAATGAGAACTTCTTTATATTCTTAGAAAGCTTAGATCAAGAGGAACAACTTTCATGTGGGATGGATCCTGATTTGAGGTTAAGAAACCCATGAGGCCTTGGTTTGAAGTTCTTGTAAAAATGTTGCCCTAGGTTTTGCCCTAGTTTAACCTCCACTTGAAAATATCATAACTCGAGTTCTACAAATGATCTTGATGAGTTCATGGTATCAAAAGAAAGCTATGTGGAGGATCTAAAACTGTCATGTTTATGACCAACACAAAATACACTTGGAACCATCTTGAATTTGGCCTTGAAAATCACTTCAAATGTTGACTTTTTAACTTAGAAAAAATGCATCAAGAAACCCTAATTCTCCACATCTCCTGAATTTATTGTTCCAACTTGACTTTTGAGGATCCAAACATATGAGATCATAGATTAAGACATGTAAATCTTATGGTTGACCATAACAACTAAGAATTGACTTTTGTGATGCCTTAGTTGACTTTGAATCAGATGAAACCAATGCCTCTCCTATCCACTTAAGAAACTCTTGAGTTGGGATCCTTTGGAGAAAATGACCTCTTATGAACCCATGGAAAGTGTGGGGACTTGTTTGGTTTATCCCCTCTCTAAATATTAATTAACCAGAGCTTTCCCTTTCTTCCACAAAAACCCTAATTTCAACAACATAAACAAAATAACAAAGCTTGGTGATTTGGTTAGTGATGCAAGGATGACTCACCTAATGCTCATGCAAATGTTGATGATCTAAGAGGTAAATTTTGGGGTATGACAGTTTCCCCTATTTAAATATATTTCTTGGATGATGTGAGCGATGAAAATCATCATAAAATCAAAGTGAAAGGTATTTAAATATAGCAAACCAAAAATTTTGCCCTTAGATGCAATGTTATTCTAAGGAAAAAAAAACCATGCAAATGCTGACATGCCATGAACTCTAGCATGATGATATGATGATGTGTCAAATGCAAAAATGCGGAAAACAAAGAGAGCAAATAAGGATAGAGTGTACACCATGAGTAACCACTCATTGGGGCAAGACAGAAACAACGGGGAAATAGAAACAGACTGGGGAAATCTAAAGTGATCACACATAGGTTCATACATGACCAAAAAGATATTCTAGAAGAAAAATCTCTAATGGAGATAGAACCAAACAAGCGGTTTCCACTAGGAAAAAGTTGATCAAAGATTTAACTTATGACAAAAGCAAAAGAAAAACAAAAATGATCTTCTAACAAGAGACCAGACAAAACCAAAGATTTCCCTAAAGCGTAGAGTTCAAACGGGATCTTTAGGAAACGATAGGAAAAGTAAGAGATAAGTCTAAAACTGAGATGTGCCAAGTGAGTTGGACTTAGAAAACTACCCATAAGATCTGAACTTATACGGGGAATGTTGTTGACGAACAACAATCAAACAAAAACTAAAAATTAGACGTTTTAAGGATATGCCAATTACCATTAGACCTTTAACAATGCCAGTTGCTACTGGACTTTAATGGATGCCAATTACCATTGGACTTTCAATAATGCCAATCACTACTGAACTTTAAAGGATTCCAATTACCATTAGAATTTCAACAATTCCAGTCACTACTAGACTTTAAAGAATTCCAATTACCATTGGACTTTCAACAATTCCAGTAACTACTAGACTTTAAAGGATGCCAATTACCATTGGACTTTGAACAATGTCAGTCACTACTGGACTTTAAAGGATGCCAATTACGATTGGGCTTTCAACAATGCCAATCACTACTGGTATTTAAAGGATACCAATCACCGTTGGACTTTCAACAATGCCAGTCACTACTGGACTTTAAAGGATGCCAATTACCATTGGACTTTCAACAATGCAAGTCACTACTGGACTTTAAAGGATTCCAATTTCCATTGGACTTTCAATAATGCCAGTCACTACTGGACTTTAAAGGATGCCAATTACCATTGGGCTTTCGACAATGCCAATCACTACTAGACTTTAACAGAGGTTGCTAGTAATGACTAGACATCAAAGGGGGTACATGTGACAACCCACAACCAAATAAGATAGAGTTAGTAAAAACTTAGGCATACCCATTGGTGACAACCAAGGACATGAAAATATGTAGGATGCCCGCGACATACAGACTTAACAAACAAGACAACATGTAACAACTGGGATAAAACAAAAAAAATAAAATCGAACAACCAGAGATCCGGAGGCATGCTAGATGCACATGATATTTCATGATAAGAATGATTAATGATATGAAAATATGACTCTAACAAGAGACGAGTAATCTGGAGACTAGAAGGAGAAGGTAGATAAGCATATCTATCTTGTAGGCGAAACAGGGAATCACACTGAATTCGAGGGATAAAGGTGCATGAAAGTTCTCTAGGAAATAGACCCACTCCTCTTGGGGAAATATAAAACTTAGGCAAGCTTGCTGGAAATGGAAATGTAACTTCAGTAGAGGCACTGGATGACTCCACTGAAAATGAGCCTTCATACTATTAAAAGCGTATCTTGGTAACCACACACAACCAAAAGAACAACCCAACAAATAAATTCAAACTGGCATTTTAATGGGAAAATGTACTGAGATTGCACATCGAGGCTTCCGCCACCTTAAAATTTCCTAGGGAACATATGATTTTCACTAAATCTTTTTTTGAGCCAAAGTAACTTTATGTTTTTTAAGTTTTCAAAAACTGTCTTTTTTAAAATTCAAAATCTTTTTGCTTTCAAAATCATTATGAACCAATAAACGATCTTTTGCATAACAAAGGAAAAAAAGGAAAACAGTAAATTGAAAACAATTGAATGGACTAAAAACATAATTTTATTCAAGAATGACAGCTTGCAAATGGAAAAGCTCCATGGAAAATATACAATTAAAAATGGCAACAGGGAAAAAGTTACATTGAATTCATTGACAATCTACCCCTAATAACTAAGAGGTTTTTAAGACCTTGCTTCTGAAAAGAATGGTATAAATGAACTTCTCGTGTAATCTTCGGCAGAGGTCACAACCATCTGATGTAGTGAAATGCCTTTGCCCCTAACTTTTGCCTGGATCGCCCTTTCGGGTTTTCAATCCACCGGGACGCTCATTTTTGCCTAAGCCGCCCTTCCTGGTTTTCAACTTAGCAAGCTCATTTTTCATTTTATCCCTAACTATTTTATGGATCTCCTTTATAGGTTATATTCCAGCGGGATACACATTGTTGCCTAAGCTGCCCTTGCGGGTTATCAACTTATCGGGTTCTTTAGGCATAATATTCCGCACTGCATCAGAATTCACCGGGTGGGTAATTTGTTCTCCATCCATTGTTGTGAGAATTAATGATCCTCCTGAGAAGACTTTTTTTACAACGAATAGGCCATCCTAGTTAGGAATCCATTTACCCTGCGCATCCTTGTGAACTGGCAAGATTTTGTTGAGTACAAGCTCCCATTCTTGGAAATTTTGGACCCCAATGTTCTTGTCAAAAGCTCTTTTAATACTCTTTTGATATAACTTACCGTGAAACGTCACAATCAGACGCTTCTCATCAATAAGGTTCAGCTGGTCAAGTCTTTCCCTCACCCATTCCACTCCATCAAGCTTGGCTTCCATTATGACTCTTAAGAAAGGTATCATAACCTCCATGGGCAGTACTGCATCCATCCCATACACCAATGAAAAATAGGTTACCCCTGTCAAAGTGTGGACAAACGTCCTATACCCATGCAAGGAAAATCGAAACATCTCATTCCAATCCTTATAGGTCTTCACCATTTTCTGCAAAATCTTCTTGATGTTTTTGTTCGTAGCTTCGATAACTCCGTTCATCTTGGGATGATAGGGAGAAGATTTGTGGTGTTCAATTTTGAAGTCATCGCATAAATCTTTCATTATCTTGTTTTTCAAATTGGTTCCATTATCTGGTATGATTCGGCTTCAGATTTTGTACCAGCAGATAATTTCCCTCTTGATAAAATGTGCCACCACTTATCTAGTGACATTGGCATAAGATGCAGCTTCAACCTACTTTGTAAAGTAATCAATAGCAACTAGGATGAAATGGTGTCCATTGGAAGCCTTTGTCTCAATTTCCCCAATCATCTCAATGCCCCACATAGAGAAAGGCCACGATGATGATAAAACATTTAGCAATGTTGGAGACTTGTGCACCTTGTCCGCATAAATTTTTAATTTGTGGCATTTTATGGCATATTGGATGCAATCGGTTTCTAAAGTCAACCAGTAGTACCCAACTCTTAGAATATTTTTGGACATGGCATATCCAATGGCGTGAGTGCCAAATGTTCCTTCATGAATATCATGCATTAACATATATGATCGGTAAAATAGCGAGTGTACTATTCTGCCGATTGTTGTTAAAATAGGGGGATTATCCCTAGTATCGATCTCGAGGACTGTGTTATGCAATATAAGCTTAATTTAAATTTAATTAAAAAAATTCAATTGGGGGTTTGTAAAATTGATTTCACGAATATAAAACAAAATATATAGAATTAAGCAAAATAATAAACAAAGTTCAACAAGATATGAGAGCATGCTAGGGGCAGTGTATGAATTGCCTTGTAATAATTGTAGTACCTTAATTTTTGACCTTAAGATTTCACCTCTTTGTTTTACTTCTTTTCTCTCATGTTATCTTTTACTTTTGTGTGTGACTAACAAGTTTGCGCAGGTACATACATTTCAAAGATAAAGTACTGGTTCTCTCAGCCAGCAATACTTAAATGTGTTGTGAATGCCCGATTATGATTCCAGGTTATATCCAAGGATTTCCTCAAAGAATGGTGTGTCTTACCGCGAGTTATGAATATGGTCACAATTATCAAGGATTTCTTATTCAGAGGAGCCCTGGTATAATTGTTTTTTTTTCGTATGATTAAATCCAAGAATGAGTCAAGGTCCACGTTATTGATTTCGAGAATTTAAGCCCACCCTAATTCTTGAAGGAGGGGTTTGCTACGAATCCCTTGGAAGGAATTAATTAGTTTGGTGATTATGAAGGCATTGCAACTTGTTTTTTAAGAAATCAACCACTAGCCAACGGGCAATACACTTGGGAACGTTAAAAGCCTCGGGAGATACCATACGGCATTTCAGAGTCAACCGCTTTTAATTAAATATTGTCACTGCGAGCATTATCATCATTTGTTGTTACTACACTGGTCAGAAGGGGGGTCCGTTTTCTCTTTGTTTGATCAAGAAGATTCTCGTTTGCATAACCACATGGTTGCCATGAATTAGTTTTTATTATTGACATGTCGTGTAAAATAAGAGAAACACAATAAAATGCAAGGTATGTCAATTTCTCAAGATCAAATGAACACAATACACATAAGTGTTCGTGATGGCACATGGAATTATCCATCAAATCTGTGTAACATCAGTTCCTAGCAGACAAAATCATTAACCATCTTAAGGCAGGATATCTAATATTTGGTGATTCAAACAAGTGTTCTAACATAAATAACTTGGTGCCTTCGTGCAAGTAGTTCCCAAACAGTCTTCTTGCTTCAAACTGCGGCGATGACGCACGGCTCTTGGTCGTCAGCTGCAAGTCAGATTACGACAAGGTAATTTCCTGCAGAACATAAAAATATCAAGTGTTACATGAAGACCATGGTGAGTTTTGACGTGAGATTCAATTCGAAACGGTCCCGCTTCAGACTTAGGCTATGTTGTCAAAGTTCAAACAATTCCTTTACCTCCTAGCCTTCGAGGGAAGGTTCAGAAGATTCAACCATGGAACATGATCTCCAAGAACAGCTGCAAAGCTGTAGCAATTTGAACACAGAATTGGCAGCTCGAACAGAGGTTCGCCGTCGGGTTCGCAATTAACCTGCATCATGGTAGAAGGAATTAGGATTCAAAAAGGTCAATATGACCAACTCATTTCAAATGTAATTAAACAGGCCACACCGATTACCTGCTTATGACACAGTTTTGAACTGATGCAAATCGCAAACACATGAGATAAAGAAATATTGACGGCAATTGAGAATGCAGAGCATAATCACAATACTTACCAGCTTAGAACTTGCATCTCTGTCTCAATCCTGCAGTACATAATAAGTTGCCTAAGAGTTATGCAAGAGCAGTTGCGGTCCTAAGTGCGCATTTCAAATTCGACAATCAGTATGCCTTACCATGCTTGCTTAAGAGGGTGAAGATGAGTAACTTTAGATTAGTCTACTATCCGATGGCTCGAAGGCATTCATAGTCAGCATCCGAAGCTCCCCTCCACACAATTACAAGTTGTTATAGAGAATAGCAACAACAAATAGCATATGAAACCATAAAGGAACTAAAAGATTTGAAATAATATAGACACTTTTGAAGATATCAGATAAAGTTGTGGAAACGGTAATATTCGGAACTATGAAGAAATGAAAAAATGAAGGAAAAGCAAGACATAAAATCCAGGTTACCAACTTCTTATGGCATGACGATTCTGCTTATGATGCTTGGTTTAGTTGTGTTTCCAACCGATTGGCTCAGGTTCTGCTTACGTTGCCATACTCGTTTTCTCAACTGGGAATGCCTTCCGGCATACTTTTTCAACTCTTCTGTGGCTTACTTGGTAGTTGGACTGCTCACTTCGTTAGCATGCTCAATGTTGAATACAGAACAAGAAAAGAAAGAAGAAGCTAACGTCAAAAGCCACATTATTCAGTGGTCTGAGGTTCTTGATGTACTCCTTGGAAAACACAAGAGATGCTTTGTATTCCTCCAATCCATATTCGTCGATACCCGTGGATGAAGAAGACGCAGCAAGTTCGACCTTAGTGTCTTCATTGTTTTCACGAGGAAGAGAACGACTCTATATACCGAACCAGCTTGGGCATAATCTGCGTACGGCTCGTATCTTGTAGACCATCCCCGTAACTCGCCAAACCTACAGACATGATAAAAGAGCTTATTTACCCAGACTTTTCGTCCTGCTAAGACAATTAATGAAAAGCGCAGTTCAAAACCACTTATTCGCGAGGCCACCGCATTTCAGTCGAAAGAACATGTCATTTGAAAAAAAGTGTGATGAAGGAGAAAAAGATCACCACCTGTTTGATGGATTGCCCCAATCAACAAAGTCGCTTAGAATTGAAGCTGGGAGAAAACTTGACGCAGCCTTCTTTGTGTTTGCCACCAGAGTGTTGTTGTCCGTCCAGGGATCGCTCGGCGTTGCTGGTAAAATTGTGGAAATAAGTTGTGATTAAACCAGAAACACGCCTACCACTTGCCTACAAAATGGAAGAAGACGCATTACAAACTACAGCATCACGATGCACATTCATCAACAGAAAACATATGATTCACACAACAATGGCAGAAAGTAACAGCCTACAAACCAACAGCAGATGCGGTTACCTAATTCAGAAGGGATTGGAAAACTATCATAAATATGATTTTGCCAATTGATAGACTTTACCGTCGAAACAGTCGCCTATAACACGAATAAGAGACCCTATTGTTGGAATGACAACCTCATTGAGTTTCTTCCTCCGGAGTTCTGAATACACATTAGTAAGTTTGGATTTGCAGCGGCAGTGACAAATAACACGTCTGAAGAAATGTGATAACCATAGCTCTTAACATGCCTTTGCTCTGCTGCCCCATAGCTTCATGTTTACTTATTCGATCCTAGTCATTCATCAACGAAACAAAACCTGCACATAAAGAGAAGAAGTTAAAGGTTGCAATTCAAAGTTACCATCGGTCGGTGACACCGCTAAAGCGGAATTGGACAGTGTTGGAGGGACTCTTACTCCACATAACAATCATAGATTGTTTGACCTCTTGCACCCAAGTAGCACATAAATGGTTTTCTTCAAAAGCAAAAGGACCTCATGCTCCACCAGTCGCTGTCAAAACTCTTGATATTATTTGCAAATGGGAATGATACAGGAATTGCTGGATATAGTGCAGAAAGAACACTTCATGAACTCTTCGATCCTGATACTATCAGAGGTTCAACAATAGCTAAACAGGCCATTCAGCCATTGGTCAACATACCCAACACTTATGCTCACCGTGTGCACTCATTGCCAGCAGCAAAATTTCAAACCGTCAATGCTTAGAAGCTTGTTCCCTTTGAAAACATAACCCTCATTATAATTCACCTATGCTTCCATCAACTTCAAAACAGCCAGGGCACAATACTCTAATTCCCCAACACCTTCGTCCAATACATGAAAGAAATAATGTATAGACGTCCATCAGATTGAGCTGAGAATAATAGGAACAGAGTTCGAAAAAGCAACGTGCACTTGTGGTTGCTACCCCTTCATTCCCCAACATCTCTCCGTGAGAAACCCCTCATTTGCATCAGATGTGAACTTTTCTTTCTCCTGGGCTGCTAGCTTTGCCTTAGCCCAAATCCACCGCTATCCACACCTGTCAGAGTACCCAAATCCAAGTTAGCAAATCGATAGAAGAATATACCCATGTGAAAGAAAAAGATTCGAAAAGATCTTATCCAAATCCTCAAAAACATTGAATCTGGACGGATAAACATATAGAAAGATTTGATACACAACTCAGAGATTAAAATTTCATTAATGAGCATTAAACGGGATTAGGGACGAAAGAGGAAAGATTTCAAATTTTTGTCTATCACTAAATCGGAAATCCAAATCAGACATTAAAAACAACTTTAATCGAGTTCAACCACTGAAGCTTATATAAAGAGGAGGGTGAGAAGAGAAAGGGGGAATCGATAACCATTACAAGGGAAAACCTAAAATTCGTTAAATGTAAGAGATTGAGGGAAAAGGAGCTTATCTCTTCAACCGCTGAAGCCGTCGCAAGACCACCGGAGGAAATCGCTCACGTTTCGCATTCCTTCGCCTCCCACCTTTGGTAAATTTCTCCATACACGTTAATGTTGTTGAACGATTAACGTTTCATTTGTGGTTTCAGGTACAGGGATTGACGTAACGATGAAGGAAAAAGGGGGAAATTGAAACGGAATTCGAACGAGAGAGGCGATTGAGTGATTTGCGTTGGGGGGACTAGGGTTTCTTCTCGCCGTCATTTGTTTCCTTTTTGTGTTTCGTTGTTCTGTTGTTGTTGTATCAATATGAGCTGTATGTGCACACGACCATGGTAGTACCATGGTCCGTCACCACCATCACCGCACGATCACGATCTGATGGATCTCATCACGTAGTCCATCGTAAACACCACGCACATCCCACACCTAACCACACGCCTTGCTCATTAACCCTTAATCCTCCCTTAATTAACCGTTTAAACTTCAATTAAACCTTAACCCTTAATTAACCAATTTATTTAATCTCTTAATCCGCCTTTAATTAATAAACAAACTAATAAAAACCTATTTTATTTAAATGTCACCCTTATTTATTTATTTAGTTTATTCTAAACAAATTATTCCAAACTATTATTCTATTTTTATTTAATCAATTTAATAAACTTTTTATGATATAAATATGACCTTTCATTAAAATAAATAAACCTCTCTTTAGTAACCAATTTGTTTAATAATTAATTTATTCTATTATAATGTTAAAAAGACCTTTTTAAATAATTAATTGATAACTAAAGCAATTTTATATAATAAAAACCCTTTTTCACAATTAATAAATAGTTAATTATTTTTAAAAACTCACTTCATGGCCTTTTAATAACTTTAATAATGACATTTATATTTATAAAACAAAATAAAAAAAAACTTTTATAATAACTTAAGTAGGAAGAAAAATAATTTAAAAATCATTTTCATAATTTAAATAACATATATATTTCACTCGTTAATAATAGTTAAACCTTTTAACATTAGAAAACTGTTTTCTTAAGTAAATTAACTTTTATAAGATAACGAACAATTTTGCTAAAACAAATCTAACGCAAACCCCTTCCTAAAGTTAATTCAACTTTTCTCTTAAAGTCAATTCAACCTTTTCTCAAATCAAATCTCACCTAAAAAAAAATAATACAACTTCTCGCTTAAAATTAATCCGCCTAAAATAATCAATTTAACCAATTAAAATCAATCAACAACGTAAAAATCCAATTCAATCATGCACACTCACACTCACGACACAATCACTCTCACACACTTCAGCGCTTTCATGTGTATGTGTATGTCTACTTATTTGCCCCTTTATTATTCCCGCAATTTACTTTACAAGCAATTTAACATTATCGCAATTTATATTATCGCATTGCATTCCGTCCAAAGGGAGAATCTGCGCATGATCCCAACAATCGTGCGTATGCATTCACATTTGCATCATCCTCCCCTTGATCCTTGATCCCATTCAAGTTGATCAGTTAAGATAAATCCTACCCCATAGGAAGGACCTTTTTCTCTTACAACATAGAAATAAACACAATACAAACAATCAATTTAAAACAACAAATATTCCAACACATTAGAGAAAGATGTTAATCATCTTAAGTGAGATAGAATCTCCACCCCACAATAATACAATCAACATGTAGGGACTTTGCCTTAAGAGAGATAAAGGCGTACTCGTCAAACAATCCGAGTACTTGAGCCCTTTTCTTAAGACGATGCAAAGACTATTTTCCAACAACCTATGGCGGTTAGATCTCCCTTAAAATGATAAAGCATCTCTTCTCCTAAAATCAATCAACCAACTACCCTAAACCCGTAGGAACTTTGACCACAGTCAAATAACTCCTCTAACCCTTTAGGGGAACTACAGATACTCTGATTCCACTCCCGTAAGGATATGTAGGCATAAGATGCGATTTCTTATCGAGTATACTTAGATAATAAACCCCTAGGTCTTTAAACCTTAAGCAGATAAAAACTTAGCAATAAACAAACATAAAACAAGAGGTTCCTGTAGAGTACTACAGAAATTTAGGATGCTAGAACCTTCCCTAAGTTTAACCAACCCCCGAACCTAAAACTCTCTAAACCTTGCATTTTCATTGCATTGTGGGAATTTCGATCTTTATCCCTTCCTTTGGACAAATCAAAGTTCGGTTGCAAAATGAATTAAGATTCAAACTAATCAATAGTTTGGTATCCGATTTTCACCGCGACAGAAATGGCGACTTCACTGGGGACTCTTAGTGGGTTTCCCTAACTTGTTTTCTTTATGTTTATATTTGCTTATTTGTTTACTTGCTTATTTGTTTGTGTTCTTGGGTTGATACTTTTGAGTGGTGAGACAAAGTCCTACACCCGGACTTGAGTGAACTTAAAGATAGGATAGTGATATGTTCAAAGAGGCTTATAGGGGGTGGAATCCCGACCAAGCTGACTTGAAAATCACGCTCAATTGAGGCCCTCTCGAAAGATGTATTGTTGAACGAGTCTTTAATCGTGAAAACATGCACTATATTCGATGTTGGAGCCTATGATATTGAGGACCGTAGTTACCTTAACCCCACTTTGACCTTTATTAGGATGTAGTGCGGGGCTATGAGGGGGTACCCCCGAAATAGTGCTACGCGATGCTACACTCGAAAGAAGTTCTCTTGAGAATATTATTAACCCCCGAGTACTTAGGAAGTTGATAATATCCGAAATATGGGCTAATGACTTTGGGAACCTCATTAGAACCTTGTTCTACAGGTACAATCAACCTTTAGTCCAAATCCTTTGGGAATGGGTATACCTTTGCCCCATGCTCGTTGCAAACCTAGGGTCCCCTTTGTTTGTTTATCCTTATGTTTCTATGTGCCTACTTGTGTTTGTTGCATTCATAAAGCATCATACCGCATTGGACTTCATGGGATTTACCTTTGTTTATGAACATTGTAGGGTATTATGGATCCCAATAGAAGACACACTTTGAAATACACTTTTAAAAGTCCCAAGTTGGATGACCTAAAGAAGTTGGTGACCTTGATTGAAGACCAAGAGAAGTTCAAGAACAAGTATGGGAAGCTGATATCCTTATTGAGTCGCCAAGTAGACGAAGGACTCCTTTCCACTTTATTGCAGTTCTATGATCCGCTATATCACTGTTTTACGTTTTCAGACTTCCAACTACTACCTACATTGGAAGAATACTCCTTTTTGGTTGGTCTACCTATCTTAGAAGAGTCTCCTTTCCCTTTCTTGGAAAAGGACCCCGATGAAAGAGAAATTGTTAAGGCCCTTTATCTAAAGGTATCAGATGTCAAGGGAAATCTGATTAGTAAAGGCGGTATTTTTGGTTTGACTATGAAGTTCTTAATCAGTAAAGCAATGTTTTATGCCGATTATACGAACAAGACTTCATTCGAGGCAATCTTTGCCTTACTTATTTATGGAGTGTTTTTGTTCCCAAGTTTTGAAGGGTTTGTCGACCTCAACGCAATTAAGATCTTTTTGAAGAACAATCCAGTACCAACTTTATTGGGTAATGCTTACCATTCTATACATCTCCGAAACTTCTATGGAGGAGGAATGATCACATGTTGTGTGCCCCTACTCTGCAAGTGGTTTATTTCGCACTTGCCGAGGTCTACTTCCTTTTTAAGTCTCGATAGAGGGTTTTGGTCACCAAGAGTTATGGCATTGACTCACTCAGACATTATTTGGTACAACCGAGCATATGATGGAACCTTAATTATTGATGGTTGTGGCGACTTTGCTAATGTACCATTACTCAGTTTTAATGGAGGGATCAGTTACAATCCGGTCTTAGCTCGTCGACAATTGGGATTTCCGTTGAAGGAGCCACCTAAGAGTGTCCAAGTGGAGAACATTTTCTTTAGGGAAGACAAGGAACTCCTAGACAAGGTTTTAGTTGCATGGGACCACTTGCACAAGAAAGGGAAAGAAAGCCTTGGGAAGCTTAATTGTGTGTCTTTGGAACCCTACCTTCGGTGGGTCAGAGAGAGGGCAATCAAGCTAAAGATGCCCTATTCCCATCAAGATCCTATAGCTCCGAGGAGAGAGCCCACTTATGTCTTTATGTCTGAAGCCGAGAAGTTAGAGGTTGCCTTAAGGAAGTCGCAACATGAGTTGGAATCCTGGAAGAACAAGTACCATGTAACGGTGGCAGAAAATGATGAATGTCAGAAGCAGAAGGCTGAACTTCAAAAGGAGAAGGATTAACTTCAGAAACAGCTACAGTTGAAGGATGAAGAGCTACTCCCCTGCAAAAAGAGGAAAGTCATGGAGGATTTATTTTTCTCCGACCCACAATGCATTATTTGGAAACTAATTATGGACAACCTTATCCGTGAGAAGACGCAATTAGAAGAGCAACTCAAGCAGCAGAATTCGAAACTTCTTTAGTGTCTTTACTAGCTTTTATTTACCTTTTATTTGGGACTTTTAAAAGCAATTATTTGTATTCCGTTTCGAAATTAATAAAAAATGTTTTCTTTTACTACAATGCTTATAAATAGTTGGGATCCCATGAAGTCCTACTCATCTTGCATTACATTCTTTCTTTATTCATTTCAAGAAACTCAATTTTATTTCTCAGGTATTGTAACCATGGATTTCAAAAGAGAAGCATTGGAGTACACTTTTCAGAGCCCTAACATTGAAAGCTTGAGAGAACTAGCAGATCTAATCGAGAATCGTTACACCTTCGCAGCAGAATATGGGGAAGTCTTCCATTTTCTCGAACTCAAGATGAAAGGAGGGCTGTTGGAGACCCTTGTTCAATTTTATGATCTGTTGTACCACTGTTTCACTTTTTCGGATTACCAGTTGATGTCGACACTGGAAGAGTATTCTGATGTCCTGAGGATGCCCGTAACGGCCCGTCCCATATTCATCGGCCAAGAAGACGCACCCAGTCACCAAGAAATTGCCAACGCTACTCATCTCAGTTTGGCAGATGTTCAAGCGCACCTAACCACCAAGGAAGGAGTCCTTGGATTCCCTGCTGACTTTTTGATTGAAAAAGTCCGCTACCATGCTGAAAGAAAGGAAGCCCTTATCGTGGAAGCCACCTTTGCTCTGTTGGTCTATGGGATTTTCTGGTTCCCAAAGATCGATGATTCCGTTGACATGGATGCGATTAAACTATTCATACTCAAGAATCCAGTCCCTACTTTGTTAGCTGACACATATTACTCAATCCATTCAAAGAATGCCGAGGGAGGGGGACATATCATTTGTTGTACCGCTCTGCTGTATTCATGGTTCATTGCTCGCCTAACTCGACACCCGTCTATTTGGGAAGAAGAAGAGTCACCTCATTGGTCCAAGATAGTTATGGCCCTTACTCACTCTGACATTGTGTGGTACGATCCTACCTATGGAGGCATATGTATGATCCATAGCATCAGAGGATTTGCTAACATACCACTCATTGGAAAAGAAGGATGCATAAGTTACAACCTTGCTCTGGCCCGCCTCCAATTTGGGCACCCCATGATAGGAGTACCTGACCAGACTCTATTAGAAGGGATCTTTCTCAAGGAAGGAGAAGATCCAGACCTGAAGACCGTCATAATTTATGCATGGAGATACATCAACCAAGAAGGAAAAGCTGCTTTAGGATACCCTAATTGTGCTGTCTCTGAAGAATATATACATTGGGTGCGCGAAAGAGCTCTCGACCTCAAGATGATGTTCCTTTTCCATGAACCTATGGTATTGGCTTTTCACGATCCAGATTGGTTTGACGTGAGCGAAGTAGATTAGTTGAAGGCTGCTTTGGATGAAGCTCGAAAACTGGAAGCCGCTTGGAGGAACAAGTTTTTTATACTCAAAGAAGAGAAAGAGAAGTCCCAGGGGCTGCCAGAAGTAGAACTTGCAAGGAAAAGAAAGGCGCGAGAGGATTTATTTTCCTCTCACACCTCTTCAAAAGCTGTCACCAGTGATGATCCTCCCCCAGCAGATATGGCCTGGAAGGAATGTGTCGATCGACTCATCAGTGAGAAGGCCGAATTACAAGAACGTGTCAGTCAGTTAGAAGAAGAACTTCACGCGCAGAAAGAGCATAAGGAGTAGATCTCCGAGTCCCTCTTTTGCTTTTGGTTCAATGTAATAAACTCTTAAAAGAGTATTCCATTTTGTAATGCTTCGATTATCAAAATAAAATAAGTTTTTCTCCAACGTTACAATACCGAAACAATTTGAGTTTCTTGAAGTTTCATACTCATTTGCATTTTGCATAAGCATAGCATCGTTTGCATTCCAGGGTCTCACTCTTGCTTCATCTCTGCAGAACAAGCTGAATCACCGATACAACACTCGAGCTAGTCAACGCCAGAAGATGGATCAACTAGAACAAGAGAACATAGTGCTCCGTGATGAAGTTGCAGTTATGAAAGAAAGTTTGGAGAGGTTGAATGGTCTGGTGGAAGCTCTGTCCAATCAAGCCTCGATCAACAATCAAAAAGTTCCAAGGACTGTTATATCCGAAGTAGTATCGGCACCGATCCCAGTGGTGTCTACTATCGTTGAAGTAGCCTACAGCATGCCGCCAGGTTTCCCGTGGGGGATGCCTCCTTATTTCACTCCGGCTGGTTATCGTCCACCTGTTCCCGAGGTTCCTGCCGCAACCACTGTTCAAGCTGCTCCTGTAGTTTCTGCTGTGATGACTACCGCGTCTCCGCATGTGAACACTGTTCTGTATATTCTGGATGAACCAATTTTACATGGGTCGCCAACCGAAACTGTGGGTTTTGAAGAAAGGATGGACGGATTTCAAGACCAATTTTCTGAATTGCAAAAAGAGTTGAAAGCCCTTCGTGGGAAGGATTTGTTTGGTAAGAGTGCTTCTGAGCTGTGCTTGGTTCCAAATGTTAAGGTCCCACCGAAATTCAAGGTCCCTGATTTTGAAAAGTACAAGGGGAGTACTTGCCCTCAGAGTCATCTTATTATGTACGCCAGGAAGATGTCCGCCCAAACTGATAATGATCAACTACTTATTCACTACTTTCAAGACAGTCTGACAGGCGCCGCACTCAAGTGGTATATGGGGTTGGATAGTACGAAGATTTGAACCTTCAATGATCTAGGAGGAGCCTTTGTCAAGCAGTATAAGTACAATGTGGACATGGCCCCTGACCGTAATCAGTTGAGGGTTATGACGTAAAAAGATAAAGAGAGTTTCAAGGAATATGCCCAGCGTTGGCGCGAGTTGGCCGCGCAAGTCACACCACCATTAGAAGAGAAAGAAATGACTAAGATTTTTCTGAAGATTCTTGGTCCTTTCTTTTATAAGAAGATGGTAGCCATTGCACTCAGTGACTTTACTGAAATGGTCAATATGGGAATGCGCTTAGAAGAAGGTGTTCGCGAAGGAAGATTGGCTAAAGAAGGAAGTGATCCTAAAAAGTATGGGAGTAGTTTTGTGAAGAAAAAAGAGCAAGGTGTAAATGCCATTCAAAAGGCACAATTTAGAAAGAGGTACATGCCACCACACCAAGTTGCAGCGGTATCACCAGTGTTTAATGCTCCGGCTTATCAACTACAGTCTCCGCAACCATATCAGCAACCTCAGTCCCCCGTTGCTCAACAACCCCAACTTCAGCAAAGTCCACAGTACCCTCAGCAGAATCGGCCATCCAACAATCAAGGTCGTGTGTATAGAAAAATAAATTTTGATCCGATCCCAATGACATACGCTGACTTGTTCCCCGCTTTGATTAAAAAAGGTCACATTCAGACAAGAGCTCCACCTTTGGCTCCCGTGAATCCTCCTCCTTCTTATAGGGCTAACAAGTTTTGTCCTTACCATCAGGGTGCTCCAAGACATGATATTGAGAGTTGTTTCGGTTTGAAGATGGATGTCTAGAGGCTCATTAAAAATGGAATCTTGTCTTTTAGGGATTTTGACCCTAATGTACAGAAGAATACATTACCACCACATGGTTCGCCCTCTATCAATATGATTGAAGATTGTTTGGAAAGTGATGATCAGGAAGCTTCAAATGAAGAGGCTGAAGAAGCTTGTGTCATAGTACCCCACTTTAAGGAAGTGGAACGTATAGAGATTGTTTACAATAGCAAGAAGCCAACTGTTACTCCTTTGGTAATCAATGTGCCTGGACCTATCCCTTATACTTCCAGTAAGGCTATCCCTTAAAAGTACAACGCTACGATGTTGGAGAATGGAAAAGAAGTGCCTTTGCCCACTGTACCCTCAATAGTTAATATTGCAGATGTCAGCAGAGTAACAAGAAGTGGTCGAGTCTACCTGACTGTGCCACCGAAAGAAAAAGAGGTCTTATTAGAACAGACAAGCTCGAAGGATCCAATTGTGGGGCAATCTGGTGGATCTGATTTATCCAATTCAGATGAATGTTTAAAAGTGATCAAGAGGAGTGAGTATAAAGTTGCAGATCAGCTCCTGCAAACTCCATCTAAGATTTCTGTGTTGCAACTGCTGATGAGTTATGAGGCTCATAAAGAAGCGCTCCAGAAAATTTTAGAACAAGCGTATGTTGAACAAGATGTGACTATGGAACAATTTGATAACATCATTGGCAGTATTACTTCATGTGACAATCTGGGTTTTAATGAAGATGACCTCCCAGAAGAAGGAAGGAAACACAACATGGCTTTACATATTTTTGTGAACTGCGGAAATGACTCTCTGTCCAGTGTGTTGGTTGATACCGGATCTTCTCTGAATGTGATGCCTAGAACTACTCTATCCAAGCTGTCTTATCAGGGATCGCCGATGAGGCCAAGTCATATTATCGTCAAAGCTTTTGGTGGGTCAAAGAAAATAGTAATTGGTGAGGTGGATTTGTCAATGACTATTGGGCTGCAAACTTTTATGATCACGTTTCAAGTCATGGACATTCGTGCCGCTTATAGCTGTCTGCTAGGGAGGCCATGGATACATGAAGCTGAGGCTGTTACGTCCACCCTACATCAGAAATTAAAGTATGCTTTTGAGGGGAAAACAGTTACAGTTTATGGAGAAAAGGCTTTGGTGGTGAGTCACTTGTCATCATTCTCGTATGTCGAAGCTGAGGAAGAGGTTGGCACGCAATTTCAAGCTTTGTCTATTGTGGGCGAGGGTGCCCAGAAATCTCAAGCATCCATGTCATCATTCAAAGACGCGCAGCGAGTAGTGAACAGTGGTCATCAGACAATGTGGGGAAAGGTGTTGTCTTTTCCAGAGAACACAAATAAGGAAGGTCTCGGTTTCACCAGCGGTTCTGCTCAACAAACCACCAAAGGACAAGGCTTTCCGCTGATCAATGAAGTGTTCCATAGTGGAGGAGTCGTCCATCATTCTCAGATTAATGTTGTGTTAGAGGATGAACTTGAAGGCTACATATTAGATGGTTCCGCCAGGTCCTCCATTCCTTACGAGGACTACGAGCCCTATATGGAAGATCCAGGCTATGTTTCAGATGAATTCGACTACACCTTTGGAGTTTATGCCGTTACCGAGGAAGATCCAGATGAGGACATCCCAGACTTTGTGACCCCAGGCGTTGTGATCAAGAATTGGAGTGCGGTTGAAGCCCATACTGCCATTCATATATCTAAGTAAAGCATTTGTTTAAAAAAAAAATTTCGCTCTGCCCAAGGCGAAACTGCATTTATTAGAGCTTACTTTTAATAATTCCCTTTGCTCTGCCCAAGGCAAAGGTGACTTTGTTAGGCATGTCTTTTTGGTTTTGCTATCATCAATAAATTACTTTCATTTTCATTTGTGTTTTATATTTATTCACGATGTTGGAAAATAATAAGTAGCATCTCGCGTACACACACTTTCCACTTTACAAAAACTTATTAAAAATCACATCACTTGTGCAGATTGCTACATAAATTACAACCTGGGAATAATGATCCACTACCTTCTCTGAATTTTGAGTTTCTTGTGTATGAAGCTGAGGATGAAGAAGATGATATTCCAGAAGAAATTTCCAGACTGCTTGAGAAGGAAGAGAAAGCTATCCAACCTCATCAACAGCTAGTGGAAGTAATCAACTTGGGATCAGAAGAAATTCGTAGAGAAGTGAAAATTGGAGCTCTGCTCAAACCCGATGTGAAGAAACAGTTGATTGATTTGCTTGGAGAGTTTGTCGATGTGTTTGCTTGGTCATATCAAGACATGCCCGGATTGGACACATTTATAGTCGAACATCATTTACCGTTGAAGCCAGAGTGCCCTCCAGTAAAACAGAAGCTTAGAAGAACTCGACCCGATATGGCTCTAAAGATTAAGGAAGAGGTACAGAAACAGATTGATGCAGGTTTCCTTGTTACTGCCGAGTATCCACTATGGTTAGCTAACATTGTACCCGTTCTGAAGAAGGATGGTAAGGTTCGCATGTGTGTAGATTACAGAGATTTGAACAAAGCCAGCCCGAAAGATGATTTCCCATTACCTCACATTGACATCTTGGTAGACAGCACCGCGAGATATGAGGTTTTCTCTTTCATGGATGGTTTTTCAGGTTACAACCAGATTAGAATGGCTCCCGAGGACAGAGAAAAGACGTCATTCATCACGCCCTAGGGCACCTTTTGTTACAAAGTTATGCCGTTTGGATTAAAGAATGCAGGGGCAACATATCAGAGAGCTATGACTACTTTGTTCCATGATATGATACACAAAGAGATCGAGGTTTATGTGGATGATATGATAGCCAAGTCGAAGGCCGAGGATGATCATGTTAAACATTTGTCTAAGCTGTTTGGCCGTTTGAGAGAATATAAGCTCCGTCTGAACCCTAATAAATGCACATTTGGAGTACGATCAGGGAAATTATTGGGTTTTATTGTCAGTCAAAGAGGGATTGAAGTGGACCCTGACAAAGTGAAAGCTATCCGGGAAATTCTAGCTCCCGCCACCGAGAAACAAGTCAGAGGATTCTTGGGACGTTTGAACTATATCTCCAGGTTTATATCCAACATGACCGCTACATGTAAACCTATTTTCAAGCTTTTGAGGAAAGAACAAGGGTATGTTTGGACTGAAGACTGTCAAAAGGCTTTTGATAGTATCAAAGAGTATTTGCTTGAACCACCTATCCTGATACCGCCAGTTGAAGGACGACCTTTGATTATGTATTTGACCGTTTTAGAAGATTCAATGGGTTGTGTACTCGGTCAGCGAGATGAAACAGGAAAACAAGATCATGTCACTTATTACTTGAGCAAGAAGTTTACTGATTGTGAAACAAGGTACACTATGTTAGAGAAGACTTGTTGCGCTTTGGCGTGGGCCGCCAAACGTCTGCGCCAGTACATGTTGAATCACACTACTTGGTTAGTTTCAAAGATGGATCCTATCAAGTATATCTTCGAGAAGCCCGCTTTGACGGGGAGAATTGCTAGATGGCAGATGTTGTTGTCTGAATATGATATCGAGTACCATACTCAAAAAGCTGTTAGAGGAAGTGTTTTGGCTGATCATCTGGCTCACCAGCCCATTTTGGATCATCAACCCTCAAACGATGATTTTCCAGATGAGGATGTTATGTTTTTAAAAATGAAAGATTGTGAAGAACCCGTACATGGTGAAGGGCCAGAACTAGGTTCTCAATGGGGTTTAGTTTTCGATGGAGCTGTCAACGCTCGTGGAAAAGGGATAGGTGCTGTTATTGTGACTCCTCAAGGGACCCACTTCCCATTTACCTCCAGATTAACATTCCAGTGTACTAATAATGAGGCCGAGTACGAGGCATGCATTATGGGTCTTGAAGAAGCAATCGATTTGAGAATTAAGAATTTAGATGTGTTTGGTGATTCTGCAATGGTAATCAACCAAATCACTGGAGAGTGGATAACCCGACATGACAATTTGGTCATGTACAGAGATTATGCTAGAAGACTGTTACCGTTTTTTGATAGGGTCGAATTTCATCATATCCCCCGTGATGAGAATAGAATGGCAGATGCGTTGGCAACTTTGGCCTCCATGATTATGGTGAACTTTTGGAACGAATGTCCTCGGATTGAAGTAAAGCGCCTCGACAGACCTGCCTACATCTTTGCTATTGAAGAAGTCAAAGATGGCAAACCCTGGTACTACGACATCAAAGTTTTTCTCAGAACTCAAGAATACCCTTTGGGAGCTTCCAACATAGATAAGAAAACTTTGAGAAGGTTGGCTGGAAATTTTCTTTTGAGTAACAACGTGTTGTATAAACGGAATTTCGACATGGTCTTGCTGAGATGTGTTGACAAACAAGAAGCGGATATGTTGATGTCGGAAATTCACGAAGGATCTTTTGGCACTCATGCCAACGGACATGCTATGGCTAAGAAGCTTTTAAGGGCTGGTTATTATTGGATCACTATGGAATCAGATTGTTACAAGTTTGCTAGAAAGTGTCACAAGTGTCAAATTTACGCAGATAAAATTCACGTGCCTCCGACTTTGTTGAATGTTATCTCATCCCCGTGGCTGTTCTCTATGTGGGGAATTGATATGATTGGAATGATAGAGCCGAAAGCATCTAATGGACACCGATTCATCTTAATAGCCATTGATTATTTTACCAAGTGGGTCGAGGCGGTTTATTACGCTAATGTAACTCAACATGTGGTTGTCAAATTTATCAAGAATTAGCTTATCTGCCGATATGGTGTGCCAAACAGAATTATTACAGACAACGGTTCCAATTTGAATAACAAGATGATGAAAGAGTTGTGTGAAGAATTCAAGATTGAGCATCCCAATTATTCTCCTTACAGACCAAAGATGAATGGGGCTGTTGAAGCCGCCAACAAAAACATTAAGAAGATCATTCAGAAAATGGTTGTTACTTATAAAGATTGGCATGAGATGCTCCCATTCGCCTTACATGGATATCGTACAATGGTACGCACATCGACTGGGGCAACTCCATTTTCACTTGTCTATGGTATGGAAGCCGTGCTCCCGATAGAAGTAGAGATTCCTTCTATGAGGATTTTGATGGATGCAAAACTATCAGAAGCTGAATGGTGCCAGAATAGATATGATCAGTTGAACTTAATCGAAGAAAAGAGGATGGCTGCGCTATGCCATGGGCAGTTGTATCAGCAGAAGATGAAGAAGACATTTGACAAGAAGGTTCGACCCCGTGTATTCAAGGAAGGTGACCTTGTGCTCAAGAAGATCCAGTCTTTCCTCACTGACGTCAGAGGAAAATGGGCCCCGAATTTTGATGGACCATACGTGGTAAGGAAGGTTTTGTCAGGAGGCGCTTTAATGTTAACAACAATGGATGGAGAAGAGATCACTCGCCCCGTGAATACGGACGCTGTCAAGAAGTATTTTGTTTAGAACTGGGAAGTTCACATTAATTTAGGAGAAGCAGGGCATTATTCCCTTTATGTAATCGCTAGTACTTTCCAACATTGTAATATTAGGGGTCACGCCTTTCAGCTGACCACCATTCAATAAAAGCTTTTCCACTTATCAAAAATGTCTATTCTTGATAGCAAAATCCAGAGTTGACTTGAACTTTTCAAAAAAAAAAAAACTTTATGTTTTAATTGATATATGAATATCAAAAGGATGACCATGGACGTTTATTTCATCCATGGAAGAACAACAATCTTATGTGCCTCTCTAAGACAAGAAGATATCTATTTTATCCAGACATGAAGACTATCTCCGCTCGAGATACTTTCTTTGCAAGTGATAGGGGATCTGTGGAGATTTTTCCTGAGTACCCTTTCGTTTGAGGCGTTTGTTTCGCTTCCCCCAATCCTTCAGCATACGCACAACATATAAGTAGACATCATAGCATGTGCATTTGTTGCATTCGTTGTGTTTGCTTCATTCTATCGCTTTGGTTGTAGTTCATTCCATAGGTGTTCGGGTGCGTCTTATTCCTCCCATTAGGTTTGTCGATCATAGGCAGAAAGAGCACAATATTTCCATTTCCCTATGAAGTTTGATCCTCATGGAAGACGGCTGTTTTAGTGCAATCCCATTTGAGTTCATACCTCGGTGGTCGAGTCCTGCTTGACATTTTCTCTTTGGCTACTCCCCGAATTGAACTTCGGTCTCAGCAACCACAGTGTGAATAATCTCCAATTTCCGGACATGGATTAAGTGCGCATTTATTTCACACCCTTTTCCCCAGGAAGGATAGAAGGACGCTTCTTCAACAACAGCATCACAGGATTTTCTCGAACATCTATCTCTTTATTTGAGCAACTCGTTTTGATCAGGATCTTATTCAAAACGACAAACAAATTTTTTCTACAAGAAGGTTCATTTTCCCTCAGTGGGTCCCTCAACATTATCAATTCGCCGAACGGCATCGCTTCATAAATCCATCAGAGAAGTTTACCGAGAACATTACAAGGCATCTCTCTTTGTTTGAGAGCTTACAAAACATTTTCCAATTACAACAAAGACATTCCTCAGGATTGACTTCCCCAGTGAGTTCATCACACAAGTTTACTTCCGTCAAGTGACATCTCCCCGAAGAAGTCGAGGAAGTTTATCATATCGACCTACCTTTATTCGAGAAGACATACATTACAATTCAACCGGCACACATCTCTTCCGAAAATCCCCGGTGAAGTTTTACAAATTACATCTACAATTTACAATTACATTTACAAATTACTTCTACAGAGTTCTACATTTACATCTACAGATTACAACAAAATTCTACAATGAACTACATCTACATTGACAACAACAATTTACATTTTACAGTCTATAACAACAATTACAAACTACAATGATCCTACAATCTGCAAAATTTTCAACGTTACGAGTAGAGACTGAGACCAGCCCATGGTTCCTATATCATGACGCTCGGGAAGGTTCTACACCAGAGACTGAGACCAGCTCATGGCATCCAGACTATGACGCTCGGGGAGGTTTATTTCAAGAAACTGAGACCAGCTCATGGCATCCAGACTATAACGCTCGGGGAGGTTTATTTCAAGAAACTGAGACCAACTCATGGCATCCAGACTATGACGCTCGGGGAGGTTTATTTTAAGAAACTGAGACCAACTCATGGCATCCAGACTATGACGCTCGAGGAGGTTTATTTCAAGAAACTGAGACCAGCTCATGGCATCCAGACTATGACGCTCGGGGAAGTTTATTTCAAAGAACTGAGACCTGTTCAACGGCACACAAACCTTGAAGCGTGGAGACGTTTACACATTTTTTTTACTATTTTCAAGTTATCCTTCAATTTCAAGTTTCTCGCCCATTATAAAGGTCACCATATTTCCTGGTGGTATGTGATCCACCGTTAACGTTCGTTGCCTCTTTCCACGTGGAGCCTCGCTTGGTTGAGCATATCCTTTCCATTGCTCCAGTGTTTCTCGCATGCTGTGTCTAACTTCTCCCCTGGGGCATCGTATCTCCACAGGACCGTCTATCTTGCACTTCATATCACTTCATACCATTGCATATCATAAGCATTCGGTTGCATCTTAAGGCCAAAAATTTGTGCAGTGTTTGTATTTAAGTCCCTCCTATCGCGTTGAGACGAAAATCTAAATTTCCATATCTCCGGATAGAAGTAACTTAAATAGGGGCATCTGTAGCACCCTAATTTTTGACCTTAAGATTTCACCTCTTTGGTTTACTTCTTTTCTCTCATGTTATCTTTTACTTTTGTGTGTGACTAACAAGTTTGCACAGGTACATACATTTCGAAGATAAAGTACTGGTTCTCTCAGCTAGCAATACTTAAATGTGTTGTGAAGGCCCGATTATGATTCCAGGTTATATCCAAGGATTTCCTCAAAGAGTGGTGTGTCATACCGCGAGTTATGAATATGGTCACAATTATCAAGGATTTCTTATTCAGAGGAGCCCTGGTATAATTGCTTTTTTTTTTCGTATGATTAAATACAAGAATGAGTCAAGGTCCACGTTATTGATTTCGAGAATTTAAGCCCACCCTAATTCTTGAAGGAGGGGTTTGCTACGAATCCCTTGGAAGGAATTAATTAGTTTGGTGATTATGAAGGCATTGCAACTTGTTTTTTAAGAAATCAACCACTAGCCAACGAGCAATACACTTGGGAATGTTAAAAGCCTCGGGAGATACCATACGGCATTTGAGAGTCAACCGCTTTTAATTAAATATTGTCACTGCGAGCATTATCATCATTTGCTGTTACTACACTGGTCAGAAGGGGGGTCCGTTTTCTCTTTGTTTGATCAAGAAGATTCTCGTTTGCATAACCACATGGTTGCCATGAATTAGTTTTTATTATTGACATGTCGTGTAAAATAAGAGAAACACAATAAAATGCAAGGTATGTCAATTTCTCAAGATCAAATGAACACAATACACATAAGTGTTTGTGATGGCACATGGAATTATCCATCAAATCTGTGTAACATCAGCTCCTAGCAGACAAAATCATTAACCATCTTAAGGCAGGATATCTAATATTTGGTGATTCAAACAAGTGTTCTAACATAAATA
This sequence comes from Lathyrus sativus, assembly GCA_963859935.3. Taxonomy (NCBI): domain Eukaryota; kingdom Viridiplantae; phylum Streptophyta; class Magnoliopsida; order Fabales; family Fabaceae; genus Lathyrus; species Lathyrus sativus. The sequence goes on along the minus strand of OZ012740.1, from coordinate 239,406,562 downwards.
ACTTGGTGCCTTCGTGCAAGTAGTTCCCAAACAGTCTTCTTACTTCAAATTGCGGCGATGACGCACGGCTCTTGGTCGTCGGCTGCAAGTCAGATTACGACAAGGTAATTCCCTGCAGAACATAAAAATATCAAGTGTTACATGAAGACCATGGTGAGTTTCGACGTGAGATTCAATTTGAAACGGTCCCGCTTCAGACTTAGGCTATGTTGTCAAAGTTCAAACAATTCCTTTACCTCCTAGCCTTCGAGGGAAGGTTCAGAAGATTCAACCATGGAACATGATCTCCAAGAACAGCTGCAAAGCTGTAGCAATTTGAACACATAATTGGCAGCTCGAACAGAGGTTCGCCGTCGGGTTCGCAATTAACCTGCATCATGGTAGAAGGAATTAGGATTCAAAAAGGTCAATATGACCAACTCATTTCAAATGTAATTAAACAGGCCACACCGATTACCTGCTTATGACACAGTTTTGAACTGATGCAAATCGCAAGCACATGAGATAAAGAAATATTGACGGCAATTGAGAATGCAGAGCATAATCACAATACTTACCAGCTTGGAAGTTGCATCTTTGTCTCAATCCTGCAGTACATAATAAGTTGCCTAAGAGTTATGCAAGAGCAGTTGCGGTCCTAAGTGCACATTTCAAATTCGAGAATCAGTATGCCTTACCATGCTTGCTTAAGAGGGTGCAGATGAGTAACTTTATATTAGTCTACTATCTGATGGCTCGAAGGCATTCATAGTCAGCATCCGAAGCTCCCCTCCACACAATCACAAGCTGTTATAGAGAATAGCAACAACAAATAGCGTATGAAACCACAAAGGAACTAAAAGATTTTAAATAATATAGACACTTTTGAAGACATCAGATAAAGTTGTGGAAACGGTAATATTCGGAACTATGAAGAAATGAAAAAATGAAGGAAAAGCAAGACATAAAATCCAGGTTACCAACTTCTTATGGCATGGCGGTTCTGCTTATGATGCTTGGTTTAGTTGTGTTTCCAACCGGTTGGCTCAGGTTCTGCTTACGTTGCCATACTCGTTTTCTCAACTGGGAATGCCTTCCGGCATACTTTTTCAACTCTTCTGTAGCTTACTTGGTAGTTGGACTGCTCACTTCGTTAGCATGCTCAATGTTGAATACAGAATAAGAAAAGAGAGAAGAAGCTAACGTCAAAAGCCACATTATTCAGTGGTCTGAGGTTCTTGATGTACTCCTTGGAATATACAAGAGATGCTTTGTATTCCTCCAATCCATATTCGTCGATACCCGTGGATGAAGAAGACGCAGCAAGTTTGACCTTAGTGTCTTCATTGTTTTCACGAGGAAGAGAACGATTCTATATACCGAACCAGCTTGGGCATAATCCACGTACGGGCTCGCATCTTGTAGACCATCCCCGTAACTCGCCAAACCTACAGACATGATAAAAGAGCTTATTTACCCATACTTTTCGTCCTGCTAAGACAATTAATGAAAAGCGCAGTTCAAAACCACTTATTCACGAGGCCACCGTATTTCAGTCGAAAGAATATGTCATTTGAAAAAAAGTGTGATGAAGGAGAAAAAGATCACCATCTGTTTGATGGATTGCCCCAATCAACAAAGTTGCTTAGAATTGAAGCTGGGAGAAAACTTGACGCATCCTTCTTTGTGTTTGCCACCAGAGTGTTATTGTCCGTCCAGGGATCGCTCGGCGTTGCTGGTAAAGTTGTGGAAACAAGTTGTGATTAAACCAGAAACACGCCTACCACTTTCCTACAAAATGGAAGAAGACGCATTACAAACTACAACATCACGATGCACATTCATCAACAGAAAACATATGATTCACACAATAATGGCAGAAAGTAACAACCTACAAACCAACAGCAGATGCGGTTACCTAATTCAGAAGGGATTGGAAAACTATCATAAATATGATTTTGCCAATTGATAGACTTTACCGTCGAAACAGTCGCCTATAACATGAATAAGAGGCCCTATTGTTGGAATGACAACCTCATTGAGTTTCTTCCTTCAGAGTTCTGCATACACATTAGTAAGTTTGGATTTGCAGCGGCAGTGACAAATAACACGTCTGAAGAAATGTGATAACCATAGCTCTTAACATGCCTTTGCTCTGCTGCCCCATAGATTCATGTTTACTTATTCGATCCTAGTCATTCATCAACGAAACAAAACCTGCACATAAAGAGAAGAAGTTAAAGGTTGCAATTCAAAGTTACCATCGGTCGGTGACACCGCTAAAGCGGAATTGGACAGTGTTGGAGGGACTCTTACTCCACATAACAATCATAGATTGTTTGACCTCTTGCACCCAAGTAGCACATAAATGGTTTTCTTCAAAAGCAAAAGGACCCCATGCTCCACCGGTCGCTGTCAAACTCTTGATATTATTTGCAGATGGGAATGATACAGGAATTGCTGGATATAGTGCAGAAAGAACACTTCATGAACTCTTCGATCCTGATACTATCAGAGGTCCAACAATAGCTAAACATTCCATTCAACCATTGGTCAACATACCCAACACTTATGCTCACCGTGTGCACTCATTGCCAGCAGCAAAATTGCGAACCGTCGATGCTTAGAAGCTTGTTCCCTTTGAAAACATAACCCCCATTATAATTCACCTTTGCCTCCATCAACTTCAAAACAGCCAGGGCACAATACTCTAATTCCCCAACACCTTCGTCTAATACATGAAAGAAATAATGTATAGACGTCCATCAGATTGAGCTGAAAACAATAGGAACAGAGTTCGAAAAAGCAACGTGCACTTGTGGTTGCTACCCCTTCATTCCCCAACATCTCTCCGTGAGAAACCCCCCATTTGCATCAGATGTGAACTTTTCTTTCTCCTGGGCTGCTAGCTTTGCCTTAGCCCAAACCCACCGCTATCCACACCTTTCAGAGTACCCAAATCCAAGTTAGCAAATCAATAGAAGAATATACCCATGTGAAAGAAAAAGATTTGAAAAGATCCTATCCAAATCCTCAAAAACATTGAATCTGGACGGATAAACATATAGACAGATTTGATACACAACTCAGAGATTAAAATTTCATTAATGAGCATTAAACAGGATTGGGGACGAAAGAGGAAAGATTTCGAATTTCTGTCTATCACCAAATCGGAAATCCAAATCAGACATTAAAAACAACTTTAATCGAGTTCAACCACTGAAGCCTATATAAAGAGGAGGGTGAGAAGAGAAAGGGGGAAACGATAACCATTACAAGGGAAAACCTAAAATTCGTTAAACGTAAGAGATTGAGGGAAAAGAGGATTGGGGACTAAAGAGGAAAGATTTCAAATTTTTGTCTATCACCAAATCGAAAATCCAAATCAGACATTAAAAACAACTTTAATCGAGTTCAACCACTGAAGCCTATATAAAGAGGAGGGTGAGAAGAGAAAGGGGGAATTGATAACCATTACAAGGGAAAACCTAAAATTCGTTAAACGTAAGAGATTGAGGGAAAAGGAGCTTATCTCTTCAACCGCTGAAGTCGTCGCAAGACCACCAGAGGAAATCGCTCACGTTTCGCATTCCTTCGCCTCCCACCTTCGGTAAATTTCTCCATACACGTTAATGTTGTTGAACGATTAACGTTTCATTTGTGGTTTCAGGTACAGGGATTGACGTAACGATGAAGGAAAAAGGGGGAAATTGAAACGGAATTCGAACGAGAGAGGCGATCGAGTGATTTGCGTTGGGAGGGACTAGGGTTTCTTCTCGCCGTCATTTGTTTCCTTTTTGTGTTCCGTTGTTCTGTTGTTGTATCAATATGAGTTGTATGCGCACACGACCATAGTAGTACCATGGTCCGTCACCACCATCACTGCACGATCACGATCTGATGGATCTCATCACGTAGTCCATCGTAAACACCACGCGCATCCCGCATTTAACCACACGCCTTGCTCATTAACCCTTAATTCTCCCCTAATTAACCGTTTAAACTTCAATTAAACCTTAACCCTTAATTAACCAATTTATTTAATCTCTTAATCCGCCTTTAATTAATAAACAAACTAATAAAAACCTATTTTATTTAAATGTCACCCTTATTTATTTATTTAGTTTATTCTAAACAAATTATTCCAAACTATTATTCTATTTTTATTTAATCAATTTAATAAACTTTTTATGATATAAATATGACCTTTTATTAAAATAAATAAACCTCTCTTTAGTAACCAATTTGTTTAATAATTAATTTATTCTATTATAATGTTAAAAATACCTTTTTAAATAACTTAATTGATAACTAAAGCAATTTTATATAATAAAAACCCTTTTTCACAATTAATAAATAGTTAATTATTTTTAAAAACTCACTTCATGGCCTTTTAATAACTTTAATAATGACCTTTATATTTATAAAACAAAATAAAAAACACCTTTTATAATAACTTAAGTAGGAAGAAAAATAATTTAAAAATCATTTTCATAATTTAAATAACATATATATTTCACTCGTTAATAATAGTTAAACCTTTTAACATTAGAAAACTGTTTTCTTAAGTAAATTAACTTTTATAAGATAACGAACAATTTTGCTAAAACAAATCTAACGCAAACCCCTTCCTAAAGTTAATTCAACTTTTCTCTTAAAGTCAATTCAACCTTTTTTCAAATCAAATCTCACCTAAAAAAAAATAATACAACTTCTCGCTTAAAATCAATCCGCCTAAAATAATCAATTTGACCAATTAAAATCAATCAACAGCGTAAAAATCCAATTCAATCATGCACACTCACACTCACGACACAATCACTCTCACACACTTCAGCGCTTTCATGCGTATGTGTATGTCTATTTATTTGCCCCTTTATTATTCCCGCAATTTACTTTACAAGCAATTTAACATTATCGCAATTTATATTATCGCATCGCATTCCGTCCAAAGGGAGAATCTGCGCATGATCCCAACAATCGTGCGTATGCATTCACATTTGCATCATCCTCCCCTTGATCCTTGATCCCATTCAAGTTGATCAGTTAAGATAAATCCTACCCCATAGGAAGGACCTTTTCTCTTACAACATAGAAATAAACACAATACAAACAATCAATTTAACATAACAAATATTCCAACACATTATAGAAAGATGTTAATCATCTTAAGTGAGATAGAATCTTCACCCCACAACAATACAATCAACATGTAGGGACTTTGCCTTAAGAGAGATATAGGCGTACTCGTCAAACAATCCGAGTACTTGAGCCCTTTTCTTAAGACGATGCAAAGACTATTTTCCTACAACCTATGGCGGTTAGATCTCCCTTAAAATGATAAAGCATCTCTTCTCCTAAAATCAATCAACCAACTACCCTAAACCCGTAGGAACTTTGACCACAGTCAAAGAACTCCTCTAACCCTTTAGGGGAACTACAGATACTCTGATTCCACTCCCGTAAGGATATGTAGGCATAAGATGCGATATCTTATCGAGTATACTTAGATAATAAACCCCTAGGTCTTTAAACCTTAAGCAAATAAACACTTAGCAATAAACAAACATAAAACAAGAGGTTCCTGTAGAGTACTACAGAAACTTAGGATGCTAGCACCTTCCCTAAGTTTAACCAACCCCCGAACCTAAAACTCTCTAAACCTTGCATTTGCATTGCATTGTGGGAATTTCGATCTTTATCCCTTCCTTTGGACAAATCAAAGTTCGGTTGCAAAATGAATTAAGATTCAAACTAATCAATAGTTTGGTATCCGATTTTCACCGCGACAATAATATTACCCTTATTTCATAACATAAACACAGTTTTTATCAAGTTCATGACTGCTATTAGTTTTTACTCCTTAGGCTTTAGTGAGAAAACCTTTGAAATCATAACCAATTTACTATGTCCATAGGCAAACTAGTTTGAAATCAAGTATTGAAAATAGTTTCAGTAGTACTCAAGTGCACAACAGGGTAATCCTAGTCCTAGGCCTTATCTACTGAGGCATTATCAATCAAATTGTATTAACGATGGTTTGTCCAACCTAAAGTTAACCGTAAAACTAAATCAATTTTTCCGGTTGAAAAAGTTATAAAATCATTGATCGATAAAACTTGATGAATAAAAATAAGTGCTTATGTCATAAAAATAAGAAATAAAATATCATTACAATAACGATTCAGGGACACCCCCTAGCATTGGGGGTTTAGCTACTCATATGCAATAAAGTAAAACCAACAATTAGATACAACATTACAATAGAAATGGGAATTACTTTTGATCTTCAATTGCTTTGGCCTTTGAAAATCTCTCGTTCTCCCTTTTCTCTTGAGCTCCCAATCGTATCTTGTCGTTCTTTCTTTCACGATCCAAAAGTCTCTCCTCTCTTTTCCAAATGCGTTTCAAAATACTAACAGATTCAATAGACAGGCTAGGAAATTCTAAAAATGCCCTCCGGGGTCAAAATTGGTCAAAACTAACAAAAATAGGAAAATGACACGCCCAGGGCAACACGGACCGTGTCAGCTGATACTGGAAGCCGTGTTGGCCCCCTGGTCCAGATGCCCAAGCAAATTCATTAGCCAGCCTTGCAGACACAGGCACCTGTGTCAGCTCCCTCTCTTACACTCTAACACGCCCAATTTGTCCCTCTCCTGACACGGCCCATGTCAGGCCACTGAATTTGCTTGAAAACCTTCTCCGACTTCCCAAACTCCCCGATTTCTTCGCCTGAGTCCTTGGCCTTACTTCGTATGAACCTGAAATTATCAAGACAACCACCAAATTCATAAAATGCACCAAACATAATATAGACTACTTATAGAAACAATGCGATAATGAAAATGCGAAAAGCATAATAAACATCAACATTATAAAAGAAAGTGTTACCGATTGTCATGACTTTATGTCGATTGTTATTACTTGTCCTTAAGTGATGCTCGAGACAATAAGAAGGTCACCCCAAATTATTTTCAATAATCTCACCATAATACTTCTAAGATCTTTCGCGATTTTCCTTTAACGTTCCTTTCAACGGTTTCCTTCTCACTCGATTTTTGACGTTCCACCACATTTCCATATTGAAGTACCTTATCACCTGTCAGGTTTTTACACTCTCACCAAATCTCTCAGGTTAAAGTGTTTACACTCAAAAATCACAATATGCAAAGTCGACTCATAAGCTTGAATATCATCTATTTTCTTATCTTAAACACACAATACACACTTCATGAGGGCTTTAGAGGTTGTAAATGGGCTAGGGACATGGTGGGATAGACAAATGAAAAGGGAAAACAAAATGGTGTACAGGCTCAGATGCAGTGTCATCTTCTCATTACCGTGCACTTTTCAATTTTCATAATCAATGGCGTTCGACACACTTTCTTTTGGATTTTCCAGTTTTCACCTCTTTTTTCTCTCCTCAAGTGAAACCTTGAGAGTATTTTCTACAATTTATTTTCCAAACGGATCCTTCTCTAGGTAAGTGTCTTCTTTCATATAAATTATTTTTTTTCTTTTTTTTTCAAAAGCTCTTACCTACTTTTTATGCGAGTGTCCCAACCCCAAACTTATAATTTTACACGGATCAGAAGTTGACAACACTTATCTGAGCATGGTGAGGAAGTGTTTGGGCTTAAGGTTATATGATGTGGTTGATAACAAATACATAGGAATATGGCTCGAAGGGGCTAACAAGGAGTAACATATAAGGGTTGGCTTGAAAGGCTCAGGGCTAAACAAAAATAAGTGCCTCAGTGTGTATGTGTGTGCATATAAACAATCCAACAGACGAATACGCAAGCTAGGAGTGACAAAGACATACCTGATACTCTCGTGATGATAAAGTGTTTGGCTTTATAGAATCCTTACCATGTTTGTCATACTGACAGTTTCTAAGGTACCTCTCGTGTGATGGGGCATCATTTCCGTCTCGGGTTAAAGTACTCCCATATCAGTCCCGTATTGGGAAATCGCGTCCAATCATCCACTTCAACTATATCAACTTCCGGGGGTTTCTTAGAAATCAAGCCTAGGATGTGCCTTCTCATCCACTTTACTATAAGCATCTCTATTCATTCGACGCACAAGTCTCCAATTTGTAACACATAAACACAAAACACATCAAACAAATAAAAATAGCACACAAGTGAAATATCATAAAAATTTCGAAAAACAGACAAACAGAAATTAAATAAAACCCCCTACATTTGAAATAAATATTGACATCAATTTTTTCAAACAAGCATGAGAAGGGACTCACAAAGCCTCACTGAGGAGGAGGGAAGCGCAACATCAGCTACTGCATCATGGTGTGCATGTCATCCATGATCTCCCCTTGGCGAGCTTGCTCTTCCACCTGTCGGGTTTGCTCTGCCCAGAGATATCCGATCTCACCATGCACCCATGACCAGTTATTGTCAGCAATGGATGAGCTTCCCGCACCTGTATACATATGTCCCTCTTGTGATGGTACAAACTGCTCAAACTCGAGAGCGTCCTCCTCTTCATGTTCTCCTATAGACAAAGGGTCAGCATGGTACTCGTCCTCATCTTGGATGGTACTATCATAAATCCAGTTATTCATATCAGAAATACTAACTCTTTTAGGAGCTAGGAGGGCAATTACCAACCTGTTATGGCTCATTACAGCATAATAATTCAGTGTAATAGAAATCATACCCTGTTGGACTAGGGCCGCCATATCTAGTCTATTTTTACTTGATATCAGTGTGTCACCTAATGCAACAGGGTCATAGCCAAAGTGATTGGCTATCTATATTATCATGCCTCCCACAGAGATTCCCCCTTGAGTTGCTCTTCCTACTTTACCCAGATAGTCTGCTGCAAAAGTGGCTACACTTACCATTTCAGAGTTTGCCATAGCATACAGGAAGAATAACTCCCTCTGAGTTGACACTCTGGTACTATCTCCCCTCCCGAATAGAGTGTATGATAAAGCTTTCTGTGCATACCTGAAACATGGATTTTGAAAACCCAATGCCTTGGCACCCTTTGAGACATACTCAGTGTTACTAGTAATAGTTGTCCAAAATGCTTTCGCATCAAAAGTGTCTGGGACAGCTCCGGGGCCATACAGTGGAAATCAGATGGTACCTCCCAGCTCTTCCACACTGAGCTCGTGGTCAGTATTAAACAGCCTAAAATGCATTATTCCATAGAAATATTTCATAGTACCGGTCCATCTTTATTCTAAATGAAATTCAGTGGTGCTTAAAAACTCCAACGTTATGCGTTCATACGTTGGAGCTTCTAAATACATGAATTCCAACAATCCCAGACTATGAAACATCCTATCTATCTCAATATTCAACCTTTCTTCAGAAAGAGTTGTGTAACACATGTACCTTGTTGGCGTAATGTTACGCTTCACGTGGCATGCATAACACTTCTCATGTTCGGGTGCATCAAAAATAATGTCGTGCGCGTTAGGCTTCTGACTATCTCTTTTCCTCGAACTTGAGGTTTCGGTATCCAACTGTTTTCCTCTAATCACTCATCTGGAAGGCATTGTTATTTTTGTACCTGTATCACAGAGAAAAATCACGAAAATAAATGTTAGAGTTAGTGAAAAAAAATAATGGGATGATGTAGAGGATGGAAAGGTGACCATTTTTTGTGAAGGTAGTATGAGGTTTTGATGTAGGGGTTTTGGAAAGTTTGAAGCTTTAATGAATGCTTGTTATGGAGTTTAATGGTATTTTTTGTGAAGAAAGGAATAAGAAGATGAAAGGTGAGAGAAAAAGAGGTTAAAAATATGATATGATGAGGGGTAATGGGTAGTAATTTGGTATTTAAGAGGTTTGGGTCGTGTGGGCCCCTCCATGTGAGAAGAGGAAAATTTTGAAAAAAAAATACACAACATGTCTGGCACGGGCCGTGTCAGCATGCTGCCTTCCATTTTCAAACCGTGTCATCCAATATATTCCCCAGTGGACCTAACACGGGTCGTGTCAGCTGACACGGAGGCCATGTTATCCCACTGGAATGCTCGAAGTTTCACTTTTTTTTCCATCATCCTTCATGACTTGACACGGGCCGTGTCAAGCCCCTGTTTTTATCACATTTTTCCCTTTTTTCGACTTTTTCTGATTTTTTCTCCGGTATACTTCATTATACATCTGTAACCTCAAAACACTGCTCCTTATGGCGACTTCACGACTTTTTTGAGTGCATTGCAAGCCTAATTTTCCTAGAAAAACAAGAAAACAAGAGAAACACAAAAGGTTAGAAATAAAAGCGTGGGTTGCCTCCTGTAGCACCCCAAAATTTGCCTTTCCGTTTTGGCGGCATCTGGCTTTTGTTTCTTTGCATTTTCGCATTTCTGCATTTGCATAGCATTCGCTCTTGGGACAGAGGATCAAGTTTTTCCCATGGCTCAGTTTTCATCTCGGTGCAAGAGACGAAATAGCAAGCATCAGAGGCTCTGGCATTTATTTTGCCCAGCGGTCGGTCGACCGATTTTATTTTATTTTTGCAGGATATGTTCAGCTCAGAAAGCAGCATTCAGGCTATTGCAAACATTTTCGTGGTTATGATATTCAAAAGCAAGTTTCAGAAGCTGAACAGAGCTCAGAGTGGCTGAAAACGGGAAAATGTGCAGATTTCCCTCCAAAAGGCGCCAAATTCAAATTTTTGAAGTGTTAATCGATTAACCAAATGTGTTAATTGATTAACCAAGTCAAAATCAGTCCATATTTGAATTTTTAACAGTGTTAATCGATTAACCCAAACTGTTAATCGATTAACCAGTGCAGGTTTTGCCTCTGCACGTGAATTTTCAAAGGGGGTCATTTTGGGGTCCAATTTTACACTTGGGAAGGATCTAGAATCATCTTGAATTTTGGTTATTTCCAATTTCCCTCCAAACTCCCATTCCTCATTCCAAACCAAATTTCACAAACCACATTCCAAACCTCTCATTTGGATCCAAGCCTAAGGGGTACTTAAGTGGTTTACTCCAAACCTCACACATCTAATCTTCATTTTTCATTCTCATTTTCAGAATTCATCTTAATTTTCTCAACTTTCCATTTTCCAAAACATTCACCAAAGCTCTCTTCCATTGAATTCTTTGATTCTCCATTGGAATCAATGAATTCTTGAGCTAAAACCTTCACCCTTTGTCATCATCATCTCCATTTTTCCATTTGATTTTCGTGGAAACTTGGATCTAAATTTTGAAATGGATCTAGAAGTGATTATTTGGATTAATTTGGCTTGATTTTGGTTGATCATCACTTCTATTACACGTTCAAAGTGAATCAACATTAACCGAAGTAATTCTCCGCTTCGAAGGTTGGAATTCTAGATCTATTGCATTTTGAGCTTATTTTGCATAATCATGTTGATTTTCATTTTTGATTCATTTGATTCATTTTGATTCATGTGAAGTGTGATGGTGCTGTTTAGATGTGGTTGCATCTTGTTTAGATTGTTGTTTGTTGGTTTAATTTCGTGCACAATTGTTTATGAGATCATGTGGATGTTTGCTTAAGTGATAAGTTGTTGAAAAGTGCTTTGATGTTGCTGTTTTCTGCTGTTGGAGCAGTGTTAATCAATTAACCTCTGTTGTTAATCGATTAACCAGATCAAACTTTCAATTTTTCTGCAGTTCACACAGTGTTAATCAATTAACGTAATCTATTAATCGATTAACACATTCAAACTCTCACTTTTTCAACTGTTTTTCAATGGTTAATTGATTAACACTGATCCAACAGGCCTGTTTTTGCTGTTTTTCATGCTTGTTTCGGTACCGTTTCACTTCGAATCATCATAGATCAGTGTGATGCATTAGGAGTGAGATGTTTTGGATATGTGTCGTTGTTCGTGATTGTTTAATCGGGATTTCATCGACACGCATGTTGCTTTCCACTTGGATACATACTCTCGTATAGGTTGTCTAAAGTGATGTGCAGTTTCTTTTGTTTTGCTTGAGTGTGAGAATCAAGTGGTCGAGATGCGCTTGTGGCGGCTGCTGCCCCTCACTTCTTTTCCTCCCACTTTTCTCCGATGCTTGGTGGCCGACGTTCGTAGGATTTCGCTTCTCCCATCCTTTCTCTTTTGTGCTTGCATGTTCATGATTGCTTGCTTGCTTGCATTTCTTTTCTTTGTGTGCATTCTTTTTGCAGCTTCTTTCATGCATTAATAAAGGTTGAGATGTGCTTGTGGAGGTATTTACCCCACACTTTTTCCTCGCTTTTCTTGTGTGTTGCATTGCATGTGCATATTTACATCTTTCATGTTATATTATGCTTCCTTCTTCTTCTTCTTTGCCATGTCCCCCTAGGATCTCTAATCTCTTGAGATTATGATAGACCTTAGGACTTAAACCATGCATGAAAATATTAGGTAGCATTCCTTTTTACCTCAACTATAGGTATACTTTGCATGACAACTTTTAGGTTTGAGTTAGTCTCCCTTTAGTGTGTCCTTTCTCTTCCCATCTTCAAACAATTTCAAAACACTTAATAAAGGTTAATGAATGTTGTATGCTACGGGCCTTAATCTACTTGGGAAATGGTGATTGGGGGGCTTCCTCTCAATGGGCTAGAGTGTTTAGTGTACACCCTTTGGGTGATATGCGACGCATTCGCTCCTCGGTTATAGTCTTTAGTGCAACATGAATTACAAACAATAATCAATGCACTTCTTCTCTAAAAAACACCAAAACAAACTTCAAATCTTTTATCCTTTGGGATCTTAATAATAGGAAATCCTTTTTCATAAAAAAGAGTGTTGTGAAGCTTTGGTTCTACCGCAAACAGGCATTGTCCCTAACTGCTAGAACGAAGGTTTAACCTTACTCGGGCCTAAAGCATTCTGAACCAACTGGTGTTCTTGTTAGCCTGAACTACGTTTGCTCTGATTTCTCATACCAGATGAGAATACGTAGGCACAAGACGTGATGTCTTTGTGAGCAACCTTTCCCCACCTTTCGCCTGTAGTTAGCCAAACTACGTTGACTCTGACTTTCCCATTGCACGAGGGAATACATAGGCACAGAGCGGCGATGCTCTGTTGAGTCTCTTTTCTTTTCTTTTGTCCCTGAGACCTTTAGTTAGATAGATAAACACCCTTTTAGATAGACAACAAGCATGGATCCCGTCGAGTACGACGGACGTGAGGGTTGCTAACACTTTCCCCTTGCGTAACAGACTCCCGAACCCGAGACATGGTTACGATGACTTGTCTTCTCCCGTTTTCGTCAGGTTTTCTCTGATCGTTTACTTTCCCTCTTTTGGGGTAAATAACAAATGGTGGCGACTATTTTGTCATTGCCGGAACTTTATTTTGCAATAGCGCCACCTCCCACGAAGCGCTTTGTTTAACATCGCTTGGCTCGATGGTCGTTCATCTCATCCAGTAAGATGAACCTCATTGATCTGGCCAGCTTCTTGGCCCTGGTAGTAAGGGTTAAGCCTATGTCCATTGACCTTGAAGGTTTCTCCGTTAGTTTGATTTTTTAGTTCAATTGATCCATGTAGAAACACCTTATGCACCACAAACGGTCCTAATCATCTTGACCTTAGCTTTCCAGGGAACAACTTCAACCTAGAATTAAACAACAAAACCAACTGTCCCTCCCAAACTTCCTTCTTCTGGATCTTTTGATCATGCCATTTTTTTCTTTATAAATTTTGGCATTCTCATACGCCTGGTTCCTAAACTCTTCCAACTCATGGAGTTGAAGCGTTTGGGATTCTCCAACTTTCAAAAGATCGCAGTTCAGGAATTTGGAAGCCTAAAAGGCCTTGTGCTCGAGTTCGGGCGAAAAATGCATGACTTACCATACACTAATTGATTAGTGGACATATCTATAGGTGTTTTGAATGTTGTTCTATATGCCCACAATGTGTCATCTAGCTTCACTGACCAATCCTTCCGAGAAGCACTAACAGTTTTTTCCAGAATTTGTTTTATTTGTTTGTTAGACACTTCGACTTGCCCACTCGTCTGTGGATGATACGGAGTGGCAACCTTATGCTTCACATTATACTTCCTCAACAGGTTTTCCATCAACTTATTCAAAAAGGGAATGCCTTTATCGCTCATTAAAGCTCTCAATACCCCAAACCTAGAGAAGATGTTGTGCTTAAGGAAGTGCACCACCACTTTTGCATCATTTGTGGGTAATGCTATAGCTTCCACCCACTTGGACACATAGTCCACATCCACCAAGATATAGTTCTTACCAAAATATGGTGGAAAAGGCCCCATGAAGTGTATACCTCATACATCAAATAATTCTACCTCTAACATAGACTTTTGAGGCATCTGATTCCTTCGGGAAATGTTACCTATTTGTTGACATATGTCACATTCTTTGACTATGTCTTAGGCATCTTTGAACATTGAAGGCCAATACAACCCTGAATGAAGGACTTTTGCTGCTGTTCGGTCACCACTAAAATGCCCTCCATAGTCTGAATCATGGAAAGCCTTAAGGACAGCCCTCTGCTCTTCTTCAGGAACACATCTCCTGACCAATCCATCTAAGCCTATTTTATACAAGAATGGATCATCCCATAGGTAGAACCTGCAGTCATGCAAAAACTTATTCTTTTGATTAACATTAAAATCATCGGGGATGATACCACCTACCAGATAGTTCGCGTAGTTTACGAACCATGGGACACCAATAATAGCAAGGATGTGTTCATCAGCAAACTCATCCTTTATCGTTTTCTTGTCCTCTGTTTCTTCAATGGGAGCCATTCGAGACAAATGATCAGCAACGGTGTTTTCACACCTGCGCTTGTCCCTAATCTCCATATCAAATTCCTGTAACAGTAGAATCCATCTGAGGAGCCTTGGTTTGGAATCATGTTTAGCAAATAGATATTTCAAGGCAGCGTGGTCTGTATAAACAATGACTTTGGACCCTAACAAATATTGCCTAAATTTATTAAAGGCATAAACCACTGCTAACAACTCCCTTTCGGTAGTTGCGTAACTCATTTGAGCAGGGTTCAACACATGAGTCGCATAGTAAGTGACATGTAAAAGTTTTTCCCTGCGCTGCCCTAAAATAGCCCCCACTGCAATGTCACTAGCATCGCACATGATTTCGAAAGGTAAAGAAAAATCGGGGGCAATAACAATTGGCGCCGACACTAGCTCCTTTTTCAATTTTTCAAAAGCATCGACGCACTCCTTATTAAACACAAAAACTGTATCCTTAACCAACAGATTAGTTAACGACTTTGCTATCTTAGAGAAAGCTTTTATAAACCTACGGTAGAACCTCGTGTGGCCTAAGAAACTTCTTATGCCTTTTTCATTAATCGGAGGAGGTAGCTTTAAGATTACTTCAACTTTAGCATTGTCCATTTCGATTCCCTTGTGGGAAATCTTGTGCCCTAAAACTATTCCTTCTCATACCATGACATAGAATTTCTCCCAATTCAGAATCATATTGCTTTGATGGCACCTATCTAAAACAAGACCAAGGTTAGTTAAACAACTATCAAAAGAAGAACCAAATACCGAGAAGTCATCCATGAATACTTTCATATGCTTCTCAAGCATATTAGCAATAATGGAGGTCATGCATCTTTGAAACATGGTCGGAGCATTACATAGCCCAAATTACATTTTTCTGTATGCAAAAATACCATATGGAAATGTAAAAGCCGTCTTCTCCTGATCTTCCGGTGCAACAGCAATTTGGTTATAACCGGAGTAACCGTCCAAGAAGCAATAGTAATCATGACCAGCTAACCTTTTAAAAATTTGATCAATGAATGGCAAGGGGAAGTGGTCCTTTCTTATAGCAAGATTCAACCTTCTATAATCAATACAAACACGTCAACCTGTGACTGTCCTTGTTGGAATCAACTCATTTTTTAGGTTCCACATGTACTGGACTAACCCAAGAGCTATCAGATATGAGATAGATAAGACCAACATCTAACAACTTCACGACTTGTTTCCTAACTACTTCTTTCATAGCGGGATTAATTATTCTTTGAGGTTGAACCATGGGCTTATGATCATCTTCCATGAGAATTTTGTGCATGCACATCGTTGGACTAATACCTTTCAAATCCTCAATTGCCCATCCAATAGCAGATTTGTATCTTTTGAGAACTTCAACTAGCTTGGCTTCTTGAATTTTTTTAAGGCTAGAACTTATGATGACTGGACATTTACCTTCTATATCAAGGTAAGCATACTTGAGGTTTTCCAAAAGTGGTTTCAACTCCGTATTCTTTTTTGTCTCTTCTTTCCCTTCCACTGACTGAGGTTGTCTTAGATCTTCCCACCGGTGTGGTCGAGATCTTCTCCAACGAGATGGTGCTTCCATCATAGCTAGTACCTCTGCCTCTTCACTATCCATTTCATGATCTTTCTCAAAAACATACAAACTTAGAACTCTCTCCCATGCTAACTTTGGTTTATTCAGCGAGCTTTCCTCCGAAATCACTTGGTCTATTACTTCTATAGTATGACTAGTGCCCACATCATCCTTATACTTCATAGTATTTCGAACTTCAATCTTTAACTCCTCATCATAGACCTTGAGAGTCATGGTTCCCTCCTTTATGTCTATTAAGCATCTCCCAATCTCCAAAAATGGTCTCCTAAGAATAAGAGGTATATCTTCATCCTCCTGTATTTCTAGAATAACAAAATCTACAGGGAAAACAAATTTATCAATCTTCACCAAAACATCTTCCACTACCCCATACGGTCTCTTTACCGAATGGTCGGCAAACTGAAGTGTCATCCTAGTATCTTGGGCAGTGTCTATACCCAACTTTTTGTAGATGGATAACGGCTTAAGACTTACACTTGCTCCCCAATTAATAAGCGCCTTTTTAAAAGACCGATCATCGATAGTGCGCGGAATAATGACTGATCCTCAATCTTTTTTCTTTACCAGAATCTTCATACCCTGCAAAATAGCACTACAATTTTCAGTTAGAATAATAGTGTCAGTGCCAATGTTCCGCTTCTTTGAAATGATGTCCTTCATGAACTTGGCATAAGTAGCATTTGCTCTAGTGCCTCCAAGAACAGAATATTAAGCTCTAGCTTCTTGAAAATCTCTAGGAATTTTTCAAAGTTCTTCTTATTATATCCTCTTTTCTTGTTTCTCATAGGAAACAAAAGCTTAATAACCGGCTTTGCCTCAACTGTCTTCTCTTTCACTATCTCCTTCGACTCACTATTATTATCAGGGACAACTTCACTCTCTTTAATCTCAAAATCCACTTCTAACAACTAATCTTCTTTTTCCAGAACCTTTCCACTTCTTGTAGTCACAGTACTTGTCGTTACCGCGAAAATAAGGTGCCGGAAAAACAAAAGAGTCGCCACCTTTCGTTATTTATCCCATAGAACGGGAAAGGAAACGATCGGAAAAACCTGACGAAAAGGTATAAGACAAGGTCATCGCAACCAATGTCTGAATTCGGGAGTCGGTTACGCAAGGGTAAGGTATTAGCACCCCTCACGTCCATCGTACTCGATGGGATCCACGCTTGTTGGTTTGTCTATGGGTGAAAAACAATCTAGCTACGACTTCTAAATCTAAACGGAAAGAAACTGACTCGATAGAGCATCGCGCTCTATGCCTACATATTCCCTCGTGCAATGGGAAAGTCAGAGTCAACGTAGTTCGGGAAACTACGGGGGAAGGTTTCCTGCCGAGATATCGCATCTCATGCCTACGTACTTTCACACGGCATG
Organism: Lathyrus sativus; assembly: GCA_963859935.3. Taxonomy (NCBI): domain Eukaryota; kingdom Viridiplantae; phylum Streptophyta; class Magnoliopsida; order Fabales; family Fabaceae; genus Lathyrus; species Lathyrus sativus. The sequence continues at coordinate 239,388,859 of OZ012740.1, read as the reverse complement.
AAAGATCAGAGCAAACACAGTTCAGGCTAACTACGGGTAACCGGGGTGTTCTCGATCACACGGGGGTGAGAGAAAAGATTGACGATACTAGTGTACGCATTATAGCAGTTAGGTGTATGATGCTCGCTCGTCGGAGACTTAGGCGTTACCTGTTTGCGGTAGAACGGACGTAGTATGTCGGGGTTCAAAGGTATGGGAAGCTACGGGAATAAGAACTACGGTCTGGTCTCAATTGCGCTAGGGCAAGAGAAAAGGAAGATCAGTCGTCATCGGGAAAGTCTCGATCGCACATCAGCGAGAGAATGGAGAAGTTAGTTGTTAGTGTGCTCGCTAGGATATCGCATCTTATGCCTACATATTCTCGTCTGGTACGAGAAATCAGAGTAGCTGTAGTTCGGCTAACTACAGCAAAAGGGGAAAAGGGAGCTTGCTAGGATCATCGCGAGCTCGCTAGGATCATCGCAATCCTATGCCTACGTACTCTCGTCTGGTACGAGAGATCAGAGCAAACGTAGTTCGGCGCACTATGGAAAACAAGTCTCGATTGCATAGGGGCAAGAGAATGGGTCTCAATCACCTAAACGCGAGAGAAAAGGGGTTCGATCGCGCGGGGGCGAGAACAAAGAGGAAGCATGCCTAACATGCCTAAATGGGAAGGAACTCGGGACACACACGCGAGAACCTAAGACGTAGGAGCGAATCACCCAAAGGGTGCTACACTAAACACTCTAGACGATTGAGAGGAAGCCCTTCAATCACCATTTCCTACGTATCTAACGCTACAGCTCACAACACTCGACGGTTGCACGAAGACTGGGATAAGAAAGATGTTATCGAACGAAGCGGCTCCGTTGGCCCTCGACATTGTGCGCAAGCTCCATTCCAATCTTCTCCTCTCTGGATCCTTGATGATGACGTTTGAATCAGAACCAATGTAACGCTAAGCCGTCATGATTTGACTCTTACGATAAATCAAACTCTAAGAGGTAGCGTATTGATATCCGTGTCAAAGACAAGATAGAGAAATGATACTGAAAATCATTCTCTAATGGAATCATGTCACACGGCCAGCCCAGAATGAAATCAAAGTAAAATCATATAAGAAATGAGGAGAGAAATCCAATAACAAATAGAAATAAAGTTCTACTCCTAAAATAAGCAATAAAATCCTAATAGAACGCTCTAAAGAAATACGAGGAAATTGCATACAAAAAATAGCATAGAAATTCTATCTAAAACTCTATATATCCTAAAATTTCCTACAAAGAAAATAGAAATGAAAATTCTATATAAACTCTATACTAAAAGAAAAATAGAAAAGAATTATAAATTCTAGAATATAAAATCTATATACGTAATATGTAATAATATTCTAAGAAAAAATAAACTATAATCCCTAAAAGAAAATAGAAAATAAAACTACAAGCTATTACAAGCAAATATCCAATACAAGCAAAAAGTTAGAAAATAAAGGGAAGGGGGGTACAGCCTGAATAGGGGGTGGAATGCAGAAAAACACAATTGGGCTTGAGCCCACAATACAACAAGCAGAAAATAAAAATAAGGGAAACAAGGGGGGGTGCGCGTAAGGAAAACGGAGTGCAGGTCCAGGAATACAATTGGGCCTCAGCCCATAAAGCAAAAAACAAAAACACGACAAAAAAAGGGGAAAACGGGGGTGCGTGAGGAAATGAAGGGGTATGAACTAAAGAACCATTGGGCCAGAGGCCCAATAACTCAATCCCAGGGGTCTACACGGAAGCCCCTTCATCTTCTTCTGCCAAACCCTAGTTCCTCTTCTCCAGATTTGCCACCATCATCCATCTTTTCCTCGCCGTCTCAACCTCCGCCTCTTCGATCCCAACTTCCTTGCTTCTTTCTCCCTAAACTCTTAAATAAAACTCACAAATCCAAATCCCCATTTCTCACGCCTTCATTCTTCAACTTCCTCCGTTTAACCTTTCCTCTAGTTCAAAAAAACAGATGTATTCGTTGAAGATCCAAAGAAACTCTTGCGAAGATGATTGAATGAATGATGATCTGGAGAGGCATGTTGGATGCAAAGGAGCTCATTCGAAGATTTGGAAGCTTCGAGGAAGAATCTCGATGATGAACATGGAGGTTTTTTGAAGGTTTTTTTGGACGAAGATGGAGGATGCGTGTTCGTGAGGATTTCCTGGTAAAACAACGAAGGTGCTGATCGTGATGAGATCTGGGACCTTTCAAAAAGCTGTTATGGTGATGAACGGATGAAGATCTGGAATGGTGATCTTCCTGGTGTCGCTACTGCGTAAATCGGCGCCGGCTAAACAGAAGAGTCGCCACCGTACGTTATTTATCCCAAAGGAGGGAAAGGAAACGCTCGAAGTAAACCTAACACAAAGAGGGAAAGGAATGGTCATCGCACCCAAATCCTGGATTCGAGAGTCGATTACGCAAGGGGAAGGTATTAGCACCCCTCACGTCTGCCGTACTCGACGGGATCCACGCTTGTTTTCTTGTACAGATTGTTATTCTATCTACTCTACAGGTCAAGGGTTAAAAATAAAATGACTCGGCAAAGTATCTACTCTACAGGTCAGAGTCAACGTAGTTCGCCTAACTATGGGTTAAGGGGGAAGGTTGCTCGCTAGGATACGGCATCCTATGCCTACGTACTTTCATACAGCATGAAAGATCAGAGCAAACGTAGTTCGGGCTACGGAAGACACAGATTTGTCTGTTTATCTTTTATCCTTCTGAAAAAGGGTTTTCTCCTGATTACGGGTCCACACGGACAAAAATGACGTTTTTGATTTGTTTTCAATCTTTTACGCAAGAACTGTTTTTTATGACGTTTGCAATCTCTGACGCACTAGAGACTATGACTTGAGAGTGACTACGTCACGTGTCACCCAAAGGGTACCACACTAAGCAGCCAGACTACTCTAAAGAAACTCTCCAGCAACCCTTTCTCAAATAGCTTAAGGCTCGTAACGTACGACATCGATTAACCTTATTACTGTGTTTTTGTGTTGTTTTGAGATAAGAAGAGAACGACGCTCTAAAATCCTATGGTTGAAAATGGGAATCAAAACTACCCTAATGTTGTCATGCATGGGTTAAAACCTAATGTCTGTCATATTTCTCTCTTGCACAGAGAAAAACAAAGATCCTAGGGGATAAACGGAAAAGAAACAGCATATATACAGTAAGTAGTGAAATGCATGAGATGCAGCAATACAAGCGAGGCAAGGGAGTCCCACTCAACCTCGAACCTGGGAAAACAATAGGCAAAGTGAAACAGCTTCACTTCAAACCTAAGGGGCAAGCTGAACAAGCCAACAAACAATACAGAAAAAGAAATAAAATCCAACACCCGCTCTGAGAGCAACACCAGCTCCTACAGCTACAGCTCAAACAACAACGGCTCTGACAGCTACAGCTCAAACAGCAACAAAAGGTTGACAGTAACAACTTCAAGCAAGATCCAATTTTCACTCTTCAATGATCCCCAAGCTTTAGATAAGCTCATGTCTCCAAAAGTCTCCAAGCTCTGGCAAGCACTGAACCCCAACAGATAAACAGCTTCAAACAGCAGCAAAACCCTAATTTCAACAGATATCCAACCTTGACAGGTACAGGCTTTATCTTCACCAATCTTCAATGCACTTCTTATCCTCAAAAAGCTTCCAATCTTCAATGCAAACACTCACATGAGAGAATCACTTAACAGATTAAGTTGAAATGCCAAACAGCTTATTGACAACCAAAGGAAGCCTATAAGTGTTTAACATTATAAGAGAAATGTTTCCTCAAAGTTCTACTTCTAAAATAAGCCACTTATCCCTCCAAAGGAGGAATGTGAATACCTTAGAAGGACTTTATGTCATAGGGAGGAATAGAAGCACAAGATGCTTTCTATGTTTGTAAGAAGAAATCATTCTAATCTAAAGCTTTCCCTATTTCTCCTATCTCCTAAGTCTTCACAAACCATCTTCCAGGAGAGGAATCTTCATGCATCAAGCTCTATCCCTTGTCTTAAATCATCATCCAAGGTCTTCATAAGCCCCAACAAGCAAAACTCAAACCCCAAGCCCAATTGAAATGCCCAAAACCCAACAAACAAAGCAACATCCCAAGTGGGAGACACACCAATATCAACCAAATTGCAAAAGTCAAGTAAAAATAGTAAAACTCACTATAAAATCCTAGATTAATTTCTAAGGGAACCTAACTATATACCCTATACCCCATATAAACCCCAAGGCCTAAATCAGTTTTAAAACCCCAAAACTATGCCCTAAACTACACCTAAGTGTTATGAAACCCTAATTCCGATACCTCTCCTATCTACCTCTCAAATTAATCTAAATTTTAGTCACAAAAATATGAAAAAATTCCTAAGGGTACATGCTTCCCTAATCTAATCAACCTCATAGGAACCAATCAAAAATCATGCACCAATCTCTCATACTAAATTCATAAAAGTTAAGTATCAAACAAATGCAAAATAAAATCAATAATATTGTAAAATATGCCAAAAAATATAAAATGCATGAAATTAATGTTTTTATTTTTTCACAATTTTCTAGAGGTCCTACAGGAACTAGGGAAAAATCCCATCCAAAAATGTTTATTTTTCAATTTAATATGAATTATTTACTAACCTATATGCAAACATGAAATAAAATGAAAATCAACTAAAAATAAGAAACAGGCGTGGTGAATAGCAAATTCATGCAGTTCAGAAATGATATTGGGCTCAGGGGGGGTGTGCTTATCAAGCGTGCACTAGGCCCACCCAAATCAGAAAAATAATTGGAAAAAACAAAGAAAAAAGAAAAAAACTCGGTGGCGAATAGCAACTATTTCGCCTGTTATTCTCACTGGGCCTTCAGCTTGGGGGTGTGATTAGCAATCCTGTCTAGGCCCAAAACGAAAATTCACATTGAGAGGGGGGTGTCATGGGGAAAACGGTGGTATGCTTAGCAAGGGAACAATGGGCCTAAGGCCCAAATCCAACATCAACCCAACCTTCAGTACACAAAACCTAACTCCATCTCCCTTTCCCCTCCTACTGTTCATCATCCTCCCCAAACCCTAACGGCGCATCTCCACCCTATCCACCTTCCCTCTCTGATTCTCTCAAACCCTTCGCCAACCCAGATTCCACACAAACTACATCATTCCAACCTATTAGCTCAGATTCTAACCTAATCTTGTTCAACAAACTAACAATCCACATAACCTAGTTTTCAGCTAACAACAACAAAAGAACAAGTTTAATCAGTTCATAGCGAGAACCTGGAGAAGCGATGAAAAGGATGAGTTCTGGAAAACGATGAGGATGGCGAGGTTCAAGCTGCTGAAGATCTGGAAATCTTGAAGCTGGACGATGAGGATCGGGCGAGTCGTTGATGAATCTTGATGATCTGGAGGACTCTTTGAAGCGGGACGATGAGGATCTGGCGATTTGATGAACGTCGCTGAAGATCTCCGTCGAAGATTCGAAGATTTGCAAAGAGCTTAATAAGAACGGAAGTTTGGAGTACTCCTGATGAATTTCTGGGCAAAGTCTCTTGAATGTTGATGAAGTTCTTGGTGTTTTTGGAAAAAAAACGATGAACTGGATGAAGATCAACAACTTGCTGATGGATGTTCTTGGCGTTCCTGGAAAAAACGATGAACTGGATGAATCTTGATGAAGATTCCAGCGAGGAGGAGTTTTCCGGCGAAGATTGATGGAGGTTGATCGTTGAGGATGATGAAGTTTGGAAGGTGTTTGGATGAATTCTAGGAATTTTGCAGTTTCCGGCGGTGATTGGTTTTCCGGCGACGGTTAGGCGGTGTCCGGCGGTGGTTGCATGGCCGGTGGTGGGGGTCGGTTAGTGGATTACAGCTGGCACGCATGCAAGCAGAGAGAGTGTGAGTGAGAGACGCGTGGCTGTGGGTGTGGGGTCTGAGAGAGGCACGTGGGAGAGAGAGGGAGAGAGGTGGCAGAGAGTTGTGAGGTGGCAGAAGAGAGAGAAGGACGCGTGGGGTCCTCCTTTATATGACAAGTGGCAAGCTCTTGGACTTTGACTGGATTGGGCCCACGAAAATTGGACAGCTGCCCCATTAAACTTAATACTCTGATTAATTGGACTCCATTAAATGCTAATTACTGGATTAACTCTGAATTAAAACTAAAGACCCTATTAAACTCAGACTTAGACTCTAATAACTATCTAATTAAAGCCTAATAACAAACAAAATTAAACTCTAATTAACCTATTAAAAAAAACAGAAAAAGATTTATTAATCCTATTAAAACCTATTTAAAATTCCATTTAACACCTAGAAAAATAATAAACCTATTAAAATTCTATATCAAAAATCTCTTATCACTATTTATTAAAACTAAAATCTCACATTATTATACCCTCTTTTTTTAAAACTATATCAAAAAAACTATTTAAAAAAAACTAAAAAGACTATTTAAAATCTATATTAAAAACTATTCTATTTAATAATAAAAGAACTAATATCTAATATGCTAAAAATCTATTAAAACTATTTAAAAAAGAGAATATCTATTTAAAAAATCTAGAAAAATCTATTAAATTCTATAAGAAAATATCTATAAAAAAATCTATTAAATTCTATTCAAAAAAATATTAACCTATTTAATATCTACAGACTCAAGTAAATATTAAAAAAAACTATTAAAATGCATTAAAATCTAGAAAATAAAAGGAAAAATTCTAAGAAACCCAGGAATCCGATTAAATCGATTAGAGAACAATTTCCCAACCATAACGAAATAGACGGTAAAAAACGGACACCAAAAAGTCCTCAAAGACGACAACGAGAGCTGAAAATACCGGGACGAACACAGGTTTTCAAAATAAATCCTCGTATTGGCCTGAAATGCCTGAAGCGCCAGGGGAGGCTGTAATCCCGATAAAATCAATCTGACTGAGAAAATGCAATTTATGCAGTATGCGAATGCGAATGCAAAATGCGTCGAAACATAAACCAGATATGGGAACCGGTTGGTCAAATTTTGGGGTTCAACAGCTGCCCCTATTCAAACGGCTTGGACCCGACTGGGTGAAGAGCGAACGGCCTTCAAACATTCGAGGTACTAGACGGTTGAATACCAAAGAAACCCTGAAATTTGCCAACCGTGGAGATAAACTGCAAGACTGCTTGAGAAGCAACGTCCACTGAACTGAATCTGGTTGTTACGGCAACAACTCGTCAATTATCTGATACAATTGTGATTTCAACCTCAACCACCTATGTGACGCCACAGGTGTTGGACTATCTTCGCAAAAATACCTTCGTACACCATTGGGCTAACCTCATCAACTCCAGAAGAGAAATCAATTCGTCAACACGAGTAGAGAATTTGTCGTCACAGGAGTAACCTTATCCATATCTGGACCCAAACTTCGCCAATACGAAGGAAGATATCTACAGGGGATAAATGGTCCCTGAAGAGTAATCAATCTTGTCTACGTCACGACTTCACATTACGGAAAACTCTCGACGCTTTCGCTGGGGAAACATTTCTGTTTAATCACAGGGAACTCATCTGCCTATCCCTACAGGCACATCATCTGTCTACCCATAGGAAACCCCATTCGCCTACTTCATACGGGAAAAGTCATCTGCCTGATTACAGGAAAATCCATCCGCCTGCTTCATACGGGAAAATTATCTGAATACCGTTTCTCTGCCTACCTCTGCAGTAGCCAACTCCGTTGGTCCCAACCCACAAACGACTTTGAGGAGGACTTTACTGGGGATAGTAACACGAGGAAATCACGGCGACTTCCTTGGGGAAAATGCTTTTGTCAAATATCGGAACACAACTCACATACTCTGTCTATCAAGGGAGAATCATCTATCTGGATACCGGAAAGTTCATCCGCCTGTTTCATACGGGAAAATACATCTGTCTGATTCATACAGGAAAATTCATCCGCCTGTTTCATACGGGAAAACATAACACATCTGCCTGGTTCATACAGGAATGTTCATCCGCCTGATTCTTACGGGAAAACACAACACATCTGCCTGATTCATACAGGAAAGTTCTTCCGCCTGATTCTTACGGGAAAATATAACACATCTGCCTGATACTTACAGGAAAGTTCTTCCGCCTGATTCTTACGGGAAAATCATAACACATCTGCCTGATTCTTACAGGAAAGTTCTTCCGCCTGATTCTTACGGGAAAACACAACACATCTGCCTGATTCATACAGGAAAGTTCTTCCGCCTGATTCTTACGGTAAAATATAACACATCTGCCTGATACTTACAGGAAAGTTCATCCGCCTGATTCTTACGAGAAAACATAACACATCTGCCTAATTCTTACAGGAAAGTTCTTCCGCCTGATTCTTACGGGAAAATCATAACACATCTGCCTGATACTTACAGGAAAGTTCTTCCGCCTGATTCTTACGGGAAAATATAACACATCTGCCTGATACATACAGGAAAGTTCTTCCGCCTGATCCATACGGGAAAATCATAACACATCTTCCTGATACATACAGGAAAGTTCTTCCGCCTGATCCTTACGGGAAAATCATAACACATCTGCCTGATACATACAGGAAAGTTCTTCCGCCTGATCCATACGGGAAAATATAACACATCTGCCTGATACATACAGAAAAGTTCTTCCGCCTGATCCTTACGGGAAAATCATAACACATCTTCCTGATACATACCGGAAACTTCTTCCGCCTGATCCTTACGGGAAAATCATAACTTGGATATAGCTTCCTAGCCTGTTCACGGTAGTAGCTTACTCCACTGGGGATATTCTGAAAAATAACTGCCCGACACCCGTTTCAACAACAAGTGACCTCTTCTGAAATTTTGATTCATGAAACCCTGAAATGTTGCTGTAACAGCAAACTTGAAGAAAACCCTCCACTTGTCGGATAAGAGAAACTTCGACTAGTAACTCTGTGGGGAATAATAACAAGAACTGTGTCATCATATGTCTCACGATGAGACCTCGATCGTCTGGTAATAGATCTGAGATAGAACCCCATACTCCTATTGAGAAACACACCTAAAAAGCAAAAGGTTAACCAACCTGATTTATGTTTCATAATGTGTATGTTTGGCAATGGCGTAATGCTCCATACGGCATGGAAATGCTACGCGTTTTCTGGGTAGATGCAAACATGATAATGTATGCAAATGCAAATGCAGGTTCAGGCTGCTGGGGAAGCTCTGACAAGCTTGCTTCAACACGGCTGTTGAGGACAAACACCACCCTGCTGGGGATGAACGGGTATCGCGAAGTATTATGGCAAAATAAATACCGAAAATACAACCAACTATGCCAGGGAGAGATATTACACATCAGTTTCCACTGGGAGGAAAGAATAACACCTGCTGGGGAGATTAACTCAGCTGGGGGAGAATCAACCCTGCTGGGAGACAACTGTCTGGGTACAGCTTACAAACTCATAACTACCACTCCGCTGGGGATAATCATCCTGATGAAGGCATGACGGCCTGCGGGGGGAAATAAAACCATCCTCGGTGGGGATAATCCTTCTGAACTCACTACCTTGGTTATGCGCCACGGAAATCCTCCCAACTGGGGATTGAACGTGCACATCTTCGACTCTCTGGGGAGTATAACCTTTGAATGGGACACTGATCTTGTCTTGCTGGGGATGCCCTGTGGACACCTCCTATGAGGATACTCTTCTGGGGAAAATAATCCCTCCTTTGGTAAGGGATAATCATCGCCTCAATTTCTGGGGTGAGGCGCGACCTGCATGGGGATTAGCGTCACACAAAGTCAAGTCTTTCACCATGAACCTCCGGCTGGGGCCACAATTTTCTGATCGTTCCCTTCAAAGGTGAGAACCCTGCAAAACACAAACGAGACAAAACAAATCTATACAAACAAATTTATTCGGGTTAGCATCCGCGACATTACTTTAGTCAATTCGAAGTTTTATCAATCATTGGCAAGGGCCAGCAAAGTTATGCACATGCAAGTTCATCGGAACATTGGCGTTTTCCACATACAAAACAGTAAAGCACAAACATCAAATACTGAATAACATGTTTTATTAACAACAGGCCTCTGAATAGGCAAAGTTTTGTACATCGGATGTAACTCCTGAAAAGAGGAAGTTACGCCCACACACATACATATATGCACAAAAAGCATAAAAATACAAATGGAATTTGTACACATGTCGACAACGTGGTGCAGACAAACATCACGAGTTGATCCTCCTATGACTCGCCTGACTCTGGCGCTTTCCCGGTATTCAATTTTCGGAAGAGATTGTGTCGAATAAATGAACCCTCGGGTACTCCCAAACCACTAAGCATTGCTGTATCAGATTCGGACCACAGTCATTTGCTTTTTCAATCCCTAACTTTTGCGTGAACCGCCCTTTGCGGGTTTTCGATTCACCGGGATACCCTTTTTTGCCGAAGTCGCCCGATGCAGGTTTTCGACTTCGCGGGTGTACATCTTTTCAATTTTATCCCTAACTTTTGCCCGAACCTTTTATTCATTTTTTTTATGGTTCACCAGGATGCCCCATTTTTTCCTGGACTCTCTTTTTACTGTCCAGCGGGTCACTTTCAAGCAAAGTATTTTTTAACTGCGTCCGAATTCACAGGCGACGTAAAGTCTTCACCATCCATGGTAGATAGTAGCAAGGCTCCTCCAGAGAAGACTTTTCTGACAATGTATGGCCCTTCGTAATTAGGGGTCCACTTGCCCCTGTGATCTGTTTATGGTGGGAGAATCCTCTTCAACACAAGGTCGCCCGTCTGAAAGCTTCGAGGGTGTATCTTCTTATCGTATGCTTTCTTCATCCGGCTCTGGTACAACCGACCGTATGCGAGAGAAGCTAGCCTCTTCTCATCCATTAAGTTGAGCTGATTCAGTCTATCTTTAACCCATTCTGCCTTGTCAAGTTGGACATCTCGTAAAACCCTCAAGGAAGGAATCTCCACCTCCAACGGTAACACTGCCTCCATTCCATATACCAATGAAAAAGGGGTTGCCCCGGTTGATGTGCGTACCGTCGTACGATAACCGTGCAAAGCGAAAGGTAGCATCTCATGCCAGTCCTTGTAGGTCACAACCATCTTCTGGACAATCTTTTTTATGTTCTTATTGGCCGCTTCAACAACGCCATTCATCTTGGGTCGGTAAGGAGAAGAGTTGTGATGTTCAATCTTAAAATTCTGGCACAGCTCTTTCATCATCTTGTTATTCAAATTTGAACCGTTGTCGGTGATAATCCGCTCAGGGATTCCATATCTGCAGATAATATCTCGTTTGATAAATCTGGTGACCACTTGTTTGGTGACATTGGCATATGATGCTGCTTCCACCCATTTGGTGAAGTAATCAATTGCCACCAAGATGAACCGGTGTTCGTTTGATGCCGTAGGCTCGATCTTTCCAATCATATCAATTCCCCACATCGAGAACGGCCACGGTGATGACATCACATTCAGAGGACTTGGGGGTACATGGACCTTGTTCGTATAAATTCGACATTTATGACACCTCTTTGCAAACTTGAAACAGTCAGTTTCCATAGTTATCCAGTAATAACCTGCCCGCAACAATTTTCTCGTCATAGCATGCCCACCAGCATGTGTACCAAATGTACCCTCATGTATCTCTTCCATGAGCAACTTTGCTTCTTTCTCATCTACACAGCGTAGCAATACCAAGTCATGGTTTCTTTTGTATAGGACACCGTCCGGATTCAGATAAAAATTGTCAGCCAATCTCCTGAGAGTCTTCTGATCTCGACTGGATGCCCCAGCCGGATACTCCTTGTTCTTCAGGAAATTCTGGATGTCAAAGTACCAGGGTTTACCATCGGGAGCCTCGTCAATGGCAAATATGAATGCAGACCTATCAAGCCGAGAGATAACAATCCGGGGAGCCTCGTTCCAGAAGTTAACTTTATACATTGAAGACAATGTCGCCAGGGCGTCAGCCATTTGATTTTCTGCTCGCGGCACATGATGCAATTCCACCATGTCAAAGAAAGGCAACAATCTCCTTGCATAATTCATATATGGTATCAAATTTGGCTGCCGTGTCTCCCATTCTCCTTTAATCTGATTCACTACCAGAGCTGAGTCTTCGTATACATCCAGATGTTTGATTCGCAAATCAATAGCTTCTTCCAGACCCATGATGCAAGCCTCATATTCAGCCTCATTATTGGTAACGGGAAAGGTCAATCGGGCATTAAAGGGGATGTGCGACCCCTGAGGAGTAGTGATAATCGCACCTATTCCGCTACCATAGGAATTTACAGCTCCGTCAAATATCAACTGCCACTTGGAACCCAACTCTGGTCCTTCGTCCGGCAACAGTTCTTCACAATCTTTCATTTTCAGGTACATGATATCCTCGTCAGGAAAATCAAACCTCATCGATTGGTAGTCCTCAATAGGCTGCTCCGCAAGGTACTCAAACAGAACGCTACCTTTAATAGCCTTTTGCGAGACATATTGAATATCATATTCGGTTAACACCATCTGCCATCGGGCAATTCTTCAAAAGAGTGCTTGCTTCTCAAACACGTATTTGATTGGATCCATCTTTGAAATTAGCAGGGTTGTATGGTTCAGCATGTATTGCCTCAAACATTTGGCGGCTCAGGCTAGCGCGCAACACGTCTTCTCAAGCATCGAGTATCGGGACTCACAGTCAGTAAACTTCTTACTCAAATAGTAGATCGCATGCTCTTTACGCCCGGTCTCGTCGTGTTGACCGAGAACACAACCCATACTTTCCTCCAGAACCGTCAAATACATAATCAGAGGTCTCCCGGCCACTGGGGGTATCAAAACAGGAGGTTCTTGCAAGTATTCTTTTATCTTGTCGAACGCCTTTTGACAATTTTCATTCCAGGTCACCGCCTGGTCCTTTTTCAACAACTTGAATAACGGCTCGCATGTCGCAGTCAAGTGAGATATGAACCGAGCGATATAGTTCAACCTCCCTAAAAACCCACACACTTCTTTTTCTGTTTTAGGAGTCGGCATTTCTTGTATTGCTTTTATTTTCGCAGGATCAACCTCTATTCCTTTTTCGCTCACTGTTGCACCCCAAAATTTGACCAACATTTCTTTACCTAGCTTATGCTGCATCTCATTCACATTAGCATTATCATTTGCATTTCATTGACATGTATGCAGGAGATCAAGAGGTATGACTACAAATCAAGGGCTACACAAGCTAGCCAAGAAGATTATTCAAGTGTTCAAGGGTTGATATCTTTGTCAGAGAAGTTAGAAGATCCTCAGAGAGAGTGGTTGAAACCAAGGTTGTGTGCCTCCTAACTTGAGAGTTGTGGGAGCTCCTCAGATGATTCTGAAGCCAGGAATGTGGACTTGAAGCCTTGAGAGAGCTTATGAGATGTCTTGAAAGCCATCATGAAGCCTAGATAGGTCATTGTACAAGATTGAGAAGACCTAGCCATGAGTGGTGTAATTAGGGTTTGACTGGGTCAACCCTAGGTCAACTGATGATTTGGAGAGGGTTGAGACCTAATCCAAGAGCCATGTGACCATGGATTGATGCATTGGGATTCTATAAGGATGATTCCAAGGTCAACTCATCATGATTGAAGAGTTTGAGAAGTTTCAAGTTAGGGTCTCTAGGGCTTGACAGTGTAAAATCCCCTAGTTTGACTCCTAACTTCAAGGCAGTTTAGCCCAAGATGTGATTGTCATATCATCTTACCCCCAACATGAATGTTGTAGATCTCGATCTTAGCTTTAATTTGAGTGCTATAAGTCCTTGATAGGATTTGTATAACTCAAGTTATGACTTTGACAAGTTACAGGTCATCTGAGGTATGTGAATCTGGGGCCTTGAAAGTCACCCAACTTGCATCCAACTTTTTCCCAAGAAGGATGATTCCTATGGACTTTTGGTCAACATGAATGTTATTCCTTATCTTCTTAGCTTTCTATAGAGTACTAGAAGTCCTTGATAGGATTAGTAGAACTAAAGTTATGGCTTTGACAAGTCAAGGGCATTTTGGTCATTTGGAGATTACAGGTCATTTCAAGCATAAGGCCATAACTCCTATTTCCAAGCTTCAAATGGAAAAATCTTCGACATCAAACTTTCTTAAAATGATGTTTTAAGGCTAGTAAGGAGGTCATGATGTTGAAAAGGCTTGTAGCTCAAAGTTGTAAAAATTACCTAAAATAAGGGCATAAGTTAAATAAACCAAAGTTGGAAATTGATATTTTCAACCTACACATCCAAACCATGGCATGTAATATATCATTTTGACTCTAGAAAATATTTTAGAAACAATGGTTTAGCCACATTTTTGATTTGAGGTCTAAATTGTGGACTTGCTTTGAAAAACACGTACTTGCATATCAAGCATCATTTGCAAAACTCAAAATCAAGGCATGGGCAAGGGTTTTTGCAAGCTAAACACCCCTAATATCTCATTAGGGGAGAAATTAAGAGTGAATGGGATGAATTCCAAGCTGTTTGCAAGGGTTGTACATGTCATGATAAGTGATTCAGAATCTCATGACATGAGAAGTGTAAAATCTCATTGGAAGGATCTAGAGAGTTCTAGATCATCCAAACTTCATCTATATATTGAGTAAAATGGATCCATGGCAGAGGTTGGTGATCATTGAAGGATTGAGCATAGTTTGAGATTGAGTTTTAATAGATTGAAATTGAAATCGGTTTCATCAAGTTCCTCAACTTCCATTCATTTTCTTGATTGATACTCCTTCCATGAATGTCAAGGAGTGATTTCAGATCATTTTCAAGAAGAATTGGTGGCTAGATCGTGTGGGAGCAAGTGGTTTTCAGCACCTGCAACTCAGCATCGTGTTTCAATATTAAAGCACTTTCCATTGAATCTTTGGCATACAGAAGCAAGGAGGAGGTTCAGTGATCGTGTACAGAAGATTTGAGAGCTTGAAGTGAAGATTTCGTGCATCTGTTATTCAAGAATTTCCAGGTTGGTAACCTTCTTCCTATAGCATGATTTAGGTAGAATTAGGTTGAATTAAGGTACTAGATTAGTTGTAGAATGGCCTAGGATGGATTTCAGATGGTTAATTGATGAATTAGAGACAAAATAGGAAGATCACCATTTTCGGTTGAGATTGGGAGATGATGATTCTTGGGGTTTCAGAGGAAACTAATGGTATGGTTGAATTCGTGGCAAGATTTAGAATGAGTTTCATGTTTTGACCTCTTGGATTGGAGGCCTCTAGGAAGAACTAGGGTTGAAGGGGATGATCGGAGCTCCATCGGCGGTGGCCAGAGCTGGGCGCGAAGCTCAGGTGTTTGAAGTGGAGAAGATGAAGTTTTCACCATTGGATCATGGTCTGACCATTGATTAGGAGAGGATCCAACGGTTGTGTTTTAAAATTGGATTGTGAAGGATTCTGATGATGAAACGATGCGTTTCATTTATTCAGGCGTTTGGGCTTAATGATTTAAGTGCTATTCACACCCCCCCAGCGAGCCCAACCCAGTTTTTTAACTGAAAATGATTACTTCTTGCACCGTGTGTTTAATCTTTTTATTTGATTTTCATTTAATTTCCATTTAATTCATGATTCTTGTAAAAATCATAACTAATTGAATATTAATCCAATCACACCCATTCTTTTTGCATATTAATCATGATTGAGTCTATTACTTTTTAGAGAAAAAATATTTTCATTTCATGTAATTTCTGATTTAATTGGAATTTTGCATTTTAATTGACATTAAAATGTTGATGTTTGATGCATATTCTTATGGAATTTTGTTTGATCTCATGGTGATGATTTTGAGCCTAATTTTTTGTGTGTGATTAGGTTAGACATGTATGATCCCATAGAATTTTTCTCACATTTTTGTGAAGAAAATAGGTGTGCTTTCTAGATTGATGTTTAGAGGGTTCCTTTTAGGGTTTAGGTTTGATGCCTTAGAATGTAGAATTTAGTTCTAGGTCCAATTTGATGATTTGATCTCTGGAATTAATATGGTAGAGTCATGATTGACCTAGGTTCCCATAGTTATTTTTGTAGGATTTTAAAATTGATTTTAGTATTTTAGTTAGGACTAACTTTAGTGCTAGGTTTTAGGTGATCCTAATTTACTAATTCAACTAGTTTAACTCATTTAGTCCCCTTAGATTAGGGTTTGTGCTTGGTTTGCCTTTGGTTGAGATTGAAGACAAGTTGAAGACAAGAGGAGGATGCTTGAAGTTGCTTGGAGCTTTGGATTTGTTGGTGCCTGAAGATGTCTGATGAAGATTAGGAGATAGGACATAGGGAGAGCCTTCTAGTTAGAATGATTTCTTTCACAAACATGGAAAGCATCTTGTGCTTCCATTCCTCCCAATGACTAAAATTCCTTCTCAGATATTCACATCCCTCCTTTGGAAGGATGAGTGGCTTTATTTGGGAAGTAGAACTTCGAGGGAACCAGTCTCTCATAATGATGAACCCTTACAGGCTTCCTTTGGTTGTCAGTAAGCTGCTTATCATTTCCACTCATTCTGTTAAATCAATTATCTTCTAGTTTGAGTATCTTGAGAGATGCTGGGTTTGAGTTTGAAGATGAGGACTTCCCTGAAGAGTGTGGAAGAGGATGATTCCTTAAGCATTGCCATTGCAGCTAAAGCTT
Source organism: Lathyrus sativus (assembly GCA_963859935.3). NCBI lineage: Eukaryota > Viridiplantae > Streptophyta > Magnoliopsida > Fabales > Fabaceae > Lathyrus > Lathyrus sativus. The sequence goes on along the minus strand of OZ012740.1, from coordinate 239,372,187 downwards.
GAAGAGCAAGAGGAGCAGGTTGATACTTGAAGATCCAATGGAGATTGAATGAAGAGCTAAGGCTTAGAAGATTGAAGGATGAAGTTGACACTTCTAAGTGATTGAAGATTACTCTGAGAAGCTGAAGCTTGTAGGAGAAGAAGACCAAGTTGATACTGGTAAAGCAAAGAGAGCTGAAGCTTAAAGACCAAGTTGATACTGGTAAAGCAAAGAGAGCTGAAGTTTGAAGACTAAGTTGATACTTATGAAGAGGATTCAATTGAGATTGAGTGTAGAGCTGAGGCTTGAGGAATAAAGGACAAGTTGATACTTGTACATTGATGCTTGGAGAGCCTGAAGGAATCAAATTGATACTTGTAGTTAAGAGTGAAGCCTGAAGGTGGGGTTGACTGGAAAGCTGAAGCTTGAAGAAGAAGATTAAGTTGAAACTTATGTTGAAGGGTTGAAACCTGGAGAAGCAAATTGATATTTGTCATGAGAGAGGATAGCCTTGAAGGGTGGATGAAGTCTGAAGACTGAGTTGCTGTTAGAAGAGCTGAGGCTTGGAATTGGAAGAGAGTTGTTGATCTGCTTTCTTGTCTGTTTTCTTCTCTGTGCTGATGTGCCTTGTTTGACTTGCTTGATGCATTAGAATAAGTCCATGATTAGACTGACTTTAAGCTAGGAGCATGATTGCACTAGAGGTTGAGGTGCTCCCTCTGCTTGTATTGTTACTGTATGGCTTTGCTTGCGGGTATTCGGTAGAGCCCTGATCCTTTGCCCATGTAGTTTATTTTGCTTGATAGCATTCCATTTTATCTGTATGATTGCAGTTTACTGTATCTTGCTTGATAGCATGTTTTATTTCTTCAGTATGATTACTGTTATTCATATCTGGCTTGAGGTTGAGATGAGCTTGTGGAGGATGCTGCCCCACACACATTTCCTCCCTCACTTGCATTGCATGCATTTTACTGTTTACTATTTACTGTTTAAGTTGATGCTTTATCTGTTTCTGTGTATCATTGACATGATCCCCTAGGAATCTCACTTCCTTTGATAAGGAAGTGATGATAGAACGTTAGGTTGAAACCTATGCATGATAACTTCTAGGAGTTCCTTGTTTCAAACCTCAACCATAGGATGAATCCTTGGCATGATAACAGTAGGACTTGATAGTCTCCCTTTAGTTGAGCCTGTTCTCTTCTCATCCTAAAACAGCTTAAGATACAATAATCATGAATGATTTCTTTCGCACGATACGAGCCTTAAGCTATCTCAGAAAGGATTGTTGGAGAGCTTCTTTTCAACAGTCTGGATGTTTAGTACGGCACCCTTTGGGTGACATGCGACGCATTCACTCTCAGGTCATAGTCTCTAGTGCGATTGAAATTGCAAACACAATAAAAAACACTTCTTTCGTAAAAGACGGAAAACAAACTTCAAACCTTTTTGCCCCGTGGGCCCATAATTCAAAGGAAGCTTTTCTGAAGAAAAGAGTGTCGTTAAACTTCAGCGCCAACGCAAACAGGCTTTGTCCCTAACTGCTGGAACTGCTGTTTAACCCTACTCGATAAAACAAATGAATCTGAATTCCCGTAATCCGTATTATCCCGAACTACGTAAGCTCTGATCTCTCATATCTGTTGAGAGTACGTAGGCACAATACTGATGTATTGGCGAGCCACCTTCCCCGTAACCCGTAGTAGGTCGAACTACGTTGACTCTGATTTCTCATTCTCTGATGAGAATACGTAGGCATAAAGTGCGACGCTTTGCCGAGTCATTTTTCTTTTCTGTTTAATCCAGCCTGGATAGGTAGATAGATAAACAAACCCGTCCAGTAAACACAACAAGCGTGGATCCCGTCGAGTACGACGGACGTGAGGGGTGCTAATACCTTCCCCTTGCGTAACCGACTCCCGAACCCAGACAACGGTTGCGATGACCTTGTCTTATACCTTTTCGTCAGGTTTTTCCGATCGTTTCCTTTCCCGTTCTGAGGGATAAATAACGAAAGGTGGCGACTCTTCTATTTTGCCGACACCTTATTTTCGCGGAAGCGACAGCTGGCGACTCTGCTAGGGATTCAGGTTCCTGGGATCTAACGTCCCGTATGCGAGTCAGTTTGAGGATCCGACGTCCCCTGCGAGAGTCAATCCTAGCGCTTGTATGATTACTTGTTGGGTTGTGTTTATTTATCGCATTTTTATTTCCCGCACTTTATTTTTCAGTATGATATGATTATCTGTGCTGTTGTGGGAGGGGCATTCTGATGAGTGAGAAGCCAGACCCAGGCTTGAGTGAACATAGCATTAGTTGTGGAAATTAGTGGGCGCGTGCTTGCTTTGAAGGCACTAGTGTCTCATGAAATCCACGCTCAGACGAGGTTCTCCCGGTTGACTTCTTTTTTAACCCTTTGGGTTGAGGGGGTTGTTGGCTTGGAGGATTATCGACTCTGGGGACCGATCATTTGTGATTCAGCCGAGTGAGGCCGCTTCATGAGCTGGTGATGCCACACCTTCTGGGTATCGTATCACCCCTATTGAATGTCTGTGACGCTGATGAACGCATAGGATGCCGAACTTGAGTCAGTTTAGGTCCATACCTGTGAGCAGGGTTGGGTTTATTGGCAGGCAACTTTGACCTTCAGACTACCTGGTTTTCTTGACAGTGAATCAGTTTTGTTGGGATCAGAGGATCTTATCATCAGATGATTGTTCTTGACAGAGCAAAGCTTTGGTCCTATATCAGAGGACCTTATATTCAGAGAGGTGTATTTGTTCTTAATAGAGCCGGTTTTGATTGGGATCAGAAGATCTCATCAGTAGATGTATGATTGTTCTTGATAGAGCAGGTTTATGACTGGGGTATGAGGATCTCATCACCAGATATTTGTTCTTGACAGAGCAGAGTTTTGGTCCTGTATCAGGGGTCCTTATTATCATATGTTGTTCTTGACAGAGCAGATTTTTTGGTCCTGTATCAGAGGTCCTTATTATAAGATGTTTGTTCTTGACAGAGCATATTTATGGTCCTATATGTGTGTGTTCTTGACAGAGCAGATTTGTGGTCCGATACCGGAGTTTTCTTCTTATCAGAGATAGTGGTTGTTCTTGATAGAGCAGGATTATGGTTTCGTTGATACAGAATCTCCACAGCACAGTTGCCTTGATCTTCTGCTGCATGATTGCATTTTACATTGCTTTGCATACCCATTTGCATTTCATTAACGTGTGTCTGTGTTGCAGGTACCGTTTTCCCCGATCCAGGATTTCTTGCCTCCTATTGTATTGTTATGCGTTCTCTGAGGAAGACCGTGGCTTACAAGCTCCCTGCCCCTGATGTGGTTCAGCTGACTGGTTTGATTGCTTTAGCAGATGATTCTGTGAGAGATGAGTTCATAAAATCTTACGGAAAATTGCTCAGTTTAGTTCGTAAACCTTCTGCGTTCGAGTTGAATGGGTTGCACGCTCTGCTGCAGTTCTACGATCCTCCGTTGAGATGCTTTACTTTCCAGGATTTTGTTCTCACGCCCACACTAGAGGAATATGCTGGTTTGTTAGGTGTGCCTATCAAGAGGCAGATGCCCTTTGTTCATATGGATGCTGAGCCTGATCTGGCTAGTCTAGCTCCTTCACTTCATCTGGATGCCTCCGAGTTGGTGTTGTCTATTTGGAACAAGGTTCCCGGTTTCTCCTTGCAGTTCTTAGTGGGAAAGGCTCAGCAGTGCGCCAAAGACGGATGTTGGGTCATCTTCAACACCATTCTCGCTCTGTGCATATATGGCATCATTCTGTTCCCCAATATGCCCGACTTTGTGGACTTCGACGCCTTCCGCATATTTGCATCAGGGAATCCAGTCCCTACCTTGATAGGAGATGTCTACCATTCCATCCACTACAAAAACGAGAACAGGGGGGGTAAGAATGTCTCGTGCTGTGTGCCCCTGCTTTATAAATGGCTTGATAGTCATCTGCCCAAGAGGGGTCCCTTTGCTTCGTCTGCAGCCACAGCTGAGTGGTCCGAGCATCTGATGAGTTTATCTGCAGAGGATATTGACTGGTTTGACAGAGATAGGTTAGGTACCGAGATCATCTTCAGCTGCAGCGGGTTTCCGAACGTGCCTTTGATAGGCAGGAAGGGCTGTATAAACTACAATCCGTCTTTGCTGGTCCGACAGTTTGCTTACGCTTTGAGAGCTCCGCCGAAGGATGAAGAGGTGCAGGAATCTCTGTACCTCACTGGTCTTCTAGAGGGGGATCTGCTATCCAAGCTTCAGCGCGCTTGAAATGGTATCAGTAAGAGGGGAAAACCATTGCTGGGGAGAAGCAATAGTCAAGCCTACCCTCCGTACGTGACGTGGATCAGAGCCAGAGCAGATGCTATAGGGATGCCGTTTCCTCCTGCCAAGCCAGAAAGCCCTCCAGTGATTGAAGAGCCTACCACCGTGCCTATTCAGCAGCATAATCAGGTGTTAGCTGAGTGAGATGAATTGAAGAGGGAAAATGAAGAGCTGAAGAAAGAATTGGCTCAGCTCCGAAGCGAGAGAAACGAAGCCGTTCATTCCTTCAAGAGGCAGACAGAGCTGGTGAACCGGCTAGGTACAGACTTAACTAAGCAGATAGCTGAGCGTGAGCGCATGGTTCAGGACTTCAAAGCTGTCAACGATGTACTGGCCACGAAGAAGCAGCACTTGGACGAAGCGTATCGGAGGATATCCAAGTTCAACCAGCACTGGAAGGCCTCCCTAGCCACCAAGAAAGAGCGGGAGGATAAGCTGACGCAACAAATCTCCAAGTTGGAAGCCCAGGTGAAGGCTAGTGAGAAGAGGTTTGATGAAGAAACCGCTCGCAGATACGCCGCTGAAGGCCAGCTCAATAGGGCTCTTGCTAACCTGAAGGAGCGCAAACTAACGTTTGAGTCCAAGAAACGGAAGCTAGAAGATTGTTTCAGCGAAGGAGCATGGGAAGATTCGGTCGAAGGTCTTCAATATACCATTGTGCAGAGGGAGTTACTCGTCGAGGGGTTGCTTACTCTGCCTGATCACCCAGAAACAAAGGAGTTGTTATAAGAGTATCGCGCCCGTGGCCGTGCTTGACTATTTGTATTCCTTTTGTTTTGATCAGTGTTGTATGCTGACCATCACCAGGCTTGTTGGCTGAGGTCACACTATTGATTCTGCTCGTACTCATTGATGTCGTGTACTGCCTTGATGGGCTTTCTTTATATATGAGATGTTATTTCCATGATTAGACTCGGACTTCTTATTATTATCAGCACTAGCACTCAGGCACTAGGATCGGGGGAGATCTCCCTAATGCACAGACACACGTTTGCATTTGCATGAAGCATCTGCATAACAAGCACTTTGTCGTTTTTCCTAACCCTTTTGTATTTTCAGGTTGTTTCAGGTTGTTCTAGGATTGATCAGAGACCCATCCACCGCTATCCGACCAGAGCAAATCAAACCAGAATCATGGAGCAAGTGCAGACTGATGTTCAAGAACTCCGCGAAAGAATGGATCGCTTCATGGAGCTCATGCAAGCGGTCGCCAATGGCCAGGATTAGCTCAGAACCTTGGTTCAGCCTCTGATTTCAAGGGTCGATAGCAACGGCGTACTCCACGGAGGGACTGTGCCTACCCCTCCACTAGTTGAAACTCCTCAGAATGGCGTCCCCGTGACCGGGGGGAACGGCAGTGCCAACGGCCATGTGATAGCTAATATGGGACTCAATGGTAATACGACGGGCGTCGGTAATGGGAGTCTTGAAGCTAATGTCAATGTTGGGCTGGGCAACGGTAATGCAGGTGTCGAGAATCTGTTTGGGCCTCAACCGTGGTTAGAAGACCATCAAGACGACGTGTTCTCTCAGAGAGGTGCTGAAGGGGAGTTGACTGCTGAAGCACGTCTAAGGTTCAAAGCACTCGAGGATATGATGAGAAATATCGAGAATCAGAACACTTTGGGCGTTGATATGTCCAAGTTGGGACTGATTGCGAATTTCAAGGTACCTCCCAAGTTCAAGGTACCTGACTTTGAAAAGTACAAGGGCACCACCTGCCCTCGCGTCCACCTGAGATCGTATTACAGGAAAATGTCGGCTCATTCTGATGACGAGAAGTTGCTGATGCACTTCTTTCAAGACAGTCTGTCCGGGCCCTCCCTCGAATGGTACATGAGTCTGGAGCCTACCAGTGTGCGCACGTGGAAGGACCTTGCTGAAGCATTTGTGCACCATTACCAATACAATAGCGACTTGGCTCCGAACCGAGTCCAGCTGCAGAATCTGTCGCAAAGGAACAACGAAGGGTTTAAGGAATGCGCCCAGCGGTGGCGTGAATTGGCAGCCAGGGTTCAGCCGCCGATGGTTGAACGTGAGCTTGTGCAGATGTTCGTAGCCACCCTCTCAGGGGTTTACTATGAGAAGTTGGTCAGCGGTATGTCTGGAACGTTCTCAGATCTCATTATCATGGGTTGGCACATCGAAAATGGAATCAAACTCGGGAAAATTCAAGGTGAGGCGTCCTCAGTTGGAGGAGGCGGAAAGAAACCTTATAGTGGTAAAAGACGAGAAGGAGAAACGAGCGCTGTGACCAACACTCGAAGGAAGGGTAAAGGTCCTCACCAACAGGTGGCCAGCATAACTATCCCGGCAGTTCAACAGCCACAGCAGCAGCAACAACCGAATCAACAAGGGTACAGAAAGTATCAGAATAGGGCACCTCTGTCGAGTCATCACCTCGAGAGACCGCCCATGCCGTACGCGCAACTATTGCAGACTTTGCTTCAGCTACAGTTGATCCAGAAGAGAACCTTGGCTCCCTTGACAGGGGCACCTCCGCCAGGTTATGACGTGAATGCAACTTGTGAGTTTCACTCAGGGGCACCAGGCCACACAATAGAGAACTGCAAAGCCTTCAAGCATAAGGTGCAGGACATGGTGGACGCTAAGATCATCAACTTTTCGGATAATGTGCCAAATGTCACGAAGAATCCTATGCCGAATCATAGGGGAGGTGGAGTAAACGCCATTATCGAAGACGAGAATTTAGATTCGTTGACTGACGTCAGAGATCTGAAGACACCACTTAGCTTCGTTAAAGCTAAGCTAATGAAAAGAGGTTTCTTTCCAGGATGCGGAGAGCTGTGTATGGACTATGCCACGAGTCCTGATGGATGTGAACAGTTGATGGAGGGAATTCAAAGTCTGATGACTGAAGGGATTCTGCAGTTTAGCCGGAGGGCTGAAAGTGGATCGGGAGAGGTAGTGCTGAAGCAAGATGATGAGGTTGCCACCATCACCATCCCTCGCCAGACAATAACTATTTCTTCACCCAGGCCGCCCATAATTACCATCACCAAAGCTGGGCCGATACCATTCGAAAGCACTAACGTTGTCCCATGGCATTATGGGGCTGAAGTCTACTGCAACAGCCAGAAGTTGGAGCTAGAACCGTTTGGGTCGCTTGTGGAGAACCTTGCGGGAATCAGTGGTATTACTCGCAGCGGAAGAGTGTTTGCACCACCTGAGGTCGTGGAAGACAAGGCGGTCAGAGCTGATGCAACTGATAAAGGTAAAGTAAAGTCGTTGAAGAGATCCCGCGTGGGGCGGAAAAAGACTTACTTGTTAAAGACGCCGAGGAATTTATGCGGTTGATTAAAAAGAGTGACTACAAGATTGTGGATCATCTCCATCAGACGCCCTCGAAGATTTCTATTCTGAACTTGTTGCTGTGTTCTGAAGCACACCACAACGCACTGCTGAAGGTGTTGAACGCCGCATATGTACCGTAGGAAATATCGGTAAACCAGCTAGAAGAGGTCGTAGCCCACGTAAATGCTGGAAATGGGTTAGGGTTCACTGACCTAGAGCTGACGTCGAAAGGGAGGAACCACAATAGCGCCCTGCACATCTCGATAGAGTGTAGGGGAACGATTATGTCTCATGTGTTGGTCGACACGGGGTCGTCGCTCAATGTTCTTCCGAAGAAGGCATTAATGAAGTTAGATACCCATGGAGTGATGTGCACACCCAGTGATCTGGTTGTGAAAGCGTTCGATGGAACCAAATGCCATGTTTTAGGGGAGGTGACGTTGCCAATCCAAGTCGGGCCGGAAACATTCGACGCGATCTTTTACATTATGGACATCATGCCTGCCTACAGCTATCTCTTGGGCCGGCCATAGATCCATGCTGCGGGTGTTGTGACCTCCATGTTGCACCAGAAACTCAAGTATGCTGTCGGAGGTAGCATCGTGACCGTTTGCGGCGAGGAAGATATAATGGTGAGCCATTTGTCATCCTTCAAGTATGTTGAGATGGACAGGGAGATTCATGAAACCCTATGCCAAGCGTTCGAAGCCTTTAAAGTGAAGGACGTAGCTCCTGTAGTCACCGAAAAGCCAGAGATGACTCTCTCCTCATTCAAGGAAGCTCGGGCCGTTGTCCAAGCCGGATCTACCCCAGGCTGGGGGCGAATCTTGGAGATACCTAACAAGCAAGACAAGTTTGGGTTGGGATATTCTCCTGGAGCTGAAGCTTCTTCCTCTTCTAGCAGTGCGTCGCGAGGTAAAGGGCCAATCCAGTTTACCAGTGGCGGGGTGATATTTGAAAGCATCAACGCGGTGTCTGAAGACAGCGGAGATAGCGACTGTGACCTCGACTCTTGGATCCATCCAAGCAAGCCAGGCGAGGGCCTCACCAACTGGTCCGTCAAGGATATCATCCAGATGACAAGCGAAGAGTAATGATTTACTTTTTCCAATCATTGTACAACCCTATGTCCTACCCGGGGCGTAGTGGTTTTATTGTCAGGGCCTTGTTGGATTATGTACATGCATTTTGTTAATAAATCAAAGGCGTTTTCTTCGTATTCAAATATTGTGATCTCTGTTATTCCTGTTTTATATTTGTTTTGAAAAACAATAAAATGGCAATGGGGTTGGTGCTAACCTGCATATCCTTGTTTTAAGCTTAACCCTTGTTATTGCAGGATCCACATAACAGATAACATCGACTCTGGACCTTCTACGTCTCACTTCGACTTCGATTGCCCGATCTATCAAGCCGAAGAAGAGATTGATGAAGATGAAGACCTTCCTGAAGAGTTGGCCCGCTTGTTGAAACAAGAGGAGAAAGTCATTCTGCCTCATGAAGAGGAGATCGAGATTGTGAATCTGGGTTCTGAAGAACTCGTCAGGAACGTCAGGATAGGGGCTGCATTGCAGAGTGATGTCAAGCAGAGAGGTGTCGAGATGCTGAGAGAGTATAGTGACGTCTTTGCTTGGTCATATGAAGATATGCCCGGACTTGACACTGACATCGTGGTCCACCACTTACCGCTGCGAGAAGACTGTCCGCCCGTTAAGCAGAAGCTTAGGAGGACGCGACCAGATATGGCCGTTAAAATCAAAGAAGAAGTGCAGAAACAGCTTGATGCTGGCTTCTTAGCGGTCACCACTTACCCTCCGTGGGTCGCCAACATAGTGCATGTATCGAAGAAGGACGGTAAGGTGCGCATGTGCGTCGATTATCGGGATTTGAATAGGGCGAGCCCTAAGGATGATTTCCTGCTGCCTCATATCGATGTGTTGGTCAACAACACAGCCCAGTTCTCCGTGTTTTCGTTCATGGATGGCTTCTCCGGTTACAATCAAATCAAGATGGCGCCGGAGGACATGGAGAAAACTACGTTTATCACTCCTTGGGGAACATTCTGCTACAAGGTAATGCCTTTCGGTCTGAAGAACGCAGGGGCCACTTACCAACGAGCAATGGTTACTTTATTTCATGACATAATTCATCATGAGATTGAAGTCTATGTTGATGACATGATTGCGAAGTCCCAAACAGAGGAGGTGTAATACCCCAAATTTTGCCCTAAGATTTGTCGTCGCATTTCATTGCATTTTTCTTGCATTTAATCAATTACTAACAAATTTGTGTAGTCGTTTGACTTTTTGCAGGTAAATATCATATGGCATGCATTTTTTTCTAAAAAGTAAAAATGGCACAATTGGCAAGAGGACATGTGTAAGGAGTTGTGAGTGTGAGAGGTTGAGAGTTCGAATCTCACCTTTGTCACTTTTTTGTTTTTTATTATTTTTACTCTAAATTTTTCTATCTTTCATTAAAAAATAACAAAAATAGTTTTTTATTATTATTTAATTATTATTTTCGTATTTTAATTAAATCATTTTTTAAAATATTATTTTTTTCACTTTTTTCTAAATTATTCATAAAAATATCCAAAAAATCATAAAATAAAAAATATTGAAAAAATTTTGTTCTTTTTATAATATTTTTGATTTTAGGAATCAATAGGATTATTAGTTTTTATTTTAAGTTTATTTTAATTATTTTAAGTTTATTTTAATTATTTTAAATTATTTAAATTTTATTTTCTTAACTAATTATTTAGTTTGGGCTTTAAAATGGGCTTTAGGGACATTATTGACAATTTGGTGTTAACCCTAATTTGTTCCCTATATATACATGTGTTGCTTTGTTGAAAAAGGGGAGAATGAAAAAAACCTAAGAGGAGTGAGTGTCGTTTACCGTTATTTCTTTTTCTTCATCTATTACTGTTGTTTCTTTTTCTTCATCGTTTACCGTTATTTCTTTTCCTTCATCTATTACTGTTGTTTCTTTTTCTTCATCGTTTACCGTTATTTCTTTTCCTTCATCTATTACTGTTGTTTCTTTTTCTTCATCTTTTACCGTTATTTTTTTTTCTTCATCTATTACCGTTATTTCTTTTTCTTTATCTATTACTATTACGTTTATATATTTATAATTTTTAAATTGTTAGAGTTTATATATATAAGATTAATTTTTTGATCGAATTATGTCGATACGATGTTTGCACATTTGTGTGCATGACGCGTGACATTTGTGTTAGTTCGATCTGGTTGCGATGATCGCATTTTTGCGTGAGCAATAATACTGTTTTTTTGCTTAATTTCTTTTTCTTTGCGATAAATTTTGTTTCGTCTGATTTAGATCTGGTTGCGCTGAGCGCATTTCTGCGTTAGCAACATTGTTGGGTTATTTGGCACATTTAAAATTCATTATTGCTTTCTTATTATTATTATTATTAGTATTATTATTATCATTATTTATTATTATTATTATTATTAGTATTATTATTATCATTATTTATTATTATTATTATCATTAGTATTATTATTATTATCATTATTTATTATTATTATCATTATTTATTATTATTATTATTATCATTATTTTTATTATTATTACTATTATTATTATTATTGTTATCATTAATTTATTAAAACTTGTTATAATATAAAAATCTTTTTTTAAAATAAATAACATTAACATCTTTTCCAAATTAATATGAAAACCTATTATTTTTAAGAAAAACTTTTTTTTAGATAAATTTAAAATAATAACTAAAATCTTTTTTTAAAATAATAACTAGAACCGTTTTTTAAAAAATATATAATAATAACATTAAACCCTTTTTTTTAAAAAATAAAACCTTTTTGTTAGATAATTAAATTAAGACTATTTTTGAAAAGTATTTTTAATAATATTAAAACCTCTTTTTTAACTTAAATCAAAAGCTTTTTTATATATCACAAATAAACAACAAAGAATATCTATAACTTTCGCACTTCCGTTTCATAACTCGTCTGATTACTGTCTGACTCTGTCTACTAACGTTGTGTATTCAATGTGCAGCTTGTTACGTTGCTATTAGCTATTTTAATGTGTTTTTCAATTCAAGTTGTATTATAATTGTATCTGTTTCTCATTTGTAACTTCGCGAACAAATTATCGCGTTCAACTTTCCGCACTTTAATTTTTGCTGTTTGTATGGTTTAAATTTGCGCATTTGCATCGTTAATTTGTCCCATTGCATTCCTCCGAAGGATTAGGTCTAGCCGTTTGGCCGCCACGCCAATAGTCCTCAAAACTTCAAACCCTTACAAACCCTAACTTTTCACAAATGTCTCGCCGTGGACAAAATTACAAAACTACCCCTAGCTTTAGGTCAAAGAGTCGCCGCACTCATTTTAGGGTTTTCCGTCGCGGAATCCCTAACCTAACCCTAATGCACTTAACAATTTATAACATAGAGATCAAAGTTTAAGACTCCATGTAAGCGTGTCCTTAAGATGCGTTTATTCCCCTTAAGACCTTGACCACAGTCAAGAAGTCTCTAACCTCCCTTTTGAGGGGAACTACAATTACTCTGATTCCATTCCCGTCAGGATATGTAGGCACAAGATGCGACGTCTTGCCGAGTAAACTTAGAATTAACCCCTTAGGTCTTTTAAACCCTCAATCCTTTGTACATACCCTTAAAGCAAAAAATGAATCAAATAAAAAAATAAACAAAAGGTTCCCGTAGAGTACTACGAAAGTTTAGGGTGCTAATACCTTCCCTAATCTTAACCAACCCCCGAACCTTAGATCTCTCCCCTTTAGGTTTTTCCTTTCTTTAAACTTTCCTTCGGATAAATCAAAGACCAGTTGTAAATGAATTAAGATTCAAGTTAATCAATAGCTTGACATCCAAATTTCACCGCAACAGAAAATGGCGACTTCACTGGGGAGTCCTAACTATTGAGAGTTATCCCTATTTTGTTTATTTTTCTTTATATATTTGTTTTATTATATATTTTGCTCGCTTGTATGTATATATTGGGGTACCTTACTTGGAGTTACTGTGTTGTGAGATAAGTCCTACACCCGGACTTGAGCAACCTTATGATAGGATGGCTGATATATTCGACGAGGCTTATAGGGAGTGAGTCCCGACTAAGCTAAATCGAGAATCACCGCTCAGTTGAGACCCTTTTGAAAATGGTTCAGTTGATCGAGTGTAGTCATGAAAACTTTTACCATTATCGATTGGAGTCTGTGATACTGGGAACCGTAGTACCTTTACACCATCTTGGCCTTATCTAGGACGTAGTGCGGGAACTATGTGGGAGTAGTCCTACAATGGTTGCTACGCGATACTACACTCGAACGAGGTTCTCTTGAGAATATTATCGACCCTTGAGTCAGTCGAGAAGTTGATAATATCCAAAAGATGGGCTGATGACTTTGGGCACTTTTTAGAACCCTTGTTCTGCAGGTACAATTAACCTATAGTACACACCACTTTGGGAAGGGTAGACCTTGACTCCATTCATTGTTCCTCTAAAATTAGGACCTTTGTTTGCTTATGTGCGTTTGTGCTTTGCATCCATAAAGCATCATATCCTTTCTAGTTTCAAGGAATTCAAAAGTCCTTTGCAAATTCAAGAAGTTCTACATTTTAAAGTCTAACAACTTTTCTCACTTTCCTAAAAGGGAATGTTTGCAATCGACCATTGAAATTCTTGAAACCATTGCATGGCATCAGGATCACATTTTTGCATTGCATTTGTCCCCCGGTTTCTCATTCTTGGTCCTATCGTCTTCCAATGTACCTTTGAGTCGTCAAGCTGATTCCTCGACACAGATATCAGACCAGAAACGAAATAGGAGTCACTTTGATCCTATTCTCATGACTTACACAGAGCTATATCCTGACTTAGTCCGGCAAGGACTGATTACTACAAAGGCTTTACCACCTCATCTTAATCCTCCGGCTGGATTTAGGGCTGATCTCCATTGTGCTTCCCATGAGGGTGCCCCAGGCCATGACTTGGAGCATTGTTTTGCATTGAAGGCTAGAGTATGTGAATTGGTTAGAACTGGAATACTTGATTTTACAGACAGTCATCCGAATGTTCAGAAAAATCCCTTGCCAGTACATCAGAAATGAAGTTTTGTCACTAGGCCTTTTGTTTCTCGTTGTTTGCACTTTCCTTATTTTGTTTAAGTTGTTTGCTTTTAATTATGTTTGTACTTTCATTAATGAAATAAGCATTGCGACTTTTGATTCAATTCATTTCCGTCCATTTATTTGCATCTTTATGCTTTATTTTTCAAATGTTTACTTCTTGTCCAAAATTTTGATATGCTAAGATCGGAGGGAGGATGACGAAAATGTTATACCCATAACTGCTGTCAGTATGCTTTCAATTAAACCTTGTTGACGATGTAAGGCATTGTTTCAATTCCCAAACACTGGAGAAATAAGGAAGTTAATCCCTCGTCACCCCCTTCGAGCCTAGAAGTTGGAGTTTCTTTCGTTACAAAAAACCCACAATTTTAACCTTGGGATGGGTAGTTCTCAGTTAACTTGGTTGTGTGTTCATACGATACACCTTTCATTAACAAATTTTCCTTCGCACACGTCAAACAAGTGTCGAAGATGTTTTCTAATCAAAAGGTCGATGATGGTTCACCGTAATCATTAAAATCAAACAGTCACTTTCCTTCACACAAAAAATAATCAAAAGAAGCCCGCTAAGTCAAAACCTATGAAGGAGACTTAGGCAAAACTGGGGCATCCCGCTGACTGTAAACTCTAAAATAAATAGTTCAGGCAAAATTTAGGGATAATACAGAGAGATTTTTAAATCCTTATCTTGAAAATCCTCAATGTCAAAACAATCAAATGTTATAGGGGAGTAGTGGCTGCCTTTTCATAGGTCCCTTTGACTTCTGAGTCATCATTGCTATGATCAATGAAATCCCTAACTTATGGGAACCTGAATGCATAGTATGAGTTAACTGAGCATAGGACTGAGGATCATCAAGTAGATTGGGTGGGTACAAATAAATTTTGAGCCTTTATCTTTTGTTTCATAAACCGTGAACCAGGCCACATTACAACCCTCAAAAGACCTAATTGAAGCAAGGTTATTTTGAAAGTATACTACAGCAAGGTTGCGTAACCTGACTCCTAAAGATCTTTGTGAATCATTTATTTTGGCAGTACACTTTTATTTTAAACTTTGAGCGTCTTGAACCGTTGTGTTCTGACTAACGACTCATGTATTTTCCATCTTTCAAAAATAATTTTGATTTCAAAAGTCGCATGAACTTTGCATTACCATGTTTGTATGAATATTTTTGTTTGCAAACTGGCTTTCCTCTAAGGAATTTTCAAACAATGAGAAACTTGGTCAAGTGATCTTATCAGGGACAAGTTCCTTTTACATCCTATCAAAGAATTAGTTCAAGATTTGTTCAAGGCAATATCTTCTCAGATTTGGTTTATCCAGAGAATTGTTCAAGACCCAGACTGGGGCAAGCCCTCCGAGGATACAGCAAAACAGTCGATTCCATGAATTAGACAGCTGAAGCAATTATCAGTTCATTTGACCTGGGGCAGTTTACTTGCATAATCCCTAAGCAGTTATTCATCATTCCTACAGTGACTATCAACTTGATACAGTTTAACAGAATGACAGTGATCTCCGTGTTGAGGAATCAGTCCTCCAGTTTTGTCATCTCACCGAAAGAGTCGAGCCTTGTCGTCGACGTCTGCATTTGCATTTGATCATATGTCATAGCATAATTCCTATACATGTGCATATCTTGGGTTCTTTACTCCCCATTTACATTTTTATCTTGGGTGTTTTACTCCCCATTTACATTTTTATCTTGGGTGCTTTACTCCCCATTTACATTTTTATCTTGGGTGTTTTACTTCCCATTTACATTTTTATCTTGGGTGCTTTACTCCCCATTTACATTTCTATCCTGGGTGCTTTACTCCCCATTTACATGTCTATCTTGGGTGCTTTACTCCCCATTTACCTTCTATCCTTGGGTGTTTTATCCCCCATGTACCTTTATCCCGGTGTTTTATTCCCCGTTTACCAGATATTCCTGGGTTTACCTAACATCATGGTGTTTTACCCCCATTTACTTTTTTTTCCCTGAGGTCGTGTTTTACTCGCGTCTTACCTTGTGGGCAAAATTTATTTACTTGGCATCATGGGTGTTTTATCCCCATTCGCGTTTTTCTCCTGAGCTCGTGTTTTACCCGCGTCTTACCTTGCGGACAATTTCTAATTTACTTGGCACCTATCAACAATTTTGTGTCGTGTCTACCCGACGTTCTTCCAGATATGACATGTCTTCTTCCCTAGTGCAATTCCTCGATGGGTCGTCCCCTGTGACGTTGTTTCGTCTGTATCCGTGCATTTGTCATTTTCATCATACGCATCATATCAGATTCATATCATATTTAGCATTATAGTTCGTTTTGTTTTGTCCATATCATTGCATAGCACTGCGTCTAAAGGCAAAATTTTCGGTTATCTGTATTTAAATCCCTCCACCATGATTTCTCGAGTCTCCGTTGCTCAAATCACCCGGTGAAGTTATTTAAATAGGGGCAACTGTAATACCCCAAATTTTGCCCTAAGATTTGTCGTCGCATTTCATTGCATTTTTCTTGCATTTAATCAATTACTAACAAATTTGTGTAGTCGTTTGACTTTTTGCAGGTAAATATCATATGGCATGCATTTTTTTTCTAAAAAGTAAAAATGGCACAATTGGCAAGAGGACATGTGTAAGGAGTTGTGAGTGTGAGAGGTTGAGAGTTCGAATCTCACCTTTGTCACTTTTTTGTTTTTTATTATTTTTACTCTAAATTTTTCTATCTTTCATTAAAAAATAACAAAAATAGTTTTTTATTATTATTTAATTATTATTTTCGTATTTTAATTAAATCATTTTTTAAAATATTATTTTTTTCACTTTTTTCTAAATTATTCATAAAAATATCCAAAAAATCATAAAATAAAAAATATTGAAAAAATATTGTTCTTTTTATAATATTTTTGATTTTAGGAATCAATAGGATTATTAGTTTTTATTTTAAGTTTATTTTAATTATTTTAAATTATTTAAATTTTATTTTCTTAACTAATTATTTAGTTTGGGCTTTAAAATGGGCTTTAGGGACATTATTGACAATTTGGTGTTAACCCTAATTTGTTCCCTATATATACATGTGTTTCTTTGTTGAAAAAGGGGAGAATAAAAAAAACCTAAGAGGAGTGAGTGCCGTTTACCGTTATTTCTTTTTCTTCATCTATTACTGTTGTTTCTTTTTCTTCATCGTTTACCGTTATTTCTTTTCCTTCATCTATTACTGTTGTTTCTTTTTCTTCATCGTTTACCGTTATTTCTTTTCCTTCATCTATTACTGTTGTTTCTTTTTCTTCATCTTTTACCGTTATTTTTTTTTCTTCATCTATTACCGTTATTTCTTTTTCTTTATCTATTACTGTTACGTTTATATATTTATAATTTTTAAATTGTTAGAGTTTATATATATATAAGATTAATTTTTTGATCGAATTATGTCGATACGATGTTTGCACATTTGTGTGCATGACGCGTGACATTTGTGTTAGTTCGATCTGGTTGCGATGATCGCATTTTTGCGTGAGCAATAATACTGTTTTTTTTGCTTAATTTCTTTTTCTTTGCGATAAATTTTGTTTCGTCCGATTTAGATCTGGTTGCGCTGAGCGCATTTCTGCGTTAGCAACATTGTTGGGTTATTTGGCACATTTAAAATTCATTATTGCTTTCTTCTTATTATTATTATTAGTATTATTATTATCATTATTTATTATTAGTATTATTATTATTATTAGTAGTAGTATTATTATTATCATTATTTATTATTATTATTATTATTATTAGTATTATTATTATTATCATTATTTATTATTATTATCATTATTTATTATTATTATTACTATTATTATTATTATTGTTATCATTAATTTATTAAAACTTGTTATAATATAAAAATCTTTTTTTAAAATAAATAACATTAACATCTTTTCCAAATTAATATGAAAACCTATTATTTTTAAGAAAAACTTTTTTTTAGATAAATTTAAAATAATAACTAAAATCTTTTTTTAAAATAATAACTAGAACCGTTTTTTAAAAAATATATAATAATAACATTAAACCCTTTTTTTTAAAAAATAAAACCTTTTTGTTAGATAATTAAATTAAGACTATTTTTGAAAAGTATTTTTAATAATATTAAAACCTCTTTTTTAACTTAAATCAAAAGCTTTTTTATATATCACAAATAAACAACAAAGAATATCTATAACTTTCGCACTTCCGTTTCATAACTCGTCTGATTACTGTCTGACTCTGTCTACTAACGTTGTGTATTCAATGTGCAGCTTGTTACGTTGCTATTAGCTATTTTAATGTGTTTTTCAATTCAAGTTGTATTATACTTGTATCTGTTTCTCATTTGTAACTTCGCGAACAAATTATCGCGTTCACCTTTCCGCACTTTAATTTCTGCTGTTTGTATGGTTTAAATTCGCGCATTTGCATCGTTAATTTGTCCCATTGCATTCCTCCGAAGGATTAGGTCTAGCCGTTTGGCCGCCACGCCAATAGTCCTCAAAACTTCAAACCCTTACAAACCCTAACTTTTCACAAATGTCTCGCCGTGGACAAAATTACAAAACTACCCCTAGCTTTAGGTCAAAG
Organism: Lathyrus sativus; assembly: GCA_963859935.3. NCBI lineage: Eukaryota > Viridiplantae > Streptophyta > Magnoliopsida > Fabales > Fabaceae > Lathyrus > Lathyrus sativus. The sequence goes on along the minus strand of OZ012740.1, from coordinate 239,353,799 downwards.
AGTCGCCGCACTCATTTTAGGGTTTCCCGCCGCGGAATCCCTAACCTAACCCTAATGCACTTAACAATATATAACATTGAGATCGGAGTTTAAGACTCCATGTAAGCGTGTCCTTAAGATGCGTTTATTCCCCTTGAGACCTTGACCACAGTCAAGAAGTCTCTAACCTCCCTTTTGAGGGGAACTACAATTACTCTGATTCCATTCCCGTCAGGATATGTAGGCACAAGATGCGACGTCTTGCCGAGTAAACTTAGAATTAACCCCTTAGGTCTTTTAAACCCTTAATCCTTTGTACATACCCTTAAAGCAAAAAATGAAACAAATAAAAAAATAAACAAAAGGTTCCCTTAGAGTACTACGGAAGTTTAGGGTGCTAATACCTTCCCTAATCTTAACCAACCCCCGAACCTTAGATCTCTCCCCTTTAGGTTTTTCCTTTCTTTAACCTTTCCTTCGGATAAATCAAAGATCGGTTGTAAATGAATTAAGATTCAAGTTAATCAATAGCTTGACATCCAAATTTCACCGCAACAGGAGGGACATCTGGTCAATTTGCTGAAGCTTTTTGAGAGGCTTAGGAAATTCAGGTTGAGGCTGAATCCTAACAAGTGTACTTTCGGAGTACGGTCCGGAAAATTACTAGGGTTTATCGTGAGTGAAAGAGGCATCGAGGTTGATCCTGCGAAGATTAAAGCGATACAAGAAATGCCAGTGCCAAAAACAGAAAAAGAAGTTCGTGGTTTCCTGGGCAGAATAAACTACATTGCAAGGTATATTTCTCAGCTCACGGCCACGTGTGAACCGATGTTCAAACTTTTAAAGAAAGACCAGGCGATTACTTGGAACGAGGATTTCCAGAAGGCATTCGATAAGATAAAGCAGTATCTGCAGGAACCTCCAATCTTGATACCCCCAGTGGCTGGACGGCCATTAATCATGTACTTGACAGTTCTTGAGAATAGTATGGGGTGTGTTCTCGGTCAGCATGACGAGACGGGCAGAAAGGAGCATGCCATTTACTACTTGAGTAAAAAGTTCACAGATTGTGAATCTCGTTACTCGATGCTGGAGAAAACGTGTTGTGCACTAGCCTAGGCTGCCAAACGTTTACGACAGTACATGCTAAATCACACCACTATGCTAATTTCGAAGATGGATCCGATCAAGTACGTCTTCGAGAAGCAAGCGCTTTCGGGCAGGATTGCCAGATGGCAAATGGTGTTGACGGAGTATGACATTCAGTATGTTTCCCAGAAGGCCATCAAGGGAAGCGTATTGTCTGAATACCTTGCCGCACAGCCGATCGAGGATTACCAGCCGATGAAATTTGAATTCCCTGATGAGGATATCATGTTTCTCAAAGCGAAGGATTGCGATGAGCCGTTTCCCGACGAGGGGCCAGATAGGAAATCCCAGTGGAAATTGATATTTGACGGGGCGGTTAATTCTTACGGAAGTGGTATCGGGGCGGTCATCACAACTCCCCACGGATCCTACATCCCGTTCACTGCGAGACTGACGTTTCCGGTCACCAATAATGAAGCGGAGTACGAAGCATGCATTATGGGTCTAGAAGAGGCAATTGATTTGAGAATCAAGAACCTGGATGTATATGGTGACTCGGCGCTTGTGATCAACCAGATTAAAGGGGAGTGGGAGACTCGTCAATCGAATTTGGTGCCGTATATGAACTATGCCAGGAGGCTACTTCCGTTCTTTGATAGAGTGGAACTCCATCATGTGCCCAGGGCCGAGAATCAGATGGCTGATGCCTTAGCCACGTTGGCTTCAATGTATAAAGTCAATTTTTGGAATGAAGCTCCGAGAATTTTCCTTTCTCGTCTTGATAGACCTGCATACGTCTTTGCGATCGAGGAAGCCGCCGACGGCAAGCCATGGTTCCACGACATCCAGACTTTCCTTATGACTAAGGAGTATCCTGTGGGAGCGTCAACCCAGGATAAGAAGACTCTGAGGAGGCTATCTGGAAATTTTTATCTCAATCCTGATGGAGTTTTGTACAAAAGAAACCATGATCTCGTGCTACTCAGATGTGTAGATGAGAAAGAAGCGAGTTTTCTCATGGAAGAAGTCCATGAAGGCACATTTGGTACGCATGCCGGCGGGCATGCTATGACGAGAAAGATCCTGAGAGCAGGATACTATTGGCTGACGATAGAGTCAGATTGCTTTAAATTCGCGAAGAGATGTCATAAATGCCAGATTTATGCTGATAAAGTTCATGTGCCGCCGTGCCCATTAAATGTTATGTCCTCCCCGTGGCCGTTCTCTATGTGGGGCATCGACATGATAGGCAAGATGGAGCCCACTGCTTCCAACGGTCACCGCTTCATTCTAGTAGCTATCGACTACTTCACCAAGTGGGTGGAGGCAGCCTCATACGCTAATGTGACCAAGCAGGTGGTGGCTAAATTCATAAAGAGGGATATCATCTGTCGTTACGGAATTCCCGAGCGGATCATTACTGATAATGGTTCGAATCTGAATAACAAGATGATGAAGGAGCTGTGCCAGAGTTTCAAGATTGAACACCACAACTCATCTCCTTACCGGCCAAAGATGAATGGCACCGTTGAAGCGGCCAATAAGAACATCAAGAAGATTGTTCAGAAGATGGTTGTGACCTACAAAGATTGGCACGAGATGTTGCCATTTGCGCTGCACGGTTATCGTACGACGGTACGTACATCAACCCGGGCAACTCCTTTCTCCTTAGTGTACGGTATGGAAGTTGTCCTACCGTTAGAAGTGGAGATCCCTTCTTTGCGAGTTTTGGTTGACGTGAAACTCGACGAGGCAGAATGGATTAAGAACCGTCTGAACCAACTCAGCCTGATGGACGAGAAGAGGTTAGCATCGATTGCGTACGATCGTTTATACCAAAGCCGAATGAAGAAAGCTTATGATAAGAAGGTGCGTCCTAGAAGCTTTCAGACGGGTGATCTCGTCCTGAAGAAGATTCTTCCTCCACACTCCGATCACCGGGGCAAGTGGACTCCCAATTACGAAGGTCCGTATGTTGTCAGCAAGGTCTTCTCGGGAGGAGCTTTGTTGTTATCCACGATGGATGGTGAAGATTTTGCATCCCCGGTGAACGCGGACGCAGTTAAAAAATACTTTGCTTAAAGAATGACCCGCTCGAAAGAAAAAGAGTATCCAGGCAAAAATGGGGCATCCCGGCGAACCATAAAAAAGGAAAAAGGTTCGGGCAAAAATTAGGGATATAAATTGAAAAAATGTACACCCGCAAAGTCGAAAACCCGGAAGGGCGACTTTGGCAAAAAGGGGTATCCCGGTGAATCGAAAACCCGAAAGGGCGGTTCACGCAAAAGTTAGGGATTTGAAAAAGCAAATGACTGCGTTCCGCTTGTGGACTTTCATTGTTTAGTGGTTTGGAGGACCTGAGGGCCGTTTATCTGAATCAATCTCTTCTGAAGATGAAGCGTCGGAGAAGTATCGAAGTCGAGTGGGTCATAGAGGGATCAACTCATGGTGTTCGTCTACGCCTCGTTGTCGACATATGTATATACTGATGTATATTTATGTTTTATTTTTGCGCGGCTTCCTCATTCCAGGAGCTTGCATCTGTTGTAAAACATTTTTACCCATTCAGGGGTTCGTTATCAATAAAATGTATACTATTCAGCATTTCTGTTTGTCTGTTTAGCATTTATCTGTTTTGTTTGCGAAAAAGAACGCCGATGTTTTTGACAAAATGCGCATACATAAACTTACTGGCCTAGGCCACTGATTGTTGAAACAATGAATTACTTGAACATTGTCACGGGATAATAACCTTGATAGGTCCCTTTGAGAAGAGTATACTGTCTGTTTGTTTGTGTTGTTACAGGTGTAGCACGTTCCAGACAGTGCGCCGTACGCGTCCCCAAGCAGGAGGATTCCTCCTTCCCCAGCAAGTTCAGCAGCCCCCCCGGTAGAGTCTGAGCATGAGATCGTAGGCATTGATATGTCTCCCCAGGCAGAGAAGATTCTCTCCCCAATCAGATGTATCCTGAAGGAATGTCATCTCCCCAGCTGAGTCATTCACTGAAGTGTGCAGCAATTGATAGTTCCAGACTGAAGTCTCCAGCGGAATTGAGATTCCCCACAGAGTCGTACTCTCCCCTGTAAGCAGGATGATTCCTTCTTCCCCAACCGAGTTTGCAGATCTCCAAGAGAGTCGAGTCCTTGGAAGCAGTCGGGACCATGATTGGTTTTCCCCAGTAGAGTGTTGAATAGCTGATGCTGTGTTTCCCCGCCGGAGTCGTTATCTCCAGGGAAGTAGCCGTGAAGGCCGTGCAGTTTATCTCCGCGATTGACATCGCTTTCCTTAGCAGGTCTGGGTTCTCGTAGAGCTTCGCTCCCCTGCAGTAGTCAACTGAAGTTTGCTTCCCCGTGCGGAGTCCGATTGAGATCGGCGTGACCTCTTCTCCTCGGCAGGATGATTCCTCCTCTCCACCCGAATGTTTCTTTCTCCTTGACAGGAGGATTCTCCCTTCGGCGTTTATTTTGCTGACAGGGTCGCAGCTTTTTTCATGATTGCATAGCATCTATCATAAACGTGTAGCATTTCGACCGTGTGGAGCATTGCGCCATTGTCAAAGCATATGCATACTAAACATGATCTAGGTCGTTACCGTTCTTGTTTTACAGGCGTTCCTCCGCAAGGTCGCTTGTCCAAGATGATTCCTGAATTCTCCCCAGCAAGGCCGTGTGCTTAAGATGATTCTTAAAATCCCCAGTGAAAGTCGCCAGAGTGGGTTGCTCAAGTTGATGCTTAGAGTCCCCGACAAAGCGTTTGCTCAGGATGATTCTTGAAATCTCCAGCATGGTTTTTGGCTCAGGATGATTCTTGAAGTCCCCCCGGAATTATTTGTCCAAGATGAGTCTTGATGTCCTCAGCAGAGATGATTCACCCAGAATGATTTCTTGACCCCCGAAGCAGAGTTACTTGATAGTTCTTCAGAATCCCCAGCGGAGGTGCGTTATCCCCAGCAGGTTTCTGAACAACGAAGTTGGAACTTCCCTTGAAGACTTGATGATTGAAGTCCAACCATATTGACGAAGCAGTTCTCCCAGCGGATGCGGAGCGCCTGATGGTAGAAGTTGGATATCCCCAATCGGTTCATGATTGACCGAGAATGCTATTCCCGACTTACTGATTGACCAAGAATGCTTTAATTTGAGTGCTATAAGTCCTTGATAGGATTTGTAGAACTCAAGTTATGACTTTGACAAGTTACAGGTCATCTGAGGTATGTGAATCTGGGGCCTTGAAAGTCACCCAACTTGCATCCAACTTTTTCCCAAGAAGAATGATTCCTATGGACTTTTGATCAACATGAATGTTGTTCCTTATCTTCTTAGATTTCTATAGAGTACTAGAAGTCCTTGATAATTTTTGTAGAACTCAAGTTATGGCTTTGACAAGTCAAGGGCATTTTGGTCATTTGGAGATTACAAGTCATTTCAAGCATAAGGCCATAACTCCTATTTCCAAGCTTCAAATGGAAAACTCTTCAACATCAAACTTGCTTAAAATGATGTTTTAAGGCTAGTAAGGAGGTCATGAGATGTTGAAAAGGCTTGTAGCTCAAAGTTGTAAAAATTACCTAAAATAAGGGCATAAGTTAAATAAACCAAAGTTGGAAATTGATATTTTCAACCTACACATCCTAACCATGGCATGTAATATATCATTTTGACTCTAGAAAACATTTTAGAAACAATGGTTTAGCCACATTTTTTATTTGAGGTCTAAATTGTGGACTTGCTTTCAAAAGCACTTACTTGCATATTAAGCATCATTTGCAAAACTCAAAATCAAGGCATGGGCAAGGGTTTTTGCAAGCTAAACACCCCTAATATCTCATTAGGGGAGAAACTAAGAGTGAATGGGTTGAATTCCAAGCTGTTTGCAAGGGTTGTACATGTCATGATAAGTGATTCAAAATCTCATGACATGAGAAGTGTAAAATCTCATTGGAAGGATCTAGAGGGTTCTAGATCATCCAAACTTCATCTATATATTGAGTAGAATGGATCCATGGCAGAGGTTGGTGATCATTAAAGGATTGAGAATAGTTTGAGATTGAGTTTTCATAGATTACAATTGAAATCAGTTTCATCAAGTTCCTCAACTTCCATTCATTTTCTTGATTGATACTCCTTCCATGAATGTCAAGGAGTGATTTCAGATCATTTTCAAGAAGAATTGGTGGCTAGATCGTGTGGGAGCAAGTGGTTTTCAGCACCTGCAACTCAGCATCGTGTTTCAAGATTGAAGCACTTTCCATTGAATCTTTTGCATACAGAAGCAAGAAGGAGGTTCAGTGATCGTGTACAGAAGATTTGAGAGCTTGAAGTGAAGATTTCGTGCATCTGTTATTCAAGAATTTCCAGGTTGGTAACCTTCTTCCTATAGCATGATTTAGGTAGAATTAGGTTTAATTAAGGTGCTAGATTAGTTGTAGAATGGCCTAGGATGGATTTCAGATGGTTAATTGATGAATTAGAGACAAAATAGGAAGATCACCATTTTCTGTTGAGATTGGGACATGATGATTCTTGGGGTTTCAAAGGAAACTAATGGTATGGTTGAATTCGTGGCAAGATTTAGAATGAGTTTCATGTTTTGACCTCTTGGATTGGAGGCCTCTAGGAAGAACTAGGGTTGAAGGGGATGATCGGAGCTCCATCGGCGGTGGCCGGAGCTGGGCGCGAAGCTCAGTTGTTTGAAGTGGAGAAGATGAAGTTTTCACCATTGGATCATGGTCTGACCATTGACTAGGAGAGGATCCAACGAATGTGTTTTAAAATTAGATTGTGAAGGATTCTGATGATGAAACGATGCGTTTCATTTATTCAGGCGTTTGGGCTTAATGATTTAAGTGCTATTCACACCCCCCAGCGAGCCCATCCCAGTTTTTTAACTGAAAATGATTACTTCTTGCACCGTGTGTTTAATCTTTTTATTTGATTTTCATTTAATTTCCATTTAATTCATGATTCTTGTAAAAATCATAACTAATTGAATATTAATCCAATCACACCCATTCTTTTTGCATATTAATCATGATTGAGTCTATTATCTTTTAGAGAAAAAATATTTTCATTTCATGTAATTTCTGATATAATTGGAATTTTGCATTTTAATTGACATTAAAATGTTCATGTTTGATGCATATTTTTATGGAATTTTGTTTGATCTCATGGTGATGATTTTAAGCCTAATTTTTTGTGTGTGATTAGGTTAGACATGTATGATCCCATAGAATTCTTCTCACATTTTTGTGAAGAAAATAGGTGTGCTTTCTAGATTGATATTTAGAGGGTTCCTTTTAGGGTTTAGGTTTGATGCCTTAGAATGTAGAATTTAGTTCTAGGTCCAATTTGATGATTTGATATCTGGAATTAATATGGTAGAGTCATGATTGACCTAGGTTCCCATAGTTATTTTTGTAGGATTTTACAATTTATTTTAGTATTTTAGTTAGGACTAACTTTAGTGCTAGGTTTTAGGTGATCCTAATTTACTAATTCAACTAGTTTAACTCATTTAGTCCCCTTAGATTAGGGTTTGTGCTTGGTTTGCCTTTGGTTGAGATTGAAGACAAGTTGAAGACAAGAGGAGGATGCTTGAAGTTGCTTGAAGTTGCTTGGAGCTTTGGATTTGTTGGTGCCTGAAGATGTCTGATGAAGATTAGGAGATAAGACATAGGGAGAGCCTTGTAGTTAGAATGATTTCTTTCACAAACATGGAAAGCATCTTGTGCTTCCATTCCTCCCAATGACTAAAATTCCTTCTCAGATATTCACATCCCTCCTTTGGAAGTATGAGTGGCTTTATCTGGGAAGTAGAACTTTGAGGGAACCAGTCTCTCATAATGATGAACCCTTACAGGCTTCCTTTGGTTGTCAGTAAGCTGCTTATCATTTCCACTCATTCTGTTAAATCAATTATCTTCTAGTTTGAGTATCTTGAGAGATGCTGGGTTTGAGTTTGAAGATGAGGACTTCCCTGAAGAGTGTGGAAGAGGATGATTCCTTAAGCATTGCCATTGCAGCTAAAGCTTGAAGAGCAAGAGGAGCAGGTTGATACTTGAAGATCCAATGGAGATTGAATGAAGAGCTAAGGCTTAGAAGATTGAAGGATGAAGTTGACACTTCTAAGTGATTAAAGATTACTCTGAGAAGCTGAAGCTTGTAGGAGAAGAAGACCAAGTTGATACTGGTAAAGCAAAGAGAGCTGAAGCTTGAAGACCAAGTTGATACTGGTAAAGCAAAGAGAGCTGAAGCTTGAAGACCAAGTTGATACTGGTAAAGCAAAGAGAGCTGAAGCTTGAAGACTAAGTTGATACTTATGAAGAGGATTCAATTGAGATTGAGTGTAGAGCCGAGGCTTGAGGAATAAAGGACAAGTTGATACTTGTACATTGATGCTTGGAGAGCCTGAAGGAATCAAGTTGATACTTGTAGTTAAGAGTGAAGCCTGAAGGTGGGGTTGACTAGAAAGCTGAAGCTTGAAGAAGAAGATTAAGTTGAAACTTATGTTGAAGGGTTGAAACCTGGAGAAGCAAATTGATATTTGTCATGAGAGAGGATAGCCTTGAAGGGTGGATGAAGTCTGAAGACTGAGTTGCTATTAGAAGAGCTGAGGCTTGGAATTGGAAGAGTGTTGTTGATCTGCTTTCTTGTCTGTTTTCTTCTCTGTGCTGATGTGCCTTGTTTGACTTGCTTGATGCATTAGAATAAGTCCATGATTAGACTGACTTTAAGCTAGGAGCATGATTGCACTAGAGGTTGAGGTGCTCCCTCTGCTTGTATTGTTACTGTATGGCTTTGCTTGCGGGTATTCGGTAGAGCCCTGCTCCCTTGCCCATGTGGTTTATTTTGCTTGATAGCATTCCATTTTATCTGTATGATTGCAGTTTACTGTATCTTGCTCGATAGCATGTTTTATTTCTTCAGTATGATTACTGTTATTCATATCTGGCTTGAGGTTGAGATGAGCTTGTGGAGGATGCTGCCCCACACACATTTCCTTCCTCACTTGCATTGCATGTATTTTACTGTTTACTATTTACTGTTTAAGCTGATGCTTTATCTGTTTCTGTGTATCATTGACATGATCCCCTAGGAATCTCACTTCCTTTGATAAGGAAGTAATGATAGAACTTTAGGTTGAAACCTATGCATGATAACTTCTAGGAGTTCCTTATTTCAAACCTCAACCATAGGATGAATCCTTGGCATGATAACAGTAGGACTTAATAGTCTCCCTTTAGTTGAGCCTGTTCTCTTCTCATCCTAAAACAGCTTAAGATACAGTAATCATGAATGATTTCTTTCGCACGATACGAGCCTTAAGCTATTTGAGAAAGGATTGTTGGAGAGCTTCTTTTCAACAGTCTGGATGTTTAGTACGGCACCCTTTGGGTGACATGCGACGCATTCACTCTCAGGTCATAGTCTCTAGTGCGATTGAAATTGCAAACACAATAAAAAACACTTCTTTCGTAAAAGACGGAAAACAAACTTCAAACCTTTTTGCCCCGTGGGCCCATAATTCAAAGGAAGCTTTTCTGAAGAAAAGAGTGTCGTTAAACTTCAGCGCCAACGCAAACAGGCTTTGTCCCTAACTACTGGAACTGCTGTTTAACCCTACTCGATAAAACAGATGAATCTGAATTCCCGTAATCCGTATTATCCCGAGCTACGTAAGCTCTAATCTCTCATATCTGTTGAGAGTACGTAGGCACAATACTGATGTATTGGCGAGCCACCTTCCCCGTAACCCGTAGTAGGTCGAACTACATTGACTCTGATTTCTCATTCTCTGATGAGAATACGTAGGCATAAAGTGCGACGCTTTGCCGAGTCATTTTTCTTTTCTGTTTAAGCCAGCCTGGATAGGTAGATAGATAAACAAACCCGTCTAGTAAACACAACAAGCGTGGATCCCGTCGAGTACGACGGACGTGAGGGGTGCTAATACCTTCCCCTTGTGTAACCGACTCCCGAACCCAGACAACGGTTGTGATGACCTTGTCTTATACCTTTTCGTCAGGTTTTTTCGATCGTTTCCTTTCCCGTTCTGAGGGATAAATAATGAAAGGTGGCGACTCTTCTGTTTTGCCGGAACCTTATTTTTGCGGAAGCGACAATCACGATAAACCCCAGCAGTTTACCCGATCTCACCCCGAAGGTGCACTTGTTAGGGTTCAGTCTCAACCTGAACTTCCTAAGCCTCTTGAACAGTTTCAGTAGATTAACCAAATGCTCCTCCTCCGTCTGGGATTTGGAAATCATATCATCAACATAAACCTCGATCTCTTTATGCATCATGTCATGAAAGAGAGTCGTCATAGCACGTTGATATGTTGCCCCAGCATTCTTCAATCCGAAGGGCATCACTTTGTAACAAAATGTTCCCCAAGGAGTAATAAAGGTGGTCTTCTCCATGTCTTCTGGAGCCATTTTGATCTGATTATAGCCTGAGAAGCCATCCATGAAGGAGAATACAGAGAATTGAGCAGTGTTATCAACCAGCACATCGATGTGAGGAAGTGGAAAGTCATCTTTCGGGCTTGCCCTATTCAAATCACGGTAGTCTACACACATTCGCACTTTACCGTCTTTCTTCGGCACTGGCACAATATTAGCGACCCATGAGGGATATTTTGTAACAGCTAGGAAACCAGCATCCCACTGTTTTTGAACTTCTTCCTTGATCTTCACAGCCATGTCCGGTCTGGTTCTCCTGAGCTTCTGTTTAACAGGCGAACATTCTTCTCGCAACGGCAGACGGTGAACAACCATATCCGTATCCAACCCAGGCATATCCTCGTACGACCAAGCAAATATATCATTGTACTCTTTGAGCATCTCAACCAACTTTTGCTTGATGTCGCTCTGCAGCACAACCCCTATACGGATATTTCTCACAATCTATTCCGACCCCAAATTGATAATCTCAATGACTTCCTCATGCGGCAGAATGATTCTTTCTTCTTGTTTCAATAACCAGGTCAACTCTTCTAGCACGTTGCCATCTTCAATAATCTCTTCCTCAGCATGAAATATCGGGTGCTCGAAGTCGAAGTGAGTCATAGGCGGTTCATAGATGTCATCTGAAATAGTAATCCTGCAAAGGAAATAGTTAAATGCTTCAAAACACAGAAAAAGCAAATAACCACATTGCCATTTTATTGTAAAAGATAAAAACAGGAAAAACAGGGATCACAATATTTGTATATGAAAAACGCCTTTATTTCATGATTAAACAATGTAATGTACATAACCAAATGGCCCTAAGCAAAATCACTATGCCCCGGGTAGGACACAGGATTATTCAACAATTAAGAAAACAAATCATTACTGTTTAGTTGTCACGGGAACAGTTTCCCGGATAGACCAATTGCAGAGACTTTGTCCTGGCACGCTTGGCTTGATCCACGCGTCCATATCACAGTCGCTATCTCCTTCTTCAGAATCGGAAACAGCATTGATAGTCTCGAAGCTCACTCTACTTGGTGTGATGGTTATCGGCCCTCTGAACTTGGGCATTCCTGAAGAGGATGCTGATGACGAAGGATGATATCCAAGCCTGAACCGGTCATTCTTCACGGGAATCTCCAACACCTGACCCCAGCCCTTGGCTTTGCCTGCCTGCACTAGAGCCTGAGCCTCTTTGTAGGATGACACCGCCACATCTGATACTTTACTTGGCACCGGAGCTTTGTCCTTAATTCGCAACCCCTCAAAGGCTTGACAGGGTGTTTCATGTATTTCGCCGTCGACCTCAACATACTCGAACGAAGAAAAATGGCTAACCAGAATATCTTCCTCTCCACAAACCGTGACGACACTATCCCCAACCATATACTTCAGCTTTTGGTGTAACGTGGATGTGACTGCCCCGGCAGCATGAATCCATGGGCGCCCCAGAAGGCAACTATACGCTGGCTGGATGTCCATTATATAGAATTCAGTTTCAAATATTTCAGGCCCCACCTGCAACGGTAATGTTATTGGTCCGAAAACCGACCTCCTCGTTCCATCGAACGCTCTCACCACTAAGTCACTGGGCATGCAGATAATCCCCCTGATGTCTAACTTCATCATGGCTTTCTTCGGTAGCACATTCAGGGAAGATCCAGTGTCTACTAAAACATGGGACATGACCGTGCCCCGACATTCTACTGACACATGCAATGCCATATTATGCTCTCGCCCTCTCGGGGTCAAATCAAAGTCTGTGAAGCCCAAACTGTGCCCCGCATTGACATGCGCCATCACCCCTTCTAACTGATTAACAGAAACTGCTTGAGGAACGAACGGCGTATCTAGAATCTTCAGCAAAGCGTTCCGATGGGCCTCGGAAGATAACAACAATGATAGGATGGAAATTTTTGATGGCGTTTGCTGGAGGTGCTCCACGATTTTGTAATCACTTTTACGAATGAGCCTCATAAACTCCTCCACATACTTAAGTGACATTTCTTTTTCATTTGACTGAGAAGGACCACCCTCAGTTACCTTGGCTTTACCCTTGACTACTCTTTCTGCCTCTACCTCGGGTGACGTGAAGATTCTTCCGCTTCTGGTCATACCCCCTGTTCCTACAACATTATCTACAACCCCAGCTGGTTGTCCATTGACTTCAATTTTCTTACCATCGCAATATACCTCCAACCCGTAAGTCCACGACACAGCTTTAGTACTCTCGAAAGGAACCGATCCTGCTTTAGTAATCGTGATCGTCGGCCGCCTGGCAGGCGCCGTTATCGTTATTGTTTTTCTCGGAATCGTCACCGTCGCAACATCGTTCTGCTCATCACACGACGCCTCTACAAGCTCTTCAACCGCGGTTCTATCAAATTGCAAGGTACCTTCATCCATCATAGCCTGAATACCCTGCTTCAACTCATTACAACCCTCTGGCTGTATCCAACAATCCAAGCAAAACTCATCACACCCCGGGAACACACCCCCTCTTAACAACCTGCTTTTAATCTCACCCAATGGTGTCTTCAGCTCATTGACATCCATCACCAGATTCAAATTCTCCTCTGTCAGGATGGCGTTTGCCCCATGATTGGGCATAGGCTGTTGTACGATATTTGGACCCACCTGTCCAAAGTTAATAGCTTTGCGATCCAATAAATCCTGAACTTTATGTTTAAATGCCTGACAAGATTCTATATCATGCCCAGGTGCCCCAGAATGAAATTCACAATGCTTGTTGGCGTCATATCCGTAAGGAAGTACTGCCCCTGTAGGCGGTGCCAAAGTCCTCTTTTCAACCAAGTTCAACCCTTGCAGGGTCTGGAGGAGCTCTGCATACGTGGAAGGAGGTGCGTCGAACACTCTTTTCGCTCTCGCGTTCTGTACCCTTCTCTGGCCAGGATTCTCTCCTTGCTGTTGTTGTGGTTGTTGTTGTTGTGGCTGCCTCTGTTGAGGAAGCGGGATAGTGACACTAGATATCTGTTGCGGCTGAACATACTGATGTCTTCCTCTGCCCTTGCCCCTGCCACCAAACACGACACTAGAATCACCCTGTCGTCTACCACCAAATGCTTTTCTGGCACCTCCTGCTGAAGTAGACTCACCTGCTTGGAACCTTCCAACTTTAATCCCGTTTTCAATCATCTCCCCCATAAGAATCAAATCCGAGAAACTGCTCAATGACACACTAAACAATTTTTCATAGAACACCCACGTAAATGTCCCAATGAACATATCATTCATCTCCCTTTCAATTAAAGGAGGATGCACCCTCGTTGCCATATCGCGCCACCTTTGCGCGTACTCTTTAAAGCTTTCACCGTTCTTCTGTGACAAACCCTACAATTGGACCCGGTTTGGCGCCAGATCGCTGTTGTATTTGTAATGGGTCACGAAAGCATCAGCCAACTGCTTCCAGGTTTTGATCTGCGTGGGCTCCAGCATCAGCCAACTGCTTCCAGGTTTTCAAGCGACGACCCTGATAAGCTGTCTTGAAAGAAATGCATGAGCATCCTTTCATCATCTGAATACGCGGACATCCTTCTGTAGTAAAAGCGGACATGGACCTTAGGGCAGGTGTCCCCCTTGTACTTGTCAAATGTGGGAGCCTTGAATTTCAACGGCACCCTCAGCCCTGGTACCAAGCCCATTGTAGTCATATCCAAGCCGGTGGAGTTCTGATTCACTACCCCCTTCATCTGTTCTTCAAGCATTCTGATCCTCTGCACAAGATCAACAGGTCCTTCAAACCCCATACCTCTTCCAGAAAAGGCGTCCTCCTGGCAGTCTTCGCCCCAATTCACATTTCCATTTCCATATCCGTCGTAACCAGTGTTGCGACCAAACCCTTGCTGATTGATCATGGGACCTCGTCCCCCGTTACCGAAACCCTGGTTGACCCTAACAGGTCCAAACCCAGTGTTGATAGGAATCACCCCGGCACCATTCATATTACCGAATCCACCATACCCTTGGTTAGCGTTGCCAAAACTGTCGTAACCGAAACCCTGAGCGTTGAAACCGAATTTCCCTTCCTGATTGACGTAATCAAATCCCTGATCATTATAGCCGAAACCATTGTTGCCAAAACCATTACCACCATTGTTGTTACCACTGCCTTGGTTGGTGTCCCCAAATCCAACATTGTTAACAACAATCTCATTTCCATTCCCTGCGTTGCCGTTGCCAGCGCCAGCGTCATTGTTTACAACCACAACCGGTGGGGTCACTACAGGTGGAACTACAGGCGTAGGGGGCCCATCCTCCGGAATAGTTTCAACGTGTGCAGAATTGTGGTCATTGTTTCCGTTCCCATTAGCCCACGTCAGCAGCGGCTGTACCAAAGTCTGGAGGCTCTCTTGGCCCTTAGCAATGTTCTCCATTTCCTGCATGAACAGATTCAACTTCTCGTGGATTTCCTGCATTTCCACTTGGACTTTATCCATGATTCTCTTGCAGTTGTTTTGGGTTGAGTAGCGGTGGACTCTTTGTTCGTCAATCCTGGACAACCTGGAGATGCAGGAAATGAGATACAAGTTCAACAAGTAACTGGTAATGCAAAATGGATATGCAAATGCAATATGTGTCTGTGCGTTAGGGAGATCAACCCCTGATTCTAGTGCCAAAGTGCCAGTGCAGTGACAGTGATAGCAATAAGAAGCTCTAAATCCAATCATAGAAAACATCTCATATATTGCGGAAAAGCCCATCAAGTCGGGAATACAATATTACTGAGCGTACAATAGGAAGGCATGACCTCAACCAACAATCCTGGTGATGGCCAGCACAATGCAAATAAAGCATACATATCAATACATGAGATGATTTGGCTGAGCAAGCAACCCTTCGACGAGCGAGTCTCTTTGCCTGACAACACGCTGGAGATCACCAATGGATTCCTCCCAAACACCTTCCCCAAAGCAATCTTCTAGCTTCCGTTTCTGGGATGCAGACTCTTTCTTGCGCTTGATGACTTTGTTCAAGGCATTCTGGACATCATACCTCCACGTAACCTCTTCTTCCAACCTCTTCTGGCTAGCTTTCAACTGACCTTCCAGCTCAGAGATCTGCAGCTTCAGCTTGTCTTCTCTTTCCTTATTGCCGGTCAGCGTGGCATTCCAGGTTTTGTTGAATGCAGAGATCTCTCGGTAGGCTATATCAAGTGCTTTCTTCTTAGACTCCAGCATATCATGAGAGCTCTTGAAATCTATCCCCAATCGCTCACGCTTCTTTCGTTGCTTATTCAATTATGTGCCTAGTTGATTCACCAGCTTTGTTTGCTGCTCGAAGGAATATACGGCCTCATTCCTTTCGCTCCTGAGTTGCATTAGCTCTTCTTCCATCTTCTCGTTGGCTTTCATCAGCTCTTCTTTCTCCTTCACAACCTGTTCATATCTCTCAATAGGCACAGTAGATGGCTCCTCAATCACGGGGGAAGCAGGAGGTAATACTGCAGGAAACGGCATCCGCACCTGCTTTGCTCTATCTTGGATCCAGGCTTTGTACAGGGGATACGCTTGACAATCATTTTTACCCAACAATGGTTTACCCCTTCTGTTGATGTTTCTCCAAGCATGCTGAAGATTGGACAGTAGTTCTCCCTTCAAATCACCTGTGAAGTACAGAGATTCTTGTACTTCCTCTTCTTTCGGTGGGTTTTTCAAAGCATACCCGAATTGCCTGACCAACAATGAAGGATTGTAGTTAATACACCTTTTTCTCCCAATCAGAGGAACGTTAGGATATCCGGCGCAGCTATAGATGATCCCAGATCCCAGCAAATCTTTATTAAACCAGACAATATCTTCTGAAGAAAGTCCCATCAGATGCTCAGACCAATCCACCGTATCTGCAGACTCTGCGAAGATTACCTTCTTGGGCAGATGACTCTCAAACCACATATACAGTAAAGGCCCACAACAAGAGACGTTCTTGCCCCTCCTGTTCTCGTTCTTATAATGCAGCGAGTGATAGAAATCTCCAATCAAAGTAGGCACAGGATTTCCTGAAGCAAATATATAGAACGCATCCAGATCAACGAAGTCAGGCAGGTTCGGGAACAGTACAATGTCGTAGATACACAGAGCAAGAATAGCATTAAACACAGTCCAACATCCACTCTTGGCATACTCTTGTGCTTTCCCAACCAAAAACTTGAGAGAAAAACCAGACACTCCATTCCACGAGGTCAGCAGCAGCTCTGAAGAGTATAAATGCAAGGCAGCAGCCAAGTCCTCCAGTTTGGGCTCAGCGTCCATGTGAATGTAAGGTACCCTATTCTGTATGGTCAACTCTAAGATTTCAGCATATTCCTCCATAGTCGGAGCCAAATTGAAGTCAGGGAAAGTAAAACACCTCAGCGGGGGATCATAGAACTGCATCAACGCGTACAATCCGTTACGCTCATACATGGATGGTTTATAAACCAGTCTGAGTAACTTCCCATAGCTCTTCCTGAAGCTTCTCCTCACATCATCATCAGCCAGAGATATCAAACCAATCAGAGAGGAGACATCTGGAGTAGGCAACCTGTACGCCACAACCTTCTTCAGGGTATCCATAATATCAGCAGACAGAAATCCGGGCAACTAGAATCAGAAGTATGGAAATGCACCTGCAGCACAGACACACGTTAATGATATGCAGGATGAGTATGCAACAATGCAATATGCAATAATGCGGTATGCAACTGGGATCAAGTGCACATGGCTGAGAAGCCCAATCCACCATGCTGGTCTCAAATAGACCCACCAACTGCTCAAAACCTGGTCTAAAAAGGCCAACCACAATGCTCCAACCTGGTCTCAACGGACCCAATAACACTGTCCTCAAACACCACTGGACCTCAATCAAGAAAACCGGTAATCTGGAGGTCAAGTTACCTGCATGCTCCAACCCCTCTCACAGGTAGGTGTCCTAATAACTGACACAAGGTACGGCATCCTATGCAGTCGTCGGCATCACAGACTTTCAAGACTGATGATACGATACCCAGAAGGTGTGGCATCATCATGTCCTGAAGAGGCCTCA
This sequence comes from Lathyrus sativus, assembly GCA_963859935.3. Taxonomy (NCBI): domain Eukaryota; kingdom Viridiplantae; phylum Streptophyta; class Magnoliopsida; order Fabales; family Fabaceae; genus Lathyrus; species Lathyrus sativus. Next base: position 239,336,237 of record OZ012740.1, on the reverse strand, counting down.
CTTAGCCAACTTCCAAATGATCGGTCCCCGGAGTCGACAATCCAACTAACCAACAACCCCCTCAACCCAAAGGGTTGAAAAAGAAGTCAACCAGAAGAACCTCGTCCAAGCGTGGATTTTGCGGGACACTGGTACATGCAAAGCATGCACGCGCCCACTACTTTCCACAACTAATTCTAGGTGCACTCAAGCCCAGGTCCGACTTATCTCTCAATAGATCACCTCATCCCCACAACAGCAATAACAATATAAAGCTGACAATAAAATGCGGAAAGTAAAGACAGGAATATAAATCCATACAAAACCCACGACGGGGAAAACAAGCGCTAGGACTGACTCGCGTAGGGAACCGTTGGAGTCCCCAGCAGAGTCTCCAGCTGTCGCTACTGCGAAAATTGGCGCCGTCTAAACAGAAGAGTCGCCACCGTGCGTTATTTATCCCAAAGGAGGGAAAGGAAATGCTCGAAGTAAACCTAACGCAAAGAGGGAAAGGAATGGTCATCGTAACCAAATCCTGGATTCGGGAGTCGATTACGCAACGGGAAGGTATTAGCACCCCTCACATCCGTCGTACTCGACGGGATCCATGCTTGTTTTCTAGTACGGATTGTTATTCTATCTACTCTACAGGTCAAGGGTTAAAAAGAAAATGACTCGGCAAAGTATCGCACTTTATGCCTACGTATTCCCGTCTGGTACGAGAAATCAGAGTCAACGTAGTTCGCCTAACTACGGGTTAAGGGGGGAAGATTGCTAGCTAGGATACGGCATCTATGCCTACGTACTTTCATACAGCATGAAAGATCAGAGCAAACGTAGTTCGGGCTACGGAAGACACAGATTTGTCTGTTTATCTTTTATCCTTCTGAAAAAGGGTTTTCTCCTGATTACGGGTCCACGCGGACAAAAATGACGTTTTTGATTGGTTTTCAGTCTTTTACGCAAGAACTATTTTTTATGACGTTTGCAATCTCTGACGCACTAGAGACTATGAATTGAGAGTGACTACGTCGCGTGTCACCCAAAGGGTACCACACTAAGCAGCCACACTACTGGAAAGAAACTCTCCAGCAACCCTTTCTCAAATAGCTTAAGGCTCGTAACGTACGACATTGATTAACCTTATTAATGTGTTTTTGTGTTGTTTTGAGATAAGAAGAAAAACGACGCTCTAAAATCCTATGGTTGAAAATGGGGATAAACGGAAAAGAAACAACATATATACAGTAAGCAGTAAAATGCATGAGATGCAGCAATACAAGCGAGGCAAGGGAGTCCCACTCAACCTCGAACCTGGGAAAACAATAGGCAAAGTGAAACAGCTTCACTTCAAACCTAAGGGGCAAGCTGAACAAGCCAACAAACAATACAGAAAAAGAAATAAAATCCAACACCCGCTCTGAGAGCAACACCAGCTCCTACAGCTACAGCTCAAACAGCAACGGCTCTGACAGCTACAGCTCAAACAACAACAAAAGGTTGACAGTAACAACTTCAAGCAAGATCCTATTTTCACTCTTCAATGATCCCCAAGCTTTAGATAAGCTCCTGTCTCCAAAAGCCTCCAAGCTCTGGCAAGCACTGAACCCCAACAGATAAACAGCTTCAAACAGCAGCAAAACCCTAATTTCAATAGATATCCAGCCTTGACAGGTACAGGCTTTATCTTCACCAATCTTCAACGCACTTCTTATCCTCAAAAAGCTTCCAATCTTCAATGCAAACACTCACAGGAGAGAATCACTTAACAGATTAAGTTGAAATGCCAAACAACTTATTAACAACCAAAGGAAGCCTATAAGTGTATAACATTATAAGAGAAATGTTCCCTCAAAGTTCTACTTCTAAAATAAGCCACTTATCCCTCCAAAGGAGGGATGTGAATACCTTATAAGGACTTTATGTCATAGGGAGGAATAGAAGCACAAGATGCTTTCTATGTTTGTAAGAAGAAATCATTCTAATCTAAAGATTTCCCTATTTCTCCTATCTCCTAAGTTTCACAAACCATCTTCCAGGAGAGGAATCTTCATGCATCAAGCTCTATCCCTTGTCTTCAATCATCATCCAAGGTCTTCATAAGCCCCAACAAGCAAAACTCAAGCCCCAAGCCCAATTGAAATGCCCAAAACCTAACAAACAAAGCAACATCCCAAGTGGGAAACACACCAATATCAACCAAATTGCAAAAATCAAGTAAAAATAGTAAAACTCACTATAAAATCCTAGATTAATTTCTAAGGGAACCTAACTATATACCCTATACCCCATATAAACCCCAAGGCCTAAATCAGTTTTAAAACCCCAAAACTATGCCCTAAACTACACCTAAGTGTTGTGAAACCCTAATTCTGATACCTCTCCTATCTACCTCTCAAATTAATCTAAATTTTAGTCACAAAAATATGAAAAAATTCCTAAGGGTACATGCTTCCCTAATCTAATCAACGTCACAGGAATCAATCAAAAATCATGCACCAATCTCTCATACTAAATTCAGAAAAATTAAGTATCAAACAAATGCAAAATAAAATCAATAATATTGTAAAATATGCCAAAAAATATAAAATGCATGAAATTAATGTTTTTATTATTTCACAATTTTCTAGAGGTCCTAAGGGAACTAAGGAAAAAATCCCATCCAAAAATGTTTATTTTTGAATTTAATATGAATTATTTACTAACCTATATGCAAACATGAAATAAAATGAAAATCAACTAAAAATAAGAAACAGGCGTGGTGAATAGCAAATTCATGCAGTTCAGAAATGATATTGGGTTCAGGGGGAGGGGTGCGCTTATCAAGCGCGCACTAGGCCCACCCAAATCAGAAATATAATTGGAAAAAACAAAGAAAAAAGAAAAAAACTCGGTGGCGAATAACAACTATTTCGCCTGTTATTCTCACTGGGCCTTCAGCTTGGGGGTGTGATTAGCAATCCTGTCTAGGCCCAAAACGAAAATTCACATTGAGAGGGGGGTGTCATGGGGAAAACAGTGGTATGCTTAGCAAGGGAACAACGAGCCTAAGGCCCAAATCCAACATCAACCCAACCTTCAGTACACAAAACCTAACTCCATCTCCCTTTCCCCTCCTACTGTTCATCATCCTCCCCAAACCCTAACGGCGCATCTCCACCCTCTCCATCTTCCCTCTCTGATTCTCTCAAACCCTTCGCCAACCCAGATTCCACACAAACTACATCATTCCAACCTATTAGCTCAGATTCTAACCTAATCTTGTTCCATAAACTAACAATCCACATAACCTAGTTTTCAGCTAACAACAACAAAAGAACAAGTTTAATCAGTTCATAGCGAGAACCTGGAGAAGCGATGAAGAGGATGAGTTCTGGAAAACGATGAGGATGGCGAGGTTCAAGCTGCGTGAAGATCTGGAAATCTTGAAGCTGGACGATGAGGATTGGGCGAGTCGTTGATGAATCTTGATGATCTGGAGGACTCTTTGAAGCGGGACGATGAGGATCTGGCGATTTGATGAACGTCGCTGAAGATCTCCGTCGAAGATTCGAAGATTTGCAAAGAGCTTAATAAGAACAGAAGTTTGAAGTACTCCTGATGAATTTCTGGGCAAAGTCTCTTGAATGTTGATGAAGTTCTTGGTGTTTCTAGAAAAAAAACGATGAACTGGATGAAGATCAACAACTTGCTGATGGATGTTCTTGGCGTTCCTGGAAAAAACGATGAACTGGATGAATCTTGATGAAGATTCCGGAGAGGAGGAGTTTTCCGGCGAAGATTGATGGAGGCTGATTGTTGAGGATGATGAAGTTTGGAAGGTGTTTGTATGAATTCTGGGAATTTTGCAGTTTCCGGCGGTGATTGGTTTTTCGGCGACGGTTAGGCGGTGTCCGGCGGTGGTTGCATGGACGGTGGTGGGGGTCGGTTAGTGGATTACAGTTGGCACGCATGCAAGCAGAGAGAGTGTGAGTGAGAGACGCGTGGCTGTGGGTGTGGGGTCTGAGAGAGGCACGTGGGAGAGAGAGGGAGAGAGGTGGCAGAGAATTGTGAGGTGGCAGAAGAGAGAGAATGACGCGCGGGGTCCTCCTTTATATGACAAGTGGCAAGCTCTTGGACTTTGACTGGATTGGGCCCACGAAAATTGGACAGCTGGCCCATTAAACTTAATACTCTGATTAATTGGACTCCATTAAATGCTAATTACTGGATTAACTCTGAATTAAAACTAAAGACCCTATTAAACTCAGACTTAGACTCTAATAACTATCTAATTAAAGCCTAATAACAAACAAAATTAAACTCTAATTAACCTATTAAAAAAAACAGAAAAAGATTTATTAATCCTATTAAAACCTATTTAAAATTCCATTTAACACATAGAAAAATAATAAACCTATTAAAATTCTATATCAAAAATCTTTTATCACTATTTATTAAAACCTCACATTATTATACCCTCTTTTTTTAAAACTATATCAAAAAAACTATTTAAAAAAACTAAAAAGACTATTTAAAATCTATATTAAAAACTATTCTATTTAATAATAAAAGAACTAATATCTAATATGCTAAAAATCTATTAAAACTATTTAAAAAAGAGAATATCTATTTAAAAATTCTAGAAAAATCTATTAAATTCTATAAGAAAATATCTATAAAAAAATCTATTGAATTCTATTAAAAAAAATATTAACCTATTTAATATCTACAGACTCAAGTAAATATTAAAAAAATTATTAAAATGCATTAAAATCTAGAAAATAAAAGGAAAAATTCTAAGAAACCCAGGAATCCGATTAAATCGATTAGAGAACAATTTTGTAACCATAACGAAATAGACGGTAAAAACCGGACACCAAAAGGTCCTCAAAGACGACAGCAAGAGCTGAAAATACCGGGACGAGCACAGGTTCTCAAAATAAATCCTCGTATTGGCCTGAAATGCCTGAAGCGCCAGGGGAGGCTGTAATCCCAATAAAATCAATCTGACTGAGAAAATGCAATGTATGCAGTATGCGAATGCGAATGCAAAATGCGTCGAAACATAAACCAGATATGGGAACCGGCTGGTCAAATTTTGGGGTGCAACACCTGGAGAAATCTTTGATGAAGTTCCGGAAACGTTGCGAAGGCATTGTGAAGATCTTAGAAATCTTGCAAATTCTTAAAAATATTGATGAAGATCTTGAAGGATGATGATTCTTCATGTTGATTTCTGGGGAAATGAGGTGAAGAACACAACAATGTTCTTGCATTTCTGGAAAAGTTGATGAATGCGGGATGAATATCATGATGAACTGGATGAAGGTGGTTGAAGGAAAATCTGGAAAAATGAAGGTTGGATGAGTTTTCCGGTGGCAATTACAATTTCCGGCGACAGTTGCAGCTTGTTTTGGCCGTGGTGATTTCTCTGGTGACTCTTTCCCGGTGTTTGCATGGCCGGCGGTGAGGGATGAGGGGGTGGCATGTGGCGAGCTGCATGGGAGAGAGAGGGATGAAATGGGACGCATGTGGGGCCATGTAGGTGTGAGGTGGCGCATGAGAGTGTGAATGGAATACATGTGGCGGGGTGGAGGCGTTTATATAGTGACATGTGGTCATGCAGTGGACTGGGCCTGCGAAAATTGGACATCTGGCCCACGAGATTGATTAATGACTTCAATTAAATGCTCAAAAACTCAGTTAATAGACTCAATTAATTCAAATGCTGATGGTTAAGACCTGATTAAAAAACTCAATTAAATGTTAAACGAAAATTAAGGCTAGTTATGATTAAAACCCTATTAACAAAACTAATCAAAGCCAATTAATATTCTAATTAAAATCTAATTAATATTCTAAAAAAAATCTAATTAATATTCTAAAAAAAAGAATTTAAAATTTATTAAATCCTAAAAAAAGTTATATTAATCTAAAAATCAAAATCTATTAACTCTAAAATATATTAAATTCTAAAAAGAGTTATATTAATCTAAACAGAAATTAAAATCTATTAATTTCTAACACAAATTAAATCTAAAAAAAAGAATTTAGGATCTAGAAAAATACCTATGAAAAATAGAAAAAAACTAGTGATATTTAATAATATCTAAAAATTATTCTAGAAAAACAATTAACCTATTTAAAATCTATTTTCTAATATCAAAAAATGTCTTAAAAATATAGAAACTAATTAATGGAATAAAATCCTAGGAAAATGCTAATAATTCCATACGGAACAAAAACAATGCAAATTGATTAAATCGGCGAACAAAACTGCGAGAACGCAACGAGATAACCGGTAAAAATACGGACATCAAAATATCCTCAAAAACAACAGCAAAAGCTGAAAACACCGGGAAGAGCACAACTCCCAAACTAAATCTCCGTACTCGAACTGTCTTGAACTGCTTGAAACGTGATAAGAGGGCTGTAATCCCGATAAAATCAATCTGGCTATCGAAATGCAATGTACGCGGTATGCAAATGCAAATGCAAAATGAAATGAAACATAAGTCAAATTGCGATAAATGGTTGGTCAAATTTTGGGGTGCAACAGCTGCCCCTATTTAAACGGCTTGGACCTGAAGGGTTGAAGAGTGAACGACTTTTAAACATTCAAAGGTAAAAGACAGTTGAATACAAAAGAACCCGGAAATTTGCCAACCTACAAAAATAAACTGCAAAAATTGCTTGGGAAACAAATATCCATAAAACTGAATCCAGTTGTCACGGCAACAAACTGATCAATCATCTGATAAAGAACAGCTGATTTTACCATCAACCACCTGTGTGACGCCACAGGCGTTGAATCAACACACTAGATCAACAACAACCAAACTTCAAATATACGCTACAATAAGCGGGCATTGAGCCATAAGACCACATCAAAATACCATCCTTGACTTTCCATCTCCGAAGAAACGAGCAAAGCACTACGTAAAGCGCGAACTTGACATCTTTTTCCAAAGAAACAGGCGAAGCACTAAATAAAAGTGTTAATCTGGCATCCGAAGACTTGAACGAACAACTCCACGGGACCAACTCCGTCAACACGGGTAACAACTCCAAAGGCTTAATCCATGAGATTTTTTTTAACACTGACGTAACAACAATCCGAGGAAAACTCTACTGGGGAAACACATCGTCAATAAGAACTGACGGGAAGAAAAAACATAATCACATCGTCTAAAGATAGACAGAAAGACACCATCCCGAAGGATAACAATATCCATACTCACGTCGTCTAGAGATAGATGGAAAGACACCATCCCGAAGGCTCACATTGTCTAATGATAGACAGGAAGAAAAACAATATGAATCTCGCATCGTCTAATGATAGACGAGAGGAACATATCTGAATCTCGCATCGCCTAATGATAGACGAGAGGAAAACTAATCCAAACCTCACATCGTCCAATGATATACGAGAGGAAAATCATAGCCAAATCTCGCATCGTCTAATGATAGACGAGAGGAAAACCAATCTAAATCTCGCATCGTCTAATGATAGACGAGAGGAAAACCAATCCAAATCTCGCATCGTCTAATGATAGACAAGAGGAAAATCATAGCCAAATCTTGCATCGTCTAATGATAGACGAGAGGAAAATCATAGCCAAATCTCGCATCGTCTAATGATAGACGAGAGGAACAATATAGACCATATCAATGAATCTCAAAACCACCCATCAAATTTCAGAATCCTTTCGTCTATAGGAGTTGATGGAAAGAACAATATCCTCAAAGGGGCCACATCATCAATAAGGATTGACAGGAAGAAAACCGCCTTCAGAGAGCCATGTTGTCAATAAGAATCAACAACTAGGAAAACCAAACATTCTTCAAAGAGCCTCGACGTTAATAAGGATCAATGGTCAGGAAAAAACCCCTCTTGAAATGTCATCTCATCCAATAAACAGAGAGAAAGCCAATATTTGAAAGATCGCCTTGAAACCTCTCATCGTCTAAAGCTAGACGGAGAGAAACACCATACCCAAACTCACAACGTCTAAAGATAGACGGAGAAAACGCCTGCTCAAACTCACAATGTCTAAAGATAGACGGAGAAAACACCTGCTGGGGAAACACATCGTCAATAGGAACTGACGGGAAGAAAACCTGCTCGGAGGTACACGTCGCCAATAGGAATTGACGGAAAGAAAAGTATGTCGTCATCAGATGATTGATGGACAAAGTATAACCGTCATATGATCTGAAAATCAAATAAACCCAAGAGCTATCTGAACAAAGCTGCTGGATAAATGCCCCTGAACTGATTGCAGAGTGATTCACGTTGCCACGGAAGGCTGATAGAAAAACTGGATTATGCTTCGCATGCATATGCGTATGTTCGAATTTTTCTATGGCGTAATGCTCCATATAAGATAGAATGCTACACATTTGACAATGAAATGCAAATATGATGATATATGCAAGATGCAAATGCAGGTTCGGACTGCTGGAGAATGCTGGATATAACAGAACTGCTTCAGCAAAATAAATGCTGAAGACGAAGCCAACTCCGCTAGGGATAACCGGGTATCACAGAATTATTCCAGCAAAATAAATGCTGGAAAGGTGAAACCAACTCCGCCGGGGAATAACAAAAAGTACCAAGTATGATTGGACTTCTGTCAGGGATAGTTTACACGTGCTAAAGAAAATTGGACTTTTACTGGGGAAAACAGACGGAGTCTTCTTGCGTATTAATGAAAATTGGATTTTGGACTGATGCGCCAACACGGATTGGGCCTCCCGGTGATTGCCAATATGGATTGGGCTTTAGGAATGGCGCGCCAATAAGGATTGGGCTTCTGACGATTGCCAATAAGGATTGGGCTTTAGGCTATCCGCGATGGGTCAGGTACAATTAATGTTGGAAAACATTCTGTCTGAATTCACGGTTTCTGGTTGAAGGGTCAAGGGATAATAGCACGACTTCCCGACATTCGTCTCACACTTGAAGATTGGCTGAACCTGCTTGAGTAGCTCTGATGACACAGAGAGGAACAATTCCTTCGCTTTTGATATTCCCCAGTCTGTGGGATCTCTGTGGGGATATTCCTCGAATGGAAATCTGAAAATTTGTACCCTGATGGTCTGGCATGAACTGCCCCAGCACTCTGAACCTCGGAGAGATGCTTCGGATCAAATGCCCCTCGGGCAAGAAACAACTTCTGCGCTTTTCTTAGAGTGGCCTGCCCCTCTCTGCAATGACTTTGCCCCTGATTGGCTAATTTGGAGTAAACTTTTTGGCTTCGAGAGATTCATCAAATCTCGACCTGACTGCTTCAGAATAACTGCCTTTGGATGGCTGACATCACTAGGGAAAGGAAAAACAGTTCATGGCATATAATGAACAAATCATTTATCAGAATATCAACATCAGTACCAACATGGTAAGAAGAACCCTTTTAGGAGTCAGTTTCGACGCGATCTTTACCGAAGTATGCCTTCGAAACAAACCTGCTTCAATTAGGGCTTTTTTCGGTTGTAACGTGGTCAGGTTCACGGTTTTGAAGGAAAGGATAAAGGCTCAAAATTTATTTTAACCCACCCATTCACCTTGATGTTCTCCAATCCTACGTTTAGCTAATTCGACCTTAGCGCTCACTTCTCAGAGGTTGAAAGATAGGAGTGATGGTTTGAGAAACCATGAGTTTTTGGGAGTGACAGCCACTCACTTTTCGTCTTTGCCACTTGGGGTCACACGACTTGTATTTCGTTTGAGGATTTTTCTTTTGTATTCCTTTTCATTTTTTTCCAGTTTTTTCGCTTTCCCTAACTTTTTCCTGGACTGACTCTTTTGAGCTTCTTTTGATTATTAAGTCCAACGCGATGCCCTCATTTTTGCCTCAGTCATTTGTTTTCAAGTTTTGACTTAGCGGGCTTTTGATTCTTTTTGCTTTTTTTTTAACAAGTCGTGTGACACTGGTTGTCTGACTCTTTGGGAAATAATGTGACTGTTTTCACTCTTGACGCTTAACCACTGTGGTTTTTTTATTTATTTTTAGGCACGACCTATAGAGGTATGATTGATCCTCGAACGGACACTCCTTTCTGCAATTTGGACACTCGATCAAATTAGCTAACACCTACCCTGCCCCGGGTTAAGATTGAGGGTTTTTTTCGTTTTCCGAAAGAAACTCCTACTACTAGGCTCAAAGCGGTTGACAAGGGATTATCTACCTTATAACTCCGGTGTTTAGGGATTTAAAATAATGCGTGTACATCATCAACAGGTTTTATTTTCAAAAGCATACAATCGAAAGCTTGCGCGTCTTTCAAACTTCGTCATCCTCCCTGGATTCCGCTTAACCAAGCGTTGGATGTCAGTTAAAACATTGAGTGAACACGAATGGATTAAATCAAAACATGCATATTCATTTCATTATCAATATCCATTGAAAACAATACAAGTTTTACGAATGCAATTTACGCTTTAATAGAAAGAAACTACAAATGCAAAGAAATGACATGATAAAACACATGTTACCAGTTTCTGGGAACCGGGCTTTTCGAACTTGATTGTCTGTTGAGCTAGCCATCTTCAGAATTACTCGTCGAAGTCATCCTGATACTCCTCTGAACATCTGCTCTCAGTGAACTTTCCCGTAACCTGAACTGATACACCCACTTGGCTGGATGAAGGAAGGTCGTTAATCTGAACACCCTGAGGCGTGATAAATATCCTGCTAGAGTCTAGCAAAGTTTGAACCCGGCTTCGAAGCACCTTAAAGTCATCTGTTGAATGCCCCTGTGCCCTAACATGGTACTCACGGCAGGCGTTGGCATCAAAACCTGGAGGGTAAGGCGGGATCATCGGATTAGTCTCTTTCGGCACTATCAGCCCACCTTTGACCAAATACGGCAACAACTGACTGTACGACACTGGTAGCTGAGTAAACTGCCTCTCAGGCTTCCTTGGTCTTTGTCAGGCGTGCTGACGCGGTTGACGATGGTATGACTGTTGACTCTAGCGGGGAACAGATATCTTACATACAGACTCAACAGGTTGCTGGCTCTAAACCCTCGAAGTGTCTGAACATTGAATCTGAGATGCTAGAGATTCTGAGACAACATCACTTCCTCCTTCCCATTCCTCCTGGGAACTGACAACTGTTTCATTCTTATCAACTGGGATATAAAGAGTATCTCGCGTCTTTCCATTCTTGAGCCCTCTCTCAACAAGCTCTCATATCCTTATCAAGTCCGCAAAAGCGTGCACAACTGAACATTATGTCATAATAACGGTCCTTCAGAGTACCCAAGAAGAGGTCAACCATTTCTCTCTCCAGAAGCGGTGGTTGAACACGAGCAGCCAATTCTCTCCATCTCTGCACATACCCCCTAAAGGATTCATTCTCCGCATGAGATAAATCTTGCAAATGCACGCGACTAGGAGCCATATCCAGGTTGTAGTTGTACTGCTTCATGAAGGCATTGGCTAAATCCGACCATGATTTGATGCTATCACTCTCCAACTGTATGTACCAATTCAAAGATGCTCCGATCAAACTATCTTGGAAACAGTGAATCATAAGCTTGTCATTGGTAACATGTGAAGTCATTCTTCTGCAGAACATAACCAAATGTAGCTTCGGAAAACTATCCCCTTTGTATTTCTCAAAATTGGGCATCTTGAACTTTAGAGGCAACACAAGACCTGGCACCAAACACATGCTCGAAGCACTCAGATCAAGGGTATTCTTACTCATCAGGGTAGCCACCTGATCTTCCAACAACTGAAATCTTCTCATATACTCAACAGTCCGCGGGTTCTCAGTATTAACCTTCGGAACAATCCTCTGAAGATCTGGCACAGGGAAAGTGAAATGCTGATAGTCTGTGTCATGGAGAGAGATGCATCTTTGTCTCTGACAGGAATCTGCACAGGCTGGGCTTGAGCAACATTGTTCACCGGGATCCTCTGAACATTGTCCTCTCCTCTAATCATAGCTGCCACAACTTCCATGAATTGACTCAGCTGGTCCTTCAACAATTCAAACTCGGCCCTGGTAACAACCTGATTCTGCTCTTCTGAGTTCATGATCCTTCCAAAAACTAACTCAAGTCCAATGCGAATGTCGGGAAGTCAACTGTGAGTTGGACAAAAGACGGGTAAGCTTTCTGTTCCGACTGAGGATAGACATGAAAGCATGAGATGCACATGAAATGCAATGCAAGATGCTAATGCAGCAAACACGGGATCACAGCCCCCACAATGCTCTGAATACTGCTGCGTTGCTGACGGGAGAAGTTCGCTCTGACGAGAGAAAACCAAAATATCGGGTTGGCTGGAAGTCAAGTTTCCTGCAAAAACCCTCCCACTCACGGGTATGGACCTAAACTGACGAAGGTTCGGCATCCTATGCGTTTCCCAGTGTCACAGACTTTCAAGAAACGATGGTACGATACCCAGGAAGGTGTGGCATCATCATCTCTTGAAGCAGCCTCACTCAGCTGAGTCACAAATGATTGGCCCCAGAGTCGACAACCCTCCAAACCAACAACCCCTCAAGCCCAAAGGGCTGGAAAAGAAGTCAACTGGGAGAATCTCGTCTGAGCGTGGATTTTGTGAGACACTAGTACATGCAAAGCATGCACGTGCCCACTAATTTCCACAACTAATGCTAGGTACACTCAAGCCTGGGTCTGGCTTATCACTCATCAGAGCTCCCCTCCCACAACAACACAATAGCAACACATAATAATATAGTGTGGAAAATGTAAATACAGTAATGTACAACATACAGCACAAAAGTAAACACCCATCGACAAGCAAACAAGCGCTAGGATTGACTCTCGTAGGGATGTTGGATCCCCAGATTGACTCGCATAGGGGACGTTGGATCCCCAGGAAACCATCGCATTCCCCAGCAGAGTCGCCAGCTGTCGCTACCGCGAAAATAAGGTGCCGGCAAAACAGAAGAGTCGCCATCTTTCGTTATTTATCCCACAAAACGGGAAAGGAAACGATCGGAAAAACCTGACAAAAAGATATAAGACAAGGTCATCGCAACCAATGTCTGGATTCGGGAGTCGGTTACGCAAGGGGAAGGTATTAGCACCCCTCACGTCCATCGTAATCGATGGGATCCAAGCTTGTTGGTTTGTCTACGGGTGAAAAACAATCTAGCTACGGCTTCTAAATCTAAACGGAAAGAAACTGACTTGATAGAGCGTCGCGCTCTATGCCAACGTATTCCCTCGTGCAATGGGAAAGTCAGAGTCAACGTGGTTCGGGAAACTACGGGGGAAGGTTGCTCGCCGAGATATCGCATCTCGTGCCTATGTACTTTCACATGGCATGAAAGATCAGAGTAAACGTAGTTCGGGATAACTACGGGTAACCAGGGTATTCTCGATCACACGGGGGTGAGAGAAAAGATTGACGATACTAGCGTACGCATTCTAGTAGCTAGGTGTATGCTGCTCGCTCGTTGGAGACTTAGGCGTTACCTGTTTGCGGTAGAATGGACGTAGTATGTCGGGGTTCAAAGGTATGGGAACCTACGGGAACTAGAACTACGGTCTGGTCTCAATTGCGCTAGGGAAAGAGAAAAGGAAGATCAGTCGTCAGCGGGAAAGTCTCGATCGCACGGCAGCGAGAGAACGGAGAAGTTAGTTGTTAGTGTGCTCGCTAGGATACCGCATCATATACCTACATATTCTCGTCTGGTACGAGAAATCAGAGCAGCTGTAGTTCGGCTAATTACAGCAAAAGGGGAAAAAGGAGCTCACTAGGATCATCGCCATCCTATGCCTACGTACTCTCGTCTGGTACGAGAGAACAGAGCAAACGTAGTTCGGCGCACTACAGAAAACAAGTCTCGATTGTACAGGGGCAAGAGAAGGGGTATCAATTGCCTGAACGCGAGAGAAAAGGGGTTCGATCGCGCATGGGAGAGAACAAAGAGGAAGCAGGCCTAACACGCCTAAATGGGAAGGAACTCGGGACACACACGCGAGAACCTAAGACGTAGGAGCGAATGCATCGTATATCACCCAAAGGGTGCTACACTAAACACTCTAGACGATTGAGAGGAAGCCCCTCAATCACCATTTCCTACGTATCTAACGCTACAGCTCACAACACTCGATGGTTGCACGAAGACTGGGATAAGAAAGATGTTATCGAACGAAGCGGCTCCATTGGCCCTCGACATTGTGCGCAAGCTCCATTCTAATCTTCTCCTCTCTGGATCCTTGATGATGACGTTCGAATCAGAACCAATGTAATGCTAAACCGCCATGATTTGACTTATACGATAAATCAAACTCTAAGAGGTAGCGTATTGATATCCGTGTCAAAGACAAGATAGAGAAATGATACTGAAAATCATTCTCCAATGGAATCATGTCACAAGGCCATCCTAGAATGAAATCAAAGTAAAATCATATAAGAAATGAGGAGAGAAATCCAATAACAAATGGAAATAAAGTTCTACTCCTAAAATAAGCAATAAAATCCTAATAGAACACTCTAAAGAAATACGAGGAAATTGCATACAAAAAATAGCATAGAAATTCTATCTAAAACTCTATATATCCTAAAATTTCCTACAAAGAAAATAGAAATGAAAATTCTATATAAACTTTATACTAAAAGAAAAATAGAAAAGAATTATAAATTCTAGAATATAAAATCTATATACGTAATATGTAATAATATTCTAAGAAAAAATAAACTATAATCCCTAAAAGAAAATAGAAAATAAAACTACAAGCTATTACAAGCAAATATCCAATACAAGCAAAAAATTAGAAAATAAAGGGAAGGGGTACAGCCTGAATAGGGGGTGGAATGCAGAAAAACACAATTGGGCTTGAGCCCACAATACAACAAGCAGAAAATAAAAACAAGGGAAACAGGGGGGTGCGCGTAAGGAAAACGGAGTGCAGGTCCATGAATACAATTGGGCCTCAGCCCATAAAACAAAAAACAAAAACACCACACAAAAAAAAGGGGAAAACGGGGGTGCGTGAGGAAATGAAGGGGTATGAACTAAAGAACCATTGGGCCAGAGGCCCAATAACTCAATCCCAGGGGTCTACACGGAAGCCCCTTCATCTTCTTCTGCCAAACCCTAGTTCCTCTTCTCCAGATTCGCCACCGTCATCCATCTTTTCCTCGCCGTCTCAACCTCCGCCTATTCGATCCCAACTTCCTTGCTTCTTTCTCCCTAAACTCTCAAATTAAACTCACAAATCCAAATCCCCAGTTCTCACGCCTTCATTCTTCAACTTCCTCCGTTCAACCTTTCCTCTAGTTCAAACAAACAGATGTATTCGTTGAAGATCCAAAGAAACTCTTGCGAAGATGATTGAATGAATGATGATCTGGAGAGGCATGTTGGATGCAAAGGAGCTCGTTCGAAGATTTTGAAGCTTCGAGGAAGAATCTCGATGATGAACACGGAGGTTTCTTGAAGGTTTTTTGGACGAAGATGGAGGATGCGTGTTCGTGAGGATTTCCTGGTAAAACAACGAAGGTGCTGATCGTGATGAGATCCGGAACCTTCCAGAAAGCTGTTATGGTGATGAACGGATGAAGATATGGAATGGTGATCTTCCTGGAGAAATCTTTGATGAAGTTCCGGAAACGTTGCGAAGGCGTTGTGAAGATCTTAGAAATCTTGCAAATTCTGTAAATTATTGATGAAGATCTTGAAGGATGATGATTCTTCATGTTGATTTCTGGGGAAATGAGGTGAAGAACACAACGATGTTCTTGCGTTTTTGAAAAAGTTGATGAATGCGGGATGAATATCATGATGAACTGGATGAAGGTGGTTAAAGGAAAATCTGGAAAAATGAAGGTTGTGGCTTGTTTTGGTCGTGGTGATTTCTCCGGTGACTCTTTCCTGGTGTTTGCTTGGCCGTCGATGAGGGATGAGGGGGGTGGCACGTGGCGAGCTGCATGGGAGAGAGAGGGATGAAGTGGGACACGTGTGGGGCCATGTAGGTGTGAGGTGGTGCATGAGAGTATGAATGGAATACATGTGGCGGGGTGGAGGCGTTTATATAGTGACATGTGGCCATGCAGTGGACTGGGCCTGCGAAAATTGGACATCTGGCCCACGAGATTGATTAATGACTTCAATTAAATGCTCAAAAACTTAGTTAATGGACTCAATTAATTCAAATGCTGATGGTTAATACCTGATTAAAAGACTCAACTAAATGTTAAACGAAAATTAAGGATAGTCATGATTAAAACCCTATTAACAAAACTAATCAAAGCCAACTAATATTCTAATTAAAATATAATTAATATTCTAAAAAAATCTAATTAATATTCTAAAAAAAAGAATTTAAATCTATTAAATTCTAAAAAAAGTTATATTAATCTAAAAATCAAAATCTATTAACTCTAAAATCTATTAAATTCTAAAAAGAGTTATATTAATCTAAAAAGAAATTAAAATTTATTAATTTCTAACGCAAATTAAATCTAAAAGAAAAAAAAAAGAATTTAGGATCTAGAAAAATACCTATGTAAAATAGAAAAAAACTAGTGATATCTAATAATATCTAAAAATTATTCTAGAAAAACAATTAAGCTATTTAAAATCTATTTTCTAATATCAAAAAATGTCTTAAGAATATAGAAACTAATTAACGGAATAAAATCCTAAGAAAATGCTAATAATTCCATACGGAACAAAAACAAAGCAAATTGATTAAATCGGCGAACAAAACTGCGAGAACGCAACGAGATAACCGGTAAAAATACGGACACCGGAATATCCTCAAAAACAACAGCAAAAGCTGAAAACACCAGGAAGAGCACAGCTCCCAAAATAAATCTCCGTACTCGAACTGTCTTGAACTGCCTAAAACGTGATAAGAGGGTTGTAATCCCGATGAAACCAATCTGGCTATCGAAATGCAATGTACGCGGTATGCAAATGAAAATGCAAAATGAAATGAAACATAAGCCAAATTGCGAGAAATGGTTGGTCAAATTTTGGGGTGCAACAGTACTCACATTATTATGGTCTCTCGTATTCGTCACGGTTGAGATGGGAAGAATATTATACGTTTGAGAATTTGCTATTTGATGTGCAATTTTGCTCATTTATACCTCAAGATTCTTAAAGGAAACAATTGTGTTTCTTTGTTTTGTTTTTGTCTCTTCTTGGAATTTAGAGCTTTATGCGGCCATTTTTTTAATGGTTATTTCCCAATCCGCTTTCTTTGGTTCTTATCGTTGATACTGTGGTGGAGGTTTTTGATATTGCATTTGTTGTTACTGAGGACAGTATTGTTGTTGTGGCTGGTTTGGATCCTTCTAAGAGAAATTGGGGTGATTCTTCCATCCCGGATTATAGTTTTGAGAGTAGGGATTATTCTGCTTTGGAAATTTTATCTATTCAATCTGTTGAGCTGTAGCAGTACAGTGTTCAGTAAAATAAGGTCCACTACAAATATCACAGCTCATCGTCTGGCCAGTTTGAACTTGTGCTACCGATTATGTATCAACTTTCATAGCTTTAAGTCTTCTCTTAACTTCAACAACAATCTGGTCTTCCATCTTAACCACTTGATTATCCAGTTTCAAATCTATCACTCCTTCATGGTTGCTCACACTTTGATCATACAACTCCAAATGCTCATTAGCAACTATGGCTTCGATAATCGTTTTTTATACCAGTGGTTGTTCTAAAGTTGGATGAGCCATCGGCAGCAGTATTAATAAGTTGCTTTGTTTTTATCCTAAGCCCATTGACAAACATTTGCATTTGTTTTGTTTGGTCCATGTTGCGGGCAGGACAAGCAACCAACAATCTCTTAAATCTCTTGTAAAGATCACCAGGTGATTCTTCGTCCTTCTATTTAAAATTCACAATGTTGTATCTTTAGCGGATATAAACAAAAGATGGGAAATAGTCATTCAGGAAGGTTGTCTCCATCTCCTCCCAAGTCGTAATACTACCTACAGGTAAAGAATAAAACCACTCTTCTGCGTCTTCAGCAAGAGTGAATGGAAACATCCGTAACTTTTTAGCTTCTTCCGAATGCCCCTCAATTTTAAGTGTTGTGCTCATCGTAAGAAACCTTTGTAAATGCTTATTTTCATCTTCATTGACTTTTCCCGTAAAAGGTCCCTTTTTGAGCTGACAGATGGTTGTTGGGTGCAGTTGGAAGTTTGCAACATTAACCAGTTGATTCACAATGGTTAACCGACCTGCTGAAGCATTTGCTCCTCCATAGTCATCCAGAAGTCTTTTCGCTGGTGGAAGTCTAGCCATTATCACTCCTTCTGGTTGTGTCTATGTATCTGTGTTTGTCTCTGAATCAGAATGCTCATAATGCACCAAAATTCCTTCTTCTAACGTTGTCAGTCTTGCTTGTTTCGCTCGACGGCGTCTTGCGTGCAATAGTCTTTCGGGTTCGGTGTCAAAAATAAACTCAGTTGAGGGTTTTCCTCGGATACACAAATTAGACAATTATTAGTGATAATACAAATTAATCAGTAAATAACTAAAAATAAAATTTTAATCACAGAGCAACAAAATTTTAATTAAATAAAAATTCAACTAATATTTGGCAGTCCTCGGCAATGGCGCCAAAAACTTGATCGGTAAAATAGCAAGTGTACTATTCTACCGATTGTAGTTAAAATAGGGGGATTATCCCCAGTATCGATCTCGAGGACTATGTTATGCAATATAAGCTCAATTTAAATTTAATTAAACAAAAGTCAATTGGGGGTTGTCGCTACCGCGAAAATAAGGTGCCGGCAAAACAGAAGAGTCGCCACCTTTCGTTATTTATCCCTCAGAACGGGAAAGAAAACGATCGGGAAAACCTGACGAAAAGGTATAATACAAGGTCATCGCAACCATTATCTGGATTCGGGAGTCGGTTACGTATGGGGAAGATATTAGCACCCCTCACGTCCATCGTACTCTATGGGATCTACGCTTGTTGTGTTTATCTGACGGGTTGGTTTTGTCTATCTACCTATTAAGGCTAGTCAAAAAGGAAAGAAAATGACTCGGCAAAGCGTCGCACTTTATGCCTACGTATTCTCATCAGAGAATGAGAAATCAGAGTCAACGTAATTCGACTAACTACGGGTTACGGGGAAGGTGGCTCGCCAATACATCAATATTGTGCCTACGTACTTTCAACAGGTATGAGAGATCAGAGCTTACGTAGTTCAGGATAATACGGATTACGGGGATTCAGATTCATCTGTTTTTTCGAGTAGGGTTAACAAACAGTTCCAGCAGTCTGGTGTACGCAGCTCGACCTTTAGAGACTCAGGCGTTACCGTTTGCGGTAGAACTGGGAGTTAACGACACTCTTTTCTTCAGAAAAGCTTCCTTTGAATTATGGGCCCACGGGGCAAAAAGGTTTGAAGTTCGTTTTCTGTCTTTTACGGAAGAAGTGTTTTTTATGGTTGTCTGTAGTTTGTACATCACTAGAGACTATGACCTGGGAACGAATGCGTCGTATATCGTCCAAAGGACGTATACTAAACATTCTAGACGATTGAGAGGAGGCCGCTCAATTATCATTACCCAAGTAGCTTAAGGCTCGTATCGCGCTTATACTAACTTGCCTTTATTATGTTTTTTACTGTTTGTTTCAAGATGAGAAGAGAGAGGGACAACTACGGGGAGACTATCAAGTCCTAATGTTGTCATGTCAAGGATTCATCCTATGGTTGAGGTTTGAAACAGGGATCTCCTAGAAGTTATCATGAATAGGTTTCAACCTAAAGTTCTAATCATCACTTCCTTATCAAAGGAAGTGAGATTCCTAGGGGATCATGTCAATGATATACAGAAACAGATAAAGCATCAGCTTAAACAGTAAACAGTAAACGACTGTAAAATGCATGCAATGCAAGTGAGGGAGGAAATGTGTGTGGGGCATCAGCCTCCACAAGCTCGTCTTGACCTCAAGCCAGATATGAGTAACTGCAATCATACAGGAAAAAATAAAACGCCATCAAGCAAATCACAAACCACATAGGCAAGGGAGCAGGGCTCTACCGAATACCCGCAAGCAAAGCCATACAGTAACAATACAAGCAGAGGGAGCAACTCAACCTCTAGTGCAATCATGCTCCTAGCTTAACACAATCTAAACATGACCTTATTCTAATGCATCAAGAAAATCAAACAAGTCACATCAATACAGTTGCACAGAAAGAAAATAGGCAATCAAGAAAGCAAATCAACGGCTTCCACAGCTTCACAGCAAATCAATCCTCTGACAGCAGTTCAGTCTTCAGTCTGTAACTGTTCTTCAAGGCTTTCATCTTTAATAGCAAGTATTAACTTGCTTCTTCAAGCTTCAATGCATCAAACACAAGTATCAACTTGTTCTCTATCTTCTCCAAGCTTCAGCTCTTTCTTTAATATCAATTTGATCTTCTTCACAAGTGTCAACTTGTTCTTCTTGACTTTCAAGCTTCAGCTCCAAGGGCAATCTTCAAACAAAGGGGAAGTGAAACCTCTAGCATCTTCAATCTTTTAACAAGGAACTCCATACTCTAGCAAGGGAGAAAGATTCATCTAACAAGAGTAAGGTAGGGATAGGGAGAAGCAAAGTGAAGACCAAAGGTCACCTCTAAGCACTCCACCATCAAGGAAAGGAACCCTCAAAGGTTCTACCAATTTATGAAGAGCCACTCATCCTACCAAAGGAGGGATGGGGACTTCACAATGGGACCTTACATCATAGGGAGGAATGGAAATGATCAACATCTTCCATGCTTCATGAAGGAAGAAAATCTATTCTAAGAGATCACCCTAAAACCCTAATCCTTAACCCTAACCAAACTACACCAAAGGAAGAGAAAACTTCAAGTCCAAGCTCCATCATGCATTCCACAGCAGCCCACACATGTCTTCATCCTCATCCAAGAGCAAGAGAAGCAAAACCCTAATCTAAGGGAACTAAAGAAATCAATCTAGTTGAGTTAGCAAGTTAGGATCACCTAAAACCTAGTATTAAAGTTAGTCCTAACTAAAATACTAAAACCAATTGTAAAATCCTACAAAAATAACTATGGGATCCTAAGTCAATCATGACTCTACCATGTTAATTCCAGAGATCAAATCATCCAAAAATTCCTAGAATTAAATCCTAAACTATGGGGTACTAAGGTTAAACCCTAAAACTAGAGCACCTAAAGTCCAATTCAAAAAACTGCCCTAAACTTCTTCACAATTGTGTGAGAGAATTACTAGAGGATCATACATGTCTAAACTAGCTACACACAAAAAATCAGTCCAAAAATCATCATCAAATGATCACACAAAAATATACAAGTCAAGGTATCAACCATTATGAATTATTACCAAATAAAAATACAAAAAATGCAATTAAAATAAAAAATGCATGAATTCCTAATCTTTTAATTGCTTAAATTTCTAGATTTAATCATGAATCAGGGGGAAAATCTGGAATTAATTGACTAATTTTTCTATTTTTCATGAATTATTTCCTAAACTATATGAAATGAGTAAAATAAAGAAAAACAATGGAAATTAATAAAAGCTGCGTATCAAATAGCAATTATTTCCAGTTCAATTCATAGACTTGGGGCCAAACGGGGGTGTGGATAGCAAGAAATACCAAGGCCCAAGCGCTTCAACTCACTTGTCTTCACTTCAATTCTCAAACTGAAAAATAAAAAGAATGCATGCCAAGATTCGAACTCGTTCCCCTTTGGTCAACACAGCGCAGTTTCACAAGCTTGGACTTCTCAATAAGCAAAACGGTGAGTTTCAATGGAGGTGTACGTGGCGCCATGAGGGCACTTGGATCACTTGACCCAGTCAAGTCTTTAACACAAACGGACGATGAGGATTATCTCTCCTACCTTTCAAACCTGCAAAACCAGCGCGCGCAAGGTTCATCGCCGGTGGCTTTTCCGGCCACCCTGGCACAACCCTAGCTTCACCTACAGGCCACCAATGGCCACGATCTCTACATGAAATTTCTCCAGAATTTCACCAGCAATTCATTCATACCATTTATACACTCTGAAAACGCCTGAATCTTGAAATCACAATCTCAACCGAAAATGGAGTTCACCCTAAATTGTCTCTAAAGTTGCAATTAACCATCTAAAATCCATCTATGTCATACTATGATCCTAACCACATGAAGGTTTCTACCTAACACTGCCTAAATTATGCAAGAAGTTGATTTGTACCAACCTGATTTCAAATGAAGAACAGTCACACTCCTTGCTCGATTCAGCCTTCAATATGATCTAGACTCACTCCAAATCTTCCTCTGAAGTTGATGCACACCTTGATTTGGCTTGATTTTCCTTCAAACTCCAAATACGATTTATGTTTTCACCTCTGATTTTTCACTTGCTCTCTCTGCAACCAGCATCAATCTTCGCCAAAAAGCTTGCTGAATACACTCTAATGGTTATATAGAAGCTAGAAGAATCATCCAGAACCTTCTGTAAACTTCCACATGAGATTTTCAATTCCAATTTCTCGTTTAAAATACCATGTGCAACAATCGTGTATTGGCTCTGTTCTGGCCTGGTTTTGCTTGCAATCATCATCTCATGAGATATTGAATTGGTTGGTGGTGATTATTCCCTTGTTTGCAATCCAATGATCCAAGTTTGATATGTTACTTCATCATGAAGTAACAAAATGGAAGTGCATGAATTTGACATTAAACCAAAAATATAATATTGCCATTGTCTCCAAAATGTATTTTCTAATCAATTTGACCTATAACTTTGCCTTGTTTGGACATAAATCAATTTATTTGAATTTTTGCTCATTTAATCCATTTTAATCCTTCCTTTTTCACCACTCCTTGAACCAAGTCTTCCCTTGAGCCATTTCAATGTCTCCTTGATACATGGTCAAGGTTAAAACCCCATTTTGAGAAACTTACAAGTTGAAAAAAATTTCATTTGAGGTGTCTAAGTTGGTGAAAATGGCCTATAACCAAAAATGACCTATAATCATAACTTCCCAAAATACCCTTGACTTGTCAAAGCCATAACTTGAGTTCTAAAAATCCTTTAAAGGACTTCTAGTACTCTATGGAAATCTAAGAGAATAAGGAACAAAATTCATGTTGACCAAAAGTTCATAGGAATCATCCTTCTTGGGCAAAAGTTTCATGCAAGTTGGGTAACTTTCAAGCTCCAAATTCACATACCTCAGATAACTTGTAACTTGTCTCGCTCATAACTTGAGTTCCATAAATCCTATCAAGGACTTCTAGTACTCAAATTAAATCTAAGGTCATTCCCTACAACAATCATGTTGGGGTCAAGATGAGATGACAATCATATCTTGAGCTAAATTTCCTTGAAGTCGGGGGTCAAACTAGGGGATCTTACACTGTCAAGTCTTAGAAACCCCAGCTTGAAACTTCTCAAACTCTTCAATCATGATGAGTTAACCTTGGAATCATCCTTAGAACATCTTAATGTATCAATCCATGATCACATGGCTCTTGAATTAGGTCTCAACCTCCTTCACATCCTCAGTTGACTTAGGGTTGACCCAGTCAAACCCTAGCTGCACCAATCATGGTTAAGGCTTCTTAATCTTGCACAA
Organism: Lathyrus sativus; assembly: GCA_963859935.3. Classification (NCBI taxonomy): domain Eukaryota; kingdom Viridiplantae; phylum Streptophyta; class Magnoliopsida; order Fabales; family Fabaceae; genus Lathyrus; species Lathyrus sativus. The sequence goes on along the minus strand of OZ012740.1, from coordinate 239,312,700 downwards.
TGACCTGTCTAGGCCTCAAAGTGATCTTTAACACTTCTCATGAGCTCTCTCAAGACCTCAAGTCTAACTTCATGGCTTCAGGATCATCTGGTGACTTACCACAACTCTCAAGTTAGGAGACCTACCCTCTTGGCTTCAATCACTCTCTCTGAGGATCTTTCAACTTCTCTGACAAGGATATCAACCCTTGAACACTTGAATAACATTCTTAGCTAGCCTCATAGTCTTGTGTAGCCCTTGATTGGTAGTTGTTGCACCCTAAAATTTGCCCAACCTTATTCCCTGGATTTATGTTTCATTATCATTAGCATTTGCATATAGAGTCATGTACATAGACTAACCATCTGCATAGCATAAGCATAGCAAGTCATTCAACAGGGGACCAATCATTATTTTCATCTCTAGAGGCCTATCATGAGGTTATTATCCCAGTTCAGTCATATTCAAGTCATCAGGAAAGAATTTGAAAGCAAGGAGTTCAGCAGATCAAGCCTTGAGTCCATCTCCTAGCTGAGGGTATCTGAGGATCAACAAGAGGGTTGTGAACTGTGAAGTGAAAGCATGGAGAGCATCTAGACATTATGAGAGACTTAAAAAGTCATTTGGAGAAGGAGACAAGTCATTGATGAAAGCACAAGAGCTACAGCTGAAGACAGTCAACTAGGGTTTCATCTGGGTCAACCCTAGGTCAACCCTAGGTCAGTGGACTGGTTTAAAAGAGCATTCAAGGCTATTGGAGAGATGTGGGGTTCATCATTTGACATATAAAGAAGGATATGGAGATATGACAAGGAGAATTCAAGAGAAATCAAGGAGAAGAGGAGTTACTAAATTAGGGTTTCTCTGTAAAATCCCCTAGTTTAGGTCAAATTTCCAAGCAAGATAAGTCAAAATGCTAGCTTCAAATGGCTTCTTGGCCAACATGAAACTTGTAGAGGATCTCAAGACCTTTAATTTGAGTGGTGGAAGACCTCAAGGAGATTTATAGAACTCAAGTTATGGTCCTTGCAAGTTACAGGTCATCTGGGGTGTCTGAATTTTTGTCTGTGAAAGTGACTTGACTTCCAAGCTAATTTTGCCCCTCAAGGAGATTTCAAATGAATTCTTGGTCAACATAAGAATTGTTCCTCATTGTCTTAGCTTTCTAGAATGGTATAGTATGCCTTCATATGATGTGTATAACTCAACTTATGGTCTTGACAAGCAAAGGGTATTTTGGGCATTTGTGAATTACAGGTCATTTTAACCTATACCCAAAACTCATACAAGGAGGCCTCAAATGGAAAAACTTACAACATCAAACTTGCTCCAAATGGGATTTTAAGTCTAGAAAGAAGGTCACAAGTTATTGGAGAAGCTCATAGCATGGAGTTGCATGATTGGTCAAAATATGAACTAAAAAGGCTTATAAAGTGAATGATTTCAAAGTGAAAAATGGTTTGAGAGATTTATAAGTCCAAATGGAGACTTCCAATATATGATTTTGAATGGAAAAACAATTCTAAGAACAATGGTTCACACACTTTTTTGAGTTTAGAAGGAAAAAATGAAGTTATCCATGGTTGCTTACCTTTTAAGAAACATAATCAAAATGGGCCAAAGTTTGAAAACAAGGGAATGTGCAAGATGGATCTAGAATGTACCATTGGGGTCTATATATTCATGAAAGATGAATTTGGCAAGGGTTGGCCTCATTTGCACCAAGAATTCCACAAGATTTCTCATTCTTTCTTCAAAAGTTTCATTCCAAATCTCTCAAATTCTTCATCAATCTTCATCAAGATCAATTCAATTTCACTCCATCATCATCTTAGATCATAATTGAAGCAAGGTTTTGGTAGTTCTCATCCATTTTCGAGTGCTTCTTTCATCAACATCAAAATCACAAGTTCAAGTGAATTGCATGATTCAAGCAAGGAACCTCCAAAGTTGTGCATACAGAATTGAGTATTGAATTGGTGAATCAAGATCCAAGTCTCAAAAGCTTCATATCTTCCATTTCCATAGCTGTTTTCAAGGTTTCTCATCAGGTAAGTTTTCATTCGATTAGCTTGATTCTGTTGGTTTCACATGATTTTATTAGTGTAGACTTGATCTAGGTGGTTAGGAGATTAAGTTAGATGATTTTGGACAGGATTGGTGATGGTTAGTGACAGGTGCCACAAACTGTTAGTGTTCGAATCTCTTGGATCAATGCGTTATAATTGTAGCTTGATTGATCAAATTAATCTCCATTAGTTGTAGTTCACTTTAGGCTAAGTTTGGGGAAGAATCGTGTTGATGCATATCAGTGTGATTTCATGAAGGCCAGATGTTGACTCAATCGGATTTGTTGTTGTGATGAATTTCAAAGAAAACTGATGCCCTAGGATTGTAGAGGGGGAGGTCCTGAGTAAATTTCGTGTTTATGGCGTGTTGATTCGTGGCTTGGAGATGGAGAACAGAGAGGTGGAATGTAGCTCGTGCATGAGCTCGCATGGCAGAAACCCTAGGTTCAGGTTGAATGGAGGAAGAAGAGATAATCCTGGCCGTTCGTTGTGGTTTGGACTTTTGACTTAGGGTAAGATCCAAGGGCCAGCGTTTGATCTGAAATTGGAGGGAAGGACCCTGGCCAAAACGCACCGTTTCATTAATTGAAACGGGCGGGCCTGAGTTGGATCATGCTAATCCCACCCCCCTAAACCAAGCCCCAAACCAATTTCAACGTAAATTCGTTACTTTTCTCACCCCCAGCTGGTTTCCATTTGTTTCTTTAAGTCTGAGTGTTTTCTGGGCCTTAGTAAAAGGCGCTATCTGCACCCCCATTGTGAGGGCCCATCCTGGATTGAACTGAGCGAAGTTCTATTTCAACCCCCCTCTTGCTCATTTAATTCAATTTTATTTTTCTTAATTCCATTAATATTTTACCAATTTTCATAAAATCATAACTAATTCATAAAAAATGCTTTTTAATCCATTCTTTTTACCATATTTTCATTAAAATGTCTAGAATATTATAGGAGAATAAAATTTCATTTTTAGTTTTATTTCATATTTTTTACATATTTTCTAAATAAATGTCATATTAAATAGTTCATTTCATGCATCATTTTTATGATTTTTGTTCTCTCACATGCTTTGATATTTTTTGGTCATTCTTTTTATACTGTTTAGATGAGATGTTAAGCTTGTAGAAATATTTTAGTTCCCATTTGTAGAGGTTAATTTTAGGTGATTAATAAATGCTTGAATATCATGAACAAAACTAGGGTTTTTAGGTGACAACTTAGGAGTTTGATTTCATTTCCCTTAGGACTTAGGGTTTGAATAGATTAGTTATGGGACTATAGGGGCTATGGGTAGTTATTAGATCCCTTAGAGAACAGTTAGGATTCCCCTACTGCTATTATTACTGTCTGTATATCTGTTGTCTGGTGTGGTGTGCCCTCTGGGGTTTATTGATTGTTTGTATGGGTATTGGGTTTGTCTGGGGCCCTGGGGAAGCTGAAGATTTGTGAAGATGAAGCTATTGGAGATTCAAAGATTGAAGATCAACTGTCAGAGTTGAGGAGGAGTTTCTTGCTAGCAGATGCTGAGGAGATTAGGGTTTAGGAGCTAGGCAGAGCTCTAGATTAGAAAGATTGTTTCTCAAACATGGATTGCCTTGTCTGCATCCATTCTTCTCTGTGATTCAGAGTCTCTCTAAGACACTCACCCCCTTCCTTTGGAAGGCTTGGTGACAGTGTCTATGAGATAGAACTCTTGAGAGAAAATGTCTCTTGTGTTAGAAGCAGTCTGTTCACCACCCTTGGTAGTCAACTGATTGCTTAACACCCAATTCACTCTTGTGACTGATCCCTCATCCTGGAGGTTTGAGCTTGAAGAAAAGCCATTGCAGATGGAAGACTGATGATCAAAGCCCTTGTCTGAAGGCCATGAAGATGGAGATTGATGCTTGTTGAAGCCTGTAACTGATTGGAGATTACTTGAAGCCAGATATTGATGCAGAGCTGCTGTGGCTGTTTATTTTGCTGTATTTCATTTCTTGATGTATTGATTGGTTTTCCTGACTGTATTGTTTGCTGTTTACCCTGCTGGGTTGAAAGTGAAGTCTGTTCACTTTTGCCTATTGTTTTCTAGGTTCGAGGATGAGTGGGACTCCCTTGCCTCGCTTGTACTGTTGCATCCATGCATTTTACTGCTTTACTGTATATATCTGATATTGTTTTTGTTTCTGCCTATCCCGTAGGATCTCTGTTTCTCTCTGTGCAAGAGAGGAGCATGATAGACACTAGGTCTTAACCCATGCATGATAACATTAGGTTAGTTTGTTTCCCTTCGCAACCGTAGGTTAGAGTTCTGTCTCTTTCTTTCTCAAAACAAACAGAAAAACACATAAAGATTTCAAACCCAATAAAAGACACTTCTTCCGTAAAAGAATGTGAACTCATCAAGACGTCATTTTTGTCCTCTTGGACTGTTAATCAGGAAAACCTTTTTTTCAGAAAGAATAAAATCAACCAAGACAAGCTTGTGTCTTCCGTGGCCCGAACTACGTTTGCTCTGATCTTCCATGCTGTGTGGAAGTACGTAGGCATAGGATGCGATATCCTAGCGAGCAACCTTCCCCTCCTTTCCCGTAGGTAGGCGAACTACGTTGACTCTGATTTCTCGTTCCAGACGGGAATACGTAGGCATAAAGTGCGATACTTTGCCGAGTCATTTTTATTTTCATTTTATTTTTCACCCTTGACCTATAGTTTAGATAGAATAACAATCCATACCCGAAAACAAGCGTGGATCCCGTCGAGTACGACGGACGTGAGGGGTGCTAATACCTTCCCCTTTGCGTAACCGACTCCCGAATCCAGGTTTTGGTTGCGACGACCATACCTTTCCCGTGTTGTGCGAGGTTTACTCTGAGCGTTTCCTTTCCCTCCCGTGGGATAAATAACGCACGGTGGCGACTCTTCTGTTCAGCCGGCGCCGATTTTCGCAGTAGCGACAGCTGGCGACTCTGCTGGGGATCCAACGTCCCCTGGCTGCTAAGGACTGCGATGGTTCTTATGCATTTGGGATCCAACGTCCCTTGAGAGAGTCAATCCTAACGCTTGTTTTCCCGTCGAGGATTTTGTATGGAGTTATTGTATATTTCTAACCTTGTATTTTCAGCTTTATATATATTGTTTATTATTGCTGTATTGGGGTGTGACGGGTGTTCTGATATTGAGAGATAAGCCGGACCTGGGCTTGAGTGCACCTAGAATTAGAGTAGAAATTAGTGGGCGCCCGCTTGCTTTGCTTGCTTTGGTGTCCCATGAAATCTACACTCAGCCGAGGTTCTTCTGGTTGGCCTCCTGCCCCTTCCTTTGGTTGGTGTGGGTTGCTGGTTAGTTGGATTGTCGACTCTGGGGACCGATCATTTGGAAGTTGGCTGAGTGAGGCCTCTTCAGGAATTGATGATGCCACTCCTTCTGGGAATCGTATCATCAACCCTGAAAGTCTGTGACGCCGACGACCGCATAGGATGCCGTACCTTGTGCCAGTTATAGGGCCACCCACCTGTGAGGGGATTCAGGGTTATGCAGGTAACTAGACCTCCAGACTACCTGTTATTTCTTGATCAGAGATCCTGGTTATTTATGGAGAGTTATAAGGTCTGTCAGAGACCATTTGGAGATGTGTTCTGAGGTCTGTCAAAGACCAGTTGGAGAGTCATGAGGTCTGTCAGAGACCAATTATGGAGGTGGTTTGAGGTCTATCAGAGACTAGTTGGAGTTATGGTTTGAGGTCTGTCAGAGACCAGTGCTGGAGTTTTATTTTAGGTCTATCTGAGACCAGGGTTTGGTGACTTCTGGATGGTCTATCTGAGACCTTTCTTGATTGGGTTTAGGCTATTCAGCTGCAGCTTTGGTCCCTGTTGAATGTTACTTGCATTGCATTGCCCGCATATCCATTATCATTTGCATTTCACTAACGTGTGTCTGTGCTGCAGGTGCATTTGCATTTCCCTAGTTCTAGTGCCCAGACTTCTGAGTATTTGATCATGACTAGCCTAAGGAGAACAGTTGCCTACAAATTGCCTACGCCAGATATTGTTCCTTTACTGGGGTTGATCTCTCTTGCTGATGAGGGTGTTCGTAGGAATTTCCGGATGAGTTATGGTAGATTACTGAGATTGGTGTGCAAACCTACAGAGGTAGAGTTAGATGGGCTGTATGCTTTGATGCAATGCTATGACCCTGCTTTGAGGTGCTTCACGTTCTCTGACTTCATTATGGGACCAACCTTGGAGGAATACGCTGAGTATGTTGAGCTGCCCGTGCAGAACCAGGTTCCATTCATTCATTATGATGCCAAACCCAAGCCGGAGGAATTGGCAAAAGCCTTGCATGTTGATGCTTCTGAACTTGTGACTACTGTTTCCCGTGGAGTTCCAGGCTTCTCATTTCAGTTCTTAGTTGGTAAAGCCCAAGAGTACGCCAAGAATGGGTGCTGGGTTGCTTTCAATGCTGTGTTGGCTTTGTGCATCTATGGCATAGTTTTGTTCCCCAATATACCGGATTTTGTGGACTTCGATGCTTTCTACTTGTTTGCCGCTGGTAATCCTGTGCCTACTTTACTCGGAGATCTCTACCACTCACTGCATTACAAGAATGAGAAGGGAAGAGGGAAGAATGTTCATCTGTGTGTGCCCTTATTGAGTATGTGGTTTGAGAGTCATCTTCCTAAGAGAGGATCTGCTGCAGAGACTACAGCTCCAGTTGGTTGGCCAGAGCGCCTGATGAGGCTATCGTCGGAAGATATGGAGTGGTTTGATAGAGATCTGTTGGGATCTGAGCTCATCTTTAGCTGTGCTGGTTACCCTAATGTCCCATTGATTGGAAGAAAAGGGTGTATCAACTACAACCCTTCTCTATTCATTCGCCAGTTCGGATATGCGCTAAAGAATCCACCTCAGGAGGAGGAAGTACAGGAATCTCTGTACTTCACTGGAGATTTGAAGGGGGAGTTGTTAGCCAAGTTGCGACGTGCATGGACGCGTATTAACCGCAAAGGGAAGCCGTCGTTAGGAAAGAATGACTGTCAGGCCTATGCACCTTATAGAGCTTGGATTCAAGAGAGGGCTAGTCAGTTGAAGATGCCGTTTCCAGATGCACCAACTCTTGATCCTATTCCGGTAGAAGAGCCGACTACTGTTTCTAGAGAAGCATATGAACAGGTTGTGAAGGAGAAAGAAGCCCTGATGAAGATTAACGAAGGGTTAGAGCAAGAGTTAGCCCAGGCGCGCAGCGAGAAAAACAAGGCCGTATATGCTTTCCAACAACAGATTGAGCTGGTAAACAGGGTAGGAGCTGAGTTGACCGAGGAGAAGAAAAAGCGCGAACGTCTGGGGCAAGAGTTCAGAAGCTCCCATGACATGCTGGAAGCCAAAAAGAAGGCGCTCGACGCAGCACACCGAGAGATATCTTCTTGCAATAAGACTTGGAATGCCACACTCACCAATAACAAGAAGAGGGAAGATAAGCTGAAGCAGCAAATTTCCGACCTCGAAGAGAAGTTGAAGGCTAGCATCAAGAAGTGTGAGGAAGAAGTGATGAATCGGTATAGTGTCCAGCATGCACTGAACAAGGCAATCAAATCGAGAGATGAAGCAGTGTCCCAGAAGCGAAAGTTAGAAGATTGCTTCGGAGAAGCAACATGGGAAGAAACTGCTGAAGACGTACGCCGTATCCTTAAGAAGAGAAACCAGCTTGTTGAAGGGCTGCTTGATCGACCAAGCCATCCGGAGACCAAGAAGTTGATAGAGGAGTACCAGACTTTTGGGAGGATCTGATCATTCCATTATTTGTATGCTTTATTTGCATAGTGCTGACCATCACCAGGATTGTTGGTTGAGGTCATGCCATCTTTGTACTCTCAGTGATATTGTACCCTGGGCTTATTGATTCTCTCTGCTATATATGAGGCTTTCTATGATTCAGCTCCGATATTCCTATTGTCAACACTGTCACTGCACCGGCACCTTCGCACTAGAACTGGGGGAATGAACTTCCCTAATGCACAGACACATTGCATTGCATTCATATTCATCTTGCATAACAGGTAATATATGAATGGTGTCTTATCTCTTGCTCTGTATCAGGTACTTAACAGGATTCCAGATCAACATCCGCACCGCTATTCTACACGATCCAACTGTCGGAAAGTCATGGACCAGATTCAGAACGAGATGCAGGATGTACGCGAGAAGCTCGCCCTCTTCATGCAGACCATGGAGGCTATAGCAAAAGGGCAAGAGAATTTGCAGGCCATGGTCCAACCTCTATTGGCTCGCAACGCTGGTCATGGTAACGAAGATCATCAGTCTGTCCGGGTTGATACTGCTCATGGAGACGGCACCCCCACGCCAGTGGCTCCGCCTGTCGTCAATGTGAATGCTGCTAACGTCAACAACGCTACCGCTGCTGTGAATGGTAACGTCGGAGTTGGAAATGAAACTGCTGTCCATAACGCTGGGCCGGGTGATGTCAATGTGGGAGATAATCTCGGAGGCAATGGCTTTGTCAACGCTGGGTTCGGATTCAACGATCAGGGATTCGACAATACTGGCAAGTATGGCTTTAATGCTCAAGGCTTTGGGCAAGATGGTTATGGTATGGTCAATCAGGGCTACGGAGGTTTTGGAAACGGAAATGGTGCTGGTTTTATGGCTGGTGGTCCTGCTGGAGGTGTTCAAGGGTATGGCAACAGAGGCCGAGTTCCGGGAATGAATCAGGTCAGAGCTGGACGTAATAATGCATATGATGGATACGGGGCTGGAAACGGTATGTGGCAAGAGGATCAACAGGAAGACGCCTTCTCTGGAGGGGGTTTTGACGGGCCGATGGATGATTCTCAAAAGATTAGAATGCTGGAAGAGCAAATGAAGGGAGTCCTAAACCAGAGTGCTGTGGGTCTGGACATGGCAACAATGGGCTTGGTACCTGGGCTGAGGGTGCCGATCAAGTTCAAAGCGCCTGCGTTCGATAAGTACAAAGGAGATACATGTCCGAAGGTTCATGTACGAGCTTATTACAGAAAGATGTCTGCATACTCCACTGACGAAAGAATGCTCATGCATTTCTTTCAGGATAGCCTATCGGGTCCTTCCTTAGAGTGGTACATGGGGTTGGAGCCCACTGATATCAAGACTTGGAAGCAATTAGCAGAGGCGTTCGTAGCCCATTACAAATATAACAGTGACCTGGCACCCAATCGGGTCCAGTTGGCCGGGCTTTCGCAGAAGAAGGGGGAGAGTTTTAAAGAATACGCGCAAAGGTGGCGCGATATGGCTGCCAGGGTCCGTCCTCCTGTGGAAGATAAAGAAATGAACGATATGTTTGTCGGCACATTCACCGGGCTGTTTCATGATATGTTGTTTCATACTTCTCTGGCCAGTTTTTCAGACCTGATTTTGATGGGGGAAAAGATTGAGCGGAACATTAAGCAAGGAAAGTTCCAGGTCGATGAATCAACTGCATCTGGCAGTAATAGGAAAGCTTATGGTGGGCGCCGTCAGGGCGAAGCTAGCGCTGTATTCGGAGGCCGAGGCCGAGGCCGAGGCAGGGGAAGAAATCAATATCGTCAGCCGCAGCAAGTGTCGAGTGTTACTATCCCTTATCAACAGCAGCCAATCCAGCAACAACAACAGGTTCAGCAGCAACCAATGCCACAGCAGCAGCAGCCTCAGCAGGGGGCACAGCAAGCTCAGAGAAAATTCCAGGGTGGTAAGCCGAGAAGGGTGTTCGAGAAGCCTCCCTCTAACTATGCTGATTTATTGCAGACCTTGTTGGGATTGAATCTGGTAGAGAAAAGAACCTTGGCACCAATAACGGGAACTCCCCCGTTCGGCTATGATGCAAATAGGCGCTGCGAGTTTCATTCTGGGGCCCCGGGCCATGATATAGAAGGTTGTCATGCTTTTAAGCACGTTGTGCAGGATCTCTTGGACAACAAGTCTATCAACTTCGGAACGACCGGTGCGAATATAGTCCAGAAACCCATGCCTAATCATGGGGCGAACGCCGTGCTGACTGAGGAAGGTCTGAATCTGATTATGAATGTTGAGGATTTAAAGACGCCGCTGAGCGAAATAAAAAGCCGATTGTTGCAAGGAGGTGTTTACCCGGGTTGTAATGAGTACTGCTTAGATTGTTGGGCCCTGTCTGGGGGGTGTGAGGATTTGAAGAAAGGCATTCAGGCCTTGATTGATGAAGGTGTATTGCAGTTTGATAGAACAGCAACTGATGAGCCGGCAGGGGCAGTAATGGATAATCAGAGTGATGTTGCCACAGTGACAATTCCTAGGAAGACGATCACTATTTCAGCACCAGCTCAGCGACCACCGATTACTATAACTAAAGCCGGGCCAATCCCGTATGAGAGCACGAAGGCGGTCCCATGGTCATATGGGCTAGAGGTGTATTGTGACGGGATTAAAATCGATGTTAACAAGCAGTCAGCGGAGATTGTGGATAATGTTGTGGGCTCAGGAGGCATGACGAGGAGCGGCAGGATCTTTATATCTCCTGAAGTGGAAGCCGAAAGGCTAGCGAAAGGAAAGGGGAAAGCGGTGGAAAATGTTCCGATACAAGCAAATGAAAAAGAAGCAGCGTCGAAGGACGTAGAGGAATTCATGCGCTTAATTCGGAAAAGCGATTATAAAATCGTGGAGCATCTGCAGCAAACGCCGTCCAAAATATCTATTTTGTCATTGCTGTTGTGTTCGGAAGCTCACCGAAATGCTTTGCTGAAAGTCCTGGACACTTCTTTTGTACCACAGGATGTCTCCGTAAACCAGCTAGAAGGGGTATTGGCACATGTAAATGCAGGCCACAGTCTGGGCTTTACTGATTTCGACTTGACTCCGAAAGGAAGGGATCATAATATGGCATTACATGTATCTGTTGAGTGCAGAGGGTCGACAATGTCGCACGTATTGGTTGACACCGGGTCGTCTTTGAATGTGCTGCCTAAGAAGGCTATGATGAAGCTGGATGTTCGAGGGATTTTGTGTACACCAAGTGATTTGGTAGTCAGAGCGTTTGACGGCACGCGGAGAACAGTCTTCGGATCGATTACCTTGCCTCTGCAAGTGGGGCCGGAAGTGTTTGCAACGGAGTTTTATATCATGGATATACAGCCTGCGTACAGCTGCTTGCTGGGAAGACCTTGGATTCACGGGGCAGGGGCAGTCACGTCTACCCTGCATCAAAAGTTAAAGTATATGGTAGGAGACAGTGTAGTCACCGTGTGCGGAGAAGAAGACATCCTGGTCAGCCATCTTTCTTCGTTCAAATATGTGGAAGTCGACGGGGAGATCCATGAGACACCATGCCAGGCATTCGAAGGTTTGCGCATTAAGGACAAGAGTCCCGGGCCAAGCAAAGTGCCGGAGATAGCTGTCTCATCGTATAAAGAAGCCCAAGCGCTAGTGAAGGCAGGAGAAGCCACGGGCTGGGGCAAAGTATTGGACATTCCGGTGAAAATGGACCGGTTCGGACTGGGGTACCGACCGTCGTCATCAACTCCTTCCGTGGGGGCCCCTCATTTCAGAAAGTCAATCACCATCTCTGCCAGTGGAGTATGCCAGGAATCTGTCAATGCTGCTTCGGAATCCGATGAAGGGGACAGCGACTGTGATATGGATGCCTGGATTCAGCCAAGCACGCCAGGACAAGGACTGTGCAACTGGTCTATTCAGGAGCTTGTTCCTGTGACTTTTAAACAGTAATGCTTTGCTTTATTAATTGTTGAATAATCTGATGTCTTGCCCGGGGCATCGGGATTTGCTTAGGGCTGTGTTGTTATAAACATTGCTTCGTTAATCATTAAATAAATGGCGTTTTTCATGTGCAAATACTGTAATCCCTATCTTTCTTGTTTTGTATTTTTCAATAAACTGGCAATGTGGTTATTCGCTTTATACGCATTTTGAAGCACTTAACCATTCCTTTTGCAGGATAACATTTTCAGATGACATCCTTGAACCACCTATGACTCGTCCCGACTTCGATCACCCGGTATTCCAGACCGAAGAAGAGGTTGTCGAAGATAGCGACGTTCCTGAAGAACTGTCTTGGTTGGTGAAGCAAGAGGAAAGAGCCATTCTGCCTCACGACGAGGTTATCGAAATTATCAATTTGGGGTCGGAAGGGGTTGAGAAAAATATTCGCATCGGAGCCGCACTGCAGAGTGATATCAAGCGAAAACTGGTTGAAATGCTCCGAGAGTATAATGATGTATTCGCTTGGTCGTATCAAGATATGCCAGGGCTCGATACAGATATGGTTGTGCATCGTCTGCCACTGAAAGAAGACTGCCCGCCTGTCAAACAAAAACTTCGCAGAACTCGCCCAGATATGGCAATGAAGATCAAAGAGGAGGTTCAGAAACAGTGGGACGCTGGGTTCCTGGCTGTGACGAAGTATCCCTCATGGGTTGCTAACATCGTGCCAGTGCCAAAGAAAGATGGCAAGGTTCGAATGTGCGTGGATTATAGAGATTTGAATAAAGCAAGCCCAAAAGACGATTTTCCACTTCCTCATATTGACGTATTAGTTGATAATACCGCTCAATACTCCGTATTCTCCTTCATGGATGGCTTTTCAGGCTATAATCAGATTAAAATGGCGCCAGAGGATATGGAGAAGACTACTTTCATAACGCCTTGGGGAACATTTTGCTATAAAGTGATGCCCTTTGGTTTGAAAAATGCTGGGGCAACGTATCAGCGTGCGATGACAACTCTCTTTCATGACATGATGCATAAAGAGATTGAAGTTTATGTTGACGATATGATTGCCAAATCCCAGACGGAGGAAGAGCATCTGGTGAATCTGTTGAAGTTGTTTAAAAGGCTTAGGAAGTTCAGGCTGAGGCTGAACCCTAACAAATGCACCTTCGGGGTGAGATCGGGTAAACTGCTGGGGTTTATCGTAAGCGAAAGAGGAATAGAGGTCGATCCTGCTAAAATAAAAGCGATTCAAGAAATGCCGACGCCTAAAACAGAGAAAGAGGTGCGCGGGTTTTTAGGGAGATTGAACTACATTGCCCGGTTCATATCTCACCTAACGGCCACGTGTGAACCATTATTCAAGCTGTTAAAGAAAGATCAAGCTGTAGCGTGGAACGATAATTGTCAAAAGGCGTTCGACAAAATAAAGAAGTATCTGCAGGAGCCTCCTATTTTGATACCCCCGGTGGCAGGGAGACCCTTGATAATGTATTTGACGGTTCTTGAGGGAAGCATGGGTTGTGTTCTCGGTCAACACGACGAGACGGGGAGAAAAGAGCATGCGATCTACTATCTGAGTAAGAAATTTACAGACTGTGAATCTCGATATTCAATGCTGGAGAAAACTTGTTGCGCGCTAGCCTGGGCCGCCAAGCGTTTGAGGCAGTACATGCTGAATCATACAACCATGCTCATCTCGAAGATGGATCCAATCAAATATATATTCGAAAAGCAGGCGTTGTCAGGTAGAATTGCCCGGTGGCAGATGATCTTGACTGAATACGATATTCAATACGTCTCGCAAAAGGCAATAAAGGGGAGTGTGTTGTCTGAGTATCTGGCGGAGCAGCCAATTGAAGAGTATCAATCGATGAGATTTGACTTTCCTGACGAGGATATCATGTATCTCAAGATGAAGGATTGCGAAGAGCCGTCACCAGACGAAGGACCAGAGCCGGGGTCCAAATGGCAGATGATATTTGATGGAGCTGTGAATGCTTACGGTAGCGGAATAGGGGCAATTATCACTACGCCGCACGGGTCGCACATCCCGTTTACTGCCCGATTGACCTTTGCTGTTACTAACAATGAGGCCGAATACGAAGCTTGTATAATGGGGCTTGAAGAAGCCATTGATTTGCGAATCAAACATTTAGACGTATACGGAGACTCAGCTCTGGTAGTGAATCAGATCAAAGGGGAATGGGAGACACGTCAGCCCAATTTGATACATTACATGAATTATGCAAGGAGATTGTTGCCTTTCTTCGACAAAGTTGAATTGCATCACGTGCCACGGGCAGAAAATCAAATGGCTGACGCCCTTGCCACCTTGTCTTCCATGTACAAGGTCAATTTCTGGAACGAAGCTCCCCAAATCACTATCTCTCGGTTAGACAGGCCAGCTTATGTATTTGCTATTGATGAAGCGTCTGATGGCAAACCGTGGTATTTTGATATCCTTAATTTCCTGAAGAATAAAGAGTATCCGGCTGGGGCATCCAGTCAAGATCAGAAAACTCTCAGGAGATTAGCGGGTAATTTCTATTTGAACCCGGATGGCGTCTTATACAGAAGAAACCACGACTTGGTGTTGTTGCGTTGTGTAGACGAGAAAGAGGCAAAGCTTCTCATGGAGGAAATTCACGAAGGTGCATTTGGTACGCATGCTGGTGGGCATGCTATGACGAGAAAACTGCTGCGGGCAGGTTACTTTTGGCTGACGATGGAAACTGATTGTTTCAAGTTCGCGAGAAAGTGCCACAAGTGCCAAATTTATGCTGACAAAATACACGTGCCTCCGAGCCCTTTAAATGTGATGTCATCTCCATGGCCATTCTCAATGTGGGGAATCGATATGATTGGAAAGATTGAGCCGACGGCTTCTAACGGGCATCGGTTCATCCTCGTAGCAATCGATTATTTCACCAAGTGGGTGGAAGCAGCGTCTTACGCAAATGTAACGAAGCAAGTGGTGGCTAGATTCATCAAGAGAGATATCATTTGCCGATACGGAATTCCCGAGCGGATAATCACGGATAATGGTTCTAATCTGAACAACAAAATGATGAAGGAGCTCTGTCAGAATTTCAAGATCGAACATCACAACTCCTCCCCTTACCGACCCAAGATGAATGGCGCTGTCGAAGCGGCCAATAAGAATATCAAGAAAATCGTCCAGAAAATGGTGGTGACTTATAAGGATTGGCATGAGATGCTACCTTTCGCTTTGCACGGTTATCGTACGACGGTACGCACATCAACCGGGGCAACTCCGTTCTCGTTGGTATACGGAATGGAAGCGGTATTACCATTGGAAGTTGAGATCCCTTCTCTGAGGGTATTGCGAGACGTTCAGCTGGACGAGGCAGAATGGGTAACGAACAGATTGAACCAACTGAGTTTGATGGATGAGAAGAGGCTAGCTTCTCTGGCATACGGTCGTTTGTATCAAAGACGAATGAAGAAAGCGTACGACAAGAAGATACTTCCGCGAAGCTTTCAGACGGGCGACCTTGTGCTGAAAAGGATTCTCCCGCCGCAAGCAGATCACAGGGGCAAGTGGACCCCCAACTACGAAGGGCCATACGTTGTCAGTAAGGTCTTTTCAGGAGGAGCTTTATTGTTGTCCACCATGGACGGGGAAGACTTTGCGTCACCTGCGAATTCGGATGCAGTTAAAAAATACTTTGCTTAAAATAGACCCGCTGGACAGAAAAAAGAGAGTCCAGGCAAAAATGGGGCATCCTGGCGAACCAAAAACAGAATAAAAGGTTCGGGCAAAAGTTAGGGATAAAATTGAAAAAATGTACACCCGCGAAGTTGAAAACCTACACTGGGCGGCTTCGGCAAAAAAGGGTATCCCGGTGAACTGAAAACCCGTAAAGGGCGGTTCACGCAAAAGTTAGGGATGAGAAAAGCAAATGACTGCGGTCCGAATTTGATATTCAATGAGCATCAGTGCGGGAGAATATGTTTGAGGAGTCAGTTATCGGATACAACCTCTTCAGAAGTGGGGATACCGGGAAAGTATTAGAGTCGGACGAGTCATGGGAGGATCAGTTCGTGGTGTTCGTCTGCATCCAGTTGCCGACATGTGTACAAAATTTAATTTGTCAATATTTATGCTTCTTGTGAATACTTGCATACTTGTATATTTGCTTTGCGTAGCTTCCTCTTTTCAGGAGTTACATCCCGTGTACAAAAAAAACTCCGCCCATTCAGGGGCCCAATCAATGAAAATGTGTTATTCAGTACTTGATGCCTGTTCTTTACTGTTTTGCGCATGATAAAACGCCTAAGTTTATTGAAGCTAGCATGAGTATAACATTACTGGCCCTTGCCAACAATTGTTAAAGCTTTGAATTAACTGAGTGTAACGTCACTAACCTGAATCGATTTGGATTGCATGGGCTTGTCGTGCTTTGTTTGTGTTGTTGCAGGTTTCATAACTGTACGAGGAAGGTGATCAAAAGATTGCAATAGTGAAAGGCTTGATCCCCACGCAGGTCAGGCATGTTCTTCCTGAAGAAGGATAGAATTCCCAGCTAGCCATAGCTTATCCAAAGGACGTGCTCCAGAAAAGTTACTCGTCCTCAGCAGAGTTGGGTGATTCCGCGATCGTAAGGCTGTATTCAGACAGGTTCATCTCCCCCGCAGGGTCATGCATTCTTCCCCAGTGGAGTCAGTTAATTTTCCCCAAGAGAATCCAGCCATCCCCAGCGGAGTTCTCTTTTCAGTAAATGTTCTTTCCTTCCAGTGGAATTCGAAGGTCAAGACTCTCCAAAGCAGAGTTGATGTTGGGTCCTGTCATTTATTTTGTCAGAGATACTGGTGATATCAGTTTGCGTTCCAGCAGAAGGTCTGAGCATACTGTGCACATCTGTTATTCTCCAGCGAAGTCATATTCCCCAGCAAGGGGTTACTTCAACAAGACGTGTGGTTTGAGTTCCCAACTTCCCAGCAGGGTCGACTTCACTCTTCCAGCATTTATTTTGCCGGAATAATTTTGTAGCATCAGGCTATCCCCGGCGAGGCGGCATTATCCTTCCAGCATTTATTTTGCTGAAGCAGTTTCTGTACTCTAGTAGTTCAGGTGGAGAGAGCTCTTGCTCAAATAAATCACCAAACAGTCAAGATCTCGGCAGGAGATATTCAATGACAATGTCAGTTTCGGCGGTATTCCCCCACAGAGTTATCGTGATAAAACTCTCTTTGTCTCCAGCAGAGTCATTTATGCAAATGTATCTGATTTTCCCCAGCCAGAGTGGCCAGGATAAGAATCTCCTTATTCCCAAGCAAGGTTCGTTTGTCATCAACGAGTCGCATGAATCAGAATTTCAGAGACCACCGCCGGTTATCAGAGCAGGCGTCCGATAGTTGGTTTTCAGACATCCCCAGTAGAGTTCATCTCGAAGTCGCTGTCACGTCAGTGCTAAGAAGTTTGTGGGTGAGGATCATTGAAGAACTAAGTCCTGACGTGGACCATTTACTCCTAGAATGACGGGATTTCTTCAGAAGTGGGCGTCCTGACGTGGACAGGTTTGTTTTACCGGATTGGTAAGGTGTGTTAATCCTGACGTGGATAGATTCGGTCTCTCGAAATTTGGAGAAAGGGAGGTCATGACGTTGACAAAAGATTGGTTATTCTTCGTGTTGATGTCCTGACGTGGATCATTTGTGTCCAGCAGATATCGTTATTCGTAATGGTGAACGTGCGTCCTGACGTGGACAAGTTTATAGTTCTTTATGATGACAAGATACAAGAATCCTGACGTGGACAAATTTATCCTTCTTCGTGTTGTTGGCAAAGTGTAAGTCCTAACGCGGATATTTCCCCAGCAAGTCGAAGACGCGTGAGTCCTTACGTGGACAAGTCTTATTTCCTCGGTGAGTCGAAGACGCCTGAGTCCTAACGTGGACAAATCAAGACGAGATCAGTGTCCTAACGCGGACAGATCAAAGAGATTATTATTCCTAACGTGGAAAGATGTAGTCCTTACGCGGACATATCAACAGAGGTGATTCCTAACGTGAAAAGACGGAGATTCCTAACGCGGAAAAGATGGAGTCCATACGCGGACGTATCAGAAGATAGTTTCCTTGCGTGGAAATGACAGTATTCCTAACGTGGAAGAAAAGAGTCCTTACGGGGACAGATTAAGATGATTCCTTACGTGGAAAAAGATGGTTTCCTTACGTGGAAAAATGAGTCCTGACGCGGGCAAATTGGGAAAGACGAGTTTATTCCTTACGTGGAAGAGTTTAGTCCTGACGCGGACAGATCAAAGATAGATTGATTCCTAACGTGGAAAGAAGAAGATTATTCCTGACGTGGAAAAGATTGGGGTCCTTACGTGGACAGATTCAAGAAAAGTTGATTCCTGACGGGGAAGAATGATGGAATTCCTTACGTGGAAAGGTCGGAGTCCTGACGCGGACACGTCAAGTGGTATTGGAGTCCTTACGTGGACAGATGGATGCAGTTCTCCTTATGTGGAAAGAAGATTGCTTCCTAACGTGGAAAGATAAAAGCGTTACTCCTAACGTGGACGATGTGATTCCTAACGTGGACAGGTGTTACTCCTAACGTGGAAGAATGTTATTCCTAACGTGGGCGATTCAGTTTATGGAAATGCAGACGAACTATCCCCAGCGGAGTTGCCGAGACTTTTCTGGGTTAGCAGCAAGTGTAGTCCTAACGTGGACCAATTCTAGGTGAGATTTCTTCGTATTGATGACGGACTGAATCCTAACGTGGACCAGCAAGCAAAATGTTATGACAGAATCCTCTTCAGAACGATGAAGACAATCCCCAGCACGGTCGCGCGAGATCAGTGGGTTACTCTAACAGTCAGATTCAGCTGATGAATGTCATTCCTCAAGCAGGAGCGCAGTTTATTTCTGCGGTTGGCAAATTTCTGGTTTCACTAGTATTCAACCGTCTCGTACCGCGAATGTCTGAAGGCTCCGGGCTCTTCATCCAATCGGGTCCAAGTCGCTTGAATAGGGGCAGTTGTTGCACCCTAAAATTTGCCCAAC
Source organism: Lathyrus sativus (assembly GCA_963859935.3). Classification (NCBI taxonomy): domain Eukaryota; kingdom Viridiplantae; phylum Streptophyta; class Magnoliopsida; order Fabales; family Fabaceae; genus Lathyrus; species Lathyrus sativus. The sequence goes on along the minus strand of OZ012740.1, from coordinate 239,293,901 downwards.
CTTATTCCCTGGATTTATGTTTCATTATCATTAGCATTTGCATATAGAGTCATGTACATAGACTAACCATCTGCATAGCATAAGCATAGCAAGTCATTCAACAGGGGACCAATCATTATTTTCATCTCTAGAGGCCTATCATGAGGTTATTATCCCAGTTCAGTCATATTCAAGTCATCAGGAAAGAATTTGAAAGCAAGGAGTTCAGCAGATCAAGCCTTGAGTCCATCTCCTAGCTGAGGGTATCTGAGGATCAACAAGAGGGTTGTGAACTGTGAAGTGAAAGCATGGAGAGCATCTAGACATTATGAGAGACTTAAAAAGTCATTTGGAGAAGGAGACAAGTCATTGATGAAAGCACAAGAGCTACAGCTGAAGACAGTCAACTAGGGTTTCATCTAGGTCAACCCTAGGTCAACCCTAGGTCAGTGGACTGGTTTAAAAGAGCATTCAAGGCTATTGGAGAGATGTGGGGTTCATCATTTGACATATAAAGAAGGATATGGAGATATGACAAGGAGAATTCAAGAGAAATCAAGGAGAAGAGGAGTTACTAAATTAGGGTTTCTCTGTAAAATCCCCTAGTTTAGGTCAAATTTCCAAGCAAGATAAGTCAAAATGCTAGCTTCAAATGGCTTCTTGGCCAACATGAAACTTGTAGAGGATCTCAAGACCTTTAATTTGAGTGGTGGAAGACCTCAAGGAGATTTATAGAACTCAAGTTATGGTCCTTGCAAGTTACAGGTCATCTGGGGTGTCTGAATTTTTGTCTGTGAAAGTGACTTGACTTCCAAGCTAATTTTGCCCCTCAAGGAGATTTCAAATGAATTCTTGGTCAACATAAGAATTGTTCCTCATTGTCTTAGCTTTCTAGAATGGTATAGTATGCCTTCATATGATGTGTATAACTCAACTTATGGTCTTGACAAGCAAAGGGTATTTTGGGCATTTGTGAATTACAGGTCATTTTAACCTATACCCAAAACTCATACAAGGAGGCCTCAAATGGAAAAACTTACAACATCAAACTTGCTCCAAATGGGATTTTAAGTCTAGAAAGAAGGTCACAAGTTATTGGAGAAGCTCATAGCATGGAGTTGCATGATTGGTCAAAATATGAACTAAAAAGGCTTATAAAGTGAATGATTTCAAAGTGAAAAATGGTTTGAGAGATTTATAAGTCCAAATGGAGACTTCCAATATATGATTTTGAATGGAAAAACAATTCTAAGAACAATGGTTCACACACTTTTTTGAGTTTAGAAGGAAAAAATGAAGTTATCCATGGTTGCTTACCTTTTAAGAAACATAATCAAAATGGGCCAAAGTTTGAAAACAAGGGAATGTGCAAGATGGATCTAGAATGTACCATTGGGGTCTATATATTCATGAAAGATGAATTTGGCAAGGGTTGGCCTCATTTGCACCAAGAATTCCACAAGATTTCTCATTCTTTCTTCAAAAGTTTCATTCCAAATCTCTCAAATTCTTCATCAATCTTCATCAAGATCAATTCAATTTCACTCCATCATCATCTTAGATCATAATTGAAGCAAGGTTTTGGTAGTTCTCATCCATTTTCGAGTGCTTCTTTCATCAACATCAAAATCACAAGTTCAAGTGAATTGCATGATTCAAGCAAGGAACCTCCAAAGTTGTGCATACAGAATTGAGTATTGAATTGGTGAATCAAGATCCAAGTCTCAAAAGCTTCATATCTTCCATTTCCATAGCTGTTTTCAAGGTTTCTCATCAGGTAAGTTTTCATTCGATTAGCTTGATTCTGTTGGTTTCACATGATTTTATTAGTGTAGACTTGATCTAGGTGGTTAGGAGATTAAGTTAGATGATTTTGGACAGGATTGGTGATGGTTAGTGACAGGTGCCACAAACTGTTAGTGTTCGAATCTCTTGGATCAATGCGTTATAATTGTAGCTTGATTGATCAAATTAATCTCCATTAGTTGTAGTTCACTTTAGGCTAAGTTTGGGGAAGAATCGTGTTGATGCATATCAGTGTGATTTCATGAAGGCCAGATGTTGACTCAATCGGATTTGTTGTTGTGATGAATTTCAAAGAAAACTGATGCCCTAGGATTGTAGAGGGGGAGGTCCTGAGTAAATTTCGTGTTTATGGCGTGTTGATTCGTGGCTTGGAGATGGAGAACAGAGAGGTGGAATGTAGCTCGTGCATGAGCTCGCATGGCAGAAACCCTAGGTTCAGGTTGAATGGAGGAAGAAGAGATAATCCTGGCCGTTCGTTGTGGTTTGGACTTTTGACTTAGGGTAAGATCCAAGGGCCAGCGTTTGATCTGAAATTGGAGGGAAGGACCCTGGCCAAAACGCACCGTTTCATTAATTGAAACGGGCGGGCCTGAGTTGGATCATGCTAATCCCACCCCCCTAAACCAAGCCCCAAACCAATTTCAACGTAAATTCGTTACTTTTCTCACCCCCAGCTGGTTTCCATTTGTTTCTTTAAGTCTGAGTGTTTTCTGGGCCTTAGTAAAAGGCGCTATCTGCACCCCCATTGTGAGGGCCCATCCTGGATTGAACTGAGCGAAGTTCTATTTCAACCCCCCTCTTGCTCATTTAATTCAATTTTATTTTTCTTAATTCCATTAATATTTTACCAATTTTCATAAAATCATAACTAATTCATAAAAAATGCTTTTTAATCCATTCTTTTTACCATATTTTCATTAAAATGTCTAGAATATTATAGGAGAATAAAATTTCATTTTTAGTTTTATTTCATATTTTTTACATATTTTCTAAATAAATGTCATATTAAATAGTTCATTTCATGCATCATTTTTATGATTTTTGTTCTCTCACATGCTTTGATATTTTTTGGTCATTCTTTTTATACTGTTTAGATGAGATGTTAAGCTTGTAGAAATATTTTAGTTCCCATTTGTAGAGGTTAATTTTAGGTGATTAATAAATGCTTGAATATCATGAACAAAACTAGGGTTTTTAGGTGACAACTTAGGAGTTTGATTTCATTTCCCTTAGGACTTAGGGTTTGAATAGATTAGTTATGGGACTATAGGGGCTATGGGTAGTTATTAGATCCCTTAGAGAACAGTTAGGATTCCCCTACTGCTATTATTACTGTCTGTATATCTGTTGTCTGGTGTGGTGTGCCCTCTGGGGTTTATTGATTGTTTGTATGGGTATTGGGTTTGTCTGGGGCCCTGGGGAAGCTGAAGATTTGTGAAGATGAAGCTATTGGAGATTCAAAGATTGAAGATCAACTGTCAGAGTTGAGGAGGAGTTTCTTGCTAGCAGATGCTGAGGAGATTAGGGTTTAGGAGCTAGGCAGAGCTCTAGATTAGAAAGATTGTTTCTCAAACATGGATTGCCTTGTCTGCATCCATTCTTCTCTGTGATTCAGAGTCTCTCTAAGACACTCACCCCCTTCCTTTGGAAGGCTTGGTGACAGTGTCTATGAGATAGAACTCTTGAGAGAAAATGTCTCTTGTGTTAGAAGCAGTCTGTTCACCACCCTTGGTAGTCAACTGATTGCTTAACACCCAATTCACTCTTGTGACTGATCCCTCATCCTGGAGGTTTGAGCTTGAAGAAAAGCCATTGCAGATGGAAGACTGATGATCAAAGCCCTTGTCTGAAGGCCATGAAGATGGAGATTGATGCTTGTTGAAGCCTGTAACTGATTGGAGATTACTTGAAGCCAGATATTGATGCAGAGCTGCTGTGGCTGTTTATTTTGCTGTATTTCATTTCTTGATGTATTGATTGGTTTTCCTGACTGTATTGTTTGCTGTTTACCCTGCTGGGTTGAAAGTGAAGTCTGTTCACTTTTGCCTATTGTTTTCTAGGTTCGAGGATGAGTGGGACTCCCTTGCCTCGCTTGTACTGTTGCATCCATGCATTTTACTGCTTTACTGTATATATCTGATATTGTTTTTGTTTCTGCCTATCCCGTAGGATCTCTGTTTCTCTCTGTGCAAGAGAGGAGCATGATAGACACTAGGTCTTAACCCATGCATGATAACATTAGGTTAGTTTGTTTCCCTTCGCAACCGTAGGTTAGAGTTCTGTCTCTTTCTTTCTCAAAACAAACAGAAAAACACATAAAGATTTCAAACCCAATAAAAGACACTTCTTCCGTAAAAGAATGTGAACTCATCAAGACGTCATTTTTGTCCTCTTGGACTGTTAATCAGGAAAACCTTTTTTTCAGAAAGAATAAAATCAACCAAGACAAGCTTGTGTCTTCCGTGGCCCGAACTACGTTTGCTCTGATCTTCCATGCTGTGTGGAAGTACGTAGGCATAGGATGCGATATCCTAGCGAGCAACCTTCCCCTCCTTTCCCGTAGGTAGGCGAACTACGTTGACTCTGATTTCTCGTTCCAGACGGGAATACGTAGGCATAAAGTGCGATACTTTGCCGAGTCATTTTTATTTTCATTTTATTTTTCACCCTTGACCTATAGTTTAGATAGAATAACAATCCATACCCGAAAACAAGCGTGGATCCCGTCGAGTACGACGGACGTGAGGGGTGCTAATACCTTCCCCTTGCGTAACCGACTCCCGAATCCAGGTTTTGGTTGCGACGACCATACCTTTCCCGTGTTGTGCGAGGTTTACTCTGAGCGTTTCCTTTCCCTCCCGTGGGATAAATAACGCACGGTGGCGACTCTTCTGTTCAGCCGGCGCCGATTTTCGCAGTAGCGACAGTAATCATACCTCTTGATCTCCTGCACACATGTCAATGAAATGCAAATGATAATGCTAATGTGAATGATATGAAACATAAGCTAGGTAAGGAATTGTTGGGCAAATTTTGGGGTGCAACAGCTGCCCCTATTCAAACGGCTTGGACCTGACTGGGTGAGAAGCGAACCGTTCTCAAACAATCAAGGTACGAGACGGTTGAATACCAACCAACCCGGAAATTTGCCAACTGCACAAGTACACGGTACTCTGATGGGGACAAATCTTCGAAAACTGAAATAATAACTGCACGACAACTAGCTGGAGAAATACTGATCTGAACCTCCGTCAGGATGATTCTCTGATTTATCTGATATCATTGCGCCCTCAAGGGATCACCGGTTGCACGGTAAGTGATGATTCATAAACGGTACTCCAATTGGTAGGAACATCTTCCAAACTGAGCATGACAGTTGCACGACAACTCTGCGGGGAAATTGGTCACACGGTAATTGGTGAAGGGTCTAATCTCAAATCTCCGTCAGGATGATCATCTAATTTTGCTGTAGATATTCGTCCTCAAGTCATCAAGGGGTCACCGGTTACGCGGTAACTGGTAATGAATGGTCGATTATGCCGTCGGGTACTCTGCGTCATAGCAGAAGAATTCCTCAAGACTCATCAGGTCATTAGGAACTTCTTAACAATCCAGTTAATCATGCCATCGGGCATTCAAAGAAATTTTCGGGCGTCAGCCGGACTTCGTCAGTAAGTCGGGAATAGAATCCTCGGTCAATCATGAACAAAATAGGGATATCTATTCTTCTGCCGTCAGGCACCCCGCGTCAGCTGGGAGAACTACTTCGACCTCGTAGTTGGACTTCCTCAGTAAGTCTTCAAATGGAATCCTTAATCCATCATGGACCAACAAGGATACACAATCTTTTGCCGTCAGGCACTCTGCGTCAGTTAGGCAAACTGCTTTGACATCGCCGTTAGACTTCATCAGTAAGTCTGGGGTTTTGGCACCGCTGCCGGATTTCAATCATCAAGTCTTCAAGGGAAGTTTCAACTTCGTTGTTCAGAAACCTGCTGGGGGATGACACATATCTGCTGGGGATTCTGAGAACTATCGAGTAACTCTGCTTCGGGGATCCAGAAATCATTTTGGGTGAATCATCTCTGCTGAGGAAATCAAGAATCATCTTGAGCAAACAACTTCGTCGGGGACTTCAAGAATCATCCTGAACCAATAACTCTGTTGGAGATTTCAGGAATCATCCTGAGCAAACACTTCGCCGGGAATTCTAAGCATCAATTTGAGCAACCAACTCTGGCGACTTCACCATTCTGCAGAGGAACACCTACAAAACAAGAACGGTAACAACCTAGCTCATGTTTCATATGCATATGTTTGACTATGGCGCAATGCTCCACACAGTGGAAATGCTATGCATTTTTAGGGTAAATGGTATGCAATCATGCAAGATGCTACGACCCCATCAGCAAAATAAATGCTGAAGGGAGAATCCTCCTGTCAAGGAGAAGGAACCACTCTGGTGGAGAGGAGGAATCATCCTGCCGAGGAGAAGAAGTCACACCAATCTCAATTGGACTTCGCCTGGGGAAACGAACTCTAGACGACTGCTGCAGGGGATTAAATCTCTCCGAGAACTTGGACTCGCTCAACTGAGTATTCAAACCACAAACCGTCGAGGAAACGATATCAATCGCAGAAATAAACGGCCCGACCTTCGCAAATAAAACTTTCCTGGAGATAACGACTCTGGTGGGGAAACACAGCATCAGCTATTCAACATTCTACTGGGGAAAACCAATCATGGCCCAAACGGCTTCCAAGGACTCGGCTCTCTTGGGGATTTGCCAACTCAGCTGGGGATGAGGGAATCATCCTGTTGGCTGGGGAGAGTACAACTCTGTGGGGAATTTCAATTCTGTTGGAGACTTCAGTCTGGATTATCGAAAGTTGCACACTGGCGAACAGTCTCCTACGCGACACTGCACACTGACCCAGTGCTAGGAAATGAACGCACACTTCAGTGTATGACTCAGTCGGGGAGATGACGTTCCTTTAAGATACACCTGGTTGGGGAGAGAATCTTCTCTGTTTGGGGGATACATGTCAATGCTCTTAGTCCCATGTTCTGACTCCGTGGGGGAGACGCTGCTACATTTGCTGGGGTAGAAGGAATCATCCTGCTTGGGGACGCATATGGCGTACTGCCTGGAATAGGCTATACCTGCAATAGCACAAACAAACAGACAAGATACCCCTCTCAAAGGGACCTATTAAGGTTATAATCTTGTGACAATGTTCAAGTAATTCATTGTTTCAACAATCAGTGGCCTAGGCCAGTAAGTTTATGTATGCGCATTTTATCAAAAACATCGGCGTTCTTTTTGCAAACAAAACAGATAGATGCTAAACAAACAAACAGAATTGATGAATAGTCTATATTTTATTGATGACGAACCCCTGAATGGGCAAAAATGTTTTACAACAGATGCAAGCTCCTGGAATGAGGAAGTTGCGCAAACATAAAAACATAAATATACATCAGTATATACACAAATGTCGGCAATAGGGCGTAGACGAACACCATGAGTTGATCCCTCTATGACCCACTCGACTTCGATACTTCTCCGATGCTTCAGCTTCAGAAGAGATTGATTCAGATAAATGGCCCTCAGGTCTTCCAAATCACTAATGAAAGTCCATACGCGGAACGTAGTCATTTGCTTTTTCAAATCCCTAACTTTTGCCTGAATCGCCCTTCCGGGTTTTCGACTTTGCGGGTGTACACTCTTTTCTTTTATATCCCTAATTTTTGCCCGAACCCTTTTCCTTTTTTATGGTTCGCCGGGATGCCCCATTTTTGCCTGGATATTCTTTTTCTTTCCAGCGGGTCATTCTTAAGCAAAGTAGTTTTAAACTGCGCCCGCGTTCACCGGGGATGCAAAATCTTCGCCATCCATCGTGGATAACAACAAGGCTTCTCCCGAGAAGACCTTGCTGACGACATACGGACCTTCGTAATTGGAAGTCCACTTGCCCCGGTGACCGGAGTGTGGAGGAAGAATCTTCTTCAGGACAAGATCACCCGTCTAAAAGCTTCTAGGACGCACCTTCTTGTCATAGGCTTTCTTCATTCGGCTTTGGTACAGACGACCATATGCAATCGATGCTAACCTCTTCTCGTCCATCAGGCTGAGTTGGTTCAGTCGGTTCTTAATCCATTCTGCCTCATCGAGTTTCACATCAACCAAAACTCGTAAAGAAGGGATATCAATTTCTAACGGTAGGACAACTTCCATACCGTACACCAGTGAGAAAGGAGTGGCCCCGGTTGATGTACGTACCGTTGTACGATAACCGTGCAGTGCGAATGTCAGCATCTCGTGCCAATACTTGTAGGTCACAACCATCTTCTGTACAATCTTTTTAATGTTCTTATAGGCCGCTTCAACGACGCCATTCATCTTCGGCCAGTAAGGAGATGAGTTGTGGTGTTCAATCTTGAAACTCTGGCACAACTCCTTCATCATCTTGTTATTCAGATTCGAACCATTATCAGTAATGATTTGCTTGGGAATTCCGTATCGACAGATGATGTCCCTCTTTATGAATTTAGCCACTACCTGCTTGGTCACGTTAGCATACGAGGCTGCCTCCACCCACTTGGTGAAGTAGTCGATAGCTACTAGAATGAAGCGATGACCGTTAGATACAGTGTGCTCGATCTTGCCTATCATGTCGATGCCCCACATGGAGAACGGCCACGGGGAGGACATGACATTCAACAGGCACGACGGCACATGAATCTTATCCGCATAAATCTGGCATTTATGACATCTCTTCGCGAATTTAAAGCAATCCGACTCCATCGTCAGCCAATAGTATCCTGCTCTCAGGATCTTTCTTGTCATAGCATGTCCTCCGGCGTGCGTACCAAATGTGCCTTCATGGACTTCTTCCATGATCATACTTGCTTCTTTCTCATCTACACATCTGAGTAGCACAAGATCATGGTTTCTTTTATACAAAACTCCATCAGGATTGAGATAGAAATTTCTAGACAGCCTCCTTAGAGTTTTCTTATCCTGGGTTGACGCTCCCGCCGGATACTCCTTAGTCATAAGGAAGGTCTGGATGTCATGGAACCATGGCTTGCCATCGGAGGCTTCCTCGATCTCAAAGATGAATGCAGGTCTATCAAGACGAGAAAGGACAATCCTTGGAGCTTCATTCCAAAAATTGACTTGATACATCTGATCGCGACTTTCTATGTCTAATACAACTTAACTGCAAGTGCACAGTCTATCGCGTAGTAATAAAAGATATCGATCCCACAAGGACTCATAATCAAACTAGTGTTCTCGGGAGTTACTATGGTTAGCTAGGTAGATAATGTTTAAGGGAATAATTGTTATTACTAAAGGGAACTAAAAACGTTGCTTAAATTATAATTACGCGAATCGATATGCAATAATTATATTCTTCGGGGTTTTGACAAGTTACCGGTATATAAAATGTTTTCAGAATTTATTTAAGAAGAAAATAGTGATCTAAAGACCTTCGTCTCACGATGGTTGTTGACGCTAGTCGCAACTTTAAGGCGGAACGTATGCTGTCGCTATCCCGTTCGGGGTTAAAATCGCTTTTTGGAAATCTCTAAGTTCTAATCTATTTTAAAGTGCTTTCGCTGTTATTAAAACAAATGCCTAGTGTTTACTATCTGGTCCTAGCCGCAGTTGTCGCTTGTTGGTTCGTACCTTAATTAATTTCCCACTGTCGTGGCAAAACTACTTTTAAATAAGTTCTCGCTGTCGCGACGAACGTTTATTCAGGAAATAAGTTTAAACACTCAGGCCATAAACAACTTTTGAAAAAGAAAGGTTTTAACCGGTTATTATCAAATCCCGTATGAATTATTATTACATACCGATTACTCTGGTTTAGCTAGACATGGATTTGGAACATGTAAAGCGTAAATAAAAGCAGAAATTTAGAACATACATACTGCTGGGAATTAAAGTTACAATTAACGAAATAATAAAAACCTGTAAAGTATCCAATTGGCTTTTGGCCAAATCCCAACGATGTCGGCAGGATTGTGTCTTCAAGCCAATAGAGCGCACAAATGAATATTGCAGAAATGGAATACAGGAAAAAGGAAAAAAAAACAAAAACAAGACTGAAACTAAATTTGCTCTGGAAAATATTTGGGCAGCACTTCGTTATCTGAATGCGGCTCCCTTTCTCAGCTCCCCTCCTTCCCCTTTTATAGAGGTGAAATGCTAACGATTATAATTTGCTGAAGGTGGACTTGGAGTCAGAGAATATAGGAAGTCGTGGTCCATTATTTTGGGACTTGGAACTGATTTTTGCACGTTAAATGAAGTTCTGCGTTTTTTCCTGCATGACGGTCGTCATGGTGTGTGACGGTCGTCACCCGTGTGACGGTCGTCATGGATGTGTGACGGTCGTCACAGCAACAAAATACACATTTGTTGTTTTTCATGTTGTTTTCATCTGGTTTTCGTCCATATTTCATCTGTAATTGATTCTTTTCTTCATATTGCTTTGTTTGGACATGATCTTCAAATACCTGCAAAATATCAGACAAATAACATGGAAAAACCCGAAATCAAATTGAAACCAGTCAAATATTAGTTGAATTATGCGTCAATATATATATATATATACGATTTCGCGTTATCAAACTCCCCTAAGCTTGAATCTTTGTTTGTCCTCAAGTAAAAGCAGGAAGAATAAAAGTCGGCAAGCACGAGGCAGCTTCCTCGTTTAGAAAGTTGGGGAAAACTGGGATTCTAAATAGGAACAAAATGAGTATGGTGAAGACACTGGACTATAAGTCTTCGGAGGTATCCTTTTTATGCAAATCGGTCCCAATCATGCTACTGCAGCTTGGTATCAAGGTTCTCGCGTCAAGTTTACCCTGTTTGTTCTAGCGCAATCACATTAATCCCGTTGTCCATACACTTTCATGGCAAGTCAACCTGTTAGTGAATATGATCTCATTGCTGTTTTGATCTATTCATTGCTCATAAGCTTATACTATTGATTTTTCAATGAGTGTTTGTACCGTTGGGCTAAATGCTCGGGTGAGGAGCACCTAACTTAGAGGAAACATGTCTCTATACTCGGGCTATATAGCTTTCTTTTCATGATTTTTCATTCTTTTAGAGATCATACACTTATTTGCATTGGTTGCTCGCTTAGAAGTGTTTAGGATGGTGTTGACTGCTTGTATAAACTACTTGGGGCTGAGTTTGCATAGAAACATGAAACTTTGGTACACGTAGGTAGTGAAACCGAATCGCATAAACCGGAGGTCTAAGGTGTTAGGACGGTACTGGTTTTGTTAGAATTTTTGTCTTGGAGTTTCAAAACTTGGTTTGAACTTTGGTGCATTCTCGTGATGCTTTTGAGGAACGACTGGAAAAAAATTTGTTTATGTCGAATAAAGTGGGGAAATTTGCGTAACGGAAAAAGACATATAAATGAGCTTTTATTTGCTAAAGTGGGAAAATGTTTGAATTGAAATTACTGAATTGAAAGTACAAGGAAACGGGAAATAAACCGCTCCGCTCCCACACTATCTCAATCAGTGTCCTCACTGATTTGAAAGAATGCGAGAGGGGAATACAAGGGAAATGAAAATACAGGAAACGGAAAATACAGTAAACAAATAAAGAAAGAAAGAACTAGTCACGACCTCTGCCTCTGTCACGTCCTCTGTCTCGTCCTCTACCTCTGGCTTGGTCAACTCGGGCCTTAAAGTTCATAGCTCCGGTGTGATAGACATAATCTCAGAGTCCTTCGAATTGCAAGGTAAGATTTGCCAAGTTCTCAGTGATGGCTGCCTGGCCAGTTTGGAGCTGTTACATCGTGGTTCTCTGCCAAGCTTCGAATTGTTCTGCTCGCTGATTTTGTTGTTGTATCATGGCGAGTATCTGTGCTTGCTGGTCGAGGGATCGGCGGAGGTCTTCTTCAGAGAAGTCGGGCTCTGGATGGTGGCGGCGGCGACGGTAGGATGTGCCTTCAGAAGGAAGTGGTTGCGATGCCTCAGGTTGCTCAGTTCTGTCCAACTCATCTTGCATTTTGTCAACAGAACCTTGGGTGTTGGTTTGAGTTGGGGCAGCGGTAGCAGCAGGGGCATTCAGGTTAAAAAGCCAGTTGGCACGATCCTGTGGGTACATCCGGGTACATGACGGCATGATGATGCTTCTGATGGTTTTGCCACGCACGACCGGATGGTATTTGCCATCGGACCTGGAGCAGATGAGGTGAGAACCTCTGCAATGGTCGGTGTCGAGAAATACCGAAGGAATTGTATGGAGATTCTGGAGTTGGTTACCGAGGTTCAGGCCAAGTGTAATGGAGGTAACAATCCCGCCAAAGTAAAATGGCTTAGAGCCACAGTTGCAGTTGGCCTGAATGTGGGCCAAGAGGAACGGAGCGGCGTTGATGGGTTCGGAATTGAACACGCAGCGGAGAAAGAAAAGTTCTTTGGAGTTCACCTTGTGGTTGCTATCTCTTGCGAAGATGGTATTGCTCAGCGCTCTGTGGAAATACCAGATGGTTGGGTTGTGGATGTGAGTTGCATGCAGAGAATCCCAGCCGTCGGCATTGATTCCGATCAATTGGGACCAAAGCGCAAAAGCTTCATGTTGAAATTGTTCGGTAATGCGGCAGTGAGCATCTTCACCGCGAGGGAAATGTAGGATGTCGGCAATCTGATTTTGATTCAATTGGTAGTTCGTGCCGAACATACGGAAGCAAGCGGCGTCGGAATGTTGGCTAAGGTCGCCGCTAGAGGTGAAGTAACTGAACGAATTGAGGAACTCAAGGGTGAGTTGTTCGTAAGTGGGCTGCGGATTTGTGCACAGATGCCAAATGCCGGCTCTCTGGAGCATCCAAGTGACGCCGTCAAGGAGGCCAAGTTCCGTGAGAGATGGTATGTGCGAATAGTGGGTCGGTTGTAGCGACCGTTGATGGAAGGCGACGTAGTTTGCTCTCTGTTTCTCTCCGGAGTCGCCTTCGCTGAAGTTGATATTGCTAAGGTCAGGGGTTTCATTGTTTCTTGCCATGGTTGGATGATGCTAATGAAATGGGGAAGAATGTGGTTTCTGTGGAATGAGATATGTCACAAAAGTGGATTATGAAGATGAAATGGGAGTTGGGATTATATGTAGTAAGGAGGGAAAACGAAATTTTGAAGTGGGGTTTGGATGTGTGGTGATGGGAAGTTGATAAGATGGGAGTGGGGGAAGAAACGTAACCTCTGTTATAGCAGATATCAGGTTCTGGACTCGTGATGGTCGTCACACATCTGTGACGGGCGTCATGGTTCTGTGACAGTCGTCACAGCAGCAAATTCTGCAGAACGCAGAATTTTGCTACAAGGGTGCTTTTAACATGGTTTTAAGGCTTGTAAATGATATCGCAATGTAATAAATTAGCCAAGAAGCATATGATAACATAGAAAAAACAGAATAAAGGAATAATGAATAAAATTTGAAATAACATTTAATTAAAATGATTGTTTTTAATGTAATACATAAGTGAAATGAAACAATGCGAAAATCAAAATAATTGAAAGCGTACGGAAAACAGGAAAAATAAACTAAACTAAAGCTAAAATCTCAGTCCTTTTGTGCCTTCAATTCGTCAAACTTTCGGGCGTAGTAATCGAGCTGGTCACAAACTAAGTCCATGAAAACTGCTAATTCGTTGTGTATGCTGGTTATTTCTTCTCTTACAGTGGTCAGAGCTGCGTCGACGTTGTCTAATCGGTTCAGAACAGTATCCATTTTGTCAGTGGTTTCTTCAGGAATGGGCTCATTATAGGTGTTGTAATATGGAGGGGTCTCAGGGTCTACCTCAGCTTCGGATACAGCATCCTCATAATACATATAATCATGTGCTTCAGAGATGTGATCACTGTCGTACATGTAATCCTGTGGTGTGGATTGAGGTGAAGGAGGTCCCATAGGTTCATCCAATTCATAAACTCAATTGTCTATGTTATGGATACTCGTCATCTGATGATTTGGAAATGTGAATAGATGGACAAGTTTGTCATTGATAAGGTACTCGTAAGGTCCAGGTCCCATGGTTCTTAAAATGCGCCTGTTAAAGCAAAACTGGATATTCATGGGTCGAACTGTGCCAAAACTAGTGCTTGCATTTAGGTGGAATCTAAGGCCAAGCTCGTGGGCAATCATTGTCACGAGGCCTCCTATTAGAATGGGTGATTGTGATTCCTGAGTGAGGCGTAGGAAGGATCTCATCATAAAAGGCATGACATTCACTGGACGACCCTGAGAAGCACAGAACAAGATAAATAACTCTTCTTTAGATACTGTAGTAATGTTTTCTTCCTTTCCGAAAAGGGTGTGAGCTAGGATCTTATGAAAGTATCTGAAAGCGGGGTTATGAATCTCATCGTTATACATGCCATTTGGGTCAGGGTGATAGTCGCCTGTGATTTTACCCTAGAACTGGTTTAGTTCAAAATCAAGATCGTCATCTTCGGCACTGATGAACACATGTGGTCCGCTAGGAAATCCTAGGAGGTTAGCTAATGACATACGGCTATGGGTTTGGTCCATTCCAAACATCCTAAAGGTGATCAGCTCTGTGTTTGATCCAAAACCATAGTTGGGTAAGTACCTGAAGGAACTAAGGAATTCGTAGGTGAGGTCCTTATAGGTAGCAAAACGGGTTTTCAAGGAGGTGTTCTCCCAGCCTAATTGATTAAACAGGAATTGAATGCTATCAGTGATTCCTAGCTTCTCCATGGTAGACTTATCATAATACAGTGTTAAGGCTATGTCTCTCTTAGTTAATGCTTCAAATCTTGCCTTTTGAGCTAATCCTCGAAAATGAACCTTTGTGAAGTCGTACGCGGCCATACTCGCAGGTTAGTCGGAGAAAAACAGGAGGAAGGTTTGAAGGCTTTTAAAATCCTGAAAAGTTTAAAACAGAAATTTTAAGTCAGAATTTTTAGAAACAAAAGGTGGTAGAAATAAAAACAAAGTTTAGATAAAAGAGAAAATAATGAAACAAAAAATAAAAAATAGTAGCAATTTAAGTTTAAAAATTTTGTTACAATTTCAAAACAAGATTTCAAATAAAAATGAGAATGAAATACAGTAAAGAGGGAAATACGGGAAAATTGGGTTGCCTCCCATTAAGCGTTGTTTTTAACGTCAAAAGCCTGACGATAGCTTGGTGACAAGCTATTCGGGGGTTTGAGCAGGAAGCTCAAGCAATGTTATACTGCTGACTTGAGGGTTGTTTTCGTTCTTATTATAATGTTTTAAACGTTGCCCGTTTATGATAAACGGTGCATTCGTCTTATCGGTAATTTCAACAGCTCCACTTTGAAGTACTTTAGTCACTTCAAAAGGTCCAGACCACCTAGATTTTAGTTTACCTGGGAAAAGTTTCAATCTTGAATTAAATAGAAGTACGATGTCTCCCACACTGAATTGTTTCCGGACTGAACGTTTATCATGCCATTTCTTAGTTCGTTCTTTGTAGATACGGGCATTTTTGTAAGCGTCCAATCTAAGTTCTTCTAATTCGTGTAAGTTCAAGATTCGTTTCTCTCCTGCCTCAGTGTAGTTGAAATTAAGTGTCTTAATGGCCCAGAAGGCTTTATGCTCTAATTCTAGAGGGAGATGACAGGATTTACCGTAAACTAATTTGAAGGGTGTATTACCTATTGGTGTCTTAAAAGCGGTCCTATAAGCCCATAAAGCTTCATTTAGCTTTGATGACCAATCTTTCCTTGAGGTAGCGACAGTCTTTTCCAATATTTGTTTTATTTCCCTGTTCGAGACCTCTACTTGTCCGCTAGTTTTGCGGATGATAAGGTGTAACTACTCGGTGTCAGACTCCATATTTAGAAAGAAGTTTGTAAAAGATTCGCGATATGAAGTGTGATCCGCCGTCACTAATGACGAGTCTGGGCACACCGAATCTAGGAAATATTGTGTTTTTGAAGAGTTTGATTACTACTCGTGCGTCATTTGTTGGAGCGGCAATGACTTCTATCCATTTAGACACATAGTCTACAACAACGAGTATGTAGTTATTCCCAAAAGAAGACGGGAAGGGTCCCATGAAATATATTCCCCATACGTCAAAGATTTCTACCTCTAAGATTCCTTTCTGAGGCATTTCATCGCGTCGTGAGATGTTGCCAGTTTGTTGGCATCGATCACGTTTTAGCACAGCGATGTGAACGTCTTTCCAGAGGTTAGGCCAGAATAGGCCGGCTTGGAGAATCTTAGCGCACGTCTTGGATGTACTGGCATGACCACCATATGGTGCTGAATGGCATTGGGAAATGATGTTTTCTATTTCTTCCTCTAGGACACAACGACGGTATATGTTGTCGGCCCCTCTCTTGAAGAGTAGAGGTTCGTCCCAATAATAGTGTTTCAGATCGTGGAAGAATTTCTTCTTTTGCTGATAAGTGAGATCCGGTGGAAGCACGCCTGCAGCTAGGTAATTAAAGATGTCGACATACCAAGGTAATGTAACTTGGGCATAGACGGCTTCTACGGCTTTTTCGAATTCTGAATCTTCTGAGATTAAGTTAGGCATGTCACTTTCTAATTTGGCTATCAGATGTTCGTATGGAAAATCGTCATTTATCGGTACTGGTTCATGTTTAATGCCTTCTATTCTGGATAAGTGATCTGCAACTACGTTCTCGGTTCCTTTCTTATCTTTAATTTCTAAGTCAAACTCTTGTAATAATAGGATCCATCTCAATAATCTTGGTTTGGCATCCTTTTTGCTTATTAGGTACCTAATGGCAGCGTGGTATGTGTATATGATAATTTTTGCTCCTACTAAGTAAGAACAAAATTTGTCAAGCGCAAATATAACTGCTAGAAGTTCCTTTTCTGTTGTGGCGTAGTTCATTTGGGCAGGATCTAAGGTTCTACTAGCGTAGTAGATTGCATGAAGCTTCTTGTCCTTCCTTTGTCCTAGAACTGCGCCTACAGCATAATCACTCGCATCACACATGATTTCGAACGGTAGTCGCCAATCGGGTGGTTGCATAATTGGTGCAGTGATAAGGGCTGACTTTAATGTTTCGAATGCTTTTAGACAGCCGTCGTCAAAGACGAACTCAGCATCTTTCATCAACAGGCCGGTCAGAGGTTTTGTGATTTTCGAAAAATCTTTTATAAATCTGCGGTAGAAACCGGCATGTCCTAGAAAACTCCGTATTTCGCGTACGGATTTCGGAGGTTGGAGGTCTTTTATAATTTCTATTTTAGCTTTGTCGACCTCAATCCCTTTATTAGATATGACATGTCCTAGAACTATTCCTTGTCGGACCATAAAATGGCATTTTTCCCAATTTAGGACGAGGTTCACTTTTACACACCGTTCTAATACCATTTCTAAGTTTTGTAGGCATCCTTCGAAACTTTGTCCACATACTGAGAAATCGTCCATAAATACTTCCATGATGTCGTCTATGAAATCTGCGAAGATTGCCATCATGCATCTTTGGAAGGTTGCTGAAGCATTACAAAGTCTGAACGGCATTCGGCGGTAAGCAAAAGTACCATAAGGACATGTGAATGTAGTCTTTTCTTGGTCATCAGGATGAATGGAAATTTGGAAAAATCCCGAATAACCATCTAGATAGCAGAAATATGAATGTTTGGCTAATCTTTCCAACATTTTGTCTATGAAGGGTAAGGGGAAGTGATCTTTTCGTGTGGCTTTGTTAAGCTTTCTATAATCAATGCACATTCTGCTTCCAGTCACGACTCTTTTTGTTATTGATTCGCCTTTTTCGTTCTTAACTACTGTGACTCCTCCTTTCTGAGGTACGACATGAACTGGGCTGACCCATTCACTATCGGAGATTGGATAGATGATTCCTGCATCTAGCAATTTCTTTACTTCGTCTTTGACTACTGTGCTTAGGATGGGGTTCAGTCTCCTCTGATGCTCTCTAGAGGTTTTACAGTCTTCCTCTATTATAATTCGATGCATACAGATCGAAGGGCTTATACCTTTTAGATCGCTTATGTTATAGCCTAACGCGGTGGGGTACTTCTTTAGGACTTCTAGTAGCTTTTCGGTTTCTAGTTGTCCTAAGTCGGCGTTGACTATCACTGGTCTTTTTAGTTCATCGTCTAGGAATTCATATCTAAGGTTTTTGGGTAGTGTTTTAAGTTCTAAAGATGGGTTCTTCGGACCTGGCATATGGTTTGGGGTTAGTGCTAAGCTTTCGCTTAGACTGTCGTCTTTATACGGTTTACGCCAATCATCGTCTTCAGAAATATCGGGTATTTGAATCTTTATTATTTCTGAATACATGGTCTCTTCATTTTCAAGTTCTCTTATGCATTCGTCAATTACATCTACTAAATAGCAGGTATCGTTTATGGCTGGTGCTTGTAAGAACTTGGTGAGAATGAACTCTATCTTTTCTTCTCCTACTTCGAATGTTAGCCTACCTTTCTTTACGTCTATAATAGCTCCGGCTGTAGCTAGGAACGATCTTCCTAGGATAATTGGGGTAACAAAGTCCTCTTTGATGTCCATGATTATGAAGTCGGTTGGGATGTAGAATTGTCCTATGCGAACTGGAACATTTTCCAGTATTCCGACGGGGTATTTGACTGATCGTTCAGCCAATTGTACGGACATTTTGGTTGGTCTTAGTTCTCCCATATTCAGCTTTTTGCATATGGATAGGGGCATAACACTGATACTGGCTCCTAAATCGCATAGAGCTTTGTCTATTACGAACTTTCCTATGACACAGGGTATGGAGAAACTACCTGGGTCTTTTAATTTAGGAGGCATGTGGTTTTGAATAATAGCGCTACACTCTGCAGTAAGTGTAACTGTTTCGTTATCCTCGATCTTTCTCTTGTTTGATAGGATTTCTTTGAGAAATTTAGCATACGAGGGCATTTGAGTGATAGCTTCTGTAAAAGGAATAGTGATATTCAACTGTTTAAGGAGCTCTACAAATTTCTTAAATTGTCCTGAAGTTTTGGAGTTCATTAGTCTTTGAGGATAAGGAATCGGTGGTTTATATGGCGCTGGAGGTGCTTGAGTTTTTTCACTTGCGGTGTCCTCCTTCTCATTGTCTTCCTTCTTCTCTAACTCGGATTCCTTTTCTGCTTGTTCAGTTGGTTTTTGTTGCATGGCTGAGTTTTCGGTTCTCGGATCGATCGGTTCGTCCAATTCTTTTCCGCTTCTTAGTATTACATCATTTGCTTGCCCTTTTGGATTCTGTTCGGGTTGTCCAGGAAATGTGCCAGCGGGTGCGGCAGCAGAGGCTTGTTGTTGAGCCACTTGTGATATCTGTGTTTCTAGCATTTTGTTGTGGGTGGCTAAAGCGTCTACTTTTTCGGTCAGCTGTTTAATTTGCTCGCTAGTGTGTATGTTTTGATTTAGGAATTCTGTGTTTGTTTGAGCTTGAGTAGTTATGAATTTTTCCATCATCAACTCGAGGTTTGATTTCCTAGGGGCAGTCTGGGCAGCAGCTAGTTTCTGATATCCTGGCGGAGCAGCAGGCATCTGCAATGCATTATCGCTTTTGTAAGAAAAGTTTGGATGGTTTCGCCAACCTGGGTTGTAAGTATTTGCGTAAGGATTTCCTTGAGCATAATTTACTTGGTCCGGTGGGATTCCGGCCAACAATGGGCACTCGGGCGCATTATGAGTGGCGATTCCGCATAACTCGCAGTTTGGAGTTACGGCAGCGACGGTTGCAGTGGGGTTAACAGTCAGACTGTCGATTTTCTATGCTAGAGCATCTACTTTAGCGTTGAACTTTTCAAGCCTGCTGATCTCGTACATCCCACCTTTCGCTGCGGGTTTCTCTGCTGGAATGCGTTCACCTTCCCATTGGCAGTGGTTCTGAGACATGTTTTCGATTAGTTGATAAGCTTCGTCGTATGGCTTATCCATAAGTGCATCGCCCGCGGCGGTGTCTATCGTTAATCTGGTGTTGTATAAAATCCCATTATAGAAAGTATGGATCGTCACCCAGTCTTCTAGACCGTGGTGAGGACATGTTCTCATCATATCTTTGAATCGTTCCCACGCTTTGTAGAGAGATTCAGTATCTTTTTGTCGAAATCCGTTGATTTGAGCTCTAAGCATAGCAGTTTTGCTTGGCGGAAAATATCTCGCTAAGAAAACGTTCTTCAATTGTTCCCATGTCGTAACGGAGTTGGATGGTAAGGATTGTAACCATGTCCACGCTCTATCTCTAAGAGAGAAAGGGAAAAGCTTAAGTCTTATTACGTCTGGAGTTACTCCATTTGCTTTCACTGTGTCTGCGTATTGCACAAACTTCGTTAAATGTTCATTTGGATCCTCAGTTGCATTTCCTGAGAATTGATTTTGTTGTACAGCTGACAGCAACGACGGTTTTAGCTCGAAATCGTTTCGAGTAATAGCTGGGGCAGCAATGCTACTTCTAGGCTCCATCTGAGAGGGTGTAGCGTATGCCTTCAGTGGTTTGTTTTGAGGTCCTTCAGCCATCTTTTCTTCTTTAACTGGAGGATGAGCTAGAAGATCAGGAATGTTGTGTCTTCGTTGATATTCGATGATTCACCTTCTTAGATATAAGAAGCGCTCTAGTTCAGCGATTGTAGGTTGTAAGATTTCGCCTTGTGAGCGAGTACTTGGCATACAATCGAAGAACGAGTAGAGGGAGAATAAAAATAGTTAACCTAGTCTATACGGTGTAACAGAAGGTTACACTATTGACTAAATGGGTCCCCGACAACGGCGCCAAAAACTTGATCGCGACTTTCTATGTCTAATACAACTTAACTGCAAGTGCATAGTCTATCGCGTAGTAATAAAAGATATCGATCCCACAAGGACTCGTAATCAAACTAGTGTTCTCGGGAGTTACTATGTTTAGCTAGGTAGATAATGTTTAAGGGAATAATTGCTATTACTAAAGGGAACTAAAAACGTTGCTTAAATTATAATTACGCGAATCGATATGCAATAATTATATTCTTCGAGGATTTGACAAGTTACCGGTATATAAAATGTTTTCAGAATTTATTTAAGAAGAAAATATTGATCTAAAGACCTTCGTCTCACGATGGTTGTTGACGCTAGTCGCAACATTAAGGCGGAACGTATGCTGTCGCTATCCCGTTCGGGGTTAAAATCGCCTTTTGGAAATCTCTAAGTTCTAATCTATTTTAAAGTGCTTTCGCTGTTATTAAAACAAATGCCTAGTGTTTACTATCTGGTCCTAGCCGCAGCTGTCGCTTGTTGGTTCGTACCTTAATTAATTTCCCACTGTCGTGGCAAAACTACTTTTAAATAAGTTCTCGTTGTCGCGACGAACGTTTATTCAGGAAATAAGTTTAAACACTCAGGCCATAAACAACTTTTGAAAAAGAAAGGTTTTAACCGGTTATTATCAAATCCCGTCTGAATTATTATTACATACCGATTACTCTGGTTTAGCTAGACATGGATTTGGAACAGGTAAAGCGTAAATAAAAGCAGAAATTTAGAACATACATACTGCTGGGAATTAAAGTTACAATTAACGAAATAATAAAAACCTGTAAAGTATCCAATTGGCTTTTGGCCAAATCCCAACGATGTCGGCAGGATTGTGTTTTCAAGCCAATAGAGCGCACAAATGAATATTGCAGAAATGGAATACAAGAAAAAGGAAAAAAAAACAAAAACAAGACTGAAACTAAATTTGCTCTAGAAAATATTTGGGCAGCACTTCGTTATTTGAATGCGGCTCCCTTTCTCAGCTCCCCTCCTTCCCCTTTTATAGAGGTGAAATGCTAACGGTTATAATTTGCAGAAGGTGGACTTGGAGTCAGAGAAAATAGGAAGTAGTGGTCCATTATTTTGGGACTTGGAACTGATTTTTGCACGTTAAATGAAGTTCTGCGTTTTTGCCTGCATGACGGTCGTCATGGTGTGTGACGGTCGTCACCCGTGTGACGGTCGTCATGGATGTGTGACGGTCGTCACAGCAGCAAAATATGCATCTGCTGTTTTTCATGTTGTTTTCATCTGGTTTTCGTCCATATTTCATATGTAATTGATTCTTTTCTTCATATTGCTTTGTTTGGACATGATCTTCAAATACCTGCAAAATATCAGACAAATAACATGGAAAAACCCGAAATCAGATTGAAATCAGTCAAATATTAGTTGAATTATGCGTCAATATATATATATATATATATATATATATATATATATATATATATATATATATATATATATATATATATATATATATATATATATATATATATATATATATATATATATATATATATATATATATATATATATATATATATATATATATATATATATATATATATATATATATATATATATATATATATATATATATATATATATATATATATATATATATATATATATATATATATATATATATATATATATATATATATATATATATATATATATATATATATATATATATATATATATATATATATATATATATATATATATATATATATATATATATATATATATATATATATATATATATATATATATATATATATATATATATATATATATATATATATATATATATATATATATATATATATATATATATATATATATATATATATATATATATATATATATATATATATATATATACGATTTCGCGTTATCAACATCGAAGCCAACGTGGCTAAGGCATCAACCATCTGACTTTCAGCTCTGGGCACATGATGGAGTTCCACTCGATCAAAGAACGGAAGCAGCCTTCTGGCATAGTTCATGTACGGCACCAAATTCGATTGACGAGTCTCCCACTCCCCTTTAATCTGGTTGATCACAAGTGCCGAGTCACCATATACATCCAGGCTCTTGATTCTCAAATCAATTGCTTCTTCCAGACCCATGACGCATGCTTCGTACTCCGCTTCGTTATTGGTGACCGGAAATGTCAGTCTCGCAGTAAACGGGATGTGGGGTCCGTGGGGAGTCGTGATGGTCGCCCCAATGCCACTTCCGTAAGAATTAACCGCCCCGTCAAATATCAATTTCCACTGGGATTCCCTATCTGGACCCTCGTCAGGCAATGGTTCATCACAATCCTTCGCTTTGAGAAACATGATATCCTCATCAGGGAATTCAAATTTCATCGGCTGATAATCCTCGATTGGCTGCTCGGTAAGGTATTCAGACAATACACTTCCCTTGATGGCCTTCTGGGAAACATACTGAATGTCATATTCCGTCAACACCATTTGCCATCTGGCAATCCTGCCCGAAAGCACTTGCTTCTCGAAGACGTACTTGATCGGATCCATCTTCGAAATTAGCATGGTTGTGTGATTGAGCATGTACTATCGTAAACGTTTGGCAGCCCAGAGTCGATGTCATCTGCTATGTGGATCCTGCAACAACCAGGGTTAAGCTTAAAACAAGGATATGCAGGTTAGCACAAACCCTATTGCCATTTTTTTTGTTTTTCAAAACAAATATAAAATAGGAATAACAGAGATCTCAATATTTGAATACAAAGAAAAACGCCTTTTGATTTATCGGTAAAATGCATGTACATAATAAAACAAGGCCCTGACAATAGAACCACTATGCCCCGGGTAGGACATAGGGTTGTACAATGATTGGAGAAAGTAAATCATTACTCTTTGCCTGTCACTTGGATGGTATCCCTGATGGACCAGTTGGTGAGGCTCTGGCCTGGTTTGCTTGGCTGGATCCAAGAGTCCAGGTCGCAGTCGCTATCTTCGCCGTCTTCAGACACTGCGTTGATACTTTCAAATATCGCCCTGCCACTGGTAAACTGGATCGGCCCTTTACCTCGCGACGCACTGTGAGAAGAGGAGGCTTCAGCCGTAGGAGAGTACCCTAACCCAAACTTGTCCTGTTTGTTAGGTATTTCTAGAACCTGCCCCCAGCCTGGGGTAGATCCGGCTTGAACAACGGCCCGGGCTTCCTTGAAGGAAGAGAGAGTCAT
This sequence comes from Lathyrus sativus, assembly GCA_963859935.3. Classification (NCBI taxonomy): domain Eukaryota; kingdom Viridiplantae; phylum Streptophyta; class Magnoliopsida; order Fabales; family Fabaceae; genus Lathyrus; species Lathyrus sativus. Next base: position 239,270,125 of record OZ012740.1, on the reverse strand, counting down.
CTCTGGTTTTTCAGTCATTACAGGAGTCACGTCCTTGACCTTAACAGCTTCGAAGGCCTGACATAGGGTTTCGTGGATTTCCCCATCCATCTCAACATATTTGAAGGACGACAAATGGCTCACCATTATGTCTTCCTCGCCACAAACAGTTACAATGCTGCCTCAGACAACATACTTGAGCTTCTAGTGCAACGTGGAGGTCACGACGCCAGCAGAATGGATCCATGGTCGGCCTAAGAGACAACTGTAGGCTGGCAGGATGTCCATGATGTAGAAGACTGCGTCGAAAGTTTCCGTCCCCACTTGGATTGGCGGGGTTACCTCTCCAAAGACATGACGCTTGGTTCCATCGAAAGCCTTCACAACCAGATCACTAGGTGTGCAAATCAATCCTCGAGTATCTAACTTCATCAATGCTTTCTTCGGAAGAAAATTGAGCGATGACCCAGTGTCCACCAGCATATGCGACATAACTGTTCCCCTACACTCTATCGAGATGTGCAGGGCGCTGTTGTGGTTTCTTCCCTTCGGCGCCAGCTCTAGGTCAGTGAACCCTAACCCGTTTCCAGAATTCACGTGGGCTACTACCCCTTCCAACTGGTTGACCGAGATTTCCTGCGGTACATACGTGGCATTCAAAACCTTTAACAGCGCGTTGCGATGTGACTCCGAACACAGCAACAAATTCAGGATGGAAATTTTCGAGGGTTTTTGATGGAGGTGATCCACGATCTTGTAGTCACTCTTCTTGATCAACCTCATGAACTCTTCAGCGTCCTTCACAAGTAAGTCCTTCTCTACCCCACGAGGGGTTTTCTCAACGACTTTACTTTTTCCCTTATCAGTTTCCTCAGCTTTATCTGCTTTGTCTGCCACAATCTCAGGTGGAGCAAATACTCTTCCGCTTCGCGTGATTCCGCCAATTCCCACTAGGTTATCCACAGACCGCCCAGATGGTTCTAGTTCCAACTTCTGTCCGTTACAGTAGACGTCTGCCCCATAATGCCACGGGACAGTGTTGGTGCTTTCAAAAGGTATTGGCCCAGCCTTGGTGATGGTGATTGTGGGCGGTCTGGGTGCAGAAATGGTTATCGTCTGGCGAGGGATGGTGATGGTGGCAACCTCATCATCCTGCTTCAGCATTACCTCTCCAGATCCACATTCGGCCCTTTGGCTAAACTGCAAGATTCCTTCGGTCATCAGACTCTGAATCCCCACTATCAATTGTTCACATTCATCAGGACGAGTCGCACATCCCATACACAATTCTCCACACCCTGGAAAGAAGCCTCTCTTTATCAGCTTGGCTTTAAAGAAGCTAAGCGGTGTCTTCAGATCGTTGACGTCAGTCAATAAATCCAAGCTCTCGTCTTCGGTAATGGCATTCACCCCACCTCCCCTATGATTCGGCATAGGGTTCTTTGTGACATTCGACACATTATATGAGAAATTGATGATCTTAGCATCCACCATATCTTGCACATTGTGCTTGAAGGCTTTGCAGTTTTCTTTCGTGTGGCCAGGTGCCCCTGAGTGAAAATCACATGTTGCATTCGCATCATAACCCTGCGGAGGTGCCCCTGTCAAGGGAGCCAGGGTTCTTTTCTGGACTAGCTGTAACTGAAGCAGAGTTTGTAATAGCTGAGCATAAGACATGGGCGGCGTCTCGAGGTGACGACTTGACAGAGGTGCCCTGTTCTGATACTTTCTGTACCCTTGTTGATTTGGTTGCGGTTGCTGCTGTGGCTGGGGTTGTTGGACAGCAGGGATAGTTATGCTAGCCACCTGCTGGCGCTGGCCCTTACCCTTTCTTCGAGCGTTGGACACGGCGCTCGTCTCTCCTTCACGCCTTTTGTTACCATATGGTTTCTTTCTTCCTCCAGCTGAGGACAGATCACCACCTTGAATTTTCCCCAATTTGATCCCATTCTCGACATGCTCTCCAATAATGATGAGATCTGAGAAACTCCCTGACATACTACTGACCAATTTCTTGTAATAGACCCCCGGGAGAGTGGCTACAAACATTTCAACAAGCTCTCGTTCAACCATCGGCGGCTGAACTCTAGATGCTAATTCACGCCATCGCTGGGCGTATTCTTTGAACCCCTCGTTGTTCCTCTGTGACAAGTTCTGCAGTTGAACCCGGTTCGGAGCCAAGTCACTGTTATACTGATAAAAGTGCACGAAGGCCTCAGCAAGTTCCTTCCACGTGCGCACACTGGTGGGTTCCAAACTCATGTACCATTCCAAGGATGGCCCGAACAAGATATCCTGAAAGAAGTGCATCAACAACTTCTCGTCTTCAGAGTGAGCGGACATCTTTCGGTAGTACGACCTTAAGTGGACACGAGGGCAAGTGGTGCCCTTGTATTTCGCAAAGTCGGGTACCTTGAATTTAGGAGGTACCTTGAAATAAGCAATCACTCCCAATTTAGTCATGTTGACCCCCATAGTGTTCTGGTTCTCGAAATTCCTCATTTTGTCCTCGAGTGCCTTAAACCTCAGACGTGCTTCAGCAGTCAGTTCTCCTTCAGCACTCCTTTGTGAGAACAAATATTCTTGACGATCTTCTAGCCATGGCTGAGTCCCATACAGATTTCCAGCACCTGTGTTGCCGTTGCCTAGTCCAGCGTTGCCATTAGCTTCAAAATTTCCATTACCGACGCCAACCGTATTTCCATTGAGCCCGATGTTAGTGATCACATTGCCGTTACAACTGCCATTCCCCCCGGTCATGGGTATGCCACCCTGAGGAGTTTCAACAGGAGGAGGGGTTGGAACACTCCCACCGTGGAGTACCCCGTTGCTATCAACCCTTGAGATCAGAGGATGGACCAATGTTTTGAGCTGGTCTTGGCCGTTGGCAACCACTTGCATGAGCTTCATGAAGCGGTCCATCCTCTCTCGGAGTTCCTGGATGTCAGTCTGCACTTGTTCCATTGCTCTAGCTTGATTCGCTCTGGTCGGATAGCGGTGGATCGGTCTTCGATCAATCCTGGAACAACCTGCATACACAAAGGGTTAGAAAAAAATGACAAGGTGTTTGTTATGCAAATGCTTCATGCAATTGCAAACGTGTGTCTGTGCCTTGGGGAGATTCCCCCCCGATCCTAGTTTCCGAGACAAATAAAGTCTATAATCCAATCATGGAAAAGAAATCCTCATATATTCATCTGAAAAAGCCCGCTCGGGTAGCGTACAACTGTAATCACATACAACTGAAGCAATAAGGCATGGCCCCAACCAACAGACCTGGCGGTGATCAGCATATCAATGCATAAAATGTACAAAAAGAGATACAAAAGATCAGGTGCGGCCACGGGCACAGGCATCTTCTATCAACTTCTTTGTAGCGGGGTGATCTGACTGAGCAAGCAAACCCCGGGCCAGCAGGTCCCTCTGACTGATGGACTTTGGGAGGTTCTCGGCAATGCTCCTAGAAATACCCTCTTCAGAATGGTTCTCGACTCTTCTCCTTTTAGCATCAGCTCAGAGTTGAGAATCTTGTAGATCCGCCTCGGCCTCAGCCAATCTATACTGGACGTCATGTCGCAGGGAGGCTTCAGCCTTTGTATTCTCATCTTTCACCATAATCTGAGCTTCCAGCTCGGCTACTCGCTGCTTCAACTTTTCTTCCCGCTCTTTGTACTTGGCTATGGTGCTGCTCCAGACCCTTTCGTATTAGGTTAGCTTCCGGTACACTCTGTCCAGATCCTATTTCTTGGTTGTCAACACGCCATGTACTAACTTCAGATCCAGCCCCAGACGTTCCCTAGCATCAGTTTCTTTAGTCAGGTTAGAGCCTAGGCGGTTGATCATCTCAGTCTGGTTCTTGCAGGTATAAACGGCTTCACTTTTCTCTTTCTGAAGTTGAGCGATCTCTTTCTCCAACTCTTCGTTGGCCTTTTGTAGCTCTTCCTTCTCTTGGAGTACCTGGTTGAATTTCTGAATATCAACTATAGTAGGCTCTTTATACACAGGAGCACACAATGGTTCCACGGCAGGAAACGACATTAGAAACTTGGCGGCTCTCTCTCGAACCCAAGTCATGTACGGATAAAAGGCCTTGTTGTTGCTTTTTCCTAGCAAGACTTTCCCCTTTCGGTGAATTTTGCTCCAAGCATTCTGTACCTTGACCAAGGTGTCACCTTCAAGCAACCCCGTGAAATACAGAGATTCCCGTATTTCTTCCTCTTCAGGAGGACCTCGTAGTGCATAACTGAATTGTCGTACCAGCAGAGATGGATTATAGTTGATACATCCATTCCTTCCGACCAAGGGGACGTTAGGAAAGCCACAGCAGCTATGCACGATATCTTTGCCCAACAGATCTCTATCAAACCAGATGATATCGTCAGCAGTCAAACCCATCAAATGCGCAGACCAAGGCGAAGACTCATCAGAATCAATGAGCGGCCCGACTTAGGAAGATGGCTAGCAAACCACTTATATAGTAAAGGAGCACAACACGCCACTTTCTTTCCCTTTCTGTTTTCATTCTTGCTGTGAACCGAATGATAGACGTCTCCGAGGAGCGTGGGCACTGGATTCCCAAAGGCAAATATATGGCAAGCATCCATGCTTATGAAGTCCGGGTGACTTGGGAATAGCACGATCCCATAGATACAGAGGGCCTAGAAGGCATTGAATACATCCCAGCGATCCTTCTCGGCAAACTTTCGGGCTTTTTCCATCAGGAAAGGCAAAGGGAAACCATGAACTCCAATCTTTCTGGATACCATCCCCTCCAATTCAGACTCATCTACATGCAGAGCGTCAGTCAACTTACTCAATTTGGGTTCACCCTCAACACGGTAGTAAGGCATTTGATTCCTCAAAGGCACCCCTAACAGGTCAGAGTACTCTTCCAAGGTCGGGGCGAGGACATAGTCTGGAAACACAAAGCATCTGAGCTGTGGGTCATAAAACTGCAGAAGAGCATAGAGGCCACTCAACTCGTACGTAGGAAGCTTATACACAATACTCAGAAGTCTCCCATAACTCTGTCTGAAACTCTCCATCACTGTCTTATCAGCCAAAGAAATCAAAGCTCGCAATTCTCGGATGTCAGGTGTTGGTAACTTGTAAGCCACAGTCTTCTTCATAGATGCCATATCTGTCATAAGGATCAGGATCACTAGAACCAGGGGAGGAATATGCACCTGTAACACAGACACACATTAATGACATGCAAATGAGGATGCAAACAATGCAAAATGCAATCATGCAGCAGGAGATCAAGATGACTGTGCTGTTGAGGAGATGAAGGCTCTGTATCAACAAAACCACAATACTGCTCTGTCAAGAACAAACATATCTCCGATGAGAAGAAACCCCTGATACTAGACCATAAATATGCTCTGTCAAGAACACACATATCTGATGATGAGAACCTCTGATATCAGACCATAAATCTGCTATGTCAAGAACAACCATATATCTGATGATGAGAACCTCTGATACCAACAAAAATGATTCACTGTCAAGAAAACCAGGTGATCTGAAGGTTAAGGTTTCCTGCAATAACCCGACCCTGCTCACAGGTATGGACCTAATCACGGAAAAGGTTCGGCATCCTATGCGGTCATCAGCGTCACAGACTTTCAAGAAACGATGATACGATACCCAGAATGTGTGGCATCATCATCTCTTGAAGCGGCCTCACTTAGCTGAATTCCAAATGATCGGTTCCCAGAGTCGACAATCCTCAGATCCAACAACCCCTCGAGTCCAAAGGATCGATAGGAAGCCATCAAAGAGAACCTCGTTTGAGTGTGGATTACGTGGGAACAGCTGCAAGCAAAGCAAGCACGTCCTCCACTAACCCACTCTAATACTATGTAGCTCTCAAGCCTGGGTCTGGCTTCTCACTCATCAGAATGCCCCTCCCACAACAGTGCAGATAATCATATCATACTGAAAATAAAGTGCGGGAAATAAAGTGCGATAAATAAACACAACCCAACAAGTAATCATACAAGCGCTAGGATTGACTCTCTCAGGGACGTTGGATCCCCCGATTGACTTGCATAGGAACCGTTGGGCTCCCCAGCAGAGTCGCCAGCTGTCGCTATCGCGAAAATAAGGTGCCGGCAAAACAGAAGAGTCGCCACCTTTCGTTATTTATCCCTCAGAACGGGAAAGGAAACGATCGGGAAAACCTGACGAAAAGGTATAAGACAAGGTCATCGCAACCATTGTCTGGATTCGGGAGTCGGTTACGCAAGGGGAAGGTATTAGCACCCCTCACGTCCATCGTACTCGATCGTGTAACGCCCCGATTCTGAATTCCCATTAATTGTTGAGTCTTTTAATTTATTTAATTGATGTTTGTTTTAAATTGAGAAATTATATATTACTATGTGGTGTTTGCTTATTTTATCTATTTTTACCGATTCGGAGAGTTTTCGGGGGAATTAGAGTAAAAAGGGCATTTTAGACATTTAGCAATTTAGTGTGAGAATTGATTGGTAAGTGTTGGAAAGAATTTGAGAGGAAAGAAATAGAGATAGAAATAGAATAAGAGAGGAAAAGAAAGAAAGATAGTAACATAAGAAGAAAACCAAGAGAGAGAAAAGAGGAGAAGAGAAAGAGAAGAGAAAGTGGAGAGGAAAACCTAGAATCATCAAGGGATCATCACCAAAGCTTGCAATCGATCGGTAAGGGTGTGAAACTCCATCATCTCTTTAATGTATATGATTGTATGTGTATGTGTTTGGATTTTGTAGAGTTTCTACTCTTTTTCCACTTAGGTTAGAAGTTGGTTTGATGAGTAGAAAGAGGTTTTAATCGGTTAGAACTTGGATTAGACGATGTAGTTTAGTCGGGTGATGGTAGGGTTGTGCCACTGAGACTGGTTTGGATTTAATCGGTTGGTTGTGTGGAGTTTGGGCTTTGGAACAGCCATGGAGGTTCTGTCTTCGCAGGCTCGCCAGGCGAATGGTAGCGAAGCGTCGCCAGGCGAAGCCCAGCGAGCTGCAGCGAAGCAAGTCAGAAGCAAACACCCTGTCTTCGCTGGCAAGTTCGCCAGGCGAAGTGAGTTGGCGAAGGTTCGCCAGGCGAGTGTGTAGCGAGCCTCAGCGAGTAATTCCAGAATTACTCCCAGTGGACTTTGCTGGGAAGTTCGCCAGGCGAAGGCCAGCGAGCATTCGCTGCGTGGCTTCACCAGGCGAAGGTTGGCGAACCTGACAGTGTTATTTGTTTTTCTGTTTGTTCATAGCATGATTTTTGGCCGATTCAATTATGATTAATGCCTATATGAATGATTGATGTGTAAACTGTTTCGACATGTCGTGCTGTGGGTGGCCGAAAGGCGTGAATCCTAGATTGTAGAGCCAATGGTGAATCTTGAACGTTTGATAATCTTGTGTATTTGCTTGAATTGAATAGAAACGCATTGATAGGCTGATATGTGTGTAAACCATGTGTGAAATGGTGCATAATGTGAATGCATGATAGATATATGCGATGTATGTGATAAATGCAATGAGTATGTTTGTGAACATAGTATGCATTCTGTGTTGATCGATCCCTCAGAGGATTAGCATTGTGTAGCATCTTAGTATGCATTTTTGTGTTGAATGATCCCTCAGAGGATTTGCAGAACCTCGTATGATACGATGGTTACATTAGATTCCTTGGAGAATCGGTTGCATTGTGTGATTCCTCGGAGAATCGATCATAACATGTAATCCCTTGGAGGATTGACTAGAGTATTTGATTCCGTGGAGAATCTGCAGAGTATTTGATTCCGTGGAGAATCTGCTGAATATTTGATTCCGTGGAGAATCTGATGAATATTTGATTCCGTGGAGAATCTGCTGAATACTTGATTCCGTGGAGAATCTGCTGAATACTCGATTCCTTAGAGAATTTTTTGAAATGAGTCGGTACCGCATTTGCATCTGCATAGAGTCGTGTGTCGGTCTCTATGAGTTGCATGAGTCATCTGTGTATGATGCATTAGTTGTATGAATGTAACTGTGTATGTTATATATGATTGTTTGGAGGAACATATAGTGAATGTTCATGAGCATGTGTAGAGGCATGATTAATTGTATATGCTTAATGTGGTGAGAACATAATTTGAGTATAACTTGTACAAATATGAGTATATGTATATATACAATTTTATGCATTAACTGTTATGATATTGTTTCTCACCCTTCTGCTGTTTTATAATGCTCTATGAGGCATTGCAGAGTAGGAAGCTGGAGGTTATTTTTGTGAAGCGATGTCTTCATTCTTTTTGGTCAATGGCTCTGATATGTAACATCTGGGTAGTTAGGAAGCCTTTGACTCCTTTGGAGTTACATTTGTTTTGATTCCTTGTGATACATCTGTGTATGTATCCGCTGTGGATATGGTTGTAAAGCATGAATTGATTGAATGGTTGTATATACTTTTATGAATGTGATCGATTCAATATTTGGATGTTTCCGCTTTTATTCTAAATATTGAGAGGTGGGTTACCCATTGTTGCATATCTATTTTGAGCAGGTATCGTATGTGTTTAATTTCGTGATAATGTGATGCGCCTCTTATATACCATGTTTTAATTAAATTTTAATTAAACTCTGATGAAATAAATTTTCTAAGTGCCTAATTGATTAAATGTATTAATTTGGGGGTATAGAAAGGGGGTGTTGCATTAAGTGGTATCAGAGCCAGTGTTGAGTCAGTCGTGTCTGTCTTGTTGTTGTGTTGGTTGAACAGTTGTTTAACCTTGTTTTTATTTTTGGGAATCCTCAGAATATGGCAGGTCGTAATGACAATGCTATGGCAGCGGCGTTAGAGGCTATGGCCAGAGCTGTGCAGGGTGCACCCAACGTGAATGCGAATGATGAGTTCAGGAAGAACCAACCACCGGTGTTCAAAGGGAGATTTGATCCAGATGGTGCTCAGATATGGTTAAAGGAAATTGAGAGGATCTTTAGGGTGATGGATTGTGCTGAAGGGAACAAGGTGAGACTAGGGACTCACATGCTGAGAGAAGAGGCTGATGACTGGTAGGTCAGCGTGAGGCAAGTTCTTGAGGTCGACGATGAGGAGATTACGTGGGATTTATTTCGTACTGAGTTTCTAAGGAAGTATTATCCCGAAAGTGTTAAAGGGAAGAGAGAAATGGAATTTCTGGAGTTGAAACAAGGTAATATGTCGGTGGTGGACTACACCGCTAAGTTTACTGAGTTAGTGAAGTTTCACCCTTACTATGATGCGGTTTCGGCGGAATTTTCCAAATGTATCAAGTATGAGAATGGCTTGCGTCCTGAGATAAAGCAAGCGGTGGGTTATCAAAGAATACGAAGATTTTTGGATTTGACCGAGTGTTGTAGAATTTATGAAGAAGACGGCAGAGCTCGTTCTACTCATTATAAGGGTTTGAGCGAGAGGAGAGGGAAGCAGCAAGTACGAAGCGGACGTTATGTGACGCCTGCTGATAAGGGAAAACATAGGGGAAACTTTGATAGGAGACCCGGAGGAGGTTCCAGTGCGATCAAATGTTTTAAGTGTGGCATGATGGGCCACAAGTCTTATGATTGTGGAAAGTTCAAGGCGAAGTGTTCCAACTGTGGGCTCCTTGGACATGATGCAACAGAGTGTAGAAAGAACGCTGTGAAGTGTTTTAATTGTGGCGAGGTGGGTCACATTAGCCCGAATTGTACCAAACCGAAGCAAGCTCCGGCGGGCGGAAAAGTATTCGCATTAGCAGGTTCAGACGCTACTAATGCGGCGGATCGTTTGATTAAAGGTACATGCTTTATTAATGATATGCCTTTAGTTGCTATTATTGATACTGGAGCGACTCACTCGTTCATCTCTCTTGCATGTGCTATGCGGTTGAATTTGTGTATGGTTTCTTTGAGTAGTGGTATGGTTATTGGAACTCCCGCTTCGGGGTCGGTAACTACTGTTTTGGTGTGTGCAAGTTGTCCTTTGACCATGTATGGTAAGGACTTCGTTATGGATTTAGTGTGTTTGCCGTTGGAAGGTTTGGACGTAATCTTGGGTATGAACTGGTTGTAATTTAATAGAGTTCATCTGGATTGCTATCACAAGTTAGTAAGGTTTCCTTCTTTGGAAGATGGTGAAAACGAGAGTTTTCTTTCCACTAAAGAGTTGAAGAAAATTTTAGCGGACGAAGCTCAGTTGTTTGGTTTGTTTGCATCGTTGTCGGTGGAGAGCAAAGTTGAGCTCGACGTGTTTCCTGTGGTTTGTGAATTTCCTGAAGTGTTTCCGGAAGATGTTGCGGATGTGCCGCCAAAGAGAGAGGTTGAATTTTCTATTGATCTAGTTCCGGGTACTAGACCGATTTCGATGGCCCCGTATCGGATGTCGGCATCGGAGTTGGTGGAATTGAAGAAGCAGTTGAATGATTTGTTGGATAAGAGATTTATAAGACCAAGTGTTTCTCCTTGGGGTGCGCCGGTATTGTTGGTAAAGAAGAAGGATGGTAGTATGCGATTGTGTATTGATTATCGGCAGTTGAATAAGGTGACAATTAAGAACAAGTATCCGCTTCCAAGAATCGATGATTTGATGGATCAATTAGTTGGAGCCCGTGTTTTTAGTAAGATTGATTTGAGATCCGGTTATCACCAGATTCGGGTTAAGGAAGAAGATATTTCGAAGACGGCCTTTAGAACACGATATGGTCACTATGAGTATACGGTGATGCCATTCGGAGTTTCTAGTGCGCCGGGTGTTTTCATGGAATATATGAATCGTATCTTCCACGAGCAGTTGGATCGTTTTGTGGTAGTGTTTATCGATGACATTTTGATTTATTCTAAGTCTCGAGAGGAAAACGAAGAACATTTAAGGATTGTGTTGCGGATTTTGAAGGAGAAGAAGTTGTACGCAAAGTTGTCTAAGTGTGAGTTTTGGTTATCGAAGGTGAGTTTTCTTGGACATATTATTTCCGGCAATGGTATTAGTGTAGATCCATCCAAGATCGATGTGGTAATGCAATGGGAGACTCCAAGATCAGTTACGGAAATTCGAAGCTTTTTGGGCTTGGCCGGTTACTACCGGAGGTTTATCGAAGGATTTTCAAAGTTAGCACTTCCGTTAACGCAGTTGACTTGTAAAGGAAAGGCTTTTATTTGGGATGTTAATTGTGAAGAGAGTTTCATGGAATTAAAGAGAAGGTTAACGACAGCGCCGATTTTGATTTTTCCAAATCCTACGGAACCTTTTGTGGTTTATTGCGACGCTTCCTTGTCAGGATTGGGTGGTGTATTGATGCAAGATGGGAAGGTCGTGGCGTATGCTTCTAGACAGTTGAGAGTACATGAAAAGAATTATCCTACTCATGATTTGGAGTTAGCGGCCGTAATGTTCGTTTTGAAAATTTGGAGGCACTATCTTTATGGTGCAAGATTTGAAGTTCTTAGCGATCACAAGAGTTTGAAGTATTTGTTTGATCAAAAAGAATTGAATATGAGGCAAAGGAGATGGCTAGAACTTTTGAAGGACTATGATTTTGGTTTAAATTATCATCTGGGTAAGGCGAATGTGGTAGCCGATGCCTTAAGTCGGAAGTCGTTGCACGTGTCTACTTTGATGGTTAGAGAGTGGGAACTCTTGGAGAACTTTAGAGATTTGAGTTTGGTTTGTGAGTTAACACCGAGTAGTGTGAAGCTGGGTATGTTGCATGTCACGAATGATTTCCTTGCTACGGTGTGTGAAAAGCAAAAGTTGGATTTGAAATTTGTGGATTTGATGACGAATGGAAATGAAGATTTCAAAGTTGATGAATTAGGAGTTTTGAGGTTTCGAGGTCGTATTTGTATTCCCGATGATGCGGATTTGAAAAAGATGATATTGGAAGAGGGACATCGGAGTAACTTGAGTATTCATCCGGGAGCGAATAAGATGTATCAGGATTTGAAGAAGATCTTTTGGTGGTCTGGATTGAAAAGCGATGTTGCTCGTTTTGTGTACTCGTGTTTGACTTGCCAGAAGTCTAAGGTGGAGCATCAGAAGCCTAGTGGATTGATGCAACCGTTGGATATTCCGGAATGGAAATGGGATAGTATATCGATGGATTTAGTTATGGGATTGCCGAATACGCAAAGAGGACATAATGCTATTTGGGTGATTGTTGATAGGCTTACTAAATCGGCTCACTTTATTCCGATTGATATTACTTATTCTTTGGAAAGGTTGGCCGAGATTTATGTTGGCACTATTGTGAAGCTTCATGGAGTTCCTAAGAGTATTGTGTCGGATAGAGATCCTAGATTTACTTCAAGATTTTGGGAGAGTTTGCAAGGTGCCTTGGGTTCTAAGTTGAGATTGAGTTCGGCATATCATCCGCAAACAGATGGTCAAACCGAGAGGACGATTCAATCGTTAGAAGATTTGTTGCGTGCTTGTGTGCTTGAACAAGGTGGTGCGTGGGACGGTTATTTAGCGTTGATTGAGTTCACCTATAATAACAGTTTCCATTCGAGTATTGGTATGGCGCCATTTGAGGCTTTATATGGTCAGAGATGTCGAACACCTCTGTGTTGGCATGAGACAGATGAAAAGTCGGTAGTTGGTCCGGAAATGGTACAACAAACGACAGAAAAGTTGAAATTTATTCGGGAAAAGATGAGAGCTTCTCAGAGTAGACAGAAAAGTTATCATGATAAAAGGAGAAAGGATCTCGAGTTTCAAGAGGGCGACCATGTGTTTTTGAGAGTTACACCGGTTACGGGTGTGGGTCGTGCTTTGAAGTCGAGAAAGTTGACTTCTCATTTTATTGGCCCGTATCAGATTGTCGCACGAGTTGGTGATGTGGCTTATCGTGTGGCGTTACCTCCGAACCTTTCGAATTTGCATGATGTATTCCATGTCTCGCAACTTCGGAAGTATGTTCCGGATCCGTCACATGTTATCCCAATGGATGAAATTGAAGTAAGAGATAACCTTACAGTTGAAGTTTTACCGGTTAGTATTTTGGACCGCGAAGTTAAGAAACTAAGAGGCAAGGATATTGCGCTTGTGAAAGTGTCCTGGGGAGGTGCCGCGGAAGGCAACATGACTTGGGAGTTGGAGAGCAAGATGCGAGAATCGCATCCAGAGTTGTTTGAATCAGGTAATATTTTCGAGGACGAAAATTTCTAAAGTGGGGGAGAGTTGTAACGCCCCGATTCTGAATTCCCATTAATTGTTGAGTCTTTTAATTTATTTAATTGATGTTTGTTTTAAATTGAGAAATTATATATTATTATGTGGTGTTTGCTTATTTTATCTATTTTTACCGATTCGGAGAGTTTTCGGGGAATTAGAGTAAAAAGGGCATTTTAGACATTTAGCACTTTAGTGTGAGAATTGATTAGTAAGTGTTGGAAAGAATTTGAGAGGAAAGAAATAGAGATAGAAATAGAATAAGAGAGGAAAAGAAATAAAGATAGTAACATAAGAAGAAAAACAAGAGAAAGAAAAGAGGAGAAGAGAAAGAGAAGAGAAAGTGGAGAGGAAAACCTAGAATCATCAAGGGATCATCACCAAAGCTTGCAATCGATCGGTAAGGGTGTGAAACTCCATCATCTCTTTAATGTACATGATTGTATGTGTATGTGTGTGGATTTTGTAGAGTTTCTACTCTTTTTCCACTTAGGTTAGAAGTTGGTTTTGTGAGTAGAATGAGGTTTTAATCGGTTAGAACTCGGATTAGACGATGTAGTTTAGTCGGGTGATGATTGGGTTGTGCCACTGAGACTGGTTTGGATTTAATCGGTTGATTTTGTGGAGTTTGGGCTCTTGAGACAGCCATGGAAGTTCTGTCTTCGCAGGCTCGCCAGGCGAATGGCAGCGAAGCTTCGCCAGGCGAAGCCCAGCGAGCTGTAGCGAAGCAAGTCAGAAGCTAACACCCTGTATTCGCTGGCAAGTTCGCCAGGCGAGGTTAGTTGGCGAAGGTTCGCCAGGCGAGTGTGTAGCGAGCCTCAGCGAGTAATTCCAGAATTACTCCCAGTGGACTTCGCTGGGAAGTTCGCCAGGCGAAGGTCAGCGAGCATTCGCTGCGTGGCTTCGCCAGGCGAAGGTTGGCGAACCTGGCAGTGTTATTTTGTTTTGCTGTTTGTTCATAGCATGATGTTTGGTTGATTCAATTATGATTAATGCCTATATAAATGATTGAGGTGTGAACTGTTTCGACATATCGTGCTGTGGGTGGCCGAAAGGCATGAATCCTAGATTGTAGAGTCAAGGTGAATCTTGAACGTTTGATAATCTTCTGTATTTGCTCGAATTGAATAGAAACGCATTGATAGGCTGATATGTGTGTAAACCATGTGTGGAATGGTGCATAATGTGAATGCATGATAGATATATGCGATGTATGTGATAAATGCAATGAGTATGTTTGTGAGCATAGTATGCATTCTGCGTTGAATGATCCCTCGGAGGATTTGCATTGTGAAGCATCTTAATATGCATTTGTGTGTTGATTGATCCCTCGGAGGATTTGCAGAACCTCGTATGATACGATGGTCATATTAGATTCCTTGGAGAATCGGTTGCATTGTGTGATTCCTCGGAGAATCGGTCATATCATGTAATCCCGTGGAGGATTGGCTAGAGTATTTGATTCCATGGAGAATCTGCTGAGTACTTGATCCCGTGGAGGATCTGTTGAATATTCGATTCCGTGGAGAATCTGATGAATATTTGATTCCGTGGAGAATCTGCTGAGTACTTGATCCCGTGGAGGATCTGCTGAATACTCGATTCCTTAGAGAATCTGTTGAAATGAGTCGGTACCGCATTTGCATCTGCATAGAGGCGTGTGTCGGTCTCTATGAGTTGCATGAGTCATCTGTGTATGATGTATTGGTTGAATGAATATAACTGTGTATGTTATATATGATTGTTTGGAAGAACATATTGTGAATGTTCATAAGCATGTGTAGAGGCATGATTATTTGTATATGTTTAACGTGGTGAGAACATAATTTGAGTATAACTTGTACAAATGCGAGTATATGTATATATACAATTTTATGCATTAACTGTTATGATGTTGTTTCTCACCCTTCTGCTGTTTTATAATGCTCTATGAGGCATTGCAGAGTAGGAAGCTGGAGGTTCTTTTTGGTGAAGCGATGTCTTCATTCTTTTTGGTCAATGGCTCTGATATGTAACATCTGGGTAGTTAGGAAGCCTTTGACTCTTTTGGAGTTACATTTGTTTTGATTCTTTTGTGATACATATGTGTATGTATCTGCTGTGGATATGTTGTAAAGCATGAATTAACTGATGGTTGTATATAAGTTTATGAATGTGATCGATTCAATATTTGGATGTTTTCGCTTTTATTCTAAATATTGAGATGTGGGTTACCCATTGTTGCATATCAAATTGAGCAGGTATCGTATGTGTTTAGTTTCATGATAATGTGATGCGCCTCTTATATACCATGTTTTAATTAAACTCTGATGAAATAAATTTTCTAAGTGCCTAATTGATTTATTTGATTAATTTGGGGGTATAGAAAGGGGGTGTTACATTAAGTGGTATCAGAGCCAGTGTTGAGTCAGTCGTGTCTGTCTTGTTGTTGTGTTGGTTGAACGGTTGTTTAACCTTGTTGTTATTTTTGGGAATCCTCAGAATATGGCAGGTCGTAATGACAATGCTATGGCAGCGGCGTTAGAGGCTATGGCCAGAGCTGTGCAGGGTGCACCTAACGTGAATGCGAATGATGAGTTCAGGAAGAACCAACCACCGGTGTTCAAAGGGAGATTTGATCCGGATGGTGCTCAGATATGGTTAAAGGAAATTGAGAGGATCTTTAGGGTGATGGATTGTGCTGAAGGGAACAAGGTGAGACTAGGGACTCACATGCTGAGAGAAGAGGCTGATGACTGGTGGGTCAGCGTGAGGCAAGTTCTTGAGGTCGACGATGAGGAGATTACGTGGGATTTATTTCGTACTGAGTTTCTAAGGAAGTATTATCCCGAAAGTGTTAAAGGGAAGAGAGAAATGGAATTTCTGGAGTTGAAACAAGGTAATATGTCGGTGGTGGACTACACCGCTAAGTTTGCTGAGTTAGTTAAGTTTCACCCTCACTATGATGCGGTTACGGCGGAATTTTCCAAATGTATCAAGTATGAGAATGGCTTGCGTCCTGAGATAAAGCAAGTGGTGGGTTATCAAAGAATACGAAGATTTTCAGATTTGACCGAGTGCTGTAGGATTTATGAAGAAGACAGTAGAGCTCGTTCTACTCATTATAGGGGTTTGAGCAAGAGGAGAGGGAAGCAGCAAGTACGAAGCAGACCTTATGTGACGCCTGCTGAGAAGGGCAAACATAGGGGAAACTTTGATAGGAGACCCGGAGGAGGTTCCGGTGCGATCAAATGTTTTAAGTGTGGCGTGATGGGCCACAAGTCTTATGATTGTGGAAAGTTCAAGGCGAAGTGTTCCAACTGTGGGCTCCTTGGACATGATGCAGCAGAGTGCAGAAAGAATGCTGTGAAGTGTTTTAATTGTGGCGAGGTGGGTCACATTAGCTCGAATTGTACCAAACCGAAGCAAGCTCCGGCGGGCGGAAAAGTATTCGCATTAGCAGGTTCAGACGCTACTAATGCGGAGGATCGTTTGATTAAAGGTACATGCTTTATTAATGATATGCCTTTAGTTGCTATTATTGATACTGGAGCGACTCACTCGTTCATTTCTCTTGCGTGTGCTAAGCGGTTGGATTTGTGTATGGTTTCTTTGGGTAGTGGTATGGTTATCGGGACTCCCGCTTCGGGGTCGGTAACTACTTCTTTGGTGTGTGCAAGTTGTCCTTTGACGATGTATGGTAAGGACTTCATTATGGATTTAGTGTGTTTGCCGTTGGAAGGTTTGGACGTAATCTTGGGTATGAACTGGTTGCAATTTAACAGAGTTCATCTAGATTGCTATCACAAGTTAGTAAGGTTTCCTTCTTTGGAAGATGGTGAAAACGAGAGTTTTCTTTCCACTAAAGAGTTGAAGAAACTTTTAGCGGACGAAGCTCAGTTGTTTGGTTTGTTTGCATCGTTGTCGGTGGAGAGCAAAGTTGAGCTCGACGTGTTTCCTGTGGTTTGTGAATTTCCTGAAGTGTTTCCGGAAGATGTTGCGGATGTGCCGCCAAAGAGAGAGGTTGAATTTTCTATTGATCTAGTTCCGGGTACTAGACCGATTTCGATGGCCCCGTATCGGATGTCGGCATCGGAGTTGGTGGAATTGAAGAAGCAGTTGAATGATTTGTTGGATAAGAGATTTGTAAGACCAAGTGTTTCTCCTTGGGTTGCGCCGGTATTGTTGGTAAAGAAGAAGGATGGTAGTATGCGATTGTGTATTGATTATCGGCAGTTGAATAAGGTGACAATTAAGAACAAGTATCCGCTTCCAAGAATTGATGATTTGATGGATCAATTAGTTGGAGCCCGTGTTTTTAGTAAGATTGATTTGAGATCCGGTTATCACCAGATTCGGGTTAAGGAAGAAGATATTTCGAAGACGGCTTTTAGAACACGATATGGTCACTATGAGTATACGGTGATGCCATTCGGAGTTTCTAATGCGCCGGGTGTTTTCATGGAATATATGAACCGTATCTTCCACGAGCAGTTGGATCATTTTGTGGTAGTGTTTATCGATGACATTTTGATTTATTCTAAGTCTCGAGAGGAACACGAAGAACATTTAAGGATTGTGTTGCGGATTTTGAAAGAGAAGAAGTTGTACGCAAAGTTGTCTAAGTGTGAGTTTTGGTTGTCGAAGGTGAGTTTTCTTGGACATATTATTTCCGGAAATGGTATTAGTGTGGATCCATCCAAGATCGATGCGGTAATGCAATGGGAGACTCCAAGATCGGTTACGGAAATTCGAAGCTTTTTGGGCTTGGCCGGTTACTACCGGAGGTTTATCGAAGGATTTTCAAAGTTAGCACTTCCGTTAACGCAGTTGACTTGTAAAGGAAAGACTTTTATTTGGGATGTTAATTGTGAAGAGAGTTTCATGGAATTAAAGAGAAGGTTAACGACAGCGCCAGTTTTGATTTTGCCGAATCCTACGGAACGTTTTGTGGTTTATTGCGATGCTTCTTTGTCAGGATTGGGTGGTGTATTGATGCAAGATGGGAAGGTTGTGGCGTATGCTTCTAGGCAGTTGAGAGTGCATGAAAAGAATTATCCTACTCATGATTTGGAGTTAGCGGCCGTAGTGTTCATTTTGAAAATTTGGAGGCACTATCTTTATGGTGCAAGATTTGTGGTTTTTAGCGATCACAAGAGTTTGAAGTATTTGTTTGATCAGAAAGAATTGAATATGAGGCAAAGGAGATGGCTAGAACTTTTGAAAGACTATGATTTTGGTTTAAATTATCACCCGGGTAAGGCGAATGTGGTAGCCGATGCTTTAAGTCGGAAGTCGTTGCACGTGTCTACTTTGATGGTTAGAGAGTGGGAACTTTTGGAGAACTTTAGAGATTTGAGTTTGGTTTGTGAGTTAACACCGAGTAGTGTGAAGCTGGGTGTGTTGCATGTCACGAATGATTTCCTTGCTACGGTGTGTGAAAAGCAAAAGTTGGATTTGAAATTTGTGGATTTGATGACGAATGGAAATGAAGATTTCAAAGTTGATGAATTAGGAGTTTTGAGGTTTCGAGGTCGTATTTGTATTCCCGATGATGCGGATTTGAAAAAGATGATATTGGAAGAGGGACATCGGAGTAACTTGAGTATTCATCCAGGAGCGAATAAGATGTATCAGGATTTGAAGAAGATCTTTTGGTGGTCTGGATTGAAAAGTGATGTCGCTCGTTTTGTGTACTCGTGTTTGACTTGCCAGAAGTCTAAGGTGGAGCATCAGAAGCCTAGTGGATTGATGCAACCGTTGGATATTCCGGAATGGAAATGGGATAGTATATCGATGGATTTTGTTACGGGATTGCCGAATACGCAAAGAGGACATAATGCTATTTGGGTGATTGTTGATAGGCTTACTAAATCGGCTCACTTTATTCCGATTGATATTACTTATTCTTTGGAAAGGTTGGCCGAGATTTATGTTGGCACTATTGTGAAGCTTCATGGAGTTCCTAAGAGTATTGTGTCGGATAGAGATCCTAGATTTACTTCAAGATTTTGGGAGAGTTTGCAAGGTGCCTTGGGTTCTAAGTTGAGATTGAGTTCGGCATATCATCCGCAAACAGATGGTCAAACCGAGAGGACGATTCAATCGTTAGAAGATTTGTTGCGTGCTTGTGTGCTTGAACAAGGTGGTGCGTGGGACGGTTATTTAGCGTTGATTGAGTTCACCTATAATAACAGTTTCTATTCGAGTATTGGTATGGCGCCATTTGAGGCTTTATATGGTCGGAGATGTCGAACACCTCTGTGTTGCCATGAGACGGGTGAAAGGTCGGTAGTTGGTCCTGAAATGGTACAACAAACGACGGAAAAGGTGAAATTTATTCGGGAAAAGATGAGAGCTTCTCAGAGTAGACAGAAACGTTATCATGATAAAAGGAGAAAGGATCTCGAGTTTCTAGAGGGCGACCATGTGTTTTTGAGAGTTACACCGGTTGCGGGTGTGGGTCGTGCTTTGAAGTCGAGAAAGTTGACTTCTCGTTTTATTGGTCCGTATCAGATTGTCGCACGAGTTGGTGCTGTGGCTTATCGTGTGGCGTTGCCTCCGAATCTTTCGAATTTGCATGATGTATTCCATGTCTCGCAACTTCGGAAGTATGTTCCGGATCCGTCACATGTTATTCCGATGGATGAAGTGGAAGTAAGAGATAACCTTACAGTTGAAGTTTTACCGGTTAGTATTTTGGACCGCGAAGTTAAGAAACTAAGAGGCAAGGATATTGCGCTTGTGAAAGTGTCCTGGGGAGGTGCCGCGGAAGGCAACATGACTTGGGAGTTGGAGAGCAAGATGCGAGAGTCGCATCCGGAGTTGTTTGAATCAGGTGATATTTTCGAGGACGAAAATTTCTAAAGTGGGGGAGAGTTGTAACGCCCCGATTCTGAATTCCCATTAATTGTTGAGTCTTTTAATTTATTTAATTGATGTTTGTTTTAAATTGAGAAATTATATATTATTATGTGGTGTTTGCTTATTTTATCTATTTTTACCGATTCGGAGAGTTTTCGGGGAATTAGAGTAAAAAGGGCATTTTAGACATTTAGCACTTTAGTGTGAGAATTGATTGGTAAGTGTTGGAAAGAATTTGAGAGGAAAGAAATAGAGATAGAAATAGAATAAGAGAGGAAAAGAAATAAAGATAGTAACATAAGAAGAAAAACAAGAGAAAGAAAAGAGGAGAAGAGAAAGAGAAGAGAAAGTGGAGAGGAAAACCTAGAATCATCAAGGGATCATCACCAAAGCTTGCAATCGATCGGTAAGGGTGTGAAACTCCATCATCTCTTTAATGTACATGATTGTATGTGTATGTGTGTGGATTTTGTAGAGTTTCTACTCTTTTTCCGCTTAGGTTAGAAGTTGGTTTTGTGAGTAGAATGAGGTTTTAATCGGTTAGAACTCGGATTAGACGATGTAGTTTAGTCGGGTGATGATTAGGTTGTGCCACTCAGACTGGTTTGGATTTAATCGGTTGATTTTGTGGAGTTTGGGCTCTTGAGACAGCCATGGAAGTTTTGTCTTCGCAGGCTCGCCAGGCGAATGGCAGCGAAGCTTCGCCAGGCGAAGCCCAGGGAGCTGTAGCGAAGCAAGTCAGAAGCTAACACCCTGTATTCGCTGGCAAGTTCGCCAGGCGAGGTTAGTTGGCGAAGGTTCGCCAGGAGAGTGTGTAGCGAGCCTCAGCGAGTAATTCCAGAATTACTCCCAGTGGACTTCGCTGGGAAGTTCGCCAGGCGAAGGTCAACGAGCATTCGCTGTGTGGCTTCGCCAGGCGAAGGTTGGCGAACCTGGCAGTGTTATTTTGTTTTGCTGTTTGTTCATAGCATGATGTTTGGTTGATTCAATTATGATTAATGCCTATATAAATGATTGAGGTGTGAACTGTTTCGACATATCGTGCTGTGGGTGGCCGAAAGGCATGAATCCTAGATTGTAGAGTCAAGGTGAATCTTGAACGTTTGATAATCTTGTGTATTTGCTCGAATTGAATAGAAACGCATTGATAGGCTGATATGTGTGTAAACCATGTGTGGAATGGTGCATAATGTGAATGCATGATAGATATATGCGATGTATGTGATAAATGCAATGAGTATGTTTGTGAGCATAGTATGCATTCTGCGTTGAATGATCCCTCGGAGGATTTGCATTGTGAAGCATCTTAATATGCATTTGTGTGTTGATTGATCCCTCGGAGGATTTGCAGAACCTCGTATGATACGATGGTTATATTAGATTCCTTGGAGAATCGGTTGCATTGTGTGATTCATCGGAGAATCGGTCATATCATGTAATCCCGTGGAGGATTGGCTAGAGTATTTGATTCCGTGGAGAATCTGCTGAGTACTTGATCCCGTGGAGGATCTGCTGAATATTCGATTCCGTGGAGAATCTGATGAATATTTGATTCCATGGAGAATCTGCTGAGTACTTGATCCCGTGGAGGATCTGCTGAATACTCGATTCCTTAGAGAATCTGTTGAAATGAGTCGGTACCGCATTTGCATCTGCATAGAGTCATGTGTCGGTCTCTATGAGTTGCATGAGTCATCTGTGTATGATGTATTGGTTGAATGAATATAACTGTGTATGTTATATATGATTGTTTGGAAGAACATATTGTGAATGTTCATAAGCATGTGTAGAGGCATGATTATTTGTATATGTTTAACGTGGTGAGAACATAATTTGAGTATAACTTGTACAAATGCGAGTATATGTATATATACAATTTTATGCATTAACTGTTATGATGTTGTTTCTCACCCTTCTGCTGTTTTATAATGCTCTATGAGGCATTGCAGAGTAGGAAGCTGGAGGTTCTTTTTGGTGAAGCGATGTCTTCATTCTTTTTGGTCAATGGCTCTGATATGTAACATCTGGGTAGTTAGGAAGCCTTTGACTCTTTTGGAGTTACATTTGTTTTGATTCTTTTGTGATACATATGTGTATGTATCTGCTGTGGATATGTTGTAAAGCATGAATTAACTGATGGTTGTATATAAGTTTATGAATGTGATCGATTCAATATTTGGATGTTTCCGCTTTTATTCTAAATATTGAGATGTGGGTTACCCATTGTTGCATATCAAATTGAGCAGGTATCGTATGTGTTTAGTTTCATGATAATGTGATGCGCCTCTTATATACCATGTTTTAATTAAACTCTGATGAAATAAATTTTCTAAGTGCCTAATTGATTTATTTGATTAATTTGGGGGTATAGAAAGGGGGTGTTACATTAAGTGGTATCAGAGCCAGTGTTGAGTCAGTCGTGTCTGTCTTGTTGTTGTGTTGGTTGAACGGTTGTTTAACCTTGTTGTTATTTTTGGGAATCCTCAGAATATGGCAGGTTGTAATGACAATGCTATGGCAGCGGCGTTAGAGGCTATGGCCAGAGCTGTGCAGGGTGCACCTAACGTGAATGCGAATGATGAGTTCAGGAAGAACCAACCACCGGTGTTCAAAGGGAGATTTGATCCGGATGGTGCTCAGATATGGTTAAAGGAAATTGAGAGGATCTTTAGGGTGATGGATTGTGCTGAAGGGAACAAGGTGAGACTAGGGACTCACATGCTGAGAGAAGAGGCTGATGACTGGTGGGTCAGCGTGAGGCAAGTTCTTGAGGTCGACGATGAGGAGATTACGTGGGATTTATTTCGTACTGAGTTTCTATTTTTCATGAATTATTTCCTAAACTATATGAAATGAGTAAAATAAAGAAAAACAATGGAAATTAATAAAAGTTGCGTATCAAATAGCAATTATTTCCAGCTCAATTCACAGACTTGGGCCAAACGGGGGTGTGGATAGCAAGAAATACCAAGGCCCAGGCGCTTCAACTCACTTGTCTTCACTTCAATT
This sequence comes from Lathyrus sativus, assembly GCA_963859935.3. NCBI lineage: Eukaryota > Viridiplantae > Streptophyta > Magnoliopsida > Fabales > Fabaceae > Lathyrus > Lathyrus sativus. Next base: position 239,247,151 of record OZ012740.1, on the reverse strand, counting down.
CTCAAATTGAAAAATAAAAAGAATGCATGCCAAGATTCGAACTCGTTCCCCTTTGGTCAACACAGCGCAGTTTCACAAGCTTGGACTTCTCAATAAGCAAAACGGTGAGTTTCAATGGAGGTGTACGTGGCGCCATGAGGGCACTTGGATCGCTTGACCCAGTCAAGTCTTTAACACGAATGGACGATGAGGATTATCTCTCCTACCTTTCAAACCTGCAAACCAGCGCGCGCAAGGTTCATCGCCGGTGGCTTTTCCTGCCACCCTGGCACAACCCTAGCTTCATCTACATGCCACCAATGGCCACGATCTCTACATGAAATTTGTCCAGAATTTCACCAGCAATTCATTCATACCATCTATACACTCTGAAAACGCTTGAATCTTGAAATCACAATTTCAACCGAAAATGGAGTTCACCCTAAATTGTCTCTAAAGTTGCAATTAACCATCTAAAATCCATCTATGTCATACTATGATCATAACCACATGAAGGTTTCTACCTAACACTGCCTAAATTATGCAAGAAGTTGATTTGTACCAACCTGATTTCAGATGAAGAACAGTCACACTCCTTGCTCGATTCAGCCTTCAATATGATCCAGACTCACTCCAAATCTTCCTCTGAAGCTGATGCATACCTTGATTTGGCTTGATTTTCCTTCAAACTCCAAATATGATTTCTGTTTTCACCTCTGGTTTTTCACTTGCTCTCTCTGCAACCAGCATCAATCTTCTCCAAAAAGCTTGCTGAATACACTCTAATGGTTATATAGAAGCTAGAGGAATCATCCAGAACCTTCTGTAAACTTCCACATGAGATTTTTAATTTCAATTTCTCCTTTAAAATTCCATGTGCAACAATCGTGTATTGGCTCTGTTCTGGCCTGGTTTTGCTTGCAATCATCATCTCATGAGATATTGAATTGGTTGGTGGTGATTATTCCCTTGTTTGCAATCCAATGATCCAAGTTTGATATGTTACTTCATCATGAAGTAACAAAATGGAAGTGGATGAATTTGACCTCAAACCAAAAATGTAATATTGCCATTGTTTCCAAAATGTATTTTCCAATCAATTTGACCTATAACTTTTCCTTGTTTGGACACAAATCAATATATTTGAATTTTTGGTCATTTAATCCATTTTAATCCTTCCTTTTCACCACTCCTTGAACCAAGTCTTCCCTTGAGCCATTTCAATGTCTCCTTGATACATGGTCAAGGTTAAAACCCCATTTTGAGCAACTTTCAAGTTGAACAAAATTTTCATTTGAGGTGTCTAAGTTGGTGAAAATGGCCTATAACCAAAAATGACATATAATCATAACTTCCCAAAATACCCTTGACTTGTCAAAGCCATAACTTGAGTTATACAAATCCTTTCAAGGACTTCTAGTACTATATGGAAAGCTAAGAGAATAAGGAACAACATTCATGTTTACCAAAAGTTTATAGGAATCATCCTTCTTGGGCAAAAGTTTCGTGCAAGTTGGGTAACTTTCAAGCTCCAAATTCACATACCTCAGATAACTTGTAACTTGTCTGGCTCATAACTTGAGTTCCATAAATCCTATCAAGGACTTCTAGTACTCAAATTAAAGCTAAGGTCATGCCCTACAACAATCATGTTGGGGTCAAGATGAGATGACAATCATATCTTGAGCTAAATTTCCTTGAAGTCGGGGGTCAAACTAGGGGATCTTACACTGTCAAGTCTTAGAAACCCCAGCTTGAAACTTCTCAAACTCTTCAATCATGATGAGTTAACCTTGGAATCATCCTTAGAACATCTTAATGTATCAATCCATGATCACATGGCTCTTGAATTAGGTCTCAACCTCCTTCACATCCTCAGTTGACTTAGGGTTGACCCAGTCAAACCCTAGCTGCACCTTGAGGCTTCTTAATCATGCACAATGACCTGTCTAGGCCTCAAAGTGATCTTTAACACTTCTCATTAGCTCTCTCAAGACCTCAAGTCTAACTTCATGGCTTCAGGATCATCTGGTGACTTCCCACAACTCTCAAGTTAGGAGACCTACCCTCTTGGCTTCAATCACTCTCTCTGAGGATCTTTCAACTTCTCTGACAAGGATATCAACCCTTGAACACTTGAATAACCTTCTTAGCTAGCCTCATAGTCTTGTGTAGCCCTTGATTGGTAATCATACCTCTTGTCTCTTGCACACATGTCAATGAAATGCAAATGATAATGCTAATGTGAATGATATGAAACATAAGCTAGGTAAGGAAATGTTGGGCAAATTTTGGGGTGCAACAGGGGTTTGTAAAATTGGTTTCATGAATTTTAAACAAAATATTTAGAATTAAGCAAAATAATAAACAAATTTCAACAAGATATGAGAGCATGCTAGGGGTAGTGTATGAATTTCCTTGCAATAATATAATAACCCTTCTTTCATAACATAAACACAATTTTTATCAAGTTCTTGACTGCTATTAGTGTTTACTCCTAAGGCCTTAGTGAGAAAACCTTTGAAATCATAACCAATTTACCACGTCCATAGGCAAACTAGTTTGAAATTAAGTATTGAAAATAGTTTCAGCAGTACTCAAGTGCACAACAGGGTAATCCTAGTCCTAGGCCTTATCTACTAGGGAATTATCGACCAAATTGTATTAATGATGGTTTGTCCGACCTAAAGTTAGCCGTAAAACTAAATCAATTTTTCCGGTAGAAAAAGTTATAAAATCATTTATCGATAAAACTTGATGAATAAAAGTAAGTGCTTATGTCATAAAAAAAGGAATAAAATATCATTACAATAACGATTCAAGGACACCCCTAGCATTGGGGGGTTTAGCTACTCATACGCAATAAAGTAAATCGAACGATTAGATACAACATTACAGTAGAAATGGGGATTACTTTTGATCTTCAATTACTTTGGCCTTTGAAAATCTCTCGTTCTCCCTTTTCTCCTGAGCTCCTAATCGTATCTTGTCGTTCTTTCTTTCATGATCCAAAAGTCCCTCATCTCTTTTTCAAATGTGTTTCGAAATACTAACAGATTTAATAGACAGGCCAATAAATTCTAAAAATGCGCTCTGGGGTCAAAACTGACAAAAATTGGAAAATGACACGCCCAGGCCAACACGGGCCATGTCAGCTGACACGGGCTGCCGTGTTGGCCCCTTGGTCGAGATGCCCAAGAAAATTCATCAGCCATCCTTGCTGACACGAGCACCTGTGTCAGCTCCCTGTCTTGCGCTCCAACACGTCCAAGTTGTCCCTCTCCTAACACGACCCGTGTCAGGCCACTGAATTTGCTTGAAAAGCTTCTCCGACTTCCCAAAATCATCGATTTCTTCGCCTGAGTCCTTGGCCTTACTTTGTATGAAGATGAAATTATCACGACTACCACCAAACGCATTAAATGCACCAAATATAATATAAACTACTTATAGAAACAACACGATAATGAAAATGCGAAAGCATAATAAGCATCAACATTACGAAAGAAAGTGTTACCGATTGTTATGACTTTATGCTGAATAAATGGATGAAAAAACTCATAGAATTGGTGACCGATCAATATCCGCTTCTTGTCTATCGACACACCTCAGAAGGACCATGTCATAATTTCTTTTGTAAAACACATCATTACGGAGAAAGAATTTGGATGCCAATCTTCTCAAAGTTTTCTTGTCGAGTGATGAAGCATCAACTGGGTACTTCTGAGTCTGAAGATACTTCTTAATGTCATGAAACCAAGGTTTCCCATCTGTTTCTTACTCCACCATTTGATAATAAGCAGGCTCTGTCTTCCTCTCAATTTGGATGAGTGCTGCTTCATTAACAAATCTGACCTTCCACATTGAGGCTAGCATAGCCAATGCACCAGCAAAGTGATTTTCAGTCCTCGGGACATGTTTGAAAGTGATCTCATCAAAGTACCCAATCATTTCAACAATTTATGCTCTATATGGGTTCAATTTATCATCTCTGGTCTCCCATTCAACTTTGACATGATAAATCACCAAGGCTGAGTCACCACTTACTTCAAGAATTTTTATTTGAAGGCCAATTGTCGCTTCAATGCCTAAAATGCAAGCTTCATACTCGGCAATATTGTTGGTACATTCAAAACATAATCTGGTTGTCAATGGATTGTAACCACCATCAGGATTCATCAAAATGGAGCCTATACCATGCCCATTGTAGTTGGAGGAACCATCAAACATCATCTTCCACCAGGAACCAGGCTCGGGACCCTCATCTGGCCCTGGCTCTTCATAATACTTCTTTATCAACATGATGTCTTCATCGGGGAAGTTAAACTTCAACAGTTCATAGTATTCTACCGGATGATCAACAATGTAATCTGACAAGATGCTACCATTAATGGACTTCTGACCAACATACTGGATGTCATATTTTAATAATAACATATGCCAACGGGCGAGTCTCCCTGTCTAAGCGAGCTTCTCAAAAATATACTTTATCATATCCATTTTTGAAATCAACAAAGTGGTATGACATATCATGTATTGCCTCCAACATCTGGCATTCAATGCTAAAGAACAACAAGTTTTCTCTAAAAGCGAATATTGACTTTCACAATCAGTGATTTCCTTGCTAAAATAGTAAATGACGTGCTCTTTACGTCCATACTCGTCTTATTGACCTAATACACAACCCATTGATTCTTCGAGCACAGTTAAGTACATGAAAAGAGCTTTTTCGGGAACATGAGGAATTAAGACTGGAGGTTCTTGAAGGTAGCTATTGATCTTATCAAAAGCTTGCTGATAATCCGAATTCCAAACAACCGTCTGATTTTTGCGTAACATTTTGAAAATGTGCTCACAGGTAGGAGTCATATTGGAAATAAATCTGAAGATGTAATTTAATCTTCCAAGGAAACTTCTAACCTAGTCGACTAATAATGAAACCAAACAGCTTCCCAGATCTCACTCCAAAAGTGCACTTGGCAGGATTCAATCTTAATTGATACTTCCTAAGCCTTTCAAACAACTTCAAAAGATGATCCAAACGGTTTTTTCCCCTCATAGATTTGGTAATCATGTCATCGAGATATACCTATATATTTATTCATCATGTCATGGAATAATGCAACCATAACTCTTTGATTAGTGGCAACAACATTCTTCAGACCAAAAGACATGACTTTATAATAATAAGTACCCCAAGGAGTGATACAAGTAGTCTTTTCCATATTGTCACAAGTGCGAAAAACACCCGGCAGAAAACAGAAGATTCGCCACCTTTCATTATTTATCCCAAAGAGAGGGAAAGGAAATGATCGGAAAAAACCTAACGAGAAAAGGGAAAAGACGAGGTCACCACAACCAAGTCCTGGATTCGGGAGTCGGTTACGCAAGGGGAAGGTATTAGCACCCCTCACGTCCGTCGTACTCGACGGGATCCACGCTTTGTTATCTATCTAAAAGGGTGATTAACTATCGGCAGAGCATCGTCGCTTTGTGCCTACGTATTCCCTCGTGCAATGGGAAAGTCAAAGTCAACGTAGTTCGGCTAACTACGGGTGAACGGGGGGAAGGTTGCTCGCCAGGACATCGAGTCTTGTGCCTACGTACTCTCAACAGGTATGAGAGATCAGAGCAAACGTAGTTCAGGCTAAAAAGACCATAGGTTGGTTCAACAGTTTTTTAGGCCCGAGTAGGGTTAACAAGCAGTTCTAGCAGTTGGTGTATGCAGCTCGACCATTGGAGACTTAGACGTTACCGTTTACGATAGAACTAGGATTTAACAACACTCTTTTATCTGAAAAGATTTTCCTTGATTAAAATCCCGAAGGATAAAAACAAAGTTTGAAGTGTTTTTGTGTTTTTTACAGAAGAAGTGTTTTTAATTTGATTTGTAACTCATGTTGCACTAAAGACTATGACCTAGGAGCGAATGCGTCGCATATCTTCCAAAGGACATATGCTAACATTCTAGACAATTGAGAGGCAACCACCCAATCATCATTTCCCAAGTAGCTTAAGGCTCGTAGCGTGCAACATTCGTTAATCGTTATTAGGTGAGTTAGAATTTTTTGAAGATGAGAAAGAGACGCACAGAAGATCTAAGGGGAACTCGGCCCTAACGTTGTCATGCAAAGTGGTCCTAAAGTTTGGATTAAAAGGGGAACATCTACCTTAATGTTAGAATCCTTGGATTGAACACCTAATGTCTCTCCTACCCCCATCCTAAACAGAAGGACTAGGAACCCTATGGGGATCATGGCAAAAAGCACAAGAAAGCATCAAGTAAATTTAATCACAAGTAAGAGAGGCATACATGAAAATGCAACACTTAGAATGGAGGGAGGGAGGAAAAATGTGTGGGGCAGCAGCCGCCACAAGCGCATCTCGACCTCAACAGCGATGCAAGAATGATGCAAACATGGAAAGGAAAGCAACAAGATGAAAGCAAACGAACAAGCAAAGAGTCATCACTTTGAACCACATCCATAAGTATGCATCCAAGTGGAAAATGAACACAAGTATAAACCGAATCATGATCAACCAAACACAAACAGTGGCAAATACCAAAAACATTTCATTCCTAATGCATCATATCAGTTTATGAAGATTCGAAGTGAAACGGTATGCGAACAATCAAACAAAGTAGCAAAACAGGTCTGTCAGCACAGTGTTAATCGGTTAACCCCCAGGGTTAATCGGTTAACACACTGTTAACGTTTAAAAAATTTGAAAATTTGAACTGGTTAATCGGTTAACCATATGCGTTAACCGATTAACACTGTGAAAACACTGAAAAATCTGAAAATTTATGATGGTTAATCGGTTAACCATATGCGTTAACCGATTAACACTGTGCTGACAGCAGAAAATAGCAAAGCAGAATCACTTTTCAACAGTTTATCACTTCTCCAAACATACCAATGATCACATAATAAGCCATGTACGAAATTAAATCAGAAAACCATGATTCCAACAGCATGTATACAAATCCAAACAACATCAACACAGATCATATGAATTAAAATGCAACAAATCAGTCAAAAATGAAAATCATCATGATGAACATGCAATTAAGCTAAAAACAGAATCGAATCAAGAATTTCCAACCTACGAAGCGGAGATTTGCTTCGGTTAAAATTGATTTGCTGAAAATGAGTAGATCGAAGCAAGAAACCCGGAATACTTCAAGATCTAAGATAATCCTTGTAGTAGAGATGGAGATCCTTTAAGATTAAGCCAAATTGCTTCAAATAATCACTTCTAACTTCACTTCAAATTTTAGATCTGAATTTGCACGAAAATTGAATGAAGAAATTGATCCAATGGAGATGATAGATGAAGGTTTAAGCTCAAGAATTAATGGATTCCTATGAAGAATCAATTAATTCAATGGATGAAGAGCTTTGGTGAGGGTTTTGGAAAGGATGAAATTGAGAGAGAATTGAGAGTAATTCTGAATTTGAAATGGGAATTATGAGAGTTAGATTGCTTTGGTTTGGAGTAAATCACTTAAGTACCCTCTTGGCTTGGATCCAAAGCAAGGTTTGGAAAGTGGATTGGGAAATTTGGAATGGAATTAGGAGTGGGATTTTGGAGGGAATTGAATTAATTTGAAAACTAATCCAAATTTCAAAATGGTTCTAGATCCTTCCCAAGTGTAAAAATGAATTTTCAAATGACCAAATTGGACCCTAAATGGCTCTGCATTAAAAAATCACGTACAAAGGCAAAAATTGCATTGGTTAATCGGTTAACCATATAAGTTAATCGATTAACCCCTTTAAATTTTTGAATCTGGGCTGATTTTTCATTGGTTAATCGATTAACCATATAGGTTAACCGATTAACACCTTCAAAAATTTGAATTTGGCGCCTTTTCAAGGGAAACCTGCCCGTTCGCCCGTTTCTTGCTGTTTCGAACCCTGTTAAGCTTTTGGAATGTGTTCTTGAATGCTGTAACCATGAGACTGCTCACGATAGCCTAAACGCCACTTTCTTGACTGAAAATAACCTACAAAACAAAATAAAATCGGTCGCTTGGATGTTGGGCAAAACAAATGTCGCCTGATACTCGCTTCTTTGATTGCTTGCACTGAGAGTGAATTCTGAGCCACAGGAAAACCTCGATCCCTTGTCTCAAGAAAAAATGTTATGCAATGCAGAAATGCAGCAGAATAAAATGAAACAAAAGCCAAGCCAAGAAAAAGGTTGGGCAAATTTTGGGGTGCAACAGCTGCCCCTATTCAAACGAATTGGACCTGACTGGGTGAAAAGCAAACGACTTTCAAACAATCAAGGTAAAAGACGATTGAATACCAACAAACTCGGAAATTTGCCAACTGCAGAAAATAAAACTGCCAACAAGAACCTCTGGAGATAACTGCCCTGATCACAAACATACTCCGCTGGGGAGAAGAGAATATTAACCGATCAACTCTGCTTGGGGAAAAATATAGTGGGACGGATGCGTCTATCAAAGATTGCGCCATGGTTTGAATACCGTACAGGTTAAAGGGGAACATTTCAAATTGCCAGAATCTGGATATTTAACGAACAAAATGAGTCAATGAAATTTTCCGGAGTCTGAACACTCAACGTAGGGACTAGAGCCTGGATGCTCAACGTAATAACCAGAGCCTGAATGCTCAACGTAAAAGTTGGAGCCTGAATGCTCAACGTAAAAGCCGGAGCCTGAATGCTCAACGTAATAAGCAACTTCACTAGGGATTTACCGGAGTCTGGATACTCAATGAAAACTGACTGGAGCCTGAAAGTTCAACGAACAAAGCATTACATTACGAATGGGAAATTCACTGGAGTCTGGATACTCAATGGAGAAGCCGGAGCCTGAATGCTCAATGTAAAATAAGGAATTCATCCTGAATTGGAGATTTTCCGGAGTCTGAACACTCAACGTAATAAACCGGAGGCTAGATGCTTAACATAAAAGTCGGAGCCTGGATGCTCAACGGAAAAGCCGGAGCCTGGATGCTCAACGTAATAACCGGAGCCTGAATGCTCAATGGACCAAGAAGTACACCATAAATTGGAAAATTATCGGAGCCTGGATACTCAACGAAACTGGAATCAAAGAAAAAATTTCCGAAGTCTGGATACTCAACGCACAAGAGAAATTACCACATATTGGAAATCGGCCGGAGTCTGGATACTTAACGTAATAAATTGAAGCCTGAATGCTCAACGAAAATAAACCAGAGCCTCGATGCTCAACGTAAACTAGACCGGAGCCTGGATACTCAATGGACAAAGGAGATCATCACCATATGAAACTTACCGGAGTCTGGATACTCAACGGACTTGACCGGAGTCTGGATACTCCACGGACAAAACAATATACCACAAATTGGAAATTCACCGGAATCTGGATATTCAACGGAGAAGGAGTACAACCATAAAACTTATCAAGGTCTGGATACCCAACTGACTTTACCGGAGTCTGGATACTCGACGAAAAAAGCAATATGTGACGAATTGAACATTCACCGGAGTCTGGATACTCAATGGAGAAGCCGGAGATTGGATGATCAACGAAGATTGACAGGAGCCTGGATACTCAACGGATGAAGAAACACTCATTAGGATCTGGGTACCGTCGGAGTTTTAAGATTACTGTTTCAAATTTCCGGAGTCTGGATACTCAACGAACAAAATGGATCACATCACGAACTGCCATGGTCTGGATACCATACAGGGCTAAGAAGAACATCACAATGGAAATTTGTCGGAGTCTGGATACTCAACGACATTGACCGGAGTCTGGATACTCAATGGACGAAGGGAAAATGTCACAAATATACCCATCAAACAATTGGACTTATGTCAAGGAAAAGGGCCCTTGTTGGCTTCCTGCAAAGAAAATGCTGAGGTAACGAAATTCCTCCCAGCATGCTGGGGATTTCTCAGCTGGGAGCGAATCTACATAGGCTGTAGCTTACTCAGTGGGAAGAAAATCCAATCGCAACTCACTGGGGAGTACAAACGGGGATTAAATGTGCACCAATTGCCGAGGGAAAGCGTATACGCTACCTACTCACTTAAACTGCATACAAACTCTATTGTGGATAGAGCTCCACTTACTAGGGAATAGACTCTGGCTGGAAATAAAACGAATTGCATCCACACCTCTTTGCCCCACGGGTGACGACCCTGTAAAACTGAACAAACAGACAAGATATCTTACGCAAACGGAACTATCTCAGTCATCATTCGTGACGTTGTTCAATTAATTCAAAGTTCTAACAATTATTGGCCAAGGCCTGCAAGTTTATGTATATGCAAGTTTATCAAAACATTGGGCGTTTTTCACAAACAAAATAATAAAAGTTTAAACAAAGCAAACAAGATACTGAATAGTATATGTTTATTGATAAAAGGTCTGCAAATAGGCAAAGTTTTACAACAGATGCAACCCCTGAAAAGAGGAAGTTGTGCAAAAACAATACAGATATGCACAGAAATATACAAAAGTTTACAGAAATGTCGGCAATGTGGCACAGACAAACACCATGAGCTGATCCCTCTATGACTCATATGACCTTGATGTTTTCCCGACGCTTCGTCTTCAGAAGAGATTGATTCGGATAAACGGCCCTCAGGTCCTCCCAATCCACTAAGGAATGAAGTTCCAACACAGACCGCAATCACTTGCTTTTCAATCCCTAACTTTTTCCTGAACCACCCTTTCGGGTTTTCGATTCACCGGGATACTCATTTTTCCAAAGTCGCCTTTTCAGGTTTTCGACTTTGCGGGTTTACATCTTTTCATTTTTTATCCCTAATTTTTTCCCGAACCCAATTCATCTTTTATGGTTCGCCGAGATGCCCCATTTTTGCCTAGATATTCTTTTTTCTTTCCAACGGGTCTCTTTAAGCAAAGTAGTTTTTAACTGCGTCTGCGTTCATAGGGGATGCAAAATCCTCACCATCCATGGTGGATAACAATAAGGCTCCTCCAGAGAAAACCTTTTGCACGACGTATGGACCTTCATAGTTGGGAGCCCATTTGCCCCTGTGATCTGATTGTGGTGGGAGAATCTTTTTAACACAAGATCGCCCGTCTGAAAGCTCCGAGGACGCACCTTCTTGTCGAAAGCTTTCTTCATTCGACTCTGATGCAATCGACCGTATGCAATAGATGCTAGCCTTTTCTCATCCATCAGGCTATGCTGGTTCAATCTGTTCTTTATCCATTTTGCCTCATCGAGCTTGACGTCGACCAGAACTCTTAAAGAAGGAATCTCGACCTCTAATGGTAGGACAACTTCCATACCATATACCAGCGAGAAAGGAGTTTCCCCGGTTGATGTACATACCGTAGTACGATAACCGTGTAAAGCAAAGGGCAACATCTCATGTCAATCCTTGTAAATGACAACCATCTCTTGCACTATCTTCTTGATATTCTTGTTGGCCGCTTCAACAGCGCCATTCATCTTCGGACGATAGGGAGATGAGTTGTGATGCTCAGTTTTGAAATTCTGGCACAATTCCTTCATCATCTTGTTATTTAAATTCGAACCATTGTCAGTAGTGATTCGCTCGGGTACTCCATATCTGTAGATGATGTCCATCTTTATGAACCAGGCTACGACTTGCTTTGTGACATTGGCATACGAGGCCGCTTCAACCTATTTAGTGAAGTAATCAATGGTGACCAAGATGAAACGATGTCCATTGGATGCGGTTGGCTCAATCTTGCCAATCATATCAATTCCCCACATGGAGAAAGGCCACGAGGACTCCATAACATTCAATGGGCACGACGGTACATGAATTTTGTCTGGATAAATCTGGAATTTATGGAATTTCTTCGCAAATTTGAAACAATCTGACTCCATGGTTAGCCAATAATACCCTGCTCGTAGTAGTTTCTGAGACATGGCATGCCCGCCGGCATGTGTACCAAAAGTACCTTCGTGGACCTCTTCCATAAGCAACGTTGCTTCTTTTTCATCCATATATCTCAATAACATCAAATCATGGTTCCTTCTGTAAAGCACACCATCTGGGTTCAGATAAAAGTTACCAGACAACCTCCTCAGAGTCTTCTTATCCTGAGCCGAAGCCCCTTGCGGATACTCTTGCTTCTTGAGGAAGTTCTGTATGTCATAAAACCATGGCTTGCCATCAGCAGCTTCCTCAATGGAGAATACGAAAGCGGGCTTATCAAGGCGAGAGATGATTATTCTTGGAGCATCATTCCAAAAATTCACTTTATACATCGAAGATAGCGTTGCCAAAGCGTCTGCCATCTAATTCTCTGCTCGCGGCACATGGTGAAACTCTACCCTGTCAAAGAAGGGTAACAACCTTCTTGCATAACCCTAATAAGGAATTAGATTTGGCTGACGAGTTTCCCATTCTCCCATGATCTGATTAACCACTAGCGTTGAATCATCATATACATCTAAATTCTTGATTCTCAAATCAATAGCCTCTTCCAGACCCATGATGCATGCTTCGTACTCGGCTTCATTATTAGTGCAAGGGAATGTCAACCTGGCAGTGAAGAGGATATGAGTGCCATGAGGAGTTGTAATAATTGCCCCAATTCCACTACCATAGGAGTTGACAACACCGTCGAATATCATCTGCCATTGCGAGCCTTTCTCTAGACCTTCGTCCGACAATGGCTCTTCACAATCCTTCATCTTGAGGAACATGATGTCTTTGTCCGGAAATTCAAACTTCATCGGTTGATAGTCTTCAATTGACTGTTCAGCAAGTTACTCTGACAGAACACTTGCTTTGATGGCTTTTTGGGAAACATATTGTATATCGTACTCTGTCAGTACCATCTGCCACCTGGAAATTCTTCCTGAGAGCGCTTGCTTCTCGAAGACATACTTGATTGGATCCATCTTTGAAATTAGCATGGTTGTATGATTAAGCATATATTATCTCAAATGTTTGGCAGCCCAAGCAAGTGCGCAACATGTTTTCTCGAGCATTGAGTAACGGGTCTCACAGTCTGTGAACTTTTTACTCAGATAATAGATTGCATGCTCTTTTCTTCCAGTCTCGTCGTATTGATCGAGAACACAACCCACACTATTCTCAAGAACCGTTAAGTACATGATTAAAGGTCTTCCATTTACTGGGGGTATCAGTATCGGAGGCTCCTGCAAATATTCTTTTATCTTATCGAATGCTTTCTGACAATTTTCATTCCAGACGACCGCCCGATCTTTCTTTAGCAATTTAAACATTAGTTCACACGTGGCTGTGAGGTGAGATATGAACCGAGCAATGAAGTTCAATCTCCCCAAGAAACCACGAACCTCCTTTTCTGTTTTTGGCGTTGGCATATCTTGTATAGCTTTTGTTTTTGCAGGATCGGCCTCGATTCCTTTTTCACTGACAATGAACCCCAATGACTTTCCGAACCAAACTCCAAAAGTGCACTTATTCTGATTCAACCTCAATCTGAACTTCCTGAGCCTCTCAAACAGCTTCAACAAGTTAACCAGATGCTCTTCCTCCGTTTGCGACTTTGCTATCATGTCATCAACATAGACCTCAATCTCATGGTGAATCATATCATGAAACAAAGTGACCATAACCCGCTGGTAGGTTGCCCCTGCGTTTTTCAACCCAAAAGGCATTACCTTGTAACAGAAAGTCCCCCACGGCGTAATGAACACCGTTTTATCCATATCTTTCGATGCCATCTTTATCTGATTATAGCCTGAAAAACCGTCCATGAAAGAAAATACGGAGTATTAAGCAGTATTGTCAACCAATACGTCAATGTGAGGGAGCGAGAAGTCATCGTTTGGGATCGCGTTATTCAAATCCCTGTAATCTACACACATCTGTACCTTACCGTCTTTCTTAGGTACAGGCACGATGTTGGCGACCCATGGCGGGTAAGTTGTCACGGCTAAAAATCCTGCGTCCAACTGCTTCTGGACTTCTTCTTTGATTTTCACAGCCATATCTGGTCTTGTCCTTCTAAGCTTCTGCTTGACTGGCGAACATTCCTCGCACAACGGCAAGCAATGAACTACTATATCAGTGTCAAGCCCGGGCATGTCTTCGTACAACCAAGCAAAGATGTCACTATACTCTCGAAGCATCTCGATCAGTCTTTGCTTGATGTCACTCTGCAGCGCAGCCCCTATCCGAACATTTCTGACAATTTCTTCAGAACCCAGATTGATAACCTCAATTTCCTCCTGATGAGGCAGAATAATCTTCTCTTCTTGTTTCAAGAGTCTAGCTAGCTCTTCAAGCAAGTCTTCATCTTCATCAATCTCTTCTTCAGCTTGATATATCGGTTGATCAAAGTCGAAGCGAGTCATAGGAGGTTCTGAATCGGTGTCATCTGCAATAGGAATCCTGCAATAAAAATGGTTAAATGTTTCAAATGATATGCAAACGAGTACAAACCACATTGCCATTTTATTGTAAGAAATAAAAATAAGAAAGACAAGGATCACAAAATTTGCATGAGAAAAACGCCCTTTGATTAATTGATAAAACAATGTTCGAACATAAACAATAAGGCCCTAAAACAAAATACCGCTATGCTCCGGGTAGAACATAGGGTAGTACAATAATTGGAAAAAACAAAGCATTAATGTTTTGATGTCACTTGAACGAACCCTTCAACCAGTTGCGCAGGCTCTATCCTAGAGTGCAAGGCTTGATTCAAGCATCCATATCACAATCACTATCTCCCTCTTTGTCTAAAACCGCGTTAATCCTTTCGAAGATAACTCCTCCTTTAGTGAACTGCACGGGTCCTTTATAGCGCGGCGTGCTCTGCGAGGATGAAGAAGAAGAAGAAAATGATGGGCGGTACCCCAACCCAAACTTGTCTTGCTTGTGGGGAATCTCCAATACCTGTCCCCAACCTTGCGCTGCCCTAGCTTGCACTACTGCTTGGGCTTCTTTAAAAGAAGACATGGCCACTTCCGGTGCTTTGCTCACAACAGGAGATTTATCTTTAATCTTGACGATTTCAAAAGTCTGACAAAGGGTTTCATGTATTTCTCCGTCCACCTCGACGTACTTGAAGGATGATAAGTGACTAACCATTATATCCTCTTCCCCGCACACTGTAACAACACTACCGCCAACCATATACTTTAGCTTTTGATGCAGCGTGGAGGTTACAGCTCCTGCTGAATGAATCCATGGACGGCCTAATAAACAACTGTAGGAAGGCTGGATGTCCATAATGTAGAACATTGCATCAAATACTTCCGGTCCCACCTGAATGGGAAATGTCACTTCTCCGAACACAGATCTTCGGGTACCATCAAAAGCGCGCACCACCAAATCACTTGGTGTGCAAATCAATCCCTGCATGTCCAACTTCATTAGGGATTTCTTTGGAAGTACGTTCAAGGATGATCCTGTATCCACGAGTACATGAGACATAACAGCCCCTCGACATTTTAATGATATGTGCAACACACAGTTATGGTTCCTACCCCTTGGCATCAAATCCAAGTCTGTAAACCCCAAGCCGTTTCCTGCATTTACGTGTGCAACAACCCCTTCGAGTTGATTAACCGAAATTTCATGCGACACATAAGAAGTATTCAGTATTTTCAACAGTGCATTCCTATGCGCTTCAGAACATAGTAACAAAGACAGGATTGATATCTTAGAAGGAGTTTGCTGTAAATGATCGATTATTTTGTAGTTGCTCTACTGTATCAACCTTATAAACTCTTCGGCATCTTTTAACAAAAATTCCTTCTCCCCAGCCTGAGAAGTTTCCTCTACCACTGGTCTCTTCCTCTTGTCAACCTTATCATCAACCACTTCAGGTGACGAAAATACCTGGCCACTACGGGTAATTCCTCCTGCTCCCACAAGATTATCTACCGAATTCACAGGGGGACCATTCAAATCTAGTTTCTGTCCGTTGCAATACACTTTAGCTTCGTCATTCCACAGAATGGCTTTGGTGCTTTCAAACGGTATGAGACCTGCTTTAGTTATGGTTACTGTTGGTGGTTTTGGCGCATAAATGGTAACGGTTTTGTACAGAATAGATATCGTTGCAATCTCATCCCTTTCCTCAGCTACCAACTCTTCAGACTTACTTTCAACAGACCGGTCAAACTGCAAGACTCCACTATCCATCATATCTTGAATATATACCTTCAACTGCCCACATCCCTCAGGATTACTCAGGCACTCAGCACAATCTTCAGTACAACCTGGGAAAACACCCCCTTCAACAATCTAGCTTTCACAAAGCTCAATGGTGTCTTCAGCTCATTAACATCTATTACCAAATCTAGAACATCCTCCTTAATAATTGCATTGACCCCAGCTTACTCATGATTCGGCATGGGATTTTGTACGACATTGGGAACATCGTTGGATAATTTAATTGCTTTACTATTAATCATGTCCTGCACTTTATGCTTAAAGGCTTTACAATTATCGATGTTGTGCCCCTGGGCACCTGAATGAAACTTACAGCGAGCGTTTGCGTCATACCCGGGTGGAGGTGGCCCAGTCAATGGAGCTAAAGTTCTCTTCTGAATAAGTTGCAACTGCAACAAAGCTTGCAACAACTGAGAGTACGGCATGGGAGGCGCATCAAAATGCCTATTTGTCGCCCGACCTTGGTCTTGATATCTTATATACCCCTGCTGTTGTTGTTGCGGTTGTTATTGTTGTGGTTGTTGCTGAACTGCAGGGATTGTAATACTGGAAACCTGTTGTTGCTGACGATTCTGACCCCTACCTCTCCCGCGAGAACTGGATACGGAATTGGTTTCTCCCTCTCGTTTCTTGTTACCGAATACTTTCCTACCTCCTCCTCCCGCTGAGGGCATTTCACCAGCATTTATCTTCCCTAACTTGATAACATTTTCCATCCTCTCTCCGGTGATGATTAAGTTAGAGAAACTACCCGACATACTACTGATGAGTTTCTCGTAATACACGCCAGGCAAAGTGGCGACAAACATATCAATTAGCTCACGTTCCACCATAGGTGGCAGCACCCTAGCTGCTAACTCCTGCCACCTTTGGGCATATTCGTTAAAACACTCATTATTCCTTTGTGAAAGATTCTGAAGCTGGACCCTGTTAGGAGCAAGGTCGCTGTTGTATTGATAATGTTTCACAAAGGCCTCAGCCAAGTCCCTCCAACTGCAGACATTCACGGGTTCCATACTCATGTACCACTCCAACGAAGGACCAGACAAATTGTCCTGAAAGAAATGCATGAGCAATTTCTCATCGTCTGAGTAGGCGGACATTTTACGGTAATAAGATCTCAGATGGACTCTCGGGCAGGTGGTACCCTTATATTTAATAAAGTCAGGGACTTTGAACTTCAACGGCACTCTCAGGCCCGGGATTAGTCCCAGGTTAGTCATATCAAGGCCCATGGAGTTTTGACTTTCAAGGGACTTCATTTTTTCTTCAATCATCTTGATCCTCTTATCAGCTTCAGAGGGTAACTCAGCAGCCACAACCCTCGGTGAGAACAAATCATCTTGCCTGTCTTCGTTCCAGAGGTGATCCATATTACCATGTATAACACAAGTGGTGTCAGGAGCATAACCATTCCCATTAACATTACCAGCATTACCAAAACCAGTGTTCTTGAACCTTGTAGCATTACCGGCACCAACAGCATTACCACTCCCTCCAGCAGCAGGGATAACCAAAGTAGGCATGGAATTATCAGCTCGAGGAGTCTCAAAATGTGGAGGATTAGCAGCGTTCCCACCATGCAACACACTGTTCCCATCAATACGTGCAATCAAGGGATGCACTAAAGTACGGAGTTGCTCTTGTCCATTAGCCACTCCCTGCATTACCTCCATGAACTGGGCCATCCAGTCCCTCATTTCCTGCGTCTCTGCTTGCATATGCTCCATTAATCTCTTTTGATTTTTCCTAGTTGCGTACCGGTGATTCGTTTGGTCGGCAATTCTGAAACACACTACAAAGCGGAGGAAATAAGATTAACAGGTCCGATGCACCTGCAATGCGAAAATGCAAAATGCAGACATGTATGTATGCAACAGGGAAATGTCCCCCTCGATTCTAGTTTCTGGGAGAGACACAACAATGGAGAACCCTACAGACAAGCATATAACAGAATCTCCTCGTATATAATCACAGGACAACAGGCAATGTACAAGCAACGACTGAGTCTAATAAGAAAAAGACCTTAAACAACAAGCCTGGTGATGGTCTGTACAACAAGCAATAAGCAACAAATTACAATAGAGATAAACAAGATAATCAAGCTGGATGACAAGACCGAAAGTCCTCTAGCAACTCTCGCATCTCAGGATGATTTGGTCTAGCAAGTAGTCCCTGAATAAGTAACTCTTGCTGGCTAATAGTATGCTGTAGACTCTCAACATGGTCTTCCCAAGCTCCTTCCCCAAAACACGCGTCGAGCTTGCATCTCTTGGAATCAACTCTCAACCTGCAATCCTTCAAGTTTGCAATAGCCTCATTCAGTCTGTACTCACTATCCCGTCTGAGTGATGCCTCTGCTGCAATCTTCTCGTCCTTGGCATTGAGCTGCATCTTCGACTTGTTGATCTGTAGCTTTAACCTGTCTTCGGGCTCTTTGTGGTTGGTGAGCGTGGCATTCCATTGGTTATCAAACTTAGAAATCTTTAAGTAAGCTCTATCTAAATCGTCCTTTTTGGAAGCAAGAACACTACTAACAGCCTTGAGATCCAAACCCAAACGCTCCCGAGAATTGGTCTCCTTGGTCAGATCCGTACCCAATTTGTTTACAAGCTCAATTTGCTTCTTGAAGGAATGAACAACCTCAATCTTCTCACTTCAAAGCTGAATGATTTCTTTCTCCAACTCCTCATTAGCTTTCTTCAACTCTTCTTTTTCAAACAATAACTAATTGTACTTCTGAATGTCAACCGTAGTGGGTTCTTCAATCACAAGAGGGCACACAGGCTTAGCAGATGGGTAAGGCATCATCAGCTTCTCGAATCTGCTCTGAACCAAATAGGGGTCGTAGGCTCGACTATTGCTCTTCCCTAAGGAAACCTTTCCTCTTTTGTGGACATTACTCCAAGCATGCTCAACTCTGGCTAAGGTATCCCCCCCCAATAACCCGGTGAGATACATAGATTCCTGTATCTCCTCATCCTTCAGAGGACTCCTCAATGCATACCCAAATTGCCTGATTGCAATGGATGGGTTATAGTTTATGCAACCCTTCCTTCCAACTAGCGGGACGTTAGGAAAGCTTCCACAACTATAAATAATCTCGATACCCAACATGTCCCTATCAAACCAGACAATATCTTCAGCAGACAATCTCATCAAACGTTTGGACCATTCCGATGTACCTGCAATATCAGAGAACGGACCAGTCTTGGGAAGATGGCTTACAAACCATAGATAGAGCAAAGGTGCACAACAAGATACACTCTTCCCTCTTATGTTCTCATTCTTATAGTGTACGGAATGATAAACCTCACCTAACATCGTAGGTATAAGATTCCTCGAAGCAAAGATACGGAATGCATCCATATTTACGAAGTCCAGAATATTAGGGAACAACAGAATACCATAGATACACAGGGCCAAGATAGCACTGAACACCCCGCAACAACCTTCCTTGGCAAAATGTCGAGCTTTATCCACCAGAAAAGGTAACGGAAACCCATATATTCCATTTCTCTTAGCTACTTTCCCTGCAAACTCAGAGGCGTCTAAATGTAAAGCTGCAGAAAGCTTAGCTAGATTTGGCTCATTCTCAGTATGATAGAATGGTATCTGGTTAAGAACAGGCACTCCCAGCAGTGCAGAGAATTCCTCTAATGTTGGCGCCAACACATAACTCTGAAAAGTAAAGCCTCTCAACTAAGGATCATAGAACTGCAACAGAGTCTGAAGACCATTTAAATCATTCAAAGAAGGTTTACATACAACCCTCAAAATCCTCCCATAGGACTATCTGAAGTCTTCCATGACTTTCTTGTCGGCTAAAGAAATCAAGCTCTGCAAAGCTCCAATATCAGGTGTTGGAAATTTGTAGGCCAATGTCCTCCTTAAGGGCTCCATGTCAGATGGAAAAACACTAGAATCAGAGGGAAATATGCACCTGCAACATAAATACATGTTAATGAAATGTAATATGAAAATGCACATGCAAATGCAAACAGGGGATCAAGATTGTTGTGTTGTAGATCAAGAAGAACCAGCACTCTGCTTTAGCATAACACTGACATTAGGACCCCTTGTACCAAGAACACAGATTCACACTGTAAAGAAACTGGGTAGTCTGAAAGTCAAGGTTTCCTGCATAACCCAATCCCTCTCACAGGTATGAACCTATCCACTGATAAGGTTCGACATCCTATGCGTTCAAGAAATGATGATATGTTCACCATTTCTGGTTTGGCATCATCATCTCCCGAAGAGGCCTCACTTAACTGAATCACAGATGATCGGTCCCCAGAGTCGACAACCCTCAGATCTGAAGTCCTCTCAACGGCCCACTGGGCTGGAGAGAAAGTCATCAAATAGAATCTCGTCTGAGCGCGAATTTCATGGGAACTAGTGCATGCCTAACATACAGGTTCGCCACTACTTTCCACTTCGAATGCTATGTTTGTACTCAAGCCCGTGTTCGACTTACCTCTCAATGGAACGTTCCTTCCCCACAGCACAACAATGATATATGATGCTGAAAATAAATGCGTGAAAGTAAAATGAGGAAGTAAGTAAAGTACATATATACATCACCCAAAGATAAACAATCAAGCGCTAGGATTGACTCGCATAGGGAACCAGAGTCCCCAGCAGAGTCCCCAGCTGTCGCAACTGCGAAAAACACCGGCGGAAAACAGAAGAGTCGCCACCTTTCGTTATTTATCCCAAAGAGAGGGAAAGGAAATGATCGGAAAAAACCTAACGAGAAAAGGGAAAAGATGAGGTCATCTCAACCAAGTCTTGGATTCGGGAGTCGGTTACGCAAGGGGAAAGTATTCGCACCCCTCACGTCCGTCGTACTCGACGGGATCCACACTTTGTTATCTATCTAAAAGGGTGATTAACTATCTACGATAAAGGCTCAGGACAAAGAGAAAAGAAAAGAGACTCGGCAGAGCATCATCGCTCTGTGCCTACGTATTCCCTCGTGCAATGGGAAAGTCAGAGTCAACGTAGTTCGGCTAACTACGGGTGAAAGGGGGGAAGGTTGCTCGCCAAGACATCGCGTCTTGTGCCTACATACTCTCAACAGGTATGAGAGATCAGAGCAAACGTAGTTTGGGCTAAAAAGACCACAGGTTGGTTCAACAGTTTTTTAGGCCCGAGTAGGGTTAACAAACAGTTCTAGCAGTTGGTGTATGCAGCTCGACCATTGGAGACTTAGGCGTTACTGTTTGCGATAGAACTACGAGTTAACAACACTCTTTTATCAGAAAAGATTTTCCTTGATTAAAATCCCGAAGGATAAAAACAAAGTTTGAAGTGTTTTTGTGTTTTTTACAGAAGAAGTGTTTTGAATTTGATTTGTAACTCATGTTGCACTAAAGACTATGACCTATGAGCGAATGCGTCGCATATCGTCCAAAGGACATATGCTAACATTCTAGACAATTGAGAGGCAACCACCCAATCATCATTTCCCAAGTAGCTTAAGGCTCGTAGCGTGCAACATTTGTTAATCATTATTAGGTGAGTTAGAATTGTTTGAAGATGAGAAAGAGACGCACAGAAGGTCTAAGGGAAACTCGGCCTTAACGTTGTCATGCAATGTGGTCCTAAATTTTGGATTAAAAGGGGAACATCTACCCTAATGTTAGCATGCTTGGATTGAACACCTAATGTCTCTCCTACCCCCATCCTAAACGGAAGGACTAGGAACCCTATGGGGATCATGGCAAAAAGCACAAGAAAGCATCAAGTAAATTCAATCACAAGTAAGAGAGGCATACATGAAAATGCAACACTTAGAATGGAGGGAGGGAGGAAAAATGTGTGGGGCAGCAGCCGCCACAAGCGCATCTCGACCTCAACAGCGATGCAAGAATGATGCAAACATGGAAAGGAAAGCAACAAGATGAAAGCAAATGAACATGCAAAGAGTCATCACTTTAAACTACATCCATAAGTATGCATCCAAGTGGAAAATGAACACAAGTATCAACCGAATCATGATCAACCAAACACAAATAGTGAAAAACACCAAAAACATTTCATTCCTAATGCATCATATCAGTTTATGAAGATTCAAAGTGAAACGGTATGCGAACAATCAAACAAAGTAGCAAAACAGGCCTGCCAACACAATGTTAATCGGTTAACACACTGTTAACGTTTAAAAAATTTGAGAATTTGAACTAGTTAATCGGTTAACCATATGCCTTAACCGATTAACATTGTGAAAACTTTGAAAAATCTGAAAATTTATGATGGTTAATCGGTTAACCATATGCATTAACCGATTAACACTGTGCTGATAGCAGAAAACAGCAAAGCAGAATCACTTTTCAACAGCTTACCACTTCTCCAAACATACCAATGATCACATAATAAGCCATGTACAAAAT
This sequence comes from Lathyrus sativus, assembly GCA_963859935.3. Taxonomy (NCBI): domain Eukaryota; kingdom Viridiplantae; phylum Streptophyta; class Magnoliopsida; order Fabales; family Fabaceae; genus Lathyrus; species Lathyrus sativus. The sequence goes on along the minus strand of OZ012740.1, from coordinate 239,224,622 downwards.
TAAATCAGAAAACCATGATTCCAACAGCATGTATACAGATCCAAACAGCATCAACACATATCATATGAATCAAAATGCAGCAAATCAATCAAAAATGAAAATCATCATGATGAACATGCAATTAAGCTAAAAACATAATCGGATCAAGAATTTCCAACCTACGAAGCGGAGATTTGCTTCGGTTAATATTGATTTGCTGGAAATGAGTATATCAAAGCAAGAAACCCGGAATACTTCAAGATCCAAGCTAATCCTTGTAGTAGAAATGGAGATCCTTCAAGATTAAGCCAAATTGCTTCAAATAATCACTTCTAGCTTCACTTCAAATTTCAGATCTGAATTTGCATGAAAATTGAATGAAGAAACTGATCCAATGGAGATGATAGATGAAGGTTTAAGCTCAAGAATTAATGGATTCCAATGAAGAATCACTTAATTCAATGGATGAAGAGCTTTGGTGAGAGTTTTGGAAATGATGAAATTGAGAGAGAATTGAGAATAATTCTGAATTTGAAATGGGAATTATGAGAGTTAGAATGCTTTGGTTTGGAGTGAATCACTTAAGCACCCTCTTGGCTTGGATCCAAAGCAAGGTTTAGAAAGTGGATTGGAAAATTTTGAACGGAATTAGGAGTGGGATTTTGGAGGGAATTGAATTAATTTGAAAACTAATCCCAATTTCAAAATGGTTCTAGATCCTTCCCAAGTGTAAAAATGATTTTTCAAATGACCAAAATTGGACCCCAAATGGCTCTGCATTAAAAAATCACGTACAGAGGCAAAAATTGCATTGGTTAATCGGTTAACCATATAGGTTAATCGATTAACCCCTTTAAATTTTTGAATCTAGGCTGATTTTTCATTGGTTAATCGATTAACCAAATAGGTTAACCGATTAACAACTTCAAAAATTTGAATTTGGCGCCTTTTGGAGGGAAGCCTGCCCGTTCACCTGTTTCTTGCTGTTTCGAACCCAGTTAAGCTTCTGGAATGTGTTCTCTAACGCTGTAACCATGAGACTGCTCACGATAGCCTGAACACCAATTTCTTGGCTAAAAATAACCTGCAAAACAAAATAAAATCGGTCGCTTGACCATTGGGCAAAACAAATGCCGCCTGATACTCGTTGCTTTGATTGCTTGCACTGAGAGTGAATTATGAGCCATAGGAAAACCTTGATCCCCTGTCTCAAGAACAAATGCTATGCAATGCAGAAATGCAGCAGAATGTAATGAAACAAAAGCCAAGCCAAGAAAAAGGTTGGGCAAATTTTTGGGTGCAACACATATCATCTAGGTCCATCTCGATTTGGTTGTAACCAGAAAAACCATCCATAAATGAGAACACTGCAAAACGAGTCCTGTTTTCTACCAAAGCATCTATATGTGGCAAAGGGAAATCATCCTTCGGACTAGCCTTGTTCAGATCCGTATAATGAATGGAGATTTTGACCTTTCCATCTTTCTTTGGCACGTGTACAATATTGGCCACCCATTCTAGATATTTGGACACTGCTAAGAAAACTGCATCAATATGCTTTTTGACCTTATCTTGAATCTTGAGAGCCATGTCAGGCCTAGTTCTTCGGAGCTTCTGTTTGATAGGTGGACATTCTGGTCGGAGCATTAACTTTTGAACCACTATATCAGTATCTAAACCAGGCATATCTTGATATGACCAAGCAAATAAATCAACTTACGCTTCTAAAAGCTTCACCATTCGTTGCTTGATCTCTGCCCCAAGTGTTGCTCTAATCTTGACCTCCTTCTTGTCTTCTTCAGTGCCAAGATTAATTACATCGACTTGCTCCTTGTGAGGTGAAGGTCTGTGTACTCATATTCTGCCATCTTTTCCAGTTCATTCGGAATCTCAAAATCTTCATCCTCATCTTCAGCTTGGTATATGGGCAAGTCAAAGTCAGGAGGGAAAACAAAGTCATTGCATTCAACGTGTTTTGGGGTTTCTCTGCATGTTTGGAATGGCTTAATTATTAAAACACACAAAGACAAATGTAGTGAAAAAAGAAAGAAATATCTTGGGTTTGTTTTCTTAAAAGATTGCCATTTTCTTTAAAAGTAAAAGAAAAAAAATAGTAAATGAAACAAAATGAGGAGTTTAACAAAACATCTTCATTAATCATAACAACTTAAAAGCATGGGGCCCTACAAAATGATCCTATAGCCTTGGGCATGGCTACAGAAGTTTGAAAACAACAAAACAAAAGAGAACAATAATAAATTACTTCAGCATAGGAATGATAACAGGAATCTTAATAGCTTCCCAATAGTCTAAGGCAGCTTCACAATGATACACCAGATGGTCAACATTTTCTTCTTCAAAATCCTCTTCAATGAAATTGAATTGGAAACCCCCACCTCTTGAATAGTCTTCGGGCGTCTGTTGAATGAAGTTGATATCCCATCATGATTTGGTTTGTAACCCAACCCTTGGCGACCCAATATTGCTTTCACTTTGATGACCTCTCCCCAACCTGCAGAAGTACCCTCTTTCAGCATGGACTTCATGCTCTGAGCAGACACAAAAGATGGACCACACTTAGCTACTATTTCTTCTATCAACAAAACATTGGCTATCTCAGGCGCTTGAAAAGAAGTCTCTAGCGCATCTTCATTTACCTCAATGTACCTAAATTACGACAAGTTACTCACCATCAAGTCTACCTCTGATGTAACGTAGAAGTCACCGAGCCAGCTGCGTGAATCCATGGTCCTCCCAACAAGCATCTATAAGCTGGATTGATGTCCATCACTTGAAACGTGATGTCAAATACATGGGGACCTATCATAACTAGCAACTCCACCTCTCCAACAATAGTCCTCCTTGAACCATCAAAAGCTTTAACAATCAACAAAGTTGGCTGCATCTCTGCCCCTTTGTACTCTAGCTTGGTAAGTGTCCTTTTAGGAAACATATTTAGAGAAGAGCCGATATCAACCAAGACTCATGCCATAGCATCTTCCTAACATCTAACAGATACATGCAACGCACGATTGTGATCAAATCCTTCTCTTTGCAATTCCTTGTTGTTGAAGCTTAAAGTATTGCAAACAGTAATGTAGGCGATCACAGAGTCAAATTGACCAATCGTTATATCTTTCATCACATGCGCCTGTGTTAACACTTTCTACAAGGCTTCCCTATGAGCGAGGGAATTCATTAGGAAAGCCAAGATTGAGATTTTTGAAGGATTTTAATTAAGCTTATCGATGACTTTGTAATCACTCTTTTGAATAATTCTCAGAAACACCATGTCTTCTTCGCTTGGTGACAGCTCTTTATCCTTGATAGCCATAACAAGAATGGCCTCTTTTTGGGGAACCATTGTTATCTTAGGTTGATAGATCCGACCACTGCGGGCCATTTTGCTAGTTCCTGCAATATTTGTCACATCTGCTTGATTAACCTTTATTTCTTCATTCTGAATGACTTTCCCTGATCCTTGATCAATCATCGTCATATCATACCTCCAAGGGACAACTTTTGTGCTCTCAAAATGGAAAGGACTCGGCTTTTGAATTATAATCGGTCTAGGTTGACCAATTGCTGATGTAGCAGGCTTGGAGACATTGAAAACAAGTTTAACACTTTTGTAGACCGAAATCGCTAAACCAGAATCAGGCACATTAAACACAGGGACCTTTTCACTGTTCTTTGGTAGGTTGAAAACAGGCTCAATTACTGAAACTTCCTCCCTTTTCATCTTGCTACATACTTGCAGAAATCTGTCATCAACCAATTTCTGCCCATTCCTCTGAACCACACAACATCCTCTAGGATCAACAGAACATTCTTTGCAATCAGACCTGCCTTTAATAATTTTTCATGAAGAGATCGCAACAGAGTTTTGATCTTCGATGCATCACATATTATCCACTCATCTGATACCTCCTATATGAAATGAACTCCCCCATGGTTCAAAAACGGGTTGTTCTTTACATTGGGTTGCACATCATCAAAAGACAAGATTTTCTTTTCCATAAGTTCTCTGACAAGATGTTTCAAGGCAAGACATCCCTCTAAATCATGTCTAGCAGCACCCTCGTGAAATAAACAACGAGCATTAGGATTATAATGAAGAGATGAGGTGTCTGACGGTGTTCCTAATGGTCGAGTCGTAATCAGCCCCTGTTGTACTAAGGAAGGATACAACTCAGTGTAGGTCATTGGGAGCTGAGGAATGGGAGGCCTTCCTGCTGGTCTCCTGTTCTAAGAGTTTTGTCTGGGCGCTTAAGCCCAAGGTTGTTGGTATTGTTGAAAAGTTAGAGAAGTGGGTGCTCGCTGATACCCTTGTTGTTGTATTAGTTGATACATAGGTGCTTGTTGCACCGCCTAGTAAGTCAGAACTGAATTGCTGAATATGGGCATCGCAGCTACCACATACGGCTGTTGTGCATATTGCATGGGATACATTGGCTGCTGAGTGAAACTTTGATGAGATTGTTGAATATAGCCTTGTTGAGGCTGTTGATACTGTTAGTAAGGCTGTTTCCAGAACTAGTTCTTCTTCCCTACTGTTATGGTATTTGTCTCCCTTTCTTTCTTCTTGTGAAAATTGCTGTTAAATTTCTTAGCATTGCTGTTGTTGGAACTACTAGAAGTATTGGTAATCCTCCCATTCTTCATCCCCAGTTCTACTCTCACACCTACAACTACTATATCAGAGAAGCTAGCTGTCACACTACTAATCATATTCTCATTAAACTTCAACCTTACTGTGTCCACAAACCAGTCTGTCAACTCTTTTTCAATTAGCGGGGGTTCCACCTGAGAGGCAGTCTCCCTCCATCGCTGTGCATATTCCTTAAATGATTCGGAGCTTCTTTGTGACATAGTTAACAATTATCTTCTGCCAAGAGCTAAATCCATGTTGTATTTATAGTGTTTCACGAAAGCATCATCCAGATCCTGGAAACTGTGGATACATGATTGGTCCAGGCTCAAATACCATTTGGCAGATGCCTCCTTCATACTATATTGGAAATAGTGAATCATCAGTTTATCGTCTTCCACATAGGCAGCCATTCTTCTATAATACATAATCAAATGTGTTCTTGGACAAGTAGCACCATAATACTGATCAAAGTTAGGAATTTTAAATTTTGGGGGAATCACCAACCCAAATACTAGACACATATCCCTGGCATCAGTACCAAAGATATCATTTCCTTCCATCTCCCTGAATTTCCTTCTTATCGTTTCCACACTTTTCTTCAGTTTTTCATGACGTCAACTTCCCTCTTCAGACCCATCAGGAACTTCATATACTTGTTGTTGATTATGAAAAACAAGACGCACTTGAGTTTGCACAAAGGATGGAGTGTAGGTCGAAACAGCTTGCGGAATTTCTGCCTCCAGGGGAACTGATTGTTGATTAACTGGTACTGGAAGAGGTGGAGGTACAAACCCAGGAGATAACCTATATGGTGATACAATTGCAATAGTCACAACTGTTGGAGTTGGCTCCACAACTACATTAGTAACTTCAAAAACTACAGTAGCTTGAGTGTCCATCATTGCATTGATGACCTGCAGGACCTCCATAATCTGCACCACACTTCCACGCAGATCTTCAAGTTCATTATTGATGCTGTCCAATTCCAAATTATGTTCAACCATCCTTTGACGAGCTTGGGCTTGCATGTTGTACTGGTGTCGGGAACTCAGTGTGATCGGCTGAAGATAAGACAATGAGATGAGCTACAAAACAGAAAATGCATATGCAATGCTTATGAATGCAAATGAAAATGAAAACCAAACATTCAAGGAATCGAAAGAAAATGTTTAGAAACATTATAATAATGGAGATTAAAAACATATCATAACATATTCATAAGTTACATAACCGAGAGTTTTACAAAAATCAAATACATGTTCAAAGCTAAAGTACAAATACAAATTAAACAGTAAAACAATGGGAACTGAGGTATTAATTCTTCAGAAGAGAGGACCCTTCTTGCCAATTCTCTCCCTTATCTTGACGAAGCTGTTTCCGAAGTTCTTCATTTTCTTGCACAAATATGAAGTATTTACCTTTCCAAGCTTTAGTTCCCCTTTCAACTGTAGCCAATGCAGCTCTCAATTCCTCAACAGAAGTAGGATCTTTTGGAGTTACAAGGACTGACTCAAAGCGGGTGTAGAACATCTTCAAAGCACTCTCCTTAACCCATAGTAGGTAAGATTCCGAGACAGAACAATCAGGGTATCCCAACACGGTCATCCCCTTTGTCCGAATATGATGCCATGCATACACAATATGAGCTCTGAGAACTGGATTCTTTCCTTCTTCAAAAAACAAACTCTTCAAAAAGACCGGGTCAGGCTCATCCTTCATCGGGTACCCAAGCTGACGACGAGCTAAGATAGGATTGTAGCTAATGCATCCTTTCATGCCAAGAAGAGGCACATTAAGGAAATCTTCGCAACTATGGATCATGACAATTCCTCCATACATAGGGTTTTACCACTTGATGTCCGAGTGCTTGCGTGAAAAAATCCTTCCTATCCATGAGAGTCTGCTCTGCATATCCCAAAGCAAGGGTGGCCTTGGCAAGTGCGAAATAAACCACTTGTACAAGAGAGCGGTGCAACATACAATCTGGCCTTCTCAATGATAGTTCTTTAAATGAACGGAAAGATACACGTCAGCCAACAGGGTGGGAACAAGATTCTAGATCAAAAAGAGGTTGATTTCATTCTCGTCAAAAAAGTCATCAGTAGTTGGAAATTAAAAAAGCCCATAGATTAGCAAAGCTAAAATGGCCTCGAATGCTTCAGAGTTCTTCGACTCAAGATAGTACTGAGATTTTTCAAATAAGAACACAACTGGTAATCCATAGAAACTTCCTTTAACGGTCATGTGAAACTGTACTTCAGTCAGCTTCAAATGCGTAGCCTCTGCAATTACTACCTCTTTATTAGGAGTCCCTTCTCTTCCAGAAAATGGTTTAGGAGTGACGCCTAATCCCATTAGCGCAGAGTATTCTTCCAAAGTTAGCAGCAATTTCTAATATGGAAACGTGAAACAATGATAGATTGGATTGTAGAACTGCACGAGAGCTAACAATATGCCTTCATCCACTTGAAGCCTGAGCAATGACAACACACTTCCATACTTGTCCTTGAATGAGAATGGATCTTCTACTAAACCTCCCAGCTTCCTGAAGTCTTCCAATTTTGGATTTTGAAATATATATTTTGATATTACCCTCTTTTTAGGATCCATTATATAATGTCTGCAAAAGAAATTTAAATTCCTTGAATGGTTAGCAAAAACATGAATGCAATGCAAAAGTGTCGTGGAACTCGGATATTTACAAACATCAGGAGGTACCAAAAACTCATTTTTCATTATCCAACATATTGAATCACAACACATCAGTATTTCTTACAAGAGTCTTAAACAGAAAGATAAATAAAAGCTAACAAAAGTCCTAAAGAGATCCTTCTAACAGACTCATATTGAGTTTCTTGATCTCTTCTTCCATATGAGCCTTCTCAAGAATAAGCTTATCCATAATCAATTTCCACGGAGTTGACTGAAGGATAGAGGAAAATAGATCCTGTTATGCCTTCCTCTTCTTGCAAGAAAGCACTTCTTCATTCTTCATTTACAATTGCCTCTGGAGTTCTGCATTCTCCTCAACAGCCACTTGATACTTGTGCTTCCAAGCGTCTTCTGTTTGTTGAGACTTGCTCAAAGCGATTCTCAGCTCCTCTGCTTCAGACATGAAGATCAAGTTAGGTTCCTCCTTCAAAACCATGGGCTTTTCTCGAGAATAAGGCATCTTCAACTCAATAGCCCTTCTTCGGACCCATTGAAGATATCGTTCCAAAGAGACACAATTAGGTTTTCCTATGTATTTCGTTCCCTTCTTATGTAAATGGATCCAAGCATTCATAATTTTCTCCTTTAGTTCCTTATTACCTTCTTCTCCCTTGAAGAAAATACTTTCCATATGAACATTGTTGGGTTTGTCCTTCAACAGATATCCTAACTGTCGATAAGCGAGGACTGGGCCATAGCTGATCCCTCCTGTATTACCAAGAAGGGGTACATTACCAAAATCTCCGCAGCTATCAATAATCATCACGCCATCATAGACACGATTGTACCAATCAATGTCAGAGTGAGTGAGAGCCATGATCTTCTACGACCACCAACCTTTCTCAAGATCCCAAAAAGAATTAGCCTTATGCAAGTGTGAAATAAACCACTTGTATAATAAAGGAGCACAACAAGTGATCATCCCTCCATTATGGGAATTTATCAGATGAAAAGAATGATATGCATCTGCTAGCAAAGTAGGCACAAGGTTCCTGCTCAAGAAGATTTTAAGAGCGTTGAGGTCCACAAATGTTTCAAAGCTAGGGATTAGAAATATACCATAAATGAGCAAGGCAAGGATAGCCTCAAATGTGTCCATGCTCAAATGATCTGTGCAATATTGAGCTTTCCCAATCAAAAACTATGCAGCCAAGCCAAAAACTCCCCATTTTGTAGTCATATTTTTTTGAATATCAACCAATCCTAAATGTGTAGCCTTAGAAATATCCTACTCCTTAGGGTCTTTATCTAATATAGGAAAAGGAGACTCATCAAGAATAGGTAAACTAACCAGATAGGAGTATTCTTCTAGTGTAGGTACCAGTTGATAGTCAGGGAATGTTAAACAATGGTAGACCAGATCATAGAACTGTAGTAGAGTGGAGAGGAGTCCCTTATCCATCTTCATCTTCAATAATGACAATGGTTTCCCATATTTGCTCTTGAACCTTTCTAGATCTATCACCAAGGTGCCCAAACTCCTTAGGTCATCCAAGTTAAGACTCTTGTAAGTGTACTTCAAGATTTTCTTCCTTTCACTATCCATCACAATCCTGATGTTTACAAAAAAAAGTCTAAGTTCCACAAAACTTTTATGGTATGATGCTCATGAATTCAAGTATGTACAAACACAAGCAAACAAAGATTCATATATACACATATAAATAGGTGAACAGACAAAGGCCTAGGTTTAAAGAACACGAGCGTGGAGCCATGGTCTACCCATCCCAAAAGGCGTGTATTAAGGGTTTATGATCTGCAGAAACAGGGTTCTAAGAAGTTTCTAGAGTCAACAACCCATCTTTCGGATATTATCAATTTCCCAAATTACTCGGTAGTCGCTAATATTCTCAAGAGAGTCATGTCCAAGTGTAGTATCGCGTATCAACTATTTCAGGACTACTCCCTCATAGTCATCACACTACGTTCTAATAAAGCCAAAGTGGGGTGAAAATCTAACTAAAGGTTCTCAGTGTCACGGGCTCTAAGGTTGAAAGTAGTAATGTTTTCACGAATACTCGTTCAACAACACTACTCCTAAGAGGGCCTCCACTGAGCGGTGGTTTCTCAAGTCAGCTTGGTCGGGAATCAACTCCCTATAAGCCTACTTGAATATACCATCTTCCGACCATAGGTGCACTCAAGTCCGGGTATAGGACTTATACTCATCACTCAAGGTAACCACCCTGCATACAGAAAACCCACACACAACAGATATATACACACATATTTACAAATATACAGATATAAAAGCAAGCAAACATATAACAAACACAAATACAAACAAGGTGGGCTTAACTCTCTTAACAAATTCCCTAGTGAAGTCGCCATTTCTGTTGCAGTAAGAATCAGATATCAAGCTATTAATTAACTTGAATCACAAATCATGAAGTTCACCATCGAGCTTTGATTTATCCAAAGAAAGGGGTAAAGATCGAAGAAAACCCTAAGTGTGCTATGTAATAACACGGCTAAAAGATCTAAGGTTCAGGGGTTGGTTATACCTAGGGAAGGTGTTAGCATCCTAAGTATCTGTAGTAATCTACATGAACCTCTTGTTAGGTATTTGTGTTATTATTAATGTTTTTTACTAATGGTTATCTACCTAAGTATGCTCACCAAGACGTCGCATCTCGTGCCTAAGTATCCTAATTAGGATGGAACCAGAGCAACCGTAGTTCACCTAACTAGGGATGAGGTACTCTTGACTGTGGTCAAAGTTCTAGAGGGGAGTAAGTATTCATAACCATGATACTTACACAGAGCTCACAACCTCTCTAAGTCTATGTTGAAAATCCTAACTGGGAATTGACATTGACAAAATTCAACAAGAGGAAGGTGAATACCCATCGCAATGGTACTCACATAGAGTTTACAAACTCTAAACCCAATCCTAAGCTACAAAGGGAAAGGTCTCTTACAAGGCCAAGGAGATGACTCTAACAAGGTCATAAGGTGCGATAGGGAGACTAGACTATCCAAAAAGGGAAAAGACATAGAAGTCCACACATGCTTCTTTCCTTTGGAAGTTAGAGAAGATGCCCACTTGAGCAAAAAGAGACATAGTTCATAATAAAACTGAAACCCTAATCAAGGTAGAAAGTAGAATCAATGCGAAAGACTCATCAAGATGACAATTAAGGGAGGGCAACAAGTTCATCATAAAATGTTCAATGACATCCAAGACTATGAGCAAAACTCATCACAAAACAAAACCACTAACCTGCACACTATGTCATGTTAGAATGAAAATAAAGGACCAAATCCATAATATCAAACAAGTTCCTACAAGGTACAATGAGATATATACAACCCATGTTTACAAATAAGAAACCAAGAAAGCATCAAAAGAATCAAAAGTTAAACTACAAACCCTAAATAAACACAAACTTTGAACATACACTAGTACAATAAAAATAAATATTTTTGAGGTTTCTTTTTTAGAAATAGAAAGTAGACATGAAAATGAGATTATAGTAAAAATAATGGATCAAAAAACTTTAGGGATCAAAAATATATACAGGTTTGAAATTGTGAAGAAAAGTATTAAAACAAAGTGATAAAAAAGAAGGGAACTACATCTAGAGGGTTTGAATCCACGTTACCTCTTCTGCCAACGAAAATCCGTGCCAACTCAACCACTGCGTACCTCAAATAAACAACTGAACAACAACAAATAAATATGTAAAATAGAATGAAAACTGAAAAATAAAAAAGAACAAAAGTGTCTGGGGCGAGGGGGGACTCGAAGCCCAGACTCCCAAGGCTTACGCACGCTGCCTCTACCACTGGGGTGGCTATACATCCGTTGTATAAGCCACCCATAAAAATATATATTTTAGAAACTCAAATAACATCTCAGCAAAAGCCCTAACACGTAAGCGTCTTCTTCCACTTTCTTCTTCTTCTTCTTCAGATTTTCTCTCTCTCTCTCTCTCTCTCTCTCTCTCTCTCTCTCTCACACACACACACACACACACACATAAATAGAAACAACAACATAAAATGGAAGCAACATAACTCCCTCATTTTATCATGAAAATAAAAACTATAAAAAGCAAACTTGATCCATTTTTCATCAGGAACACAAATATGACAAAATCATGCTTTATAAATGAACACATATCTCACAAAACTGGTCAAACTCGTGGGTACCAAACATGACTCAAGTGAGAAAATAACATATTTCCAAATCATACAATAAAAGTAGTAACTCAAAGAATAATAACTCAAAGAACAAATCTTCTTCACAAAGCAAACAAAAATGACGTGAACATGGAGAGTTTGAGGGAGAAGAAAGATTACCTCTTGGAGCTGATCCAAGGTCTCTCCAATGGTGGTTGTAAAGTATAAATGATATACCACTCGACCTCCTTAGCTCCTATGGAATAGTTGAGAGTGATTGGTTGACCTGGAAAGCCCTTCCTTTTCCAAACCCGATATTTGGTGGATGATGGAGATGTTGTTACAACTTTTGTTTGAGGGTTGAAATGATTTAATAGTAATGTATAGTGAAGGTTTTTGAAGTTTTTTTCTATTTTTCACCAAAGGAAATGTTTGTTGGAGAGGTTTTGCAAAAATCGAGGTTATGGTGTTCTTGCTCGAAGGTTAGGGTTTCTTGTATGTTCTCCTCTATGAGTCTCTCCTCTTTTTTCTCTCCCCTATGCTTCTCAAGAAAATGTCTTTTATGTTCAGAGATTTGAATTATTTTTGGTTAAAATTGGAGAAAGTAACACATGATAGGGATGTTACTCGAGTTGTTCATGGTTCAGATGCTGGGGGAATGTGTTTTATTGGTTTGTGGCAGGATATTGCAGCCTAAGACCAGATAGAAATGTTCAAGAATATACGCTGCAAGTTGGTGTATACATGCTTTCATGTTTGTGTCATAATGTGCTTTTGTTGTGTCATGAGGGATAAAGCTCAAAATGGTAAACTTAGGGATCCAAATTGCAGGTTTTAGTGCACTTGAATCAATGCTTTGCATGCTGACAAGTTTTGTCAATGTATGGTCAGGAGGTTTGGGCATGATGGCAAGGTATGACATGGTGCATGAAGCTCAGTTTGACACATTCTAACTCCATGGTTTTTTCCTTAATTGATGAGGTTGTAAGTTCTTTGAAAATAGGACATGGAGATGAGCAACTTTGGTGTTTTACACTCCTTAAGAAAAGACTTATAAGATGGTGAAAAATTTTAATGAAAGTTGGTGCAATAAGCTGGCCTAGGCAAGCCTGCGTATGACCTGGTCATGCCTTGGGCAACTCTTGTCAAGTGTTGATGCCTATGTTTGTGATGTCATAACTTGAGCTCCAGAACTCCAATTGAAGAGTTATTTAGATGCTTGGAAAGCTGTGATGGAGGAGAACAACTTTGATGTTTTACACTTTCAAATTTGAAGCTTGGAACTATAAAAAAGAAAGCTTGCAAGTTGAGGAAAAACATGACTTGGAAGTGCCTTGGCAACTAAAGCAAGTTGCATAACTTGTGCCCAAAATTTTCACTCCTTGATTCAAATGAGGACTTATTTACATTCTTAGAAATATTAGATCAATAGGAAAAACTTTCATGTTGGATGAATTTTTATTTGAGGTCAAGAAACCCATGAGGCCTTGGTTTGAAGTTCTTGTATAAATGATGCCCTAGGTTTTGCCCTACATTGTCCTCCACTTGAAAAATCATAACTTGGGTTCTACAAAGGATCTTGATGAGTTCTTGGTATAAAAATAAAAATATGGAGAGGATCTACAACTTTCATGTTGATGACCAACACAAAATACACTTGGAACCATCTTGAATTTGGCCTTGAAAATCACTTTAAATGTTGACTTTTTAACTTACGAAAAATTCATCAAGAAACCCTAATTCTCCACATCTTCTGATTTTATTGTTCTAACTTGAATTTTAATGATCCAACCATATGAGATCATAGATTAATACTTGTAAACCTTATGGTTGACCATAACAACCAAGAATTGACTTTTGTGATGCCTCAATTGACTTTGAATCAGATGAAACTAATGACTCTCCTATCCACTTACGAAACTTTTGACTTTGATTCCTTTGGACCAAATGACCTCTTATGAATCCATGGAAAATGTGTGGACTTGTTTGGTTGATCCCCTCTCCAAATCTTAATTAACTAGAGCTTTCCCTTTCTTCCCTAAAAACCCTAATTTTGACAACATAAACAAAATAACAAAGCTTGGTGATTTGGTTAGTGATGCAAGGATGATTGACCTAATTCTCAGGTAAATGTTGATGAAATCTAAGAGGTAAAATTTGGGGTATGAAAACATGGATTATGTGTCATCACAAGCCATCACAAGAGCTTGAATCAGTGGAAATGGTCCTAAGATTTCATTTGGTCAACAAAAGTCAACTGTGGTCCAATGGGGTCAAATCCATGGATCTCAATGTCAACCAAGGGTATATTATGTGTTTTCAAGTGAGTTCATGTGTTTGGAACAAGAAAATTCAAGAGGAAACATAAAATCAGGAGATTGGTTGAATTAGGGTTTTAGTGAAATTTTTCTGTGTGAAAAACCCTAAATTCTAGCAATTTTGCAACTTCCACAACTTTCTCATCCTTGATCCAATGGAAGCAAAATTATTATCAAATTAAAGAGGTCATCAAGAACTTAAAATTTTTAGAAGGAAGCAAGTTCAAAAGATTCATAGTTTAGGAGATATGGTGCGCTAAAGTTGAGAAAATGAAGATTTTGGCATTCCAACTCTTAGAATTTTTTCTAAGTATGGAAATTCAGCTAGAAGTATATGTTTTCAAGCCTATCTTACAAGATGATACAAGATTCAAACGATTTTTCCTTGAAAATGAAAGTTGTAAAGAATCCTACAAGCTTTCTTTTGAGTACTAGAACCACTCCGTTGGATGTGTAGAGCTCAAGTTATGATCTCTCCCATTTAGGGTTTCAAAGTTGTCAAGATTGGACAAATTTTAGGCAGATTTTTGGGGCAACTTTACAAGGCACGTATCACCAGGTTTTTGATCTCAGATGAATTTTCCTCCAATATGAAAGTTGAAGAACATTCTTCAAGCTTTCTATCCATTATTAGATCATCTCCATTGGATTAAAACTATCTATGTTATGTAGCTTCAAAGTTGAGGTTTTAAGGATGTAACAAGGCTCGTGACTTAGAATTTTTCTAAGTCATATTGGACAGTTTTCAAGACATGATCTTTGGCCATTTTTTTCATGGTAATACAAGGTTTGTTTCATCGTTCCATCAACATGAGAATTACTCACCATTCATCCCACTTTGCATTGAGCACAAGACCTCATAATTTTAGCCAAAATCCATTGAACTATGGAAAGTGAGCTATTTGACATGTCCATCTTGCCATAATCTCATGCATAAAAATTAATCACATTTGAAGCCATCCTTGCAGCACCAATCTCACACTCCTAAGCCTCAATTTGTGTCATTAATTTCACCTCAAAAATGTCACAAAACCTTACAATAAGAGAACCAACAAGTCATGTAACTTTTACATTGTTCATGGACAAGTTTTGCTACATTGGGAAAATGACAAAAATCACAAAATGGCTGCTCCACTCCATCAATTTTGGCCTTTGCAGAGACCAAAACAACCAACAATAACAACCTACAATGCCATGAATCATGCTAACCCGAGCCACCCTCTTCCTTTTTCAAAATTCACATTGTTTTTAACCACCATTTAACCAAAATTACTCTAACTTTTAACTGACTCAAACCCTCATATAAAACCTAAATCACCCTAGACAAGACATAAGTTGGTTTTCAGCAGCCACAAAACAAAAACTCTCTCTTTTCCTAAAAACTTTCTTCTCTTTGAACCTCATTCCTTAAGGCTTTTCCCTTAATTTTCTTACCACCATCTTCATCCATAGAGCTTAAGAAGTCAAAAAAGGAGGTTTGGTTGAAGTTCAAGGCATGTTCAAGAGCTGCAAAACTTCATTCTTTGGGGTAACTTTCTTTTTCTTTATCGTCTATTCTTGTTCATCCATTTTCTTTGCTTTTGGCATGTTTGAGCTTTTGTGTTTGTGTAGAGCATGTTGGTATTATTTTTGTGCTTGTTTGTTCAAGTTACAAAACATGTGTTTGTTTTTCGTGCCTTGACTTCATGATGATAGAGTGATTTTTAGTTTTATTTAAGGACATAATCTTGATCTACATGAAAAAACAAGAGGAATGGTGTTTTGTTTTCTTGTTTCTAGGCAGTTTGGTGGAACTTCGGTGGCCTGCTCGCCGGAGAAGACGACCGGAGCTAGGGCTCCAGCGTCTGAGTATTAGAGAGGGGCTGATGTGGCCTTCGCACCCATTTTCAAATTCAAATATATTGAGTTGTCTCATTCTGGTTGGTACCTCTAAGTGATTCAGCGCTGACTCATTGCCACCTCAATTAATGAAGCTGGTGTGGCATGCTGATGTTGTTGTTCTAGATTGTGCTTATTTTCTTTTCACTATTCACACCCCTCTCTTTTGGGCCCATAGAGTGTATAACACAGCACCAATTCATCTCAGCTTTACTTTCTCACCCCCTTTGCCTTGTATTTTCTCTTCTATTTTTATTTTTGTTCTTTTTCATTTTAGTTTTCGTTCTAATTGTTTTAATCATTTTAAAAATCAATAAAAATGTGTTTCTGGTCCATTCACATATTGAGATATTTTTCCATATTTTTATTTTATTTTCCATTTATTTGTTATATTTTATTTGAATTAATGTGTGAGATGCATTTACTCTTCTACCCTTGAATTATGGTTTATGCTCTTGATGTCATTTAGTTACAATTTTGACCTAATCCTTTTATCATGTTTTGACATATGATTTTTGATTGTTTGAGGGATGTTTTGATGTCTTGATGTGTTGCTTTTCATAATTTCTCATTGCTTTTTGTGTAGCCTCGGTGTGTGCTCGATTCCTATGCTATGCTTTCCTTTATGAGTTGATTTGATGATGCATTTATGTAACTTTTATTAGGATATTTTGCACACTTGTTCTTAATGAATATAAAATGAGTTAGATCCTCTTGTTGGAATTTATTAGGTCATTTTTCTATTTTTGATTGATGCCTAATCATGACTTGGTTTTGGATTGTATATGCATGAGGTTTGACTTAGTTTGAATGCATTTTGCCTAGTTGTATTTAAGTGAAGCTTGAGATGATTTATTTATGTGATAACATGTTTTATTAACTTGGTTTGAGCTTTGGATTCACTTTCATTTGATTAATTTTCAATTTATGGTTGAATTTCCAAGTTGATGATGTTTTGGCCTTGCTCCTTTAATGTCCTTGACCTAACCCTTTGAGGTGTTTTCTTACATGATCTAATGGATGCTTGTGGAATCTTGTATGATTTGAATGACATTTTCAGATGTTTAATTTCCATGATGTGATATCCACTGTACGATCATTTCTCATCCCTTCCTTCACTTGATCTTTAGTTTCCTTTGAATGGGTGATTTGAGTGGTTCCTTGAGCACAATTTGAACATGATCCTTCTTGAATTTGGTTAATGTCTTGGAAATGAATATGGTGTGTATAATTTGTGTTTGGTCCTGATCTTAATAATATGGTGTGCCTTGCTTGATCATTTGTGCCTTGTGCCTTGGTTGAACATCTCCTTTTCTGTAAAGGTGATCATGGTTGATGTTTAACTAGTTTTGATGCATACTTTGAGCTTGATACTTTATACTTATTTTTGTATTTCATGTTTTAATGATATATTGATATACATGATTATGTTTCTGCCCTCACTTGGTTTCATACCTTAATCTCACATGTTTTATCATTTGAAGTGTGTTTTGCATGAGCTAGTTGTTGTTATTTGTTTGGACGTTGATAAGATGTATGCTTGACACTCTTGTGCACATTTTCTAATTTTTGAATTGAGTTGAACATGATATGATGTTTCTATTTACCTACCTTGTTTCTCATCTCATTTTACTTCATTTTCCATTGATTGATGATTGATAATACTTATTGTTGGACTTTAAGTTATTTGTGTGTGTATTGGTACTTTGTCTTGCCAAATTATTTTGACTTCCAATTTTTTAGTATGGTTTGGCATGTATGCACCTTCTTGTTACTTTAACATGATGTTGATGTTTACCTTGTGTGATTGAGATCAATTCTTGCTTGTTGGATGCCTTGCCTTTTGAGTTGAACTTCCATGAGTGTTTGCTTAGTGTTGCTTCTTCTCCTTCATCTCTCACTCTTCTTTCTTCTCTTTCTTTTCTTGAGACTTGGTTAAGTCTTGATTTCGCTTTCATTTGTGATTGAATTGTATGGTGTTTACTTGCGCTTTTTCACATGATCACTTAGGATTCCTAGTCCCACTTAATTTATGATTAAGGTGGGAGTAGGAGAGACATTAGGCTTTCAATCCTTTGCATGATAACAATTAGGATAGTCCCTTATTGATCTCAACTATAGGTCCATCATTTGTATTATAACATTAGGGAGACTTCCCTTTCATCCTAACCTAAGGACCACTTTGTATGATAACATTATGATTTTCAGTTTCCCTTTAGTGTTTTCTTTTGTGTCTCGTCTTCTCATCTCAAACGACTCTAAGACAATTAATAAAGAATGATGAACATTGTGCGACACGAGCGTTAAGCATATGGGAAATGATTAATGAGGGGTTTCTCCTTATTTGTCTAGAGTGTTTAGTATATGCTCTTTGGACAATATGCGACACATTCGCTCCTATATCATAGTCTTTAGTGCAACGTGAATCTAACAAATTCAATTCACTTCTTTAAAACACATAAACCAAATTCAAACCTTTTTATCCTTCGGGATTCGTTTCAAAATCATTTTTAGATAAGAGTACGCTACTTTTCTACTCTACCGCAAACAAGCATCGACCCTAACTGCTGGAATAAGAATTTAACATCACTCATAAAAAACATAATCTTGTTGTGAAAGGAGTATACCCACCAGCCGGATTCATCAGGATGCCGCCTATACCATGCCCCTTTTGGTTGGAAACACCGTCAAACATCATTTTCCAACAGGATCCAGGTTCAGGAACTTTGTCTGGGCCTGACTCTT
This sequence comes from Lathyrus sativus, assembly GCA_963859935.3. Lineage (NCBI taxonomy): Eukaryota > Viridiplantae > Streptophyta > Magnoliopsida > Fabales > Fabaceae > Lathyrus > Lathyrus sativus. The sequence goes on along the minus strand of OZ012740.1, from coordinate 239,206,211 downwards.
CGCAGTCTTTCTTAATTAGCATAATGTCTTCATCTGGGAAGTCAAACTTGAGATGCTAACAATCTTCTACTGGATGATCGACGAGGTAATCTAACAAGATACTACCTTTGATGGACTTTTGAGCGACGTACTGGATATCATACTCGGACAAGAGCATATGCCAACGGGCGAGCCCTCCTGTCTGAGCAGGTTTCTCAAATATGTACTTTATTGGATCCATCTTGGAAATCAATAAAGTGGTATAACATGTCATGTATTTCCTTAGACGTCGGCCAACCCAAGCCAAAACACAATAAGTTTTTTCTAAAAGTGAGTAACAACTTTCATAATCGGTGAACTTCTTGCTAAGATAGTATATGGAATGTTCCTTTCGTCTGGACTCATCATGCTGACCCAATACACAACCCATTAATCCCTCGAGCACTGTCATGTACATGAAAAGAGGTTTTCCAAGTACAGTGGGAATCAAGATTGGAGGTTCTTAGAGGTAAACTTTGATTTTGTCGAAGGCTTGTTGAAAGTCTTCATTCCAAACAACATTCAGATCTTTTCGTAACAACTTGAAGATCGGTTCACAAGTGGGAGTTATATTGGAGATGAATTTGGAGATGTAGTTTAGTCTTCCAAGGAAACGTCTTACTTAGTTCTCGGTTTGCGGAGCTGACATTTTTTGGATAGCTTGAACCTTGTCATGATCTACTTCAATCCCTCGTTGACTAATGATGAAACTGAGTAATTTTCCAGATCTTACTCCAAAATTGCACTTTGCAGGGTTCAGTCTCAACTGGTATTTCCTGAGCCTTTCAAATAGCTTCAATAGGTGATCCAAATGGTCTTCTTCACTTTGAGACTTGGCTATCATATCATCGACATACACCTCAATTTCTTTGTGTATTATGTCATGAAATAATGTAACCATAGCTCTCTTGTAAGCGGCTCCAGTGTTCCTTAAACCAAAAGGCATGACTTTATAACAATAAGTGTCTCAGGGTGTGATGTGTAACACCCCGATTCTGAATTCCCATTTTTATTGAGTCCTTATTTGATTTATTTAAGTGATTATTTTATTTATGTGGAATTTGTATGATAATATGTTATGTTTACATATTGAGCTATTTTTGCCGACTTTGAGAGTTTCGGGTAAAAATAGGTTAGAGGGTATTTTGGGCATTAGTGATAATATTAAGTGGATATTTTGTGAGAATTAATTGATAAGTGCGTGTCAAGAATTTGGGAGGAAAGAAAATAGAATATGTGATATAGAGAGAAAAGAGAAAGATAGAAACATTAAGAAGAAAAACAAGAGAAAGAAAAGAGGAGGAGAGAAAAGAAGAGAAAGTGGAACAAAACCTATAATCATCAAGAATCAATCTTAGCTTGTGATTAATCAGGTAATGGTGAGAAGTTTTATCATCTTAATAATGTATATGATCATGTATGTGCTAGATTGGGTTTGTTGGATCGTTTTCTATATTTCCATTTCTAGGTCAGAAATTGATTTAATCGGTAGAAACAAAGTTTTATCGGTTAGAATTCTGAATAGACGGTGTAGTATAGTCGGGTGATGATTGGGCCGTGCTCCTGGAACTGATTTTGGATTAAATCGGTCGGTTTGTGAGGTTTGGGCTTTTGGACAGCCATGGGAGTTCTGAGTTCCAAGGTTCTCCAGGCGAAGCCCAGCGAGCAGCAGCGAACAAGGTCAGTAGCAACCACCCTGTCTTCGCTGGCAAGTTCGCCAGGCGAATGTGTATGGCGAAGGTTCGCCAGGCGAGTGTGCTAGCGAGTAATTCCAGAATAACTCCCAGTGGTCTTCGCTGGCAAGTTCTCCAGGCGAACGAGGTAGCGAAGGTTCGCCGGGCGAAGGTTAGCGAACACAGCAGCATGTTTTCTCTTCTTGTGTTTTCCATTCGAGGATTGGTTGAGTGGTTTGGTTGCGATCATTCCTTGTTTGAGATGACTAATTATATGTTGTTATGTGTGTTGTGGGTAGCCGTATGGCGTGAATCCTAGTTTGTGATTTGTGAAGTGTGAAATGTGGTCGTTTGGCAATTTTGTGCATTTACTTGAATTGAATAGAAATGCATGGTGAGATTGATTGTGAATGTGAACCATGTATGAAATTGGTTTGAATGGGTGATGAATATATATATATATATATATATATATATATATATATATATATATATATATATATATATATATATATATATATATATATATATATATATATATATATATATATATATATATGTTTTGTGATACATATATTTTGAATGCATAATGGATATATGCGATGAATATGATGAATGCATGAGTATGTTTGTAAATATGTATGCATTTCAAGAGTGTCATGAGTCATGTTGCATGTGAAGCATCATGGTATGCATTCTTATGTTGATTGATTCTTCGGTGAATCTGCAGAACCTCGTGTGCCCTTCTGGGCTGTGAGCGATGGTTATTTATTGATTCCTCGGTGAATCTACAGAACCTCGTGCGCCCTTGTGGGGTGTGAGCGATAGTTATTTATTGATTCCTCGGTGAATCTGCAGAACCTCGTGTGCCCATGTGGGGTGTGAGCGATGGTTATTTTGGTTCTTCAATTGAACCTGTTAAAATGAATCGGTACCGCATTTGCATCTGCATAGAGTCGTGTGTCGGTCTCGGTGAGTTGCATGTAGACATTTGTGCATGATGTATGGTGAATAAACATGAATGTAGATGTTTATGTAGATTGTTGATAATTGGCATGAATGGAAGGCTTGAAGATACATGTATGTGTGAATATATATGTATATGTGTGCATGTTTATGAATTGATATAAACATTGTTGATGCATTTTGTATATGCTTGGTGCTCTATTTATAAATAGTTAATTGTGAATACATTGCGATGTACGGAGTAGTGAGATGAGATGCGGTGAGAATGCGGAAGACGTTTTTGGACGTTATATATATATATATATATATATATATATATATATATATATATATATATATATATATATATATATATATATATATATATATATATATATATATATATATATATATATATATATATATATATATATATATATATATATATATATATATATATATATATATATATATATATATATATATATATATATATATATATATATATATATATATATATATATATATATATATATATATATATATATATATATATATATATATATATATATATATATATATGTGCATTATGTATTATGATACTGTTTCTCACCCTTATGCTGTTTTATAATGCTTTATGAGGCATTGCAGATTAGATTGCTGGAGTCTTTGTGAAGCGAGTCTTCATTTCATTTGGTCAGATGGCTCTGATATGTAACACTAGGTAGTTAGGAATTATTTTGATTCTTTTGTGATACATATGTGTATGTATCTGCTGCTGAATGTTTTGTAAACTCAACTGATGAATTGAATTAATCTGAACGATGTATATGATGCTTATGTTAAAGAAGTGATTTCAATGTTTAGATGTTTCTGCTTTATTCTAAATGTTGATATTCGGGTATTAAGTGCCATGTTTTGTTTTAAGTTGAGATTTACCCCTTTTGTTACATATCTTCATGAGCTGGTATTATTTATGTTTCATTTCGCTGATAATGTGATGCGCCTCTTTTATACCATGTTATAATTATACTCTGATGGAATTTTTATTAAGTGCCTAAATGATTTAATTGTTTAATTGGGGGTATAGAAAGGGAGGTGTTACATTAAGTGGTATCAGAGCCAGTGTTGAGTCAGTTGTGTCTGTCTCATTGTTTTGTTGGTTGAACAGTTGTTTAACCTTGTTGTTATTTTTGGGAATAATCAAAATATGGTCGGTCGTAATGACAATGCGATGGCTGCTGCATTGGAGGCAATGGCTAGGGTGGTGCAGGGTGCGCCGAATGTGAACGCTAATGATGAGTTTAGAAAGAATCAACCGCCGATATTCAAGGGAAGGTTTGATCCGGACGGTGCTCAGATTTGGTTAAAGGAGGTCGAGAGGATCTTTAGAGTTATGAATTGTGTTGAAGGTAACAAGGTGAGACTTGGGACTCACATGCTGAGAGAGGAAGCCGACGACTAGTGGGCCGGTATGAGACAAGTTCTTGAAGTAGACGATGAGGAAATCACCTGGAATTTGTTTCGCACCGAATTTTTAAGAAAGTATTATCCTGAGAGTGTGAAGGGAAAGAAGGAGATGGAGTTCCTGGAATTGAAACAAGGCAATATGCTCGTGATAAACTACACGGCTATGTTCACAGAGTTGGTGAAGTTCCATCCTCACTATGATGCGGTGACGGCGGCATTTTCCAAGTGTGTTAAGTATGAGAATGGCTTGCGCCCTGAGATCAAGCAAGCGGTGGATTATCAGAGGATTAGGAGATTTTCGGACTTGACCGAATGCTGTAGAATCTTTGAAGAAGATAGTAAAGCTCATTCTACTCACTATAAGAGTTTGAATGAGAAGAGAGGAAAGCAACCGGTAAGGAGTGGACCTTATGTGACGCCTGCTGATAAAGGCAAGCATAGGGAAATCTTTGTTAAGAGGTCCAGAGGTGGAAGTTCTAGTCCCATTAAGTGATATAGGTGCGGTGAAGTGGGGCACAAATCTTTTGAGTGTAAGAAGGATGGAGCAAAGTGTGCTAACTGTGGAGGTATCGGCCATGCTACAACTGATTGTAGAAGGAACGTGATGAAGTGTTACAACTGTGGGGAAGTTGGTCATATTAGTACAAAGTGTACTAAGCCAAAGCGAGCTCCAACAAGTGGGAAGGTATTTGCATTAGCCGGTTCAGACACTACTAATGCATATCGGTTGATTAAAGGTACATGCTTTATTAATAATATGCCTTTAGTTGCTATTATTGATACCGGAGCGACTCATTCGTTCATTTCTTTTGAGTGCGCTAAGCGGTTAGATTTGTGTTTGTCTTCTTGTGGTGGTGATATGGTTATTGAGACACCTGTTTCGGGGTTGGTAACTACATCTTTGGTATATTTAAGTTGTCCTTTGACCATATATGGTAAAGACTTCATTATGGACTTGGTGTGTTTGCCGTTAGAAGGATTATATGTGATCTTGGGTATGAATTGGTTGCAGTATAATAGAGTCCGTATTGATTGTAATCACAAGTTGGTAAGGTTTCCTTCCTTGGAGGAGGATGAGGAAGAGAGTTTTCTATCTACTAAAGAGTTGAAGAAACTTTTGGCGGATGAGGCTCAAGTGTTCTGTTTGTTTGCATCATTGTCGGTAGAGAGTAAGGTTGAACTAGATATGGTTCCAGTGGTGTGCGACTTTCCAGAAGTATTTCCGGAGGACATTACGGATGTACCGCCGGAGAGGGAAGTTGAGTTTTCAATTGATCTAGTTTCGGGTACTAGACCGATTTCAGTGGCATCGTATCATATGTCGGCATCGAAGTTGGTGGAGTTGAAGAAACAGTTGAATGATTTGTTAGAAAAGAGGTTTGTTAGGCCGAGTGTTTCTCCTTGGGGTGCACCAGTATTGTTGGTTAAGAAGAAAGATGGGAGTATGCGGTTGTGTATTGATTATCGGCAGTTGAACAAGCTAACTATTAAGAACAAGTATCCGCTCCCTAGAATTGATGATTTGATGGACCAATTGGTTGGTGCCCGTGTTTTTAGTAAGATTGATTTGAGGTCAGGTTACCACCAGATTCGTGTCAAGGAGGGAGATATTCAAAAGAAGGCTTTTAGAACACGGTATGGTCATTATGAATTTTCAGTGATGCAATTCGGAGTTTCTAATGCGCCAGGTGTGTTTATGGAATACATGAATCGTATTTTTCATGATCAGTTGGATCGTTTTGTGGTTGTGTTCATCGACGACATTTTGATTTACTCTATTTCCCATGAAGAGCATGTAGAGCATTTGAGAGTTGTATTGCAGATTTTGAAAGAAAAGCAATTATATGCTAAGTTGTCTAAGTGTGAGCTTTGGTTATCGGAAGTGAGTTTTCTTGGGCATGTTATTTCTGGTAATGGTATTAGTGTTGATCCGTCCAAGATTGATGCGGTAATGCAGTGGGAAGCTCCTAAGTCAGTTACGGAGATTTGAAGCTTTTTGGGATTAGCCGGTTAATATCGGAGTTTTATTGAAGGATTTTTGAAGTTAGCACTTCCGTTGACTCAATTGACTTGTAAGGGAAAGGCCTTTGTTTGGGATATTGAGTGTGAGAAGAGTTTTGTTGAGCTTAAGAGAAGGTTGACAACGGCGCCGGTTTTGATTTTGCTGAATCCGACGGAGTCGTTTGTGGTTTATTGTGATGCTTCTTTATCTGGTTTAGGTGGTGTTTTAATGCAAGATGGGAAAGTTGTGGCTTATGCTTCGAGACAATTGAGAGTGCATGAGAAGAACTACCCTACGCATGATTTGAAGTTAGCGGTCGTGTGTTGCACCCTAAAATTTGCTCAACCTATTTTCACTTGGTTTATGTTTCAATTGCATTAGCATTTGCATATAAAGTCATGTACATAGTCTAATCATCTGCATAGCATAACATAGCAAATCATCCAACAGGGATCAAGCACTATTCTCATCTCTATGAGCCTATCAAGAGGTTATTATTCAAATTCAAGCTTATCCAAGTCATCAGAAAGAAATTGGAAGTCAGTGGATCAAGCAGTGAATCTATCTCCTATCTGATGGTATCTGAGGATCATCAAAGAAATTGTGAGCTGTGAGCTGAGAATGGAGAGTATGTAGACATCATGGAAGACCTAGAAAGTCATTTGGAGAAAGAGGCAAGTCATGGATGTGATCACAAGAGTTGCAGTTGAAGACAGTCAACTAGGGTTTCATCTGGGTCAACCCTGGGTCAACCCTAGGTCAAATGTTTGATTGAAAGGCATTAAGATCTATTGGAGAGATGTGGGGTTTATCATTTGACATGTAGATAAGGATATGGTGGTGTGCCAAGAAGAATTCAAGAGAAATCAAGGAGAAGAGGAGTTTCTAAATTAGGGTTTCTGTGTAAAATCCCCTAATTTAGGTCAAATTTCCAAGCAAGATAAGTCAAAATGCAAGCTTCAAATGGATCCTTGGCCAACATGAAACTTGTAGAGGATCTCAAGACCTTTATTTTGAGTGGTGGAAGACATCAAGGAGATTTATAGAACTCAAGTTGAGGTCCTTGCAAGTTACAGGTCATTTGAGGTATCTGAAATTTTGTCTGTGAAAGTTACTTGTCTTCCAAGCAACGTTTACCCCTCAAGGAGATTTAAAATGAATTTCTGGTCAACATAAGCGTTGTTCCTCATTGTCTTAGCTTTCTAGAAAGGTATTTTATTCCTTCATATGATTTGTGGAACTCTACTTATGGTCTTGGCAAGCAAAGGGTATTTTGGTCATTTGAGAATTACAGGTCATTTCAAGCCTATGCCCAAAACTCATACAAGGAAGCTTCAAATGAAAAACTTCACAACATCAAACTTGCTCCAAATGACATTTTGAGTCTATAAAAGTGATCATGAAAGATTGGAAAGTCTCATAGCTCAAGGTTTCAAATTTGGTGAATTTAATGAATAAAAAGTGACTTAAAATTGAGATTTTTCATAATTTGGCCAAATGGGATGAAATTATAGGTCATTTTGATTGGAAAAAATGTTCTAAGAACATTGGCAAAAGTGGATTTTTGAGTTTGGTTCAAAATATGGGAGTTATGCTTGATTACTTACAAAAGAAGTTACATAATCAAAATCCAAGGGAAAGTGTGCATGAGAAGATTCTACAAAGTTCTAGAGGTTTCTAATTCCATCTATATATTGCATTGAGTAACTTCATGCCATGGTTGGTGAATCATTGTGATCAAAATACCAAGTTATACCTCATTCTTCCATTTTGCAAAATCACTTCAAACTCCATCAAATCTTCACCAATTTCCAAATTTCTTGATCTCATCATCATCTAGATAATTCAAGGATCAGAATTCACATCAAAATCTGGTTGAATTGAAGAGGAATCGTGTGCTACCAACTTCATCATCCAAGGAGCAAGAACATTGTGATTGCAAGATTCAAGGCATTGGAGCAAGAACTTTTGCATACAGAACAAAGAATCAAGTGTGTTGATCAAATCCAGATCATTGCAAGCTTTGGATTTGAAGAATTCTCCATCTGTTTTCATCATTTACACCAGGTTGGTTTTCTCATCGAATTGGTTAGATTAGTTAGAATCATAGAGAATTTTAGGGTTAGAACTGTTAGGATAGGTTAGATGATGGAATTCAGAAAGTTTGAGAAGGTTTCATGGAAGTTGCCATTGGTGCACCAATTCTGTTAGGGCTTAGTACATCTAGGATATGGCAAGATAATCTTGGATATATAGCTCAGGTTGATCAGCATAAAGTGTAGATCATGTTAGGGTAGAAGTTAGCAAGAATTGGCATGGTTGATAGCAGGTGAAAATGGTGGAATCAGAATCTTCTACCTATCGGGTTTGAAGTTTGAGTGAGTTTTAGAAGAAGATAATACCATGGCTGTGTAGAGGGGAAGAAGTAGAGCAACTTTGCTCTTTACATCGTGAGGTTTCATCAAGGTATGAGGGAGCACGAAGGACTGGAAAGTTCATGCATGAATTTGGAATTTCTGAAACCCTAGGGTTCCAAGGTTGAAGATGAACCCTGGACCGTTGGATCCATCATTTGACCTTGACTCTGAGACCAATCCCATGGCCAACATTCAATTGGAAAACGGAGGGAAATTTGAAAGCAGAAACACACCGTTTCATTTATTCCTTCAGACTGGGCTCAACAATCCTTTGCTTTTCACACCCCCAAACGCAGGCCCAATCCCAATCCAACTGAAACTTTTACTTTATGCACCGTTTTCCATTTTTTTGTTTTTGTTGTGTTTTCTGAATGCATTGGGCCCAGACGCGCATTGCTAGGCGCGCCCCCCAGTCTGGGCCCATCCTTTTACTTTAACTGAAATATATACTTTCTGCACCCCATATCCAACTTTAATCCATTATTTTCTCTCATTTTTTTTAATTTCTTTGAAAAATCATAAGTAATAGAAAAATGCATGTTTTTAATTGGTTGTTTTTGCATATTGTTCATAATTCTGTTAAGAAAATTATCATATAAAAAATTAGCATTTTATTTTATTTTTGTATTTTTAGCATATTTTTTATTTTAAATAGGATTAAATAATGTTTAGTTTAATGCATGAATTTGTTGATTTTAGTTTGATTAGATGCTTTTATATTTTTGATCCATTCTTTTTAGGCTGATTAGCTTAGAACTTTAGATTGTATATAAGATTTAATTCATAATTTTAGGACTTAATTTTAGATGATTTGTTTAGGTGTGATTAGAAGAACCAAAACTAGGGTTTAGGAGATAACATAGGTGTAATAGATCCTTTCTTTTAGGAGTTGTAGCTTGAATCTTTGGGGTATGGGACTATAGGGATTATGGGTAGCTAATACATCCCTTAGAAATTACTAGATTCCCCCTATTCTACTATTACTATCAGTATATAGCTTGTACTTGCTTGACTGTGTGGTGTGCCCTCTCTAGGGTTATTTCATTTGTCTGTGTGGGGTATTGGGTTTGCTTGGGGATTGGGAGAGCTGAAGACTTTGATGATGAAGGCCATTGGAGATCAAAGGGATTGAAGACCAACTTCCAGAGTTGATGAAGAGATTCTTGCTAGCAGCTGTTGGAGGCTATAAGGTTTAGGAGCTAGGCAGAGCTCTAGAGTAGGAAACTTGATTCACAAACATGGAAGGCCTTGTCTGCCTCCATTATTTCTCTATGATTCAAAGTCTCTTTTAAATATCCACCTCCTTACTTTGGAAGGATTAGTGAGTGTGTTTAAAAGATAGAACTTTTGAGAGAAAATTGTCTATATCATGTTAACAGTCAGTGAGCCACCCTTGGTAGGCAATTGACTGCTTAACATCCAATTCATCTTGTTGACTGATACTCATCTTGGAGAGTGAGACTTGAAGAAAAGCCATTGCAGATTGAAGACTGATGATGTAGAATTTGCCTGAAGGCTTGAAGATAGAAGACAAAGACCTTGCTTGAGGAGTTTGAAGATGAAGACTGATGCTTGCTTGAAGCTGATGGATGGTTGATGATGACTTGAAGACAGATGCTGATGCAGAGCTGCTGTTGCTGTTTCTCTTTTTGCTGTTTAATTCCTGATGTATTGATTGGTTTTCCCTGACTGTATTGCTTGCTGTTTAACCTGTTAGGTTGAAAGTGAATTTTGTTCACTTTTGCCTGTTGTTTTCTAGGTTCGAGGTTGAGTGGGACTCCCTTGCCTCGCTTGTATTGCTGCATCCATGCATTTTACTGCTTTATTGTATATATGCTATTGTTTCTGTTTCCGTTTATCCCTTAGGATCTCTGTTTCTCTCTGCGCAAGAGAGGAACATGATAGACATTAGGTCTTAACCCATGCATGATAACATTAGGTTAGTTTGATTCCCTTTTCAACTGTAGGTTAGAGTTCTGTCTCTTCTTTCTCAAAACAAACAGAAAAACACAATAAGAATTCAAACACAATAAAAGACACTTCTTCCGTAAAAGAATGTGAATTCATCAAAAAGTCATTTTTTGTCCGCTTGGACTGTTAATCAGGAAAACCCTTTTTCAGAAGGAATAAAAACAATCAAAACAGACTTGTGTCGTACGTGGCCCGAACTACGTTTGCTCTGATCTTTCATGCTGTATGAAAGTACGTAGGCATAGGATGCGATATCCTAGCGAGCAACCTTCCCCTCCTTTCCCGTAGGTAGGCGAACTACGTTGACTCTGATTTCTCGTTCCAGACGGGAATACGTAGGCATAAAGTGCGATACTTTGCCGAGTCATTTTCTTTTCTTTTAACCCTCAACCTGTAGAGTAGATAGAATAACAATCCATACCCGAAAACAAGCGCGGATCCCGTCGAGTACGACGGACGTGAGGGGTGCTAATACCTTCCCCTTGCATAACCGACTCCCGAATCCAGGATTTGGTTGCGATGACCATTCCTTTCCCCATTTTGCGGTAGGTTTACCTCGAGCGTTTCCTTTCCCTCCGTTGGGATAAATAACGCATGGTGGCGACTCTTCTGTTCAGCCGGCGCCGATTTTCGCAGTAGCGACAGCTGGCGACTCTGCTGGGGATCCAACGTCCCCTGGCTGCTAAGGACTGCGATAGTTCCTTATGCATTTGGGATCCAACGTCCCTTAAGAGAGTCAATCCTAGCGCTTGTTTTCCCGTCGAGGATTTTGTATGGATTTGTTTTTTCTGTCATTTACTTTCAGCACTATATTATTGTTATTATTGCTGTATTGGGGTGTGACGGGTGATTCTATGATTGAGAGATAAGTCGGACCTGGGCTTGAGTGCACCTAGAATTAGAGTAGAAATTAGTGGGCGCGTGCCGGCTTTGCTTGCATTAGTGTCCCATGAAATCTACACTCGGACGAGGTTCTTCTGATTGACTTCTTTTTCTACCCTTTGGGTCGAAGGGGTTGTTGGTTAGCTGAATTGTCGACTCCAGGAACCGATCATTTGGAAGTTGGCTAAATGAGGCCTCTTCAGGAATTGATGATGCCACTCCTTCTGGGAATCGTATCATCAACCCTGAAAGTCTGTGACGCCGACAACCGCATAGGATGCCATACCTTTGTCAGTTACTAGGACACCTACCTGTGAGAGGGTTTGGGGTTATGCAGGTAACTAGACCTTCAGATACCGGTATTTCTTGATCTGAGATTCTGGGTATTTATGGACAGTTGTGAGGTCTGTCAGAGACCAGTTGGAAATATGATATGAGGTCTGTTAGAGACCAGTCAGAGTTATGTTGTGGGGTCTATCAGAGACCAGTGTTGGAGCTTTGTATGAGGTCTATCTGAGACCAGGGTTTGAGGAATTCTGGAGGGTCTGTCTGAGACTTTTGATATGGTTCAGGCTTCTCAGCCATGGCATTTGGTCCATGTTGCATGTTACTTGCATTGCATTGCTTGCATACCCATTATCATTGCATCCCATTAACGTGTGTCTGTGCTGCAGGTGCATTTGCATATTCCCTGGTTCTAGTGCCCGGACTTCTGCTTATTGATCATGGCTGGTTTGAGGAAGACAGTTGCGTACAAGTTGCCTACACCTGACATTACTCCCTTACTTGGTCTGATGTCCCTTGCTGATGAGGAGGTTAGGAGAAGTTTCAGGATGAGTCATGGAAGATTGTTGAGATTAGTCTGCAAGCCAACTGCTGTTGAGATTAATGCGCTGTACACCTTGATGCAATTCTACGACCCGGCATTGAGATGTTTCACGTTTGCTGACTTTATCTTGGGGCCTACCATTGAGGAGTATGTAGAGTTTACTGAGCTTCCAGTCCAGAATAGGGTTCCCTTTATTCACTCTGCTGCTGAGCCCAAGTTGGAGGACTTAGCTAGGGCCTTGCACATGAACGCTGCTGAACTATTAGTGACTTCTTGGCTTGGGGTTCCAGGTTTCTCCCTTGATTTTCTGGTTGGCAAGGCTCAAGAGTACGCCAAGAACGGGTGCTGGATAGTCTTTAATGCTATCTTGGCTTTATGCATTTACGGAATAGTGATGTTTCCCAACTTACCCAATTTTGTGGACTTGGACGCTTTCCATCTGTTTGCTGCTGGCAACCCGGTGCCCACCTTGATCGGAGATCTCTATCATTCACTGCACTACAAAAATGAAAATAGAAGGGGAAAGACTGTTTACTGTTGCGCGCCGCTGTTGAACATGTGGTTTAAGAGCCATCTTCCCCTGAAGGTACCTTTCATGGATAGTGCAACTACAACTAGCTGGCCAGAGCGCCTGATGAGGCTATCTTCTGAAGACATAGAGTGGTTTGACCGAGACTTGCTGGGGTTTGAGCTTATTTTCAGTTGTTCTGGGTATCCTAATGTCCCTTTGATAGGAAGAAAAGGGTGTATCAATTACAACCCATCTCTGTTTGTCCGACAGTTTGGATACGCGCTGAAGAACCCACCAAAGGAGGAAGAAGTACAGGAATCTCTGTACTTCACCAGTGATTTGAAGGGAGAGTTACTAGCTAAGCTTCAGCACGCGTGGATACGTATTAACAGAAGAGGGAAGCCACTGTTAGGTAAGAATGATTGTCAGGCTTATGCACCCTACAAAGTATGGATCCGAGAGAGAGCAAGACAATTACTGATGCCATTTCCAGCTGCACCAGTCCCTGTTTATATTCCGGTAGAAGAACCAACTAATGTTACTAGGGAGGCCTACGAGCAAGTTGTTAGAGAAAAAGAAGCCTTGATGAAGATCAATGAAGGGTTAGAAAAAGAGCTGGCTCAGATACGCAGTGAGAAAAACAAGGTTGTGCATGCTTTCCAACAGCAGATCGAGCTAGTAAACAGACTAGGGGCTGAGTTGACTGAGGAGAAAAAGAAACGCGAACGTCTGGGTCAAGAGTTCAAAAGCTCTCATGACATGTTGGAATCCAAAAAGAAAGCACTCGACGCAGCACACCGAGAAATCTCTTCTTGTAACAAGACATGGAATGCTACGCTAACCAACAACAAAAAGAGGGAAGATAAATTGAAGCAGCAAATTTCTGACCTCGAAGAGCAGTTGAAGGCTAGCATTAAGAAGTACGAAGAAGAGGTAATGACCAGGTATAGTCTCCAGAATGCATTGAACAAGGCCATCAAAGGCAGGAACGAAGCTGTGTCTCAGAAGCGGAAGCTAGAGGATCGCTTCGGAGAAGGGGCATGGGAAGAAACCGCTGGTGACGTGCGACGTGTTCTCAAGAGAAGAAACCAGCTTGTCGAGGGTCTGCTTACCCGACCAAGCCATCCAGAGACCAAGAAGTTACTAGAAGAGTATCAGGCTTATGAGTGTATTTGACCATTTCATGTATTGATGCTTTATTTGCATAGTGCTGACCATCACCAGGATTGTTGGTTGAGGTCATGCCTTCTTATTGTACACTCAGTGATATTATATTCTTGGCTTAATGGATTTCTCTGCAATATATGAGGCTTTCTATGATTCGGCTCCAACCACCGTATTGCTAGCACTGTCACTACATTGGCACCTTCGCACTAGAATCGGGGAATGATGTTCCCTAATGCACAGACACGCGTTGCATTGCATTCATATTCATATTGCATTACAGGTGATTACTGAATGGTATCTTACTGCTTGCACTGTACCAGGTCTTTTCAGGATTGAAGATCAGCGCCCGCACCGATACTCCACTCGCACCAACTGCCGAAGAATCATGGATCAAATGCAGAACGAGATGCAAGATATGCGTAAGAAGCTGGCGCTCTTCATGCAGACAATGGAGACTATTGCAAAGGGTCAGGAGAATTTGCAAGCCTTGGTGCAGCCTCTGTTGGTCAGAAATGCTGGGCATGGAAATGAGGATCATCAGTCTGTGCGAGTCGATACTATTCATGGGGATGGTACTCCCACACCAGTGGCTCCACCTATAGTCAATATACCTGCTGTCAATGTCAACAACGGTACTGCTGCTGGGAACGGTAACGTTGGAATTGGGAACGAGACTATCGTTAACAATGTTGGGCTTGAAGATGTTAACCTGGGTGATAATATGGGAGGCAATGGCTTCGGTAATGCTGGATTCGGCTTCAATGACTGTCGCTACTGCGAATATCGGCGCCGGCTGAATAGAAGAGTCGCCACCGTGCGTTATTTATCCCACAGGAGGGAAAGGAAACGCTCAGAGTAAACCTACCGTAAAGACGGGAAAGGTATGGTCATCGCAACCAAAACCTGGATTCGGGAGTCGGTTACGCAAGGGGAAGGTATTAGCACCCCTCACGTCCGTCGTACTCGACGGGATCCACGCTTGTTTTCAGGTATGGATTGTTATTTCTATCTAAACTAAAGGTCAGGGGTTAAAAATAAAATAAAAGGACTCGGCAAAGTATCGCACTTTATGCCTACGTATTCCCGTCTGGAACGAGAAATCAGAGTCAACGTAGTTCGCCTACCTACTGGAAAGGAGGGGAAGGTTGCTCGCTAGGATATCGCATCCTATGCCTACGTACTTTTATACAGCATGAAAGATCAGAGCAAACGTAGTTCGGGCCACGTACGACACAAGTCTGTCTTGATTGCTTTTATTCCTTCTGAAAAAGGGTTTTTCTGATTAACAGTCCCAGCGGACAAAAATTGACGTTTTGATGAGTTCACATTCTTTTACGGAAGAAGTGTCTTTTATTGTGTTTGAAATATTTATTGTGTTTTTCTGTTTGTTTTGAGAACGAAGAGACGGCACTCTAACCTACGGTTGCAAAGGGAATCAAACTAACCTAATGTTATCATGCATGGGTTAAGACCTAGTGTCTATCATGCTCCTCTCTTGCGCAGAGAGAAACAGAGATCCTAAGGGAATAGACAGAAACAGAAACAATAGCAGATATAAAGCAGTAAAATGCATGGATGCAACAATACAAGCGAGGCAAGGGAGTCCCACTCAACCTCGAACCTAGAAAACAATAGGCAAAAGTGAACAGAATTCACTTTCAACCCAACAGGTTAAACAGCAAGCCATACAGTCAGGGAAAACCAAACAATACATCAGAAATGAATAACAGCAGAAAAATAAACAGCCACAACAGCTCTGCATCAACACCTGTCTTCAAGTCATCTCCAAACAGCTACAATCTTCAAGCAAGCCCCCAGTCTTCATCTCCATAGCCTTCAAGCAAGGTCTCTGTCATCAATCTTCAGTCTGCAATGGCTTTTCTTCAAGTCTCAATCTCCAAGCTGAGGAATCAATCACAAGAGTGAACTGGGTGTTAAGCAATTAGTTGACCACCAAAGGTGGCAAACAGACTGCTAACAACACATAGAATATTTCTCTCAAGAGTTCTATCTCTTAGACACTATCACCAAGCCTTCCAAAGGAAGGGGGTAAGTGTCTTAGAGAGACTCTGCATCACAGAGAGGGATGGAGGCAATCAAGACCTTCCATGTTTTGAGAATCAAGTTTACTACTCTAGAGCTCTACCTAGCTCCTAAACCCTATAGCCTTCAACAGCTGCCAGCAAAGGATGCTCTCCATCAACTCTGGAAGTTGGTCTTCAATCTCTTGATCCCCAATGGCCTTCAACATCACAAGTCTTCAGCTCTCCCAATCCCCAAGCAAACCCAATGCCCCACACAGACAAATGAAAATAACCCTAGAGAGGGCACACCACACAGTCAAACAAATACAGACAGTATACTAATAGTAATAGCTGAATAGGGGAAACCTAGTAATTTCTAAGGGATATATTAACTACCCATAATCCCTATAGTCCCATACCCCAAAGATTCAATCTCTAACTCCTAAGGGAAATGATTTAATTCTCCTATGTTATCTCCTAAACCCTAGTTTTGATCATGTTATTCACACCTAAACAAATCACCTAAAATTAAGTCCTAAAAATATGAACTAAATTTTATATACAAGCTAACATTCTATACTAATCAACCTAAAAAGAATGGATTAAAAATGTAAAAGCATTTAATCAAACAAAAATTAACAAATTCATGCATTAAACTAAACATTATTTACACCTATTTAAAATAAAAACATGCCAAAAATATTAAAATAAAATGAAATTCCAAATTTTTTATGTGATAATTTTCTTGACAAAAATATGAACAATATGCAAAAAGAACCAATTAAAATCATGCATTTTTCAAATTGTTATGAATTTTCAAAGAATTAAAATTTTTAAAAGAAATTAAATGGAATTAAATGGACTATGGGTGCAATAAGCAATAAAATCAGTTAAAATGCAAAGATGGGCCCAGACTGGGGGGCGCGCATAGCAATCGCGTCTGGGCCCAATCACTCAGAAAACTTCATCAAAAAATAAAAAAACAGGCAACGGTGCAAGTAGTAAGATTTTCAGTTCATGCTAGTTTGGGCCTTGGGAACGGGGGTGGCATTAGCAACGATGTTTGAGCCCAGTCAGAAAAAATAAATGAAACGGTGCGTTCTGGTTGAGTCTCTCCCTCCAAATTTCTTTTAAATCGTGACTGTCAGATTAAGAACCCAGTCAAGGTCAAAAACATGATCGTGTGGCTCTGGGGTTGTCTTCAACCTTGAAACCCTAGGGTTTCAGAAAATCCTCTCACCATGAACGAACCTTCCATCATTCTGTTCTCCCTCCATTCACCATGAAATCACTCGATATGAAAAGCAAACTTGGTCTATTCCTTCCCCTCTACACAGCCATGGCAATGGTTCTTTCTAAAACTCAACCACAAATCAAACCCGATAGGTGCAACATTCGGATTCCACCATTTTCATCTGTCATCAACCTCTTCAATTCTTTCTAATTCTTGCCCTAACATGCTATACACCTCATGCTGATCACATTAAGCTATTCAATGAAGATTATAGTGCATTATCCTTGATGTTCTAAGCTCTAACAGTTTTGATACACCATTGATAACCTCCATGAAACTTCTCCAAACTTTGTGAAATCCATCATCTAACCTAACTTAACCGTTCTATGCTAACAAATCACTATGATTCTAACTAAAACAGTCAATTCGAAGAGGAAACTTACCTGGTGCAAAATGATGAAAACAGGTGTAGACTTCTTGGATCTGATGCTTGTAATGAGTGGAAATTGATCAGTGAACTTGATTCTGAGTTCTGTATGCAATGAATCTTGTCCAAGCCTCTTGAATCTTGCAATTCCAACTTTCTTGCTCCTTAGATGATGGAATTGGTTAGCACGAGTTCTTCTCCAATTCTACCAAATTCTGATGTGAATGTGATCTATGGAAGATGTTGATGATGATCAAATCAAGAAAAATTGAAATTGATAGAGATTTGAGAGAGTTTGAGATGCTTTGCAAAAATGGAAGAATTGTGTATAACTTGTGCTTTGATCACAATGAATCACCAACCATGGCATGGAGTTACTTCATTCAATATATAGATGAGAATAGAAAGCCCTGGAAGCTTGGAGAAACTTCCCATGCACACTTTCCCTTGGATTTGGATTATGTAACTTCATTTGTAAGTAACCATGCATATCTCTCAATTCTTGAACCAAACTCAAAATTCTACTTTTGCCAATGTTCTTAAAACATTTTTTCCAATCAAAATGACCTATAATTTCATCCCATTTGGCCAAATTATGAAAAATCTCATTTTTAGGTCATTTTTTATTCATTAAATTCACCAATTTTGAAACCTTGAGCTATGAGCCTTTCCAATCTTTCATGGTCACTTTTCTAGACTCAAAATGTCATTTGGAGCAAGTTTTATGTTGTGAAGTTTTCCATTTGAAGCTTCCTTGTATGAGTTTTGGGCATAGGCTTGAAATGACCTGTAATTCTTAGATGACCAAAATACCCTTTGCTTGCCAAGACCATAAGTAGAGTTCCACAAATCATATGAAGGCATACCATACCATTATAGAAATCTAATACAATTAGGAACAACTCTTATGTTGACCAGAAATTCATTTGAAATCTCCTTGAGGGGTAAAAATTGCTTGGAAGATAAGTAACTTTCACAGACAAAATTTCAGATACCTCAGATGACCTGTAACTTGCAAGGACCATAACTTGAGTTCTATAAATTTATTTGATGTCTTCCACCACTCAAATTAAAGGTCTTGAGATCCTCTACAAGTTTCATGTTGGCCAAGGATCCATTTGAAGCTTTCATTTTGACTTATCTTCCTTGGAAATTTGACCTAAATTAGGGGATTTTACACAGAAACCCTAATTTAGAAACTCCTCTTCTCCTTGATTTCTCTTGATTTCTTCTTGGCACATCACCATATCCTTATTTACATGCCAAATGATGAACCCCACATCTCTCCAATAGACCTCAATGCCTTTCACTCACTCAATTGACTTAGGGTTGACCTAGAGTTGACCCAGATGAAACCCTAGTTGACTGTCTTCAACTGCAGCTCTTGTGATCATATCAATGACTTGCCTCCTTCTCCAAATGACTTTCTAAGTCTTCCATGATGTCTAGATACTCTCCATGCTCAATTCACAGCTCACCACTTCTTTGAAGACCCTCAGATACCCTCAGATAGGAGATAAATGCACTGCTTGATCCAATGACTTCTTTAGACTTCAACTTCTTTCTAATGACTTGAATGAGATTGAATTGGAATAGTAACCTCTTGATAGGCTCATAGAGATGAGAATAATGCTTGGTCCCTGTTGGATGATTTGCTATGATATGCTATGCAGATGGTTAGGCTATGTTCATGACTCTATATGCAAATGCCAATGCAATTGAAACATAAACCAAGTGAAATAGGTTGAGCAAATTTTAGGGTGCAACAGCTGCCCCTATTCAAGCGACTTGGACCCGATTGGGTGAAGAGCGAACGGCCTTCAAACATTCGCGGTACGAGACGGTTGAATACTAAGAACCCGGAAATTTGCCAACCGCAGAAATAAATTGCACCACTGCTTGGGGAACGACATTCATCAACTGAATCTAACTGTTTCAACAACCAACTGATCCTTTAGCGACCGTGCTGGGGATTATTTTCATCTGCCTGAAAAAGATTCTGTCGTAACAGAGGTAGAATTTTGTCCATGTCAGGACGCCTGGGTCGTCAACACGAAGAAATCTCAACTACACTTGTCCACGTTAGGACTCCACCTGCTGTTAACACGGAAAAAATCTCGGCGACTTCGCTGGGGATGACTCGTCTGTACTTCATCAGCACGAGGGGATCCTATCAACATAGGTATGAATTGTCCACGTTAGGACTAGCACATAAGGACTATCAACATAGGGATGAATTGTCCACGTAAGGAATCAACTTCTTTTGATTTGTCCACGTAAGGACTCCAATCTTTCCACGTAAGGAATCAATCTACCTTTCCACATAAGGAATCAATCTTATCTTTCCACGTAAGGAATAAACTTCTTCTTTCCACGTAAGGAAACCATCTTCTTTCCATGTAAGGAAACCATCTTGATCTGTCCACGTAAGGACTCCCAGCTTTCCACGTAAAGAATACAATCTTTCCACGTAAGGAATCACAAACTTTCCTCGTAAGGAATCATCTTTCCACGTACGGAACCATATATCGTCTTGATTTGTCCACGTAAGGACTCCCATCTCGTCTTGATTTGTCCACGTCAGGACTCACCTCTTGACTTGCTGAGGAAATAAAATTTGTCCACGTCAGGACTAATGCTTCTTCGACCCGCTGGGGAAATAAAACTCATCCACGTCAGGACTCATGCTGCATCAACACGAAGGAAGATAAATTTGTCCACGTTAGGACTGGCGCACCTTCGACTTGCTGGGAAAATGAAACTTGTCCACGTCAGGACTCATGCTGCGTCAACACGAAGGAAGATAAATCTGTCCATGTTAGGACTCCACATCCAACCAATACCGAGAAACCGAATCTGTCCACGTTAGGACTAACACATATCGTCAACTTGAGGAAATAAATCTGTCCACGTTAGGACACCCACTTCTCTAGCACGAAGAAATCTCGTGAATAAAACTGTCCGCGTCAGGACTCATTCCTCCATTGATCCCGACCCACAAACTTCTTAATACTGACGTGACAGCGACTTTGAAGCAGACTCTATTGGGGATATCTGGAAACCCAAACTACCGGACGCGTGTTCTGATAACCGACGGCAGCCTCTGAAATTCTGATTCATGAAACCTTTTGGTGACAAATACTCTGCTTGAGGACAAGGAGAGATTTTGCCTACTAACTCTGGCGGGGAAACAAGAGAAATTTACACAAATACCTCTGCTCGGCGGCAAAGAGAACTTCATCATGATAACTCTGTGGGGAGTAATGCCAAAGCTGATATTATCGTTGAATGTCTCACGCCGAGCTCTAGAATGCTTGGTAATTCATTTGAGCAAGAGCTCCTTCCACCTGCAAGATAACAATACTTGAAACAAACGGTTAGCCAACCTGGTTTATGCTTCAAAATGCATATGTTTGACAATGACGCAATGCTCCATTCGACATGGAAATGCTACGCGTTTATTTGGGAGATGCAAATATGACACTATATGCCAATGCGAATGCAGACTCAAACTGCTGGGATACAGGAAACTGCTTCAACAAAATAAATGCTGAAGACAATGCCGATTCCGCTGGGGATAGCCAGGTGCTACAGAATTATTCCAGCAAAATAAATGCTGGAAGAGTGAAGTCGACTCAGCTGGGAAATTGGGAACTTAAACCAAGCACCTCATTGAAGTAACACCCTGCTGGGGAATATAACTCTGCTGGGGAATAGCAGATGAGCCTGGTATGATTGAACTTCTGCTGGAGAATGAACTAAATGCCAGGGCGCAACCAACTCTGCCGGGGAGAGTCTTAATCTTCGATTTCCATTGGGAGGAAGGCAAACACTTGCTGAAAAGAGAACTCCGCTAGGGATGGGACAATTCTCTTGGGGAAAATCAACTGACTCCGCTAGGGGAGAGTAAATGACCCTGCGGGGAAAGGTAAACTTCCTGAATGCAGCTCACCAATATTAATCTTTTGAGGCTAAACCACTCTGCTTGAGATGCACTGTCTGAATACAACCTTCAATCTTGGAATTGCCAATTCTGCTGAGGGTAGACGACCTGGCTGGCGAATATTCTTTGGATAAGCTACGACTAGCTGGAAAAATTGATCCTTCTTCATGGAGGAACATTGCTATCTTAGGATCGCGACCTGCGTGGGGATAGAGTCTTTCGTTACGAGCTTCTGGTCCATGCTGCAATCTTTGATCATCCTCCTCATACGGCTACGAACCCTGCAACACCACAAACAAGACAAGACAAGTCTACGCAACCAAACCTATTCAGGTTAGTGTTAGTAACGTTGTTTTCAGTTAATTCAAAGTTTTAGTAATTGTTGGCAAGGGCCAGTGATGTTATGCACATGCTAGTTTCAATAAACTTAGGCATTTTATCATGCACAAAACAGTAAAGAACCATCATCAAATACTGAATAACATATTTTATTGATTGGGCCCCTGAATGGGTGGAGTTTTGTACACGGGATGTAACTCCTGAAAAGAGGAAGCTACGCACAACACATATACAAGTATGCACAAGAAGCATAAATATATTGACAAATTAAATTTGTACACATGTCGGCAACGAAATGCAGACGAACACCACGAACTGATCCTCCTATGACTCGCCCGACTCTAATGCTTTCTCGGTAGTCACACTTCCGAAGAGATTGTATCTGATAATCGACCCCTCAGGTGTATTCTCCCGCACCAATGCTCAAACTGCAGTATCAAATTCGGACCGCAGTCATTTGCTTTTCAAATCCCTAACTTTTGCGTGAACCGCCCTTTACGGGTTTTCAGTTCACCGGGATACCCTTTTTTGCCGAAGCCGCCCAGTGTAGGTTTTCAACTTCGCGGGTGTACATTTTTTTCAATTTTATCCGTAATTTTTGCCCGAACCTTTCATTCTGTTTTTGGTTCGCCAGGATGCCCCATTTTTGCCTGGACTCTCTTTTTTCTGTCCAGCGGGTCAATTTTGAGCAAAGTATTTTTTAACTGCGTCCGAATTCACAGGCGACGTAAAGTCTTCACCGTCCATGGTGGACAACAATAAAGCTCCTCCTGAAAAGACTTTTCTGACAACGTATGGCCCTTCGTAGTTGGGGGTCCACTTGCCCCTGTGATCTGCCTGCGGCGGGAGAATCCTTTTCAGCACAAGGTCGCCCGTCTGAAAGCTCCAAGGATGTATCTTCTTATCATATGCTTTCTTCATTCGGCTCTGGTACAAACGACCGTATGCTAGAGAAGCTAGCCTCTTCTCATCCATTAAACTCAGTTGGTTCAACCTGTCTTTCACCCATTCTGCCTCATCTAGCTGAACGTCTCGTAGTACTCTCAAAGAAGGAATCTCGACTTCCAATGGTAGCACTGCTTCCATTCCGTATACCAACGAGAATGGGGTTGCCCCGGTTGATGTGCGTACCGTCGTACGATAACCGTGCAAAGCGAAAGGTAGCATCTCGTGCCAATCCTTATAGGTCACCACCATCTTCTGAACGATCTTCTTGATATTCTTATTGGCCGCTTCAACAGCGCCATTCATCTTGGGTCGGTAAGGGGAGGAGTTGTGATGTTCGATCTTGAAGTTCTGATAGAGCTCCTTCATCATTTTGTTATTCAGGTTTGAACCATTGTCAGTGATTATCCGCTCGGGGATTCCATATCTGCAAATGATATCTCTCTTGATGAATCTGGCCACCACCTGCTTAGTCACATTTGCATAAGACGCCGCTTCCACCCACTTGGTGAAATAATCGATTGCTACTAGAATGAACCGGTGCCCATTAGAAGCTGTCGGCTCGATCTTTCCAATCATATCAATTCCCCACATCGAGAATGGCCATGGCGATGACATCACATTCAGAGGACTCATAGGCACATGGATTTTATCAGCATAAATTTGGCACTTGTGGCACTTTCTCGCAAACTTGAAACAATCAGTTTCCATAGTGAGCCAAAAATAACCTGCCCGCAGCAGCTTCCTCGTTATAGCATGCCCACCAGCATGCGTACCAAAGGTACCTTCATGTATTTCCTCCATGAGCAACTTTGCCTCTTTTTCGTCTACACAACGCAGCAGCACCAAATCGTGATTTCTTCTGTACAAGACACCGTCTGGGTTCAAATAAGAAATTACCCGCTAATCTCCTGAGAGTCTTCTGATCTTGACTGGATGCCCCAGCCGGATACTCTTTGTTTTTCAGGAAATTAAGGATATCAAAATACCATGGTTTATCATCGGATGCTTCATCAATAGCAAACACGAAGGCAGGTCTGTCAAGCCGAGAGATAATAATTCTAGGAGCCTCGTTCCAGAAGTTAACTTTGTACATGGAAGACAAAGTGGCCAGGGCGTCAGCCATCTGATTCTCCGCTCGCGGCACATGATGCAATTCAACCTTGTCAAAGAAAGGCAACAATCTCCTTGCATAATTCATGTAATGTATCAAGTTGGGCTGACGTGTCTCCCATTCCCCTTTTATCTGATTCACCACCAGAGCTGAGTCTCCGTATACGTCCAGATTTTTGATTCGCAAATCAATGGCTTCTTCAAGCCCCATTATACAAGCTTCGTATTCGGCTTCATTATTGGTAACTGATAAGGTCAATCGAGCAGTAAACGGGATGTGCGACCCGTGTGGAGTAGTGATGATTGCCCCTATTCCGCTACCGTAAGCGTTCACAGCCCCATCAAAAATCATCTTCCACTTGGAACCCAATTCTAGTCCTTCGTCTGGCAACGGCTCTTCACAATCTTTCATCTTTAGGTACATGATATCCTCATCAGGAAAATCAAACCTCATCGATTGGTAATCTTCAATAGGCTGCTCTGCCAGATACTCAGACAGTACACTCCCCTTTATAGCCTTCTGCGAGACATACTGGATGTCATATTCAGTCAAGACCATCTTCCAATGGGCAATCCTTCCTGATAATGCCTTCTTTTCGAATACATATTTGATAGGATCCATCTTCGAGATGAGCATGGTTGTATGATTCAGCATGTACTGCCTCAAACGCTTGGCGGCCCAGGCTAGCGCGCAACAAGTTTTTTCAAGCATTGAATATCGAGATTCACATTCTGTAAATTTCTTACTCAAGTAGTAGATCGCATGCTCTTTTCTTCCCGTCTCGTCGTGTTGACCGAGAACACAACCCATGCTTCCCTCAAGAACTGTCAAATACATGATCAAAGGTCTCCCTGCCACTGGGGGTATCAAAATAGGAGGCTCCTGCAAATACTGCTTTATTTTATCGAACGCCTTTTGACAATTTTCGTTCCACGTTACAGCTTGATCTTTTTTCAACAGCTTGAACAACGGTTCACACGTAGCTGTTAGGTGAGATATGAACCGAGCGATGTAGTTCAACCTCCCTAAAAACCCGCGCACCTCTTTCTCTATTTTAGGCGTCGGCATCTCTTGTATTGCTTTTATTTTTGCAGGATCAACCTCTATTCCTTTTTCGCTTACGATAAACCCCAGCAGTTTACCCGATCTCACCCCGAAGGTGCATTTGTTAGGGTTCAGTCTCAGCCTGAACTTCCTAAGCCTTTTGAATAACTTCAGCAGATTCACCAGATGCTCTTCCTCCGTCTGGGATTTGGCAATCATATCGTCAACATAAACTTCGATCTCTTTATGCATCATATCATGAAAAAGAGTCGTCATTGCACGCTGATACGTTGCCCCAACATTCTTCAATCCGAAGGGCATCACTTTATAACAAAATGTTCCCCAAGGCGTTATGAAAGTAGTCTTCTCCATGTCCTCTGGCACCATTTTAATCTGATTATAGCCTGAGAAGCCATCCATGAAGGAGAATAAGGAGTATTGAGCAGTATTATCAACTAGCACATCGATATGAGGAAGCGGAAAATCGTCCTTTGGGCTCGCTTTGTTTAAATCATGGTAATCTACGCACATCCGCACCTTACCGTCTTTCTTTGGCACTGGTACAATGTTAGCGACCCATGAGGGATATTTTGTCACAGCTAGGAAACCAGCATCCCACTGTTTCTGAACCTCTTCTTTAATCTTCACTGCTATATCGGGTCTAGTTCTGCGAAGCTTCTGCTTGACCGGCGGGCATTCTTCTTTCAACGGCAGACGGTGCACAACCATATCTGTATCGAGCCCTGGCATGTCTTCGTATGACCAAGCGAACACATCACTATACTCTCTGAGCATTTCGACCAGTCTTCGCTTGATGTCGCTCTGCAGCGCGGCTCCTATACGAATGTCCTTTTCAACCCCTTCCGACCCCAGGTTAATGATTTCGATGACCTCTTCGTGAGGCAGGATGACTCTCTCTTCTTGTTTCACCAACCAAGACAATTCTTCGGGAACGTCACCATCTTCAACAACCTCTTCTTCGGCCTGAAATACCGGGTGTTCAAAGTCGGGACGAGTCATAGGTGGTTCAAGGATGTCATCTGAAAATGTTATCCTGCAAAAAGAATGGTTAAATGCTTCAAAATGCGTATAAAGCGAGTAACCACGTTGCCATTTTATTGTAAAATACAAAACAAGAAAAACAGAGATCTCAATATTTGCACATGAAAAAACGCCTTTTATTTAATGATAAACACGCAATGTTCATAACAGCACAGCCCTAAGCAAATCATGATGCCCCGGGCAAGACACCAGATTATTCAACAATTAAAAAACAAAGCATTACTGTTTAAGAGTCACAGGAACAATCTCCTGAATGGACCAGTTGCACAATCCCTGTCCTGGCACGCTCGGTTGAATCCAGGCGTCCATATCGCAGTCGCTGTCTCCTTCGTCAGACTCTGAAGCAGCGTTGATGGTCTCGTGACATACTCCACTAGCAGTGATAGTTATTGGTCCTCTGAAACGGGGTGCCCCCACAGCAGGTGTTGATGACGACGGTTGATATCCCAACCCGAATCGGTCCATCTTCACAGGAATATTCAGCACTTTGCCCCAGCCCTTTGTCTCACCTGTCTCCACTAAAGCTTGAGCTTCTTTATATGACGAGACGGCTATCTCCGACGCTTTGCTCGGCCCGGGACCTTTGTCCTTGATGCGCAACCCTTCAAATGCCTGGCAGGGTGTTTCGTGAATCTCTCCATCGACCTCCACATACTTAAATGACGATAGATGGCTGACCAGGATGTCTTCTTCTCCACACACGGTGACCACGCTGTCTCCCACCATATATTTCAACTTTTGATGCAAAGTAGACGTGACTGCCCCTGCACCGTGAATCCAAGGTCTTCCGAGAAGGCAGCTATATGCAGGCTGGATGTCCATGATATAAAATTCAGTTGCAAAAACCTCCGGCCCCACCTGTAGAGGCAATATTATCGATCCAAAAACTGTTCTTTGCGTGCCATCGAATGCCCTGACTACCAAGTCACTGGGCGTGCACAGGATTCCCCTGACATCTAGCTTCATCATCGCTTTCTTGGGCAGCACATTCAAAGATGATCCGGTATCGACCAGTACATGCGACATGACTGATCCTCTACACTCGACAGATACGTGCAGCGCCATATTATGCTCCCTCCCCTTAGGGGTCAAGTCGAAGTCTGTAAAGCCCAAGCTATGGCCTGCATTCACATGTGCTAACACCCCTTCCAGCTGATTCACGGAAACATCTTGGGGTATGAAGGAAGTATCCAGGACTTTCAATAAAGCATTTCTGTGAGCTTCGGAACACAATAGCAACGATAGTATAGATATCTTTGAAGGCGTCTGTTTCAGATGCTCCACGATCTTATAATCACTTTTTCTAATCAAGCGCATGAACTCTTCTGCATCTTTCGATGCCGCTTCTTTGTCGCTTGCCTGCACAGGGACATTCTCAACCATCTTTCCCTTTCCCTTTCCCTTTGCCAGTCTTTCGGCTTCTACCTCAGGCGATATGAAGATCCTACCACTCCTTGTCATACCTCCGGTACCAACAACGTTGTCTACAGTCTCGGCTGGCTGCTTATTAACATCAATTTTAACTCCGTCACAATACACTTCCAACCCATATGACCAAGGGACTGCTTTTGTGCTCTCGTAGGGGATCGGCCCGGCTTTAGTGATAGTGACCGGTGGTCGCTGGGCTGGTGCCGTTATAGTGATTGTCTTTCGAGGAATCGTTACAGTATCCACATCGCTCTGATTGTCTGCCAATGTCCCTGCAGGTTCTTCAATTGCTGCTCGGTCAAATTGCAACATGCCCCCATCTATTAAAGCCTGAATGCCCTTCTTTAAGTCATCACACCCCCCAGCTAGGGTCCAGCATTCTAAGCAGTACTCGTCGCACCCTGGATAGACACCCCCTTGCAATAGTCGGCTCTTTATCTCACCCAACGGCGTCTTTAAATCATCCATATTCATAATCAAATTCAAACCTTCCTCAGTCAGGATGGCGTTTGCCCCATGATTAGGCATGGGCTTTTGCACTATATTCGGACCTGCCGTTCCGAAATTGATGGCCTTATTGTCCAATAGATCCTGCACAACATGCTTGAATGCATGGCAACCCTCTACATCGTGGCCCGGAGCCCCAGAGTGGAATTCACAGTGCCTGTTTGCATCATACCCATACGGAGGAGTGCCTGTTATTGGTGCCAGAGTTCTCTTCTCTACCAAGTTCAAACCCAATAGTGTCTGTAACAAATCTGCATACATTGAGGGAGGCTTCTCAAACACCCTCCTTGGTTTACCCCCTTGGAATCTGCGCTGAGCAGGCTGTGCCCCCTGCTGCGGCTGCTGTTGCTGCTGCTGTTGCTATTGTTGTTGTTGTTGCTGCATTAGTTGCTGCTGAAACGGTATAGTAACACTCGCCACCTGCTGCGGCTGATTATACTGGTTTCGACCTCTGCCCCGGCCTCGGCCTCGGCCTCCAAACACTGCGCTTGCATCGCCCTGACGACGTCCACCAAAAGCCTTTCGGTTACTGCCAAATGCAGTAGATTCCTCAGCTTGGAATCTTCCCTGTTTAATGTTGCTTTCAATCTTTTCTCCCATCAGAATTAAGTCTGAGAAACTGGCCAAAGATGTGTGAAACAACTTGTCATAAAACATGCCGGTGAATGTTCCGATGAACATGTCATTCATTTCCTTGTCTTCTAAAGGAGGACGGACCCTAGCAGCCATGTCGCGCCACCTCTGCGCATACTCTTTAAAGCTCTCACTCTTCTTCTGAGATAATCCTTGCAATTGGACCCGATTGGGTGCCAAGTCGCTGTTATACTTGTAGTGAGCTACAAATGCCTCTGCCAGCTGCTTCCATGTCTTTATATGCGTTGGTTCTAATCCCATATACCACTCTAGGGAAGGACCTGACAAGCTATCTTGAAAGAAATGCATTAGCATCCTCTCATCAGTTGAATACGCAGACATCCTTCTGTAATATGACCGCACGTGCACTTTTGGACAGGTGTCCCCTTTATACTTATCAAATGTAGGAGCTTTGAATTTGATTGGCACCCTCAAGCCAGGCACTAGACCCATTGTTGACATGTCTAAGCCCACAACACTTTGGTTCACGACCCCCCTCATCTGCTCTTCTAGCATTCTGATCCTCTGGGAGTCATCCATAGGTCCTTCGAAACCTCCACCGGAGAAAGCATCCTCTTGCTGATCCTCTTGCCACATACCATTCCTAGCTCCATACCCATCGTATCCGTTATTACGGCCAGCTCTCATTTGATTCATCACCGGGCCTCGCCCCCTGTTGCCGTATCCCGGAGCAATTCCAGCAGGTCCAAAAGCCATTAACCCAGCGCCATTTCCATTTCCGAATCCTCCGTAACCCTGATTAGTCACGCCAAAACCGTCCTGCCCGAAGCCTTGAGTATTGAAACCATATTTCCCAGCATTATCGAATCCCTAGTCATTGAACCCGAATCCAGCATTACCGAAGTCGTTGCCTCCCATATTATCACCCATGTTGACATCACCAAGCCCAACGTTATGGACAGCAGTCTCGTTCCCAATACCAACGTTACCGTTCCCAGCAGCAGTAGCGTTGTTGACATTGACAGCAGGTATATTGACTACAGGTGGAGCCACTGGTGTGGGAGTACCATCCCCATGAACAGTGTCGACTCGCACGGACTGATGATCCTCATTTCCATGCCCAACGTTCCTTGCCAACAGAGGCTGCACCATAGCTTGCAAATTCTCCTGACCTTTTGCAATAGTCTCCATGGTCTGCATGAAGAGCGCTAGCTTCTCGCGCATACCTTGCATCTCGTTCTGCATTTGATCCATGATTCTTCGACAGTTAGTGCGAGTGGAATATCGGTGTGGGCGCTGATCTTCAATCCTGAAAATACCTGATACAGTGCAAGAAATAAGATATCATCCAATAATCACCTGTAATGCAATATGAATATGAATGCAATGTAATGTGTCTGTGCCTTAGGGAATGCCATTTCCCCGATTCTAGTGCGAAGGTGTCAGTGCAGTGACAGTGCTAGCAATATGAAGATCGGAGCTGAATCATAGAAAGCCTCATATATTGCAGAGAAATCCAATAAGCCAAGAATACAATATCACTGAGTACAATAAGAAGGCATGACCTCAACCAACAATCCTGGTGATGGTCAGCACTATGCAAATAAAGCATACAAGTTAATACATGAAATGATCAAGTACTCCCATAAGCCTGGTACTCTTCTATTAACTTCTTGGTCTCTGGATGACCTGGTCGGGTAAGCAGCCCTTCAACAAGTCGGTTTCTTCGTTTGAGCACACGTCGCACGTCACCAGCCGTTTCTTCCCATGCCCCTTCTCCGAAGCGATCCTCTAGCTTCCACTTCTGAGACACAGCTTCGTTTCTGCCTTCGATAGCTTTGTTCAATGCATTCTGGAGACTATACCTGGTCATCACTTCTTCTTCATACTTCTTAATGCTAGCCTTCAACTGCTCTTCGAGGTCAGAGATTTGCTGCTTCAACTTATCTTCCCTCTTTTTATTGTTGGTGAGCGTAGCATTCCAAGTCTTGTTACAAGAAGAGATTTCTCGGTGTGCTGCGTCGAGTGCTTTCTTTTTGGATTCCAACATGTCATGGGAGCTTCTGAACTCTTGCCCCAGACGTTCGCACTTCTTTTTCTCCTCAATCAACTCAGCCCCTAGTCTGTTTACTAGCTCGATCTGCTGTTGGAAAGAACGTACAACCTTGTTTTTCTCACTGCGTATCTGAGCTAGCTCTTGCTCTAACCCTTCATTGATCTTCATTAAGGCTTCTTTTTCTTTCACAACTTGCTCGTAGACCTCCATAGTAACAGTGGTCGGCTCTTCTACCGGAATATGGACAGGGACTGGTGCATCTGGAAATGGCATCTGCAACTGTCTTGCTCTCTCCTGGATCCAAACTCTGTAGGGTGTATATGCCTGACAATCATTCTTCCCCAACAGTGGCTTCCCTCTTCTGTTAATACGCGTCCAGGCATGCTGCAGCTTGGCTAATAACTCTCCCTTCAAATCACCGGTGAAGTACAGAGATTCCTGTACTTCTTCCTCCTTTGGTGGGTTCTTCAGCGCGTATCCAAACTGGCGGACGAACAGAGGAGGGTTGTAATTGATACACCCTTTTCTTCCTATCAACGGAAC
The DNA here is from genome assembly GCA_963859935.3 of Lathyrus sativus. Classification (NCBI taxonomy): domain Eukaryota; kingdom Viridiplantae; phylum Streptophyta; class Magnoliopsida; order Fabales; family Fabaceae; genus Lathyrus; species Lathyrus sativus. The sequence continues at coordinate 239,175,066 of OZ012740.1, read as the reverse complement.
ATTAGGGTACCCAGAACAACTGAAAATAAGCTCGGACCCTAGCAAGTTTCGATCAAACCACTCAATGTCTTCGGAAGATAACCTCATCAGGCGCTCTGGCCAGTCAGATGTAGTTGCACTATCCACAAAAGGTCCCTTCAAGGGAAGATGACTCTTAAACCACATGTACAACAAAGGCACGCAACAAGAGACATTCTTGCCTCTCCTGTTCTCATTTCTGTAGTGCATCGAATGATAGAAGTCCCCGATCAGTGTGGGTACCGGGTTACCAGCAGCAAATAGATGAAATGCATCCATGTCCACAAAGTTTGGGAAGTTGGGAAACAACACTATCCCATAAATGCATAGAGCCAAAATAGCGTTGAAGACCACCCAACACCCATTCTTGGCGTACTCTTGAGCCTTACCAACCAGAAACTGGAGAGAGAAACCCGGAACCCCTCGCCAAGAAGTCATCAACAGTTCAGAAGCATTCATGTGTAAGGCCTTAGCTAAATCCTCCAACTTGGGCTCAGCGGCAGAGTGAATAAAAGGAACTGCATTCTGCACCGGCAGCTCAGTAAACTCCACATACTCCTCCATGGTCGGCCCCAAAATGAAGTCAGCAAATGTGAAACACCTCAAAGCAGGGTCGTAGAATTGCATCAAGGTGTACAGCCCATTCAATTCATCATCAGTTGATTTGCGAACCAAACTCAACAGCCGTCCGTAACTCTGCCTGAAGCTTCTACGGACATCCTCATCTACAAGAGAAATCAGACCCAGGAGTGGAGTAATATCAGGAATAGGTAGCTTGTACGCAACTGTCATCCTCAAACCAGCCATGATCAATACTCAGAAGTCCAGACACTAGAACCGGGGAATATGCGAATGCACCTGCAGCACAGACACACGTTAATGGGATGCAATGATAATGATTATGCAAACAATGCAATGCAAGCAACATGCAACAGGGACCAAGTGCCGTAGCTGAGAAGCCTGAACCATGTCAAAAGTCTCAGATAGACCCTCTAGAACTCCTCAAACCCTGGTCTCAGATAGACCCAAAACAAAGCTCCAACACTGGTCTCTGATATACCCCACAACATAACTCCAACCGGTCTCTGACAGACCTCAAACACAACTCCAACTGGTCTCTGACAGACCTCTGAACTCTCCAACTGGTCTCTGACAGACCTCAGAACTCTCAATAAATACCCAGGATCTCAGATTAAGAAATAACCGGTATCTGAAGGTCTAGTTACCTGCATAACCCCAAACCCTCTCACAGGTGGATGTCCTAGTAACTGACAAAGGTATGGCATCCTATGCGGTCGTCGGCGTCACAGACTTTCAGGGTTGATGATACGATTCCCAGAAGGAGTGGCATCATCAAATCCTGAAGAGGCCTCACTTAGCCAACTTCCAAATGATCGGTCCCCAGAGTCGACAATCCAACTAACCAGCAACCCGAGCCACCCAAGGGGCAGGACAGGAGGCCAACCAGAAGAACCTCGTCTGAGTGTAGATTTTGCGGGACACTAGGACATGCAAAGCACGTGCGCGCCCACTAATCTCTACTCTAAGTCTAGGTGCACTCAAGCCCAGGTCCGGCTTATCTCTCAATCATAGAACACCCGTCACACCCCAATACAGCAACCATAATCAATAATATAGCTGAAGGTAAATGACAAAATATAAATCCATACAAAATCCTCGACGGGAAAACAAGCGCTAGGATTGACTCGCTTAAGGGACGTTGGATCCCAAATGCATAAGAACTATCGCAGTCCTTAGCAGCCAGGGGACATTGGATCCCCAGCAGAGTCGCCAGCTGTCGCTACTGCGAAAATCGGCGCCGGCTGAACAGAAGAGTCGCCACCGTGCGTTATTTATCCCACAGGAGGGAAAGGAAACGCTCAGAGTAAACCTACCGCAAAGACGGGAAAGGTATGGTCATCGCAACCAAAACCTGGATTCGGGAGTCGGTTACGCAAGGGGAAGGTATTAGCACCCCTCACGTCTGTCGTACTCGACGGGATCCACGCTTGTTTTCAGGTATGGATTGTTATTTCTATCTAAACTAAAGGTCAGGGGTTAAAAAGAAAATAAAATGACTCGGCAAAGTATCGCACTTTATGCCTACGTATTCCCGTCTGGAACGAGAAATCAGATTCAACGTAGTTCGCCTACCTACTGGAAAGGAGGGGAAGGTTGCTCGCTAGGATATCGCATCCTATGCCTACGTACTTTCATACAGCATGAAAGATCAGAGCAAACGTAGTTCGGGCCACGTACGACACAAGTCTGTCTTGATTGCTTTTATTCCTTCTGAAAAAGGGTTTTTCTGATTAACAGTCCCAACGGACAAAAATTGACGTTTTGATGAGTTCACATTCTTTTACGGAAGTAGTGTCTTTTATTGTGTTTGAAATATTTATTGTGTTTTTCTATTTGTTTTGAGAACGAAGAGACGGCACTCTAACCTACGGTTGCGAAGGGAATCAAACTAACCTAATGTTATCATGCATGGGTTAAGACCTAGTGTCTATCATGCTCCTCTCTTGCGCAGAGAGAAACAGAGATCCTAAGGGAATAGACAGAAACAGAAACAATAGCAGATATAAAGCAGTAAAATGCATGGATGCAACAATACAAGTGAGGCAAGGGAGTCCCACTCAACCTTGAACCTAGAAAACAATAGGCAAAAGTGAACAGAATTCACTTTCAACCCAACAGGTTAAACAGCAAGCCATACAGTCAGGGAAAACCAAACAATACATCAGAAATGAATAACAGCAGAAAAATAAATAGCCACAGCAGCTCTGCATCAACACCTGTCTTCAAGTCATCTCCAAACTGCTACAATCTTCAAGCAAGCCCCCAGTCTTCATCTCCATAGCCTTCAAGCAAGGTCTCTGTCATCAATCTTCAGTCTGCAATGGCTTTTCTTCAAGTCTCAATCTCCAAGCTGAGGAATCAATCACAAGAGTGAACTGGGTGTTAAGCAATTAGTTGACCACCAAAGGTGGCGAACAGACTGCTAACAACACATAGAATATTTCTCTCAAGAGTTCTATCTCTTAGACACTATCACCAAGCCTTCCAAAGGAAGGGGGTGAGTGTCTTAGAGAGACTCTGCATCACAGAGAGGGATGGAGGCAATCAAGACCTTCCATGTTTTGAGAATCAAGTTTACTACTCTAGAGCTCTACCTAGCTCCTAAACCCTATAGCCTTCAACAGTTGCCAGCAAAGGATGCTCTCCATCAACTCTGGAAGCTGGTCTTCAATCTCTTGATCCCCAATGGCCTTCAACATCACAAGTCTTCAGCTCTCCCAATCCCCAAGCAAACCCAATGCCCCACACAGACAAATGAAAATAACCCTAGAGAGGGCACACCACAAAGTCAAACAAATACAGACAGTATACTAATAGTAATAGCTGAATAGGGGAAACCTAGTAATTTCTAAGGGATCTATTAAGTACCCATAATCCCTATAGTCCCATACCCCAAAGATTCAATCTCTAACTCCTAAGGGAAATGATTTAATTCTCCTATGTTATCTCCTAAACCCTAGTTTTGATCATGTTATTCACACCTAAACAAATCACCTAAAATTAAGTCCTAAAAATATGAACTAAATTTTATATACAAGCTAACATTCTATACTAATCAACCTAAAAATAATGGATTAAAAATGTAAAAGCATTTAATCAAACAAAAATTAACAAATTCATGCATTAAACTAAACATTATTTACACCTATTTAAAAGAAAAATATGCCAAAAATATTAAAATAAATTGAAATGCCAAATTTTTTATGTGATAATTTTCTTGACAAAAATATGAACAATATGCAAAAAGAACCAATTAAAATCATGCATTTTTCAAATTGTTATGAATTTTCAAAGAATTAAAAATTTTAAAAGAAATTAAATGGAATTAAATGGACTAAGGGTGCAATAAGCAATAAAATCAGTTAAAATGCAAAGATGGGCCCAGACTGGGGGGCGCGCATAGCAAGCGCGTCTGGGCCCAATCACTCAGAAAGCCTCATCAAAAAATAAAAAAAAACAGGCAACGGTGCAAGTAGTAAGATTTTCAGTTCATGCTAGTTTGGGCCTTGGGAACGGGGGTGGCATTAGCAACGATGTTTGAGCCCAGTCAGAAAAAATAAATGAAACGGTGCGTTCTGGTTGAGTCTCTCCCTCCAAATTTCTTTTAAATCGTGACCGTCAGATTAAGAACCCAGTCAAGGTCAAAAACATGATCGTGTGGCTCTGGGGTTGTCTTCAACCTTGAAACCCTAGGGTTTCAGAAAATCCTCTCACCATGAACGAACCTTCCATCATTCTGTTCTCCCTCCATTCACCATGAAATCACTCGATATGAAAAGCAAACTTGGTCTATTCCTTCCCCTCTACACAGCCATGGCAATGGTTCTTTCTAAAACTCAACCACAAATCAAACCCGATAGGTGCAACATTCGGATTCCACCATTTTCATCTGTCATCAACCTCTTCAATTCTTTCTAATTCTTGCCTTAACATGCTCTACACCTCATGCTGATCACATTAAGCTATTCAATGAAGATTATAGTGCATTATCCTTGATGTTCTAAGCTCTAACAGTTTTGGTACACCATTGATAACCTCCATGAAACTTCTCCAAACTTTGTGAAATCCATCATCTAACCTAACTTAACCGTTCTATGCTAACAAATCACTATGATTCTAACTAAAACAGTCAATTCGAAGAGGAAACTTACCTGGTGCAAAATGATGAAAACAGGTGTAGACTTCTTGGATCTGATGCTTGTAATGAGTGGAAATTGATCAGTGAACTTGATTGTGAGTTCTGTATGCAATGAATCTTGTCCAAGCCTCTTGAATCTTGCAATTCCAACTTTCTTGCTCCTTGGATGATGGAATTGGTTAGCACGAGTTCTTCTCCAATTCTACCAAATTCTGATGTGAATGTGATCTATGGAAGATGTTGATGATGATCAAATCAAGAAAAATTGAAATTGATAGAGATTTGAGAGAGTTTGAGATGCTTTGCAAAAATGGAAGAATTGTGTATAACTTGTGCTTTGATCACAATGAATCACCAACCATGGCATGGAGTTACTTGATTCAATATATAGATGAGAATATAAAGCCCTAGAAGCTTGGAGAAACTTCCCATGCACACTTTCCCTTGGATTTGGATTATGTAACTTCATTTGTAAGTAACCATGCATATGTCTCAATTCTTGAACCAAACTCAAAATTCTACTTTTTCCAATGTTCTTCAAACATTTTTTCCAATCAAAATGACCTATAATTTCATCCCATTTGGCCAAATTATGAAAAATCTCATTTTTAGGTCATTTTTATTCATTAAATTCACCAATTTTGAAACCTTGAGCTATGAGCCTTTACAATCTTTCATGGTCACTTTTCTAGACTCAAAATGTCATTTGGAGCAAGTTTGATGTTGTGAAGTTTTCCATTTGAAGCTTCCTTGTATGAGTTTTGGGCATAGGCTTGAAATGACCTGTAATTCTCAGATGACCAAAATACCCTTTGCTTGCCAAGACCATAAGTAGAGTTACACAAATCATATGAAGGCATACCATACCATTCTAGAAAGCTAAGACAATGAGAAACAACTCTTATGTTGACCAGAAATTCATTTGAAATCTCCTTGAGGGGTACAAATTGCTTGGAAGACAAGTAACTTTCACAGACAAAATTTCAGATACCTCAGATGACCTGTAACTTGCAAGGACCATAACTTGAGTTCTATAAATTTCTTTGATGTCTTCCACCACTCAAATTAAAGGTCTTGAGATCCTCTACAAGTTTCATGTTGGCCAAGGATCCATTTGAAGCTTTCATTTTGACTTATCTTGCTTGGAAATATGACCTAAATTAGGGGATTTTACACAGAAACCCTAATTTAGAAACTCCTCTTCTCCTTGATTTCTCTTGATTTCTTCTTGGCACATCACCATATCCTTATTTACATGCCAAATTATGAACCCCACATCTCTCCAATAGACCTCAATGCCTTTCACTCACTCAATTGACTTAGGGTTGACCTAGAGTTGACCCAGATGAAACCCTAGTTGACTGTCTTCAACTGCAGCTCTTGTGATCATATCAATGACTTGCGTCCTTCTCCAAATGACTTTCTAAGTCTTCCATGATGTCTAGATACTCTCCATTCTCAATTCACAACTCACCACTTCTTTGAAGACCCTCAGATACCCTCAGATAGGAGATAGATGCGCTGCTTGATCCAATGACTTCTTTAGACTTCAACTTCTTTCTGATGACTTGAATGAGATTGAATTGGAATAGTAACCTCTTGATAGGCTCATAGAGATGAGAATAATGCTTGGTCCCTGTTGGATGATTTGCTATGCTATGCTATGCAGATGGTTAGGCTATGTTCATGACTCTATATGCAAATGCTAATGCAATTGAAACATAAACCAAGTGAAATAGGTTGAGCAAATCTTAGGGTGCAACAATGACCAGGGATTCGATAATGCTGGGAAGTACGGTTTCAATACTCAAGGCTTCGGGCAGGACGGATATGGTATGACTAATCAGGGTTACGGCGGATTCGGGAATGGAAATGGCGCTGGGTTAATGGCTTTTGGACCTGCTGGAGTTGCTCCGGGATACAGTAACAGAGGGCGAGGCCCGGTAATGAATCAGATTAGAGCTGGACGTAACAACGGATACGATGGGTATGGAGCTGGGAATGGTAACTGGCAGGAGGACCAGCAAGAGGACGCTTTCTCCGGTGGGGGTTTCGAGGGGCCTATGGATGACTCCCAGAGGATCAGAATGCTAGAAGAGCAGATGCGGGGGGTCGTAAATCAAAGTGCTGTTGGCTTAGACATGTCAACAATGGGTCTGGTGCCTGGCCTGAGGGTGCCAATCAAATTCAAAGCTCCCACGTTTGATAAGTACAAGGGGGACACCTGTCCGAAAGTGCACGTGCGGTCATATTACAGAAGGATGTCGGCGTATTCTAATGACGAGAGGATGCTAATGCATTTCTTTCAAGATAGCTTGTCTGGACCTTCCCTAGAGTGGTATATGGGATTGGAACCAACTCATATAAAGACATGGAAGCAGTTGGCAGAAGCATTTGTAGCTCACTATAAGTATAACAGCGACTTGGCACCCAACCGGGTCCAATTGCAGGGGTTATCCCAGAAGAAGGGTGAGAGCTTCAAAGAGTATGCGCAGAGATGGCGCGACATGGCTGCTAGGGTTCATCCCCCTTTGGAAGACAAGGAAATGAATGACATGTTCATAGGAACATTCACCGGCATGTTTTATGACAAATTGTTTCACACCTCTTTGGGCAGTTTCTCAGACTTAATTCTGATGGGAGAAAAGATTGAAAGCAACATTAAGCAGGGAAGATTCCAAGCTGAGGAATCCACCTCAGCAGGCAGTAACAGAAAGGCTTTTGGTGGGCGCCGTCAGGGCGAGGCAAGCGTAGTGTTTGGGGGCCGAGGCCGAGGCCGGGGCAGAGGTCGAAACCAGTATAATCAGTCGCAGCAGGTGGCAAGCGTCATTATTCCGTTTCAGCAACAACCATTTCAACAACAACAACAGCAACAGCAGCCACAACAGGGGGCACAACCTGCCCAGCGCAGATTCCAGGGGGGTAAACCAAGGAGGGTGTTTGAAAAGCCTCCCTCAACGTATGCAGATTTGCTACAGACGTTATTAGGTTTGAACTTGGTGGAGAAAAGAACTCTGACGCCAATAACAGGCACTCCTCTGTATGGTTATGATGCAAGCAGGCACTATGAATTCCACTCTGGGGCTCCGGGACACGATGTAGAGGGTTGCCATGCGTTCAAGCATGTTGTGCAGGATCTATTGGATAGTAAGGCTATCAATTTTGGAACGACGGGTCCGAACATAGTGCAAAAGCCCATGCCCAACCATGGGGCAAACGCCATTCTAACTGACGAGGTTTGAATTTTATTATGGATGTCGACGATCTAAAGACACTGTTGTGCGAGATAAAGAGCAAATTATTGCAGGGTGGTGTGTATCCAGGATGTGACGAATATTGTTTAGAGTGCTGGACCCTAGCAGGGGGTTGTGATGACTTAAAGAAGGGTATTCAGGCTTTAATAGATGGCGGCACACTGCAATTTGACCGAGCAGCAATTGAAGAACCTGCAGGGGTATTAGCAGACAAGCAAAGTGATGTGGCTACTGTAACGATTCCTCGAAAAACGATCACCATAACGGCACCAGCCCAGCGACCACCGATCACCATCACCAAGGCCGGACCAATCCCGTACGAGAGTACAAAAGCAGTCCCCTGGACATATGGGTTGGAAGTGTATTGTGATGGGGTAAAAATTGATGTTAATAAGCAGCCAGCTGAGACTGTAGACAACGTTGTTGGTACCGGAGGTATGACAAGGAGTGGGAGAATCTTCATATCGCCTGAGGTAGAGGCTGAGCGACTGGCAAAGGGAAAAGGAAAGATGGTTGAGAATGCCCCTGTGCAGGAAAGCGGAAAAGAAGCGGCATCGAAGGATGTGGAAGAGTTCATGCGCTTGATTCGCAAAAGTGATTATAAGATTGTTGAGCATCTGTAACAGACGCCGTCAAAGATATCAATACTGTCATTGCTATTGTGTTCTGAAGGTCACAGAAATGCACTGCTGAAAGTTCTGGATACTTCCTTCGTACCCCAAGATGTTTCCGTGAATCAGCTGGAGGGAGTGTTGGCGCATGTGAACGCAGGCCATAGCTTGGGCTTTACGGACTTTGATCTGACCCCGAAGGGGAGAGAGCATAATATGGCGCTGCACGTCTCTATGGAGTGTAGAGGATCGGTCATGTCGCATGTACTGGTAGACACCGAGTCATCCTTAAATGTGCTGCCCAAGAAAGCGATGATGAAACTAGATGTCAGGGGAATCCTGTGCACGCCCAGTGACTTGGTGGTCAGGGCATTTGATGGCACGCGAAGAACAGTTTTTGGATCTATAACATTACCTCTACAGGTTGGGCCGGAGGTTTTCGCAACTGAATTTTATATCATGGAGATCCAGCTTGCATACAGCTGCCTTCTCGGACGACCCTGGATCCATAGGGCTGGGGCATTCACGTCTACCTTGCATCAAAAATTGAAATATATGGTAGGGGACAGTGTGGTTACTGTATGCGGAGAAGAAGATATACTGGTCAGCCATCTGTCATCATTTAAGTATGTGGAGGTCGACGGAGAGATTCACGAAATGCCCTGTCAGGCATTTGAAGGGTTGCGCATCAAGGACAAAGGTCCCGGGCCGAGCAAAGCGTCGGAGATAGCCGTCTCGTCATATAAGGAGGCTCAAGCTCTAGTAGAGACTGGTGAGACAAAGGGCTGGGGCAAAGTGCTGGATATTCCCATGAAGATGGACCGGTTTGGGCTGGGATATCAACCGTCGTCATCAGCACCTGCTGTGGGGGCACCCCGTTTCAGAGGACCAATAACCATCACTGCTAGTGGAGTATGTCATGATACCATCAACGCTGCTTCGGAGTCTGACGAAGGAGACAACGACTGCGATATGGACGCCTGGATTCAGCCGAGCGTGCCAGGACAGGGATTGTGCAATTGGTCTATTTAGGAGATTGTTCCTGTGACTCTTAAACAATAATGCTTTGTTTTTTTAATTGTTGAACAATCTGGTGTCTTGCCCGGGGCATCATGATTTGCTTAGGGCCGCGCTGTTATGAACATTGCGTGTTTATCATTAAATAAAAGGCGTTTTGCATGTACAAATATTGCGATCTCTGTTTTTCTTGTTTTGTATTTTACAATAAAATGGCAACGTGGTTATTCGCTTTATACGCATTTTGAAGCATTTAACCATTCCTTTTGCAGGATCACATTTTCAGATGACATCATTGAACCACCTATGACTCGTCTCGACTTTGAGCACCCGGTATTTCAGGCCGAAGAAGAGATTGTTGAAGATAGTGACGTTCCTGAAGATTTGTCTTGGTTGGTGAAGCAAGAAGAACGAGTCATTCTGCCTCATGAGGAGGTCATCAAAATTATTAACCTGGGGTCAGAAGGGGTTGAAAAGAATATCCGTATAGGAGCCGCGCTGCAGAGCGACGTCAAGCAAAGACTGGTTGAAATGCTCAGAGAGTATAGTGATGTGTTCGCTTGGTCGTATGAAGACATGCCAGGGCTCGATACAGATATGGTTGTGCACCGTCTGCCGTTGAAAGAAGAATGCCCGCCGGTCAAGCAGAAACTTCGCAGAACTAGACCCGATATAGCAGTGAAGATTAAAGAAGAGGTTCAGAAACAGTGGGATGCTGGTTTCCTAGCTGTGACAAAATATCCCTCATGGGTCGCTAACATTGTACCAGTGCCAAAGAAAGACGGTAAGGTGAGAATGTGCGTAGATTACCGTGACTTAAATAAAGCGAGCCCGAAAGATGATTTTCCGCTTCCTCATATCGATGTGCTAGTTGACAACACTGCTCAATTCTCCGTATTCTCCTTCATGGATGGCTTCTCGGGCTATAATCAGATTAAAATGGCGCCAGAGGACATGGAGAAGACTACTTTCATAACGCCTTGGGGAACATTTTGTTATAAAGTGATGCCCTTTGGGTTGAAGAATGTTGGGGCAACGTATCAACGTGCAATGACGACTCTTTTCCATGATATGATGCATAAAGAGATCGAAGTTTATGTTGACGATATGATTGCCAAATCCCAGACGGAGGAAGAGCATTTGGTGAATCTGCTGAAGTTATTCAAAAGGCTTAGGAAGTTCAGGTTGAGACTGAACCCTAACAAGTGCACCTTCGGGGTGAGATCGGGTAAACTGCGGGGGTTTATCGTGAGTGAAAGAGGAATAGAGGTCGATCCTGCAAAAATAAAAGCAATACAAGAGATGCCGACGCCTAAAACAGAGAAAGAGGTGCGCGGGTTTTTAGGGAGGTTGAACTACATCGCTCGGTTCATATCTCACCTAACAGCTACGTGTGAACCATTATTCAAGCTGTTGAAAAAAGACCAAGCGGTAACGTGGAACGAAAATTGTCAAAAGGCGTTCGACAAAATAAAGCAGTATTTGCAGGAGCCTCCTATCTTGATACCCCCGGTGGCAGGGAGACCCTTGATTATGTATTTGACAGTTCTTGAGGGAAGCATGGGTTGTGTTCTCAGTCAACACGACGAGACAGGGAGAAAAGAGCATGCAATCTATTACTTGAGTAAGAAATTTACCGAATGTGAATCTCGGTATTCAATGCTTGAAAAGACTTGTTGCGCGCTAGCCTGGGCCGCCAAGCTTTTGAGGCAATACATGCTGAATCATACAACCATGCTCATCTCGAAGATGGATCCTATCAAATATGTATTCGAAAAGAAGGCGTTATCGGGGAGAATTTCCCGTTGGCAGATGGTCTTGACTGAATATGACATCCAGTATGTCTCGCAGAAGGCTATAAAGGGGAGTGTACTGTCTGAGTACTTGGCAGAGCAGCCTATTGAAGATTACCAATCGATGAGGTTTGATTTTCCTGACGAGGATATCATGTACCTAAAGATGAAAGATTGCGAAGAGCCGTTGCCAGACGAAGGACCAGAATTGGGTTCCAAATGGAAGTTGATCTTTGATGGAGCTGTAAATGCTTACGGTAGCGGAATAGGGGCAATCATCACCACTCCATACGGGTCGCACATCCCGTTTACTGCTCGATTGACCTTTTCGGTTACCAATAATGAAGCCGAATACGAAGCTTGCATCATGGGGTTGAAGAAGCCATTGATTTGCGAATCAAAAATCTGGACGTATACGGAGACTCAGCTCTGGTGGTGAATCAAATAAAAGGGGAATGGGAGACACGTCAGCCCAATTTGATACCGTATATGAACTATGCGAGGAGATTGTTGCCTTTCTTTGACAAGGTTGAATTGCATCATGTACCGCGAGCGGAGAATCAGATGGCTGACGCCCTGGCCACTTTGTCTTCCATGTACAAAGTCAACTTCTGGAACGAGGCTCCCAGAATCGTTATCTCTCGGCTTGACAGACCTGCCTTCGTGTTTGCTATTGACAAAACATCTGACGACAAACCGTGGTATTTTGATATCCTTAATTTCCTGAAGAACAAAGAGTATCCGGCTGGGGCATCCAGTCAAGATCAGAAGACTCTTAGGAGATTGGCGGGTAATTTCTACTTGAATCCGGACGGTGTCTTATACAGAAGAAATCACGACTTGGTGCTGCTGCGTTGCGTAGACGAGAAAGAGGCAAAGCTGCTCATGGAAGAAATACACGAAGGTACCTTTGGTACGCATGCTGGTGGGCATGCTATGACGAGGAAGCTGCTGCGGGCAGGTTACTTTTGGCTAACTATGGAGACTGATTGTTTCAAGTTTGCGAGGAAGTGCCACAAGTGCCAAATCTATGCTGATAAGATCCATGTGCCTCCGAGTCCTCTAAATGTGATGTCATCGCCATGGCCATTCTCGATGTGGGGAATCGATATGATTGGAAAGATCGAGCCGACAACTTCTAATGGGCACCGGTTCATTCTAGTAGCAATCGATTATTTCACCAAGTGGGTGGAAGCGGCGTCTTACGCAAATGTGACTAAGCAGGTGGTAGCCAGATTCATCAAGAGAGATATCATTTGCAGATATGGGATCCCCGAGCGGATAATCACAGACAACGGTTCAAACCTGAACAACAAAATGATGAAGGAGCTCTGTCAGAATTTCAAGATCGAACATCACAACTCCTCCCCTTACCGACCCAAGATGAATGGCGTTGTTGAAGCGGCCAATAAGAATATAAAGAAGATCGTTCAGAAGATGGTGGTGACTTATAAGGATTGGCATGAGATGCTACCTTTCGCTTTGCACGGTTATCGTACGAAGATACGCACATCAACCGGGGCAACTCCGTTCTCGCTAGTATACGGAATGGAAGCAGTGCTACCACTGGAAGTTGAGATTCCTTCTCTGAGGGTATTGAGAGATGTCCAATTAGATGAGGCAGAATGGGTGAAAGACAGGTTGAACCAAGTAAGTTTAATGGACGAGAAGAGGCTAGCTTCTCTAGCATACGGTCGTTTGTACCAGAGCCGAATGAAGAAAGCATATGATAAGAAGATACATCCTCGGAGCTTTCAGACGGGCGACCTTGTGCTGAAAAGGATTCTCCCGCCGCAGGCAGATCACAGGGGCAAGTGGACCCCCAACTACGAAGGGCCATACGTTGTTAGAAAAGTCTTTTCAGGAGGAGCGTTGTTGTTGTCCACCATGGATGGTGAAGACTTCACGTCGCCTATGAATTCGGACGCAGTTAAAAAATACTTTGCTTGAAATTGACCCGCTGGACAGAAAAAAGAGAGTCCAGGCAAAAATGGGGCATCCTGGCGAACCAAAAACAGAATGAAAGGTTCGGGCAAAAGTTAGGGATAAAATTGAAAAAATGTACACCCGCGAAGTTGAAAACCTACACTGGGCGGCTTCGGCAAAAAAGGGTATCCCGATGAACTGAAAACCCGTGAAGGGCGATTCACGCAAAAGTTAGGGATTTGAAAAGCAAATGACTGCTGTCCGAATTTGATACTGCATTGAGCTTTGGTGCGGGAGAATATACCTGAGGGGTCGATTATCAGATATAATCTCTTCGGAAGTATGGATATTAGGAAAGCATTAGAGTCGGGCGAGTCATAGGAGGATCAGTTCGTGATGTTCGTCTGCATCCCGTTGCCGACATGTGTACAAGTTTGATTTGTCAATATATTTATGCTTCTTGTGCATACTCGTATATTTGTTGTGCGTAGCTTCCTCTTTTCAGGAGTTGCATCCCGTGTACAAAACTCTGCCCATTTAGGGGCCCAATCAATAAAATATGATGTTCAGTATTTGATGCTGGTTCTTTACTGTTTTGTGCATGATAAACGCCTAGGGTTAATGAAACTAGCAAGTACATAACGTCACTGGCCCTTACCAATAATTGCTAAAACTTTGAATTAACTGAAAATGATGTCACTAACGCTAACCTGAATAGATTTGGTTGCATAGACTTGTCTTGTCTTGTTTGTGTTGTTGCAGGGTTCGTAACTGTACGAAGTGGATGATCAAAAGATTGCAGTATTGACTAGAAGCTCGTAACGAAGAAACTTGATCGTTATGTGAAGTGAATCCCCACGCAGGTCGCGCTTCCAAGATAACATTGTCCCTTACTGAAGAAGGATCGAATTTCCCAGCTAGTCGTGGCTTATACAAAGGACATTCACCAGTCAAGGCGTTTATCCTTAGCAGAGTTTGGAGATTCCAAGATTGTAAGGCTGTATTCAGACAGTGTGGTGTCCCCCAGAAGGATTCCCCCATCTCAAGCAGAGTGGTTTAGCCTCAGAAGATTAATGTTTCCACCTTGTGAGCTGTACTCAGACAGTCTACCCTTCCCAGTAGGATCATTTACTCTCCCCCAACGGAGTCAGCTAATTTTCCCCAAGAGAATCGTTTCGCCCCGGCGGAGTTCTCTTTTCAGTGGAACGCAAAGATTAAGACTCTCCCCGACAGAGTTGGTTGGGCGCCCTGGCATTTATTTTGTCAGAATACCGTGTGATATCCGTTCATTCCCCAGCAGAAGTCCAATCATACCGGGCGCATCTGCTATTACCCAGCAGAGTTATATTCCCCAGCAGGGTCGACTTCACTCTTCCAGCATTTATTTTGCTGGAATAATTCTGTAGCACCTGGATATCCCCAACGGAGTTGGCATTGTCTTCAGCATTTATTTTGCTGAAGAGGTTTCTGTATCCCAGCAGTTCGAGTCTGCATTTGCATCGGCATATAGTGTCATATCTGCATCCACCAAATAAAAGCGCACAACATTTCCATGTCGAATAGAGCATTGCGTCATTACCAAACATATGCATTTTGAAACGTAAACCAGGTTGGCTAACCGTTTGTTTCAAGTTTTGTTTCCCATGCAGGTTGAGGGAGCTCTTGCTCAAATGAATTACCAAACGTTCAAGATCTCGACGTGAGACATGTAACAATAATGTCCGTTTTGGCATTATTCCCCACAGAGTTAGTAGGCAAAATCTCTCCTTATCCCCAAGCAGAGTTATTTGTTATCAAAGGGTTTCATGAATCAGAATTTCAGAGGCTGCCGCCGGTTATCAGAACAGGCGTCCGGTAGTTTGGCTTCCAAATATCCCCAGTAGAGTCCGCCCCAAAGTCGCTGTCACGTCAGTGCTAAGAAGTTTGTGGTTTGGGACCAATGGAGAAATGAGTCCTGACGTGGACAATCTATTCCTATATTTACGGGTTTTCTTTGTGCTAGAGAAGTGGGTGTCCTAACGTGGACAAATTTTTTTCCTCGGGTGGATGAAATGTGCTAGTCCTAACGTGGACAGATTCGGTTTCTCGGTATTGGTGGAATGTGAAGTCATGACGTTGATAAAACTGATTACTCTTTGTGTTGGTGTCCTGACGTGGACCCTTTATTCCCAGCAGATATCTTTCTTCGTAATGGTGAAATGTGCGTCCTGACGTGGACAAGTTTATAGTTCTTCGTGATGACAAGATACGAGAGTCCTGACGTGGACAGCTTTATCTTGCTTCGTGTTGGTGAAACGGGAGTCCTGACGTGGACAAGTTTTATTTCCCCAGCGAGTCGAAGGTGCGCAAGTCCTGACGTGGACAGATTTATCTTCCTTCGTGTTGACGCAGCATGAGTCCTGACGTGGACAAATTTTATTTCCTCAGCGAGTCAAGAGGTGAGTCCTGACGTGGACAAATCAAGACGAAAAGTGTTTCCTTACGTGGAAAGAAAGATTTATTCCTTACGTGGAAAGATTGTATTCCTTACATGGAAAAATGGCATTCCTTACGTGGAAAGATTGTGATTCCTTACGTGGAAAGATGTGATTCCTTACGTGGAAAGATGGATTCCTTACGTGGAAAGATTGATTCCTTACGTGGAAAGAAGATTTATTCCTTACGTGGAAAGAAGATTGATTCCTTACGTGGAAAGAAGATTTATTCCTAACGTGGAAAGAAGTTCATTCCTTACATGGAAAAAAGGTGTTTCCTTACGTGGAAAAGGTGGGTCCTGACGTGGAAGATGTATTCCTTACGTGGAAAGTTTAGTCCTGACGTGGGCAGAGCCAGAAGAAGTTTATTCCTAACATGGAAAGGTGAGTCCTAACGTGGACAATGTATTACTGGCATGGACAAGTGTATTCCTAACGTGGAAGAGTTTATTCCTAACGTGGAAGTTTCATTCCTGACATGGACGATTCATTCCTATGTTGATAGAATCCCCTCGTGCTGATGAAATGCAGGCGAGTCATCCCTATCGAAGTCGCCGAGATTTTTTCGTGTTGACGGCAGGTGAAGTCCTAACGTGGACAAGTTTTAGTTGAGATTTCTTCGTGTTGATGACATAGGCGTCCTAACGTGGACAAAGTTCTATCCCTGTGATGATAGAATCTTTTTCAGGCTGATGAAAATAATCCCCAGTAGGTCGCTAATGGATCAGTTGGTTGTTGTAACAGTCAGATTCAGTTGATGAATGTCGTTCCCCAAGCAGTGGTGCATTTTATTTCTGCGGTTGGCAAATTTCCGGGTTCTTAGTATTCAACCGTCTCGTACCTCGAATGTTTGAAGGTCGTTCGCTCTTCACCCAATCGGGTCGAAGTCTCTTGAATAGGGGCAGCTGTTGCACCCTAAAATTTGCTCAACCTATTTTCACTTGGTTTATGTTTCAATTGCATTAGCATTTGCATATAAAGTCATGTACATAGTCTAATCATCTGCATAGCATAACATAGCAAATCATCCAACAGGGATCAAGCACTATTCTCATCTCTATGAGCCTATCAAGAGGTTATTATTCAAATTCAAGCTTATCCAAGTCATCAGAAAGAAATTGGAAGTCAGTGGATCAAGCAGTGAATCTATCTCCTATCTGAGGGTATCTGAGGATCATCAAAGAAATTGTGAGCTGTGAGCTGAGCATGGAGAGTATGTAGACATCATGGAAGACCTAGAAAGTCATTTGGAGAAAGAGGCAAGTCATGGATGTGATCACAAGAGTTGCAGTTGAAGACAGTCAACTAGGGTTTCATCTGGGTCAACCCTGGGTCAACCCTAGGTCAAATGTTTGATTGAAAGGCATTAAGATCTATTGGAGAGATGTGGGGTTCATCATTTGACATGTAGATAAGGATATGGTGGTGTGCCAAGAAGAATTCAAGAGAAATCAAGGAGAAGAGGAGTTTCTAAATTAGGGTTTCTGTGTAAAATCCCCTGATTTAGGTCAAACTTCCAAGCAACATAAGTCAAAATGCAAGCTTCAAATGGATCCTTGGCCAACATGAAACTTGTAGAGGATCTCAAGACCTTTAATTTGAGTGGTGGAAGACATCAAGGAGATTTATAGAACTCAAGTTGTGGTCCTTGCAAGTTACAGGTCATCTGAGGTATCTGAAATTTTGTCTGTGAAAGTTACTTGTCTTCCAAGCAACTTTTACCCCTCAAGGAGATTTCAAATGAATTTCTGGTCAACATAAGAGTTGTTCCTCATTGTCTTAGCTTTCTATAAAGGTATGGTATGCATTCATATGATTTGTGGAACTCTACTTATGGTCTTGGCAAGCAAAGGGTATTTTGGTCATTTGAGAATTACAGGTCATTTCAAGCCTATGCCCAAAACCCATACAAGGAAGCTTCAAATGAAAAACTTCACAACATCAAACTTGCTCCAAATGACATTTTGAGTCTAGAAAAGTGATCATGAAAGATTGTAAAGGCTCATAGCTCAAGGTTTCAAATTTGGTGAATTTAATGAATAAAAAGTGACTTAAAATTGAGATTTTTCATAATTTGGCCAAATGGGATGAAATTATAGGTCATTTTGATTGGAAAAAATGTTCTAAGAACATTGGCAAAAGTGGATTTTTCAGTTTGGTTCAAAATATGGGAGTTATGCTTGATTACTTACAAAAGAAGTTACATAATCAAAATCCAAGGGAAAATGTGCATGAGAAGATTCTACAAAGTTCTAGAGGTTTCTAATTCCATCTATATATTGCATTGAGTAACTTCATGCCATGGTTGGTGAATCATTATGATCAAAATACCAAGTTATACCTCATTCTTCCATTTTGCAAAATCACTTCAAACTCCATCAAATCTTCACCAATTTCCAAATTTCTTGATCTCATCATCATCTAGATCATTCAAGGATCAGAATTCACATCAAAATCTGGTTTAATTGAAGAGGAATCGTGTGCTACCAACTTCATCATCCAAGGAGCAAGAACATTGTGATTGCAAGATTCAAGGCATTGGAGCAAGAACTTTTGCATACAGAACAAAGAATCAAGTGTGTTGATCAAATCCAGATCATTGCAAGCTTTGGATTTGAAGAATTCTCCATCTGTTTTCATCATTTACACCAGGTTGGTTTTCTCATCGAATTGGTTAGATTAGTTAGAATCATAGAGAATTTTAGGGTTAGAACTGTTAGGATAGGTTAGATGATGGAATTCAGAAAGTTTGAGAAGGTTTCATGGAAGTTGCCATTGGTGCACCAATTCTGTTAGGGCTTAGTACATCTAGGATATGGCAAGATAATCTTGGATATATAGCTCAGGTTGATCAGCATAAAGTGTAGATCATGTTAGGTTAGAAGTTAGCAAGAATTGGCATGGTTGATAGCAGGTGAAAATGGTGGAATCAGAATCTTTTACCTATCGGGTTTGAAGTTTGAGTGAGTTTTAGAAGAAGATAATACCATGGCTGTGTAGAGGGGAAGAAGTAGAGCAACTTTTCTCTTTACATCGTGAGGTTTCATCAAGGTATGAGGGAGCACGAAGGACTGGAAAGTTCATGCATGAATTTGGAATTTCTGAAACCCTAGGGTTCCAAGGTTGAAGACGAACCCTGGACCGTTGGATCCATCATTTGACCTTGACTCTGAGACCAATCCCATGGCCAGCATTCAATTGGAAAATAGAGGGAAATTTGAAAGCAGAAACGCACCGTTTCATTTATTCCTTCAGACTGGGCTCAACAATCCTTTGCTTTTCACACCCCCAAACGCAGGCCCAATCCCAATCCAACTGAAACTTTTACTTTATGCATCGTTTTCCTTTTTTTTGTTTTTGTTGTGTTTTCTGAATGCATTGGGCCCAGACGCGCATTGCTAGGCGCGCCCCCCAGTCTGGGCCCATCCTTTTATTTTAACTGAAATATATACTTTCTGCACCCCATATCCAACTTTAATCCATTATTTTCTCTCATTTTTTTTAATTTCTTTGAAAAATCATAAGTAATAGAAAAATGCATGTTTTTAATTGGTTGTTTTTGCATATTGTTCATAATTCTGTTAAGAAAATTATCATATAAAAAATTAGCATTTTATTTTATTTTTGTATTTTTAGCATATTTTTTCTTTTAAATAGGATTAAATAATGTTTAGTTTAATGCATGAATTTGTTGATTTTAGTTTGATTAGATGCTTTTATATTTTTGATCCATTCTTTTTAGGCTGATTAGCTTAGAACTTTAGATTTTATATAAGATTTAATTCATAATTTTAGGACTTAATTTTAGATGATTTGTTTAGGTGTGATTAGAAGAACCAAAACTAGGGTTTAGGAGATAACATAGGTGTAATAGATCCTTTCTTTTAGGAGTTGTAGCTTGAATCTTTGGGGTATGGGACTATAGGGATTATGGGTAGCTAATACATACCTTAGAAATTACTATATTCCCCCTATTCTACTATTACTATCAGTATACAACTTGTATTTGCTTGACTGTGTGGTGTGCCCTCTCTAGGGTTATTTCATTTGTCTGTGTGGGGTATTGGGTTTGCTTGGGGATTGGGAGAGCTGAAGACTTTGATGATGAAGGCCATTGGAGATCAAAGGGATTGAAGACCAACTTCCAGAGTTGATGAAGAGATTCTTGCTAGCAGCTGTTGGAGGCTATAAGGTTTAGGAGCTAGGCAGAGCTCTAGAGTAGGAAACTTGATTCACAAACATGGAAGGCCTTGTCTGCCTCCATTCTTTCTCTATGATTCAAAGTCTCTTTTAAATATCCACCTCCTTCCTTTGGAAGGATTAGTGAATGTGTTTAAAAGATAGAACTTTTGAGAGAAAATTGTCTATATCATGTTAACAGTCAGTGAGCCACCCTTGGTAGGCAATTGACTGCTTAACATCCAATTCATCTTGTTGACTGATACTCATCTTGGAGAGTGAGACTTGAAGAAAAGCCATTGCAGATTGAAGACTGATGATGTAGACTTTGCCTGAAGGCTTGAAGATAGAAGACAAAGACCTTGCTTGAGGAGTTTGAAGATGAAGACTGATGCTTCGCTTGAAGCTGATGGATGGTTGATGATGACTTGAAGACAGATGCTGATGCAGAGCTGCTGTTGCTGTTTCTCTTTTTGCTGTTTAATTCCTGATGTATTGATTGGTTTTCCCTGACTGTATTGCTTGCTGTTTAACCTGTTAGGTTGAAAGTGAATTCTGTTCACTTTTGCCTGTTGTTTTCTAGGTTCGAGGTTGAGTGGGACTCTCTTGCCTCGCTTGTATTGCTGCATCCATGCATTTTACGGCTTTATTATATATATGCTATTGTTTCTGTTTCCGTTTATCCCTTAAGATCTCTGTTTCTCTCTGCGCAAGAGAGGAACATGATAGACATTAGGTCTTAACCCATGCATGATAACATTAGGTTAGTTTGATTCCCTTTTCAACTGTAGGTTAGAGTTCTGTCTCTTCTTTCTCAAAACAAACAGAAAAACACAATAAGATTTCAAACACAATAAAAGACACTTCTTCCGTAAAAGAATGTGAATTCATCAAAACGTCATTTTTTGTCCGCTTGGACTGTTAATCAGGAAAACCCTTTTTCAGAAGGAATAAAAACAATCAAAACAGACTTGTGTTGTACGTGGCCCGAACTACGTTTGCTCTGATCTTTCATGCTGTATGAAAGTACGTAGGCATAGGATGCGATATCCTAGCGAGCAACCTTCCCCTCCTTTCCCGTAGGTAGGCGAACTACGTTGACTCTGATTTCTCGTTCCACACGAGAATACGTAGGCATAAAGTGCGATACTTTGCCGAGTCATTTTCTTTTCTTTTAACCCTCAACCTGTAGAGTAGATAGAATAACAATCCATACCCGAAAACAAGCGTGGATCCCGTCGAGTACGACGGACGTGAGGGGTGCTAATACCTTCCCCTTGCGTAACCGACTCCCGAATCCAGGATTTGGTTGCGATGACCATTCCTTTCCCCTTTTTGCGGTAGGTTTACCTCGAGCGTTTCCTTTCCCTCCGTTGGGATAAATAACGCACGGTGGCGACTCTTCTGTTCAGCCGGCGCCGATTTTCGCAGTAGCGACATCGTGGTGTTTGTTTTGAAATTTTGGAGGCATTATCTGTATGGTGCGAGATTTGAAGTTTTTAGTGATCACAAGAGTTTGAAATATTTGTTTGATCAGAAGGAATTGAACATGAGGCAGAGGAGATGGTTAGAGTTTTTGAAGGATTATGATTTTGGTTTGAATTACCATCCTGGTAAGGCAAACATAGTAGTCGATGCTTTAAGTCGAAAGTTGGTTCACATGTTAACATTGATGGTAAGAGAATGGGAATTGTTGGAGAGTTTTAGAGATTTGAGTTTGGTTTGTGAGATAACGCCGAGTAGTGTGAAACTTGGTATGTTGTATGTTACGAACAATTTTCTTGCTACCGTGTGCGAAAAGCAAAAGTTGGATTTGAAGTTTGTTGATTTGATGATGAATGAGAATGAGGACTTCAAGGTTGATAATTTTGGAGTTTTGAGATTTCGTGGTCGTATTTGTATTCCCGATGATGTAGAGTTGAAAAAGATGATATTGGAGGAAGGACACTGGAGTAACTTAAGTATTCATCTGGGAGCGAATAAGATGTATCAAGATTTGAAGAAAATCTTTTGGTGGTCCGGATTAAAGAGGGATGTAGCTCGGTTTGTGTATTCGTGCTTGACTTGTCAGAAGTCTAAAATGGAACATCAGAAGCCTAGTGGTTTGATGCAATCGTTGGACATTCCAGAGTGGAAATGGGATAGTATATCGATGGATTTTGTTACGGGATTGCCTAATACGCAAAGAGGTCACAATGCTATTTGGGTGATTGTTGATAGGCTTACTAAATCTGGTCACTTTATTCTGATTGATATTAGTTATCCTTTGGAGAAGTTAGCCGAGATTTATGTTGGTATGATTGTGAGGTTACATGGGGTT
Source organism: Lathyrus sativus (assembly GCA_963859935.3). Lineage (NCBI taxonomy): Eukaryota > Viridiplantae > Streptophyta > Magnoliopsida > Fabales > Fabaceae > Lathyrus > Lathyrus sativus. Next base: position 239,152,754 of record OZ012740.1, on the reverse strand, counting down.
CCTAAGAGTATTGTGTCGGATAGGGATCCTAGATTCACTTCGAGATTTTGGGAAAGTTTGCAAAAGGCTTTGTGTTCTAAGATGAGATTGAGTCCGGCTTATCATCCACAGACGGATGGTCAAAACGAAAGGACGATTCAATCATTGGAAGATTTGTTGTGTGCTTGTGTGCTCGAGCAAGGTGGTGCTTGGGATGGTTATTTGGCATTGATTGACTTCACCTACAAAAATAGTTTTCACTCAAGTATTGGTATGGCACCATTTGAGGCTTTGTATGGTCGGAGATGTCGAACACCTTTGTGTTGGCATAAAACCGGAGAGAAGTCGGTAGTTGGACCGGAGATGGTACAACAAACGATGGAGAAGGTGAAGTTCATTCAGGAAAAGATGAGAGTTTCTCAGAGTAGGCAAAAGAGTTATCATGATAAGAGAAGAAAGGATCTTGAGTTTCAAGAAGGCGACCATGTGTTTTTGAGGGTTACACCGGTTACGGGTGTGGGTCGTGCTTTGAAGTCGAAGAAGTTGACTTCTCGTTTCATTGGTCCGTATCAGATTACTGCACGAGTTGGTGTTGTGGCTTATCGTGTGGCGTTTCCTCCGAACCTTTCGAATTTGCCCGATGTGTTTCATGTTTCGCAACTTCGGAAGTATGTTCCGGATCGGTCACATGTGATTCCGATGGATGATGTGGAAGTAAGGAATAATCTTACAGTTGAGGTTTTACCGATTAGGATTTTGGACTGTGAAGTTAAGAGGCTCAGAGGCAAGGATATTGCATTTGTGAAAGTAGCATGGGGAGGTGCTGCGGAAGGCAATATGACTTGGGAATTGGAGAGTAAGATGCGTGAGTCGCATCCAGAGCTGTTTGGATCAGGTAATATTTTCGAGGATGAAAATTTCTAAAGTGGAGGAGAGTTGTAACGCCCCGATTTTGAATTCCCATTTTTATTGATTCCTTATTTGATTTATTTATGTGGAATTTGTATGATAATATGTTATGTTTACATATTGAGCTATTTTTGCCGACTTTGAGAGTTTCAGGTAAAAATAGGTTGGAGGGTATTTTGGGCATTAGTGATAATATTAAGAGAATATTTTGTGAGAATTAATTGATAAGTGCGTGTAAAGAATTTGGGAGGAAAGAAAATAGAATATGTGATATAGAGAGAAAAGAGAAAGATAGAAATATTAAGAAGAAAAACAAGAGAAAGAAAAGAGGAGGAGAGAAAAGAAGAGAAAGTGGAACAAAACCTAGAATCATCAAGAATCAACCTTAGCTTGTGATTAATCAGGTAAGGGTGAGAAGTTTTATCATCTTAATAATGTATATGATCATGTATGTGCTAGATTGGGTTTGTTGGATCGTTTTCTATGTTTCCATTTCTAGGTCAGAAATTGATTTAATCGGTAGAAACTGAGTTTTATCGGTTAGAATTCTGAATAGACGGTGTAGTATAGTCGGGTGATGAGTGGGACGTGCTACTGGAACTGATTTTGGATTAAATCGGTCGGTTTGTGAGGTTTGGGCTTTTGGACAGCCATGGGAGTTCTGAGTTCGCAGGTTCGCCAGGCGAATGGCAGCGAAGCTTCGCCAGGCGGAGCCCAGCGAGCAGCAGCGAACAAGGTCAGTAGCAACCATCCTGTCTTCGCTGGCAAGTTCGCCAGGCGAATGTGTATGACGAAGGTTCGCCAGGCGAGTGTGCTAGCGAGTGCTAGTGAGTAATTCCAAAATAACTCCCAGTGGTCTTCGGTGGCAAGTTCGTCAGGCGAACGAGGTAGCGAAGGTTCGTCAGGCGAAGGTTAGCGAACACAGCAGCATATTTTCTCTTCTTGTGTTTTCCATTCGTGGATTGGTTGAGTGGTTTGGTTACGATCATTCCTTGTTTGAGATGACTAATTAAATGCTGGTATGTGTGTTGTGGGTAGCCGTATGGCGTGAATCCTAGTTTGTGATTTGTGAAGTGTGAAATGTAGCCGTTTGACAATTTTGTGCATTTACCTGAATTGAATAGAAATGCATGGTGAGATGGATTGTGAATGTGAACCATGTATGAAATTGGTTTGAATGGGTGATGAATATATATATATATATATATATATATATATATATATATATATATATATATATATATATATATATATATATATATATATATATATATATATATATATATATATATATATATATATATATATATATATATATATATATATATATATATATATATATATATATATATATATATATATATATATATATATATATATATATATATATATATATATATATATATATATATATATATATATATATATATATATATATATATATATATATATATATATATATATATATATATATATATATATATATATATATATATATATATATATATATATATATATATATATATATATATATATATATATATATATATATATATATATATATATATATATATATATATATATATATATATATATATATATATATATATATATATATATATATATATATATATATATATATATATATATATATATATATATATATATATATATATATATATATATATATATATATATATATATATATATATATATATATATATATATATATATATATATATATATATATATATATATATATATATATATATATATATATATATATATATATATATATATATATATATATATATATATATATGTTTTGTGATACATATATTTTGAATGCATAATGGATATATGCGATGAATGTGATGAATGCATGAGTATGTTTGTAAATATATATGCATTTCAAGAGTGTCATGAGTCATGTTGCATTTGAAGCATCATGGTATGCATTCTTGTGTTGATTGATTCCTCGGTGAATCTGCAGAACCTCGTGTGCCCTTGTGGGCTGTGAGCGATGGTTATTTATTGATTCCTCGGTGAATCTGTAGAACCTCGTGTGCCCTTGTGGGGTGTGAGCGATGGCTATTTATTGATCCCTTGGTGGATTTGCAGAACCTCGTATGTTGCGATGGTTATATTTGATTCTTCGGTGAATCTGCAGAACCTCGTGTGCCCATGTGGGGTGTGAGCGATGGTTATTTTGGTTCTTCAATTGAACCTGCTGAAATGAGTCGGTATCGCATTTGCATCTGCATAGAGTCGTGTGCCGGTCTCTGTGAGTTGCATGTAGACATCTGTGCATGATGTATGGTGAATAAACATGAATGTAGATGTTTATGTAGATTGTTGATACATACACAGATGTATCACAAAAGAATCAAAACAATTCCTAACTACCTAGTGTTACATACCAGAGCCATCTGACCAAAAGAAATGAAGACTCACTTCACAAAGACTCCAGCAATCTAATCTGCAACGCCTCATAGAGCATTATAAAACAGCAGAAGGGTGAGAAACAATATCATAATACATAATGCACACACACACACACACACACACACACACACACACACACACACACACACACACACACACACACACACACACACACACACACACACACACACACACACACACACACACATATATATATATATATATATATATATATATATATATGTGTGTGTGTGTGTGTGTGTGTGTGTGTGTGTGTGTGTGTGTGTGTGTGTGTGTGTGTGTGTGTGTGTGTGCATTATGTATTATGATATTGTTTCTCACCCTTCTGCTGTTTTATAATGCTCTATGAGGCGTTGTAGATTAGATTGCTGGAGTCTTTGTGAAGTGAGTCTTCATTTCTTTTGGTCAGATGGCTCTGATATGTAACACTAGGTAGTTAGGAATTGTTTTGATTCTTTTGTGATACATCTGTGTATGTATCTGCTGCTGGATGTTTTGTAAACTCAACTGATGAATTGAATTAATATGAACGATGTATATGATGCTTATGTTAAAGAAGTGATTTCAATGTTTAGATGTTTCCGCTTTATTCTAAATGTTGATATGTGGGTTTTAAGCGCCATGTTTTGTTTTTAGTTGAGATTTACCCCTTTTGTTACATATCTTCATGAGCTGGTATTATTTATGTTTCGTTTCACTAATAATGTGATGCGCCTCTTTTATACCATGTTATAACTATACTTTGATGAAATTTTTATTAAGTGCCTAAATGATTTAATTGTTTAATTGGGGATATAGAAAGGGGGTGTTACATGATGAACATGGTCTTTTCCATCTCTTCGGGATTCATCCTTATCTGATTGTATCCTGAGAAACCATCCATGAAAAAGAAAACGATAAATCTAGAAGTATTATCAACCAAGGTATCAATATGCAGCAGAGGGAAATCGTCCTTTGGACTGGCTTTGTTTAGATCCTTGTAGTCTACACACATTCTAAATTTCTCATCCTTCTTTGGTACGGGCACAATGTTAGCCACTCATTCGGGGTATTTGGATACTGCCAAGAAACCAGCGTTAATTTGCTTTTTGACTTCATCTCTAATCTTAAGAGCCATGTCGGGTTGAGTCCTTCTGAGCATCTGTTTGACAGGTGGACACTCAGGTCGGAGAGGTAATTTATGAACAACTATGGAGGTGTCAAAACCAGGAATATCTTGATATGACCAAGCGAATACTTCGACATAATCTTCTAGAAGCTTCACTAGTCGCTGCTTGATCTCTGCACCAAGCGTTGCCCCAATCGTGACTCCTTTATTGTTTTCTCCAGTGCCAATATTAATGACATCAGCCTTCTCTTGGTGCGGCTGTAAGTACGTGTACTCATACTCGGACATTCTTGCCAACTCATCTAGAATCTCAAAATCTTCGTTGTCTTCGTCTTCAGCTTGATTTATGGGTAAATCAAAGTCAAGAAGGAAACCATAGTCATTGGATTCAACGAATTTTGGAGTTTCACTGCATGTATTGGAACGACTTGATTCGTTAAATCACATAAAGATAAATGCACATCACAAAAGGAATATATTTTGCTAGTTTCAAAAGAAATGCCATTTTCTTTAAAAATAAAAGCAAAAAAAAGCAGTAGACAAACAAAATGAGGATTTTAACAAAACATATGCATTAATTAATATTAAATTGAAAGCATGTGGCCCGTACAAAATAATCCAATAACCTTTGGGCGGGGTTATGGAAAAACCTTTGAAGGAAAATATAAAACAAACAAGAAAATCACTTTGTCATAGGACAGATGATAGGAATCTCAATAGCCTCCCAATTGCTTAGAGCGGCTTCATCATAATATACCAGTTGATCAACATAGTCTTAATGAAAATCCTCCTCAACAGCGTTGATTTGGATACCTCCACTGATGAAAACTTCATTGATGGTCTTCGGTCGTCTCTTAAAAAAATCTTAAGTCTTGTCACGAGTTGGTTTGTAACCCAACCCTTGGGGATTCGTCTTTGCTCTTGCTTCTACTTCAATGACCTCCCCCCATCCTGTAGGAGTGCCATTCTTCAATGCAAATATGATGCTTTGAACTGATGCAAAAGATAGACCCTTCTCAACTAGTTCTCGGATAATATGCATCAAGGCAAAGCATCCTTCTAGGTCATGTCCAATTCCTCCTTCATGAAACGCACATCGAGCGTTAGGATTGTAGAATGGTGGAAGAGGGTTTGGTGGAGGTCCCATCTTTCTAGTAGTAATCAAACCTTGTTGCACCATGTATGGGTACAATTCAGTGTAGCTTATTGGAATTGGTGGAATAGGAGGTCTTCCCCCTCGTCTTCTGTTTTATACATTCGATCTGGGAATTAGAGCCCTTGGTTGTTGTGGTTGATAGATAGAGGCGGTGGGCACCTGCTAATAACCTTGCTGATATGAGGGTGGCTGTTGATTTGTCTGGAAAACCGGAGTTGGATTGTGAAAGGTAGGAATTATGGCCGCCACATAGGGTTGTTGAGCGTACTACATAGGGTAAGATGATTGTTGTTGAGGTAGTTGTTGACCTTGAGGTTTCCTGGTCTGACTCCTTCTTTCTGCAGAAATGGCATTGGTCTTGCCTTCCTTTTTCTTGTGAACATTTCCAAAGGACTTCTTAAAGACACCTCTACTTGAACTACATGCGATACTTTTCATTTTTCCATTTTTCAATCCCAACTCCACTTTTACTCCCACAGCTACAATGTCAGAGAAGTTAGCACTCACACTGCTAATCATTCTTTCATAAAATTCCAGTCTCACGGTATCTATGAACCAGTTAGCTAGTTCTTTTTCAGTCAGAGGGGGCTCCACTTGGGAGGCAGTTTCCCTCTAACGTTGGGCATACTCTATGAAGGATTCAGAACTTTTCTGAGCCATACTTAACAATTGTCTTCGGTCTGGTGCCCAATCCATGTTGTATTTGTAATGTTTGATGAAATCATCAGATAAGTCTTGAAAGTTATGAATTCTTGATTGGTCCAACCCCAAGTACCACTTAGTCGAAGCGCCATTGAGACTGTCTTGAAAACAATGGATCATCAATTTATCATTTTCCACATAGGCAGCCATCTTCCTATAGTACATAATTAAGTGGGTCATGGGACATATAGCCCCCTCATATTTGTCAAAGATTGGGATTTTAAACTTCGGAGGAATCACTAGTCCAGAGACTAAACACATGTCCCTCGCATCAGCCCCAAATATGCTATTACTTTCCATAGCCCTGATTTTTCTCACCATAGTTTCGAAGTCTTCTCTCATCTTCTCATGGCGTTCATCTCCTTCTTCCGACTCATCAGAAATATCAAAAACCTGATGTTGGTTGTTGAAGTATGGATGTGCCTGTGTTTGTACAGCAAATGGAGTGTAAATAGGGTTAAAATGAGGAAAATCACCATTCAGAGGAATAATCTACTGAGGTATTTGCTGAGTAGTCTTCATAGTGACTGGTGGGGGTACAAAGTTGAACGGTAGTCCAAAGGGTGGTTCACTGGTGGCAACAGTCACAACTGGTATTGGTTCTATCACGGTAGCATTGATCTTAGAAACCATGGTTGGCTGAGTGTCTATCTTTTCACAGATCACTTGCAACATTTCCATCATTTGGCCCATACTGCCTCATATTTTGTCAAGTTCATTGTTGACTATGTGTTGTAAGGATGTGGAGGATTCAGTGTGACCGACTGGAGGTAAACAATACAAAAATAAGCCATAGAACAGGAGGATGCATATGCGATGCTCACAGAATGCAAATGAAAATGCAATGCTAATATTCAAAAGAAAACTCAAAACTATCTTTACAAACATTAATAATGGAGGAAAGAGCCAAACAAATCAACTTTTTCATTAAGAAATGAAAGTTTTACAAGAAAAGAAAAACACATTCAAAGCCCAAGTATGGACATAAATTACAAGATTGAAATTTGAAACTGAGTGGTCTAATATTTCTGACAAGAAGATCCTTCCCCTTCTTGAAGCTTCGTCTTTCTTGCAATTTCTTCTTTCTGGTTTTGACGGAGCAGCTTCCAGAGTTCTTCGTTCCCTTGAACAACCATGAAGTGTTTATCCTCCCACATCTTCTTCTCCTTTTCAGCTTTGACTAAACCATCCTTCAATTCTTCCATAGAGAAGAGTTCTTTCAAAGTTGTCGGAGAAGACTCGAAGCGAGTGTAGAACATCTTTAGGTTATTTCTTTAGACCAAAGAAGATATGCTTCTGAAACTGTACAGTCTGGATGCCCCAGAGCAGTCATCCCTTGGGTATTAAGGTGGCGCCAAGCATACTCAATTCGTTCTTTAAGATCTGGATTTCTCCATTCTTCAAGGAAGCATCTTTCCAAAAGGATTGGATTAGGATCCTCCTTCATAGAATATTCTAGCTGGCGGCAAGCTATAATGGGGTTGTAACTAATACATCCTTTTGTGCCCATAAGAGGCACGTCAGGGAAATCCCCACAGTTGTGAATCATGGTAACCCCCCCCTCCCCCCCCATACATGGGATTGTACCAACGAATGCCATTGTGTCTGAGTGATAGAAGCTTATTTGTCCAAGCAATATTGTTCTTCAGATTCCACAAAGAGACCGTCCTTGGCAAGTGCGAAATAAACCACTTGTGAAGGAGAGCGGTACAACAAGTAATATGGCCTTCTCCATGAGAGTTATTTAGATTAAAGGAGAAGTATGCGTCAGCTAGCAGGGTGGGAAGAAGGCTCCAAATTAGAAACAAGTTGATGGCATTCATGTTTATGAACTCATCAGCACTTGGGAATAGTAGAAGCATATAAATCAATAAATCCAAGATAGCCTCAAAAATTTCAGCGTTGTGCTTATCAGCGCGAGCCTTAGCCCTTTCCATAAAAGGTTTTGCTTGTAAACTAGAGAATCCATCTTTGACATTCAAATGAGTCTGAAGATCAGATGGTTCTATGTATAAGGCTTCATCCAAAACTCTTCTACTTGGTCTTCTTTCTCTCCCAGAGAATGGTTGAGGAATGACACGTAGTCTCATCAAAGCAGAATATTCTTCCAACGCTGGTAGCAACTGGTAGTTTAGAAACGTGAAGCAATGGTAAATGGGGTCGTAGAATTGAATGGGCGCCATTAACATCTCCTCATCTACTTGGAGCTCCAACAGAGGTAGTATATTTTCATACTTGTTGCTAAACGACAAAGGATCTTCCACTAGGCCTCCTAGTCTCCTCAAATTGTCCAACTTTAGGATTTTGAATGTGCATTTTAGAGTTCTTTTCTTTCTTAAGTCCAATTACAATGTCTTCAAAGAAAGAAGGAATCCTTTGAATGCTAACACAAATAATGAGATGCAATGCAATTGGTTTTAAGAAACTCGGAAGAATGATTTGTAAAAGGAACACCTTTTTGGCACAAAAATCTTATTTCATTAATATTGGAAAAAGTTGCAACTTTAAAGTATAATACAAGTGATCAAAATACAAAGGAAAAAGACTAGGCCCTAGAATCTCCACGGAGTCTAGCTAGAAAGGTTCTATCTACGCATCCTCTTTTGTCTTTTCAGCTCTTCATTCTCTAATACTAGCTTGTCGACAATTCCTTTCCAAGCAACAGATGTAGGTGGATGTCAGAGTACTCATGGGTACTAAGCACGGGTCGAACACTAAAGAAGATAAATTCTCTTGTGTCATGTGTCTTTCAATAACCCTCATTTCAAGCAGCTCAATCAGATCATCTTTCTTTTTAGCTGTCTCTTCATTTCCATCTCCTCGGAATGAATGGCATGGTACTTGCCCTCCTATCTCGCTCAAACTTCAATCTAGCAAAAGTTCCTTGGTACCCCTCCATTTGCTCAACAGGAATGATAGAGGAAGAAGTGGCAACAATCTGCAAAGGTCTCTTTGGGAGATAAGGCATCTTGAGATCCCGGGCTATAGCACGGACCCATTGCGTAAAAGGATCAAGAGCTATACATTTCTTCTTTCCTAGATCAATCTTGGTCTTTTTGTAGATAGTCCTTTAGGCATCTGCAACGCTATCCCTAAACCTTATACTAGCTTCTACGTTGAGGTAAAAGAAACTTGTCAACAGGACATTGCGAGGCTTGTCCTTCATGGGAAACCCAAATTGACGTCTAGCAAGGATAGGGTTATAATTGATTCCTCCTAGTACACTGAGAAGAGGTACGTTGGGAAATGAAACACAACTGTCAATGATCACTCCTTTGCCATAGGCGGGGTCATACCAATGTACATCGGTCTGTGTTAAAGTTATGAGGCTTTGAGACCACTTTAGTCCATTTAGATTTTCTTTGAAAAGATCTGTTCTCAGCAAGTGTGCAACAAACCATCTATACAACAGAGGAGCACAACATAGGATAGTCCCATCTCTTTTGAGAGTCTTATAGTGAACAAAATGGTACATATCTCCAAGCAGAGTAGGCACGGGATTACCAATGATGAAGATCTGGATAGCGTTGATGTCAACAAAATTTTCTTCTTCGGGGAAGAGGACCAAACCATAGATGAGCAATGCAAGGACCACTTCAAAAGCATCTAGGCTATTTTCTTTGGCAGAGAGAGTGGCTTTTCTTATCAGAAATTCAGATGGTAGACCTCTGAGTTTAAACTTAGAAGTGAGTTTGGCTTTGACTTCGAAAGCTTCTAGGTGGATGGTGTTTATAATGTCCTTTGGTGAAGGGATCTTCTCCAAACCACTGAACGACTTCTTTTCTAATATTGGCAGACCAATGTGATATGAGTACTCTTCCAGAGTCAGAACGAGTTGATAATCAGGAAAGGTGAAACAATGATATAGGCGGTCATAAAACTGCATGAGAGTGTTGAGAACTTCTTCTTGCATGTTGATCTTGACAAGTCCCAATAATCTTCCATATCTCTTTCCAAAATCTTCAGGACAAGACACTAAGGCCACCAATTTCCTTAATTCTATCAAATATGGTCTCTTGGAGTTGTACTTCATAGTGTTTCTTTTTCTAAAATCCATGACCTAAGATTTTTGCAATAAGGAAAACAACTGAGTTTCTCAAAGCAGACTGCATGAATGCTTATGATGGCATGATGAGATGATGCACAAGCAACACATACCCAAGTATTCACATAGTCACATATATATAATGCATATGCCCACAAAAAAACAAGTCCTAGGTTTGGGTTACAAGCATAGAGCCATGGTATACCCTCCCCAATGATATGTAATATGGTTTGTTTGTACCCGCACAATAGGTTCTATGAGGTTCTCAGGGTCATGGATAAATCTTTCGAATAATATCAACCTACATGACTACTCATGTTGGCTAAAAATATTCTGAAGATAGACTCGTCTGAGTGTAGCATCATGTAGCAACCATTCAGGACTACTCCCTTACAGTCCTTGCACTATGTCCTAAAGGCCAAGTGAGGTAAGTGGGTAACTAAAAAGGTCTCTCAATGTCACGGACTCCCAGGTCGAAAAAAGTGATAAACGTACGACTACTCATATGCCATCAGTAATCCCAAAGGGGCCTAGATTGAGCACGGTTACATCATATGTCAAATATGTTGCAATTACTCCCAACCGTCAACTATTGATCTTACCACAATCCTACCATGAGTGTACACTCAAGTCCGGGCTAGGACTTATCTCACCTCTCAAGGTAACAACCCAATGTACATATGCAATACAATAGGTATAATATACAAATATTCACAAATATACATGTATAAAGAAAATAGACATAAACAAAATACAACTACAAACAAGGTGGGCTTAACCCTCAAGCATCTTTAGTGAAGTCGCCATTTCTGTTGCAGTGAGAATCGGATATCAAGCTATTGATTACTTGAATCATGAATCTTTAAGTATTCACCACCGAACTTTGATTTATCCAAAGGAAAGGGTAAAGATCGAAGAAAACCCTAAGTGCGCTACCTTACAACGAAGTTAAGAGATCGGGGGTTGGTTATACTAAGGGAAGGTATTAGCACCCTAAGTATCTGTAGTACTCTACAGGAACTTCTTGTTTTATAGTTGTGTTTTTGTTAATGTTTGGTTTCTAATGGTTGTATGCTAAGATAAAGACCTATGGGTTTGGAGTAAGTATGCTCGCCAAGACGTCGCATCTCGTGCCTACGTATCCTAACAAGGATGGAATTAGAGTAACTGTAGTTCTCCTAACTAGGGAGAGAACTTTTGACTATGGTTAAGGCTCAAAGGAATAAGCATCCATAACAATGATACTTATATAGAGTTAACAAACTCTTTAAGTCTAGGTTGAAAGACTAACTAGGGATAGAACACTTGACTATGGTCAAGGTTCCAAGGGAAATAATCATCCATAACAATGACACTTATGTAGAGTTAACAATCTCTAGACCTAATCTCTAAGTTGAAGGATTCCTAACAAGGTGTGCTAAAGGTCTTGAATTAACAAAGTCAAAGGGGTAAGTTTCCCTAAAAGTCCTAATGACTCTAACAAGGTCAAAGGGAAACTAAAGAGATATGAGTTATCTATGACATTGAGTCAATAGAGATACTTTCCTTTGGAATGCGGGATAACTTGAGGATGAGAGTTAATAAGGTACATCACATGAGGAGAAGTATACATTCATAACATGATGAAGATTTAAAGACATGGAACTAATGCAAGCATGTAACAACATCAAGCAAAGAATAACAAGGTTGCAACGAAGTACTCATCAATGAAAGAATCAAACCAAATGGTTACAACCAAAGGTAAACATAGATGTTACAACATCTACAATGGAGAATGATGATATAGTTCTTGAAATTCTGGTATGCAGATCTAATATGTCCCAAGAACATTGATCTCTGCTGAAACAAGGACGAGGACAAATCATGACCAATTTAAATTTCTTTAAATTGTATCAATGTCAAGACCAATGTCATGACGTCTGTTGTAACATCTGCAGACTGATAGAACTATTTATCTAACCATTTAAATTGTGCAGAATTGTAAATGCAGAAGGATAAATAACACCAGTAATTGTTTACCCAGTTCGGTGCAACCTCACTTACATCTGGGGGCTACCAAGCCATGGAGGAAATTCACTATTAGTAGAATTAATTCAGAGTCAAACAACCCACTTTGCACTCCTCACTTAAAACCTACCCAATGACACTTCTGCCTAGAGACACTCTAGATTTGAGTATACCCACTCACTCCCCCTCAATCACCTCAGTGATATCAACACACAATTACAGAACAGTTATGGAGATACACTCTAAGAACACACCTTGATCTTGCTTCACAGCTTTGATCAAGTGACACACACTCTTGCTTAACAACTTTGAGTGACACAACATCTTAGAATCTATCTAACCAATGCAGCATACAGTTGCTTGGTGTACATGTATTCCTAAGACACACTTCACACGTGAAGAACATAACTTCTTCACTCACAAGGCACACGTGAAGAGCAACACTCTTCACTCACAAATATGTCTACCACAATGTATCAAAAGATACAAAGGGTGACTTACAAAGACACACACAAGGGACTCTCAAACCCTAGACCTTTATTTTACACTCAAGTTGTTCTTGATGTGAGTGCTTAATTTCCTCTGCTTCTGCTCCTCCTTAAATAGCAATGCATACTGGGTTGGGCTGCTCCAAAGTAACAAACATTAGTTTTAAAAAAGTAAAACTAATTTCCACAGTTCAAGGTGTTGTCAAATTAGGTCATGATAAGCTCAACACTTCCTAGAATCTCGTCTGAGATTACTAAGGAACCCTAACAGGTTTCCTGAAATATAGCCTGAGATATATCAGGTATCATAACAGAAAAACAATCCCTGCACGGTTGATGTCATACGATCAATGTCATAACATTCAGTTATGACATCCAATTCTCTTTGTGCTAGCTTACTAAACTTACCCTGTAGAGCACTTCTGCATAATCTTCTTCATAACAGTGGAAACAAACATATTATAGTTTCCTAAAAAGTCTCAAATATCCTTTTTATGAACACCAATTAAATCTGCCCTTTGTTCTTAATGAATCACTTTGGCCTGCACATACTAATGAGGTATATCCAAAGCACTTCTGTCAAGTGATAAAACAACATCACCTGCTGTACCAGACAGCGACATCATGACATTCAGTACGACATCCATGATAGCAGTTCTGTCATCAACTCCTGCTAGCTCCTGCTGCACCAGACAGTGATGTAGTGACATTGGTAATGACATCCTGTTTAAAACACATGACAGCAGTTCTGTCATCTGCCCCTGCTAGCTCCTACTGCACCAGACAACGATGTCATGACATTGGTAATTACATCCTGTTTAAAACACATGACAGTATGACAGCAGTTCTTTCATGACAGCAGATGGATGTCATGACATTCAACATGACATTCACATTAAAACACTCCACAACAGTTCTGTCACCACAACAGATAGAGATGTTATAACATCCATCAGTGCAGAATCATGTTTTATCAAAATTTAGCCAATCATAGAACCATGGACAATTCTATATCATAGAATCATGGAACTAACAATCTCCCCCTTTGGCAAATTTTGGCTAAAACAACCAAACAACATCAGGTCAGCAGCAGTAGATAAGTACAGTAGATACCAACACTTTACTCCCCCTTGGTTTAGTCAAAAATTGACAAAAATTGGAGTAAATGTACATTCTACTCAGTTGTCATACTGCACATGATGTCTAAGACTACACCAACAATCATGGACAATGACTTAACCTCCTTGCTGAACTCACTCAGCCGGTGTAAGATCAGCCCTGAACCATAGCTCCTTGAGAGTACACCCTGAATCAGTCTTGAATCTTGAGTTCTTGCCTTGTCTGATGTAACGCCCGTTTCATTTCGATTAAATTTAATTGCGATTTTTGCCGTATCTCGTTGTGTCATAGTCGTACGAGGATGTCGGAAAAATTCTGGTTTGTCGGAAAAATTCTGGTTTTGTCGGAAAACTTCGAAAAATCATATCTCTTGATCCGTAAGTCGGATTTGACCCTCGTTCGAAGCGTTGGAAAGCTAAAGAGATGTTCTATCTGGAAAAAAAGAAAATTTTCTTCTATGACGACCGTCACAGGAGTGTGACGACCGTCACACGAGCAAAAACTGCAGTTATGTAGAATTTGAACGTGTTCTGGTGGAATGAGATTTTGTAGCAAAAATATATTCCCATAGACTCTTTTACCCTCAATTACATCATTTTAGGAAAAAAAAGACTGAAAAGAGAAGTTACGTAATGGAGAGAAAGGAAGAGAGAAGAATTATCGATCGGTAGATTTGGAAGATTGTTGCAAAAAAATCATCGTAGAGCAGAAGCGGAATCGGAAAGCGTGGAGTTGACCTCAATTCTAAGGTAAGGGTGAGGTTCAATTCTATAACTGGGAGTATGATCGAATTCATGTGGGGAATCGAGTCATAGGTATAGTTTTCGTTAATCGATAAATATTAAGGAAAAGGTTTCCCTAATGGGACAAGATTTCTATGTAGGAATGAATGTGTTATGTAGTTATTAGTGCGATGCTCTAAGGTTTTCCTTATGGGCAAATACGTAGAACGAATATGCTATACGGTTATTCGTACAACGCTCTAATGGTTTTCCCTAATGGGCCAAAAAGGGCGGTTACCTGGTTGTGATTGATTTGTAATTAATTATGTGAGAAAATGCCGTAATGTTGTTATTACGATAGGATGCTGAATCCTTAATGGTGGAACTGATGTTGATGTTATACCTGTATAGGAATAGCCATTTGTATGAACACTTTGAGTTCCTATTTGTTGATACGATGTTGTAATGTTCCTTTACATGAATAGTTTGGGATGATGAACATATGATGCATATGAAATAGCAATGTTCTGTTATGGACGTTTTGTTGTAGGCTTGATGCCTTGTTGCATAGTTGGTGATGTTTTGGTCCATAATAGAGGTATTTCATGGCATAGCATATTAGCGATGGCCTGTATTGGCGGCCCTTAGTGGCAAATTCTGCGATGGCCTGTATTGGCGGCCTTGATGGCAAATTGGTACCACATGCATATGCACAGTCGAGTCGCATTGTTGAGTCACATGAAGTTGCATAATTATGTTAGTTGTATATTAATGTTGTTTTACGTGAGATATGGATTGTTGCAGTTGTTGTCGACGATGTTTATGATTTCGAAACTTATAATGTTGTGATGAGTTTCTGGCATGTTTTCTATCATGCTCTATGTTATATTATTGATATCTCACCCTTTACGTTGTATGTTACCTCTTCTGGTGGTAATTTGCAGGTAGTTCGGAATGAAGTTCCGCTTTGTCGTTTAAGTTGTCGTTGGTCGCTCTGATACGTAGCACTCTTGGGGGGATGAACGATTATTGTTATTGCTCTTATTTATTTTCTTGTTGCAGAATTTTATGAAGTATTTTATTAAGTTGGGTGCTTTGTTAATGTGCCAAATATTGGTTGTACGCAATAGATCGATGGATCGGAAATGCGGATTTTATGGTTGAAATTAGTTGTTGTATTAAATATAAGCAAGATGATTACTTGCTGAATTTTAATGGAGTTCCATCGTAAATTTTTGGTATCACGTTGATTATCATAAATGTTGAAAGTGCATTACGTTCCGCTGCAAAATGAATATGTTGCTATGTGATTAAGATGTTATATGAGTTGTTATTAGATGTTCATCCAAGATTATGTGCTATGTATCATCACTGAATACATGTTGTCCAATTAAATGGTAAAATGCATGTTTTGTAAGTTGAATATGTGACACCTCTGTTGCGTCTCAGTTCTTGTGCGTGTGACGGTTGTCACGACTCCATGACGGTCGTCATGCCTGCAAAATTCGTGCACTCTGATTTTGATTTATTTTAAATATGCGTTGGGTTAGAACGGGGTGTTACATCTGAAGCTGCACCGTCAGAAGTGACACTTTTGACATCACCAATTTAAGGATAATCAATTAAATACTTGCCAAGTAACAATTGATTTTAAATCCCCAATTTGTGACACACAAATATTCTCTTCAGAGGTCCAAAGACACAAGCTTGCCTGAGCTTCAGCAATTTTCGTACACATCTTCATATTAGCACAATGTCAACACAAGTAATGCAGCTACACATCAGACAGGTACACATCTCCCCATGTCATACATAATCAGCACTCCCTCTAAAAGAGAGAACCCAAATGCATGAAGAATCTCTTCATTACACACTGCAGCTTTACATTCCTTGTTTTATAACCCATACTATAGTAGAAGAGGTAGACAAAACTATCTGCAAGATCACTTAGATTCAGCTAGGAATATCTCCAAAATGTCAGAGTAAATGCCTTGTTTTCTTGACTTCTATATGCACAAAATCA
Organism: Lathyrus sativus; assembly: GCA_963859935.3. Classification (NCBI taxonomy): domain Eukaryota; kingdom Viridiplantae; phylum Streptophyta; class Magnoliopsida; order Fabales; family Fabaceae; genus Lathyrus; species Lathyrus sativus. The sequence continues at coordinate 239,136,030 of OZ012740.1, read as the reverse complement.
GAGTTGAGGATGTCTTGATCTTTATCTTTATATTACTCCCAATGCACATCTGACTTAATCCATTGGCACCTAATGACAGACCTACAAGGAATACACTGTCATGTTCACCATGAGCTTAGAGCAGTAACACAATGTCACAACATCTGGTCTGACATTCCATCTTCATAAAATCCCAAACTGTTTGAAACCACAAACAATCTTGATACATAACTGCACTCTTGCAGCACCACATCCTTGATAAAAGTATAACTCCCCATATCAAGGATAACCAGTGCTTGTTTAGAAGCACGTGAATGGAAAACATAAGACTCATCTTCATGTCTTCAAGAGCTCACTCTCTGTTCAACACACCTGCTGAAAGCATTCACTTACTGCTTGAACTACAAGCAACTAGTACACACATCAAATAGAAGTTCTACCCTTATCTTTTATAGAATTTTCTCCAAGATCACCACAGTATCTCAAGACTAACCTCATGCTCATACAGTAAGAAGGCACCAAACAGATCCACTTCTAGAGTTACTTGCAGCAAAAGAACCCTTTTTCCACAAGTATTTTGACCTCATCCTAAGATGGACATCCCATACTCCAAGACATTCTTTACCTCATCATTCTCCCGTATGATAAGTGTTGCACCCCAAAATTTGCTCAACTTTTCTTTACCTAGCTTATGTTTCACATTAGCATTATCATTTGCATTTCATTGACATGTATGCAGGAGATCAAGAGGTATGATTACCAATCAAGATCTATACAAGACTATGAAGCTAGCTAAGGAGGTTATTCAAGTGTTCAAGGGTTGACATCCTTGTCAGAGAAGTTAAAAGATCCTCAGAGAGAGTGGTTGAAACCAAATGTGCAGGTCTCCTAACTTGAGAGTTGTGGAGAGCCATCAGATGATTCTGAAGCCATGAAGATGGACTTGAGGTCTTGAGAGAGCTCATGAGAAGTGTTTAAGGTCACTTTGAGGCCTAGACTGGTCATTGTGCAAGGTTAAGGAGACTCAGCCATGAGTGGTGCAATTAGGGTTTGACTGGGTCAACCCTAGGTCAACTGAGGATTTGAAGGAGGTTGAGACCTAACTCAAAGGCCATGTGATCATGGATTGATGCATTGAAATGCTATAAGGATGATTCCATGGTCAACTCATCATGATTGAAGAGTTTGAGAAGTTTCAAGCTAGGGTTTCTAAGGCTTCACAGTGTAAACTCCCCTAGTTTGACCCCTATCTTCAAGGCAGTGTAGCTCAAGATGTGATTGTCATCTCATCTTGCCCCCAACATGAATGTTGTAGGGATTGATCTTAGCTCTAATTTTAGTGCTATAAGTCCTTGATAGGATTTGTAGAACTCAAGTTATGACTTTGACAAGTTACAGGTCATCTGAGGTATATGAATTTGGGGGCTTGAAAGTTGTCCAACTTGCATGAAACTTTTTCCCTAGAAGGATGACTCCTATGAACTTTTGGTCAACATGAATGTTGTTCCTTATCCTCTTAGCTTTCTATAGAGTACTAGAAGTCCTTGATAGGATTTGTAGAACTCAAGTTATGGCTTTGACAAGTCAAGGGCATTTTGGTCATTTGGAAATTATAGGTCATTTCAATCATAAGGCCATAACTCCTATTTGCAAGCTTCAAATGGGAAAATGTTCAACATCAAACTTGTTCAAAATGAGGTTTTAAGTCTAGTTAAGAGGTCATGATATGTTAGAATTGCTTGTAGCTCAAAGTTGCAAAAATGACCTAAAATAAGGGTATAAGTTAAATGAACCAAAGTTGGAAATTGATATTTTTGATCTACATGTCCAAACCAAGGAATTTAATATATCATTTTGATTCTAAAAAAAGTTTTAAGAACATTGGTTTAGCCACATTTTTGAATTGAAATTCAATTTGTGGACTTGCTTTGAAAAGTAGTTACTTACATCATAAGTAACATTGGCAAAACCTAAGTTCAAGGCATAATCAAGATACCTTGCAAGCCAAACACTTCCAAAATGTCATGAGGGGAGAAATTGGGAGGAATTGAGAGTGATTTCAAGCTGTTAGCAGAACTATGCATACCATGACATGTGATTGAAATTCTCATGACATGAGAGATTGAAACTCTCATTAGAAGGATCTAGAGGTTTCTAGATCATCCACACAAGTTCTATATATGATAATGAGTTGATCCAAGGGCAAGGTTGGTGATGATTGAGAGAGAAAACTGAGATTGCACTTTGAGATTTCACATTGCAAATCAAGATCGGTTACAAGGTTTGAAGCCATTTCAGTCCAAGAAACTGATCTCAATAGCTTGCTCTGAGGTTGGTGATCAATTCCAGATCAAATTCAAGGCACTGTGGTGGAAGAATCGTGAAGTAGCCATTGGAGTTGGAAGCTTGAAACTCAGAATCAGATTTGATAATTCAAGAAGATTCAAATCTTTTCTTTGCATACAGAAGATTGATTGTGATTCAGTGAAGGATTCTGCAAGTTCTTGAAGGTTGATTCGAGGATTCAACCACTCTGTTTGCTCAATTTTACCAGGTATGCAACTCTTGTTCCATGGCTTAAATTAGGTAGAATTAAGATGAATTGTTATGGTAGATGCATAGTGGAATGGTGTAGGAAGATTTCTGGATCGTAAATTTGGAGATTAGGGACCAATTAGGGATGTTGCCATTTTCGGTTAAGAGTTGGTTCTTGTGAATCTTGAGGTTTCAGAGAGAATTAAGGGCATGAATGAATTCGTGAGGAAATTTGGGACATGTTTCATTAAGGGATCGTGGCCAATGGTGGACTCTATGGCAAACTAGGGTTGTGAGAAGATGGCCGGAGAAAGTCACCGGCGGTGGTTTTAGGCGCGCAGGTGACCTGAGTTGCAGAGATTTGAAATGAGGAAGATGACTTGATAGCCATTAGATCATAGGTGGACTTTGACTAGGAACCTCATCCAACGGCCACGCGTGCGTCTCATTTTGTGAAGAGGTCTGAACTAATTGAAACGATGCGTTTCATTAATCAGTGGTTTTTGGGCTTAAGGATCCAAGCGCTACTCACACCCCCCTGATGGCCCAATTGCTTTAATGAACTGATTTTGCTTACTATCTGCACCGTGTCTTTATCATTTTAATTTGATTTTCTTTATTTTTTTCATTTTTATTCATGGTTCTTGATAAAATCATTAAAAAATGGAAAAATGATTCAATTAATCCCATTCTTTTTGCATTGGATTCATGATAGGATCTAGTATTTTTTAGACAAAAAATATTATTATTGCATACATTTTCTGATTTTATGGGAATTTTTGCATTTTAATTGATATTAAAATAGTTATGTTTGATGCTTGATTTTGTGGAATTTGGTTTGATCATGTGATGATGATTTTAATCTTGATTTTTTTTTAGTAGTTAGCATAGATATGCATGCTCCCCATAGATTTTTCTCACATTTTTGTGATGAACATAGGTGGTAGTTTAGGTTGAAACCTTTAGAAGCTCCATTGTTAGGGTTTATGGTTGATACCTTGTAGTTTAGCTTTTATTTGTAGAACTAGGGGGATGATTCAACCTCTGATTTTTGTAGGGTATATTCATGATTGAATTAGGATCCGTTAGGAATTTTTGTAGGAATTTATCATGTAGTTTTCTATTTTTGCTTGATTTTAGTTTAGGTGCTAGTTTTAGATGATTCTAATGCACTAACTCAACTAGATTAACTTCCTTAGTTCCCTCAGATTAGGGTTTTGCTTGGCTTTTTCTTGGATGATGTTGAAGGCAAGTTGAAGATGCATTGGATTGCTTGAGGAGGCTTGGATGTGAAGATCTTCCCTTCTTGTGGTGTAGTTTTGATTAGGTTAAGATTAGGGTTTTGTAGGCAGAGCTTTTAGATAGTTCTCTTCCTTCATAAACATGGATGATGTTGATTACTTCCATTCTTCCCTATGATGAAAGGTCCCTTTGTAAAGGCCTCATCCCTCCTTTGGTAGGATGTGTGGCTCTTTGCAAATTGGTAGAACCTTTGACGGTCCCTTTCTCTGATGACAGGATGCTTAGTGGTGACCTTTGGTCTTCACTCTGTTACCAATCATCCAAACTTTGCTCTTGATAGATGCATCTTTTTCCCTTGTCAGAGGATGGAGTTCCTTGCTTGAAGAAGATTGAAGTATGGAGTTGATACTTCTTGGTGTTTGAAGACTACTCTGAGAAGCTAAAGCTTGTAGATGAAGAGGAACTAGTTGATACTGGTAAAGAAGAGAGAGTTGAAGCTTGAAGAATAAGTTGACACTTATGAAGAGGATTCAATTGAGATTGACTGGAGAGCTGAGGCTTGAAGAATAAAGGATAAGTTGATACTTATGTTGATGCCCTGAGTCCCTGAAAGAACAAGTTGATACTTGCAGTTAGGAGTGAAGCCTGAAGGTGGGATTTACTGAAGAGCTGAAGCTTGAAGAAGAAAGAACAAGTTGATACTTATGTTTAGTGTATTGAAAACTTGGAGAAGCAAGTTGATACTTGCTATTGAGGATGCTAGCCTTGAAGGGTAGGTGAGGTCTGAAGACTGAAGTGCTGAGGAGCTGAAGCTTGAAGTTGTGGAAGCTGTTGATCTGCTTCTCTTGTCTGTTCGCTTTCTGTGCAACTGTATTGTTGTGACTTGTTTGATTTGCTTGATGCATTAGAATAAGTTCATAGCTAGATAGACTTAAACTAGGAGCATGATTGCACTAGAGGATGAGTTGCTCCCTCTGCTTGTATTTTTACTGTATGGCTTTGCTTGCGGGTATTCGGTAGAGCCCTGCTCCCTTGCCTATGTGGTTTATCTTGCTTGATAGCATGTCATTTCCTCTATATGATTACAGTCACTTCTATTTTGCTTGATAGCATGTTATTTTCTTTGTATGATTGCAGTTATTCATACTTGGCTTGAGGTTGAGATGAGCTTGTGGAGGCTGATGCCCCACACACATTTCCTCCCTCACTTGCATTGCATGCATTTTACAGTCGTTTACTGTTTACTGGTCAGCTGATGCTTTATCTGTTTCTATATCTCATTGACATGATCCCTTAGGAATCTCACTTCCTTTGATAAGGAAGTGATGATTAGAACTTTAGGTTGAAACCTATGCATGATAACTTCTAGGAGTTCCCTGTTTCAAACCTCAACCATAGGATGAATCCTTGGCATGACAACATTAGGACTTGATAGTCTCCCTTTAGTTGAGCCTGTTCTTTTCTCATCTCAAAACAAATCAAAATACAGTAATAAAGGTTAACTGACGTTGTACGTTACGAGCCTTAAGCTATCTGAGAAAGGACTTTTGGAGAGTTTCTTTTCAACAGTCTGGATGTTTAGTATGGCACCCTTTGGGTGACATGCGACACATTCACTCTCAAGTCATAGTCTCTAGTGCGATACTAGTTGCAAACATCCCTAAAAAACAGTGCTTTCGTAAAAGACAAAAAACAAACTTCAAACCTTTTTGCCCCGCGGGCCCATAATTCAAAGGAAGCTTTTTTGAAGAAAAGAGTGTCGTTAACTCCTAGTTCTACCGCAAACAGGATTTGTCCCTAACTGTTGGAACTGTTTGTTAACCCTACTTGATAAAACAGATGAATCTGAATCCCCGTAATCCGTATTATCCCGAACTACGTAAGCTCTGATCTCTCATACTTGTTGAGAGTACGTAGGCACAATACTGACGTATTGGCGAGCCACCTTCCCCGTAACCCGTAGTTAGCCGAACTACATCGACTCTGATTTTCTCTGATGAGAATACGTAGGCCCAAAGCGCGATGCTTTGTCGAGTCCTCTTTTTCTTTTATTTTGTTTTGTTTTAAGCCAGCCTTGATAGGTAGATAGTAAACAAACCCGTCCAGTAAACACAACAAGCATGGATCCCATCGAGTACGATGGACGTGAGGGGTGCTAATACCTTCCCCTTGCGTAACCGACTCCCGAACCCAGACAATGGTTGCGATGACCTTGTCTTATACCTTTTCGTTAGGTTTTTCCGATTGTTTCCTTTCCTGTTCTGAGGGATAAATAACGAAAGGTGGCGACTCTTCTGTTTTGCCGGCACCTTATTTTCGCGGAAGCGACAGCTGGCGACTCTGCTGGGGATTCTGGTAGTTTCCTGGGATCCAACGTCCCTTAGGCGAGTCAGTTTGGGGATCCGACGTCCCCTGCGAGAGTCAATCCTAGCGCTTGTATGATTACTTATTGGGTTGTGTTTATTTATCGCACTTTATTTCCCGCACTTTATTTTCGGTATGATATGATTATCTGTGCTGTTGTGGGAGAGGCATTCTGATGAGTGAGAAGCCAGACCCAGGCTTGAGTGTACCTAGCATTAGTTGTGGAAATTAGTGGGCGCGTGCTTGCTTTGCAAGCACTAGTGTCTCATGAAATCCACGCTCAGACGAGGTTCTCCCGGTTGACTTCTTTTTCAACCCTTTGGGTTGAGGGGGTTGTTGGTTTGGAGGACTGTCGACTCTGGGGACCGATCATTTGGGATTCAGCCGAGTGAGGCTGCTTCATGAGCTAGTGATGCCACACCTTCTGGGTATCGTATCACCCCTCTTGAATGTCTGTGACGCTGATGACCGCATAGAATGCCGAACTTGTGTCAGTATAGGTCCATACCTGTGAGCAGGGTTGGGTTTGTTGCAGGAAACCTTAACCTTCCGACTTCCTGGTTTTCTTGATAGTGAATCAGTTTTGTTGGTACCAGAGGTTCTCATCATCAGAGATGATTGTTCTTGACAGAGCAGAGTTATGATCCTGTATCAGAGGTCCTTACTTTCAGAGATGTTTATTCTTGACAGAGCAGAGTTATGGTCCTATATCAGAGGTCCTTGTTGTCAGATGTATGTGTGTTCTTGATAGAGCAGATTTATGGTCCTGTATCAGAGGTCCTTATTATCAGATGTGTGTTCGTTCTTGACAGAGCAGAATTTATGGTCAGATACTAGGGTTTTCTTCTTATTAGAGATAGTGGTTGTTCTTGATAGAGCAGCATTATGGTTTTGTTGATACAGAATCTTCACAGCACCAGTCATCTTGATCTCCTGCTGCATGATTGCATTTTACATTGTTTTGCATACTCATTTGCATTTCATTAACGTGTGTCTGTGTTGCAGGTACCGTTTCCCCCCGATTCAGGATCTCTTGCCTTCTATTGTGTTATCATGGGTTCTATGAGGAAGACCGTGGCTTACAAGCTCCCCACTCCTGATGTTGTTCAGCTGACTGGTTTGATTGCTTTAGCAGATGATTCTGTGAGAGATGAGTTCAGAAAATCTTACGGCAAACTGCTCAGCTTGGTTCGTAAACCCTCTGTGTTTGAGTTGAATGGGTTGCATGCCCTGCTGCAGTTCTACGATCATCCGTTGAGATGCTTTACTTTCCAGGACTTTGTTCTCGCACCCGCGCTAGAGGAGTATGTTGATTTGTTAGGTGTGCCTATCAAGAGTCAGATGCCCTTTGTTCATATGGATGTTGAGCATAATCTGGCTAGTCTAGCTCCCTCACTTCATCTGGATGCCTCCGAGTTGGTTTTGTCTAGTTGGAACAAGGTTCCCGGCTTCTCCTTGCAGTTCTTAGTGGGAAAGGCTCAACAGTGCGCCAAAGACGGATGTTGGGTCGTGTTCAACGCCATTCTCGCCCTGTGCATATATGGCATCATTCTGTTCCCCAATATGCCCGACTTCGTAGACTTCGACGCATTTCACATCTTTGCATCAGGGAATCCAGTCCCTACCTTGATAGGAGATGTCTACCATTCCATCCACTATAAAAACGAGAACAGAAGGGGCAAGAATGTCTCGTGCTGTGTGCCCCTACTCTATAGATGGCTTGATAGTCACCTACCCAAGAAGGGTCCCTTTGCTTCGTCTGCAGCCACAACTGAGTGGTCCGAGCGTTTGATGAGTCTGTCGGCGGAGGATATTACCTAGTTTGATAGAGATAGGTTGGGTACTGAGATTATCTTCAGCTGCAGTGGGTTTCCGAATGTGCCTTTGATAGGCAGGAAGGGCTGTATCAATTATAATCCATCTCTACTGGTCCGACAGTTTGCTTATGCTTTGAGATCTCCTCCGAAGGAGGAAGAGGTGCAGGAATCTATGTACCTCACTGGTCTTCTAGAAGGGGATATGTTATATAAGCTTCAGCGCGCTTGGAATGGTATCAGTAAGCGGGGAAAACCATTGCTGGGGAAAAGTAATAGTCAAGCCTACGCTCCGTATGTGACTTGGATCAGAGCCAGAGCAGATGCTATAGGGATGACGTTTCCTCCTGCCAAGCCAGAATCCTCCAGTGATTGAAGAGCCTACCACCGTGCCTACCCAGCAGCATAATCAGGTGTTAGCTGAGAGAGATGAGCTGAAGAAGGAAAATGAAGAACTGGAGAAAGAATTGGCTCAACTCAGAAGCGAGAGAAGCGAAGCCGTCCATTCCTTCAAGAGGCAGACAGAGCTGGTGAACCAGTTAGGGACAGATTTGACTAAGTAGATAGCTGAGCGTGAGCGCATGGGTCGAGACTTCAAAGCTATCAACGATGTACTGGCCACTAAGAAGCAGCACCTGGATGAAGCGTATCGAAGAATATCCAAGTTTAATCAGCATTGGAAGGCTGCCCTAGCCAACAGGAAAGAACGGGAGGATAAGCTGAAGCAACAGATTTCCAAGTTGAACGCCCAGGTAAAGGCTGGTGAGAGGATGTTTGATGAAGAAACCGCTCGCAGATATACCGCCGAAGGCCAGCTCAACAAAGCTCTTGCTAACCTGAAGGAGCGCAAACTGACATTTGAATCCAATAAGCGGAAGCTAGAAGATTGTTTCGGCGAAGGAGCATGGGAAGATTCGGTCGAAGGTCTTCAATACACCATTATGCAGAGAGAGTTACTCGTCGAAGGGTTGCTCACTCGGCCTGATCATCCAGAAACGAATGGGTTGTTAGAAGAGTTTCACGCCCGTGGCCGTGCTTGACTATTTGTATTCCTCTTGTTTTGATTGTTGTTGTGTGCTGACCATCACCAGGCTTGTTGGTTGAGGTCATGCTATTGATTCAGCTTGTACTCAGCGATGTTATGTACTGCCTTGATGGGCTTTCTTTATATATGAGATGTTATTTCCATGATTGGACTCAGACTTCTTATTATCAGCACTGGCACTCAGGCACTAGGATCGGGGGACGCCTCCCTAACGCACAGACACACGTTTGCATTTGCATGAAGCATTTGCATGACAAGCACTTTTTTGTTTTTCCTAACCCTTTTGTATTTTCAGGTTGTTTCAGGTTATTCCGGGATTGATCAGAGACCTATCCACCGCTATCCGACCATAGCAAATCAAATCAGAATCATGGAGCAAATGCAAACTGATGTTCAGGAACTCCGAGAAAGGATGGACCGTTTCATGGAGCTCATGCAAGCGGTCGCCAATGGCCAGGATCAGCTCAGAACCTTGGTTCAGCCTCTGATTTCAAGGGTTGATAGCGATGGCGTACTCCATGGTGGGACTGTGCCAACCCCTCCACCTGTTGAAACTCCCCAGAATGGCATCCCCGTGACCAGGGGGAATGGCAGTGCCAACGGCAATGTGATAGCTAACATGGGACCCAATGGTAATACAACGGGCGTCAATAATGGGAATTTCGAAGCTAACGTCAATGTTGGGCTGGGCAATGGCAGCGTAGGTGTTGGGAATCTGTTTGGGCCTCAGCCGTGGTTAGAAGACCGTCAAGATGATGTGTTCTCGTAAAGAGGTGCTGAAGGGGAGCTGACTGCTGAAGCACGTCTAAGGTTCAAGGCACTCGAGGACAAGATGAGGAATATCGAGAACCAGAACACCCTGGGCGTTGATATGTCCAAGTTGGGACTGATTGCTGATTTCAAGGTGCCTCCCAAGTTCAAGGTACCTGACTTTGAAAAGTACAAGGGCACCACTTGCCCTCGCGTCCATTTGAGATCATATTACCGGAAAATGTCAGCTCATTCTGAGGACGAGAAGTTGCTAATGCACTTCTTCCAGGACAGTCTGTCCGGACCCTCCCTCGAATGGTACATGAGTCTGGAACCTACCAGTGTGCGCACGTGGAAGGAACTTGCTGAAGCATTCGTGCACCACTACCAATATAACAGCGATTTGGCTCCGAACCGAGTCCAACTGCAAAATCTGTCGCAAAGGAACAACGAGGGGTTCAAGGAATACGCCCAGAGGTGGCATGAATTGGCAGCCAGGGTTCAGCCGCCGATGGTTGAACGGGAGCTTGTGGAAATGTTCGTAGCCACCCTCCCAGGGGTTTATTATGAGAAATTGGTCAGCAGTATGTCCGGAACCTTCTCAGATCTCATTATCATAGGGGAGCACATTGAAAACGGGATCAAACTGGGGAAAATTCAAGGTGAGCTGTCCTCGGCTGGAGGAGGAAAGAAACCTTATGGTGGCAAAAGGAGGGAAGGAGAGACGAGCGCCGTGTCCAACGCTCGAAGGAAGGGTAAGGGCCCTCACCAGCAGGTGGCCAGTATAACTATTCCGGCAGTTCAACAACCCCAGCCACAGTAGCAGCAGCCGAATCAACAAGGGTACAGAAAGTATCAGAACAGGGCACCTCTGTCGAGCCGTCACCTCGAGACACCGCCCATGTCCTACGCTCAACTATTACAGACTCTGCTCCAGTTACAGCTGATCCAGAAGAGAACCTTGGCTCCCTTGACAGGGGCACCTCCGCTAGGTTATGATGCGAATGCGACTTGCGAATTTCACTCAGGGGCACCAGGCCATACGATAGAAAATTGCAAAGCCTTCAAGCATAAGGTGCAGGATATGGTGGACGCTAAGATCATCAATTTCTCAGATAATGTGCCAAGCGTCACGAAGAACCCTATGCCGAATCATAGGGGAGGTGGAGTAAACACCATTACTGAAGACGAGAGCTTAGATTTGTTGATTGACGTCAGAGATCTGAAGACACCGCTTAGCTTCGTTAAAGCTAAGCTGATGAAAAAGGGGTTTCTTTCCAGGTTGCGGAGAGCTGTGTATGGGTTGCGCGACAACTCCTGATGGATGTGAATAGTTAATAGAAGGGATTCAGAGTCTGATGACCGAAGGAATCCTGCAGTTTAGCCGAAGGGCCGAAAGCGGATCGGGAGAGGTAATGCTGAAGCAAGATGATGAGGTTGCCACCATCACCGTTCCTCGTCGGACGATAACTATTTCTGCACCCAGACCGCCCACAATTACTATCACCAAAGCTGGGTCGATACCCTTCGAAAGCACTAACGCTGTCCCATGGCATTATGGGGCAGAGGTCTACTGCAATGGACAGAAGTTGGAGCTGGAACCATCAGGGTCGTCTATGGAGAACCTAGCGGGCGTTAGCGGAATTACTCGCAGGGGAAGAATATTTGCTCCACCTGAGATCGTGGCGGACAAAGCAGACAAAGTTGATGCAACTGATAAAGGGAAGAGTAAAGTCGTTGAAGAGATCCCCCGTGGGGTAGAAAAAGACTTACTTGTTAAAGACGCTGAGGAGTTTATGAGGTTGATTAAAAAGAGTGACTACAAGATCGTGGATCATCTCCATCAAACGCCCTCAAAAATTTCCATCCTGAATCTGTTGCTGTGTTCTGAGGCACATCGCAACGCACTGCTGAAGGTGTTGAACGCCACGTATGTACCGCAGGAAATATCGGTAAACCAGTTGGAAGGGGTCGTACCCCACGTGAATGCTGGAAATGGGTTAGGGTTCACCGACCTAGAGCTGACGCCGAAGGGGAGGAACCACAACAGTGCCCTGCACATCCCGATAGAGTGTAGGGGAACGATTATGTCTCATGTGTTGGTGAACACAGGGTCATCGCTCAATGTTCTTCCAAAGAAAGCATTGATGAAGTTAGATACTCACAGATTGATCTGCACACCCAGTGATCTGGTTGTGAAAGTGTTCGATGGAACCAAACGCCATGTTTTCGGGGAGGTGACGTTGCCAATCCAAGTCGGGCCGGAAACATTCGACGCAGTCTTCTACATTATGGACATCATGCCTGCCTATAGCTGTCTCTTAGGCCGGCCATGGATCCATTCTGCGGGTGCCGTGACCTCCACGTTACACCAGAAACTCAAGTATGCTGTCGGAGGGAGCATCGTGACTGTATATGGCGAGGAAGATATAATGGTGAGCCATTTGCCGTCCTTCAAGTACGTTGAGATAGATGGGGAAATCCATGAAACCCTATGTCAAGCGTTCGAAGCTGTCAAAGTCAAGAATGTAGCTCCTGTAATCACCGAGAAACCAGAGATGACTCTCTCGTCCTTCAAGGAAGCCCGAGCCGTTGTTCAAGCCAGATCTACCCCAGGCTGGGGGCGAATTCTAGAAATACCTAACAAGCAAGACAAGTTCGGGTTAGGGTACTCTCCTACGGCTGAAGCCTCCTCTTCTTCTAGCAGTGCGTCGCGAGGTAAAGGGCCGATCCAGTTTACCAGCGGCGGGGTGATATTTGAAAGCGTCAACGCAGTGTCTGAAGACAGCGGAGATAGCGACTGCGACCTGGACTCTTGGATCCAGCCAAGCAAGCCAGGCAAGAGCCTCAACAACTGGTCCGTCAGGGATATTATCATCCAAATGACAAGCAAAGAGTAATGATTTACCTTTTTCCAATCGTTGTACAACCCTATGTCCTACCCGGGGCATAGTGGTTTTATTATCAGGGCCTTGTTTGATTATGTACATGCATTTTATCAATAAATCAAAAGGCATTCAAATAGTGTGATCTCTGTTATTCCTGTTTTATATTTGTTTTGAAAAACAATAAAATGGCAATGGGGTTTGTGCTAACCTGCATATCCTTGTTTTAAGCTTAACCCTTGTTATGGCAGGATCCACATAGCAGATGACATCGACTCTGGACCTTCTACGACTCACTTCGACTTCGATTGCCCGATCTATCAAGCCGAAGAAGAGATTGATGAAGATGAAAACCTTCCCGAAGAGTTGGCCCGCTTGTTGAAACAAGAAGAGAAAGTTATTCTACCTCACGAAGAAGAAACTGAGATTGTGAATCTGGGTTCTGAAGAACTTGTCAGGAATGTCAGGATAGGGGCTGCATTGCAGAGTGATGTCAAGCAGAGATTGGTCGAGATGCTGAGAGAGTATAGTGACGTCTTTGCTTGGTCATACGAAGATATGCCCGGACTTGATACTGACATCGTAGTCCACCACTTGCCGCTGCAAGAAGATTGTCCTCCCGTCAAGCAGAAGCTTAGGAGGACACGACCAGATATGGCCGTTAAGATCAAAGAAGAAGTGCAAAAGCATCTTGATGCTGGCTTCTTAGCGGTCACTACTTACCCTCCGTGGGTCGCCAACATAGTGCCTGTACCGAAGAAGGACGGTAAGGTACGAATGTGCGTCGATTATCGGGATTTGAATAGGGCGAGCCCTAAAGATGATTTCCCGCTGCCTCATATTGATGTGTTGGTCGACAATACTGCTCAGTTCTCCGTGTTTTCGTTCATGGATGGCTTCTCCGGTTACAATCAGATCAAGATGGCGCCGGAGGACATGGAGAAAACTACGTTTATTACACCCTGGGGAACATTTTGCTACAAGGTAATGCCCTTCGGTCTGAAGAACGCAGGGGCCGCTTACCAACGAGCAATGGTTACTTTGTTTCATGACATGATTCATCATGAGATTGAAGTCTATGTTGATGACATGATTGCGAAGTCCCAAATGGAAGAGGGACATCTGGTCAATTTGCTGAAGCTTTTTGAGAGGCTTAGGAAGTTCAGGTTGAGGCTGAATCCTAACAAGTGTACTTTCGGAGTACGGTCCGGAAAACTACTGGGGTTTATCATGAGTGAAAGAGGCATTGAGGTTGATCCTGCGAAGATAAAGGCAATACAAGAAATGCCAGCGGCAAAAACAGAAAAAGAAGTTCATGGTTTCCTGGGCAGAATAAACTATATTGCAAGGTTTATTTCTCAGCTCACGGCCACGTGTGAACCGATGTTCAAACTACTAAAGAAAGATCAGGCGATTATCTGGAACGAGGATTTCTAGAAGGCATTTGATAAGATAAAGCAATATCTGCAGGAACCTCCGATCTTGATACCCCCAGTGGCCGGAAGACCCTTAATCATGTACTTGACAGTTCTTGAGAATAGTATGGGGTGTGTTCTCGGTCAGCACGACGAGACGGGCAGAAAGGAGCATGCCATTTATTATTTGAGTAAAAATTTCACAGATTGTGAATCTCGGTACTCGATGCTGGAGAAAACGTGTTGTGCATTAGCCTGGGCTGCCAAACGTTTACGACAGTACATGCTCAATCACACGACCATGCTAATTTCGAAGATGGATCCGATCAAGTACATCTTCGAGAAGCAAGCGCTTTCGGGCAGGATTTCCAGATGGCAAATGGTGTTGACAGAATATGACATTCAGTATGTTTCCCAGAAGGCCATAAAGGGCAGCGTATTGTCTGAGTACCTTGCCGAACAGCCGATCAAAGATTATCAGCCGATGAAATTTGAATTCCATGATGAGGACATCATGTTTCTTAAAGCGAAAGATTGCGATGAACCGTTGCCCGACGAGGGTCCAGATAGGAAATCCCAATGGAAATTGATATTTGACGGGGCGGTTAATTCTTACGAAAGTGGCATTGGGGCGATCATCACAACTCCCCGTGGATCCCATATCCCGTTCACTGCGAGACTGACGTTTCCGGTCACCAATAATGAAGCGGAGTACGAAGCATGCATCATGGGTCTAGAAGAGGCAATTGATTTGAGAATCAAGAACCTAGACGTATATGGTGACTCGACACTTGTGATTAACCAGATCAAAGGGGAGTGGGAGACTCGTCAATCGAATTTGGTGTCGTACATGAACTATGCCAGAAGGCTGCTTCCGTTCTTTGATCGAGTGGAACTCCATCATATGCCCAGAGCTGAAAACCAGATGGCTGATGCCTTAGCCACGTTGGCTTCGATGTATAAAGTTAATTTTTGGAATGAAGCTCCAAGAATTGTCCTTTCTCGTCTTGATAGACCTGCATTAGTCTTTGCGATCGAGGAAGCCTCTGACGGCAAGCCATGGTTCCATGATATCCAGACTTTCCTTATGACTAAGGAGTATCCTGCGGGAGTGTCAACCCAGGATAAGAAGACTCTGAAGAGGCTGTCTGGAAATTTTTATCTCAATCCTGATGGAGTTTTGTATAAAAGAAACCACGATCTCGTGCTACTCAGATGTGTAGATGAGAAAGAAGCGAGTATGCTCATGGAGGAAGTCCATGAAGGCACATTTGGTACGCACGCCGGCGGGCACGCTATGACGAGAAAGATCCTGAGAGCAGGGTATTACTGGCTGACGATGGAGTCGGATTGCTTTAAATTCTCGAAGAGATGTCATAAATGCCAGATTTATGCTGATAAGATTCATGTGTCACCGTACCCGTTAAATGTCATGTCCTCCCCGTGGCTGTTCTCCATGTGGGGCATCGACATGATAGGCAAGATCGAGCCCACTGCATCTAATGGTCATCGCTTCATTCTAGTAGCTATCGACTACTTCACCAAGTGGGTGGAGGCAGCCTCATACGCTAATGTGACCAAGCAGGTGGTGGCTAAATTCATAAAAAGGGACATCATCTGTCGTTACGGAATTCCCGAACGGATCATTACTGATAATGGTTCGAATTTGAATAACAAGATGATGAAGGAGTTGTGCCAGAGTTTTAAGATTGAGCACCACAACTCATCTCCTTACCGGCCGAAGATGAATGGCGCCATTGAAGCGGCCAATAAAAACATCAAGAAGATTGTGCAGAAGATGGTTATGACCTACAAGGATTGGCACGAGATGCTGCCATTTGCACTGCACGGTTATCGTACAACTATACGTACATCAACCGAGGCAACTCCTTTCTCCTTGGTGTATGGTATGGAAGCTGTCCTACCGTTAGAAGTGGAGATCCCTTCTTTACGAGTTTTGGTTGACGTGAAACTCGATGAGGCAGAATGGATTAAGAACCGACTAAACCAACTCAGCCTGATGGACGAGAAGAGATTAGCATCGATTGCATATGGTCGTCTGTACCAAAGCCGAATGAAGAAAGCTTATGATAAGAAGGTGCGTCCTAGAAGCTTTCAGACGGGTGATCTCGTCCTGAAGAAGATTCTTCCTCCACACTCCGATCACCGGGTGATCGGGAAAATAGCAAGTGTACTATTTTTACCAATTGTAGTAATAAGGGAAACGTCCCAAGTATCGATCTCGAGGACTGCGTAGTAATTAACGGAATTTTTAGAATTCAATTGAACAAAAGGTCTAGTGGTTTGTTTGGTAGCAGAGTAATATCACAGTAAATACGGACTTAATTAATTAATCTAAGAACAGTGTTAGGGGAGTGGAGACTATACGAGTAAAGACCCTGTATGATTATTCTTCTATACTAGTTATTAACCTTAATTTATCAGTTGGCCACTTTAGTCGCCTTAATTCCTTAATGGAAACCCTTTGATGATTTTCCTGTTCACTAATTCCTCAGTGTCCCTGAAAAACATCAAGCAATAATTCCGACCATAAAATACGTGATACGGGATATCCTCATTCCTAAGCAATATCGACCGTGATACTATTTTGCAAAAGAGTTAGGTTGACTTTCCAGACTAAGCCTAAGCATTATTCGAATTCTACTTTCCAATATGAATACGAATAAGATTAATGCAAAATCAAATATATTAAGGTAAAAACATAGTTCTCGTAGAATAATTAAATAAATGTCATTACATCGTATTAAGGACCACCCCTAACAACTTGGGGGTTTAGCTACTCATGTTCTTGGTCAACATAAAAGTAATTAAAATTAAAAAGGAGAAGATCATTACAATTGAAATTGGGGGACTTGGATCATCAATTGCTTCCGCTCTTGATCGATCCTTTGTTCTTCCGAATTCTCCGGCTTCAGTTCTCTCCTTTCATTCCTAATCCAAAACGTGCCTCCTTTCTTTCCAAAATAAGGCTTAATATAACTCAATTCAAATTACATGATAAAATGTCTAAAATTCCCTTCAAAATGTCTTCCATAGTGAAAAATAATAAAAAAACAGCATTTTCCTCATCAGTGGCCCTGACACGGGCCGTGTTGTGTGACACGGGTGGCCGTGTCAGGCTGCTGTAACTCAAAACAGAGAAAAAAGCATCAGGGGCTGCAACACGGGCCGTGTTGTGTGACACGGGCACCCGTGTTGCTCTTCTGTTTCCAAATCTTCTTTTCTCCTTTTCACCCGTGTCCTCCTGGCCGTGTCCCTCATGACACGGGCCGTGTTGTGTAACACGGGCACCCGTGTCAGGCCTCTGACCTGTGCTTTTTCGGCTTTTCTTTGTCTTCGAAACAGTACGGATGTCCGACCATCGATTCCTGCCAAAAATACACTAAAAGAAACCAAATCAAACGCACCGGCGGCAAAAGCAATAAAGTTATTAAACTAAGACTCATGCGAAAACACTGCAAATAACTACGACAAAACAAACCAAAGACTAGAAAAACGGATAAAACAATGCGAAACCAACGACAAACATAGTTTGGAAAACACAACTAAAATCCGCCGATCAAACTCCCCCGAACTTGAACTTTTGCTTGACCTCGAGCAAAAAGCTCATCAAATCGAACCTTATAAATCTTTTCACATAAACGCCCATAGAACTGTGAGTTACGGTAATGATACTCATACGTGAAATTCTCATTCCAAGTCCCACTAGGATTAGTCTCGGCTTACTCTGTCAAAATAGGTAACACATAAACACTAAACCGTGGCAAAACCACCGACCTCAATCTCCCAATTGGTAACCTCTCCGACTATGCTTTGTACTTAAGTCTTCTTTTTCGATTTTTTCTCCCTTTCATTCAAACAGTAACTATAAGGGCAGTTATGATTTTTCCTCGCATGTACAAGATCGATCAAGTATTATATTTTCTTCTTCTTCTTTTTTTTTTGGCACAATTATTATTATTATTATTTTTTTTTGGATGGCTCTCAGATTCGACCGCCATTAGGCTGAATAACCGGGTGAGGGTTACCCAACTTAGAAGGACAGGTCGTCCAATTTGCCCCTTTTTCTCTGTGCTTTTTTTTTTTACATATACTTTTCGATCAACCTCGCACATACGATTCTTATTGATTAAGCCCGCCTGTCAAGGAGAACTACTAGGGGTACTTCTCAGATCAAAGCACTATGGCACAAATCTACACGTCGAACTCGTTCCTATTCGGGAGACCAAGGGTGTTTTTGTTTTACTTACTTCTCAAGATTATTCCGATTTCCTCCTCACAAAACTTTTTCTGAGCATTCTCTATACTTTCTCATCA
Source organism: Lathyrus sativus (assembly GCA_963859935.3). Lineage (NCBI taxonomy): Eukaryota > Viridiplantae > Streptophyta > Magnoliopsida > Fabales > Fabaceae > Lathyrus > Lathyrus sativus. The sequence goes on along the minus strand of OZ012740.1, from coordinate 239,117,663 downwards.
CCTACCTCACACGAAAACAGTTCAACCAAACAGTTCTTATTTTAATAGTTCAACATCGGGGGTTTTCACTGCGGGTATTTCGATCATGCTTTCAAACTAACACAGAAATATAAATAACAGAAAAAGAAAACAACAAGAAAAACAAAACACACAATAAAATACCCCCACACTTGAATTCAACAGTGTCCCCACTGTTGAAACACAAGTAGCAGGGGACTCACAGAATTCATCATGATGGAGGAGGTTGGTCCCGCAACATCATCTGCCGCATCCATTCGTGCATTTCACTGATCAACCTGCCCTGTCGGATTTGCTCGTTCCCTTGTCTTGTCTGCTCCTCGCCTTGCCTCGTTTGCTCACTTCGGAGATGGCACATCTCATTCTCCATCCAGTCCCATTCCTTTTTCGATAAGCTCCACGAGCCTGAGCCTGATTCCTGATGGGGTGAAAATCGAGTAGGCGGTATAGGCGCTTCTTCCACCTGATCGCCTTCATCCTCAAAGAATTCTGCACCTGTACCATCATAAAATTGGTCTTCTTCATCCTGCAGGGGGCTCTCATATAGCCAGTTATTCACATTTTGAATACTAATAAAGTCAGGGGCAGGTAAAGCAAGGAGATGACTGTTTCGGCTTACCAAGGAATAGTAATTATCAAAGACACGAATCATACCTTGGGCCGTCAGTGTGGCAAGATCTATTTTTGTCTTACCTGTAACAGTGGGTTCCTCTCTCAAGAGAGCACCATGGCCAAAGTGATTCGCGATTTGAGTAATCATACCGCCTACACTTATTTCGCCTGAAGGTGCATTCGCAACCCTCTTCAGGTGATCAGCTGCAAAGGCAGCTACATTAATGAGCTCGTGATTGGCCATGTCGTACATGAAGTACAACTCCCTCTGAGTCGCTACCCCTGTGCTGTCACCCCTGCCGAACAGTGTGTATGCCAATCCCTTTTGAGCGTACCTGAAACAAGGGTTATGGATACAAGAAGCTTTTGCCGCTTTCGCGACATAATCAGTTCTGCCTGTAATAGCCTTCCAAAAGTCCCCTGCACTAAAATTTCCCGGAGGGGGTCCGGGACCAAAATTGGGGAGCTTCAGTATATCTCCCAACTCGGCTATGGTCGGGCTATGGTCAGTATCAAATAACCTGAACCTCAGTGTACCATAATATTCTTCCTCCACCCCTGTCCACCTATGCTTCAACTGAAACTCTAAAGTGCTCAAAAACTCAACAGTTATGCGCTCATAAGTTGGCGCTTCTAATTGCATAAATTCTAACATCCCCAGAGTGTGAAACATCCTATGGACCTCTATTCTGAGCCCTAGACTATCAAGCGTAGTGTTGCAGATATACCTTGTGGGCGTGAGCTTACGCTTGATGATGTTAGAGTACTTTTTCTGATGATCCGGGTCTTCAAAGAGTATGCCGTGAGGGTTCGCCATACGGTGTGCTCTCTTTCTGGGGCGTGAAGTTTCCGCCACTGCTTTTCCGGTATCTCTACGAGGAGGCATTGTGTAACCTGCAAAACAAAAGCAACACAGAAAATTCGAAATCACCGTTAGAGAAAAACGTCACCGTAGGAATGACCACAATGATGAGGGGATCGTTTTTCGTGAAGAGGGAAGGTGGTTTTGATGAGTGGGTATTGGTGAAATTGAAGCTTTTGTGGGGAGGAGGCTATGGAGTGTTAGGTTTTTATGAAGAAGGTGAAAGAGAAAAGAAGAAAATGATGAGGTAAAGAGGGTAAATGAAAGGGTTAAAGGGAGTAAGTGGGAAATAAAACAGGAGGGCCCCACACGGTAAAAAAAATTTGAAACTGCACGCTCTGCAACACGGGCCGTGTTACACAACACGGGCACCCGTGTTGCTCCTCCTGGGACCCCCTTTTTTTTCATTAAAACGCGCTTGCAACACGAGCCGTGTTGCACAACACGGGCACCCGTGTTGCACCCCTGACTTGTTCAAATTTTCTGGTTCTTCTTCTTTTTTTCTGGTGTATGTGACACGGGCCGTGTCATGGGACACGGGCACCCGTGTCACCCTGCTGTTTGGCCCAAAATCCACAACTCTGCTACCTCTTCCTGACACGGCCCGTGTTGTGCAACACGGCCACCCGTGTCAGGGCTCTGATTCTCCTCTTCTCAGCATTATTCGCTCCCGTTATCCGGTGTCCTCTTTTCATGATGAAATGCAAGCTGAAATAAAACAGAAACAACAAAAACAAAACAGAAAACATCAGCACAAAGTGTGTGGGTTGCCTCCCACAAAGCGCTTCGTTTTACGTCGCATGGCTCGACGGTCGTTCATCCTACGAGGCAAGATGAACGACATCCACCTGGCCGGTTAAATCGCCTTGATAGTATGGTTTTAACCTCTGCCCATTCACTTTGAAAGTGTCTCTGTTGGCTTGATTCTGCAACTCGACTGTGCCGTGTGGAAAAACGTTGTGAACCAGAAATGGTCCCGACCATTTAGATCGTAACTTTCCTGGGAATAACCTCATCCGGGAATTGTATAGGAGGACCAGTTGTCCTTCCCAAAATTCCTTTCTTCGTATTCTCTGATCATGCCATTTTTTTGTTTTTTCTTTGTACAGTTTGGCATTTTCATAGGCTTGGTTACGAAACTCTTCCATCTCATGCAACTGAAGAATCCTCGAGCTTCTGGCTATCGATAGATCCATGTTCAAGAATTTTGTCGCCCAGAAAGCTTTATGTTCTAACTCTAATGGTAAATGGCAAGCCTTTCCATAGACAAGTTGATATGGTGACATGCCTATGGGTGTTTTAAACGCTGTACGATATGCCCATAATGCATCATCCACCTTGGTTGACCAATCCTTCCGCGACGAACTAACAGTTTTTTCTAGAATTTGTTTTAATTGCCGATTAGATACCTCCACTTGACCACTTGTTTGGGGATGATACGGGGTGGCCACTCGGTGCTTCACATTGTATTTCTGAAGGAGTCTCTCCATAAGGTGATTTAGGAAATGAGTTCCTCCATCACTTATCAACGCTCTTGGAAATCCAAACCTGGCAAAAATATTTTCTTTTAAGAATTTGACTACCACCTTTGCATCATTAGTAGGCAGAGCCACGACTTCAACCCATTTTGACACATAGTCCACTGCGACCAAAATGTAGTGCTTTCCAGAGGATGGTGGAAATGGCCCCATGAAGTCTATCCCCCACACATCAAACAATTCAACTTCCAGCATGAAATTTTGGGGCATTTGATTCTGTTTCGAAATGTTTCCCGTTCTCTGACATTTGTCACATTCTTTCACCAGCTCTTGAGCATCTTTAAAAATTGAGGGCCAGTATAACCCCGATTGGAGGACTTTGGCTGCGGTTCGGTCACCACTGAAATGTCCTCCATATTCCGAATTATGACAAGCTGTAAGCACTTTCCTCTGTTCCTCTTCAGGTACACATCTTCTGATCAAACCATCCACTCCTCTTTTATAGAGATAAGGGTCGTCCCATAAATAAAACCTGCAATCATGAACAAACTTTTTTTTCCTGTTAGAGTCAAAATCGTCGGGTATGATACCTCCGACCAAGTAATTCGCATAATCAGCGAACCATGGAACACCGAAAATAGCTAAAATGCGTTCATCAGCGAACTCATCCCTTATAGGGCGGTTATCTTCATTTTCTTCAATTGGTGACATTCGCGACAAGTGATCAGCCACGGTGTTCTCACATCCTTTCTTATCGCGGATCTCCACATCAAATTCTTGAAGAAGCAAAATCCATCTCAGGAGCCTAGGCTTCGATTCCTGTTTAGCAAAAAGATATTTCAATGCAGCATGGTCAGTATAAACAATCACTTTTGAACCCAACAAATATTGCCTAAATTTATCGAAGGCGTACACCACCGCTAACAACTCCTTCTCGGTGGTCGCGTAATTCATCTGTGCAGGGTTCAAAACATGACTAGTATAATAAATAACATGCAAAAGCTTCTCTTTCCGCTGCCCCAATACAGCCCCTACTGCGATGTCACTGGCGTCACACATGATCTCAAACGGCAGCGACCAGTCTGGGGCTATCACAATTGGTGCGGACACCAACTTATTTTTCAGGTTCTCGAATGCATCAGCACATTCCTTATTGAACACAAACGCCTTTTCCTTGACTAACAAGGACGTCAATGGTTTAGCTATCTTGGAGAAGTCTCTTATGAACCTGCGGTAGAACCCTGCATGACCCAAGAAGCTTCAGATACCTTTTTCGTTCACGGGTGGTGGTAACTTGGATATTACTTCCACTTTTGCTTGATCAACTTTGATCCCTTTGTGTGAGATTTTATGACCAAGGACGATGCCCTCTCTCACCATGAAATGACATTTTTCCCAATTCAGGATCAAGTTACTTTCCTGACATCTCTGCAAAACAAGTGACAGGTTAGTTAAACAATCATCAAATGATGACCCGAAAACCGAAAAATCATCCATGAAGACTTCCATATGTTTCTCGAGCATATCCGCAAAAATGGAAGTCATGCATCTTTGAAATGTGGCTGGAGCATTACATAACCCGAATGGAATTCTCCTATAAGCAAAAACTCCGTACGGGCATGTGAAAGCTGTCTTCTCTTGATCCTCCGGCGCAACCGCGATTTGGTTGTATCCGGAGTATCCATCTAGAAAGCAGTAGTAATCGTGACCAGCCAATCTTTCTAACATCTGATCAATAAAGGGCAACGGGAAGTGATCCTTTCTGGTGGCTAAATTAAGTCTCCTATAATCAATGCATACCCTCCAACCAGTGACGGTACGCGTAGGAATCAACTCATTCTTGTCATTAGTCACCACAGTTGTACCTCCTTTCTTAGGCACCACGTGAACAGGGCTCACCCATGAACTGTCGGATATAGGATAGATAAGCCCAGCATCCAACAATTTCACCACTTCCTTTCTTACGACTTCCTTCATAACGGGGTTCAGTCTTCGTTGGGGCTGCACAACCGGTTTATGGTCCAGTTCCATAAGGATTTTGTGCATGCAAACTGTAGGACTTATACCCTTTAAGTCTTCTATTTTCCAACCAATAGCACTCTTAAATTTTTTTAGAACCCCAATCAGTTGTTTCTCTTGGACACTTTTCAAACTAGAGCTGATAATGGCGGGACACTTTTCCTCGGTGTCTAGAAACACATATTTGAGATTTTCCGGCAGTTGTTTCAATTCCGAACCTTTAGGCTTTTCGTCATTACCCTCAAGCTCTATAGGTTGCCGTAAGTCCTCCCATCGATGTGGTCGGGATCCCCTTTGGAATGGTCGAGTGTCCAATATTTCGACTACCTCTCTGTCATTCTCATCTACTTCTTTGTCTTCCTTAAAGATTGACATGCTTAGCACTCTCTCCAGGGGCAGTTGGGTCACACTCTCCAAATGTTCGCTCTCTACGACCTGTTCTAGCACTTGTATGTTGCTGCTGGTGCCCCGATCCTGTTTATGCTTCATGGTATTACTAACATCAGTTTTTAACTCCTCGTCATATACTTTCAAGGTCAGGGTGCCGCCTTCCATATCTATCATGACTCTCCCGGTTTCCAAGAATGGTCGGCCCAAAATTAACGGCATTTCTTCATCTTCCGGCATCTCTAGGATCACAAAATCAACCGGAAACACAAACTTATCTACCTTAACTAGTACATCTTGAACCACTCCATATGGCCGCTTAACTGAATGATCAGCAAACTGGAGGGTCATCCGAGTGTCTTGAACTGCACCGATATCCAACTTTTTGTAGATGGACAAGGGCATGAGGCTAATACTTGCTCCCAAATCAATTAAAGCTCTGTTGAATGACCTATCGCCAATAGTGCATGGGATAGTAACAGCTCCACTGTCTTTCTTCTTGACCGGAATCTTCAGACCCTGCAAAATAGCACTACAAGTTTCCGTTAGAATAACAGGTTCAGACTCACTAGTCCGCTTCTTAGCAATGATATCCTTCATGAATTTTGCATAGGTGGGCATTTGTTCTAGTGCCTCAAACAACGGAATGTTCAGCTCCAGCTTTTTAAACAGCTCCAGGAACTTCTCGAAATTCTTCTCTTGCTGTCCTTTCTTTTTATTTCTTGAGGGGTATGGTAGCTTGATCACTGGTTTCGGTTCTACCACTTTTTCTTTAGTTACCCGTACCGGTGTCACCACTTCTTCCTCGACTGTTTCATTCTCTTTAATTTCCAGCTCCACTTCAATCATCTGATCATTTAGTTCCGTTTCCTCTTCTCCTACTTCCTTGGCTTTTCCACTTCTTGTTACTACCGCCTTAATTTGGTGGTGATCCTTCGGATTTGGTACTGTGGCACTTGGAAGTGTACCCGGCGCTTGTGAACTTGCTAGCTGTTGGGCAATTTGACTCATTTGTACTTCAAGGTTCTTTATGGATGCTCCAGCATTCCTGAAGTTACTCCTTGTCTCTTCTTGAAATTGAGAACTTTGGGCGGCCATTTTCTCAATGGCCACTTCCCAATCAGCTTTTCGAGGCGCTTGTGGTTGATATTGAGGTTGGTACGGTGTCTGCTGGTATTGCTGTGGCTGAGGTTGATACGGTTGTTGGCCTTGAATAGGTTTTTGCACATTACCTTGTTGATCTTTCCATGAAAAGTTTGGGTGATTCTTCCAACCAGGATTATATGTGTTGGCGTAAGGATTGTTCTGCCTCATAATATTAATCTGTTCCACTTGCTCTTGGGTTGCTACACAATGCATTGTAAAGTGTGGCTCACCGTATATTTCACAAGGTGCTGCTTGAACTGGCTCAACCTGTGCCACTGCCTGAGTTTCAACATTCATTTTCTTTAACCTTCTCTCTACCTCAGCGGTGATCTGATCATCTATTTTAACAACCTGGTCTGCCAGATTCAGATCAATCTTACCTTCTGGTTGGTTTACCGTGCGATCATACAACTCAAGGTGCTCGTTCGCGGCGATTGCTTCTATGATCCTTCTGATACATGTGGCTGTTGAGAAGTTGGTTGAGCCACCGGCAGCAGTATCTATGAGCTGTTTCGTTTTGAGTCGTAATCCATTCACAAAGTTTTGCATCTGCTCCGTGGCGTCCAGGTTATGAGTAGGACATGCTGTAAGACACCTCTTAAACCGCTTATATGCATCCCCTAAAGATTCTCCTTCTTTTTGCTTGAAGTTGACAATGTCGTATCTTTTTCGGATGAACACTGAGGCAGGGAAATACTCATTCAGGAACGCAGTTTCCATCTCTTGCCATGTTGTGATACTCCCAGCGGGAAGCGAGTAAAACCATTCTTCCGCATCATCAGTGAGTGTGAACGGGAACATAACTAATCTCTTGGCCTCTTCGGAATGTCCTTCTATTTTTAGCGAGGTGGTGGTTGTGAGGAATCTCTGAAGATGTTTATTTGCATCTTCGTTGATTCTTCCGGCGAACGGCTTGCTCTCCAACTGACGAATGGTGGAAGGGTGTAGCTGAAAATGCGCAGCATTCACCGGTTGATTCACAATGGTCATCCGGTTCGGTTGAGCATTGGCCCCTCCATAGTCTCCTAGCAGTCTTTCAGGCTGAGGTGGATTTCCAGCCATTTGAACAGTCTCAGGTGGTGTCTCTCTCTCTTCGGAGTCGCTCTGCACGGATATAATTTCCTCTATTTCTTTCAGTCTTTTAACTTTAGCTAATCTCCGTCTTTCGTGTAATGCTCGTTATGGTTCTGTATCAAAAGAATATTTAGCTGAGGTCTGACCTCGCATACACAATTAGACAAGCGTTAGATAATAAACGGATAAAAGTAATGCAATAAACAATAAAATTTTAGTCGCAGAGCAACAAAATTTCTTTTGGATTCTAAAAACAATGTTAATTTGGCAGTCCCCGGCAACGGCGCCAAAAACTTGATCGGGAAAATAGCAAGTGTACTATTTTTACCAATTGTAGTAATAAGGGAAACGTCCCAAGTATCGGTCTCGAGGACTGCGTAGTAATTAACGGAATTTTTAGAATTAATTGAACAAAAGGTCTAGTGGTTTGTTTGGTAGCAGAGTAATATCACAGTAAATACGGACTTAATTAATTAATCTAAGAACAGTGTTAGGGGAGTGGAGACTATACGAGTAAAGACCCTGTATGATTATTCTACTATACTAGTTATTAACCTTAATTTATCAGTTGGCCACTTTAGTTGCCTTAATTCCTTAATGGAAACCTTTTGATGATTTTCCTGTTCACTAATTCCTCAGTGTCCCTGAAAAACATCAAGCAATAATTCCGACCATAAAATACGTGATACGGGATATCCTCATTCCTAAGCAATATCGACCGTGATACTATTTTGCAAAAGAGTTAGGTTGACTTTCCAGACTAAGCCTAAGCACTATTCGAATTCTACTTTCCAATATGAATACGAATAAGATTAATGCAAAATCAAATATATTAAGGTAAAAACATAGTTCTCGTAGAATAATTAAATAAATGTCATTACATCGTATTAAGGACCACCCCCTAACAACTTGGGGGTTTAGCTACTCATGTTCTTGGTCAACATAAAAGTAATTAGAATTAAAAAGGAGAAGATCATTACAATTGAAATTAGGGGACTTGGATCATCAATTGCTTCCGCTCTTGATCGATCCTTTGTTCTTCCGAATTCTCCAGCTTCAGTTCTCTCCTTTCAATCCTAATCCAAAACGTGCCTCCTTTCTTTCCAAAATAAGGCTTAATATAACTCAATTCAAATTACATGATAAAATGTCTAAAATTCCCTTCAAAATGGCTTCCATAGTGAAAAATAATAAAAAACAGCATTTTCCTCATCAGTGGCCCTGACACGGGCAGTGTTGTGTGACACGGGTGGCCGTGTCAGGCTGCTGTAACTCAAAACAGAGAAAAAAGCATCAGGGGCTGCAACACGGGCCGTGTTGTGTGACACGGGCACCCGTGTTGCTCTTCTGTTTCCAAATCTTCTTTTCTCCTTTTCACCCGTGTCCTCCTGGCCGTGTCCCTCATGACACGGGCCGTGTTGTGTAACACGGGCACCCGTGTCAGGCCTCTGACTTGTGCTTTTTCGGCTTTTCTTTGTCTTCGAAACAGTACGGATGTCCGGCCACCGATTCCTGCCAAAAATACACTAAAAGAAACCAAATCAAACGCACCGGCGGCAAAAGCAATAAAGTTATTAAACTAAGACTCATGCGAAAACACTGCAAATAACTACGACAAAACAAACCAAAGACTAGAAAAACGGATAAAACAATGTGAAACCAACGACAAACATAGTTTGGAAAACACAACTAAAATCCACCGATCACCGGGGCAAGTGGACTCCTAATTACGAAGGTCCGTACGTTGTCAGCAAGGTCTTTTTGGGAGGAGCTTTGTTGTTATCCATGATGGATGGTGAAGATTTTGCATCCCCGGTGAACGCGGACGCAGTTAAAAAATACTTTGCTTAAAAATGACCCGCTGGAAAGAAAAAGAATATCCAGGCAAAAAGGGGGCATCCCGGCGAACCACAAAAAGGAAAAAGGTTCGGGCAAAAATTAGGGATATAAGAGAAAAGAATGTACACCCGCAAAGTCGAAAACTTGGAAGGGCGACTTTGGAAAAAAAGGGTATCCCGTTGAATCGAAAACCCGAAAGGGCGATTCAGGAAAAAGTTAGGGATTTGAAAAAGCAAATGACTGCGTTCCGCGTGTGGACTTTCATTGTTTAGTGGTTCGGAAGACCTGAGGGCCGTTTATCTGAATCAATCTCTTCTGAAGCTGAAGCGTCAGAGAAGTATCGAAGTCGAGTGGGTCATAGAGGGATCAACTCATGGTGTTCGTCTACGCCTCGTTGCCAACATTTGTGTATATACTGATGTATATTTATGTTTTATTTTTGCGCGGCTTCCTCATTCCAGGAGCTTGCATCTGTTGTAAAACATTTTTACCCAGTCAGGGGTTCGTTATCAATAAAATGTGTACTATTTAGTCATTTTGTTTGTCTGTTTAGCATTTATCTGTTTTGTTTGCGAAAAAGAACGCCGATGTTTTTGATAAAATGCGCATACATAAACTTACTGGCCTAGGCCACTGATTATTGAAACAATGAATTACTTGAACATTGTCACAAGAGGATAACCTTGATAGGTCCCTTTGAGAAGGGTATCTTGTCTATTTGTTTATGTTGTTACAGGTGTAGCATGTTCCAAGAAGCGCACTGTATGCGTCCCCAAGCAGGATGATTCCTTCTTCTCCAGCAAGTTCAGTAGTACCTCCCCATGGAGTTTGAACAGGAGATTGTAAGCATTGACATGTCTCCCCAGCCAGAGAAGATTTTCTCCCCAGTTAGATGCATCCTGAGGGAATGTCATCTCCCCGGCTGAGCAATACACTGAAGTATATGTTCGTCCCCAGCACTGAGTCAATGTGCAGTCCTCTCGTAGAAGGCTATTCGCAAGTGTTCAGCTTCCGATAGTCCAGACTGAAGTCTCCCGCGGAATGGAGATTCCCTGCAGAGTCGTACTCTCCCCAGCAAGCAGGTTGATTCCTTCTTCCCCAGCCGAGTTTACGGATCCCCAAGAGAGCCGAGTTCTTGGAAAGCCGTTTTGGGCCATGATTGGTTCTCCCCAGTAGCGTGTTGAATAGCTGATGCTGTGTTTCCCCACCGAAGTCGTTATCTCCAGGAAAGTTTTGCTGCGAAGGCCGTGCAGTTTATTTCTGCAATTGACATCGTTTTCCTCAGCGGTTGTGATTCGTATACCCGGTTGAGCAGGTCCAGGCTCTCGTAGAGCTTTATTCCCCTGCAGCAGTCAACTGAAGTTCATTTCCCCAGGCGGAGTCCAATTGAGATCGGTGTGACTTCTTCTCCTCGGCAGGATGATTCCTTCTTCCTCTCCACCAGAGTGGTTCTTTCTCCTTGACAGGAGGATTTTTCCCTTCAGCATTTATTTTGCTAATGGGGCCGTAGCATTTTGCATGATTGCATAGCATTTACCCTAAACACGTAGCATCTCCACCGTGTGGAACATTGCGCCATTGTCAAACATATGCATATGAAGCATGAGCTAGGTCGTTACCGTTCTTGTTTTGCAGGTGTTCCCTGACAGGTTGCTTGCTCAGGACGATTCCTGAAATCTCAAAAGAGTGGTGTAGCCCAAGATGATTCTTGAATTCCCCCAGCAAAGTCGTTTGCCCAAGATGATTCTTAAAATCCCTAGCGGAGTGTTTGCTCAGGATGATTCCTGAAATCTCCAACAGAGTTATTGGTTCAGGATGATTCTTGAAGCCCCCGACGGAGTTACTTGTTCAAGATGAGTCTTGAAGTCCTCAGCCGAGGTGATTCACCCAGAATGATTTCTGGATCCCCGAAGCAGAGTTACTTGATAGTTCTCCAGAATCCCCAGCGGAGATGCGTCATCCCCGGCAGGTTCCCGAGCAGCGAAGTTGAAACTTCCCTCGAAGACTTGATGATTGAAGTCCAACCATATCGACAAAGCAGTTCTCTCAGCTGACACGGAATGCCTGATGGCAGAAGTTGGATATCCCCAATTAGTTCATGATTGACCGAGAATTCTATTCCCGACTTAGTGATGAAGTTCGGCTGAAGCCCAAAAACTTCTTTGAATGCCCGATGGCATGATTAACTTGATTGTTGACCTGATGAGTCCCGAGGAACCTTGAGGCCTGGCGGCATGATCGGCCATGTATCACCGGTTACCGTGTGACCGATTCCCCAGCTAGTTGTCGTGCAGCTATGTTTCAGTTTCCGAAGATTTGTCCCCATCAGAGTACCGTGTACTTGGGCAGTTGGCAAATTTCCGGGTTTGTTGGTATTCAACCATCTCGTACCTTGATTGTTTGAGAGCCGTTCGCTTCTCACCCAGTCAGGTCCAAGCCGCTTGAATAGGGGCAGCTGTTGCACCCCAAAATTTGCTCAACTTTTCTTTACCTAGCTTATGTTTCACATTAGCATTATCATTTGCATTTCATTGACATGTATGTAGGAGATCAAGAGGTATGATTACCAATCAAGATCTATACAAGACTATGAAGCTAGCTAAGGAGGTTATTCAAGTGTTCAAGGGTTGACATCCTTGTCAGAGAAGTTAAAAGATCCTCAGAGAGAGTGGTTGAAACCAAATGTGCAGGTCTCCTAACTTGAGAGTTGTGGAGAGCCATCAGATGATTCTGAAGCCATGAAGATGGACTTGAGGTCTTGAGAGAGCTCATGGGAAGTGTTGAAGGTTACTTTGAGGCCTAGACATGTCATTGTGCAAGGTTAAGGAGACTCAGCCATGAGTGGTGCAATTAGGGTTTGACTGGGTCAACCCTAGGCCAACTGAGGATTTGAAGGAGGTTAAGACCTAACTCAAAGGCCATGTGATCATGGATTGATGCATTGAAATTCTATAAGGATGATTCCAAGGTCAACTCATCATGATTGAAGAGTTTGAGAAGTTTCAAGCTAGGGTTTCTAAGGCTTGACAGTGTAAAATCCCCTAGTTTGACCCCTATCTTCAAGGCAGTGTAGCTCAAGATGTGATTGTCATCTCATCTTTCCCCTAACATGAATGTTGTAGGGCTTGATCTTAGCTCTAATTTGAGTGCTAGAAGTCCTTGATAGGATTTTTAGAACTCAAGTTATGACTTTGACAAGTTACAGGTCATCTGAGGTATGTGAATTTTGGGGCTTGAAAGTTGTCCAACTTGCATGAAACTTTTGCCCTAGAAGGATGACTCCTATGAACTTTTGGTCAAAATGAATGTTGTTCCTTATCCTCTTAGCTTTCTAGAGAGTACTAGAAGTCCTTGATAGGATATGTAGAACTCAAGTTATGGCTTTGACAAGCTTCAAATGGGAAAATGTTCAACATAAAACTTGTTCAAAATGAGGTTTTAAGGCTAGTCAAGAGTTCATGAGATGTTAGAATTGCTTGTAGCTCAAAGTTGCAAAAATGACCTAAAATAAGGGTATAAGTTAAATGAACCAAAGTTGGAAATTGATATTTTTGATCTACATGTCCAAACCAAGGCATGTAATATATCATTTTGATTCTAAAAAACATTTTAAGAACATTGGTTTAGCCACATTTTTGAATTGAAATTCAATTTGTGGACTTGCTTTGAAAAGTAGTTACTTACATCATAAGTAACATTGGCAAAACCTAAGTTCAAGGCATAATCAAGATACCTTGCAAGCCAAACACTTCCAAAATGTCATGAGAGGAGAAATTGGGAGGAATTGAAAGTGATTTCAAGCTGTTAGCAGAACTATGCATACAATGACATGTGATTGAAATTCTCATGACATGAGAGATTGAAACTCTCATTAGAAGGATCTAGAGGTTTCTAGATCATCCACACAGGTTCTATATATGATAATGAGTTGATCCAAGGCCAAGGTTGGTGATGATTGAGAGAGAAAACTGAGATTGCACTTTGAGATTTCACATTGCAAATCAAGATCGGTTATAAGGTTTGAAGCCATTTCAGTCCAAGAAACTGATCTCAATAGCTTGCTCTGAGGTTGGTGATCAATTCCAGATCAAATTCAAGGTACTGTGGTGGAAGAATCGTGAAGTAGCCATTGGAGTTGGAAGCTTGCAACTCAGAATCGGATTTGATAATTCAAGAAGATTCAACTCTTTTCTTTGCATACAGAAGATTGATTGTGATTCAGTGAAGGATTCTGCAAGTTCTTGAAGGTTGATTCGAGGATTCAACCACTCTGTTTGCTCAATTTTACCAGGTATGCAACTCTTGTTCCATGGCTTAAATTATGTAGAATTAAGATGAATTGTTATGGTAGATGCATAGTGGAATGGTGTAGGAAGATTTTTGGATCGTAAATTTGGAGATTAGGGACCAATTAGGGATGTTGCCATTTTCGGTTGAGTGTTGGTTCTTGTGAATCTTGAGGTTTCAGAGAGAATTAAGGGCATGAATGAATTCGTGAGGAAATTTGGGACATGTTTCATTAAGGGATCGTGGCCAATGGTGGACTCTATGGCAAACTAGGGTTGTGAGAAGATGACCGGAGAAAGTCACCGACGGTGGTTTTGGGCGCGCAGGTGACCTGAGTTGCAGAGATTTGAAACGAGGAAGATGACTTGATAGCCATTAGATCATAGGTGGACTTTGACTAGGAACCTCATCCAACGGCCACGCGTGCGTCTCATTTTGTGAAGAGGTCTGAACTAATTGAAACGATGTGTTTCATTAATCAGTGGTTTCTGGGCTTAAGGATCCAAGCGCTACTCACACCCCCATGATGGCCCAATTGCTTTAATGAACTGATTTTGCTTACTATCTGCACCGTGTGTTTATCATTTTAATTTGATTTTCTTTATTTTTTCATTTTTATTCATGGTTCTTGATAAAATCATAAAAAATGGAAAAATGATTCAATTAATCCCATTCTTTTTGAATTGGATTCATGATAGGATCTAGTATTTTTTAGATAAAAAATATTATTATTGCATGCATTTTCTGATTTTATGGGAATTTTTGCATTTTAATTGATATTAAAATAGTTATGTTTGATGCTTGATTTTGTGGAATTCGGTTTGATCATGTGATGATGATTTTGATCTTGATTTTTTGTGAGTAGTTAGAATAGATATGCATGCTCCCCATAGAGTTTTCTCACATTTTTGTGATGAACATAGGTGGTAGTTTAGGTTGAAACCTTTAGAAGCTCCATTGTTAGGGTTTATGGTTGATACCTTGTAGTTTAGCTTTTATTTGTAGAACTAGGGGGATGATTCAACCTCTGATTTTTGTAGGGTATATTCATGATTGAATTAGGATCCCTTAGGAATTTTTGTAGGAATTTATCATGTATTTTTCTATTTTTTCTTGATTTTAGTTTAGGTGCTAGTTTTAGATGATTCTAATGCACTAACTCAACTAGATTAACTTCCTTAGTTCCCTCAGATTAGGGTTTTGCTTGGCTTGTTTTTGGATGATGTTGAAGGCAAGTTGAATATGCATTGGATTGCTTTAGGAGGCTTAGATGTGAAGATCTTCCCTTCTTGTGGTGTAGTTTTGATTAGGTTAAGATTGGGGTTTTGTAGGCAGAGCTCTTAGATAGTTCTCTTCCTTCATAAACATGGATGATGTTGATCACTTCCATTCTTCCCTATGATGAAAGGTCCCTTTGTAAAGGCCTCATCCCTCCTTTGGTAGGATGTGTGGCTCTTTGCAAATTGGTAGAACCTTTGAGGGTCCCTTTCTCTGATGACAGGATGCTTAGTGGTGACCTTTGGTCTTCACTCTGTTACCAATCATCCAAACTTTGCTCTTGATAGATGCATCTTTTTCCCTTGTAAGAGGATTAAGTTCCTTGCTTGAAGAAGATTGAAGGATGGAGTTGATACTTCTTGGTGTTTGAAGACTACTCTGAGAAGCTAAAGCTTGTAGATGAAGAGGAACTAGTTGATACTGGTAAAGAAGAGAGAGCTGAAGCTTGAAGAATAAGTTGGCACTTATGAAGAGGATTCAATTGAGATTGACTGGATAGCTGAGGCTTGAAGAATAAAGGATAAGTTGATACTTATGTTGATGCCCTGAGTCCCTGAAAGAACAAGTTGATACTTGCAGTTAGGAGTGAAGCCTGAAGGTGGGATTTACTGAAGAGCTGAAGCTTGAAGAAGAAAGAACAAGTTGATACTTATGTTTAGTGTATTGAAAACTTGGAGAAGCAAGTTGATACTTGCTATTGAGGATGCTAGCCTTGAAGGGTAGGTGAGGTCTGAAGACTGAAGTGCTGAGGAGCTGAAGCTTGAAGTTGTGGAAACTGTTGATCTGCTTCTCTTGTCTGTTTGCTTTTTGTGCAACTGTATTGCTGTGACTTGTTTGATTTGCTTGATGCATTAGAATAAGTTCATAGCTAGATAGACTTAAACTAGGAGCATGATTGCACTAGAGGTTGAGTTGCTCCCTCTGCTTGTATTTTTACTATATGGCTTTGCTTGTGGGTATTCGGTAGAGCCCTGCTCCCTTGCCTATGTGGTTTATCTTGCTTGATAGCATGTCATTTCCTCTGTATGATTACAGTCACTTCTATTTTGCTTGATAGCATGTTATTTTCTCTGTATGATTGCAGTTATTCATACTTGGCTTTAGGTTGAGATGAGCTTGTGGAGGCTGATGCCCCACACACATTTCCTCCCTCACTTGCATTGCATGCATTTTACAGTCGTTTACTGTTTACTGGTCAGCTGATGCTTTATCTGTTTCTGTATCTCATTGACATGATCCCTTAGGAATCTCACTTCCTTTGATAAGGAAGTGATGATTAGAACTTTAGGTTGAAACCTCAACCATAGGATGAATCCTTGGCATGACAACATTAGGACTTGATAGTCTCCCTTTAGTTGAGCCTGTTCTCTTCTCATCTCAAAACAAATCAAAATACAGTAATAAAGGTTAACTGACGTTGTACGTTACGAGCCTTAAGCTATCTGAGAAAGGACTTTTGGAGAGTTTCTTTTCAACAGTCTGGATGTTTAGTATGGCACCCTTTGGGTGACATGCGACACATTCACTCTCAGGTCATAGTCTCTAGTGCGATACTAGTTGCAAACATCCATAAAAAATAGTGCTTTCGTAAAAGACAAAAAACAAACTTCAAACCTTTTTGCCCCGCGGGCCCATAATTCAAAGGAAGCTTTTTTGAAGAAAAGAGTGTCGTTAACTCCTAGTTCTACCGCAAACAGGATTTGTCCCTAACTGCTCGAACTGTTTGTTAACCCTACTCGATAAAACAGATGAATCTGAATCCCCGTAATCCGTATTATCCCGAACTACGTAAGCTCTGATCTCTCATACTTGTTGAGAGTACGTAGGCACAATACTGATGTATTGGCGAGCCACCTTCCCTGTAACCCGTAGTTAGCCGAACTACGTCGACTCTGATTTTCTCTGATGAGAATACGTAGGCCCAAAGCGTGATGCTTTGTCGAGTCCTCTTTTTCTTTTGTTTTGTTTTGTTTTAAGCCAGCCTTGATAGGTAGATAGTAAACAAACTCGTCCAGTAAACACAACAAGCATGGATCCCATCGAGTACGATGGACGTGAGGGGTGTTAATACCTTCCCCTTGCGTAACCGACTCCCGGACCCAGACAATGGTTGCGATGACCTTGTCTTATACATTTTCGTTAGGTTTTTCTGATCGTTTCCTTTCCCGTTCTGAGGGATAAATAACGAAAGGTGGCGACTCTTCTGTTTTGCCGGCACCTTATTTTCGCGGAAGCGACAATAAATTAGAATGCTTCTGAGTCAACCAGTGACTTGATCACTTCCATATACCACATCAAAATGTAATCAACCAATGATCCATCATACTCCAAGACAGTCCTTTTACCTCATCATTCTCCCGTATGACAAGATAGAGTACTTCTTAGTCAAGATGTGAATCACAAGTTCTACACCAGATTTTCAAGTCCTTCGCCAAGGAAAACCAAACCATTTCCACTGGTTATTTTTCTGCCCACAACTAGACTTACTACTGCCGAGTAGTCCAACTGAAGATCTTCAGAGAGCACAGCTCCACCAGCTTGATCAACCACATCTCCAAAAGAGGTAATCTTTCATAAGCACCTTAGGGCTTATACGATAAGCACCACTAGATGAACAAAACCAGAACCTCCTTTGGTGTTCAACAACTACCCTTCTGCACAAGAGTAATTTTCTCCAAGCACACTACTTAAATAACCAAATGACACTGTTTGCTTACTTAGCATCTTTCAGAGCTCTAGAAGGTCTTCTGATCCACCAAGAAAACTTGTACACCAAGCAAACTTGATCTTCATATCCTTCATGTTCCATAGCAAGGAAACTTGGATACACCAAGACTTGGACCTGTAACATCTACTCCTTCTCACAGCTCCTGCAAATTGAAGTTTCTGCTCGATGTCACAACATCTGATCAGACATCCTGCTGGTGCATTCAGTCCTTCAGTATGCCATTTAGAAGAACCTCATCAAGAGTTCCATGTTCACATAGACTTGATTACTGATGGCAAGTTTGAGTAGACAGCCTGTATTCTGCATTAGCTACCTTTGAAGTGCATTTGCTCCAGAATACTCCTCTTTAGAAAAACCAAACATGCCAAGGATTGATTCTTCAGAGAAGAAGTATCACAAAAAAACTTTACAAAAGGAATCCCGCTTTCCTTAAGTAGAGACTTCTTCAGAAAGTCAGAGATAACTTCCACTTATCATTGACCTCCAAGATGAGCAAGGTCACATGCTCCTATGTACTTATATCAGAAATAAACTGACCCAAGCAGTGCCATCACCAGCACCATATTCTAGAGAAGTTTATTGCCAGGAAACTTTCTAGATAAGTATCAGATGCTTCTAGTAGAGACTAGAACGCACCTGCTGCACTCCAATAAACTGATCCAAGCAAAATGTCTTCATCAATACTTCATTCTAGTCTTAGTTTATTGCCAAGAAACTTCCTAGAATAAAGACAGATCCTAACAAACATCTGCACAATCTCTGCCGATGGAATGTCTCAACATCTGGTTGAACATCAGATCCTTGAAGTAGATAAAGCAGATCAGGGTCATGATGCTTGTGCAACAACTGATGAGGCACCTTGATCATCAACTAAGGATAATCCATTAAATATTTGAGAATATCTCAAATAGCAATGAATCTTAAATCCTTATCACAAGTCCTTCTCTTCAGCAATCTTGAACTTGATGGATAACCAATTAAATATGTGTGTAGCCCACAAATATCAATTGATCTTAAATCCACACAACTTCAGGAATCCCAAGGCTGAAACATCAAGGTTGACACCCTTGACTCAACCTGCCTATGACTTCCTCTTGCTAGTAGAGCTCTTGTTTTGCCTTAAAGGTTCATAATAAAACCACTTCCAATCACGAGGTCAAAAATAAGATTTAACACCAACCAACTCTCTTCAGTCCATTGCTTCCGATGATGGAATGACGAGAGCTTTGATATCTTCAAGAATAACAGGACCTCCAGAGTTCTTCCATCAGAAAATTAAGCAGCGGAACCACCAGAAGAACATCTTCAACATGCCCTAAACAAGATGTCAGAACATCATACAGAAGTAGTTACTCCTCCTTTGGTAAACCATTCAGAAGATCATAGAAGCTCCTATATCAGAGGGCACAACAGCAAATACACAGAATCCTTTGCAACCTCCTCCTAAACTCCATAAGCAGCAGCTCAAAAGTTTAGTAAGATCAGCAACTCAGATGTAGCTTCTCCTTTTTCAAACCACCAGAAAGTATCTCCCTAGATCTCATCCAGAACAGACAGAATGCCTACTCTGATACTAATTCAAATTCTGGTATGCAGATATCACATGTCCTAAGAACATTGATCTCTGCTGAAACAAGGACAAGGGCAGATCATGACCAATTTAAATTTCTTTAAATTGTATCAATGTCATGACGTCTGTTGTGACATCTGCAGACTGACAGACCTATTTATCTAACCATTTAAATTGTGAAGAATTGTAAATGCAGAAAGATAAATAACACCAGTAATTGTTTACCCAGTTCGGTGCAACCCCGCCTACATCTGGGGGCTACCAAGCAAGGGAGGAAATTCACTATTAGTAGAATTAATTCAGAGTCAAACAACCCAGTTTGCATTCCTCACTTAAAACCCAACCAATGACACTTCTGCCTAGAGACACTCTAGACCTGAGTATACCCACTCACTCCCCCTCAATCACCACAGTGATATCAACACACAATTACAGAATAGTTATGGAGATACACTCCAAGAACACACCTTGATCTTGCTTCACAGCTTTGATCAAGTGACACACACTCTTTCTTAACAGCTTTGAGTGACACAACAACTTAGAATCTACCTAACCGATGCAGCATACAGTTGCTTGGTGTACAAGTATTCCTAAGAAACACTTCACACGTGAAGAACAGAAATTCTTCACTCACAAGGCACACGTGAAGAGCAACACTCTTCACTCACAAATATGTCTACCACAATGTATCAAAAGATACAAAGGGTGACTTACAAAGACACACACAAGGGACTCTCAAACCCTAGACCTTTATTTTACACTCAAGTTGTTCTTGATGTGAGTGCTTAATTTCCTCTGCTTCTGCTCCTCCTTAAATAGCAATGCAGACTGGGCTTGGGCTGCTCCAAAGTAACAAACATTAGTTTTAAAAAAGTAAAACTAATTTCCACAGTTCAAGGTGTTGTCAAATTAGGTCATGATAAGCTCAACACTTCCTAGAATCTCGTCTGAGATTACTAAGGAACCCTAACAGGTTTCCTAAAATATAGCCTGAGATATATCAGGTATCATAACATAAAAACAATTCCTGCACGCCTGATGTCATATGATCAATGTCATAAAATTCAGTCATGACATCAAATCCTCTTTGCGCTAGCTTACTAAACTTACCCTGTAGAGCACTTCTGCAAAATCTTCTTCATAACAATAGAAATAAGCATATTATAGTTTCCTAAAAAGTCTCAAATATCCTTTTTATGAACACCAATTAAATCTGCACTTTGTTCCTAATGAATCACTTTGTCTTGCACATACTGATGAGGTATATCCAAAGCACATCTGTCAAGTAATAAAACAGCAGCACCTACTGTACCATACAGCGATGTCGTGACATTCATTATGACATTCATGACAGCAGTTCTGTCATCAGCTCCTGCTAGCTCCAGCTGCACCAGACAGTGATGTCATGACATTGGTAATGAAATCCTGTTTAAAACACATGACAACAGTTCTGTCATCTGCTCCTGCTAGCTTCTGCTGCACCAGACAACGATGTCATGATATTAGTAATGACATCCTGTTTAAAACACATGACAGCATGACAGCAGTTCTGTCATGACAACAGATGGATGTCATGACATTCAACATGACATTCACATTAAAACACTCCACAACAGTTCTGTCACCACCGCAGATAGAGATATTATAACATCCATCAGTGCAGAATCATGTTTTACCAAAATTTAGCCAATCATAGAACCATGGACAATTCTATGTTATAGAATCATGGAACTAACAGTTCTTACAAGACAAAACATCACAAGCATCATGCATAAGTCAAGACATTACTTACCATTTCAAAGTTCCAAGATCAACATTCATAAATAATAACAATATTCAAGCATGGAACATGTATAAGTCAAAACATTACTTATAACAAAGTCAAGATCAACATGCATAAATCATAACAATATTCAAGCATGGAACATGTATAACTCAAATCATTACTTATAACAAAGATCAAGATCAACATGCATAAATCATAACAATATTCAAGCATGGAAGATGTATAAGTCAAGACATTACTTATAACAAAGATCAAGATCAACATGTATAAATCATAACAATATTCAAGCATGGAACATGTATAAGTCAAGACATTATAACAAAGATCAAGATCAAAATGCATAAATCATAACAATATTCAAGCATGGGAACTGTATAAGTCAAGACATTACTTATAACAAAGATCAAGATTAACAGGCATATATTATAAGAATATTCAAGCATGGAACAATCAACAAGACATGAATAATTCAAAAAGTTACTTAAACATGGACACAAGTAAGATCATGCATAAGTCAAGACATTACTTAAACATGGATACAATCAAGGAGAGGTGACAACCAAAACAACTTGAACATGTGTGTAAACAATCATGTGATTTATGGTGAATCATGCTAGACAAGTAGGTAACAACCAAACATGCAAGAGGGATTCAATCAAGGATTGGTAAATGATGAGAAACATCTCAAGAGGGAATCATGTATATTTGAACATGCTTCAATGTAATACAACAAAAGTATAAGAATCATTCAAGGTAAAGTTACAACCAAACATGGCATCTATTCAAACATACATTCATATGTGAAAACCAACTTGAACAAGGTAAAGACCATCATATGACAACAAGAGGGGCAAACAATCAAGGTATGAGTTCATACAAACTAGATTGGGTTCATACAAACTAGATTGGGTTCATACAAACAAGATGTGCAAAGAGAATATAGAGAATCAAAAGAAATCTCATATAAACCCTAAAAAAAGCAACATACTTTGTACAAACACAAATGCAAGAAAAATAATTCTTTTTGGAAATTTATTGATGCAAATGATAACATAGACATTATCATGAGCATTTAGCAAAAAGAATGGCATCAAAATGATAAAAATTAAGGAAGTTATGATCAAATCAAAATGCAAAGAAAATCATGGAAATTAGTGGTAAAAAGATAGGAAATGCATCCTATGGGGTTTGAACCCACGCACTAGGGCTCAAAGGTCAAAACTTTACCAAATCAGCCAACACACGCATGTGAAATATGAGTGAAAGCATAGAATTTCATGGTAAAACATCACAAAATTCATAAAAATGACAAAAAGGTTGATCCATGGGATCCAACCTGGGACAAGTAAGACGAAGAATACATGAAAGCGCATGGTAAATGACTGGGGTGGTGATACATCCATTGTATCACCCCCATTCATAAATAAATAAGGCTAACAAGCATGACCTAAGGCCCAAATGATGTGCCATGGCTGGTTACATCCCATAAAACTCAGCTTTGCAAAATGATTCATAACTCATTCAATTCTCCATGAAATTTAATGATATAAAGATCAAAATCACTTAGAATTTCACAAGGATCGTGATGGTGTTACTAGTTTTGTTAAATAACCATTTCATTTCAAAACCCGATATCACATTCACAAAAGTATCAAGTTTGCAAATTCAACAGCAGGGACTCATTCAAACATGATAAGCATCTACAAATGGTTCAAACACATCACATTCAACATAATAAACATATTAACAATCAATGTACCTCAAAGCATTGCATAGTATGGAATTTCAAAGTTCAAATGAACTTACCTCTTGAAGGCAAACTTGAAACTCTAAGAAAAACTGCTACATATGTGTTGTGGTGCTTCGGACAGCTTCAAAACACCTTTGGAAAGTTGTTAGGATGCTCATTATCAAATAAAGATTACTTGAGCAAAATATCCTCTCTTCTTGCAAATGTATGATAAGTGGTCAATATGGAACTTCAAGGAGATGAATCTACAGATGGAAACTTGTTTTGGAATAGCCTTGTAATGATTTATTTGAGGTATTTAGAGGTTTGGAAATGGTCTAGACAGTGACATGGCTTTGAAAATGCAAAAAAGTCAAGTTTTGGTGGTTTGAGAGTTGACTTTCTGTTCTAGCAGGTTTTGGATGGTTGTAATTCTTTGAACACCTCTAACACATGTTTTGTGATATGTTAGAGTGATTTATTTGGTGGTTTGGTGGTTGGAAATGGTTTTGTATGAGTTTATGCAAAATGGTGGTTTTTGGCACAAGTGGTGTCTTGCAAAACCAATTCTGCTGTAAAAATATCATCGGTTCAAACATTTTTTAGGACCAAAACCCTGTCCAAATCGAAACGATTACACCATATTGTACCCCAAAATTTGGCCAACCTTTTCTTGTACTTGGCTTATGTTTTCTTTTCACTTTGCATTTTTGCATAGCATAGCATTTTCTCTTGAGACAGGGGATCAAAGGTTTTTCTGTGGCTCAGGTCTTTTTAGTGCAAGAGACTGAACAACGAGTATCAGGAGCTCTGGCATTTATTTTGCCCGGCGATCGAGTGGCCAATTTTATTTTTATTTTTGCAGGATAATTTATAGCTCAGGAGGCAACACTCAAGCTATATCAAGCATTCTCATAGTGATCTATTTCAAGAGTAAATTTTAGATGTTTCATGGGGCTCAAAATGGATGAAAACGGGCATTTGTGCACTTTTTCCTCCAAAAGGCGCCAAAATTCAAATTTTCAAGGTGTTAATTGTTAGATGCCCAATTGTGCTTATTTGAGCTATCAAATGGGGCATCTTTCGCTCCTTTTTGTCTAATTTCTATTTAAACCGCCTTGCTTTTGTTGATATGCAACATTATGTGAAATTCTCTTGGTCCTTTTAATTTGTGTGTTATTGTGCAGTATTTAAGCATGAAAGAGTAGAATTTGAAGACACAAGAAAGATGACAAAGGAATCAAGAAAGAACAAGAGCAGAAGCATGTTCGCTAGGCGAACATCTGACGAGTGTTGCAGCGAGTTGTTCGCTAGGAGAGCTCGTAGTGAGCTGCTAGTGAACACTCCCAGACTTGGGTAGAATCAAATTGGCATCATTCGCTGGCAGCGAGGAAGGTGGCGAAGAACTCGCTAGGCGAGCACCTAGCGAGCATGTAGCGAAGCATTCCAAAATCTTATCCTCAGTCCTCGCTAGCATGTTCGCTAGGCGAGGCTGTAGCGAACGTTCGCTGTGAGCTCGCTAAGCGAACAAGGTCGCGAGCGTGACAGGACAACAACTTTTTCTATAAGTAGCAATGTGTACTTTTTGAGACCATACCATATTTTTACTAGTTCTGCTCCAACAGAGATTTTTGTGCCCTAGAAACCCAAAAATCTCTCATTTCTTCATCTCTTAACATTATTCTACAAAAAGAAGGTGGATTCTCATCCAAGTTGGATTCTTCGACTCGGATGTTCATCAACCTTCTCCCGAAACTTCTTGTTCAATCTACCATGAAAATGAGTAGCTAAGTTCTTCATTTGGTCAAGGTTAGATGTAGGTGATCATTAAGCTTTGTATGTATATGGATAATCTTCATTTGTAAACTCTTTGATGATGAATATATGGTGAAAACCTTGCTTTATTTATAACTCTTTGTGTTGGTTTATGATTGAAAGATATTTTCCAACTCTTGACCTAGGTTTTCACCCATCTATTTTCTTAAGCTAGAAATAGTTTTGAATATGGTTGTTCATGAAAATGTTAAACCTAAATGTTGTCATTTTGATAGATTGTGTTAGAAATCAACAATGGATCAAAATGGGAAAAATAACAATGTGAGTTAGAAATAATCACATTGGGAGGATATTGTGAATGTGTTTATCATCTAAAGGAGTTTATGTGTATTATTGATCGAACATATACAAGCAAAGTGATTACCGAACCCTAACTTTGACAATCTTTATTAAATCGTAAAAACAATCTTTTACCGCAATTTATTACTTTTTATGCAAAATACCGTGATGAAAAACCAAACCACTTTTGTTACTTTCAAGTTAAGAACTTGACAACTGTTCTAACAAAATGGAGACGATAACAGATTCCCTGTGGAGACGATAACAAAAACCCGACACTTTACCACCGTTCTAACAAAATGGCGCTGTTGTCGGGGAATTTGAATTGATATTGCAAGCATCACAATAGTTGTTGAATTTTTAACTCTTGAATTTTTGACTTGTGCTTGTTAATTTGTTTGGTTTAGTGTGCAGCTTTAGTTTTATGCGTGGACAGATTCCTGAGGACCAAATTCTTTTTGATCCTGAGATCGAAAGAACCTCAAGGAGACTGAATAGCAGAACAAGACGGAGGAGGCAACTTGCTAGACAATGACAAGAACAAGGAGAAGGTTCATCTACAACACCACCACCACCTTTCGTACCTATCATGGATCCACCACCACCACCGCCCGTTTCCATACCATATATCAATAGTCCAAGAAACATTGCTCAGTTTTCCAGCCACACGGGAAGGCAAGCCGAGATGAAGATGGGAACTCTTAATTTGCTATACGGAAGTCCATTCACCGGAATGGACCATGAAGACCCCTTTGCTTTTCTCACCAAATTTTACGAGATAGCATTGGCGGCGGGAGTTGATCAAGCTCAAGAGCTACCATTGTTCAAAAGACTTTTTCCACATGCTTTGCTCGGCAAAGCCAAAGATTGGTAATTGGATCAAACATCGGCGGTCATGACGGATTGGAACATGTTGGAAGAGAAGTTCATTGAATGGTTTTTCTCTCACAACCGGTTCATGGAATCCAAAACGACAATTTCCGCATTTTCTCAAGGAGTAAACGAATCATTGAAAGAGGCATGGGAAAGATTTAAATCCATGCTTCGAAAGTGCAAAGGTCATGGTTTTGACGAGTTGACGCAAATCCACATTTTCAAAAACGGCCTTCAACCAAATTGTAAGACTTTATTGGATGCCACTGCAGGTGGTTCTTTGTTGTCTAAAAGCGTCGATGAAGCTACGGATATCATTAACCGTATGGCTCTAAATGACCTTCAAAGTCAAAGTAGAGGAAACACTTTGAAGAAAACGGGAGTGCTTGAACTTGGGACAAATGATGCTATCCTTGCACAAAATAAACTTATTTCACAATAAGTGGAACTCTTAACTCAACAAATCAAATAGATGAAAGATCCTTCAAAAGCTAAACAAATAGCTTGTTATGAGCTTTGCAAGGGTGAACATGATACCGGATTTTGTCCACCTCCCGGGTTCGAAGAGGTAAATTACATGGCGAATCAACGAGACTACCAACCGAGGCAACAACAACAACAAACGTATCAGCAACATCCTCAAAACTAACAACAATAACACTGTCAACCAAATCAAAGGTACCAACCAAGGAGTAACTATCACCATAACCAAGGTTATGGGGGTGGTAATTCTAGCCGTCAAAATCCTTATCAACCTCGACAACCGCCGGTCGTAACTTCAAAGTTAGAAGAGACATTGACACAATTCATGCAAATGTCAATGGCTAATCAAAAGAGCAACGATGCAGCAATCAAAAATCTTGAAACTCAAGTCGGACAACTTGTTAAGCAACTAACGGAACAACAATTCGGACCTTCTTTTTTGGCGAACACGCAAACAAATCCAAAGGAGCATTGTAAAGCAATTACGACGAGAAGTGGAAGGGAGTTGGTTAGTGAGAGTAAAAAAAGAGATGAGAGTGAAAAAAGAGAGGATGAGAGAAAAGATGAGGAGGAAAAAATTGATGATAGAATTGATGGTGAAGTTGGGGAGGAAAGTGAGGAAGATGTTGAAAAGAATGAAACAACGGTTGAAGTTGAAAATAAAGAAAGTGTAGCAGTAGAAAATGATAAAAGTGAAAAAGTGAAGGTGGAGGAAGTGAAGAAGAAAAAAGAGCAGAATTCAAGAGCGTCTAGAGGAAAGGAGGTAGTGAGCACTACTCCGGTCCAAACCTACCATATCCACATGCTCCATCTAGGAGAGAAAATGAACGGCATTACGCCCGGTTCATGGATATTTTTAAACAACTTCAAGTAAACATTTCATTTGCCAAAGCCTTTGAGCAAATGCCTAAGTATGCCAAGTTCATGAAAGACATACTTACTAAAAAACGGAGGTATACGGAACCGGAAACAATTATTCTTGATGCTAGTTGTAGTGCCATCATCCAGCGGACTCTTCCGAGAAAAGAGGTTGATCCGGGAAGAGTTACTTTTCCGGTTACTATCGGTGATGTATATGTCGCAAAAGGGCTAATTGATTTGGGGTCAAGCAATGAATTAATACCTTTGTCTATTGTGAAAAGGCTTGGCAACATTGAAATGAAAGCCATACGGATGACGTTGCAATTGGCTGATAAGTCAACTCCCTATCCTCATGGGTTAGCTCAAGACGTATTGGTTAAAGTTGACAAATTCTTCTTTTTGGTTGATTTCATTATGATTGATATGGAAGAGGATGATGATGCTCCGCTAATCCTAGGCCGACCTTTCATGAAAACCGCGCGAATGAATTGATGTTGATGACAGTTTGATGGAAGTGCGAGTCCAAAATGAAGAAGTCACTTTTGATCTTTTCGAAGCGATGAAGCATTCAAAAGATAATCGTGATAGTTTCCGAATTGATGTGATTGAAGAAGCAACTTTGGAAGTTTCTAAGCATATTCATGTGACATATCTGATGGAATTGGCTCTTGATGACTCTTTTGAAGATTTTACAATTGAAGAAGAGCAAGCTCTTGATGAATGTCTAAGAGAGCTTGATAGTCTTAAAGAGTTGCATCCATGGGAAGTTGAGGAGGAAGTGCTGAAAAAGGAGGTAAACAAAGAAAAACCGTCAATTGAATTGAAAGAGCTACCTTCTAACTTGAAGTATGCATTCCTTGATGAAACCGAAGAGAAGTCGGTTATCATAAGCAACCTTTTGTCTAAAAATGAAGAATCTCGTCTAATCGATTTGTTAAAAAAGAATAAAGAAGCCACGAGGTGGACTCTTTCCGATCTCAAAGGAATTAGTCCTTCTTATTGCATGCACAAAATTTTAATGGAAGAGAATTTTAAGCCGGTGGCTCAACCTCAACGCCGCTTAAATCCTACTATGAAGGAGGTTGTTAGGAAAGAAGTTGTTAAGCTTTTGGATACGGGAATGATTTACCCAATTTCGGATAGCCCTTGGGTGAGTCTCGTGCATGTGGTTCCAAAAAAGGGTGGCATTACCGTCATTCAAAATGGAAAAGATGAATTGATCCCGACGAAGATGGAAACGGGGTGGAAAATGTGTATTGATTATAGGCGGTTGAATACCGCAACTCGAAAAGACCACTTTCCACTTCCGTTCATGGACCAAATGTTGGAAAGACTTTCGAGGCAAAAATACTATTGTTTCCTTGATGGCTATTCCGGGTATAACCAAATGCGGTTGACCCGGCTGATCACGAGAAGACGGCTTTCACATGTCCATTTGGAATTTTCGCATACAGAAAAATGCCCTTTGGGTTATGCAACGCACCAGCGACTTTCTAACGATGTGTGCAACCTATATTTACCGACTTGATCGAGAAAACGATGGAAGTGTTCATGGACGAATTCTCCGTGTTTGGAAGTTCTTTTGGTTTATGCTTGGATAATCTGGAAACGGTGCTGGAAAGTTGTGTGAAAACAAATCTCGTTCTTAATTGGGAGAAATGCCACTTCATGGTGACCGAGGGGATAGTGGTCGAACATAAAGTCTCTTCAAAGGGGATTGAAGTGGATCGAGCAAAAGTTGACGTGATTGCGAAGTTGCCTCCTCCGGTAAATATGAAGGGAATCCGAAGTTTTCTTGGGCATGCCGATTTCTATCGGCGATTTATCAAAGACTTCTCAAAGGTAGCTAGGCCTTTAAGTAATTTGCTCGCTAAGGACTAGGTATTTCTCTTAACCGAAGATTGTTTACATGCTTTTAAAATTTTGAAGGAAAAACTGGTTACCGCTCCAATTATAGTCGCTCCGAATTGGAATTTGAATTTTGAACTAATGTGTGATGCGAGCGACTATGCTATTGGAGCGGTGTTAGGCCAAAGAAAGGAAAAACATTTTCATGCTATAAACTACGCAAGTAAAGTTCTAAATGAGGCGCAAATTAATTATGCTACCACCGAAAAAGAATTACTTGCGATAGTGTATGCACTAGAAAAATTTTGGTCGTATCTTATTGGTTCTAAGGTGATTGTGTATACCGACCATGCGGCGATTAAATATCTGCTCACTAAACCGGATTCGAAGCAAAGGCTCATCCGTTGGATCCTCTTGTTGCAAGAATTTGATGTTGAAATTAAGGACAAGAAAGGATCGGGAAATTTGGGGCGGATCATTTATCTCGCCTTGTTAGTGTGGAGGTTACATCTTCTGAAAAGGAAATCCGAGAAGAATTTCCTGATGAAAAACCTTTTAGAGTTCAAGTTAGGTCGTGGTTTGCAAACTTTGCGAACCATAAGGCTAGTGGTTTGGTGCCGCCCGACCTAACTCTGAACCAAAAAAGGAAGTTCCTCTCGTATTGTAAGTATTATGTGTGGGATGACCCATACTTGTTTAAGTTGGGTGGTGATAACATTTTGAGAAGGTGTGTTACCGGCGATGAAGCGCGAAGTATCCTTTGGCAGTGTCACAACTCGCCTTACGGCGGACATTTTAATGGGGCAAGAACGGCCACTAAAGTCCTCCAATCAGGATTTTATTGGCCTACTATTTTCAAAGACGCAAATGCCCATGCGCAAAGTTGTGACAGTTGCCAAAGAAGTAGAGGGATAGGTAAGAGAGATGAGATGCCTCTTCAAAACATTCAAGAGGTTGAAATATTTGATTGTTGGGGTATCGACTTTGTTGGACCTTTCCCACCATCTTTTGGAAATGAATATTTGCTTGTCACGGTTGATTATGTTTCAAAGTGGGTTGAGGCGATTGCCTCACCTCGGGCAGATTCTAAAACGGTAATAAAATTTAAAAAAAAAACATCTTTTCCCGTTTCGGAACCCCCCGTGTGTTGATTAGTGTTGCACCCCAAAATTTGACCAACATTTATTTATCCATCAAGAGTTGTATGAGACTTTGAAGCTAGCCAATAGGGTTATTCAAATGTTCAAAGATTGATATCTTTGTTAGAGAACTCAAGAGATCCTCAGAGATATTGGTTGAAACCAAGGTTGTGTGCCTCATAACTTGAGAGTTGTGGGAGCTCCTCAGATGATTCTGAGACTATGAGGATAGAATTGAAGCTTTGAGAAATATTATGAGATGTCTTGAAAGCCATCATGAAGCCTAGAGAGGTCATTGTACAAGAATTCAGAAGATTCAGCCATGAGTGGTGGAATTAGGGTTTGATTGGGTCAACCCTAGGTCAACTGATGATTTGGAGAGGGTTGAGATCTAATCCAAGAGCCATGTGATCATGTATTGATGCATTGAGATGCTATAAGGATGATTCCTAGACCAACTCATCATGATTGAGGAGTTTGAGAAGTTTTAAGCTAGGGTTTCTAAGGATTGACAGTGTAAAATCCCCTAGTTTGATCCCTATCTTCAAGGCAGTTTAGCTATAGATGTGATTGTCATCTCATCTTCCCAACAACATTAATGTTGCAGAACTTGTTCGTAGCTTTAATTTGAGTACTAGAAGTCCTTGATAGGATTTGTAGAGCTCAAGTTATGACTTTGACAAATTACAGGTCATCTGAGGTATGTGAATCTGGGTCCTTGAAAGTTACCCAACTTGCATCCAACTTTTTCCCTAGTAGGATGATTCCTATGGATTCTTGGTCAACATGAATGTTGTAGATAATCTTCTTAGAGTTCTAGAGAGTACTATAAGTCCTTGATAGGATTTGTAGAACTCAACTTATGGCTTTGACAAGTCAAGGGCATTTTGGTCATTTGGAGGTTATAGGTCATTTCAAGCATAAGGCCATATCTCCTACTTCCAAGCTTCAAATGGAAAAATCTTCAACATAAAACTTTCTTAGAATGATGTTTTAAGGCTAGTAGGGAGGTCATGAGATGTTGAAAAGGCTCATATCAAAAAGTGATAAAAATGGCCTAAAATGGAGGCATAAGTTAATTAAAGTGAGATTGAAAATTGGAAATCACAATCTATAAATCCAAACCATGTCATATAATAGGTCATTTTGACTCCAAATGACATTCTAAGAATGATGGATCATAGGGCTGCTTTGGAATTGGATTACTTGCATACTAAGGTACCAAACCAAAACTCAAAAGAATTCAATACACAAGGTAGTTATGCATTGTAACTCACCCTAAATCTCATGTGGGGATAAATTCAAGTCAGAAACAAGGGTTACAAGGAGTTTGGCATGAGATATCATGTAAGGAGAATGAGAAATCAAAATACCATGACATGAAAAGTTCAATTTCTCATTGGATGATCCTAGAGGGTTCTAGATGATTCTAAACCACTCTATAAGATGATTGCAACTTGCTCAGATGCAAGGTTGGTGTGAATTGGTGTAGAGAAGAGAGAGTGAGATCCAAATTCTTCCATTGCAAGTCAAGTGTCAATTCTTCATTCTTCTTCATTTCCTTTCATTTTTTCACACAAACACATTCTATACATCACATTGAAGCTGTGCAGATTGAATTGAGAGCATTTCCATGGAGAATTGAAGAGTTGGTGATTGAGATTTCAAGGAAGCAATTCAAAATCGGATTTCAAGAATCAAGCAATTTCAGCCATTCTTTTTGCATACAGAAGCTAGAAGATTGCTCAGTGAAGGAATTTGGAAAGATTCAAGGCCTGAATTGAAGGATTACTACCTCTGTTCACTCCATTTTACCAGGTTTGCAATTTCTTTCCTACACCTTAATTTAGGCATGATTAGGTTGAATTATTAGTGTAGAATGGTTAGAGACCAATAGGTGATGGATTTTGGAGAGTTTGAAGGCAATTGGTGATGATTTTGCTATGGACCTCATTTCTTTGATGACCAAGAACTCTTGTTATATTGAGAGATGAGCTTAGTTTGATAGCAAGAAATGTTCAGGGTGAGTTGGTGAGTGATCTGAGACATTTAATTTCAAGAATTGTTAAGATTGATGATTGAGTATATTTTAGATCATGGATCGGGTTCATGGATTTAGGAGGTTTCAGTTGATTTTAAGGGTATAATCGTGTTCAGCATGAGAAATCAAGTGGATTAGGGTATTGAATTTTAAGAATTGATGAAGTTTTGAGGGAATTCGAGTTGAGGAAGATGAAGCTCGTGGTTCTGAGTTTCCATGGTGGTTTCAGAAAACCCTAGCTCAGGGAAGAAGATGATGTCCCAGCCGTGAGATGCGCGCTGACCGTTTGACTTTTTCATGATCCAACGCACGACATTCAATTTCATTTTTGGAGGGATTTCAGAGCGCCTGAAATGCACCGTTTCATTAAATGGTGGTTCTGGGCTTAGTGTGATCAATTTCTATCCCCACCCCCCAATTGAGGCCCAGTTGTATTTTGCACTGAGATTCCTTGCTATTCTCACCGCTTCTTTTTTATTTTCTGTTTGATTTTCTAATTGTTTTTCTGTTTTAATATTGGGCCTGGCGCTTTGCTATCTAAACCCCCCACTCTGGGCGCAAGCGCGTATATGAACTATGTTTTGTTACTTCCTGCACCCCATTCTCATGTTTTCATTTTTATTTTTTCTCCATTTTCTTTCATACTTTGGAAAATCATAATAAATTGAAAAATAAAGATTTTTTAATGGGAGTTTTTTCTCCCCCTTCATATTTTTGTCAACAAAAATATAAAATAAAAATATTTTCCATATCATGCAGTTTGATATTTTTTGCATATTTTTCACTTTTATTGCATTTTAATTCTTTTATGTTGATATATGATTTTGTAGAATTTAGTTTAGGTAGCTCCCTTAATATTTTTAGTCCATTCTTTTTAGAATAGTTAGATATATGTTTTAGCTTCCCCCTAGATTTATTCCATATTTTTGTGATGATTTTTAGGATAGTTTTGATAAGTTGATTCTAGGTTGTGTAGAATTAGGTCAAACTTCAACATAGGCCTACAATAACCTTAGATTTTTGGGTTTATAGGTCAAATTAGACTATGGGACATATATGGGTATTAAGGGTAGGTATGTAGGCTCCCTTAGAAATTATATTAGGATTTAGTATAGTAGTATACTATTTTTAGTTGATTTTTGTATTGGTTGATTGTTTGTGTTGCCCTTGTGGGCTTGTATTTTTGTTTGC
Source organism: Lathyrus sativus (assembly GCA_963859935.3). Taxonomy (NCBI): domain Eukaryota; kingdom Viridiplantae; phylum Streptophyta; class Magnoliopsida; order Fabales; family Fabaceae; genus Lathyrus; species Lathyrus sativus. The sequence goes on along the minus strand of OZ012740.1, from coordinate 239,084,299 downwards.
TTTGCTTTGTGGGCTTGGAGAGCTTGATCTTGTTCTAAGGAGCATTGAGGAGCATAGTAGAAGATTTGAAGATGGATTGAGGAGCTTGAGAGCTTGATCTTATTTCTTTTTTGTTGTTTTAGGGTTAGGGATTAGGAAGAGTTTAGACTTAGATAACTTCTTTCTTAAACATGGATGGTATCTGTCACATCCATTCCTCCCTATGATTCAAAGTCCTTCCATGGTATACACCTCTCTCCTTTGGAGGGATAAGTGATGTACCTAGGAGGTAGAACTTTTGAGGGAACCATTCCTTTGATGTTGAACCCTTATAGGTCACCTTTGGTGGTCAAATAAGCAGTTCAATATCCCCAACTTATCAAGTAAGTGATTTTCTCTGGTTTGATTATCTTGAGAGATGCAGAGCTTGAGTTTGAAGATGAAGACTTCATTGAAGAGTATTGAAGAGGATGAATCCTTGAGTATTGCCATTCCAGCTGAAGCTTGAAGAGCACCAAGAGCAAGTTGATACTTGAAGATCCCTGAAGATTAGGTGAAGCCTGAAGGTGGAACTGATCAAGAAGCTGAAGCTCAAAGGGGAAGATAAGTTGAAACTTATGTTGAAGGGTTGAAACCTGAGGAAGCAAATTGATATTTGTCAAGAGTGATTGAAGTCTGAAGACTGAGTTGCTGTTGGAAAAGCTGAAGCTTGAAGTGAGAGAGGAGTTGGTCTCATCCTTTTTCTTTCCTGTATTGATGTGTTTTGATTGATTTGTTTGATGCATTAGAATAAGTTCATATCTAGAATAGGTAGAATCTAGGAGCATGATTGCACTAGAGGTTGAGTTGCTCCCTCTGCTTGTATTGTTACTGTGTGGCTTTGCTTGCGGGTATTCGGTAGAGCCCAGCTCCCTTGCCCATGTGGTTTGTTTGCCTGATGGCATTTTATTTCATTTTATCTGTATGATTGCAGTTTACTGTTATTGCTTGATAGCATGATGTTGTTTATATTTCAGTATGATTACTGTTATCCATTTTGGCTTGAGGTTGAGATGAGCTTGTGGAGGCTGAAGCCCCACACACATTTCCTCCCTCACTTGCATTGCATGCATTTTACTGTTAAGCTGATGCTTTGTCTGTTTTGGTGTATCATTGACATGATCCCTTAGGACTCTCATTTCCTTTGATAAGGATTTGATGATAGAACTTTAGGTTGAAACCTATGCATGACAACTTCTAGGAGTTCCCTATTCAAACCTCAACCATAGGATGAATCCATGGCATGACAACAGTAAGGCTTGATAGTCTCCCTCCTAGTGGGCCTGTTCTCTTCTCATCTCAAAACAGTTTAAGATACAGTAATCATGAATGATTTCTTTCGTACGTTACGAGCCTTAAGCTATCTGAGAAAGGATTGTGGGAGAGTTTCTTTTCCACAGTCTGGATGTTTAGTATGGTACCCTTTGGGTGACATGCGACGCATTCACACTCAGGTCATAGTCTCTAGTGCGATTGAGATTGCAAGCACAATAAAAAACACTTCTTTCGTAAAAGACAGGAAATAAACTGTAGTTTCCCGAACTACGTAAGCTCTGATCTCTCATACCTGTTGAGAGTACGTAGGCACAAGATGGCGATGTCTTGGCGAGCTACCTTCCCCCATAACCCGTCGTAGGTCGAACTACGTTGACTCTGATTTCTCGTTCTCTGATGAGAATACGTAGGCATAAAGCGCGACGCTTTGCCGAGTCATTTTTCTTTTCTTTTTCAGCCAGCCTTGATAGGTAGATAGAATAAAACCAACCCGTCCAAGTAAACACAACAAGCGAGGATCCCGTCGAGTACGACGGACGTGAGGGGTGCTAATACCTTCCCCTTGCGTAACCGACTCCCGAATCCAGACAACGGTTGCGACGACCTTGTCTTACCCTTTTTCGTCAGGTTTTTCCGAACGTTTCCTTTCCCGTTCAGAGGGATAAATAACGAAAGATGGCGACTCTTCTGTCATGCCAGCACCTTATTTTCGCGCAAGCGACAGCTGGAGACTCTGCTGGGGAATCTCCAACGGTTCCCTGCGAGAGTCAATCCTAACGCTTGTATGTTTACCTATTGGGTTGCGTTTATTTATCGCATTTTACTTCTCACACTTTATTTCCCGCATTTTATTTCCAGTTTGATATGATTATCTGTGCTGTTGTGGGATGGGAGTTCTGATGAGTGAGAAGCCAGACCCAGGCTTGAGTGCACTATAGACTTAGAGTGGAAATTAGTGGGCGCGTGCTTGCTTTGCAGGCACTAGTGTCTCATGAAATCCACGCTCAGACGAGGTTCATCCGGTTGGCTTCTCTTTCAACCCTTTGGGTTGAGACGGTTGCTGGTTTGGTGGATTGTCGACTCTGGGGACAGATCATTTGTGATTCAGCCGAGTGAGGCCGCCTCATGAGCTGGTGATGCCACACCTTCTGGGTATCGTATCACCCCTCTTGAAAGTCTGTGACGCTGATGAACGCATAGGATGCCGTACCTTGAGTCAGTTTAGGTCCATACCTGTGAGCAGGGTTGGGTTTATTGCAGGAAACCTTGACTTTCAGACTACCTGGTTTTCTTGACAGTGAATCAGTTTTGTTGGTACCAGGGTTTCTCAGTTGCAGATTTGTCTGTTCTTGATAGAGCAGGTTTTGATCAGAGGATCTTATCATCAGGTGTATGGCTGTTCTTGATAGAGCAGAGTATTGTCATCAGTTGTTTGTTCTTGATAGAGCAGATTTTTGGGGTCTGAAGATCTCATCAGCAGTTGTTGTTTGTTCTTGATAGAGCAGATTTTTGAAGTGGGGTCTGAAGATCTCATCAGCAGATGTTGTTTGTTCTTGATATAGCATATTTTTGATTGGGGTCTGAAGATCTCATCAGCAGATGTTGTTTGTTCTTGATAGAGCAGATTTTTGGGGTCTGAAGATCTCATCAGCAGCTGTATGTTTGTTCTTGATGGAGCAGATTTTTGATTTGGGGTCTGAAGACCTCATCAGCAGATATTTCTTGATCATACATCAGAGGTCCTTATTATCAGACATTTGTTCTTGACAGAGCAGAATTATGATTTTATATATATGGTCCTATCAGATGGTTGTTCTTGGCAGATCAGATTTGTGGTCCTACACCGGGGTTTTCTTCTTATCAGTGATTGTTGATACAGAATCTCCACAGCAGCAGTTGCTTTGGCCTCTTATTGCATGATTGCATTTTGCATTAGTTTGCATATTCATTTGCATTTCATTAACGTGTGTCTGTGTTGCAGGTACCGTTTTCCCCGATCCAGGATTTCTTGCCTCCTATTGTATTGTTATGGGCTCTCTGAGGAAGACCGTGGCTTACAAGTTCCCTACCCCTGATGTGGTTAAGTTGACTGGTTTGATAGCTCTAGCAGATGATTATGTGAAGGATGAGTTCAGAAAATCTTATGGCAGGTTGCTCAGTTTGGTTTGTAAGCCTTCTGTGTTCGAGTTGAATGGGTTGCACGCTCTGCTGCAGTTCTATGACCCTCCGCTGAGATGCTTCACTTTTCAGGACTTTGTTCTCGCGCCTACGCTGGAAGAGTATGCTGACTTGCTAGGTGTGCCTATCAAGAGGCAGATGCCTTTTGTTCATATGGATGCTGAGCCTGATCTGGCTGGCTTAGCTCCTTCACTTCACTTGGACGCCTCCGGGTTAGTATTGACTAGTTGGAACAAGGTTCCTGGGTTCTCCTTGCAGTTTCTGGTAGGTAAAGCTCAGCAGTGTGCCAAGGACGGATGTTGGGTTGCGTTCAATGCCATCCTCGCTCTGTGTATATACGGCATTATTCTGTTCCCCAACATGCCCGATTTTGTAGACTTCGATGCGTTTCACATCTTTGCTTCAGGGAATCCAGTCCCTACCCTAATAGGAGATGTCTATCACTCAGTCCACTACAAAAACGAGAACAGGAGGGGGAAGAATGTCTCGTGCTGCGTACCCTAGCTGTAGAAATGGCTTGATAGTCATCTACCCAAGAGGGGTCCTTTTGTCTTGTCTGCTGCCACAGCTGAGTGGCCTGAGCGTCTGATGAGTTTATCTGCAGAGGATATTGACTGGTTCGACAGAGATAGGTTGGGTACTGAGGTGATCTTCAGTTGCAGCGGGTTTCCAAATGTACCTTTGATAGGTAGGAAGGGCTGTATAAACTACAATCCGTCATTGCTGGTTCGACAGTTCGCGTATGCCTTGAGAACTCCGCTGAAGGATGAGGAGGTACAGGAATCTCTGTACCTCACTGGTACTCTAGAGGGGGATCGACTGTTCAAGCTTCAGCGTGCGTGGAATGGTATCAGTAAGCGAGGAAAGCCTTTGCTGGGAAAAAGCAACAATCAAGCCTACCCTCCGTATTTGACTTGGATCAAAGCCAGAGCCAATGCTATAGGGATGCTGTTTCCTCAGGCCAAGCCAGAAAGTCCTCCAATGATCGAAGAGCCTACTACTGTGCCCATTCAGCAGCATAACCAGGTATTAGCTGAGCGGGATGAACTGAAGCGGGCGAACGAAGAACTGGAGAAGGAACTAGCTCAGCTCAGAAGCGAGAGGAACGAAGCCGTTCATGCTTTCAAAAGGCAGACAGAGTTGGTGAACCAGCTAGGTACAGACCTGACTAAGCAGATAGCCGAGCGTGAACGCATGGGTCGAGACTTCAAAGTTGTCAACGACGTACTGGCTACGAAGAAGCAGCACTTGGACGAGGCATATCGGAGGATATCCAAGTTCAACCAGCAATGGAAGGCTTCCCTGGCCACCAGGAAAGAGCGGGAGGATAAGCTGATGCTGCAGATCTCCAAGCTAGAAGCCCAAGTGAAAGACAGTGAAAAGAGGTTTGATGAAGAAACCGCCCGCAGATACGCCGCCGAAGGCCAGCTCAACAAAGCTCTCGCTAACCTGAAGGAGCGCAAGCTGACGGTTGAGTCCAAAAAGCGGAAACTGGAAGATTGCTTTGGCGAAGGAGCATGGGAAAGTTCAGTTGAGGGACTTCAGTATACCATTGTGCAGAGGGAATTGCTCGTCAAGGGGTTGCTCACTCTGCCAGATCATCCAGAGACGAAGGAGTTGTTAGAAGAGTGTCGCGCCCGTGGCCGTACTTGACTAGTTGTATTCCTTTTGTTTTGATCTTTGTTGTATGCTGACCATCACCATATTTGTTGGTTGTGGTCACGCTGTTGATTCGTCTTGTACTCGCTGATGCTATGTACTGCCTTGATAGGATTTCTTTATATATGAGATTGATGTTTCCATGATCGGGCTCGGACTTCTTCTTCTTATTATCAGCACTGGCACTCAGGCACTAGGATCGGGGGAAATCTCCAAAACACACAGACACACGCATGCATTTGCATGAAGCATTTTCATGGCGCACATTTTGTTGTTTTTCCTAATCTTTAGTGTTCACAGGTTTTTCAGGTTTACAGGTCCCAGGTTGTTTCCGGTGGTTCCAGGATTGATCAAAGACTAATTCACCGTTATCCAACTAGAGCTAATCAGACCAGGATCATGGACCAAGTGCAAACAGATGTCCAGGAGCTCTGCAAGAGGATGGATCGCTTTATGGAACTTATGCAAGTGGTCGCCAATGGTCAGGACCAGCTCAGGACTTTGGTTCAGCCTTTGATCTCCAGGGTTGATAGCAACGGCATACTCCATGGCGGGGCTGTGCTTACTCCACCACCAGTTGATACTCCGCAAAATGGTGTCCCCGTGGCCGGGGGCAACGGCAGTGCTAATGGCAATGTGATGGCCAATATCGGACTCAATATGGCGGGCGTCGGCAATGGGAGTCTGGGAGCCAATGTCAACATCGGGCCGGGCAACGGTAATGCAGGCGTTGGGAATCTGTTGGTGTCTCAACCATGGCTTGAGGATCATCAGGATGATGTGTTCTCTCAAAGAGGTACTGAAGGGGAGCTGAATGTTGAAGCGCGGCTCAGATTCAAAGCACTTGAAGATAAGATGAGAGATATTGAGAATCAGAATACTTTGGGCGTTGATATGTCCAAGCTGGGATTAATTGCTGACTTCAAGGTACCTCCTAAGTTCAGGGTGCCTGACTTTGAGAAATATAAGGGCACCACTTGCCCTCGTGTCCACCTTAGATCGTACTACAGGAAGATGTCTGCATATTCAGAGGATGAGAAGCTGCTGATGCACTTCTTCCAGGACAGTCTTTCCGGGCCATCCCTCGAGTGGTACATGGGTCTAGAGCCCACTAGCATGCACACATGGAAGGATCTCACTGAAGCGTTTGTCCACCATTACCAGTACAACAACGACTTGGCCCCGAACCGAGTTCAGCTCCAAAACCTGTCGCAGAGGAATAATGAAGGATTTAAGGAGTACGCCCAGCGGTGGCGTGAGTTGGCAGCCCGGGTTCAGCCGCCGATGGTTGAACGCGAGCTCGTGCAGATGTTTGTTGCCACCCTCCTGGGGGTCTACTATGAAAAGTTAGTCAGCGGTATGTCTGGGACGTTCTCAACTCTCATCATCATGGGCGAGCATGTCGAGAATGGAAACAAGATCGGGAAAATTCAAGGTGAATCATCCTCAGCGGGAGGAGGTGGAAAGAAACCTTATGCTGGTAAAAGGCGAGAAGGGGATGCGAGCGCTATGACCAACGCTCGAAGGAAGGGCAAAGGCCCTCAGCAGCAGATATCCAGTATAAATATCCCAGCAGCTCCGCAGCAGCAGCCGCAGCAGCAGCAGCAACCGAATCAGCAGGGATATAGAGAGTACCAGAATCGGGCATCTTTGGCAAACCGTCACTTCGAGGCACCACCCATGTCGTACGCGCAGCTCTTGCAGACTTTGCTTCAGCTTCAGTTGGTTCAGAAGAGGACGATGGCTCCCTTGACAGGGGCACCTCCACCAGGGTACGACGCAAATGCCACTTGCGACTTTCACTCAGGGGCACCAGGCCACACAATCGAGAACTGCAAAGCCTTTAAGCACAAGGTGCAGGACCTGGTAGATGCCAAGATCATTAACTTCTCCGATAATGTGCCCAATGTCACGAAGAATCCTATGCCAAATCATAGGGGAGGCGGAGTGAACGCCGTTATCGAAGAAGAGAGTGCGGATCTGTTGACTGATGTCAGAGACCTAAAGACGCCGCTTAGCTTCGTCAAAGCTAAGTTGTTGAAAAGAGGGTTCTTTCCAGGATGCGGAGAACTATGCATGGACTGTGCTACACATTCTGATGGATGCGAGCAATTGGTTGAAGGAATTCAAAGTCTGATGACTGAGGGGATTCTGCAGTTTAGCCGGAGGGATGAAAGGGTATCAGGAGAGGTAGTGTTGAAGCAGGCCGATGAAGTCGCCACCATCACCATCCCTCGCCGGCCAATAACCATTTCTGCGCCCAGACCGCCTACAATCACTATCACCAAAGCTGGGCCGATACCCTTCGAGAGCACTAACGTCGTTCTGTGGCATTATGGGGCTGAAGTCTATTGCAACGGTCAAAGGTTGGAGTTGGAACTGTATGGGTCGACTGTGGAGAATCTCGCAGGAATCAGTGGTATTACTCGTAGCGGAAGAGTATTTGCACCGCCAGAGGTCGTGGCACAGAAAGCGGTCAGAGCTGATGCGGCTGACAAGGGTAAAAGCAAAGTCGTCGAAGAGGTCCCGTGTGGGGTAGAGAAAGATTTGCTTGTCAAAGACGCCGAGGAGTTTATGCGGTTGATCAAAAAGAGCGACTACAAGATTGTAGACCATCTCCATCAGACGCCGTCGAAGATTTCTATTCTCAACTTGTTGCTGTGTTCTGAAGCGCACCGCAATGCGTTGCTGAAGGTATTGAATGCTGCCTACGTACCGTAAGAGATATCGGTGAATCAGCTAGAAGAGGTGGTAGCCCACGTCAATGCTGGCAATGGGCTAGGTTTCACAGATTTAGAGCTGATGCCTAAAGGGAGGAATCACAATAGCGCCCTGCACATCTCGATAGAGTGTAGGGGCACAATCATGTCGCACGTCCTAGTGGACACGGGTTCGTCACTTAATGTGCTTCCGAAGAAGGCATTAATGAAGTTGGACACTCGCAGATTGCTTTGCACACCCAGTGATCTGGTGGTGAAAGCATTCAACGGGACTAAACGCCACGTTTTCGGGGAGGTGACCCTGCCGATCCAAGTCGGTCCGGAAACGTTCGACACGGTCTTTTATATCATGGACATCATGCCTGCCTACAGTTGCCTCTTGGGCCGGCCATGGATCCATGCTGCTGGTGCCGTGACCTCCACGTTGCACCAAAAGCTCAAATATGATGTCGAAGGAAGCATTGTAACCGTTAGCGGCGAGGAGGACATAATGGTGAGCCATTTTTCGTCCTTTAAGTATGTTGAAATGGATGGCGAAATCCATGAAACTCTTTGCCAAGCGTTCGAGGCTGTCAAAGTGAAAGAGGTAGCTCCTGTAGTCACAGAGAAGCCAGAGATGAATCTCTCCTCATTCAAAGAAGCTCGGGCCGTCGTCCAAGCTGGATCTACCCCAGGCTGGGGGCATATTTTGGAGATACCGATCAAGCAGGATAAGTTTGGGTTGGGGTATTCTCCTGAAGCTGAAGCTTCTTCTTCTTCGTCTAGCAGCGCGTCACGGGGTAAGGGGCCGATCCTATTTACCAGTGGCGGAGTGATCTTCGAAAGCATCAACGCGGCGTCTGAAGACAGCGGGGATAGCGATTGTGATCTCGACTCTTGGATTCGGCCAAGCAAGCCGGGCGAGGGCCTCAACAATTGGACCATCAAGGATATCATCCAGATGACAAGTGAAGAGTAATGATTTACTTTTTCCAATCATTGTACAACCCTATGTCCTACCCGGGGCATAGCGGTTTTATTGTCAGGGCCTTGTTGGATTATGTACATGCATTTTGTTAATAAATCAAAGGCGTTTTCTTCGTATTCAAATATTGTGAACTCTGTTATTCCTGTTTTATATTTGTTTTGAAAAAACAGTAAAATGGCAATGGGGTTTGTGCTAACCTGCACATCCTTGTTTTAAACTTAACCCTTGTTATTGCAGGATCCACATAGCAGATGACATTGATTCTGGACCTTCTACGGCTCACTTCGACTTTCATTGCCCGATCTATCAAGCCGAGGAAGAGATTGATGAAGACGAAGACCTTCTTGAAGAGTTGGCCCTCTTGTTGAAACAAGAGGAAAAAGTTATTCTGCCTCATGAAGAGGAGATCGAAATCGTGAACCTGGGTTCTGAAGAGCTCGTCAGAAACGTCAGGATAGGGGCTGCGCTGCAGAGTGATGTCAAGCAGAGATTGGTCGAGATGCTAAGAGAGTATAGTGACGTCTTTGCTTGGTCATACGAAGATATGCCCGGACTTGACACGGACATCGTGGTCCACCACTTGCCGCTGCGAGAAGATTGCCCTCCCGTTAAGCAGATGCTTAGGAGGACGAGACCAGATATGGCCGTTAAGATCAAGGAAGAAGTGCAGAAACAGCTTGATGCTCGCTTCTTAGCGGTCACCACTTACCCTCCGTGGGTCGCCAACATAGTGCCTGTACCGAAGAAGGACGGTAAGGTACGCATGTGCGTCGATTATCGGGATTTGAATAGGGCGAGCCCTAAAGATGATTTCCCGTTGCCTCATATCGAGGTGTTGGTCGACAACACAGCCCAGTTCTCCGTGTTTTCATTCATGGATGGCTTCTCTGGTTACAACCAGATCAAGATGGCGCCGGAGGACATGGAGAAAACGACGTTTATCACTCCATGGGGAACATTTTGCTATAAGGTAATGCCCTTCGGTCTGAAGAACGCAGGGGCCACTTACCAACGAGCAATGGTAACTTTGTTTCATGATATGATTCATCATGAGATCGAAGTCTATGTTGATGACATGATTGCGAAGTCCCAAACGGAGGAAGAGCATCTGGTCAACTTATTGAAGCTTTTTGAGAGGCTTATGAAATTCAGGTTGAGGCTGAATCCTAACAAGTGCACTTTCGGAGTGCGGTCCGGAAAGTTACTGGGGTTTATCGTTAGCGAACAAGGTATCGAGGTTGATCCTGCGAAAATAAAAGCCATTCAAGAAATGCCAGCGCCGAAAACAGAAAAAGAAGTTCATGGTTTCTTGGGCAGAATAAACTACATTGCAAGGTTTATCTCTCAACTCACGGCCACTTGTGAACCGATGTTCAAGCTTTTAAAGAAAGATCAGGAGATTACTTGGAATGAGGATTGCCAGAAGGCATTCGACAAGATAAAGCAGTATCTTCAAGAACCTCCAATCTTGATACCCCCAGTGGCTGGACGATCATTAATCATGTACTTGACAGTTCTTGAGTACAGTATGGGGTGTGTTCTCGGTCAGCACGACAAGACGGGCAGAAAGGAGCATGCCATTTACTACTTGAGTAAAAAGTTCACGGACTGTGAATCTCGATACTCGATGCTGGAGAAGACGTGTTGTGCACTAGCCTGGGCTGCTAAACGTCTACGACAGTACATGCTCAATCACACCACCATGCTAATTTCGAAGATGGATCCGATCAAGTACGTCTTCGAGAAGCAGGCTCTTTCGGGCAGGATTGCCAGATGGCAAATGGTGTTAACGGAATATGATATTCAGTACGTGTCCCAGAAGGCCATCAAAGGAAGCGTATTGTCTGATTACCTTGTCGAACAGCCAATCGAGGACTACCAGCCGATGAAGTTTGAATTCCCTGACGAGGATATTATGTTTCTCAAAGTGAAGGATTGCGATGAGCCGTTGCCCGTCGAGGGGCCAGATAGGAAATCCCAGTGGAAATTGATATTCGATGGGGCGGTTAATTCCTATGGAAGTGGCATCGGGGCTATCATCACGACTCCCCATGGATCCCACATCTCGTTTACTATGAGACTGACGTTTCCAGTTACCAACAATGAGGCGGAGTACGAAGCATGCATCATGGGTCTAGAAGAGGCAATTGATTTGAGAATCAAGAACCTAGACGTATATGGTGAATCGGCGCTTGTGATTAACCAGATTAAAGGGGAGTGGGAGACTCGCCAATCGAATTTGGTGTCGTACATGAACTATGCCAGAAGGCTACTTCCGTTCTTTGATCGAGTGGAACTTCATCATGTGCCCAGAGCAGAAAATCAGATGGCTGATGCCTTAGCCACGTTGGCTTCAATGTATAAAGTCAATTTTTGGAACGAGGCTCCAAGAATTGTCCTTTCCCGTCTTGATAGACCGACATTTGTCTTTGCAATCGAGGAAGCCGCCGACGGCAAGCCATGGTTCCATGACATCCAGACTTTCCTTATGACTAAGGAGTATCCTGCGGGTGCGTCAACCCAGGATAAGAAGACTCTGAGGAGGCTGTCTGGAAACTTTTATCTCAATCCTGATGGAGTGTTGTATAAGAGAAACCACGATCTCGTGCTACTCAGATGTGTAGATGAGAAAGAGGCGAGTCTGCTCATGGAAGAAGTCCATGAAGGCACATTTGGTACGCACGCCGGCGGGCATGCTATGACGAGAAAGATCCTGAGAGTAGGATACTACTGGCTGACGATGGAGTCGGATTGCTTCAGATTCGCGAAGAGATGTCATAAATGCCAGATTTATGCTGATAAAGTTCATGTGCCGCCGTGCCCGTTGAATGTCATGTCCTCCCCGTGGCCGTTCTCCATGTGGGGCATTGACATGATAGGCAAGATCAAGCCCACTGCATCTAACGGTCATCGCTTCATTCTAGTAGCTATCGACTACTTCACCAAGTGGGTGGAGGCAGCCTCGTATGCTAATGTGACCAAGCAGGTGGTGGCTAAATTCATAAAGAGGGACATCATCTGTCGTTACGGAATTCCCGAGTGGATCATTACTGATAATGGTTCGAATCTGAATAACAAGATGATGAAGAAGCTGTGCCAGAGTTTCAAGATTGAACACCACAACTCATCTCCTTACCGGCCGAAGATGAATGGCGCTGTTGAAGCAGCCAATAAGAACATAAAGAAGATTGTTCAGAAGATGGTTGTGACATACAAAGACTGGCACGAGATGCTGCCATTTGCATTGCACGGTTATCGTATAACGGTACGTACGTCGACCGGGGCAACTCCTTTCTCCTTGGTGTACGGTATGCAAGTTGTCCTACCGTTAGAAGTGGAGATCCCTTCTTTGCGAGTTTTGGTTGATGTGAAACTCGACGAGGCAGAATGGATTACGAATCGTTTGAACCAACTCAGCCTGATGGACGAAAAGAGGTTAGCGTCGATTGCGTTTGGTCGTCTGTACCAAAGCCGAATGAAGAAAGCTTATGATAAGAAGGTGCGTCCTAGAAGCTTTCAGACGGGTGATCTCGTCCTGAAGAAGATTCTTCCTCCACACTCCGATCACCGGGGCAAGTGGACTCCGAATTACGAAGGCCCGTACGTCGTCAGCAAGGTCTTCTCGGGAGGAGCTTTGTTGTTATCCACGATGGATGGTGAAGATTTTGCATCCCCGGTGAACGCGGACGCAGTTAAAAAATACTTTGTTTGAAAGCGACCCGCTGGAAAAAAAAAGAGAGTCCAGGCAAAAAAGGGGCATCCCGGTGAACCAAAAACAGAATAAAAGGTTCGGGCAAAAATTAGGGATATAAATTGAAAAGATGTACACCCGTGAAGTCGAAAACCTACACTGGGCGGCTTCGGCAAAAAAGGGTATCCCGGTGAACTGAAAACCCGCAAAGGGCGGTTCACGCAAAAGTTAGGGATTTGAAAAAGCAAATGACTGCGTTCCGCGTGTGGACTTTCTTTGTTTAGTGGTTTGGAAGACCTGAGGGTCGTTCATCCGAATCAATCTCTTCCGAAGCTGAAGCGTCGGAGAAGTATCGAGGTCGAGTGGGTCATAGAGGGATCAACTCATGGTGTTCGTCTACGCCTCGTTTCCGACATTTATATATACTGATGTATATTTATGTTTTATTTTTGTGCGGCTTCCTCATTCCAGGAGCTTGCCTCTGTTGTAAAACATTTTTACCCATTCAGGGGTTCGTTATCAATAAAATGCATACTATTCAGCAATTCTATTTGTCTGTTTAGCATTTATCTGTTTTGTTTGCGAAAAAGAACGCCGATGTTTTTTATAAAATGTGCATACATAAACTTACTGGCCTAGGCCATTGATTGTTGAAACAATTAATTACCTGAATATTGTCACGAGACAATAACCTTGATAGGTCCCTTTGAGAAGGGTATCTTGTCTGTTTGTTTGTGTTGTTACAGGTGTAGCATATACCAGACAGTGCGCCGTGCGCATCCCCGAAGCAGGATGATTCCTCCTTCTCCAGCAGAGTTCAGTAGCCTCTCCCCGCAGAGTCTGAATGCAAGATAATGAGCATTGATATGTCTCCCCAGGCAGAGATGATTCTCTTCCCCAACCAGAGGCGTCCTGAAGGAACACCATCTCCTCAGCTGAGTCAAGCGCCGAAGCATGATTCTTTTCCCCCAGCACCGGGTCACAAGTGCAGGTTTCGTAGGAAGCTATTCGTTCGCCGAAGTATGCGACAACTGATGGTGCCAGACTGAAGTCTCCAGCGGAATTGAAATTCCCCACCAGAGTTGTACTCTCCCCCGAAGTCGGATGATTCCTTCTTCCCCATCGGAATTGAGATTCCTCCCCAGAGTCGTACTCTCTCCAGCGAAGCAGAATGATTTCTCCTTCCTCAGCCGAGTTTGCAGATCCCCAAGAGAGCCAAATCCTTGGAAGTTGCTCAGAACATGATTGGTCTTTTCCCCAATAGAGTGTTGAACATCTGAAGTTGTTTCCCCACAGAGTCGTTATCTCCAGAGAAGTAGCCATGAAGGCCACGCAGTCTATCCTCGCGATTGACATCGCTTTTCCCTCAGCAGGTCCAGGTTCTCGTAGAGCTTCGTTCCCATGCAGTAGTCAACTGAAGTTGTGCCCCCTGCGGAGTCCAATTGAGATTGGCGTGACTCTATTCTCCTCAGCATGATGATTCCTCTATCTGAGTAGTTCTTTCTCCTTGACAGGAGGATTCCCCCTTCGGCATTTATTTTGCTGACGGGATTGCATCATATTGCATGATTGCATAGCATTTATCATAAACACATAGCATTTCCACCGTGTGGAACATTGCGCCACTATCGAAGCATATGCATGTTAAACATGATCTAGGTTGTTACCGTTCTTGTTTTGCAGGTGTTCCACCGCAGAATTGATCGCTCAGGATGATTCCTGACATTCTCCCCAACGAAGTCGCTTGCTCAAGATGATTTTTGAGATCCCCAGCGAAGTCTTCAGTTCAAGATGATTCTTGAATTCCTCAGCAAGGCCTATTTGCTTAAGATGATTCTTAAGCTCCCCAGTAGGGTCCCCAGTGAAGGTTGCCCAAGATGATTCCTGAAGCCCCAAGAGAGCCGAATCCTTGGAAGCTGCTCAAGCCATGATTGGTTTGTCCCCAGCAAGAGTTGCCCAGGATGATTCCTGAAATCCCCAACAGAGTATTCGCTCAGGATGATTCCTGAAATCTCCAGAATGGGTATCGGTTCAAGATGGTTCTTGAAGGTCCCCGACGGAATTATTTGTCCAAGATGATTCTTGAAGTCCTCAGCAGAGTTGATTCCTCCAGAATGATTTCTGGACCCTCGGAGCGGAGTTACTTGATAGTTCTCCAGAATCCCCAGCGGCGAAGCGTCCTCCCCAGCAAGTTTCCTAACGGCGAAGTTGAGATCTACCTCGAAGACTCCATGATTGAAGTCCGACCGTGTTAATGAAGCAATTCTCTCAGCTGATGCGGAGTGCCTGATGGCAGTGGTTTAGATATTCCCAGTTGGCTCATGATTGACCAAGAATTCTATTCCCGACTTGCTGATGAAGTCCGGCTGATGCCCGACAGTTCTTTTGAATGCCTGATGGCATGATCAACCTGATGGTTGACGTCTGGCTGATGCCCGACAATTTCTTTGAATGCCTGATGGCAGGATCAACCTGATGGTTGAAGTCTGGCTGATGCCCGACACTGTTCTTTGAATGCCTGATGGCACGATCGACTATGTATTACCGGTTACCGTGTGACCAATTCCCCAATGGAGTTTCTTCACCCTGATGGCGAGGTCAGACGATGTTGAGAGTTGACGGCGAAGTCAGATTATGTTGAGTGCTTGACGGCGATGTCGGGTGTTTCTCAGAGTTATGTTTGGTTGACGGCGATGTCAGATTCTCAGTTCTCCAGCGGCGATGTTGGATGTTCGGCTGACGGCGATGTCAGATCCTTTGTAGCGCCAGCGACGATGTTTGATGTTTTTTTTTACGGTGATGTCAGATTCTTTGTTAGTTCTCCAGCGGTGATGTTGGACGTTTGTTTCTGCCGACGATGTCAGGTGGTCTATCTTTCCAGCGGCGATGTTGGGTGTTTTGTTTCTGGCGGCGATGTCAGGTGATTTAGTTCTCCAGCGGCGATGTTGGGTGTTTTGTTTCTGACGGCGATGTCAGGTTCTTTTGTTGCTCCAGCGGTGATGTTGGGTGTTTGCTTCTGACGGCGATGTCAGGTTCTTTTGTTGCTCCAGCGGTGATGTTGGATGTTTGTTTCCGACGGCGATGTCAGATTATTTGTTTCTCCAGCGGCGATGTTGGGTGTTTTGTTTCCGGCGGCGATGTCAGACTCTTCAGTTCTCCAGCGGCGATGTTGGGTGTTTTGTTTGTCCGACGACGATGTCAGATCAGTATGTCTCCAGCTAGTTGTCGTACAGCTATTATTTCAGTGTTCGAAGATTCGTTCCTGCCTGAGTACCGTGTACTTGAGAAGTTGGCAAATTTCCGGGTTTATCGGTATTCAACCGTCTCGCACCTTGATTGGCTGAGGGTCGTTCGCTCCTCACCCAGTCAGGTTCAAGACGTTTGAATAGGGGCAGCTGTTGCACCCCAAAATTTGACCAACATTTATTTATCCATCAAGAGTTGTATGAGACTTTGAAGCTAGCCAAGAGGGTTATTCAAATGTTCAAAGATTGATATCTTTGTCAGATAACTCAAGAGATCCTCAGAGAGATTGGTTGAAACCAAGGTTGTGTGCCTCATAACTTGAGAGTTGTGGGAGCTCCTCAGATGATTCTTAGACTATGAGGATAGAATTGAAGCTTTGAGAAAGCTTATGAGATGACTTGAAAGCCATCATGAAGCCTAGAGAGGTCATTGTACAAGAATTCAGAAGATTCAACCATGAGTGGTGGAATTAGGGTTTGACTGGGTCAACCCTAGGTCAACTGATGATTTGGAGAGGGTTGAGACCTAATACAAGAGCCATGTGATCATGGATTGATGCATTGAGATGCTATAAGGATTATTCCTAGACCAACTCATCATGATTGAGGAGTATGAGAAGTTTTAAGCTAGGGTTTCTAAGGATTGACAGTGTAAAATCCCCTAGTTTGATCCCTATCTTCAAGGCAGTTTAGCTCAAGATATGATTGTCATATCATCTTCCCCATAACATGAATGTTGTAGAGCTTGTTCTTAGATTTAATTTGAGTACTAGAAGTCCTTGATAGGATATGTAGAGCTCAAGTTATGACTTTGACAAATTACAGGTCATCTGAGGTATGTGAATCTGGGTCCTTGAAAGTCACCCAACTTGCATCCAACTTTTGCCCTAGTAGGATGATTCCTATGGATTCTTGGTCAACATGAATGTTTTATATAATCTTATTAGCTTTCTAGATAGTACTAGAAGTCCTTGATAGGATTTGTAGAACTCAACTTATGGCTTTGACAAGTCAAGGGCATTTTGGTCATTTGGAGGTTATAGGTCATTTCAAGCATAAGGCCATATCTCCTACTTCCAAGCTTCAAATGGAAAAATCTTCAACATCAAAGTTGCTTAGAATGATGTTTTGAGGCTAGTAGGGAGGTAATGAGATGTTGAAAAGGCTCATATCAAAAAGTGATAAAAATGGCCTAAAATGGAGGCATAAGTTAATTAAAGTGAGATTGAAAATTGGAAATCACAATCTATAAATCCAAACCATGTCATATAATAGGTCATTTTGACTCCAAATGACATTCTAAGAACAATGGTTCAGCCACAATTTTGATTTGAGGCTTGGATCATAGGCCTGCTTTGGAATTGGATTACTTGCATACTAAGGTACCAAACCAAAACTCAAAAGAATTCAATACACAAGGTAGTTATGCATTGTAACTCACCCTAAATCTCATGTGGGGATAAATTCAAGTCAGAAACAAGGGTTACAAGGAGTTTGACATGAGATAGCATGTAAGGAGAATGAGAAATCAAAATACCATGACATGAAAAGTTCAATTTCTCATTGGATGATCCTAGAGGGTTCTAGATGATTCTAAACCACTCTATAAGATGATTGCAACTTGCTCAGATGCAAGGTTGGTGTGAATTGGTGTAGAGAAGAGAGAGTGAGATCCAAATTCTTCCATTGCAAGTCAAGTGTCAATTCTTCATTCTTCTTCATTTCCTTTCATTTTTTCACACAAACACATTCTATACATCACATTGAAGCTGTGCAGATTGAATTGAGAGCATTTCCATGGAGAATTGAAGAGTTGGTGATTGAGATTTCAAGGAAGCAATTCAAAATCGGATTTCAAGAATCAAGCAATTTCAGCCATTCTTTTTGCATACAGAAGCTAGAAGATTGCTCAGTGAAGGAATTTGGAAAGATTCAAGGCCTGAATTGAAGGATTACTATCTCTGTTCACTCCATTTTACCAGGTTTGCAATTTCTTTCCTACACCTTAATTTAGGCATGATTAGGTTGAATTATTAGTGTAGAATGGTTAGAGACCAATAGGTGATGGATTTTGGAGAGTTTGAAGGCAATTGGTGATGATTTTGCTATGGACCTCATTTCTTTGATGACCAAGAACTCTTGTTATATTGAGAGATGAGCTTAGTTTGATAGCAAGAAATGTTCAGGGTGAGTTGGTGAGTGATCTGAGACATTTAATTTCAAGAATTGTTAAGATTGATGATTGAGTATATTTTAGATCATGGATCGGGTTCATGGATTTAGGAGGTTTCAGTTGATTTTGAGGGTATAATCGTGTTCAGCATGAGAAATCAAGTGGATTAGGGTATTGAATTTTAAGAATTGATGAAGTTTTGAGGGAATTCGAGTTGAGGAAGATGAAGCTCGTGGTTCTGAGTTTCCATGGTGGTTTCAGAAAACCCTAGCTCAGGGAAGAAGATGATGTCCCAGCCGTGAGATATGCGCTGACCCTTTGACTTTTTCATGATCCAACGCACGACATTCAATTTCATTTTTGGAGGGATTTCAGAGCGCCTGAAACGCACCGTTTCATTAAACGGTGGTTCTGGGCTTAGTGTGATCAATTTCTATCCCCACCCCCCAATTGAGGCCCAGTTGTATTTTGCACTGAGATTCCTTGCTATTCTCACCGCTTCTTTTTTATTTTCTGTTTGATTTTCTAATTGTTTTTTTGGTTTAATATTGGGCCTGGAGCTTTGCTATCTAAACCCCCCACTCTGGGCCCAAGCGCGTATATGAACTATGTTTTGTTACTTCCTGCACCCCATTCTCATGTTTTCATTTTTATTTTTTCTCCATTTTCTTTCATACTTTGGAAAATCATAATAAATTGAAAAATAAAGATTTTTTAATGGGAGTTTTTTCTCCCCCTTCATATTTTTGTCAAGAAAAATATAAAATAAAAATATTTTCAATATCATGCAGTTTGATATTTTTTGCATATTTTTCACTTTTATTGCATTTTAATTTTTTTATGTTGATATATGATTTTGTAGAATTTAGTTTAGGTAGCTCCCTTAATATTTTTAGTCCATTATTTTTAGAATAGTTAGATATATGTTTTAGCTTCCCCCTAGATTTATTCCATATTTTTGTGATGATTTTTAGGATAGTTTTGATAAGTTGATTCTAGGTTGTGTAGAATTAGGTCAAACTTCAACATAGGCCTACAATAACCTTAGATTTTTGGGTTTATAGGTCAAATTAGACTATGGGACATATATGGGTATTAAGGGTAGGTATGTAGGCTCCCTTAGAAATTATATTAGGATTTAGTATAGTAGTATACTATTTTTAGTTGATTTTTGTATTGGTTGATTGTTTGTGTTGCCCTTGTGGGCTTGTATTTTTGTTTGCTTTGCTTTGTGGGCTTGGAGAGCTTGATCTTGTTCTAAGGAGCATTGAGGAGCATAGTAGAAGATTTGAAGATGGATTGAGGAGCTTGAGAGCTTGATCTTATTTCTTTTTTGTTGTTTTAGGGTTAGGGATTAGGAAGAGTTTAGACTTAGATAACTTCTTTCTTAAACATGGATGGTATCTGTCACATCCATTCCTCCCTATGATTCAAAGTCCTTCCATGGTATACACCTCTCTCCTTTGGAGGGATAAGTGATGTACCTAGGAGGTAGAACTTTTGAGGGAACCATTCCTTTGATGTTGAACCCTTATAGGTCACCTTTGGTGGTCAAATAAGCAGTTCAATATCCCCAACTTATCAAGTAAGTGATTTTCTCTGGTTTGATTATCTTGAGAGATGCAGAGCTTGAGTTTGAAGATGAAGACTTCATTGAAGAGTATTGAAGAGGATGAATCCTTGAGTATTGCCATTCCAGCTGAAGCTTGAAGAGCACCAAGAGCAAGTTGATACTTGAAGATCCATGAAGATTAGGTGAAGCCTGAAGGTGGAACTGATCAAGAAGCTGAAGCTCAAAGGGGAAGATAAGTTGAAACTTATGTTGAAGGGTTGAAACCTGAGGAAGCAAATTGATATTTGTCAAGAGTGATTGAAGTCTGAAGACTGAGTTGCTGTTGGAAAAGCTGAAGCTTGAAGTGAGAGAGGAGTTGGTCTCATCCTTTTTCTTTCCTGTATTGATGTGTTTTAATTGATTTGTTTGATGCATTAGAATAAGTTCATATCTAGAATAGGTAGAATATAGGAGCATGATTGCACTAGAGGTTGAGTTGCTCCCTCTGCTTGTATTGTTACTGTGTGGCTTTGCTTGCGGGTATTCGGTAGAGCCCAGCTCCCTTGCCCATGTGGTTTGTTTGCCTGATGGCATTTTATTTCATTTTATCTGTATGATTGCAGTTTACTGTTATTGCTTGATAGCATGATGTTGTTTATATTTCAGTATGATTACTGTTATCCATTCTGGCTTGAGGTTGAGATGAGCTTGTGGAGGCTGAAGCCCCACACACATTTCCTCCCTCACTTGCATTGCATGCATTTTACTGTTAAGCTGATGCTTTGTCTGGTACGAAAGATCAGAGCAAGCGTATTTTGGGATAAAAAGACCATAGGTTGGTTCAAAAGTTTTTAGGCCCGAGTAGGGTTAACAGATAGTTCTAGTAGTTGGTGTATACAGCTCGACCATTGGAGAACCCTGCAGATAAGCATAGAATACCAACTCCTCATATATAGATCAAAAATCCATCAGGCAAAGTACAAACTCCAAGTGAGTATAAATAATGACAAGACCTCGGCCAACAAGCATGGCGATGGTCAAATACAACAAAATAAGCATCAAAAGCTACAACAGAAATAGACAAAACAGGTCAAGCAGGATGACGTGATCGGAAATCCTCTAACAGCCTCAACGTCTCAAGATGATCCGGTCTAGCAAGTAACCCCTAGATAAGCAAATCCTGCTGACTCACAGTATGCTGTAGGCTATCAACGTGATCCTCCAAAGCTCTCTCCCCGAAACATGCCTCAAGTCTGCGTCTCTTGGAGCCAGCTCTCAACTTGAGATCCTTCAAGCTCGCAATCGCTTCATTCAGCCTGCACTCGCTATCTCATCTACGTGATGATTCTGCTGCAATCTCTTCATCTTTGACATTAAGCTGAGCCTTCAACTTGCTGATCTGAAGTTTTAACTTGTCCTCACGCTCCTTGTTGTTAGTGAGCGTGGCATTCCATATCGACTCAAACTTGGAGATCCTCGTGTAAGCCTTATCCAACTCTTCCTTCTTCGTAGCAAGAACCCTGTAAGAAGCGTTTAAATCTTGGCTTGTGCACTCTCTGTCCTTAGTCTCCTTAGTCAGATCAGTACCCAGTTTGTTGACAAGCTCGGCTTGTCTCCTGAAAGAATGAACTGCATCTATCTTCTCACTGCAGAGCTGGATAATCTCTTTTTACAATTCTTCATTCGCTTTTCTCAGCTCTTCCTTCTCTGCCAATACCTGATTGTATTTATGGATATCTACTGTAGTGGGTTCCTCGATCATGAGAGGATATAGAGGTGCAACTGAAGGATATGGCATCAGAAACTTCAAAGCCCTAGCACGAATCCAAGTCAAGTAAGGGTCGTATGCTCGGCTGTTACTCTTCCCTGAAGCTAACTTCCCTTTCCGATGAATATAATTCCATGCATGCTCAAGTCTTCCCAGAGCCTCACCCTCCAATAAGCCAGTAAGATACAGAGATTCCTGTACCTCCTCTTCTCTAGGAGGCTCTCTCAATGCGTACCCGAACTGTCTCACCAATAAAGAAGGATTATAATTGATGCAACCTTTCCTTTCGATCAAAGGAACATTAGGAAAACCACCACAACTATAAAAAATATCCTTACCCAGCATGTCTCGATCAAACCACACAATATTCTCTGTAGATAATCCCATCAATCTCTCTGACCAATATGAAGTACTGGCAGTGGCAACAAATGGACCCGTCTGAGGTAGATGACTACTGAACCATGCATACAACAATGGAACACAACAAGATACGTTCTTACCCCTTCGTTTTTCATTCTTATAGTGCACAGAATGATAAACGTCTCCAAGTAAGGTGGGCACTGGGTTGCCTGAGGCTAAGATATAGAACGCATCAACATCTACAAAGTCTGGAAGATGAGGAAACAAAACAATCCCATATATACACAGAGCCAAGATGGCGCTAAACACAATCCAACATCCATCTTTAGCATACTGCTGAGCTTTCTCAATCAAGCAAGGCAACGAAAAACCATACATCCCAAGTCTTCAGATCATCTTCCCATCCAACTCTGAAGCCTCGAGGTGCAAGATAGTGGCATGCTTGGCCAGATCAGGCTTAGTATCAACATGGACAACCGGCATCCGATTCAGAATGGGTACTCCTAACAACTCGAAATATTCCTCTAATGTAGGAGCCAGGACATAGTCAGGAAATACGAAGCACCTCAACTGGGCATCATAAAACTGTAAAAGAGCATAGACACCACTGATCTCATACTCATAAGGCTTGCGGACATATCTCAATAATCTCCCATAAGACTTCTTGAAATCCTCCATTACTGCTTTCTCACCCAAGGCAATCAGACTCAACAAAGTACTAACATTCAGAACTGGAAACTTGTAGGCCATTGTACTCTTCAGGGACTCCATAACAGCAATGAGGGAAAAGATCACTAGAATCAAAGGAGAAATATGCACATGTAACACAAATACATGTTAATGAGATGCAGATGAAAATGCAAATGCAAACAAGGGATCAAGACTGTTGTGCTGTCGGTCGAGAAAAACCAGAGCTTCACCTTAGCAAGAACAAAGTACCGACAACAGGATCCACTGATATCATGAACACAGATTTACACTTGCAAAGAACCGGGTAATCTGAAGGCCAAGGTTTCCTGCATAACCCAATCCCCCTCACAGGTGTGGACCTATCCACTAACAAGGTTCGACATGCTATGCGTTCATCAGCGTCACAGACTTTCAAGAAATGATGATACGTTCACCATTTCTAGTTTGGCATCATTATCTCCTGAAGAGGCCTCACTTAGCTGACTCACAAATGATCGGTTCCTAGAGTCGACAATTCTCAAATCCAAAATCCCAACCGATCCTAAGGATCTGAAGGGAAATCATCAAAGAAAATCTCGTCTGAGTGTGAATTTCATGGGGAACTGTATCTGCTAAGAAAATAGGCCCCCCACTAGTCTCCACTGTAATACTAGGTTTGTACTCAAGCCCGGGTCCGACTTATCACTCAATGAAACTTCCCACCCCACAGCACAACAGTAATGATATATGGTGCGGAAAATAAATGCGGGAAAGTAAATAAAGCACATATATACAACACCCAAGGATAAACAGACAAGCGCTAGGACTGACTCGCATAGGGAACCAGAGTCCCCAGCAGAGTCGCCAGCTGTCGCAACTGCGAAAAACCATCGGCGGAAAAAACAGAAGAGTCGCCACTTTCGTTATTTATCCTAAAGAGAGGGAAAGAAAATGATCACAAAAACCTAAAGAAAAAGGGAAAGACAAAGTCATCGCAACCATGTCTGGATTCGGGAGTCGGTTACGCAAGGGGAAGGTATTAGCACCCCTCACGTCCGTCGTACTCGACGGGATCCACGCATTGTTGTCTATCTAAAAGGGTGTGTTAAAACTATCTAGCTAAAGGCTTAAGGGAAAAATAAAAAGAAAAGAGGAACTGACTCGGCAGAGCATCGCCGCTCTGTGCCTACGTACTCCCTCGTGCAATGGGAAGGTCAGAGTCAACGTAGTTCGCCTAACTACGGCTAAAGAAAGGGGGACAGGTTGCTCGCCGAGACATCACGTCTCATGCCTACGTACTTTCGTCTGGTACAAAAGATCAGAGCAAGCGTAGTTCGGGCTAAAAGGACCACAGGTTGGTTCAAAAGTTTTTAGGCCCGAGTAGGGTTAACAGATAGTTCTAGCAGTTGGTGTATGCAGCTCAACCATTGGAGACTTAGGCGTTACCGTTTGCGATAAAACTAAGAGTTAACGACACTCTTTTTGTGAAAAGATTTTCCTTGATTAAGAACCCCAAAGGGTGAAAAAGGTTTGAAGTGTTTTTGTGTTTTTTAAAAAAGAAGTGTTTTGAATTAGAGTGTTCATAATGTATGTTGTAACAAAGTCTAAAACCTAGGATCGAATGCGTCGCATATCGTCCTAAGGACGTATACTAAACACTCTAGGTAATTGAGAGGTGGCCCCTCAATCACCATTTCCCAAGTATAAGGCTCATGGCACAACATTCATTATCCTTATTAAGTATGTTAAACTTGTTTGAAGAAGAGAAGAGAAGAAGGCACACTAATGGGAGACTAATCAATCCTAAAAGTTATCATGCAAAGTGGACCTAAAGTTGAGTTTAAAAAGGGAACTACCTATTGTTATCATGCATAGTTATGCACCTAATGTATATCATAACCTCAAGAGGTTAGAGAACTTATGGGGAGCATGGCAAAGAAAAGCTAAAGAAGAAGAAGAAGAAGAAGACTGCATATGCAAATGAAAAGATGCACACATAGAATGCACAAGTAGAATGATAGTGGGAGGAAAATAGTTTGGGGAAGTAGCCACCACAATCTCATCTCAACCAAGCATGCATATCGAAAGGCAAGAAAAGAGAAGAAGAAGGAGAGAGATGCATCAAAAGCAAACAAACAAGTGACAAACACAAAGAAAGGGTCCTCATGGATTCATCACTTTAGGTAAGCTTCAAATTCCTCCTAAGGAGGCACCAAGCTACCTTAAAAGACACTCCAAGGTCATTGGACAGAAAGGAGATGAAGAGAAGAGAGCTCAAAAGCAAAATCAAAACAAAACAAGAAGAAATGCAGGCAAGAGCATAATGGAAACAAACAAGCATCACTTAGGAGTTCAAGTTGAAAGCACAAAAAGAAAAGCATCAAGCAACAAGCTATGAACATAATTTTGACCTAAAAATGAACATACAGCAAGTTCAACATGTCTAGAATGTGAAACAAGAAGAGTTGAGAGCTTATTGGATCCACAAAGGTCATTTCCAATCCCAACTAGGTCAAGCATTTGTGTGAGTTGTTCTATGAGATGACCAAACTTGTAAGTCACTTCAAAAATAGGAAAAGGGCTCAAAAAATATCAAATAAAATACACAAAGAAGCTACACAAGTTGGAAACCAGAGGCTAAGAAATCAAGACGAATGTCCTCTCAAAGCACCATCAAAAGAATCAAATCATTTGGATGTACCACTTTGAAATGGGAGAAACAAGTGCAAAAAGAAAAGCCACAAAATTCAACCCAAAAGTCAACAACCGGGGGCAAAATGGTCCACTAAAATTGATCAACTCATCATTGAGATGAGGATCAATTTTCAATCATTGGATCAAAAAGGAGTGAGAGAAACAAATGCAAAAGCAAAACATGTTACAATTTAAACCAACCAAAACAACTCCAATATTTAATTCATTTTTTAATTGAAAATAAAATGGAAAAATAAAATAAACATATCCAAAAAAAAGCAGACATCTCAAAGTTGATAAAAAATATTTTTGGTGAATTTTTGACATATTGGAGCTATTTTAATTAATTAAAATTGTAAACAGAAAATAAAATAAAAAACAAATGAAATAAAAAGAAAATGAAAAATAAGCGTGGCAAATAGCAATCCATATTAGTTCAGAAAGAGAACTGGGTCTAACAGGGGGTGCGCTTAGCAAAGGCGCCCAAGGCCCACTCAGAAAATCAAACAAAATAAAATTTGGGAATTCACGTGTGCACGGGTCAAACAAGACGTACCATGGGATTCAATCTGGAACGTTTGATCAAATAGCAAGTAATCACATCATGAGGTTAAAAATTCGCCAGCACATTAATGAAAGTTTAAAAGCAATCCCATGGTTTTAGTCAACTCATCCCCACCGTGTGGCTTAATCAACACCATTGAATGCAAAAGTAGTTAGATCAGACGCGTGTAACTGTGACACCTCAGCGTCTTCTTCCCCAAACCAACCAGAAAACCAGTCACCGGCCAGAGGACAGTATTCATTGTCTTCTCCGGCTAGCCTCCACCGTGAACAGCTCAGCCACAATCGTGTATCATCTACACTCAACCAAATCACCTGAATTTTATACCAAAGTTTACCTAGATATCACGAGGATCTCATTTCTGGCCTCAAAACTTGCTAAACATGCGCGAAACTCTCATACCGAAAGCAACAAGATCACATACCAAAATCCAAAGTTCATGAAAACAACTCCAATTTGATTTAAAACTCATCTAGAGCTCACGTAGGTTACAGATCCATCATTAAACAAGCAAGATCATGCATAAATAAGCCAAAACAGATCCAAACATTTTCAAGCATCATCCAACAATCACAACCAATGCCAGTTCATTTTACACATTAATGATCTACATTAATTCTACGTCTCAAATATGCAAAAATGACAGTGAATTGATGCTTATCAAGAGTGCAAAGTTGAATTTCAATTACCTAGTGGAGAACTTCCACTGAGCCTTCAAATGGAGCTCAAGCTTGAGGATAATTGCCCACAATCGTTCACTGAACTTCACTAAAGCTTTCTCAATTCACAATTTCTTTTAAAACAGCCTCAATCTCCAAATTCAAAATTTGAATTTTCCACACTTTTTCAAAACTGAATTTGCTCAATTTGGCTCCAATTTGCACTTCTGAGGATTTGTTTATGGCCAAAACATTATATATGATGGATCTTGATGATATTTGAGCCCAAACTCACCCCCTAACAGCCCATACCAAAATCCAAGGAATTGAGTTTTTTTTGAAGTTTCATGTGCATGAATTTCACACTATAGTGGCTCCAAAATGGTTGGAAACACTTGCTGGTACCACATGGAGCATGAATGGTCAGGATTAAGACCTTAATTGATCTTAATGGTTGAGATTTGTTATGTAACTTCATAGTGAAGAAACCTTGAAAATGGCTCATTTCAAAACCTCAAGTCCAAATTGTAAAATTGCCAAAGTGTTTAGAATGTTGTTTGCACTCAAAAAATGCACTTATTTGCACCAAAATGTTCAAGAGTGAATTAATTCTCATTTCCCCCTTTTTAACCTTCTTCCATGAAAATTCACATATCCAAACCTCAAACCAAGCTAATTCCATGACTTCTCAATGCTTGACTAAGCAAATAACACCATTTGGACCAATTTTGATGTTGGAAAAATCTTCATTTAAGGTGTGCAAGTTGGTGAAATAGACCTATAATTTTATGACCTGTAATATTACTTTCCCAAAATACCCCTAACTTGTAAACCTCATAACTTGAGTTCTACAAATCAGATGAAAGACTTCTAGTACATTTTGGAAAGCTAAGACCAAGACCTAAAACTTTCATGTTGGAAAAAAGTTGAGGAGAAACATCCTTCTAGGTCAAAAATGGCTTGGAAGTTGGTTGACTTTTGTTGACCAAAATTACATCCCTCTGATGACCTGTAACTTGTCTGGATCATAACTTGAGTTCTATAAATTCAATCAGGACTTCTAGTACTCAAATTAAATCTATGAACATGCTCTAAAAGTTCCATGTTGGTCAAAAGTTGAGATGAAACTTGTATCTTGAGATAGGTGGTCTTGAAGTCAGGCACTAAATAGGGGATTTTACCCTGAGAACCCTAATTTAGTAACTTCTCACACACTTGATCCTTGATGAATTGAACTTGAAATGATGTCTCATATATATTAACACCACATCCCATGACCATAGAGACTTTGAATTGAGTTTTAATCTCCTTCAATTTCGCAGTTGACTGAGGACTAGCCAGATGAAACCCTAATTACAACACTTTCAACTGCAACTCTTCAGACTTGGTATACACACATGGATGAGCTCCACAATGACCTTCCAGGCACTCAATGAGCTCTCTCACCATCTTATATCCATAACCATGAATCCACAATCCTCTGATGTTCTTGAACTGGCCTCCAAGTTAGGAGCTGACCCATATACATCCATCCTTTCTTTCATAAGACCCATGCCTACTTCCTGATAACTTGATGACCATCCAAACTTGAGTAAAAACCCTTGCTTAGGCTCAACCCTTTGAGTAGACTCCTTTTTCTATGCACAAACTTTTGATCCCCTGTTCAATGAAAAATGCTATGCAATGCAAATGCTAGAAAGAAATGAAATGAAACATAAACCAAGTTTAAAAAAAAAGGTTGGGCAAATTTTGGGGTGCAACAGTTGCCCCTATTCAAACGACTTGGACCTGAAGGAGTGAAAAGCGAACGACTTTTACGCAATCAAGGTAGAAGACAGTTGAATACCAAAGAACCCGGAAATTTGCCAACCGCAGAAAATAAATCTGCAAACAAAAATCTCCGGAGATAACTGCTCTAATTACCAACACATTCCACTGGGGAAAAGAGAAACTTAACGAGTAACTCTGCTTGGGGGAACACCAGTCTGAAAAGCATATGACCTCGCTGTCATTTATCTGCATTAAATTCTTCTGACATCACCGTCAGTCATGGACATTAAGTCTATAATAACAATTGACATCACCGTCAAACTTCTACTTCAAGTCGGTAGAATAGCTAACATCGCTGTTAGACCTCTGTTAGATAAAACAAGTATAGAATCACAAGATACAATTCTCTAACATCGCCGCCATTCATTCAAAGAAAATCCAACTGGTAAATCACACCTGACCTCGCCGTCAGTCAAAATAAAGCGTCTGGCATCACCTCCATTCATTCAAAGAAAATCCAACTGGTAAATCACACCTGACCTCGCCGTCAGTCAAAATAAAGCGTCTGACATCGTCGTCGGACCATCACAAAGTTGATTAAACTATTGACATCAGCGTCAATACCCACAACATCTGACATCACCTTCAGAAAGAACATCCAATATCGACGCTGGGAGAACTAAAGATATCTGACATCGCCGTTAGAAACAAACATCACCTAACATCGCCGTCAGAACTAAACATCCAACATCGCCGCTGGAGAACCAAAGTCACCTGACATCATCGTTAGAAATAAACATCCAACATCACCGCTGGTACACTAAAATCACCTGACATCGCCGCCAGCTAACCATCCAACATCGCCGCTGGAAGAACTATATCATCTGACATCGCCACCAGAAACAAATATCACCTGACATCACCGTCAAAACTAAACATCCAACATCGCCGCTGGGAAACCAAAGACACCTGACATTGCCGCCAGAAAAACAAACATCCAACATCGCCGCTGGTAAACTCAACGATCATCTGACATCGCCGCCAGAAACAAACCTCCAACATCGCCGCTGGGGAACCAAAGATATTTGACATCGCCGTCAGTAACAAACCTCCAACATTGCCGCTGGAAAATGTAACACCTTGATTCTGAATTTCCCATTTTTGTTGAGTTTTAATTTATTTTAATTGAATTATTCTTTTAGTTGTAGAATTTGAACATGAATATGTTATGTGTGCTTATTATGTTATTTTATTATTCGAAGAGTTTTGGGGAATTAATTAGAGGGTGTTTTAGATAATCCTTAATCAATAGATATTTGAGAGAAATAGAATAGAAAGAGTATAAGTGGAAGTAGAGAGAAAAGAAATGAGATTGAAAGAAATAGAAAGGAAAGAAGAAGAAGAGAAGAGAAAGAGGAGAAAACCTAGAATAATCAAGAATCAAACTTCTAAGCTTCGATTAATCGGGTAAGGGTGTGAAACTTTATCATTCTCTTGATGTATATGATTATGTATGTTTCTATTGGTTTGTTTTTGGATTAGGGAGAGTTTTGCTCATTTTCCGTTTTAGGTCGATTTGAGTAAATCATTAGAAACCGAGTTTTCACGGTTAAGAGTGAGAATGAATGGTAGAATTTTGTTGAGGAACGTCGGACTAAGCTGCTGAAACGAGTTGGGATTGAATCGGGTAGGTTTCGATGAGTTTCCGAGTTTTGGACAGTGGGGAATTATGAGTTCGCAGACCCTCGCTGGCACGTTCGCTAGACGAGCAGGTCGCAAGCATTCGCTGTGGCGAGCCAGTAGCGAACGGTCTCAGAATTGGGCAGAATAGTTTGTGGTGTTCTTCGCTGGTAGCGAAAGGGGTAGCGAGCGACTCGCTAGATCTTCGCTGAGCGAGTGTGGTAGCGAAGCAAGTCAGAGGCTTCTGTTTGCTCTCGCAAGCATGTTCGCTAGGCGAACAGGTAGCGAGCACTCGCTGGGAGTTTGCTAGGCGAACAGGGTAGCGAGCGTAGCAGGGTGTTATTTTATTGTGTTTCACTTCCATGATTGATTCTCCGATTTAAGTGTGATTAGTTCTTCTTATTATGCATGGTAGTGTGTGTGATATGGAATGTTATGGGTAGCCGTATGGCATGAATCCTAGACCGTAAAACGTGAAGTGTAAAGTGTGGCCGTTTGGCAATGTTGTGCAATTGTTTGAACTGAATGAAATATACATGAATATATATGGTGTATATGTATGCATGTCAAGAATGTATGGAGTCGTTTTGTTTGTGAAGCATCATGATTGCATTCTTGTGTGTTTGATCCCGCGTAGGATCTGCAGAAACCTCGTGTGCCCTTGTGGGGTGTGAGTGATGGTTTGTCCTTGATCCCTAGGAGGATCTGCAGAAACACCGTGTGCCCTTGTGGGGTGTGAGCGATAGTTTATTTTGATTCCGTGGAGAATCGGCAGAACGATTGTGGGCCCTTGTGGGGTGTGAGCAATCCTAAAACATCGTGTGCCCATGTGGGGTGTGAGCGATGGGGGAACATCGTAGGCCCGACGGGGAGTTACTTCGGTAACGAGCGATGGTTCCTTTGGTTCTTCAATTGAACCTGCTGAATGAGTTGGTACCGCATTTGCATCTGCATAGAGTCGTGAGTCGGTCTCTATGAATGCATTATTTTCTTCATATGATATATCGGTATAATGAACATAACTGTGTATGTTTTGTGATGAATTATATATGTGTTGTGATATGTATATGATTGAATTATGTTGTATTGCGGTGAGAAATGTAGTATGTATATTCTATGTTGGTGTACGTATGTATATATATATATATATATATATATATATATATATATATATATATATATATATATATATATATATATATATATATATATATATATATATATATATATATATATATATATATATATATATATATATATATATATATATATATATATATATATATATATATATATATATATATATATATATATATATATATATATATATATATATATATATATATATATATATATATATATATATATATATATATATATATATATATATATATATATATATATATATATATATATATATATATATATATATATATATATATTATATGCATTGTTTGTTATGATGATGTTTCTCACCCTTCTGCTGTTTTATAATGCTCTATGAGGCATTGTAGAGTAGGTCTGCTGGTGGTCTTTTGCGAAGCGTGGCTTCGTTCTTTTTGGTCGGTTGACTCTGATATGTAGCACCGGGTAGTTAGGAATTCTTTCGGGCTCTTTTGTGATACATCTGTGTATGTATCAGCTGGAATGTTTTGTAACCATAACTTTTGACTTGAAATAAACTGTTGATGTATACGATGTTTATATGAATGAAGTGATTCAATGTTTAGATGTTTTCGCTTTTATTCTAAATATTGATGTGTGGGTTTTAAGGACTAAGTTCCTCGGTTGTGGTTTACCCTTTGTTGCATATCTTTATGAGCATGTGTTGTATGTGTTTTGAATTTCCTGGATAATGTGACGTGCCTCTTTTATACCATGTGTTAATTATACTCTGATAAATTTTTTTATTAAGTTCCTAAATGATTTAATTGTTTATTTGCGGGTATAGAAAGGGGGTGTTACATTAAGAGATATCAGAGCCAGTGTTGAGTCAGTTGCGTCTGTCTTGTTGTTGTGTTGGTTAAACGGTTATTTAACCTTGTTGTTATTTTTGGGAATCATCAGAATATGGCTGGTCGTAATGACACTGCTATGGCTGCAACGTTGGAGGCTATGGCTAGGGCAGTGCAAGGCGCACCGAATTTGAACGCTAATGATGAGTTTAGAAAGAATCAGCCGCCGGTATTCAAAGGGAGGTTTGATCCGGACGGTGCTCAGATCTGGTTGAAGAAAGTTGAGAGAATCTTTAGAGTTATGGGGTGTGCTGAAGGAAACAAGGTGAGACTTGGAACTCACATGTTGAGAGAAAAGGCTGACGACTGGTGGGTCAGTATGAGACAAGTTCTTGAGGTAGATGGCAAGGAAATAACCTGGGATTTATTTCGCACAGAATTCTTGAGAAAGTATTATCCTGAGAGTGTAAAAGGGAAAAAGGAAGTGGAATTTCTTGAGCTGAAGCAAGGCAATATGTCAGTGGTGGACTACACGACTAAGTTTGTGGAGTTAGTTCAGTTTCATCCACATTATGCGGCGGTTACGGCGGAATTCTCTAAGTGCATTAAGTATGAGAATGGCTTGCGTCCTGAGATAAAACAAGCGGTGGGATACCAAAGATACGAAGATTTTCGGACTTGACCGAATGTTGTAGGATTTTTGAAGAAGACAGTAGGGCTCGATCTACTCATTATAAGAGTTTGAGTGAGAAGAAAGGCAAGCAGCAAGTATGGAGTGGACCTTATATGACGCCTGTTGATAAGGACAAGTATAAGGGAAACTTTGATAGAAGACTCGGGGGAGGAAGTTCTGGTGCGGTTAAATGTGTTACAAGTGCGGTGTGATGGGCCACAAATCTTTTGAATGTGGGAAGTCTGTGGATAAGTGTGCTAATTGTGGAAGTCTTGGACATGCCACTTCTGGTTGTAGAAGGAATGTGGTAAAGTGTTTTACTTGTGGGGAAGTTGGTCATATTAGCACCAAGTGTACCAAACCAAAGCAAGCTCAGTCGGATGGAAAAGTATTTTCATTAGCCGGTTCAGACACTACTAATGCAGATCGCTTGATTAAAGGTACATGCTTTATTAATAATATGCCTTTAGTTGCTATTATTGATACCGGAGCAACTCATTCGTTCATTTCTCTTGAGTGTGTTAAGCGTTTGGGTTTGTGCATGGTGTCTATGAGTGGAGACATGGTTACTGAGACTCCCGCTTCGGGGTCAGTAACTACTTCCTTGGTGTGTGTAAGTTGTTCTTTGACCATGTATGGTAAAGACTTCATTATGGATTTGGTGTGTTTTCCGTTGGAAGGTTTAGACGTGATCTTGGGTATGAACTGGTTACAATTTAATAGAGTTCATTTAGATTGCTATCACAAGTTGGTAAGGTTTCCTTCTTTGGGAGATGATGAAGGTGAGAGTTTTCTATCCACTAAAGAGTTGAAGAAGCTTTTAGCGGATGAAGCTCAGTTGTTCGGCTTGTTTGCATCGTTGTCGGTGGAGA
The DNA here is from genome assembly GCA_963859935.3 of Lathyrus sativus. Taxonomy (NCBI): domain Eukaryota; kingdom Viridiplantae; phylum Streptophyta; class Magnoliopsida; order Fabales; family Fabaceae; genus Lathyrus; species Lathyrus sativus. The sequence continues at coordinate 239,051,156 of OZ012740.1, read as the reverse complement.
GCGAAGTTGAGCTTGATGTGTTTTCAGTGGTATGTGATTTTCCAGAAGTATTTCCGGGGGAGATTACGGATGTATCTCCGGAAAGGGAAGTCGAGTTTTCTATTGATCTAGTTCCTGGTACTAGACCGATTTTGATGGCACCGTATCGCATGTCAGCATCCGAATTGGTAAAACTAAAGGAGCAGTTGAATGATTTGTTGGATAAGAGGTTTGTAAGGCCAAATGTTTCTCCTTGGGGTACACCGGTATTGTTAGTGAAAAAGAAGGATGGAAGTATGAGGTTATGCATTGATTATCGACAGTTAAATAAGGTGACGATTAAGAATAAGTATCCGCTTCCAAGAATTGATGATTTGATGGACCAATTGGTTGGAGCACGTGTATTTAGCAAGATCGATTTGAGATCAGGTTATCACCAGATTCGGGTTAAGGAGGAGGATATTCCAAAGACAGCTTTTAGGACACGGTATGGTCATTACGAATATTCTGTGATGCCATTTGGAGTTTCTAATGCGCCAGGTATGTTTATAGAATACATGAATCGTATTTTTCATGAGCAGTTGGATCGTTTTGTGGTTGTAATCATCGACGACATTTTGATTTACTCTAAGTCACAAGAGGAGCACGAAGAGCATTTAAGGATTGTGTTACAGATTTTGAAGGAAAGGAAATTGTATGTTAAGTTGTCAAAGTGTGAATTTTGGTTGTCGGAAGTGAGTTTTCTCGGACATATTATTTCTGGTAGTGGTATTAGTGTGGATCCATCAAAGATTGATGCGGTAATGCAATGGGAAACTCCTAAATCAGTTACGGAGATTCGAAGCTTTTTGGGCTTGGCAGGCTATTATCGTAGGTTTATTGAAGGATTTTCAAAGATGGCACTTCCGTTAATGCAGTTGACTTGTAAGGGAAAGGCTTTCATTTGGGATGCTGGTTATGAGGAGAGTTTCATGGAGTTAAAGAGAAGATTGATAACAGCGCCAGTCTTGATTTTGCCGAATCCTACGAAACCTTTTGTGGCTTATTGTGATGCTTCTTTGTCAGGTTTGGCTGGTGTATTGATGCAAGGGGGAAAAGTTGTGGCTTATGCTTCGAGGCAGTTGAGAGTGCATGAGAAGAATTACCCTACGCATGATTTGGAATTAGCGGTTGTGGTGTTTGTTTTGAAAATTTGGAGGCATTATCTTTATGGTGCGAGATTTGAAGTTTTTAGTGATCACAAGAGTTTGAGGTATTTATTTGATCAGACGGAATTGAACATGAGGCAAAGGAGGTGGTTAGAGCTTTTGAAAGACTATGATTTTGGTTTGAATTACCACCCCGGTAAGGCAAATGTGGTGGCCGATGTCTTAAGTTGGAAATCGTTGCACATGTCTACATTGATGATGAGAGAATGGGAACTTTTGGAGGACTTTAGAGATTTGAGTTTGGTTTGTGAAATGATGCCGATAAGTGTGAGGCTTGGTATGCTTCGTATTACGAATGATTTTCTTGCTACCGTATGTGAAAGGCAAAAGTTGGACTTGAAGTTCGTTGACTTGATGACGAGTGAGAATGAGGATTTCAAGGTTGACGATTTTGGGGTTTTAAGATTTCGTGGTCGTGTTTGTATTCCTGACGATGAGGAGTTAAAAAGGATGATATTGGAGGAAGGACACCGGAGTAACTTGAGTATTCATCCGGGAGTGAATAAGATGTATCAAGATTTGAAGATCTTTTGGTGGTCCGGATTGAAGAGAGATGTAGCTCAGTTTGTGTATGCGTGTTTGACTTGTCAGAAGTCTAAAGTAGAACAACAGAAGCCTAGTGAATTGATGCAACCATTAGATATCCCAGAGTGGAAATGGGATAGTATATCAATGGATTTTATTACGGGGTTGCCGAATACGCTAAGAGGTCATAATGCCATTTGGGTGATTGTTGATAGGCTTACTAAATCTGCTCATTTTATTCCGATTGATATTATTTATCCTTTGGAGAAGTTAGCCGAGATTTATGTTCGTGTGATTGTGAAGTTGCATGGAGTCCCTCAGAGTATTGTATCGGACAGAGATCCTAGATTTACTTCAAGGTTTTGAGAGAGTTTGCAAAAGGCTTTGGGTTCTAAGGTGAGATTGAGTTCGGCTTATCACCTGCAAACAGATGGTCCAACCGAGAGAACGATTCAGTCGTTGGAAGATTTGTTGCGTGCTTGTGTGCTAGAGCAAGGTGGTGCTTGGGATAGTTATTTAGCGTTGATTGAGTTCACCTACAATAATAGTTTTCACTCAAGTATTGGTATGGCACCATTTGAGGCTTTATATGGTCGGAGATGTCGAACACCTTTGTGTTGGCATGAAACTGGTGAGAAATCGGTTGTTGGGCCGGAGATGGTACAACAAACGATGGAGAAGGTGAAGTTTATTCGTGACAAGATGAGAGCTTCTCAGAGTAGGCAGAAGAGTTATCATGACAAAAGAAGGAAGAATCTTGAGTTTCAAGAGGGCGACCATGTGTTCTTGAGAGTTACACCGGTTACGGGTGTGGGTCGTGCCTTGAAGTCGAAGAAGTTGACTTCTCGTTTTATAGGTATGTATCAGATTATTGCACGAGTGGGTGCTGTGGCGTATCGTGTGGCGTTGCCTGCGAATCTTTTGAATTTGCATGATGTGTTCCATGTTTTGCAACTTCGGAAGTATGTTCCGGATTCGTCACATGTTATTCATATGGATGAAGTTGAAGTAAGAGATAATCTTACGGTTGAGGTTTCACCGATTAGGATTTTGGATCATGAGATTAAGAGGCTAAGAGGCAAAGATATTGTGCTTGTGAAAGTAGCATGGGGAGGTGCTGCAGAGGGCAACATGACTTGGGAATTGGAGAGTAAGATGCGGAAGTCGCATCCGGAATTTTTTGGATCAGGTAATATTTTCGAGGACGAAAATTTCTAAGTAAGGGAGAGTTGTAACGCCTCGATTTTGAATTTCCCATTTTTGTTAAGTCTTTTAATTTATTTTAATTGAATTATTCTTTTAGTTGTAGAATTTGAACATGAATATGTTATGTGTGCTTATTATGTTATTTTATTATTCGGAGACTTTTGGGGAATTAATTAGAGGGTGTTTTAGATAATCCTTGATCAGTAGATATTAGAGAGAAATAGAATAGAAAGAGTATAAGTGGAAGTAGAGAGAAAAGAAATGAGATAGAAAGAAATAGAAAGGAAAGAAGAAGAAAAGAAGAGAAAGAGGAGAAAACCTAGAATCATCAAGAATCAAACTTCTAAGCTTCGATTAATCGGGTAAGGGTGTGAAACTTTATCATTCTCTTAATGCATATGATTATGTATGTTTCTATTGGTTTGTTTTTGGATTGGGGAGAGTTTTGCACATTTTTTGTTTTAGGGCGATTTGAGTAAATCGTTAGAAACCGAGTTTTCACGGTTAAAAGTGAGAATGAATGGTAGAATTTTGTTGAGGAACATCGGACTAAGCTGCTGAGACGAGTTGGGATTGAATCAGGTAGGTTTCGATGAGTTTCAGAGTTTTGGCCAGTGGGGAATTCTGAGTTTGCAGACCCTAGCTGGTGTCGTACCTCGAAAAATACGATCCTCGCGATGGACGCGGAAAATACTGTTCGAAACAGAGTCGCCACCGAACTTTATTCATTCCAAGGATGGAATAGTAAAATATCGATAAAACCTTTAAAGGGATAAGAACATGGTCATCGCAACCAATATTCTAGGTTCGGGAGTCGGTTACGCAGAGGGAAGGTATTAGCACCCTCTACGTCCGTTGTACTCAACGGGAACCTCTTGATTTGATTCGAGAGTAAAGTTAACTACGCTTATTTGTTTTCTTCTAAAGATTTCTCCTATATGGGGAATGGGTGGTTTTAAGATAGGGTGCTCGCCAAGGATTGGGGCCCTTGTGCCTACGTATCTTCACTTATAAGAAGTGGAAAATCAGAGCATTCGTAGTTCGTGGGACTACGGGAAAAAGAGGGGATTGTGCTTGCCAAGATCATCGCAATCTTGTGCCTACGTATCTTACATTCAAGAGGGAATGAAGAATCAGAGCAGCCGTAGTTCGGCTAACTACGGTAAAAGGGTTGGTAAACGAACGAGTGTTTAAGTCGCATTCTAACTGCTAAACATTGGCTTGTCTGCTCGCTAGGGGAGGCTGAAGCACGAGCTCATATGCGCGGAAGAAGGGACTAAACAATGTTCTTTGGTAAAAGGTATGGGAACCTAAAGGTGGGAAAGAAGGAAAAGTGCTCGCTAGGATCATCGCAATCCTATGCCTACGTATTCTCATTGATAAATGAGAAATCAGAGCAGTCGTAGTTCGGCTAACTACGGTAAAAGGGTTGGTAAACGAACGAGTGTTTAAGTCGCATTCTAACTGCTAAACGTTGGCTTGTCTGCTCGCTGGGGTAGGCTGAAGCACGAGTTCATATGCGCGGAAGAAGGGACTAAACAATGTTCTTTGGTAAAAGGTATGGGAACCTAAAGGTGTGAAAGAAGGAAAAGTGCTTGCTAGGATCATCGCAATCCTATGCTTACATATTCTCATTGATAAATGAGAAATCAGAGCAGCCGTAGTTCGGCTAACTACGGTAAAAGGGTTGGTAAATGAACGAGTGTTTAAGTCGCATTCTAACTGCTAAACATTGACTTGTCTGCTCGCTGGGGGAGGCTGAAGCACGAGTTCATATGCGCGGAAGAAGGGACTTAACAATGTTCTTTGGTAAAAGGTATGGGAACCTAAAGGTGGGAAAGAAGGAAAAGTGCTCGCTAGGATCATCGCAATCCTATGCCTATGTATTCTCATTGATAAATGAGAAATCAGAGCAGCCATAGTTTGCTAACTACGGTAAAAAGTTTTGGGAACGAACGAGTGTTTAGGTCGCATTCTAACTGCTAAACGTTGGCTTGTCTGCTCGCTAGGGGAGGCTGAAGCTCTAGTTTGTTATGCGCGGAAGAAGGGACTAAACAATGTTCTTTGGTAAAAGGTATATTGGTTGGAAATCGTACGAGGGTGAGGAATTTGCGTTTATCGTGTTGGATATATTTGAATAGGTTTAAGGTTTCGATCGCACGAGGGCAAGGAAAGAGGAGTTTGGTTAGGTAATTTGATAGAGAATGACGACTATTCGATAAACGAGACGTCGGCCTTGCAATCAATTAATCGGGATATTATTGGAATGCTGGATCCCAATAACACGTTTTCATTCGAATAAGTTCGAAATATGTTTGAGAAAGTTTCAATCGCACGAGGGCGAGAGAAGAGAGTTGGATTGAATACTTTAAGGAAGAATGACGACTACTCGATAAACGAGATGCCAGTCTCGTAATCGATTAATCGGGATATCATTGGAATGCTAGATCCCAATGATACCTTTTTCACTCAATTAATTATGAAAGTGTATTTGAATGGACAATGACGGTATTTGTCCAAATAGTTAGGGCAAATTTTTTATAGACGAAAGGTCGAGTAATCCACAACCTAAAGCGTACGCCCCAAGAGTGGTTACTCAAGAATTCAAGGAATGCGAGACTCCAAGAACTCCATTCTTTCGCAATTTAATTAAGAAAATAATTTGGATTTGACGTATGGTTTAGAAACATACTAGGGTTTAGACTTGATCACACGAAGGCGAGGAACGAGGTTAGACGGGTTGAAAATTTGGGAGGAATGACGACTACTCGATAAACGAGACGTCGGCCTCGTAACCAATTAGTCAGGATATCGTTGGAATGCTAGATCCCAATGACAATCTTTTTCATCCCATTAATTATGAAATAGTGTTTGTTGGACAGTGAATACTTGTCCAAATAATTATGGAAATATTTTAGAAACGAAAGTTCAAACGACACACCATTCAAGGCGTACGCCTCTATAGTAGTCACTCTCAAATTCGAGGAATGCGCGACTCCAAGAACTCGATTCTTTCGTGATTTGATTTAGAAAATAATTTGAATAGTTTAGCGTACTCGGACTAGGCGCGTTAGGTATTCTTGAAAATAAGATCGGAAGGGTCACAACTCGAGGTGTGCACCTCGAGAGCGGTCGCTTAAAAAATTCAAGGAAGGCGAGATCCAAGAATTTAATTGTTTGGAAATTTGTTTGAGAAAAAATAGTATAATTTAATTAAGAAAACTAATTTTAATTTTCATATATAAGAATAAATTAATCAATTGTTTATAAAAAGATTTTGAGAAAAGCTAGTCATATTTAATTGTTTTGAAAAAAAGTTTAATATCTTAAAAAAAGTTTTAACTTAATAAAATATATTTTCCTAAAGGTTTAAAATTTTAAATATTTATTTGATAATGATTTTGAAATATATTTTTTAGAATAATTTGAATTTTCTTATAAAAATATCTATAAGCAATTAAAAACATCTTTTAGAAATTTCAATTCATTTGAGTGAAAAATGTTTTAGAAACCAAAAGACGGAACAACCACAACTCAAGGGCGTGTGCCTCGAGAGCAGTTGTTTAAAGACTCAAGGGATGCTAGACCCCAAGAGCCCACTACTTTCGTATTAAAAAAATCTAATTAGATTACTAGGCATGTATATATATTTAACTCAGTCATTAGAATTAATTAATATAATTAGATAAAAGGAAAATAATTAAAATCTTAAGAGAGTGTATTTGTGAAAAAAACACTGTCTGCTAAGATTAAAACAAATCTCAGCATAGAAATCCAAACATATTTAAGTTTTTTCAATTTGAGTGACAAACCCCCTAATAAGCTAAGAAAAAAACATTACTCTTTAAATATTACAAGCATTGACTAGAAAATTAAAGCTTCCACACAACAATCATGAATACATGCGAGATCGAAACAGTACAGTGTTTGAATGAATTTGCAATTTCACATAGCAGTAACTGAGTTAAATATGCAGAGCAACGGAAAGTATACCGAATTGAAAATGAATTATGTAGAAATTCAATTTCAATTATGTAGCAATTCAATTCCACATGTGTTGCACCCGAAAATTTGACCAACAGGTCAAGGGGTATGAGTACCCATCAAGACTATGAAGCTAGCCAAGAAGGTTGTTCAAAGTGATTTAGGGTTGATATCCTTGTCAGAAAACTCAAGAGATCCTCAGAGAGATTGGTTGAAACCAAGGTTGTGTGCCTCATAACTTGAGAGTTGTGGGAGCTCCTCAGATGATTCTGAGACTATGAGGATGGACTTGAAGCTTTGAGAGAGCTTGTGAGATGTCTTGAAAGCCATCATGAAGCCTAGAGAGGTCATTGTACAAGAATTCAGAAGATTCAGCCATGAGTGGTGGAATTAGGGTTTGACTGGGTCAACCCTAGGTCAACTGATGATTTGGAGAAGGTTGAGACCTGATCCAAGAGCCATGTGATCATGGAATGATGCATTGAGATGCTATAAGGATGATTCCTAGACCAACTCATCATGATTGAGGAGTTTGAGAAGTTTTAAGCTAGGGTTTCTAAGGATTGACAGTGTAAAATCCCCTAGTTTGATCCCTATCTTCAAGGCAGCTCAGCTCAAGATGTGATTGTCATCTCATCTTCCCCATAACATGAATGTTGTAGAGCTTGTTCTTAGATTTAATTTGAGTACTAGAAGTCCTTGATAGGATTTGTAGAGCTCAAGTTATGACTTTGACAAATTACAGGTCTTCTGAGGTATGTGAATCTGGGTCCTTGAAGGTCACCCAACTTGCATCCAACGTTTGCCTTAGTAGGATGATTCGTATGAACTCTTGGTCAACATAAATGTTGTAGAGAATCTTCTTAGCTTTCTAGAGAGTACTAGAAGTCCTTGATAGGATTTGTAGAACTCAACTTATGGCTTTGACAAGTCAAGGGCATTTTGGTCATTTGGAGGTTATAGGTCATTTCAAGCATAAGGCCATATCTCCTATTTCTAAGCTTCAAATGGAAAAATCTTCAACATCAAACTTGATTAGAATGATGTTTTAAGGCTATTAGGGAGGTCATGAGATGTTTAAAAGGCTTGTATCAAAAAGTAATAAAAATGGCCTAAAATGGAGGCATAAGTTAAATAAGTTGAAATTGAAAATTGGAAATCCCAAGTTATACATCCAAACCATGGCATATAATAGGTGATTTTGACTCCAAAGGACATTCTAAGAACAATGGTTCAGCCACAATTTTGATTTGAGGCTTAGATCATAGGGATGCTTTGGAAATGGCTTACTTGCATCTTAAGGCACTAAAGCAAAACATGAAGAAACTCAATGAACAAGTTAGTTATGCATTGTAACACACCATACATCTCATGTGGGGAGAATTTCAAGTCAGAATTGGTTATTACAAGGGCTATGGCATGAGATAGCACACAAGGAGAATTGAAGTCATAATGTCATGACATGAGATTTCCAATTTCTCATGGAAAGGTTCTAGATGGTTCTAGATGACTCTAAACCACTCTATATAACATGTATGACTTGCTCAGATGCAAGGTTGGTGAGAGTTGGTGCAGAGAAGAGAGAGTGAGATCAAAAATCTTCCATTGCAAGTCACAATCGGTTTCAGCAATTCTCTTACAATCAATCCATTTCTTTGGTGCAATTCAATTCCATATGTGTTTCTGAAGGTGTGCCAATCAAAATCAGAGAGGTTTCATGCTTGGATCGTGTTCTTGACATTGAGCTTCACCACCTGCAACTCCAGATCGGTTTCCAAGAATCAGGCACTTTCAAGAGGTTTTATTGCATACAGAAGCTCTATCAGGCATCATTGATCATATCTGGAAAGATTGAAGCATTGGTTTGAGGGATTTCTTCATCTGTTCACTCAATTTTACCAGGTTTGCAACTTTCTTCGTGCACCTTAATTTAAGTAGAATTGATTAGATTTGATAGGTTAGAATGGTTAGAAATCATTAGGGGAAGCTTTCTGGAAAGTTTGAAGAGAATTGGTGATGATTTTGTTGTTGACACCATTTCTTTATGGACCAAGAACTCCTTGAATCTTGAGTAATAATCTTAGTTCTTTAGTGGAAGTTGACCAGTGATAGGAGGTGAACATTTTAGTGTAAACAATTTCAAGAATCTTGAGTTTTGATTTTCAAGCATAATTTGAAGTTGTTATCGGGTTTCAAGTTTGAGTGAGATTCAATGGAATTCGAGATCATGGTTGGATTCAGTGTGGAATTTAGAGTAGATTAGTGTTTTACATTTTGGATTTTCATGAAGTTTTGAGGAGATACGAGATTGGGGAGGATGAGGTTCATAGCTCTGCAACCATGGCTTTCCCTCCAATTCGCAGGTGCAAAAGGAAGAAGATAAGGTCTCATCCGTTGGATTGTAGTGAGACTCGTTGACTTTGGCAAGATCCAGCGGCCCTGATTTGATTTCATTTGAGAGGGAATTCTGAGAAGCATGAAACGCAGGCGTTTCATTTAAGTGAGGTCTTGGGCTTAATTGGAATTTGATGTCCACACCCCCTTCACGAGGCCCATTAGATTTTGAACTGAATTCCACTACTATTTGCACCACGTTTTTCTCAATTTCTTTCCCTTTTTGCTTTCTGATTTTCTGATTAATGAATGGGACTAGCGCGTTTACTTTCTGAACCCCCATTCTGGGCCCATGCGCGTATTGAACTGCATCTAGTTACTATCTGCACCCCAGTTTCATATTTTAATTTCATTTTCTTCCATTTTTTGTTAAACTTGGAAAAATCATAATAAATGGAAAAATAATGATTTTCAAGTGGGAATTTTTTATCCCATTTCATATTAATGTCTAGAAAATTATCAAATAAAAATATTTTCATTTCATGCATTTTAGTATTTTTTGTATATTTTCCATTTTAATTGCTTTTTATATTCTTTTATGTTGATACATGAATTTGTAGAATTTTGTACAGGTAGTTCCCTTTACATTTTTAGGCCATTCTTTTTAGGATAGTTAGATATAAGCTTTAGCTTCCCCCTGGATTTATTCCATAATTTTGTGATTAATTTTAGGTTAGTTTTGATTAGATGACATTAGGTTGTGTAGAATTAGGCTAATCCTTAACATAGGTCCACAATAACATTAGAATTTTGGGTTTCTAGGTCAAGTTAGGTATTGGGGCATATAAGGGTATTAAGGGTAGGTATGTAGGATCCCTTAGAAATTATATTAGGTTTTAATATAGTAGTATACCATTTTTAGATGATTTTTGTAGTTGATGATTGCTTGTGTTGCCCTTGTGGGCTTGTATTTTTGTTTGCTTTGCTTTGTGGGCTTGGAGAGCTTGGTTTTGCTTGGAGTAGAATTGAGGAGCATAGTAGGAGCATTTAGGAGCTTGAGAGCTTGATCTTATTTGTTTTGTTGATTGTTTTAGGGTTAGGGATTAGGAAGAGTTTAGACCTAGTTAACTTCTTTCTTAAACATGGATGGTATCTTTCACCTCCATTCCTCCCTATGATTCAAAGTCCTTCCATGGTATACACCTATCTCCTTTGGAGGGATAAGTGATGTACCTAGGGAGTGGAACTTTTGAGGGAACCATTCCTTTGATGTTGAACCCTTATAGGTCACCTTTGGTGGTCAGTAAGCAGTTCAATATCCCCAGCTTATCCAGTAAGTGATTTCCTCTGGTTTGATTTTCTTGAGAGATGTTGAGCTTGAGCTTGAAGATGAAGACTTCAATGAAGAGTATGGAAGAGGATGAATCCTTGAGTATTGTCATTCCAGCTGAAGCTTGAAGAGCAACAAGAGCAAGTTGATACTTGAAGACCCCTGAAGATGAAGTAAAGACTGAAGGATGAAGTTGACACTTCTAAGTGATTGAGATTGATTCTGAAGAGCTGAAGCTTGAAGAACAAAGGAAGTTGATACTTGCTTTGATACCTGGGGATCCTGAAGGAGCCAAGTTGATACTTGTGATTGTTAGTGAAGCCTGAAGGTGGAACTAATTAAGGAGCTGAAGCTTAGAGAAGAGAAGATAAGTTGAAACTTATGTTGAAGGGTTGAAACCTGGAGGAGCAAATTGTTATTTGTCAAGAGTAATTGAGGTCTGAAGACTGGGTTGCTGTTGGAAAAGCTGAAGCTTGAAGTGGAGAGAGGAGTTGATCTGCTTTCTTTTCTTTTTCTTTTCTGTATTGATGTGTTTTGTTTGACATGCTTGATGCATTAGAATAAGTTCATATCTAGAATAGGTTTAATCTAGGAGCATGATTGCACTAGAGGTTGAGTTGCTCCCTCTACTTGTATTGTTACTGTGTGGCTTTGCTTGCGGGTATTCGGTAGAGCCCAGCTCCCTTGCCCATGTGGTTTGTTTGCCTGATGGCATCTTATTTCATTTCTTCTGTATGATTGCAGTTTACTGTATATTGCTTGATAGCATGTTATTTTATCTTTCAGTATGATTACTGTTATCCATTCTGGCTTGAGGTTGAGATGAGCTTGTGGAGGCTGAAGCCCCACACACATTTCCTCCCTCACTTGCATTGCATGCATTTTACTGTTAAGCTGATGCTTTGTCTGTTTTGGTGTATCATTGACAGGATCCCTTAGGACTCTCATTTCCTTTGATAAGGAATTGATGACAGAACTTTAGGTTGAAACCTATGCATGACAACTTCTAGGAGTTCCCTGTTCAAACCTTGACCATAGGATGAATCCATGGCATGACAACAGTAGGACTTGATAGTCTCCCTCCTAGTTGGGCCTGTTCTCTTCTCATCTCAAAACAGTTTAAGATACAGTAATCATGAATGATTTCTTTCGTACGTTACGAGCCTTAAGCTATCTGAGAAAGGATTGTGGGAGAGTTTCTTTTCCACAGTCTGGATGTTTAGTATGGTACCCTTTGGGTGACATGCGACGCATTCACTCTCAGGTCATAGTCTCTAGTGTGATTGAAATCGCAAACACAATAAAAAACACTTCTTTCGTAAAAGACAGGACATAAACCGTAGTTTCCCGAACTACGTAAGCTCTGATCTCTCATACCTATTGAGAGTACGTAGGCACAATACTGATGTATTAGTGAGCTACCTTCCCCCATAACCTGTCGTAGGTCGAACTACGTTGACTCTGATTTCTCATTCTCTGATGAGAATACGTAGGCATAAAGTGTGACGCTTTGCCGAGTCAGTTTTTTTGTTTAAGCCAGCCTTGATAGGTAGATAGATAAGACCAACCCGTCCAATAAACACAACAAGCGTGGATCCCGTCGAGTACGACGGACGTGAGCGGTGCTAACACCTTCCCCTTGCGTAACCGACTCCCGGACCCAGACAATGGTTGCGACGACCTTGTCTTACCCTTTTTCGTCAGGTTTTTCCGATCGTTTCCTTTCCCGCTCTGAGGGATAAATAACGAAAGGTGGCGACTCTTCTGTTGTGCCGGCACCTTATTTTCGCGCAAGCACCAGCTGGCGACTCTGCTAGGGACCGAACCCAAAATCTCTGGTTCTCCGGTTCCCTATGCGAGTCAATCCTAGCACTTGTATGTTTACTTGTTGGGTTGCGTTTATTTATCGCATTTTACTTCTCGCACTTTATTTCCCGCATTTTATTTTTAGTATAATATGATTATCTGTGCTGTTGTAGGGAGGGGCATTTTGATGAGTGAGAAGCCAGACCCAGGCTTGAGTGCACCATAGACTTAGAGTGGAAATTAGTGGGCGCGTGCTTGTTTTGCAGACACTAGTGTCTCATGAAATCCACGCCCAGACGAGGTTCATCCAGTTGGCTTCTCTTTCAACCCTTTGGGTTGAGACGGTTGTTGGTTTGGTGGATTGTTGACTCTGGGGACCGATCATTTGTGATTTAGCCGAGTGAGGCCGCTTCATGAGCTGGTGATGCCACACCTTCTGGGTATCGTATCACCCCTCTTGAATGTCTGTGACGCTGATGAATGCATAGGATGCCGAACTTGAGTCAGTTTAGGTCCATACCTGTGAGCAGGGTGGGGTTTATTGCAGGAAACTTTGACCTTCAGACCACCTGGTTTTCTTGACAGTGGATCAGTTTTGTTGGTACCGGGATTTCTCAGTTGCAGATTTGTCTGTTCTTGATAGAGCAGGTTTCGATCAGAGGATCTTATCATCAGGTGTTTGTCTGTTCTTGATAGAGCAGGTTTTGATCAGAGGATCTTATCATCAGGTGTATGTTTGTTCTTGATAGAGCAGGTTTTGATCAGAGGATCTTATCAGTAGATGTTGTTTGTTCTTGATAGAGCAAATTTTTGAGTGGGGTCTGAAGATCTCATCAGTAGATGTTGTTTGTTCTTGATAGAGCAGATTTTTGAGTGGGGTCTGAAGATCTCATCAGTAGCTGTATGTTTGTTCTTGATAGAGCAGATTTTTTGACTAGGGTCTGAAGACCTCACCAGCAGATATTTCTTGATCCTACATCCGAGGTCCTTATTATCAGACATTTGTTCTTGACAGAGAAGAATTATGATCCTATGTGTATGGCCCTATCAGATGGTGGTTCTTGGCAGATCAGATTTATGGTCCTACACCGGGGTTTTCTTCTTATCAGTGATTGTTGATGCAGAATTTCCACAGCACCAGTTGCCCTGACCTCTTATTGCATGATTGCATTTTGCATTAGTTTGCATACTCATTCGCATTTCATTAACGTGTGTCTGTGTTGCAGGTACCATTTTCCCCGATCCAGGATTTCTCGCCTCCTATTGTATTGTTATGGGCTCTCTGAGGAAGACCGTGGCTTACAAGTTCCCTGCCCCTGATGTGGTTAAGCTGACTAGTTTGATAGCTCTAGCAGATGATTCTGTGAAGGATGAGTTCAGAAAATCTTACGGCAGGTTACTCAGTTTGGTTCATAAGCCTTCTGTGTTCGAGTTGAATGGGTTGCACGCTCTGCTGCAGTTCTACGACCCTCCGCTGAGATGTTTCACTTTTCAGGACTTTGTTCTCGCGCCTACGCTGGAAGAGTATGCTGATTTGCTAGGTGTGCCTATCAAGAGGCAGATGCCTTTTGTTCACATGGATGCTGAGCCTGATCTGGCTGGTTTAGCTCCTTCACTTCATCTGGACGCCTCCGAGTTAGTATTGACTAGTTGGAACAAGGTTCCTGGGTTCTCCTTGCAGTTTCTGGTGGGTAAGGCTCAGCAGTGTGCCAAGGACGGATGTTGGGTCGCGTTCAATGCCATCCTCGCTCTATGCATATATGGCATCATCCTGTTCCCTAATATGCCCGATTTTGTAGACTTTGATGCGTTTCACATCTTTGCTTCAGGGAATCCAGTCCCTACCTTGATAGGAGATGTCTATCATTCAGTCCACTACAAAAACGAGAATAGGAGGGGGAAGAATGTCTCGTGCTGCGTACCCTTGCTGTACAAATGGCTTGATAGCCATCTGCCCAAGAGGGGTCCTTTTATCTTGTCTGCAGCCACAGCTGAGTGGCCTGAGCGTCTGATGAGTTTATCTGCAGAGGATATTGACTGGTTCGACAGAGATAGGTTAGGTACTGAGGTGATCTTCAGTTGCAGCGGGTTTCCAAATGTGCCTTTGATAGGTAGGAAGGGCTGTATAAACTACAATCCGTCGTTGCTGGTTCGACAATTCGCGTATGCTTTGAGAACTCCGCCGAAGGATGAGGAGGTACAGGAATCTCTGTATCTCACTGGTATTCTAGAGGGGATCTGTTGTCCAAACTTCAGCGCGCGTGGAATGGTATCAGTAAGCGAGGAAAGCCATTGCTGGGAAAAAGCAACAATCAAGCCTACCCTCCATATTTGACTTGGATCAGAGCCAGAGTAGATGCTATAGGGATGCTGTTCCCTCATACCAAGCCAGAAATCCCTCCAACAATCGAAGAGCCTACTACTGTGCCCATTCAGCAGCATAATCAGGTGTTAGCTGAGCGGGACGAATTGAAGCGGGCGAACGAAGAACTGGAGAAGCAATTAGCTCAGCTCCGAAGTGAGAGGAACGAGGCTGTTCACACTTTCAAAAGGCAAACAGAGTTGGTGAACCAGCTGGGTATAGACCTGACTAAGCAGATAGCCGAGCGTGAACGCATGGGTCGAGACTTCAAAGTTGTCAACAACGTATTGGCTACGGAGAAGCAGCACTTGGACGAGGCATATCGGAGGATATCCAACTTCAACCAGCACTGGAAAGCTTCCCTAGCCACCAGGAAAGAGCGAGAGGATAAGCTGATGCTACAGATCTCCAAGCTGGAAGCCCAGGTGAAGGACAGTGAAAAGAGGTTTGATGAAGAAACCTCCCGCAGGTACGCCGCTGAAGGCCAGCTCAACAAATCTCTCGCTAACCTGAAGGAGCGCAAGCTGACGTTTGAGTCCAAGAAGCGGAAATTAGAAGATTGCTTCGGCAAAGGAGCATGGGAAAGTTCGGTTGAAGGACTTCAGTACACCATTGTGCAGAGGGAATTACTCGTCGAGGGGTTGCTCACTCTGCCAGATCATCTAGAGACGAAGGAGTTGTTAGAAGAGTATCGCGCCCGTGGCCGTACTTGACTATTTGTATTCCTTTTGTTTTGATCATTGTTGTATGCTAACCATCACCAGGCTTGTTGGCTGAGGTCACGCTGTTGATTCATCTTGTACTCGCTGATGCTATGTACTGCCTTGATAGGCTTTCTTTATATATGAGATTGATGTTTCCATGATTGGACTCGGACTTCTTCTTATTATTATTATCAGCACTGGCACTCAGGCACTAGGATCGGGGGAAATCTCCCAAACACACAGACACACGCATGCATTTGCATGGCGAGAATTTTGTTGTTTTTCCTAACCCTTTAGTGTTTACAGGTTTTTTCAGGTTTACAGGTGTCCCAGGCTGTTTCCGGTGGTTCCAGGATTGATCAGAGACAAATTCACCGTTATCCGACTAGAGCTAATCAGACCAGAATCATGGATCAAGTGCAAACTGATGTTCAGGAGCTCCGCGAGAGGATGGATCGCTTCATGGAACTCATGCAAGTGGTCGCCAATGACCAAGATCAGCTCAGAACTTTGGTTCAGCCTTTGATCTCCAGGGTTGATAGCAACGACGTGCTCCATGGTGGGACCGTGCCTACTCCTCCACCAGTCGAAACTCCGCAGAACGGTGTCCCCGTGGCCGGGGGCAACGACAGTGCTCATGGCAATGTGATGGCCAACATCGGACTCAATACGGCAGGCGTCGGTAATGGGAGTCTGGGGGCTAATGTCAATGTCGGGCCGGGCAACGACAATGCTGGCGTCGGGAATTTGTTTGTGCCTCAGCCATGACTTGAGGATCACCAAGATGATGTATTCTCTCAGAAGGGTGCTGAAGGGGAGCTGAATGCTGAAGCGCGGCTCAGATTCAAGGCACTTGAAGATAAAATGAGAGATATCGAGAATCAGAATACTTTGGGCGTTGATATGTCCAAGCTGGGATTAATTGCTGATTTCAAGGTACCTCCTAAGTTCAGGGTACCTGAATTTGAAAAATATAAGGGCACCACTTGCCCTCGTGTCCACCTGAGATCGTATTACAGGAAGATGTCTGCTTATTCCGAAGACGAGAAGTTGCTGATGCACTTCTTCCAAGACAGTCTTTCCGGGCCATCCCTTGAGTGGTACATGGGTCTAGAGCCCACTAGTGTGCGCACATGGAAGGATCTCGCTGAAGCGTTTGTGCACCATTACCAGTACAACAGCGACTTGGCCCTGAACCAAGTCCAGTTGCAGAACCTGTCGCAGAGGAATAATGAAGGATTTAAGGAGTACGCCCAGCGGTGGCGTGAGTTGGCCGCTCGGGTTCAACCGCCGATGGTTGAACGCGAGCTCGTGCAGATGTTTGTAGCTACCCTCCCAGGGGTTTACTATGAAAATTTAGTCAGCGGTATGTCTGGGACGTTCTCAGCTCTCATTATCATGGGCGAGCACGTCGAGAATGGAATCAAGATCGGGAAAATTCAAGGTGAATCATCCTCAGCCGGAGGAGGGGGAAAGAAACCTTATGCTGGCAAACGACGAGAAGGAGAAGCGAGCGCTGTGACCAACGCTCGAAGGAAGGGCAAAGGCCCTCAGCAGCAGATAGCCAGTATAAATATCCCAGCGGCTCCGCAGCAGCAGCAGCAGCAGCAACCGAATCAGCAGGGATATAGAAAGTACCAGAATCGGGCATCTTTGGCAAACCGTCACTTCGAGGCACCGCCCATGTCGTATGCGCAGCTCTTGCAGACTTTGCTTCAGCTTCAGTTGGTTCAGAAGAGGACGATGGCTCCCTTGACAGGGGCACCTCCACCAGGGTACGACGCAAATGCCACTTGCGATTTCCACTCAGGGGCACCAGGCCACACAATCGAGAACTGCAAAGCCTTCAAGTACAAGGTGCAGGACTTGGTGGATGCCATGATCATCAACTTCTCTGATAATGTGCCCAATGTCACGAAGAATCCTATGCCGAATCATAGGGGAGGCGGAGTGAACGCCATTATCGAAGAAGAGAGTGCAGATCTGTTGACTGATGTCAGAGACCTAAAGACGCCGCTTAGCTTCGTCAAAGCTAAGTTGTTGAAAAGAGGGTTCTTTCCAGGGTGCGGAGAACTATGCATGGACTGTGCTACACGTTCTGATGGATGTGAGAAATTGGTCGAGGGAATTCAAAGTCTGATGACTGAGGGGATTCTGCAGTTTAGCCGGAGTGCTGAAAGTGGATCAGGAGAGGTAGTGCTGAAGCAGGCCGATGAAGTCGCCACCATCACCATCCCTCGCCGGCCAATAACTATTTCGGCGCCCAGACCGCCTACAATCACTATCACCAAAGCTGGGACGATACCATTCGAGAGCACTAACGCCGTCCCGTGGCATTATGGGGCTGAAGTCTATTGCAACGGACAGAGGTTGGAGCTAGATCCGTATGGGTCGACTGTGGAGAATCTTGCGGGAATTAGTGGTATTACCCGCAGCGGAAGAGTATTTGCACCGCCAGAGGTCGTGGCGGATAAAGCGGTCAGAGCTGATGCGGCCGATAAAGGGAAAAGCAAAGTCGTCGAAGAAGTCCCGTGTGGGGTAGAGAAAGATTTGCTTGTTAAAGATGCCGAGGAGTTTATGCGGTTGATCAAAAAGAGCGACTACAAGATTGTAGATCATCTCCATCAGACGCCTTCGAAGATTTCCATTCTCAACTTGTTGCTGTGTTCTGAAGCACACCGCAACGCGCTGCTGAAGGTGTTGAACACCGCCTACGTACCGCAAGAGATATCGGTGAATCAGCTAGAAGAGGTGGTAGCCCACGTTAATGCTGGCAATGGACTAGGTTTCACAGATTTAGAGCTGACGCCAAAAGGGAGGAATCACAATAGAGCCCTGCATATCTCGGTAGAGTGTAGGGGCACAATCATGTCGCATGTGCTAGTGGACACGGGTTCGTCGCTTAATGTTCTTCCGAAGAAGGCGTTAATGAAGTTGGACACTCGTGGATTGGTTTGCACACCCAGTGATCTGGTGGTGAAGGCGTTCGACGGGACTAAACGCCATGTTTTCGGGGAGGTGACCCTGCCGATCCAAGTTGGTCCGGAAACATTCAACGCGGTCTTTCATATTATGGACATCATGCCTGCCTACAGTTGTCTCTTGGGCCGGCCGTGGATCCATGCTGCTGGTGCCGTGACCTCCACGTTGCACCAAAAGCTCAAATATGCTGTCGGGGGAAGCATCGTAACCGTGTGTGGCGAGGAGGACATAATGGTGAGCCATTTGTCATCCTTTAAGTATGTTGAAATGGATGGCGAAATCCATGAAACTCTTTGCCAAGCGTTCGAAGCCGTCAAGTTGAAAGAAGTAGCTCCTGTAGTCACAGAAAAGCCAGAGATGAATCTCTCCTCGTTCAAAGAAGCTAGGGCCGTCGTCCAAGCTGGATCTACCCCAGGCTGGGGGCGAATTTTGGAGATACCCAACAAGCAGGATAAGTTTGGGTTGGGATATTCTCCTGGAGCTGAAGCTTCTTCTTCGTCTAGCAGTGCGTCTCGAGGTAAGGGGCCGATCCAATTTACCAGTGGCGGAGTGATTTTCGAAAGCATCAACGCGGCGTCTGAAGACAGCGGGGATAGCGATTGTGACCTCGACTCTTGGATTCAGCCAAGCAAGTCGGGCGAGGGCCTCAACAATTGGACCATCAAGGATATCATCTAGATGATAAGTGAAGAGTAATGATTTACTTTTTTCCAATCATTGTACAACCCTATGTCCTACCCGGGGCATAGCGGTTTTATTGTCAGGGCCTTGTTGGATTATGTACATGGATTTTGTTAATAAATCAAAGGCGTTTTCTTCGTATTCAAATATTGTGATCTTTGTTATTCCTGTTTTATATTTGTTTTGAAAAACAGTAAAATGGCAATGGGGTTTGTGCTAACCTGCATATTCTTGTTTTAAACTTAACCCTTGTTATTGCAGGATCCACATAACAGATGACATCGACTCTGGACCTTCTACGGCTCACTTCGACTTCGATTGCTCGATCTATCAAGCCGAAGAAGAGATTGATAAAGACGAAGACCTTCCTGAAGAGTTGGCCCGCTTGTTGAAACAAGAGGAAAAAGTTATTCTGCCTCATGAGGAGGAGATCGAAATCGTAAATTTGGGTTCTGAAGAGCTCGTCAGAAATGTCAGGATAGGGGCCGCATTGCAGAGTGATGTTAAGCAGAGATTGGTCGAGATGCTAAGAGAGTATAGTGACGTCTTTGCTTGGTCATACGAAGATATGCCCGGACTTGACACGGACATCGTGGTCCACCACTCGCCGCTGCGAGAAGATTTCCCTCCCGTTAAGCAGAAGCTTAGGAGGACGAGACCAGATATGGCCGTTAAGATCAAAGAAGAAGTGCAGAAACAGCTTGATGCAGGCTTCTTAGCGGTCACCACTTACCCTTCGTGGGTCGCCAACATAGTGCCCGTACCGAAGAAGGACGGTAAGGTACGCATGTGCGTCGATTATCGGGATTTGAATAGGGCGAGCCCTAAAGATGATTTCCCGCTGCCTCATATCGATGTGTTGGTCGACAACACAGCCCAGTTCTCCGTGTTTTCATTCATGGATGGCTTCTCCGGTTACAATCAGATCAAGATGGCGCCGGAGGACATGGAGAAAAAGACGTTTATCACTCCATGGGGAACGTTTTGCTATAAGGTATGCCCTTCAGTCTGAAGAACGCAGGGGCCACTTACCAACGAGCAATGGTAACTTTGTTTCATGACATGATTCATCATGAGATTGAAGTCTATGTTGATGACATGATTGCGAAGTCTATTTCAACTTATTGAAGCTTTTTGAGAGGCTAAGGAAATTCAGGTTGAGGCTAAATCCTAACAAGTGTACTTTCGGAGTACGGTCCGGAAAGCTACTGGGGTTTATCGTGAGTGAACGAGGCATCGAGGTTGATCCTGCGAAGATTAAAGCCATTCAAGAAATGCCAGCGCCGAAAACAGAAAAAGAAGTTCGTGGTTTCTTGGGCAGAATAAACTACATTGCAAGGTTTATCTCTCAGCTCACGGCCACTTGTGAACCGATGTTCAAGCTTTTAAAGAAAGATCAGGCAATTGTCTGGAATGAGGATTGCCAGAAGGCATTTGACAAGATAAAGCAGTATCTTCAAGAACCTCCAATCTTGATACCCCTAGTGGCTGGACGGCCATTAATCATGTACTTGACAGTTCTTGAGAATAGTATGGTGTGTATTCTCGGTCAGCACGACGAGATGGGCAGAAAGGAGCATGCCATTTACTACTTGAGTAAAAAGTTCACTGACTGTGAATCTCGCTACTCGATGCTGGAGAAGACGTGTTGCGCACTAGCCTGGGCTGCCAAACGTCTACGACAGTACATGCTCAATCACACCACCATGCTAATTTCGAAGATGGATCCGATCAAGTACGTCTTTGAGAAGTAGGCTCTTTCGGGCAGGATTGCCAGATGGCAAATGGTGTTAACGGAATACGATATTCAGTACGTGTCCCAGAAGGCCATCAAGGGAAGTGTATTGTCTGATTACCTTGCCGAACAGCCGATCGAGGATTACCAGCCGATGAAATTTGAATTCCCTGATGAGGATATTATGTTTCTCAAAGTGAAGGATTGCGATGAGCCGTTACCCGACGAGGGGCCAGATAGGAAATCCCAGTGGAAATTGATATTCGATGGGGCGGTTAATTCCTATGGAAGTGGCATCGGGGCTATCATCACGACTCCCCACGGATCCCATATCCCGTTTACTGCGAGACTGACGTTTCCCGTCACCAATAATGAGGCGGAGTACGAAGCATGCATCATGGGTCTAGAAGAAGCAATTGATTTGAGAATCAAGAACCTAGACGTATATGGTGACTCAGCGCTTGTGATCAACCAAATTAAAGGGGAGTTGGAGACTCTTCAATCGAATTTGGTGTCGTACATGAACTAAGCTAGAAGGCTACTTCCGTTCTTCGATTGAGTGGAACTCCATCATGTGCCCAGAGCAGAGAATCAGATGGCTGATGCCTTAGCCACGTTGGCTTCAATGTATAAAGTCAATTTTTGGAATGAGGCTCCAAGAATTGTCCTTTCGCGTCTTGATAGACCTGCATTTGTCTTTGCAATCGAGGAAGCCGCTGACGGCAAGCCATGGTTCCATGACATCCAGACTTTCCTTATTACTAAGGAGTATCCTGCGGGTGCGTCAACCCAGGATAAGAAGACTCTGAGGAGGCTGTCTGGAAATTTTTATCTCAATCCTGATGGAGTGTTGTATAAGAGAAACCACGATCTCGTGCTACTCAGATGTGTAGATGAGAAAGAGGCGAGTATGCTCATGGAAGAAGTCCATGAAGGCACATTTGGTATGCACGCCGGCGGGCATGCTATGACGAGAAAGATCCTGAGAGCGGGTACTACTGGCTGACGATGGAGTCGGATTGCTTTAAATTCGCGAAGAGATGTCATAAATGGCAGATTTATGCTGATAAAGTTCATGTGCCGCCGTGCTCGTTAAATGTCATGTCCTCCCCGTGGCCGTTCTCCATGTGGGGCATCAACATGATAGGCAAGATCGAGCCCACTGCGTCTAACGGTCATCGCTTCATTCTGGTAGCTATCGACTACTTCACCAAGTGGGTGGAGGCAGCCTCGTATGCTAATGTGACCAAGCAGGTGGTGGCTAAATTCATAAAGAGGGACATCATCTGTCGTTACGGAATTCCCGAGCGGATCATTACTGATAATGGTTCGAATCTGAATAACAAGATGATGAAGGAGTTGTGCCAGAGTTTCAAGATTGAACACCACAACTCATCTCCTTACCGGCCGAAGATGAATGGCGCCGTTGAAGCGGCCAACAAGAACATAAAGAAGATTGTTCAGAAGATGGTTGTGACCTACAAAGACTGGCACGAGATGCTGCCATTTGCACTGCACAGTTATCGTACGATGGTACGTACGTCGACCGGGGCAACTCCTTTCTCCTTAGTGTACGGTATGGAAGCTGTCCTACCATTAGAAGTGGAGATCCCTTCTTTGCGAGTTTTGGTTGATGTGAAGCTCGACGAGGCAGAATGGATTACGAACCGACTGAACCAACTCAGCCTGATGGACGAGAAGAGGTTAGCATCGATTGAATTTGGTCGTCTGTACCAAAGCCGAATGAAGAAAGCTTATGATAAGAAGGTGCGTCCTAGAAGATTTCAGACGGGTGATCTCGTCCTGAAGAAGATTCTTCCTCCACACTCCGATCACCGGGGCAAGTGGACTCCGAATTACGAAGGTCCGTACATCGTCAGCAAGGTCTTCTCGGGAGGAGCTTTGTTGTTATCCACGATGGATGGTGAAGATTTTGCATCCCCGGTGAACGCGGACGCAGTTAAAAAATACTTTGCTTGAAAGCGACCCGCTGGACAAAAAAGGAGAGTCCAGGCAAAAAAGGGCATCCCGGCGAACCAAAAACAGAATAAAAGGTTCGGGCAAAAATTAGGGATATAAATTGAAAAAGGTACACCCGCGAAGTCGAAAACCTACACTGGGCGGCTTCGGCAAAAAAGGGTATCCCGGTGAACTGAAAACCCGCAAAGGGCGATTCACGCAAAAGTTAGGGATTTGAAAAAGCAAATGACTGCGTTCCGCGTGTGGACTTTCTTTGTTTAGTGGTTTGGAGGACCTGAGGGCCGTTTATCTGAATCAATCTCTTCCGAAGCTGAAGCGTCGGAGAAGTATCGAAGTCGAGTGGGTCATAGAGGGATCAACTCATGGTGTTCGTCTACGCCTCGTTGCCGACATTTGTATATACTGATGTATATTTATGTTTTATTGTTGGGAAGCTTCCTCATTCCAGGAGCTTGCATCTGTTGTAAAACATTTTTACCCATTCAGGGGTTCATTATCAATAAAAGCATACAATTCAGCAATTCTGTTTGTCTGTTTAGCATTTATCTGTTTTGTTTGCGAAAAAGAACGCCGATGTTTTTGATAAAATGCGCATACATAAACTTACTGGCCTAGGCCACTGATTGTTGAAACAAGGAATTACTTGAACATTGGCACGAGATAATAACCTTGATAGGTCCCCTTGAGAAGGGTATCTTGTCTGTTTGTTTGTGTTGTTACAGGTGTAGCATATACCAGACAGTGCGCCGTGCGCATCCCTGAAGCAGGATGATTCCTCCTTCTCCAGCAGAGTTCAGCAGCCTCTCCCCGCAGAGTCTGAACGCGAGAGCATGAGCATTGATATGTCTCCACAGGAAGAGATGATTCTCTCCCCAATCAGATGTATCCTGAAGGAACGTCATCTCCTCAGCTGAGTCAGGCGCCGAAGCGTATGTTCATCCCCCAGCACCGGGTCACAAGTGCAGGTTTCGTAGGAAACTATTCGTACGCCGAAGTATGCAGCAACTGATAGTGCAAGACTGAAGTCTCCAGCGGAATTGAAATTCCCCACCAGAGTTGTACTCTCCCTCGAAGTTAGATGATTCCTTCTTCCCCAGCGGAATTGAGATTCCCCACCAGAGTTGTACTCTCCCTCGAAGTTGGATGATTCCTTCTTCCCCAGCAGAATTGAGATTCCCATAGAGTCGTACTCTCCAGCGAAGCAGAATGATTTCTCCTTCTTCAGCCGAGTTTGCAGATACCCAAGAGAGCCGAATCCTTGGAAGCTGCTCAAGCCATGATTGGCTCTCCCCAATGGAAGGTTGAACATCTGAAGTTGTTTCCCCACAGAGTCGTTATCTCCAAAGAAGTAGCCGAGAAGGCCACGCAGTTTACTCCCGCGATTGACATCGCTTTCCCCGGCAGCAGTCAACTGAAGTTGTGTCCCCGGCGGAGTCCAATTGAGATTGGCGTGACCATGTTCTCCTCAGCAGGATGATTCCTCTATCTGAGTAGTTCTTCCTCCTTGACAGGAGGATTCCCCCTTCAGCATTTATTTTGCTGACGGGATCGCATCATAGTGCATGATTGCATAGCATTTATCATAAACACATAGCATTTCCACCGTGTGGAGCATCGTGCCATTGCTGAAGCATACGCATAATAAACATGATCTAGGTTGCCACCGTTCTTGTTTTGCAGGTGTTCCGCCGCAGAGTTAATTGCTCAGGATGATTCCTGAGATCCCCAGCGAAGTCTTCGGTTCAAGATGATTCTTGAATTCCTCAGCAGGGTCGTTTGCTTAAGATGATTCTTAAGTACCCAGTGCAGTCTCCAGAGTTGGTTGCTCAAGCTGATGCTTAGAGTCCCCAGTAAAGGTTGCCCAGGATGATTCCTGAAATCCCCAACAGAGTGTTCACTCAGGATGATTCCTGAAATCTCCAGAATGGTTATCGGTTCAAGATGATTCTTGAAGGTCCCCGACTGAGTTATTTGTCCAAGATGATTCTTGAAGTCCTCAGCAGAGTTGATTCATCCAGAATGATTTCTGGACCCCCGGAGCGGAGTTACTCGATAGTCCTCCAGAATCCCCAGCGGCGAAGCGTCATCCCCAGCAGGTTTCTAACGACGAAGTTGAAACCTCCCTGGAAGACTCCATGATTGAAGTCTGACCGTGTTAATGAAGAAGTTCTCTCAGCCGATGCGGAGTGTCTGATGGCAGAGGTTTAGATGTTCCCAGTTGGCTCATGATTGACCAAGAATTCTATTCCCGACTTGCTGATGAAGTCCGGCTGATGCCCGACAGTAATGCGGAATGCCTGATGGCATGATCAACCTGATGGTTGAAGTCCGGCTGATGCCCGACAATTTCTTCGGATGCCTGATGGCATGATCAACCTGATGGTTGAAGTCCGGCTGATGCCCGACAGTTTCTTTGAGTGCCTGATGGCATGTTCAACCTGATGGTTGAAGTCCGGCTGATGCCCGACAAGTCCTTTGAATGCCTGATGGCACGATCAACCTGATGGTTGAAGTCCGGCTGATGCCCGACAGTTTCTTTGAATGCCTGATGGCATGATCAACCTGATGGTTGAAGTCCGGCTGATGCCCGACAATTTCTTCAGATGCCTGATGGCATGATCAACCTGATGGTTGAAGTCCGGCTGATGCCCGACAGTTTCTTTGAGTGCCTGATGGCATGTTCAACCTGATGGTTGAAGTCCGGTTGATGCCCGACAGTGTTCTTTGAGTGCCTGATGGCATGATCGACTATGTATTACCGGTTACCGTGTGACCAATTCCCCAGTAGGGTTGCCGTGCAACTATTATGCTTAGTGTCGAAGATGTTCCTACCGACCAGAGTATCATTCACCTGTGTGTGGTATCCAGACCTCCAGCAAGATCATTGACGCGTGTTCACCTTATCATTCTCTCCAACAGAGGCTATTCTTCAAGTTCATATTTTCCCAATGGATTTCTTCACCCTGACGGCGAGGTCAGATGCTTTTATCGACTCGATATTTGAGAATTTGACGGTGAAGTCAGAAGATTATTTTTGAGAACTTGATGGCGAAGTCAGATTATTTTGAGTACTTGACGGTGATGTCGGGTGTTTCTCAGGGTTATAGTCGGCTGGCGGCGATGTCAGATTCTTTGTTTTCCCAGCGGCGAGGTTGGATGTTTGTCTGGCAGTGATGTCGGGTAGTTTGGTTCTCCAGCGGCAATGTTGGATGTTCGTTTCTGGTGGCGATGTCAGGTGATTTAGTTTTCCAGCGGCGATGTTGGGTGTTTTGGTCGTCCGACGGTGATGTCAGACGCTTTATTTTCATGAATGCCTGACGGCGAGGTCAGGTGTCTGATGACAATGTCAGAGGAATTTAATGCGGATAACTGACGACAAGGTTCAGATCAGTATGTCTCTAGCTAGTAACCGTGCAGCTATTATTTCAGTTTGCGAAGATTTTTTCCCGTCAGAGTACCGTGTACTTGTGCAGTTGGCAAATTTCCGGGTTTGTCGGTATTCAACCGTCTCGCACCTTGATTGGCTGAGAGCCGTTCGCCTCATCCAGTCAGGTTCAAGCCGTTTGAATAGGGGCAGCTGTTGCACCCGAAAATTTGACCAACAGGTCAAGGGGTATGAGTACCCATCAAGACTATGAAGCTAGCGAAGAAGGTTGTTCAAAGTGATTTAGGGTTGATATCCTTGTCAGAAAACTCAAGAGATCCTCAGAGAGATTGGTTGAAACCAAGGTTGTGTGCCTCATAACTTGAGAGTTGTGGGAGCTCCTCAGATGATTCTGAGACTATGAGGATGGACTTGAAGCTTTGAGAGAGCTTGTGAGATGTCTTGAAAGCCATCATGAAGCCTAGAGAGGTCATTGTACAAGAATTCAGAAGATTCAGCCATGAGTGGTGGAATTAGGGTTTGACTGGGTCAACCCTAGGTCAACTGATGATTTGGAGAAGGTTGAGACCTGATCCAAGAGTCATGTGATCATGGAATGATGCATTGAGATGCTATAAGGATGATTCCTAGACCAACTCATCATGATTGAGGAGTTTGAGAAGTTTTAAGCTAGGGTTTCTAAGGATTGACAGTGTAAAATCCCCTAGTTTGATCCCTATCTTCAAGGCAGTTCAGCTCAAGATGTGATTGTCATCTCATATTCCCCACAACATGAATGTTGTAGATCTTGTTCTTAGCTTTAATTTTAGTACTAGAAGTCCTTGATAGGATTTGTAGAGCTCAAGTTATGACTTTGACAAATTACAGGTCTTCTGAGGTATGTGAATCTGGGTCCTTGAAGGTCACCCAACTTGCATCCAACGTTTTCCCTAGTAGGATGATTCCTATGAACTATTGGTAAACATAAATGTTGTAGATAATCTTCTTAGCTTTCTAGAGAGTACTAGAAGTCCTTGATAGGATTTGTAGAACTCAACTTATGGCTTTGACAAGACAAGGGCATTTTGGTCATTTGGAGGTTATAGGTCATTTCAAGCATAAGGCCATATCTCCTATTTCCAAGCTTCAAATGGAAAAATCTTCAACATCAAACTTGCTTATAATGATGTTTTAAGGCTATTAAGGAGGTCATGAGATGTTGAAAAGGCTTGTATCAAAAATTAATAAAAATGGCCAAAAATGGATCCATAAGTTAAATAAGTTGAAATTGAAAATTGGAAATCCCAAGTTATACATCCAAACCATGGCATATAATAGGTGATTTTGACTCCAAAGGACATTCTAAGAACAATGGTTCAGCCACAATTTTGATTTGAGGCTTAGATCATAGGGCTGCTTTGGAAATGGCTTACTTGCATCTTAAGGCACCAAAGCAAAACATGAAGAAACTCAATGAACAAGTTAGTTATGCATTGTAACACACCATACATCTCATGTGGGGAGAATTTCAAGTCAGAATTGGTTATTACAAGGGCTATGGCATGAGATAGCACACAAGGAGAATTGAAGTCATAATGTCATGACATGAGATTTCCAATTTCTCATGGAAAGGTTCTAGATGGTTCTAGATGACTCTAAACCACTCTATATAACATGTATGACTTGCTCAGATGCAAGGTTGGTGAGAGTTGGTGCAGAGAAGAGAGAGTGAGATCAAAAATCTTCCATTGCAAGTCACAATCGGTTTCAGCAATTCTCTTACAATCAATCCATTTCTTTGGTGCAATTCAATTCCATATGTGTTTCTGAAGGTGTGCCAATCAAAATCAGAGAGGTTTCATGCTTGGATCGTGTTCTTGACATTGAGCTTCACCACTTGCAACTCCAGATCGGTTTCCAAGAATCAGGCACTTTCAAGAGGTTTTATTGCATACAGAAGCTCTATCAGGCATCATTGATCATATCTGGAAAGATTGAAGCATTGGTTTGAGGGATTTCTTCATCTGTTCACTCGATTTTACCAGGTTTGCAACTTTCTTCGTGCACCTTAATTTAAGTAGAATTGATTAGATTTGATAGGTTAGAATGGTTAGAAATCATTAGGGGAAGCTTTCTGGAAAGTTTGAAGAGAATTGGTGATGATTTTGTTGTTGACACCATTTCTTTATGGACCAAGAACTCCTTGAATCTTGAGTAATAATCTTATTTCTTTAGTGGAAGTTGACCAGTGATAGGAGGTGAACATTTTAGTGTAAACAATTTCAAGAATCTTGAGTTTTGATTTTCAAGCATAATTTGAAGTTGCTATCGGGTTTCAAGTTTGAGTGAGATTCAATGGAATTCGAGATCATGGTTGGATTCAGTGTGGAATTTAGAGTAGATTAGTGTTTTACATTTTGGATTTTCATGAAGTTTTGAGGAGATACGAGATTGGGGAGGATGAGGTTCATAGCTCTGCAACCATGGCTTTCCCTCCAATTCGCAGGTGCAAAAGGAAGAAGATAAGGTCTCATCCGTTGGATTGTAGTGAGACTCGTTGACTTTGGCAAGATCCAGCGGCCCTGATTTGATTTCATTTGAGAGGGAATTCTGAGAAGCATGAAACGCAGGCGTTTCATTTAAGTGAGGTCTTGGGCTTAATTGGAATTTGATGTCCACACCCCCTTCACGAGGCCCATTAGATTTTAAACTGAATTCCACTACTATTTGCACCACGTTTTTCTCAATTTCATTCCCTTTTTGCTTTCTGATTTTCTGATTAATGAATGGGCCTAGCGCGTTTACTTTCTGAACCCCCATTCTGGGCCCATGCGCGTATTGAACTGCATCTAGTTACTATCTGCACCCCAGTTTCATATTTTAATTTCATTTTCTTCCATTTTTTGTTAAACTTGGAAAAATCATAATAAATGGAAAAATAATGATTTTCAAGTGGGAATTTTTTATCCCATTTCATATTAATGTCTAGAAAATTATCAAATAAAAATATTTTCATTTCATACATTTTTAGTATTTTTTGTATATTTTCCATTTTAATTGCTTTTTATATTCTTTTATGTTGATACATGAATTTGTAGAATTTTGTACAGGTAGTTCCCTTTACATTTTTAGGCCATTCTTTTTAGGATAGTTAGATATAAGCTTTAGCTTCTCCCTGGATTTATTCCATAATTTTGTGATTAATTTTAGGTTAGTTTTGATTAGATGACATTAGGTTGTGTAGAATTAGGCTAATCCTTAACATAGGTCCACAATAACATTAGAATTTTGGGTTTCTAGGTCAAGTTAGGTATTGGGGCATATAAGGGTATTAAGGGTAGGTATGTAGGATCCCTTAGAAATTATATTAGGTTTTAATATAGTAGTATACCATTTTTAGATGATTTTTGTAGTTGATGATTGCTTGTGTTGCCCTTGTGGGCTTGTATTTTTGTTTGCTTTGCTTTGTGGGCTTGGAGAGCTTGGTTTTGCTTGGAGTAGCATTGAGGAGAATAGTAGGAGCATTGAGGAGCTTGAGAGCTTGATCTTATTTGTTTTGTTGATTGTTTTAGGGTTAAGGATTAGGAAGAGTTTAGACCTAGTTAACTTCTTTCTTAAACATGGATGGTATCTTTCACCTCCATTCCTCCCTATGATTCAAAGTCCTTCCATGGTATACACCTCTCTCCTTTGGAGGGATAAGTGATGTACCTATGGAGTGGAACTTTTGAGGGAACCATTCCTTTGATGTTGAACCCTTATAGGTCACCTTTGGTGGTCAGTAAGCAGTTCAATATCCCCAGCTTATCCAGTAAGTGATTTCCTCTGGTTTGATTTTCTTGAGAGATGTTGAGCTTGAGCTTGAAGATGAAGACTTCAATGAAGAGTATGGAAGAGGATGAATCCTTGAGTATTGTCATTCCAGCTGAAGCTTGAAGAGCAACAAGAGCAAGTTGATACTTGAAGACCCCTGAAGATGAAGTAAAGACTGAAGGATGAAGTTGACACTTCTAAGTGATTGAGATTGATTCTGAAGAGCTGAAGCTTGAAGAACAAAGGAAGTTGATACTTGCTTTGATACCTGGGGATCCTGAAGGAGCCAAGTTGATACTTGTGATTGTTAGTGAAGCCTGAAGGTGGAACTGATTAAGGAGCTGAAGCTTAGAGAAGAGAAGATAAGTTGAAACTTATGTTGAAGGGTTGAAACCTGGAGGAGCAAATTGTTATTTGTCAAGAGTAATTGAGGTCTGAAGACTGGGTTGCTGTTGGAAAAGCTGAAGCTTGAAGTGGAGAGAGGAGTTGATCTGCTTTCTTTTCTTTTTCTTTTCTGTATTGATGTGTTTTGTTTGACATGCTTGATGCATTAGAATAAGTTCATATCTAGAATAGGTTTAATCTAGGAGCATGATTGCACTAGAGGTTGAGTTGCTCCCTCTGCTTGTATTGTTACTGTGTGGCTTTGCTTGCGGGTATTCGGTAGAGCCCAGCTCCCTTGCCCATGTGGTTTGTTTGCCTTATGGCATCTTATTTCATTTCTTCTGTATGATTGCAGTTTACTGTATATTGCTTGATAGCATGTTATTTTATCTTTCAGTATGATTACTGTTATCCATTCTGACTTGAGGTTGAGATGAGCTTGTGGAGGCTGAAGCCCCACACACATTTCCTCCCTCACTTGCATTGCATGCATTTTACTATTAAGCTGATGCTTTGTCTGTTTTGGTGTATCATTGACATGATCCCTTAGGACTCTCATTTCCTTTGATAAGGAATTGATGATAGAACTTTAGGTTGAAACCTATGCATGACAACTTCTAGGAGTTCCCTGTTCAAACCTTGACCATAGGATGAATCCATGGCATGACAACAGTAGGACTTGATAGTCTCCCTCCTAGTTGGGCCTGTTCTCTTCTCATCTCAAAACAGTTTAAGATACAGTAATCATGAATGATTTCTTTCGTACGTTACGAGCCTTAAGCTATCTGAGAAAGGATTGTGGGAGAGTTTCTTTTCCACAGTCTGGATGTTTAGTATGGTACCCTTTGGGTGACATGCGACGCATTCACTCTCAGGTCATAGTCTCTAGTGCGATTGAAATCGCAAACACAATAAAAAACACTTCTTTCGTAAAAGACAGGACATAAACCGTAGTTTCCCGAACTACGTAAGCTCTGATCTCTCATACCTGTTGAGAGTACGTAGGCACAATACTGATGTATTGGCGAGCTACCTTCCCCCATAACCTGTCGTAGGTCGAACTACATTGACTCTGATTTCTCATTCTCTGATGAGAATACGTAGGCATAAAGTGCGACGCTTTGCCGAGTCAGTTTTTTTGTTTAAGCCAGCCTTGATAGGTAGATAGATAAGACCAACCCGTCCAGTAAACACAACAAGCGTGGATCCCGTCGAGTACGACAGACGTGAGGGGTGCTAACACCTTCCCCTTGCGTAACCGACTCCCGAACCCAGACAATGGTTGCGACGACCTTGTCTTACCCTTTTTCGTCAGGTTTTTCCGATCGTTTGCTTTCCCGCTCTGAGGGATAAATAACGAAAGGTGGCGACTCTTCTGTTGTGCCGGCACCTTATTTTCGCGCAAGCGACAACATGTATTTGATCAAGCAGGATTCACAAACCAAACAATTATATTCCAAAATGAAACTTCACTGTTCCGAGCATGAGCAAAATTGCTACGGTAAATATGACAACAACAACACATGCTAATTCAAAGCAGAACATACCGACTCGAACATCTCAAATCTCTTATCAGAAAATCCACTAATTTGAAGTAAATTCCAGCTACCAACATGTCAAAATTGTAACAAAATAATAAAAACAAATTCAAATAGTAAGTGCATCGGTACGAACTCTTCACATGAAAACCACGGCAGCTTTGCGAGAGTTGAATCGAATAATCACATACCAACAATAATCACATACCAACAAAGTATTGAAACTGAGGAAATTGTAATATACAAATCAAATGACGTTCGAAACCGCAGCTCAAAACTGATCAAAAATAACTCCAAATGAACTAAAACCATAAACATGGAACCACAGGCAATTTACTTTGAATATAAAATTGATCCATAAAGCACACTCCAAATTATTGTCATTACAACAACAAATATCATAAGATTGCATTCAAAATTATAAACCCTTAGCATGCCACAAACTGATATAAACTATATCAGTAAGTGTTAAACTTAAAACCAACTTCCAAAACATATCATGACCACGCCAATGACAACAAAAGCCAGAAAAAAAATTATATATCAATATTTCACAACAAGAATGTAACACTAACCGTCGAAGATGCCACAACAACTCGAACCTAATAACGACTACAAAAATGAAATCGATAACAAACTAAACCAGAAATAATAACAGAGTTGAAATTGATAACCAACCGAGATGATTCTGTAAACTCTGAAATGTTTATTCGAAGTTTATTGCCGTTGCGGTAACCGTGGTGGTACGTCCTGCTCGGAGACGTCGCAGAGTTGTTGTCGGGAAGTTGTTGTTGATGAGCTGCTGCTGTATAAGCTCTAGCCTCATATTCCTGCTGTCAAACTTCGACGAAACCGCAACCTACAAAAAAAGGAAATTTCTGCAAAGACAGTGTTTGTGGAAACATTACCGCAGAGCTGCTGCAACTTTGCTCTATACGTTCAGCTACTTTCATCACATCACCAACTCAATAACGGTATAGCCCAGCATAAGTAGTGACAACAAGTTCATATTCTGCTGCAGGAAGCTCTTCCACTGCATCTGTGTCAGACCTCTCAAATACATTTGTAGATGCCATTGTTTGCTGATTACTGCTCGGTGGAGTATGATCCTATTCTAAAGTGTAAGAACTTTTGAAGACAAACTGTCACATGCTCTTGACAAACGTAAACCGTCATGAGCATCAGCTTTTGTTTTCAATTTGCAAAGAAATTCTCCTTTTTTTCTTTTGGATCCTCATAGATACACTATCTATTCTTGTCGGGAGACATCACAAGCAACTTGTATAGCATAACGTGATTAACATTCAAAGATCAAGGATTACCGACGCCGTCGCAGAAAATCTATCAAGCTCTAACACTGGAACTCAGAGTCGAACGTCCAGAACATTCAAGCTTGCGTATGCTTTGTTGGAGATTTCACGGTGAATCATAAATGAGGTTGAAGGTTATCATAACTGATCATCCATGGTCGTATCCGACCTATACACCTGAAAAACAACAATATTCTTCCAGAACCGAAATAAAATCGGATTGATACCAAAACAAAATGTCGACACAGAAAAGCAACTCGATCAACAGCAATGATCTTCAGTATTTACAATCTTCTGCGAAACTCCAATCTCACGACATCAGTACTCAGACTCACAGCTTATAGTGACAAGTCAAAGGAATCGCAACGCCGCTGCTAGAATGTCACTGACATTTAAGCTGGATTGTTGTAGGTACGACTAACCGATACCGCTTCTAATAGACCGAGCTTTCGCCTTTTGAGTCGTTCCAATTACATTATGAAATAGTCATGGCTCCGAACCTGTCGTCCTTGAACCTCGACACGCAAACATTCAGAGATCTTGCAGCCTAGTAAGACTGTGCGGTGTCGTTGCTTCCAAGATCAAACCATTGTCTCCAAACTTGTGGGTTGAAAACGAACTGTTGTTGAAGTTCTTGGCGTAAAGGTTGGACAATCACAACACCTTTGGCTCTCGCTTCATGTCATTATTGCTGAACATCTATGCAGCTAATCATTAATCAGCCCTCAACCTGTATAGAAGTGGACACCAACAAACAAAGCAGCAAACAAACACAATGAAAAAGGAAGAAAACAACTAAGTTAGAGACGCAATTTTTACCATGTTGGTAAACTATAAACTCCTCGCATTTCTTTCTGTCTCCCTGAGCTTGTCATAGTACCGTCTCAAAATGTGACTACAACACCTTTTGTATTGTTGCACGGATGATAGAGCCAAGAACATTCTTCCATTCCACTGCTAAAAGGCCCCAAAACTAGAATCCTTTGATATTTCTCAATATTTTATGAAGGCCAACTTCATATGACAATAATTGAAGCTTGAGTCTAAGTAGTTTCTAACAGTCAAAATAGACGCAACGTCGCTATTTGATGTTGGAACGAAAATATCATGGCGGTACCATTGTCACAGATCCGGTGATGAAATCGTCTAACAGTTTGAAGTTGACATCGAAATCATTGTCGGAAGCGCAGGTCCATGGTGAAATCATTTTGCAGCTCTTATTATTGAATCCTTCTGGTTAATGGTGACTTCAAAAGCTTCAACAACCTTCATTATCATTCACTAACCGAAACCGGCGATGCCGCAACCTGTATAGAAATTAGCAGGCTAAAACAGAAATAAGAGGCTCTTAGAGAAATAATGAAAACAGAGTTGAATCTAAGGCACGAGTGATATCATCATGTTGCTGCTACTAGATTTTCCATTGTTGCGCAATCGAAATTCAGCAACGCCATAACTGTGATGTGTCCAAAGCAAATCCGAGAACAATGCACTTTCCTCGTACAACTCCTGAACACTTGTTCTGTTGTTATGGAACTACCGAGTTATATGGATCTGGTGTTGTCATGTTGAAATTGAATCGAGCCAATATCGCTAATCAACTGTCAACCTGCACATAAATAATCACACAGAAAAAGTAGTACAGGGAGCCAAAATGAAAATTGAATTTAAAGAG
Source organism: Lathyrus sativus (assembly GCA_963859935.3). Lineage (NCBI taxonomy): Eukaryota > Viridiplantae > Streptophyta > Magnoliopsida > Fabales > Fabaceae > Lathyrus > Lathyrus sativus. Next base: position 239,016,256 of record OZ012740.1, on the reverse strand, counting down.
AGCAGTCTAAGCATATACGCAATCCAGGTTATCCTCTTTCCAATGAATCGAGTTAAGGTTATTGAAGTTGTTGTCGTCGCTGAACCGTAAGCTTTGCAAGAGAAGCGAAGTCGCATGTGGTATTTACGGTTGTTGCGAGCTGAACTTGGGGCGATTTTGAACTGTCTCTTCCGTTGAATGTCTCAACAACAGAAATGTGTCACAATCGAACTTTTTCCATCGGAGCTTCTGGATTCTCTTGTCGACGCTCTTCCACTATGATTTACGGCAGCTTTTGTTCCCCCAAATGGGAAATACAAGCCTTCAGCTAGCTGCCACAATGTATGGAGCTTTGTTGCTCAATGACGATGGCCTTCAAAGACTGGACATGGTCGACTCGATTCTTGAATCTACTTTAGAACCTGCACATGACAATAAACAGAAAAATCCTCATGACTTTGAGACTTTCAAAGCGGAACCCTTCTTTTGAGTAGAACACATCATCAGCCGTGATTGTTGCTGTCAGATGAAGTACTGGAGATTATTATTCTGAAATTTGTGGCGAGTTAGTGATGAAGCCATAGATTGAAATGCTGCCTCAAGCCATGTGGTTCGTTGATACCCCAAGCCTCGAGCAAATAGCACAGCAACCACACATCATACCTAAGTTCTATCGAACCAAAATCGCTACCGCAATGCCATGATGTGGTCGTCGGATTCACGCTACTGATTTGCTGCAGGTCAGAGAAAATCTGGTACGACCTATCAAACGACTGCTGGGTTAATTCGTGCTCAGAATGATGACGAACACTCGTGTTTGATTTGAAGCTTGGAGGTATGGATCTGATGAGAAATAGTGATGATGGTAGTGAAGGATTTTTCGGCGGGTTTTAGGCGTTGGGAGGAGGAAGAGAAAAAGGCGATGGAGGTTGATGAAAAGAGGGGCGGAGATGGAATAGTTGAGGGAAGTCGAATGGAGAAAGTATGAGAAGATGGTGATGAAGGGTTCCGGCGGCGAGAGGAGGGAGTGTGTGGTAATGATGAACAGTGATTTCGAAATTAGGGTTCCTGAAAGGGGGCGGCCCAATTTAGGGCTCGGTGAACAGTAACCTCCCTAAATCTGTAAGGTTTTTTGTGAACAGTGTATTCCCCTCCCTTATAACAAGAAAGCTGAGTCATTCTCAGCATAGGCCCAATGGGCCTCGTTCATTTCCATTTCTAATTCTTTCTATCTCTCCTTTTTTTAATTTTTCTTTTTATTGTAAATTTTTTACTAATTAATTCTATTTTCTAAGCTATTTAATCTAAACCTATTGCTAATCTATTTTAATAAAATTCTATAACTCTATATTCTAATAAAAAGCAAAATTCTAATTTAATTTTAATAATAATAAAAAAAACTATTTAACCTTAATTAAAACAATCTATTTTTAATAAAAAAAATCTAAATAATTCTAAATTCTATTCTAAATAATCTTATCTCTAAAATCTAAACTAATTAATTAATATCAAAAAATATATTACATATCATAAAAACAAAGAAATTATAAAATAAATATATGCAAAAACAAATGTGACATGGCACGCTGTTATTGGGCTAAAAAGTGAAAATGCTCGTTTTTGCTGAAAAATACGCTACGCTGGATAAGCGGGGTAAATGAAAAACAATGTCGGGCAAATGAAAATTTTAAAAAAGTTAGGACAAATTTGGGGTATGACAGATGCCCCTATCTAATTGCCTTGAACCTGAGAGAATGAACAGCTGCATGGCGTTCATTTTAGAGTGGAAGTCAATTAGATACAAGAAGACCCCGAAATTTGCCCGACAGGCAAGTAAAATGCAGAGAGATAACATTTACCATAACAGGGTGGCAGGATGCAAAATATGAACGAGATAACCTGATATTCTTCGGGTGGTCGAAGCAGTCTCTTATCCAATAAGGTTCCTCGATGATACCAAAGAAGTATCTCTGATTAAAACTTGAGATTCTTCGGGTGGTCGAAGCAGTCCCTTATCCGATAAGGTCTTCGATGATACCAAAGCAGTATCTCTGATCAAAACTTTAGATTCTTCGGGTGGTCGAAGCATTCCCTTATCCATTAAGGCTCTTCGATGATACCAAAGTAGTATCTCGAACGATAAATTTGCTGAGTAATGGTTGAGCTAAAATTCCTATTAGAGGAACAACATTGTCCAAACTCTGTAGGGGAAAGTCTTCAAGAAACTTTTTATGATAACCTCTGCTTGAGGAGCCATCAGAGCAATAGTTGCTGGGGATTATCATCATCAACTGCATGGTTGAAGAATGACTTGCTGGGGAGTAGAATTCCCTGAACTCGTGGGGTATTAACTCTCTTCAGAGTCATACTGCCAACTCCACTGGAGGACTGACCAAGATGCTCACAAACTGATCCCGGATCCTGCTATGTTGTCATGCCATGTTAATGGTGATGGCGATGATAAACATGCAACCAAGATGCAACTACTAGGGAGTGCAAGATACGAATGCAAATGATATGCTAATGCTTGATATGATTATGATATGGTTGTATGTCGTGCTTATGATAATGCAGCGACCAGGTATGCTGGGGATGAAATCCTGTCGAGGACATCATCAGGGATTGGATTCAGTAGTTGCCAAATGGTTTGGACTTTGGTTATTGAGGATGCCAACGAGGGTGTACTTTTAGTGGTTGCCAATGAAGACTAGACTTTTAGGGTGAATTGAAGGTGCCAATTGGAGTGGCTTTTGTGGTTGCCAATAAAATATTGGACTTTAGAATGATTTGCCAGACGAGAACTGGACTTTGAAGGATTTGTTTGGGTTACAAAGCTTTGACACGTATCAGGTCCAAGCCGTGGGGGTGAAACCCAAAGACAGAGAGGCTTTTTCAGGAAGTTAAGGTTATTTGGTGGGATGATTGCATGATCCCCTGACACTCAACTTTTGCTGACGAGAATAAACTTGCTTGAGTAACTTCCCCAATGTTGTTCAACTTGTCCCAGTTTGGGTCTATGAAGGAATTTTCCTTGAACGGAAATTGGAAACAATCATACCATGAGACGAACTCGAGACGGCTTGCCCCAGCATTCCAAGTCGTGAAAGGAAGTTGGAAACAGTTGTACCATGAGATGAACTCGAGATGGCTTGCCCCAGCATTCCACATCATGAAAGGAAGTTGGAAACAGTTGTACCATGAGATGAACTCGAGATGGTTTGTTCTAAAACTCCAAGTCATGCAAGGAATTCGGACGCAGATATACCATGAGATGATCTCGAGATGATTTATTGCAAATTTTAGTCAGGAAAGGGTTTTTACCTTGATTAACTGACCCTTGGGGTAATTGGCTTCAAATTGTCCTTGAGGTAGTCTGCTCCAGAATGAGCGTTGAAGCGACATGACTTGTGCTGGTTGAGCGTTGGAGGGACTCTCCCTTAATCAGACGAAACTCTGGGTAGCCTGCCCCTTGTTGGATCCTTTGCAAAAGTGGTATACTCGTCCTGGTAAGAACCTAGCTTCTAGCCGATATATCATGACAGCTTACAAACGTTGAGCGTAGCGACTCATCCAGAGCATTTTGACTGTGCGAGCGCAACGACTTAACCAATGCGTGTTAGTCGTACGAGCGTAGCAATTTAACCACTGCATATGGATTGCGTGAGCGTAGAGACTTAACCAATGCGTATTAGTTGTGCTTTTGCTCTGCCCCAAGGCCTTTGACGTTCGTTGACCTCAACCATCATCTAGTTTGCCCCAAATTCAACCAGTTTGCCCCAGTCTGCCGGGTGTCTGAAGGACTTTCTTCTGGGATGAGAACTTTGGCGGTGATTATACCAGGATATGGCTTGAACCCCTTTGCCCCAGTGTCTGGGCCTTGTAGTGGCTTGCCCCGGTTTAAACCTCATAAGGACTTGCCCCAGATTCGTAGGGTTAGGAGAAAGTCTTAATTCAGGTCAACACCAATGAGTGATCAAGTTCCTCTTTGATTGCACTTTGTTGGAATTTCCATTATGCCAATTACTACTTTGCCATTAAAATTGTTTATTCAAAAATGGTAATTTTAATGCGATATTCATGCAAGTTATGAAAATATCATTTATTGGGAATGATGTGAAAACGTGTGACGATTGGACCGTTAATCCAAACGCAATGCTGATTTAATTGGTGTGAAATATATAGCAAGAATATGACACCAATACATAAAATTAGCAAATATGTAGGAGTTAGTTTACACAACCTCGCAATAGTATGCTTTCAGAATAAAACCCGCCTCAATTATGTCTTTTGAGGGTTGTAACGTGGTCTGGTTCACGGTTATAGAAACAAAGGATATAAGGCCCAAAATTTAATTTTAACCCACCTCTTCTTCGTGATGAACTCCAGTCCTACATTCAGTTAGTTTAACACGCGCACTTAGATTTTGACGGTGAAATGATGATTCAAGATATGCTCGAAATGGCAGTCACCTTATTTTGTCTTGGATGTCAGTGACCTTTTTTTATTCTGACATAGTGGCCACTAATCTTATTTTGTTTTTGTTGAGGATTTGAGGACCTATTTTGTCTCTCTTTTGATCCCTAACTTTTGCATGGACTGATTTTGCTCTGCGAGTCCATCGGGATTGCCTTGATTTTTGCCTAAGTCTCCTCTTGAGGTATTCGACTTAGCAGGCTTTTGATTTTTTCTTGTATTTTGAAAGGCTTGTGACTGCCAAGTCATGTGGTCATTGACAAACAACCGTTATCTCTTGGATTTTGTCTCGAGTGCGGGATTGGATTAACTGAACACTACCCATGCCCCAGGTTAAATGTAAGGATTTATAGATCCGAAGGAAACTCCTACTTCTAGGCTCGAAGTGGTTGACTAGGGACTAACTCCTTATCTCTCCAGTGTTTGGGGGTTCGAAACAATGCTTGTACATCATCGGCGGAAATTTATCCAAAAAAACATACTATCAGCAATTATGGGTATTTAGCTTTTGTCATCCTCCCTCAAATCTTTGCTCAACAGCAGTGCGATAAAGGAAGTGGAGTGAAAAAAATTTTGTGATTTTTTTGCAACAAGTGAGAAAATGTGAGTGAATACGAATGGATTTGATCGAAAGCATGCATAATCATCACATTAACAATACCATTAATAAGAAACAATATCTAAAAGCAAATAGCACTTAACATAAAGGAAACTACAAATGCAAAAAAAATGATAAGGAAACTGCCAGTATTGAGAAACTGAGCTCTTCTTCCTTGCTTCACAGTTGGGCTAACTTCTGGCAGCTCTTTCATCTTGCCTTCTGCGTTGTTCTCGTCTTTTCTTAGCTCAACTTGATTCTGTCTCAAGTGTTCCATGGTCTTCCAGCATTAAGTCAAGTTCATTACTTGTGTCGGGAAATCAACCGCGGATTATGGATAAAGGGTGGATAGGCTTTTTTTGGTTTTGGAAGACGATATGCAATGCAAATGAAATGCAGACGCAATGATATGCGGATGCAATGCAGGCACAAACAAGATCCAGGAAAACATAAGCAGGTCAGAGCGCCCTAACCAGTAGGCTATACCAGGCAAGTTCTAGATTTAATACCCATAGACCCACTCACGGGATAGCTTCTATGTTGACGGATAAAGTTCCCAGGATCACGGACACCAATCGCATCAACATTATGCAACAGGCTAGCTGTATTATAACGAGAGTACGATAGGGTCTCTCCTGAGCGGAGTCCTCATGCTAGGCACACGAGGAGCGAGTCCTCGGAGACTAACATTACACGACTACCAATATAGAAACTGGTTCTAAGAGTGGTTCCTAGAGTCATGGACCCTTCATGAATCAAACCGTGTAACAGGCTAGCTGCGTTACGATAGGATCTACGAAAAGGTCTATTCTGGAGGAGCTTTCATGCTAGGAACACAAGGAGCGAGTCCTTGGGGACTAACACTAATTACTACCAATTTTAAACTATGTTTTCTCTCTTCTTTTTCCAAAGCTCGGGTGTAGAGCTTTACTTGCAATGCTATCCCCGAATCAAGCAGGCAGATATAATAAACAGCATACGATAGAAAGAGAAAACAAGAAATAAACAATAGGAGAAAATAAATATAAAGAAAACAGTTAAGCAAAAGGTTAGTATTCTCGAATCGAGTCAAGTTATGCTTGACTCTCTCTTGCATAGGGTAATGCGTTTCTCCCCAGCAGAGTCGCCATCTGTCGTACCTCGAAAAATACGATCCTCGCGATGGACGCGGAAAATACTGTTCGAAACAGAGTCGCCACCGAACTTTATTCATTCCAAGGATGGAATAGGAAAATATCGATAAAACCTTTAAAGGGATAAGAACATGGTCATCGCAACCAATATTCTAGGTTCGGGAGTCGGTTACGCAGAGGGAAGGTATTAGCACCCTCTACGTCCGTTGTACTCAACGGGAACCTCTTGATTCGATTCAAGAGTAAAGTTAACTACGCTTATTTGTTTTCTTCTAAAGATTTCTCCTATAGGGGGAATGGGTGGTTTTAAGATAGGGTGCTCGCCAAGGATTCGGGCCCTTGTGCCTACGTATCTTCACTTATAAGAAGTGGAAAATCAGAGCATTCGTAGTTCGTGGGACTATGGGAAAAAGAGGGGATTGTGCTCGCCAAGATCATCGCAATCTTGTGCCTACGTATCTTACATTCAAGAGGGAATGAAGAATCAGAGCAGCCGTAGTTCGGCTAACTACGGTAAAAGGGTTGGTAAACGAACGAGTGTTTAAGTCGCATTCTAACTGCTAAACGTTGGCTTGTCTGCTCGCTAGGGGAGGCTGAAGCACGAGTTCATATGCGCGGAAGAAGGGACTAAACAATGTTCTTTGGTAAAAGGTATGGGAACCTAAAGGTGGAAAAGAAGGAAAAGTGCTCGCTAGGATCATCGCAATCCTATGCCTACGTATTCTCATTGATAAATGAGAAATCAGAGCAGCCATAGTTCGGCTAACTACGGTAAAAGGGTTGGTAAACGAACGAGTGTTTAAGTCCCATTCTAACTGCTAAATGTTGGCTTGTCTGCTCGCTGGGGGAGGCTGAAGCACGAGTTCATATGCGCGGAAGAAGGGACTAAACAATGTTCTTTGGTAAAAGGTATGGGAACCTAAAGGTGGGAAAGAAGGAAAAGTGCTCGCTAGGATCATCGCAATCCTATGCCTACGTATTCTCATTGATAAATGAGAAATCAGAGCAGCCGTAGTTCGGCTAACTACGGTAAAAGGGTTGGTAAATGAACGAGTGTTTAAGTCGCATTCTAACTGCTAAACATTGGCTTGTCTGCTCGCTGGGGGAGGCTGAAGCACGAGTTCATATGCGCGGAAGAAGGGACTAAACAATGTTCTTTGGTAAAAGGTATGGGAACCTAAAGGTGGGAAAGAAGGAAAAGTGCTCGCTAGGATCATCGCAATCCTATGCCTACGTATTCTCATTGATAAATGAGAAATCAGAGCAGCCGTAGTTCGGCTAACTACGGTAAAAAGGTTTGGGAACGAACGAGTGTTTAGGTCGCATTCTAACTGCTAAACGTTGGCTTGTCTGCTCGCTAGGGGAGGCTGAAGCTCTAGTTTGTTATGCGCGGAAGAAGGGACTAAACAATGTTCTTTGGTAAAAGGTATATTGGTTAGAAATTGCACGAGGGCGAGGAATTTGCGTTTATCGTGTTGGATATATTTGAATAGGTTTAAGGTTTCGATCGCACGAGGGCAAGGAAAGAGGAGTTTGGTTAGGTAATTTGATAGAGAATGACGACTATTCGATAAACGAGACGTCGGCCTCGCAATCAATTAATCGGGATATTATTGGAATGCTGGATCCCAATAACACGTTTTCATTCGAATAAGTTTGAAATATGTTTGAGAAAGTTTCAATCGCACGAGGGCGAGAGAAGAGAGTTAGATTGAATACTTTAAGGAAGAATGACGACTACTCAATAAACGAGACGCCAGTCTCGCAATCGATTAATCGGGATATCATTGGAATGCTAGATCCCAATGATACCTTTTTCACTCAATTAATTATGAAAGTGTATTTGAATGGACAATGACAGTATTTGTCCAAATAGTTAGGGCAAATTTTTTATAGACGAAAGGTCGAGTAATCCACAACCTAAAGCGTACGCCCCAAGAGTGGTTACTCAAGAATTCAAGGAATGCGAGACTCCAAGAACTCCATTCTTTCGCAATTTAATTAAGAAAATAATTTGGATTTGACGTATGATTTAGAAACATACTAGGGTTTAGACTTGATCACACGAAGGCGAGGAACGAGGTTAGACGGGTTGAAAATTTGGGAGGAATGACGACTACTCGATAAACGAGACGTCGGCCTCGTAACCAATTAGTCGGGATATCGTTGGAATGCTAGATCCCAACGACAATCTTTTTCATCCCATTAATTATTAAATAGTGTTTGTTGGACAGTGAATACTTGTCCAAATAATTATGGAAATATTTTAGAAACGAAAGTTCAAACGACACACCATTCAAGGCGTACGCCTCTATAGTAGTCACTCTCGAATTCGAGGAATGCGCGACTCCAAGAACTCGATTCTTTCGTGATTTGATTTAGAAAATAATTTGAATAGTTTAGCGTACTCGGACTAGGCGCGCTAGGTATTCTTAAAAATAAGATCGGAAGGGTCACAACTCGAGGTGTGCACCTCGAGAGAGGTCGCTTAAAAAATTCAAGGAAGGCGAGATCCAAGAATTTAATTGTTTGGAAATTTGTTTGAGAAAAAATAGTCTAATTTAATTAAGAAAACTAATTTTAATTTTCATATATAAGAATAAATTAATCAATTGTTTATAAAAAGATTTTGAGAAAAGCTAGTCATATTTAATTGTTTTGAAAAAAAGTTTAATATCTTAAAAAAAGTTTTAACTTAATAAAATATATTTTCCTAAAGGTTTAATATTTTAAATATTTATTTGATAATGATTTTTAAATATATTTTTTAGAATAATTTGAATTTTCTTATAAAAATATCTATAAGCAATTAAAAACATCTTTTAGAAATTTCAATTCATTTGAGTGAAAAATGTTTTAGAAACCAAAAGACGGAACAACCACAACTCAAGGGCGTGTGCCTCGAGAGCAATTGTTCAAAGACTCAAGGGATGCTAGACCCCAAGAGCCCACTACTTTCGTATTAAAAAAATCTAATTAGATTACTAGGCATGTATATATATATTTAACTCAGTCATTAGAATTAATTAATATAATTAGATAAAAGGAAAATAATTAAAATCTTAAGAGAGTGTATTTGTGAAAAAAACACTGTCTGCTAAGATTGAAACAAATCTCAGCATAGAAATCCAAACATATTTAAGTTTTTTCAATTTGAGTGAAAAACCCCCTAATAAGCTAAGAAAAAGTCATTACTCTTTAAATATTACAAGCATTGACTAGAAAATTAAAGCTTCCACACAACAATCATGAATACATGCGAGATCGAAACAGTACAGTGTTTGAATGAATTTGCAATTTCACATAGCAGTAACTGAGTTAAATATGTAGAGCAACGGAAAGTATACCGAATTGAAAATGAATTATGTAGAAATTCAATTTCAATTATGTAGCAATTCAATTCCACATGTATTCGATCAAGCAGGATTCACAAACCAAACAATTATATTCCAAAATGAAACTTCACTGTTCCGAGCATGAGCAAAATTGCTATGGTAAATATGACAACAACAACACATGCTAACTCAAAGCAGAACATACAGACTCGAACATCTCAAATCTCTTATCAGAAAATCCACTAATTTGAAGTAAATTCCAGCTACCAACATGTCAAAATTGTAACAAAATAATAAAAACAAATTCAAATAGTAAGTGCATCTGTATGAACTCTTCACATAAAAACCACGGCAGCTTTGCGAGAGTTGAATCGAATAATCACATACCAACAATAATCATATACCAACAAAGTATTGAAACCGAGGAAATTGTAATATACAAATCAAATTACGTTCGAAACCGCAGCTCAAAACTGATCAAAAATAACTCCAAATGAACTTAAACCATAAACATGGAACCACAGGCAATTTACTTTGAATATAAAATTGATCCATAAAGCACACTCCAAATTATTGTCATTACAGCAACAAATATCATAAGATTGCATTCAAAATTATAAACCCTTAGCATGCCACAAACTGATATAAACTATATCAGTAAGTGTTAAACTTAAAACCAACTTCCAAAACATATCATGACCACGCCAATGACAACAAAAGCCAGAAGAACAAATTATATATCAATATTTCACAACAAGAATGTAACACTAACCGTCGAAGATGCCACAACAACTCGAACCTAATAACGACTACAAAAATGAAATCGATAACAAACTAAACCAGAAATAATAACAGAGTTGAAATTGATAACCAACCGAGATGATTCTGTAAACTCTGAAATGTTAATTCGATGTTTGTTGCTGTTGCGGTAACTGTGGTGGTACGTCCTGCTCGGAGACGTCGTAGAGTTGTTGTCGGGAAGTTGTTGTTGATGAGCTGCTGCTGTATACGCTCTAGCCTCATATTCCTGCTGTCAAACTTCGACGAAACCGCAACCTGCAAAAAAAGGAAATTTCTGCAAAGACAGTGTTTGTGGAAACATTACCGCAGAGCTGCTGCAACTTTGCTCTATACGTTCAGCTACTTTCAGCACATCACCAACTCTATAACGATATAGCCCAGCATAAGTAGTGACAACAAGTTCATATTCTGCTGCAGGAAGCTCTTCCACTGCATCTGTGTCAGACCTCTCAAATACATTTGTAGATGCCATTATTTGCTGATTACTGCTCGGTGGAGTATGATCCTATTCTAAAGTGTAAGAACTTTTGAAGACAAACTGTCACATGCTCTTGACAAACATAAACCGTCATGAGCATCAGCTTTTGTTTTCAATTTGCAAAGAAATTCTCCTTTTTTTCTTTTGGATCCTCATAGATACACTATCTATTCTTGTCGGGAGACATCACAAGCAACTTGTATAGCATAACATGATTAACATTCAAAGATCAAGGATTACCGATGCCGTCGCAGAAAATCTATCAAGCTCTAACACTGGAACTCAGAGTCGAACGTCCAGAACATTCAAGCTTGCGTATGCTTTGTTGGAGATTTCGCGGTGAATCATAAATGAGGTTGAAGGTTATCATAACCGATCATACATGGTCGTATCCGACCTATACACCTGAAAAACAACAATATTCTGCCAGAACCGAAATAAAATCGGATTGATACCAAAACAAAATGTCGACACAGAAAAGCAACTCGATCAACAGCAATGATCTTCAGTATTTGCAATCTTCTGCGAAACTCCAATCTCACGACATCAGTACTCAGACTCACAGCTTATGGAGACAAGTCAAAGGAATCGCGACGCCGCTGCTAGAATGTCACTAGCATTTGAGCTAGATTGTTGTAGGTACGACTAACCGATACCGCTTCTAATAGACCGAGCTTTCGCCTTTTGAGTCGTTCCAATTACATTAAGAAATAGTCATGGCTCCGAACCTGTCGTCCTTGAACCTTGACACGCAAACATTCAGAGATCTTGCAGCCAAGTAAGACTATGCGGTGTCGTTGCTTCCAAGATCAAACCATTGTCTCCAAACTTGTGGGTTGAAAACGAACTGTTGTTGAAGTTCCTGGCGTAAATGTTGGACAATCACAACGCCTTTGGCTCTTGCTTCATGTCGTTATTGCTGAACATCTATGCGGCTAATCATTAATCAGCCCTCAACCTGTACAGAAGTGGACACCAACAAACAAAGCAGCAAACAAAAACAATGAAAAAGGAAGAAAACAACTAAGTTACAAACGCAATTTTTACCATGTTGGTAAACTATAAACTCCTCGCATTTCTTTCTGTCTCCCTGAGCTTGTCATAGTACCGTCTCAAAATGTGACTACAACACCTTTTGTATTGTTGCACGGATGATAGAGCCAAGAACATTCTTCCATTCCACTGCTAAAAGGCCCCAAAACTAGAATCCTTTGATATTTCTCAATATTTTATGAAGGCCAACTTCATATGACAATAATCGAAGCTTGAGTCTAAGTAGTTTCTAAAAGTCATAATAGACGCAACGTCGCTATTTGATGTTGGAACGAAAATATCATGGCGGTACCATTGTCACAGATCCGGTGATGAAATCGTCTAATAGTTTGAAGTTGACATCGAAATCATTATCGGAAGCGCAGGTCCATAATGAAATCATTCTGCAGCTCTTATTATTGAATCCTTCTGGTTAATGGTGACTTCAAAAGCTTCAACAACCTTCATTATCATTCACTAACCGAAACCGGCGATGCCGCAACCTGTATAGAAATTAGCAGCCTAAAACAGAAATAAGAGGCTCTTAGAGAAATAATGAAAACAGAGTTGAATCTAAGGCACGAGTGATATCATCATGTTGCTGCTACTAGATTTTCCATTGTTGCGTAATCGAAATTCAGCAACGCCATAACTGTGATGCGTCCAAAGCAAATCCGAGAACAATGCACTTTCCTCGTACAACTCCTGAACACTTGTTCTGTTGTTATGGAACTACCGAGTTATATGGATCTGGTGCTGTCATGTTGAAATTGAATCGAGCCATTATCGCTAATCAACTCTCAACCTGCACATAAATAATCACACAGAAAAAGCAGTACAGGGAGCCAAAATGAAAATTGAATTTAAAGAGAGCAGTCTAAGCATATACGCAATCCAGGTTCTCCTCTTTCCAATGAATCGAGTTAAGGTTATTGAAGTTGTTGTCGTCGCTGAACTGTAAGCTTTGCAAGAGAAGCGAAGTCGCATGTGGTATTTACGGTTGTTGCGAGTTGAACTTGGGGCGATTTTGAACTGTCTCTTCCGTTGAATGTCTCAACAACAGAAATGTGTCACAATCGAACTTTTTCCATCGGACCTTCTGGATTCTCTTGTCGACGCTCTTCCACTATGATTTACGGCAGCTTTTGTTCCTCTAAATGGGAAATACAAGCCTTCAGCTAGCTGCCACAATGTATGGAGCTTTGTTGCTCAATGACGATGGCCTTCAAAGACTGGACATGGTCGACTCGATTCTTGAATCTACTTCAGAACCTGCACATGATAATAAACAGAAAAATCCTCATGACTTTGAGACTTTCAAAGCGGAACCCTTCTTTTGAGTAGAACACATCACCAACCGCGATTGTTGCTGTCAGATGAAGTACTGGAGATTATTATTCTGAAATTTGTGGCGAGTTAGTGATGAAGCCATAGATTGAAATGCTGCCTCAAGCCATGTGGTTCGTTAATACCCCCAGCGTCGAGCAAATAGCACAGCAACCACACATCATACCTAAGTTCTATTGAACCAAAATTGCTACCGCAATGCCATGATGTGGTCGTCGGATTCACGCTACTGATTTGCTGCAGGTCAGAGAAAATCTGGTACGACCTATCAAACGGCTGCTGGGTTAATTTGTGCTCAGAATGATGACGAACACTCGTGTTTTATTTGAAGCTTGGAGGTATGGATCTGATGAGAAATAGTGATGATGGTAGTGAAGGTTTTTTCGGCGGGTTTTAGGCGTTGGGAGGAGGAAGAGAAAAAGGCGATGGAGGTTGATGAAAAGAGGGGCGGAGATGGAATAGTTGAGGGAAGTCAAATGGAGAAAGTATGAGAAGATGGTGATGAAGGGTTCCGGTGGCGAGAGGAGGGAGTGTGTGGTAATGATGAACAGTGATTTCGAAATTAGGGTTCCTGAAAGGGGGCAGCCCAATTTAGGGCTCGGTGAACAGTAACCTCCCTAAATCTGTAGGGTTTTTTGTGAACAGTGTATTCCCCTCCCTTATAACAAGAAAGCTGAGTCATTCTCAGCATAGGCCCAATGGGCCTCGTGTCGCTACTGCGAAAATCGGCGCCGGCTGAACAGAAGAGTCGCCACCGTGCGTTATTTATCCCAACGGAGGGAAAGGAAACGCTCGAGGTAAACCTACCGCAAAGACGGGAAAAGGTATGGTCATCGCAACCAAAACCTGGATTCGGGAGTCGGTTACGCAAGGGGAAGGTATTAGCACCCCTCACGTCCGTCGTACTCGACGGGATCCACGCTTGTTTTCTGGTATGGATTGTTATTCTATCTACTCTACAGGTCAGGGGTTAAAAGAAAAGAAAATGACTCGGCAAAGTATCGCACTTTATGCCTACGTATTCCCGTCTGGAACGAGAAATCAGAGTCAACGTAGTTCGCCTACCTACTGGAAAGGAGGGGAAGGTTGCTCGCTAGGATATCGCATCCTATGCCTACGTACTTTCATACAGCATGAAAGATCAGAGCAAACGTAGTTCGGGCCACGTACGACACAAGTCTGTCTTGGTTGTTTTTATTCCTTCTGAAAAAGGTTTTTCTGATTAACAGTCCAAGAGGACAAAAATGACGTCTTGATGAGTTCACATTCTTTTACGGAAGAAGTGTCTTTTATTGAGTTTGAAATTTTATTGTATTTTCTGTTTGTTTAGAGAAAGAAGAGACAGAACTCTAACCTACAGTTGCAAAGGGAATCAAACTAACCTAATGTTATCATGCATGGGTTAAGACCTAGTGTCTATCATGCTCCTCTCTTGCACAGAGAGAAACAGAGATCCTAGGGGAATAGACGGAAACAGAAACAATAGCAGATATACACAGTAAAGCGGTAAAATGCATGGATGCACCAATACAAGCGAGGCAAGGGAGTCCCACTCAACCTCGAACCTAGAAAACAATAGGCAAAAGTGAACAGGATTCACTTTCAACCCAACAGGGTAAACAGCAAACAATACAGTCCAGAAAACCAATCAATACATCAAGAATGAATAACAGCAGAAAAAATAAACAGCCACAGCAGCTCTGCGCCACATCTATCTTCAAGTCATCATCAAACAGCTATAAGCTTCAGGCAAGCATCAATCTCCATCTCCACAGCTTTCCAGCAAGGTCTTGATCATCAATCTTCCATCTGCAATGGCTTTTCTTCCAGTCTCAATCTCCAAGAGGAACATCAATCAACCAGATGAAGTGAATGAATGTTAGACAGCCAATTACCTACCAAGGGTGGTTCATCAACTGTTAACATTATACAGATAATTCTCCCTCAAAAGTTCTATCTTTCAAATACATTCACTGATCCTTCCAAAGGAAGGAGGTGGATATTTGAAAGAGACTTTGAATCATAGGGAAAGGATGGATGCAGACAAGGCACTCCATGTTTGAGAAACCAGCTTTCTAATCTAGAGCTCTGCTTAGCTCCTAAACCCTAATCTCCTCAACAGCTGCCAGCAAGAATCTCCTCTTCAACTCTGGAAGTTGGTCTTCAGTCTCTGGATCTCCAATGGCTTCATCATTATCAGTCTTCAGCTCCCCTAATCCCCAAACAATCCCAGTACCCACACAGACAATCAATAATCCCCAAAGGGCACACCACACCAATCAATCAAATATAGACAGTAATACTGATAGCAGTAGGGGAATCCTAGTGATTTCTAAGGGGATCTATCCTATACCCATAACCCCTATAGTCCATACCCCAAAAATCAAATGAAAATTTCCTAAAAGAATTAAACTATCTCACCTAAGTTGATTTAAAACCCTAATTTTGTTCATGTTGTTCACACCTAGACTAAACACCTAAAATTAATTCCTAAAAATATGAACTAAATTGGATATACAAGCTAACAATGTCTATTAATCAACCTGAAAAGAATGGGTGAAAAATATTGAAGCAACTATTAGAACAAAAATTATCAAATTCATGTATGAAATGAAACACCTAAAATAGGCATTTACTTGGAAAATATGGGAAAAATATCAAATAAAAAATAAAATGCAATTTTTATTTTTTATAATTTTCTAGACATCTTGGAGAAATTAATGCAAAAAGAACCATTAAAAAATATGAAATTTATGATTTATTATGATTTTCATAAAATGCATGAAAATGAAAAGAAATTAAAAATTGAAATATAAAGAAATAGAAAGAGGAGGTGAGAATAGCAGTCGCGTTCTAGTGGTAATCCGAGTGGGCCACCAGCTGGGAGGTGCGAATATCAAAGGGCTTAGGCCCATACACGCTCAGAAAATGAAAAGGAAAATTAAAAGAAAATGGATAAACTTGCGGTGCAAACAGCATTAAAACCATGTGTATTCCATTGGGCTCATCAATTGGGGGGTGGGGATAGAAGTTTGGATCCAGGCCCAGAGTGCGTTAAATGAAACGCTGAGTTTTGATGCTCAGCCTCACTCCCTCCAAATTTCAATTGAATTGTGGCCATACGATCATGCTTTTGGTCCAAGTCAAAACAGCCATCCAACGGTGGTCCATCATCTTCCCCAATTGACTAGGGTTTCAGCCATGGAAGCTCTGCGCGAAGCTTGCCTCAACCAAGATTCCACTTCATCATGAAACCTCAATTCTCCATGAAAACACCATCTGCAAAGAGAAAAGTTGCTCTATTCTTTCCCCTCTACACAACCATAACAAAATCTTCCTCTAAAACTTTATCAAGACTCGAACCCGATAGCTAGAACACCTTGAATCCATCATTATTACCTGTGATCAAATCTTCCAATTCTTGCCAAACCTTATCCTAACCTAATCTACACCTTATGCTGGTCATTCTAAGCTGTATAATGAGAATTATCGTGCCATATTCCATGAGATACAAACCCTAACAGAATTGGTACATCATGCTCAACATTCATGAAACCTCTCCAAATTCACCAAAATCAGTCCTCTATCCTACCTTAACAATTCTACACTATCAAAACCTAATAACTCTAACTAAAGCAAGCAATTCGAATAGAAATCCAACCTGGTGCAATTGGTGAAAACAGGTATGTAACTCTTTGGATCTGAGGCTTGCAGTGATTGGAAAGTGATCAGTAACCTTGAATATGAGTTCTGTATGCAATGGCTTTTGTGCAAACTCCTTGAATCTTGTACTTGAAACCTTCTTGCCAAATGGATGATGAAGATGGATGGCACGATCCTTGCTCCAATTTACTCAATCTTTGATGGAATTCTGATCTAGGAAAGGTGTTGATGATGATCCAAGCAAGAAATGTGGAAATTGATGGAGATTTGAGAGGGTTTGAGAAGCTTTTGCAAAATGAGAGAAATGTGTGATACTTGTGGTTTTGAGAAAATGTAATCACCAACCATGGCATGAACCATCTCATATCAATATATACATGTCCTTAGAACCTCCTAGAAACTTGGAGAAGCTTCCCTTGCATTCTTTCCTTTGGATTTGGCTTATGTTTCTTCCATGATAAGTAACCTTGAATAACTCCCAAAATATGAACCAAGCTCAAAATTCTATTTTATCCAATGTTCTCAAAATGATCTTTCCATTCAAAATGACCTATAATTTCACCTCATTTGGCCAAAATATGAAAAATCTCATTTTTTAGGTCATTTTTATTCATTAAATCCAACAATTTTGAAACCTTGTGCTATGAATCTTTCCAATCTCTCATGGTCACTTTTATAGACTCAAAATGTCATTTGGAACAAGTTTTATGTTGTAAAGTTTTCCATTTGAAGCTTCCTTGTATGAGTTTTGGGCATAGGTTGAAATGACCTGTAATTCTCAAATGACCAAAATACCCTTTGCTTGCCAAGACCATAAGTGGAGTTCCACAAATCATATGAAGGCATACTATACCACTATAGAAAGCTAAGACAATGAGGAACAACTCTTATGTTGACCAGAAATTCATTTGAAATATCCTTGAGGGGTAAAAATAGCTTGGAAGTCAAGTCACGTTTACAGACAAAATTTCAGATACCTCAGATGACCTGTAACTTGAAAGGACCATAACTTGAGTTCTATAAATCTACTTGATGTCTTCCACCACTAAAATTAAAGGTCTTGAGATCCTCCACAAGTTTCATGTTGGCCAAGGATCCATTTGAAGCTTGCATTTTGAATTATCTTGCTTGGAAGTTTGACCTAAATTAGGGGATTTTACACAGAAACCCTAATTTAGAAACTCCTCTTCTCCTTGATTTCTCTTGAATTCTTCTTGGCATATCACCATATCCTCTTATACATGTCAAATGATGAACCCCACATCTCTCCAATAGCCCTTAATGCCTTTCAATCAATCCTTTGACTTAGGGTTGACCCAGGGTTGACCCAGATGAAACCCTAGTTGACTGTCTTCAATTGCAATTCTTGTGATTACACCAATGACCTGTCTCCTTCTCCAAATGACTTTCTAAGTCTCCCATGATGTCTAGATACTCTCCATGCTCAACTCACAGCTCACACCTTCCTTGTTGATCCTCAGATTCCCTCAGATAGGAGATAGATGCACTGCTTGATCCATTGACCTCTTTAGCTTTCCAATTCTTTCTGATGACTTGAATGAGATTGAATTTGAATAATGACCTCTTGATAGGCTCATAGAGATGAGAATAATGCTTGGTCCCTGGTTGGATGCCTTGCTATGCTATGCTATGCAGATGATTAGACTATGTACATGACTCTATATGCAAATGCTAATGATATTGAAACATAAACCAAGTGAATAAGGTTGAGCAAATTTTAGGGTGCAACAGCTGCCCCTATTCAAGCGACTTGGACCCGATTGGGTGAAGAGCCCGGAGCCTTCAGACATTCGCGGTATGAGACGATTGAATACTAAGAACCCAAAAAATTTGCCAACCGCAGAAATAAACTGCTCCCCTGCTTGAGGACCGACATCCACTGCCTGGATCTGACTGCTATGGCAACCCACTGATTTCGTAGTGACCGTGCTGGGGATTCTTTTCATCATCCTGAAAAAGATTGAATCATCGTAAACTTCGTCCACAACTGTTGTCAACACGGAAAAACTCGGCGACTTCGCTGGGGATAATTCGTCCATGTTTTATCAGGAATAAATCGTCCACGTTAGGAATAAAATCTTGTCCACGTTAGGAATAACCTTGTCCACGTTAGGAATAACATCGTCCACGTTAGGACTCACCCTTACACGTAAGGAATAACCGTTCCACGTTAGGAATAACACCGTCCCCGTTAGGACTCACCTTTCCACGTAAGGAATCACTATCTTTTCCACGTAAGGAAACCAACCTGATCTGAATCTGTCCCCGTCAGGACTAAACTTTCCACGTAAGGAATAACTCGTTCTTCCACGTAAGGAATACAAACTCAATCTATCCACGTAAGGACTCAGACTTGATATGTCCACGTAAGGACTCAATCTTTCCACGTAAGGAATACAATCTCGTTCCACGTCAGGAATGCTATCTTTCCACATAAGGAATCAATCTGATATGTCCACGTAAGGACTCAATCTTTCCACGTAAGGAATACAATCTCGTTCCACGTCAGGAATAACTTGATCTGTCCACGTCAGGACTAAATTTTTCCACGTAAGGAAACAACTTCTCTTTCCACGTAAGGAATAGACCTGTCCACGTCAGGACTCATGTTTCGTCTTGATTTGTCCACGTCAGGACTCGCCTCTTGACTTACTGAGAAAATAAAACTTGTCCACGTTAGGACCCATATCTCAACCTGCTGAAGTAATAGAACCTGTCCACGTCAGGACTTGCGCGTCTTCGACTTGCTGGGGAAATAAGACTTTGTCCACGTCAGGACTCATACTTTGCCAACAACACGAAGAAGGATAAATTTGTCCGCGTCAGGACTCTCGTATCTCATCATCACAAAGAAATACAAACTTGTCCACGTCAGGACGCACATTTCACCATTACGAATAAAGCTATCTGCTGGAAATAAATGGTCCACGTCAGGACACCAACACGAAGAGTGACCAATTTCGTCCACGTCAGGACTTCACACTCAATCGATACCGAGAACTTGATCAGTCCACGTTAGGACTAACACATATCGTCAACTTGAGGAAATGTCCACGTCGGGACTCCCACTTCTCTTAGCACAAAAACCTGTCAATAAACCCGTCCATGTTAGGACTCATCCTTCCATTGGTCCGCAAACTTTTTATCACTGACGTTACAGCAGCTTTGAGGCTGACTCTACTGGGGATATTTGGAAACCAAACTACCAGAGGCCTGTTCTGATAACTGGCGGTAGCCTCTGAAATTCTGGTTCCTGAAACCTTTTAATGCTGACGTAACAACAACCTTGAAGGAAACAATCCGATGGTCGGACTAGAGAAACTTCAGCAAGAAGCCCTGGCGGGGACATAAGTAACTCTGCTTGGGGACAAAGAGAAACTTATCCTGCTGACTCTGTGGTGAGTAGTGCCAAAGCTGGCACTTCGTCGAATGTCTCACGTCGAGATCCCGAATGTTTTATTGATTCACCTGAGCAAGGGCTCTCTCTACCTACAAGTGAAACCATAGTTGAAACAAAAGGTCAGCCAACCTAGTTTATGTTTCAAAATGCATGCGTTCGACAATGATGCAATGCTCCATTCGACATGGAAATGCTACGCTTTTATTTGGTGGATACAAGTACGACACTATATGCTGATGCAAATATGACACTATATGCCAATGCAAATATGATACTATATGCCAATGCAAATATGACACTATATGCCAATGCAAATGCAGTCCCGAACTGCTGGGTACAGAAACTGCTTCAGCAAACTAAATGCTGAAGCTAATGTCAACTCCGCTGGGGATAACCAGATGCTACAGAATTATTCCAGCAAAATAAATGCTGGAAGAGTGAAGTCAACTCAGCTGGGAAATGGGGAACTTAAATCAAGCTCCTCATTGAAGTAACGCCCTGCTGGGGGATATATCTCTGCTGGTGAATAGCAGATGCGCCTGATATGATTGGAATTCTGCTATAGAGTGAACAGGTATCACACGGTATTCTGACAAAATAAATGCCAATGCGCCACACCAACTCTGCCGGGGAGAGCCTTAATCTTCGAGTTCCACTGGGAGGAATGAAAATTCTTGCTGGAAAGAGAACTCCGCTGGGGACAAATGATTCTCTTAGGGGAAATCAACTGACTCTGCTGGGAGAGAATGAATGTCCCTGCGGGGAAAGGTAAACTGTCTGAATACAGCTCACAAACATTAATCTTCTGCGGCTAAACCACTCTGCTTGAGATAAGGGAATCCTTCTGGGGACACCACACTGTCTGAACACAGCCTACAATCATAGAATTGCCAACTCTGCTGAGGATAAATGACTTTGCCGGAGAATATCTTTCTGGATAGGCTACGACTAGCTGGGGAGTTCGATCCTTCTTCAGGAAGAACGTGCATGATCTGCGTGGGGGACGAGTCTTTCGTTATTGCAATCTTTTGATCGTCTTCCTCGTACGGCTATGATACCTGCAACAACACAAATAAGACAAGACAGGCCTATACAACCAAATCGATTCAGGTTAGTGACATTATTTTCAGTTAATTCAAAGCTTTAGCAATTGTTGGCAAGGGCCAGTGATGTTATACACATGCTAGTCTCAGTAAACTTAGGCGTTTTATCATGCACAAAACAGTAAAGAACCAGCATCAAGTACTGAATAACATTTTTTATTGATTGGGCCCCTGAATGGGCGGAGTTTTGTACACGGGATGTAACTCCTGAAAAGAGGAAGCTACGCGAAGCAAATACACAAGTAGGCACAATAAGAATAAATATTTGACAAATTAAATTTTGTACACATGTCGGCAACGGGATGCAGACGAACACCACAAACTGATCCTCCTATGACTCGCCCGACTCTAATGCTTTCGCGGTATTCACACTTCCGAAGAGGTTGTATCTGATAGTCGACCCCTCAGGTATTCTCCCGCACTGATGCTCACCGCAGTATCAAATTCGGACCGCAGTCATTTGCTTTTCAAATCCCTAACTTTTGCGTGAACCGCCCCTTACGGGTTTTCAGTTCACCGGGATACCCTTTTTTGCCGAAGCCGCCCAGTGTAGGTTTTCAACTTCGCGGGTGTACATTTTTTCAATTTTATCCCTAACTTTTGCCCGAACCTTTCATTCTGTTTTTGGTTCGCCAGGATGCCCCATTTTTGCCTGGACTCTCTTTTTTCTGTCCAGCGGGTCTATTTTAAGCAAAGTATTTTTTTAACTGCGTCCGAATTCACAGGCGACGTAAAGTCTTCACCGTCCATGGTGGCCAACAATAAAGCTCCTCCTGAAAAGACTTTCTTGACAACGTATGGCCCTTCGTAGTTGGGGGTCCACTTGCCCCTATGATCTGCCTGCGACGGGAGAATCCTTTTCAGCACAAGGTCGCCCGTCTGAAAGCTTCGCGGATGTATCTTCTTATCATACGCTTTCTTCATTCGGCTCTGGTACAAACGACCGTATGCCAGAGAAGCTAGCCTCTTCTCGTCCATCAAACTCAATTGATTCAACCTGTCTTTCACCCATTCTGCCTCGTCTAGCTGAACGTCTCGCAATACCCTCAAAGAAGGGATCTCAACTTCCAATGGTAGTACCGCTTCCATTCCGTATACTAACGAGAACGGGGTTGCCCCGGTTGATGTGCGTACCGTCGTACGATAACCGTGCAAAGCGAAAGGTAGCATCTCATGCTAATCCTTATAGGTCACCACCATCTTCTAAACGATCTTCTTGATATTCTTATTGGTCGCTTCGACAGCGCCATTCATCTTGGGTCGGTAAGGGGAGGAGTTGTGATGTTCGATCTTGAAATTCTGACAGAGCTCCTTCATCATTTTGTTGTTCAGGTTTGAACCATTGTCCGTGATTATCCGCTCGGGGATCCCATATCGGCAAATGATATCCCTCTTGATGAATCTGGCCACCACTTGCTTTGTTACATTTGCGTATGACGCCGCTTCTACCCACTTGGTGAAATAATCGATCGCTACTAGGATGAACCGGTGCCCATTAGAAGCTGTCGGCTGGATCTTTCCAATCATATTGATTCCCCACATCGAGAATGGCCAAGGCGATGACATCACATTTAGAGGACTCGGAGGCACATGGATCTTATCAGCATAGATTTGGCACTTGTGGCACTTCCTCGCGAACTTGAAACAGTCAGTTTCCATAGTCAGCCAAAAATAACCTGCCCTTAGTAACTTTCTTGTCATAGCATGCCCACCGGCATGCGTACCAAAGGTACCTTCGTGTATTTCCTCCATGAGCAGCTTTGCCTCTCTTTCGTCTACACAACGCAACAACACCAAATCGTGGTTTCTTCTGTATAAGACGCCATCCGGATTCAAATAGAAATTACTTGCTAATCTCCTGAGAGTCTTCTGATCTTGACTGGATGCCCCAGCCGGATACTCTCTGTTCTTCAGGAAATTAAGGATATCAAAATACCACGGTTTATCATCGGATGCTTCATCGATAGAAAATACGAAAGCTGGTCTGTCAAGCCGAGAGATAATGATTCGGGGAGCCTCATTCCAGAAGTTGACTTTGTACATGGAAGACAAAGTGGCGAGAGCGTCAACCATTTGATTCTCGGCCCGCGGCACATGATGCAATTCAACCTTGTCGAAGAAAGGCAAGAATCTCCTTGCATAATTCATGTAATGTATCAAGTTGGGCTGACGTGTCTCCCATTCCCCTTTTATCTGATTCACCACCAGAGCTGAGTCTCCGTATACGTCCAGATTCTTGATTCGCAAATCAATGGCTTCTTCAAGCCCCATTATACAAGCTTCGTATTCGGCCTCATTATTGGTAACGGCAAAGGTCAATCGGGCAGTAAACGGGATATGCGACCCGTGTGGCGTAGTGATGATTGCTCCTATTCCGCTACCGTAAGCGTTCATAGCTCCGTCAAATATCATCTTCCACTTAGAACCCAACTCTGGCCCTTCGTCTGGCAACGACTCTTCACAATCTTTCATCTTTAGGTACATGATATCCTCGTCAGGAAAATCAAACCTCATTGATTGGTAATCTTCAATAGGCTGCTCCGCCAGATACTCAGACAGCACACTCCCCTTTATAGCCTTTTGCGAGACGTATTGGATGTCATATTCGGTCAAGACCATCTGCCAACGGGCAATTCTCCCTGACAACGCCTGCTTTTCGAATACATATTTGATAGGATCCATCTTCGAGATGAGTATGGTTGTATGATTCAGCATGTATTGCCTCAAACGCTTGGCGGCCCAGGCTAGCGCGCAACAAGTTTTCTCAAGCATTGAGTATCGAGATTCACAATCTGTGAATTTCTTACTCAAGTAATAAATTGCATGCTCTTTTCTCCCTGTCTCGTCGTGTTGACCGAGAACGCAACCCATGCTTCCCTCAAGAACCGTCAAATACATGATCAAGGGTCTGCCCGCCACTGGGGGTATCAAAATAGGAGGCTCCTGCAAATACTGTTTTATTTTATCGAACGCCTTTTGACAATTTTCGTTCCACGTTACAGCTTGATCTTTCTTCAACAGCTTGAATAATGGTTCACACGTAGCAGTTAGGTGAGATATGAACCGGGCGATGTAGTTCAACCTCCCTAAAAACCCGCGCACCTCTTTCTCTGTTTTAGGCGTCGGCATTTCTTGAATCGCTTTTATTTTAGCAGGATCGACCTCTATTCCTCTTTCGCTTACGATAAACCCCAACAGCTTACCCGATCTCACCCCGAAGGTGCATTTATTAGGGTTCAGTCTCAGCCTGAACTTCCTAAGCCTTTTAAATAACTTCAACAGATTCACTAGATGTTCTCCCTCCGTCTGGGATTTGGCAATCATATCGTCCACATAAACTTCGATCTCTTTATGCATCATGTCATGGAAAAGAGTCGTCATCGCGCGCTGATATGTTGCCCCAGCATTTTTCAAGCCAAAGGGCATCACTTTGTAGCAAAATGTTCCCCAAGGCGTTATGAAAGTGGTCTTCTCCATGTCCTCTGGCGCCATTTTAATCTGATTATAGCCTGAAAAGCCATCCATGAAGGAGAACACAGAGTATTGAGCAGTATTATCAACTAGCACGTCGATGTGAGGAAGTGGAAAATCGTCTTTTGGGCTTGCTTTATTCAAATCTCTATAATCCACGCACATTCCCACCTTGCCATCTTTCTTTGGCACTGGTACGATGTTAGCAACCCATGAGGGATATTTTGTCACAGCCAGGAAACCAGCGTCCCACTGTTTTTGAACTTCCTCTTTGATCTTCACTGCCATATCTGGTCTAGTTCTGCGAAGCTTTTGTTTGACCGGCGGGCATTCTTCTTTCAGTGGCAGACGGTGCACAACCATATCTGTATCGAGCCCTGGCATATCCTCGTACGACCAAGCGAATACATCATTATACTCCCTGAGCATCTCAACCAGCCTTCGCTTGATATCGCTCTGCAGCGCGGCTCCGATACGAATATTCTTCTCAACCCCTTCCGACCCTAAGTTGATAATTTCGATGACCTCTTCGTGAGGCAAAATGACTCTTTCCTCTTGCTTCACCAACCAAGACAGTTCTTCAGGAACGTCTCTATCTTCGACAACCTCTTCCTCGGCCTGAAATTCCGGGTGCTCAAAGTCGGGATGAGTCATAGGTCGTTCAAGGATGTCATCTGAAAATGTTATCCTGCAAAAGGAATGGTTAAGTGCTTCAAAACGTGTATAAAGCGAGTAACCACGTTGCCTTTTTATTGAAAAATATAAAACAAGAAAGAAAGAGATTACAGTATTTGCACATGAAAAAAACGCCATTTATTTAATGATTAACACGCAATGTTCATAACAACACAACCCTAAGCAAATCCTGATGCCTCGGGCAAGACATCAGATTATTCAACAATCAATAAAGCAAAGCATTACTGTTTAAGAGTCACAGGAACAAGCTCCTGAATAGACCAGTTGCACAGTCCTTGTCCTGGCGTGCTTGGCTGAATCCAGGCATCCATATCACAGTCGCTGTCTCCTTCGTCAGACTCTAAAGCAGCGTTGATGGTTTCGTGACATACTCCACTGGCAGAGATGGTAACTGGCCCTCTGAAACGGGGTGCTCCCACAGCGGGTGTTGACGACGACGGTTGGTAACCCAGCCCGAATCGGTCCATCTTTACAGGAATATCCAACACTTTGCCCCAACCCGTTGCTTCTCCTGCCTCCACCAGAGCTTGAGCTTCTTTATACGACGAGACGGCTATCTCTGACACTTTGCTCGGCCCAGGACCTTTGTCCTTGATACGCAAACCTTCAAATGCCTGGCAGGGTGTTTCGTGGATCTCTCCGTCGACCTCCACATATTTAAATGACGGCAGATGGCTGACCAGGATGTCTTCTTCTCCGCATACGGTGACTACGCTGTCTCCGACCATATATTTCAACTTCTGATGCAGGGTAGACGTGACTGCCCCCGCCCCATGGATCCAGGGTCTTCCAAGCAGGCAGCTATATGCAGGCTGTATATCCATGATATAAAATTCCGTTGCAAACACCTCTGGCCCTACTTGCAGGGGAAATGTTATCGATCCAAAGACTGTTCTCCGCGTGCCGTCAAACGCTCTGACTACCAAGTCACTGGGCGTACACAGGATTCCTCTGACATCTAGCTTCATCATCGCTTTCTTAGGCATCACATTCAAAGATGATCCGGTGTCGACCAATACATGCGACATTACTGATCCTCTACACTCGACAGATATGTGCAGCGCCATATTATGATCTCTCCCTTTCGGGGTCAAATCAAAGTCGGTAAAGCCTAAGTTGTGGCCTGCATTCACATGTGCCAACACTCCTTCCAGCTGATTCACGGAGACGTCTTGAGGGACGAAGGAAGTATCCAGGACCTTCAACAAAGCATTTCGGTGAGCTTCCGAACACAAGAGCAATGACAAGATAGATATCTTGGACGGCGTCTGTTGCAGATGCTCCACAATCTTATAATCACTTTTTCGAATCAGGCGCATGAACTCTTCTACCTCTTTCGATGCCGATTCTTTATCTCTTGCTTGCACTGGGACATTCTCAACCATTTTCCCCTTTCCTTTCGCTAGTCTTTCGGCCTCCACTTCAGGTGATATAAAAATCCTACCACTCCTTGTCATACCCCCTGAACCAACAACATTGTCTACAGTCTCGGCTGGCTGCTTATTAACATCAATCTTTATCCCATCACAATACACCTCCAACCCATATGACCATGGGACTGCTTTCGTGTTCTCGTACGGGATTGGTCCGGCCTTAGTTATGGTGATCGGTGGTCGCTGGACCGGTGCTGCAATAGTGATGGTCTTTCGAGGAATCGTTACAGTGGCCACATCACTCTGACCATCTGCTACTGCCCCTGCAGGCTCTTCAGTTGCTGCTCGGTCAAACTGCAATGTGCCTTCATCAATTAAAGCCTGAATACCTTTCTTCAAATCATCACACCCCCCAGCTAGGGTCCAGCATTCTAAGCAATACTCGTCACACCCTGGTAAACGCCCACTTGCAGCAATCGGCTTTTTATCTCACTCGGCGGCGTCTTTAAATCGTCGACATTCATAATCAGATTCAACCCTTCCTCAGTCAGAACGGCGTTTGCCCCATGATTAGGCATGGGCTTCTGCACTATATTCGGACCTGCCGCTCCGAAATTGATAGTCTTATTGTCCAAAAGATCCTGCACAACATGCTTAAAAGCATGGCAACCCTCTATATCGTGGCCTGGAGCCCCAGAATGAAACTCACAGTGCTTGCTTGCATCATAACCATACGGAGGAGTTCCCGTTATCGGTGCCAGAGTTCTCTTCTCTACCAGGTTTAGACCCAACAGCGTCTGCAACAAATCTGCATATGTTGAGGGAGGCTTCTCAAACACTCTTCTTGGTTTACCACCCTGGAATCTTCGCTGAGCCTGCTGTGCCCCCTGCTGAGGCTGCTGCTGCTGCTGCATTGGCTGCTGTTGAAACGGTTGTTGTGGTTGAAGTGGTTGTTGCTGATATGGGATGGTAACACTCGCCACCTGCTGCGGCTGATGATATTGGTTTCGTCCCCTGCCTCGGCTTCCAAATACTGCGCTTGCCTCGCCCTGACGGCGCCCACCAAAAGCCTTCTTATTACTGCCAGATGCAGTTGATTCCTCAACCTGGAATTTTCCTTGTTTAATGTTACGTTCAATCTTTTCTCCCATCAGAATTAAGTCTGAAAAACTGGCCAGATATGTATGAAACAACATGTCATGAAACAAGCCTGTGAATGTGCCGACGAACATGTCATTCATTTCCTTGTCTTCTAAAGGAGGACGGACCCTGGCAGCCATATCGCGCCACCTTTGCGCGTACTCTTTAAAGCTCTCACCCTTCTTCTGCGACAGCCCTGTCAATTGGACCCGGTTGGGTGCCAAGTCGCTATTATACTTGTAGTGAGCTACAAATGCCTCTGCTAATTGCTTCCATGTCTTAATATTGGTTGGCTCCAACCCCATGTACCACTCTAGGGAAGGGCCTGACAAACTATCTTGAAAGAAATGCATTAGCATTCTCTCATCAGTTGAATATGCAGACATCTTTCTGTAATAAGCCCGCACGTGCACTTTCGGACATGTGTCCCCTTTATACTTATCAAACGTAGGAGCTTTGAATTTGATTGGCACCCTCAAGCCAGGTACCAGGCCCATTGTTGCCATGTCCAAGCCCACAACACTTTGGTTCAGGACCCCCCTCATCTTCTCTTCTAGCATTCTGATCTTCTTGGAGTTATCCATCGGCCCTTCAAAGCCTCCGCCGGAGAAAGCGTCATCCTGCTGATCTTCCTGCCACATACCATTCCCAGCTCCATACCCATCATATTCATTATTGCGGCCAGATCTAATTTGATTCATCACCGGGCCTCGGCCTCTGTTGCCGTATCCCTGAACACCTCCAGCAGGCCCAAAAGCCATTAACCCAGCGCCGTTTCCATTTCCGAAACCTCCGTAACCCTGATTGGCCACACCATAACCATCTTGCCCAAAGCCTTGAGCATTGAAACCATATTTCCCAGCGTTATCGAATCCTTGATCGTTGAACCCGAATCCAGCATTGCCAAAGTCGTTGCCTCCCATATTATCACCCACGTTGATATCACCAAGCCCAACGTTATGGACAGCCGTCTCGTTCCCAACTCCGACGTTATCGTTCCCAGCAGCGGTAGCGTTGTTGACATTAGCAGCAGGTATATTGACTACAGGTGGAGCCACTGGCGTGGGAGTGCCATCTCCATGAACAGTATCGACTCGCACAGACTGATGATCCTCGTTACCGTGACCAGCATTTCGGGCCAACAGAGGTTGGACCATGGCTTGCAAATTCTCCTGACCTTTTGCAATAGCTTCCATGGTCTGCATAAAGAGAGCTAGCTTCTCGTGCACATCTTGCATCTCGTTCTGCATTTGATCCATGATTCTTCGACAGTTGGAGCGAGTGGAATAGCGGTGCGGGTGCTGATCTGCAATCCTGGAAAGTACCTGGTACAGAGCAGGAAATAAGACACCATCCAAAGATTACCTATAATACAATATGAATATGAATGCAATACAATGTGTGTCTGTGCATTAGGGAAATTCATTCCCCGATTCTAGTGTGAAGGTGTCGGTGCAAGCATTACAAAGATCGGAGTTGAATCACAGAAAGTCTCATATACTGCTGAGAAACCAATAAGTCAAGAATACAATGTCACTGAGAGTACAACAAGAAGGCATGACCTCAACCAACAATCCTGGTGATGGTCAGCACTATGCAAATGAAGCATACAAGTTACTACATGAGATGATCAAATCCTCCCATAAGTCTGGTACACCTCTAGCAGCTTCTTGGTCTCCGGATGACTTGGTCGAGCAAGCAGCCCTTCAACAAGTTGGTTCCTCTTCTTAAGAACACGTCGCACGTCTTCAGCAGTTTCTTCCCATGCCCCCTCTCCGAAGCGATCCTCTAGTTTACGCTTCTGAGACACAACTTCATCTCTGCCTTTGATGGCCTTGTTTAGTGCATTCTGGAGACTGTACCGGGTCATCACTTCTTCTTCACACTGCTTGATGCTGGACTTCAACTGCCCTTTGAGGTCAGAAATTTGCTGCTTCAACTTATCTTCCCTCTTCTTATTGTTGGTGAGCGTGGCATTCCAGGTCTTATTGCAAGAAGAGATCTCTCGGTGAGCGATGTCAAGTGCTTTCTTCTTGGATTCAAGCATGTCATGGGAGCTCCTGAACTCTTGCCCCAGACGTTCGCGCTTCTTCCTCTCCTCAGTCAACTCAGCCCCTAGCCTGTTCATTAGCTTAATCTGCTGTTGGAAAGCATGGACGGCCTTGTTTTTCTCACTGCGTATCTGGGCTAGCTCTTGCTCTAACCCTTCGTTGATCTTCATCAAGGCTTCTTTCTCTTTCACCACTTGCTCGTAGACCTCCCTAGATACAGTAGTTGGCTCTGCTACCGGAATAGGAACAAGAACTGGTGCATCTGGAAATGGCATCCACAACTGACTTGCTCTCTCCTGGATCCAAACTCTGTAAGGTGCATAGGCCTGACAATCATTCTTCCCTAACAACGGCTTCCCTCTTCGGTTAATACGCGTCCAGGCATGTTGCAACTTGGCTAACAGCTCCCCCTTCAGATCTCCGGTGAAGTACAGAGATTCCTGTACTTCTTCCTCCTTCGGTGGGTTCTTCAGCGCATATCCGAATTGACGGACCAACAACGATGGGTTGTAGTTGATACACCCTTTTCTTCCTACCAGCGGGACATTAGGGTACCCAGAACAACTGAATATAAGCTTAGCCCCTAGCAGGTCTCGATCAAACCACTCAACGTCTTCGGAAGATAGCCTCATCAGGCGCTCTGACCAGCTAGTGGTGGTTGCACTCTCCATAAAAGATACCTTCATGGGAAGATGACTTTTGAACCACATATTCAATAGAGGAGCACAGCAGTAAACAACCTTCCCTCTTCTGTTTTCGTTCTTGTAGTGCAAGGAGTGGTAGAAGTCCCCGATCAACGTTGGCACTGGATTGCCGGCAGCAAATAGATGGAAAGCGTCCAAGTCTACGAAATTGGGCAAGTTAGGGAATAGCACAATCCCATAAATACATAGAGCCAAAATAGCATTGAAAACCACCCAACATCCGCTCTTGGCATACTCCTGAGCTTTGCCAACCAGGAAATCAAGAGAGAAACCTGAAACTCCAAGCCAAGAAGTCACTAATAGTTCTGCAGCGTCCATATGCAAGGCTTTAGCTAAGTCCTCCAGCCTGGGCTCAGCAGCAGAGTGAATAAAGGGAACCTTGTTCTGCACTGGTAGCTCAGTAAACTCCACATACTTCTCGATGGTGGGCCCTAGAATGAAGTCAGCAAACGTAAAACATCTCAATGCGGGGTCGTAGAACTGCATCAAGGTATATAGCCCGTTCATCTCATCAGCAGTGGGCTTGCAGACTAATCTCAGTAACCTCCCATGACTCATTTTGAAGCTTCTCCTAACCTCCTCACCAGCAAGAGATATCAGACCAAGCAAAGAAGTAATATCATATGAAGGCAGCTTATACGCAACTGTTTTCCTCAAACCAGCCATAATCAATACTCAGAAGTCTGGGCACTAGAATCGGAGGATATGCAAATGCACCTGCAGCACAGACACACGTTAATGGGATGCAATGATAATGGGTATGCAACAATGCAATGCAAATAACATGCAACAGGGACCAACTGCCGTAGCTGAATAGCCTGAACCATATCAAGAAGTCTCAGATAGACTCTATAGAAGTCCTCAAACCCTGGTCTCAGATAGACCTGAAACAAAGCTCCGACAATGGTCTTTGACAGACCTCAAACCATGACTCCAACTGGTCTCTGGTAGACCTCAAGTCACATCTCCAACTGGTCTCTGACAGACCTCAGAACTCTCCATAAATACCCAGGATCTCTGATCAAGGAACAAACCGGTAGTTTGAAGGTCTAGTTACCTGCATAACCCCAAACCCTCTCACAGGTGGATGTCCTAGTAACTGACAAAGGTATGGCATCCTATGCGGTCATCGGCGTCACAGACTTTCAGGGTTGATGATACGATTCCCAGAAGGAGTGGCATCACCAAATCCTGAAGAGGCCTCACTTAGCCAACTTCCAAATGATCGGTTCCCGGAGTCAACAATTCAGCTGACCAACAACCCCTTCGACCCAAAGGGTAGAAAAAGAAGCCAACCAGAAGAACCTCGTCCGAGTGTAGATTTCATGAGACACTAATGCAAGCAAAGACGGCACGCACCCACTACTTTCTACTCTAATTCTAGGTGCACTCAAGCCCAGGTCCGGCTTCTCACTCAATATCAGAACACCCATCACACCCCACAAAGTACAGCAATGATAATCAATATATATAATGCTAAAAAATAAAGGTCAGAAATATAAATCCATACAAAATCCTCGACGGGAAAACAAGCGTTAGGATTGACTCTCTTAAGGGACGTTGGATCCCAAATGCATAAGAACTATCACAGTTCTTAGCAGCCAGGGGACGTTGGATACCCAGCAGAGTCGCCAGCTGTCGCTACTGCGAAAATCGGCGCCGGCTGAACAGAAGAGTCGCCACCGTGCGTTATTTATCCCAACGGAGGGAAAGGAAACGCTCGAGGTAAACCTACCGCAAAGACGGGAAAAGGTATGGTCATCGCAACCAAAACCTGGATTCGGGAGTCGGTTACGCAAGGGGAAGGTATTAGCACCCCTCACGTCCGTCGTACTCGACGGGATCCACGCTTGTTTTCTGGTATGGATTGTTATTCTATCTACTCTACAGGTCAGGGGTTAAAAGAAAAGAAAATGACTCGGCAAAATATCGCACTTTATGCCTACGTATTCCCGTCTGGAACGAGAAATCAGAGTCAACGTAGTTCGCCTACCTACTGGAAAGGAGGGGAAGGTTGCTCGCTAGGATATCGCATCCTATGCCTACGTACTTTCATACAGCATGAAAGATCAGAGCAAACGTAGTTCGGGCCACGTACGACACAAGTCTGTCTTGGTTGTTTTTATTCCTTCTGAAAAAGGTTTTTCTGATTAACAGTCCAAGAGGACAAAAATGACGTCTTGATGAGTTCACATTCTTTTATGGAAGAAGTGTCTTTTATTGAGTTTGAAATTTTATTGTATTTTCTGTTTGTTTAGAGAAAGAAGAGACAGAACTCTAACCTACGGTTGCGAAGGGAATCAAACTAACCTAATGTTATCATGCATGGGTTAAGACCTAGTGTCTATCATGCTCCTCTCTTGCCCAGAGAGAAACAGAGATCCTAGGGGAATAGACGGAAACAGAAACAATAGCAGATATACACAGTAAAGCGGTAAAATGCATGGATGCACCAATACAAGCGAGGCAAGGGAGTCCCACTCAACCTCGAACCTAGAAAACAATAGGCAAAAGTGAACAGGATTCACTTTCAACCCAACAGGGTAAACAGCAAACAATACAGTCCAGAAAACCAATCAATACATCAAGAATGAATAACAGCAGAAAAAATAAACAGCCACAGCAGCTCTGCGCCACATCTATCTTCAAGTCATCATCAAACAGCTATAAGCTTCAGGCAAGCATCAATCTCCATCTCCACAACTTTCTAGCAAGGTCTTGATCATCAATCTTCCATCTGCAATGGCTTTTCTTCCAGTCTCAATCTCCAAGAGGAACATCAATCAACCAGATGAAGTGAATGAATGTTAGACAGCCAATTACCTACCAAGGGTGGTTCATCAACTGTTAACATTATACAGATAATTCTCCCTCAAAAGTTCTATCTTTCAAATACATTCAATGATCCTTCCAAAGGAAGGAGGTGGATATTTGAAAGAGACTTTGAATCATAGGGAAAGGATGGATGCAGACAAGGCACTCCATGTTTGAGAAACCAGCTTTCTAATCTAGAGCTCTGCCTAGCTCCTAAACCCTAATCTCCTCAACAGCTGCCAGCAAGAATCTCCTCTTCAACTCTGGAAGTTGGTCTTCAGTCTCTGGATCTCCAATGGCTTCATCATTATCAGTCTTCAGCTCCCCTAATCCCCAAATAATCCCAGTACCCACACAGACAAACAATAATCCCCAGAGGGCACACCACACCAATCAATCAAATATAGACAGTAATACTGATAGCAGTAGGGGAATCCTAGTGATTTCTAAGGGGATCTATCCTATACCCATAACCCCTATAGTCCATACCCCAAAAATCAAATGAAAATTTCCTAAAAGAATTAAACTATCTCACCTAAGTTGATTTAAAACCCTAATTTTGTTCATGTTGTTCACACCTAGACTAAACACCTAAAATTAATTCCTAAAAATATGAACTAAATTGGATATACAAGCTAACAATGTCTATTAATAAACCTGAAAAGAATGGGTGAAAAATATTGAAGCAACTATTAGAACAAAAATTATCAAATTCATGTATGAAATGAAACACCTAAAATAGGCATTTATTTGGAAAATATGGGAAAAATATCAAATAAAAAATAAAATGCAATTTTTATTTTTTATAATTTTCTAGACATCTTGGAGAAATTAATGCAAAAAGAACCATTAAAAAATATGAAATTTATGATTTATTATGATTTTCATAAAATGCATGAAAATGAAAAGAAATTAAAAATTGAAATATAAAGAAATAGAAAGAGGAGGTGAGAATAGCAGTGGCGTTCTAGTGGTAATCTGAGTGGGCCACCAGCTGGGAGGTGCGAATATCAAAGGGCTTAGGCCCATACGCGCTCAGAAAATGAAAAGGAAAATTAAAAGAAAATGGATAAACCTGCGGTGCAAACAGCATTAAAACCATGTGTATTCCATTGGGCTCATCAATTGGGGGGTGGGGATAGAAGTTTGGATCCAGGCCCAGAGTGCGTTAAATGAAACGCTGACTTTTGATGCTCAGCCTCACTCCCTCCAAATTTCAATTGAATTGTGGCCATACGATCATGCTTTTGGTCCAAGTCAAAACAACCATCCAACGGTGGTCCATCATCTTCCCCAATTGACTAGGGTTTCAGCCATGGAAGCTCTGCGCGAAGCTTGCCTCAACCAGGATTCCACTTCATCATGCAACCTCAATTCTCCATGAAAACACCATCTGCGAAGAGCAAAGTTGCTCTATTCTTTCCCCTCTACACAACCATAACAAAATCTTCCTCTAAAACTTCATCAAGACTCGAACCCGATAGCTAGAACACCTTGAATCCATCATTATTACCTGTGATCAAATCTTCCAATTCTTGCCAAACCTTATCCTAACCTAATCTACACCTTATGCTGGTCATTCTAAGCTGTATAATGAGAATTATCGTGCCATATTCCATGAGATACAAACCCTAACAGAATTGGTACATCATGCTCAACATTCATGAAACCTCTCCAAATTCACCAAAATCAGTCCTCTATCCTACCTTAACAATTCTACACTATCAAAACCTAATAACTCTAACTAAAGCAAGCAATTCGAATAGAAATCCAACCTGGTGCAATTGGTGAAAACAGGTATGTAACTCTTTGGATCTGAGGCTTGCAGTGATTGGAAAGTGATCAGTAACCATGAATATGAGTTATGTATGCAATGGCTTTTGTGCAAACTCCTTGAATCTTGTACTTGAAACCTTCTTGCCAAATGGATGATTAAGATGGATGGCACGATCCTTTCTCCAATTTACTCAATCTTTGATGGAATTCTGATCTAGGAAAGGTGTTGATGATGATCCAAGCAAGAAATGTGGAAATTGATGGAGATTTGAGAGGGTTTGAGAAGCTTTTGCAAAATGAGAGAAATGTGTGATACTTGTGGTTTTGAGAAAATGTAATCACCAACCATGGCATGAACCATCTCATATCAATATATACATGTCCTTAGAACCTCCTAGAAACTTGGAGAAGCTTCCCTTGCATTCTTTCCTTTGGATTTGGCTTATGTTTCTTCCATGATAAGTAACCTTGAATAACTCCCAAAATATGAACCAAGCTCAAAATTCTATTTTATCCAATGTTCTCAAAATGATCTTTCCATTCAAAATGACCTATAATTTCACCTCATTTGGCCAAAATATGAAAAATCTCATTTTTTAGGTCATTTTTATTCATTAAATCCAACAATTTTGAAACCTTGTGCTATGAATCTTTCCAATCTCTCATGGTCACTTTTCTAGACTCAAAATGTCATTTGGAACAAGTTTGATGTTGTAAAGTTTTCCATTTGAAGCTTCCTTGTATGAGTTTTGGGCCTAGGTTGAAATGACCTGTAATTCTCAAATGACCAAAATACCCTTTGCTTGCCAAGACCATAAGTGGAGTTCCACAAATCATATGAAGGCATACTATACCATTCTAGAAAGCTAAGACAATGAGGAACAACTCTTATGTTGACCAGAAATTCATTTGAAATCTCCTTGAGGGGTAAAAATAGCTTGGAAGTCAAGTCACTTTTACAGACAAAATTTCAGATACCTCAAATGACCTGTAACTTGCAAGGACCATAACTTGAGTTCTATAAATCTCCTTGATGTCTTCCACCACTAAAATTAAAGGTCTTGAGATCCTCTACAAGTTTCATGTTGGCCAAGGATCCATTTGAAGCTTGCATTTTGAATTATATTGCTTGGAAGTTTGACCTAAATTAGGGGATTTTACACAGAAACCCTAATTTAGAAACTCCTCTTCTCCTTGATTTCTCTTGAATTCTTCTTGGCATATCACCATATCCTCTTCTACATGTCAAATGATGAACCCCACATCTCTCCAATAGCCCTTAATGCCTTTCAATCAATCCTTTGACTTAGGGTTGACCCAGGGTTGACCCAGATGAAACCCTAGTTGACTATCTTCAACTGCAATTCTTGTGATTACACCAATGACCTGTCTCCTTCTCCAAATGACTTTCTAAGTCTCCCATGATGTCTAGATACTCTCCATGCTCAACTCACAGCTCACACCTTCCTTGTTGATCCTCAGATTCCCTCAGATAGGAGATAGATGCACTGCTTGATCCATTGACCTCTTTAGCTTTCCAATTCTTTCTGATGACTTGAATGAGATTGAATTTGAATAATGACCTCTTGATAGGCTCATAGAGATGAGAATAATGCTTGGTCCCTGGTTGGATGCCTTGCTATGCTATGCTATGCAGATGATTAGACTATGTACATGACTCTATATGCAAATGCTAATGATATTGAAACATAAACCAAGTGAATAAGGTTGAGCAAATTTTAGGGTGCAACACCTCGTTCATTTCCATTTCTAATTCTTTCTATCTCTCCTTTTTTTAATTTTTCTTTTTATTGTAAAATTTTTACTAATTAATTCTATTTTCTAAGTTAATTAATCTAAACCTATTGCTAATCTATTTTAATAAAATTCTATAACTCTATATCCTAATAAAAAGCAAAATTCTAATTTAATTTTAATAATAATAAAAAAAACTATTTAACCTTAATTATAACAATCTATTTTTAATAAAAAAATCTAAATAATTCTAAATTCTATTCTAAATAATTTTATCTCTAAAATCTAAACTAATTAATTAATATCAAAAAATATATTACATATCATAAAAACAAAGAAATTATAAAATAAATATATGCAAAAACAAATGTGACATGGCACGCTGTTATTGGGCTAAAAAGTGAAAATGCTCGTTTTTGCTGAAAAAATACGCTACGCTGGATAAGCGGGGTAAATTAAAAACAAAGTCGGGCTAATGAAAATTTTAAAAAAGGTAGGACAAATTTGGGGTATGACAGCTGGCACGTTCGCTAGGCGAGCAGGTCGCGAGCATTCGCTGGGCATTCGCTGTGGCGAGCCAGTAGCGAACGGTCCCAGACTTGGGCAGAATGGTTTGTGGTGTTCTTCGCTGGTAGAGAAAGGGGTAGCGAGCGATTTGCTAGACCTTCGCTAAGCGAGTGTGGTTGCGAAGCAAGTCAGAGGCTTCTGTTTGCTCTCGCGAGCTTGTTCGTTAGGCGAACAGGTAGCGAGCACTCGCTGGGAGTTCGTTAGGCGAACAGGGTAGCGAGTGTAGCAGGGTGTTATTTAATTGTGTTTCACTTCCATGATTGATTCTCCGATTCAAGTGTGATTAGTTCTTCTTATTATGCATGGTTGTGTGTGTGATATGGAATGTTGTGGGTAACCATATGGCGTGAATCCTAGACCGTAAACCGTGAAGTGTGAAGTGTGGCCGTTTGGCAATGTTGTGCAATTGTTTGAACTGAATGAAATATACATGAATATATATGGTGTATATGTATGCATGTCAAGAATGTATAGAGTCGTTTTGTTTGTGAAGCATCATGATTGCATTATTGTGTGTCTGATCCCGCGTAGGATTTGCAGAAACATCATGTGCCCTTATGGGGTGTGAGTGATGGTTTGTCCTTGATCCCTAGGAGGATCTACAGAAACATCGTGTGCCCTTGTGTGGTGTGAGCGATAGTTTATTTTGATTCCATGGAGAATCTGCAGAACGATTGTGTGCCCTTGTGGGGTGTGAGCAATCCTAAAACATCGTGGGCACATGTGGGGTGTGAGCGATGGGTGAACATCGTAGGCCCGACGGGGAGTTACTTCGGTAACGAGCGATGGTTCCTTTGGTTCTTCAATTGAACCTGCTGAATGAGTCGGTACCGCATTCTCATCTGCATAGAGTCGTGAGTCAGTCTCTATGAGTGCATTATTATCTTCATATGATATATCGGTATAATGAACATAACTGTGTATGTTTTGTGATGAATTATATATGTGTTGCGATATGTATATGATTTGAATTGTGTTGTATTGCGGTGAGAAATGTA
This sequence comes from Lathyrus sativus, assembly GCA_963859935.3. NCBI lineage: Eukaryota > Viridiplantae > Streptophyta > Magnoliopsida > Fabales > Fabaceae > Lathyrus > Lathyrus sativus. The sequence goes on along the minus strand of OZ012740.1, from coordinate 238,977,548 downwards.
GTATGTGTATTCTATGTTGGTGTACGTAGATATATATATATATATATATATATATATATATATATATATATATATATATATATATATATATATATATATATATATATATATATATATATATATATATATATATATATATATATATATATATATATATATATATATATATATTATATGCATTGTTTGTTATGATAATGTTTCTCACCCTTCTGCTGTTTTATAGTGCTTTATGAGGCATTGCAGAGTAGGTCTGCTGGAGGTCTTTTGCGAAGCGTGGCTTTGTTCTTTTTGGTCGGTTGGCTCTGATATGTAGCACCGGGTAGTTAGGAATTCTTTTGGGTTCTTTTGTGATACATCTGTGTATGTATCTGCTGGAATGTTTTGTAACCATAACTTTTGACTTGAAATAAACTGTTGATATATACAATGTTTATATGAATGAAGAGATTCAATGTTTAGATGTTTCCGCTTTTATTCTAAATGTTGATGTGTGGGTTTTAAGGACGAAGTTCCTTGGTGGTGATTTACCTTTTGTTGCATATCTTTATGAGCATGTGTTGTATGTGTTTTGAATTTCCTGGATAATGTGACGTGCCTCTTTTATGCCATGTGTTAATTATACTCTGATGAAAATTTTTATTAAGTGCCTAACTAATTTAAATGTTTATTTGGGGGTATAGAAAGAGGGTGAAACAAAAAACACCAAAAGGCACCTGACATCGCCGCCAGTAACAACTCATATCATCTGACATCGCCGTCAGAAACAAACTTCCAACATTACCTAACATCGCTGCCAGAAAAAACATTACATGACATCGCCGTCAGAAACAAAACATCACCTGACATCGCCGTCAGAAACAAACATCCAACATCGCCGTTGGAGAATCAAAATCACCTGACAACGCCGTCAGTAACAACATAAATCTAGTAAGAGAATCTGACTTCGCCGTCAGCAATCATAAATCCAATAAACATCTGACATCGCCGCCAGCTAACTTCAACCTAATAAAATAATCTGACCTCACCGCCAGCTAAACATAATTCTGAGAAACACCCGACATCACCGTCAAGTACCTGTGAGGATAAAGAATTCTAACATCGCCGCCAGACAACCAAGCATCCAACGTCGCTGTCGGATAACCTTATTCTGGGAATCTTCTAACATCGCCGTCAGACCTTCGCTAAATCAAAGCGAGCAACAAAATCCACATGAAGTTAAGATCACCCACTGATAATGATCACAGAGAAACTCCGCTGAGGAAATAGCATGAATTGGGGTTTAGCAACCACACGGGAAAAGACCCATCACCTGCAAGATTCACCTGAAACAAAGAGATAACAACCTGGCTTATGTTTCAAATGCATATGTTTGAAAATGGCGTAATGCTCCATACGAAATGGAAATGTTACGCGTTTGGGTGGATGCTATGCACGCATGCAGATGCACTGGAACTGAATCAACAAAACGAATGCTAGAGATACAGAAACCATCCTGCTAGGATAACAAAAATAACCCTGTTGAGGGAAACAACAATTTTTCCGAGGATAGAGCACATACTTGCTCATGCCAATAACGATTGGACTTATGTCGAGAAACGGCCTTTGTTGGCCTTCTGCAAAGAAAACACTGACGTGACAACATTCTTCTATTCCGCTGGGGAAGGGAGAACAACACTGCTGGGGAAAATATCCCTTCAATCTGCTGGGCATTGCTCTTCCAGGGAACGAACCTAACCAGGCTGCAAAATGCTCTGTGGGGAGAAAATCCAAACACGACTCGCTGGGGAATACCTATAAGCATGCACCTTGCGGGGATTAAATGGGAAACAACTCTACTAGGGATAGAGATGTGAACTTCACTGATTGGAGAGGTAAAACTCTGGCTGGGGATAGGACAAACTTCATCTGCACTTTGCCCCAGGGGTAACGACCCTGCAAAATTGAACAAACGGACAAGATATCCTACACAACAGAATCATCTTAGTCATCATTCATGATGTTGTTCAATTAATTCAAATTTCTAACAATTATTGGCCAAGGCCTGCAAGTTTATGTTAGCACAAGTTCATCAAAACATTGGGCGTTTTTGCAAACAAAACAGTAAAAGTTAAAACAAAGCACACAGATCAAGTACTGAATAGTATATGTTTATTGATGAAGGTCCTGTAAATAGGCAAAGTTTTACAATAGATGCAACTCCTGAAAAGAGGAAGTTGCGCAAAACAAAATACAGATATGCACAGAAATATACAAGAGTGTACAAAAATGTCGGCAACGTGGCACAAACAAACACCATGAGCTGATCCCTCTATGACTCGCCTGACTCTGACGCTTTCCCGACGCTTCGTCTTTAGAAGAGATTGATTCGGATGAAAACAACCCTCAGGTTCTCCCAATCCACTAAGCAATGAAGTTCATACGCAGACCACAGTCATTTGCTTTTCAATCCCTAACTTTTGCCTGAACCGCCCTTTTTGGGTTTTCGATTCACTGGGATACCCATTTTTGCTAAAGTCTCCTTTTCAGGTTTTCGACTTTGCGGGTTTACATCTTTTCATTTTTATCCCTAATTTTTGCCCGAACCTATTTTCCTTTTTTATGGTTCGCCGGGATGCCCTATTTTTGCCTGGACGTTTCTTTTTGTGTCCAGCGGGTCTCTTTTAAGCAAAGTATTTTTTAACTGCGTCTGTGTTCACAGGGGATGCAAAATCTTCACCGTCCATGGTGGCTAACAACAAGGCCCCTCCAGAGAAGACCTTTCGTACAACATATGGACCTTCGTAATTGGGAGTCCATTTGCCCCTGTGATCTGATTGTGGTGGGAGAATCTATTTCAACACAAGATCGCCCGTCTGAAAGCTTCGAGGGTGCACCTTCTTATCATAAGCTTTCTTCATCCGGCTCTGGTACAAACGACCATATACAATTGACGCTAGCCTCTTTTCATCCATCAGGCTAAGCTGATTCAAATGGTTCTGTATCCATTTTTCCTCATCAAGTTTTACGTCAACCAAAACTCTTAAAGAAGGAATCTCAACCTCTAGCAGTAGGACAGCTTCCATACCGTACACTAGCGAGAAAGGAGTTGCCCCGGTTGATGTGCGTAACGTCGTACGATAACCGTGCAAGGCGAAAGGTAACATTTCATGCCAATCTTTGTAAGTAACAACCATCTTTTGCACTATCTTTTTGATATTCTTGTTAACCGCCTCAACAGCGCCATTCATCTTCGGCCGATAGGGCGATGAGTTGTGATGTTCAATCTTGAAGTTCTGGCATAACTCCTTCATCATTTTGTTGTTCAGATTCGAACCATTATCAGCAATGATTCGCTCAGGAACCCCATATCTGCAAATGATGTCCTTCTTTATGAATCTTGCCACCACTTGTTTGGTCACATTAGCGTACGAAGCGACTTCAACCCACTTGGTGAAGTAGTCGATGGCTACCAAGATGAAACGGTGACCGTTGGATGCAGTTGGCTCAATCTTGCCAATTATATCAATGCCCCACATGGAGAAAGGCCACGGGGATGCCATAACATTCAGCGGGCACGGTGGTACATGTATCTTATCTGCATAAATCTGGCATTTATGGCATTTCTTCGCAAATTTGAAACAATCTGACTCCATAGTTAGCCAATAGTACCCTGCTCGTAACAGTTTCCGAGACATGGCATGTCCTCCGGCATGCGTACCAAAAGTACCCTCGTGGACTTCTTCCATAAGCAACGTTGCTTCTCTTTCATCCACACATCTCAACAGCACCAGGTCATGGTTCCTTCTGTATAGTACACCATCTGGGTTTAGGTAAAAGTTGCCAGATAACCTCCTCAGCGTCTTTTTATCCTGGGCCGAAGCCCCTGGCGGATACTCCTGCTTCTTGAGGAAGTTTTGTATATCGTAAAACCAGGGCTTGCCATTAGCAGTCTCTTCAATGGTGAATACGAAAGCGGGTCTGTCCAAGCAAGAAATGACAATTCTGGGAGCCTCATTCTAGAAATTCACTTTGTACATCGAAGATAGCATTGACAAAGCATCGACCATCTGACTCTTCGCTCTTGGTACATGGTGGAAGTCTATGCGATCGAAATATGGTAACAACCTCCTTGCATAATCTCTGTAAGGAATCAGATTCGGTTGACGGGTTTCCCATTCTCCTTCGATCTGGTTAACAACTAGCGCTTAATCGCCATATACATCGAGATTCTTGATCCTCAAATCAATAGTTTCTTCCAAACCCATGATACATGCTTCGTACTCAGCTTCATTGTTGGTGACTGGGAATGTCAATCTGGCAATGAACGGGATGTGGGTGCCATGAGGAGTTGTAATAATTGCCCCAATTCTACTACCATAGGAGTTGACAACACCATTGAATATCATTTGCCATTGAGAATCCTTCTCTGGGCCTTCATCGTGCAGTGGTTCTTCATAATCTTTCGCTTTGAGAAACATGATATCCTCATCAGGAAATTCAAACTTCATCGGTTGATAATCTTCGATTGGCTACTCAGCAAAGTATTCTGACAAAACACTTCCTTTGATGGCTTTCTGAGAAACATACTGTATATCGTACTCTGTCAGTACCATCTGCCATCTAGCAATTCTTCCTGAAAGTGCCTGCTTCTCGAAGACATACTTAATCGGATCCATCTTCGAAATCAACATGGTTGTGTGATTGAGCATATACTGCCTCAAACGTTTGGCAGCCCAGGCGAGTGCACAACACGTTTTCTCGAGCATTGAGTAATGGGACTCATAATCTGTGAACTTTTTACTCAAATAATAGATCGCATGCTCCTTACTTCCAGTCTCGTTGTGTTGACTGAGAACACAACCCATGGAATTCTCAAGAACCGTCAGGTACATGATTAAAGGCCTTCGAGCTACTGGCGGTATCAAAATCGGAGGCTCCTGCAAATACTCTTTTATTTTATCAAATGCTTTTTGACAATTTTCATTCCAGACAACCGCTTGATCTTTCTTTAACAGTTTGAACATTGGCTCACACGTGGTTGTGAGATGAGATATGAACCGAGCAATGTAGTTCAATCTCCCCAGGAAACCACAGACTTCTTTTTCTATTTTCAGCGGTGGAATGTCTTGTATGGATTTTATCTTTGCAGGATCGACCTCAATTCCTTTTTCACTAACAATAAACCCCAATAACTTTCCGGACCGAACTCCGAAAGTGCACTTATTCGGATTCAACCTTAGTCTGAACTTTCTAAGCCTCTCAAACAACTTCAACAGATTAACCAGATGCTCCTCCTCCGTTTGGGATTTAGCAATCATATCGTCAACATAAACCTCAATCGCTTTATGCATCATGTCATGAAAGAGCGTTGTCATAGCACGCTGATATGTTGCTCCGACATTCTTCAAGCCAAAAGGCATCACCTTATAGCAAAACGTTCCCCACGGTGTAATGAATGTTGTTTTCTCCATGTCCTCCGGTGCCATTTTTATCTGATTATAACCTGAAAAACCATCTATGAAGGTAAACACTGAGAATTGAGTTGTATTGTCGACCAATACATCAATATGAGGGAGCGGGAAATCATCTTTAGGGCTCGCCTTGTTCAAGTCCTGATAATCAACACACATACGCACCTTACCATCCTTCTTCAGTACAGGTACGATGTTAGCGACCCACAGAGGGTAGGTAGTCACAGCTAAGAATCCAGTATCCCACTGCTTTTGGACCTCTTCTTTGATTTTCACTGCCATATCTGGTCTCGTTCTTCTCAGTTTCTGCTTGACCGACGGACATTCCTCGCGCAACGGTAAGCGATGAACCACTATGTCAGTATCAAGCCCAGGCATATCCTTATACGACCAAGCAAAGATGTCACTATACTCTTGAAGCATTTCGACCAGTCTTTGCTTGACGCCACTCTGTAGCGCAGCCCCTATCCGAACATTTCTGACAACTTCCTCAGAACCCAGATTAATGACCTCAATTTCCTCCTGATGAGGCAGAATGATTTTTTCTTCTTGTTTCAAAAGTCTGTCTAATTCCTCAGGAAATTCTTCATCCTCATCAATCTCTTCTTCAGCTTGATATATCGGTTGATCGAGGTCGAAGTGAGTCATAGAAGGTTCTGGATCAGTGTCATCTGCAATAGGAATTCTGCAATGAAAATGGTTAAATGTTTCAAACAATTTGCAAACAAATATGAACCACGTTGCCATTTTATTGGGAAAATAAAATAAGAAAAATAGAGATCACAAAATTTGTATGAGAAAACGCCCTTTGATTAATTGATAAACAATGTTCAGACATAAACAAGTAAGGCCCTGAAATAAAATACCGCTATGCCCCGGGTAGGACATAAGGTAGTACAATAATTGGAAAAACAAAGCATTATTGTTCGGTCGTCACTTGAATGAATTATTCAATTGACCAGTTGCATAGGCTCTGCCCTGGAATACATGGCTTGATCCAGGCATCCATGTTACAGTCACTGTCTCCAGCTTCATCATCAGAAATAACACTGATCTGCTCAAAGAATACACCTCCGCTAGTAAACCTGATCGGCCCCTTGAACTTCGGCGTGCTTTGTGAAGACGGTGGGTGGTACCCCAGACCGAATTTGTATTGCTTCTGCAGTATATCAATCACCTGCCCCCAGCCTTGGGCTGAACCAGCTTGCACCACAGCTTGTGCTTCTTTAAATGAGGACATAGCAACTTCAAGCTCTTTACTTACAACAGGAGTCTTGTCTTTGATCTTGACTGCTTCGAAGGCTTGGCAAAGAGTTTCATGAATCTCTCCATCCACTTCAACATACTTAAAGAATGATAAATGGCTGATCATGATATCCTCCTCTCCGCATACCATCACAATGCTACCGCCAACCATGTATTTCAGCTTCTGATGCAGAGTGGATGTAACAGCCCCAACTGAATGAATCCAAGGGAGACCTAGTAAACAACTGTAGGTCGGCTGGATATCCATGATGTAAAACACAGCATCAAAGACTTTAGGTCCAACCTGAATTGGCAAAGTTACCTCCCCAAACACGGATCTTCGGGTTTCGTCAAACGCACGCACCACCAAATCACTTGGTGTGCAAATCAACCCCTTCATATCTAACTTCATCAAAGCCTTCTTGGGAAGCACGTTTAAAGAAGATCCTGTATCCACAATCACGTGAGACATGACAGTCCCTCAGCACTCCAAAGATATGTGCAGCGCACAATTGTGATTTCTGCCTCTAGGTGTCAAGTCCAGGTCCGTAAAGCCTAAGTCATTGCCTACATTTATGTGCGCCACCACTCCTTCAAGTTGATTAACTGAAATTTCCTGTGGCACGTAAGCAGTGTTTAGTATTCTCAGCAAAGCATTCCTATGCGCCTCAGAGCAAAGGAGTAACGACAGTATGAATATTTTGGATGGATTTTGCTGCAAGTGATCGACTATCTTGTAGTCGCTTTTCCGAATCAGCCTAATGAATTCCTCTGTGTCTTTCAACAAAGATTCCTTCTCCCCAGATTGAGAAGTCTCTTCCACTACCGGCCTTTTCCCCTTATCCACCTTATCAGCAATCACCTCAGGCGATGAAAAGACTCGGCTACTGCGAGTAATACCTCCTGCACCCACTAGATTGTCAACTGAACTTGCAGGGGTATCATTCAAGTTTATCTTCTGGCCATTACAATACACTTCGGCTCCGTAGTTCCACGGAACGGCCTTAGTGCTCTCAAACGGCATAGGACCTGCTTTGGTGATAGTTATCGTTGGCGGCTTCGGTGCATAGATAGTAACAGTCTTATAAGGGATGGAGATTGTCGCGATCTCATCCTTCTCTTCAGCCACTACATCCTCAGAATCTCTTCCAACAGAACGGTCAAATTGTAAAACTCCGTCGTTCATCATCTTCTGAATACATCCTCTAAACAGTCCATATCCTTCTTCAGGAGCAATAGAACATTCAACACAACCTTCAACACATCCCGGGAAAACACCTCCCTTTAGCAGTCTGGCCTTCACAAAGCTTAAGGGTGTTTTCAGTTCATCGACATTGGTCACCAAATTCAACACCTCTTCTTCAACAATTGCATTAACCCCAGCCTGCCTGTGATTCGACATGGGATTTTGCACCACATTGGGAGCATCATTAAAAAAATTGATAGCCTTACTGTCAATCATATCTTGCACTTTATGTTTGAAGGCTTTACAATTGTCTATATTATGTCCTGGAGCACTCGAATGGAATTCATAATGGGCATTTGCATCGTACCCAGGTGGAGGTTGTCCGGTCAAAGGAGCCATAGTTCTTTTCTGAATCAACTGAAGTTGTAGCAACGCTTGCAATAACTGTGAGTAAGGCATAGGAAGGGCATCAAAATGTTTGTTCCCTGCTGCCCGACCTCTATCTTGGTATCTGCCATATCCCTGTTGATTTTGCTGCAGTCATTGTTGCTGTTGTTGTTGACACTGTTGTTGCTGTGGTTGTTGAACTGCTGGAATAGTGATGCTAGCAATCTGCTGATTCTGTCGATTCCGACCTCTATTTCTTCCCCATGAACTGGATACGGCATTAGTATCTCCCTCTTTCCTTTTGTTTCCAAATAATTTCTTGTTCCCTCCTCCAGCTGAGGGTCTTTCGCCAGCATTGATCTTTCCTATCTTAATTCCATTCTCTACCCTTTCACCAGTGATTATAAGATCAGAAAAGCTTCGAGACATATTACCGATGAGTTTCTCATAGTACACTCCTGGTAAGGTAGCAACAAACATATCCACAAGTTCCCGTTCTACCATTGGTGGTTGTACCCTAGCAGCAAGCTCTCGCCACCTCTGGGCATATTCTTTAAAGCATTCACTGCTCTTCTGAGAAAGATTCTGCAACTGAACTCTATTTGGAGCAAGGTCACTGTTGTACTGATAGTGCCTTACAAAAGCTTCGACTAGTTCTTTCCAACTACGGACATTAACGGGCTCTAAGCTCATATACCATTCCAGCGATGGTCTAGATAAGTTATCCTGGAAGAAGTGCATCAAGAGCTTCTAATCCTCAGAATACACAGACATCTTGCGATAATAAGACCTCAGATGAACCCTAGGGCAAGTGGTACACTTGTACTTATCGAAATCCGGGACCTTAAACTTTGGAGGCACTCTCAATCCTGGAATCAACCCCAGATTAGACATATCCAGCCCCATCGAGTTTTGGCATTCAAGCAATCTCATCTTCTCTTCAATCATCTTAATTCTTCTGTCAGCCTCAGAAGGTATTTCAGCATTCACAATCCTTGGAGAAAACACATCTTCCTGCATATCCTCATTCCAAGTGTGATCCAAGCTACCATGTATGGCACCTGTAGTGGCGAGACCATAACCATAGCCATTTCCGTTACCATTACCCCCTCCAGCAGTAGGGATGACTAAAGTTGGCATAGAGTTGTCGACCCGAGGAGTTTCCTGATGAGGAGGGTTAGAAGCAATCCCACCGTGCAGCACACCATCACTATCAACCCGCGCAATCAGAGGTTGCACCAAAGTCTGAAGTTGAGCCTGACCACTAGCAACCCCTTGGATGACCTCCATCAGTTGTGCCATTGGATCTCTCATCTCTTGCATTACTACCTGCATCTGATCCATCATCCTTTTCTGGTTTCCTCTAGTACCGTACCAGTGAGTTGTCACGTCAGCATCCTGAAATACTAGTAAACCACAAGAGAAAATAAGGTTAACCGTTCCAGTGCACCTGCGAATGCGAGAAAAACATGTCAAGCAGGATGACGTGATCGAAAATCCTCTAACAGCCTCAACGTCTCAAGATGATCCGGTCTAGCAAGTAACCCCTGGATAAGCAAATCCTGCTGACTCACAGTATGTTGTAGGCTATCAACGTGATCCTCCAAAGCTCTCTCCCCGAAACATGCCTCAAGTCTGCGTCTCTTGGAGCCAGCTCTCAACTTGAAATCCTTCAAGCTCGCAATCGCTTCATTCAGCCTACACTCGCTGTCTCGTCTACGTGATGATTCTGCTGCAATCTCTTCATCTTTGACATTAAGCTGAGCCTTCAACTTGCTGATATGAAGTTTTAACTTGTCCTCACGCTCCTTGTTGTTAGTGAGCGTGGCATTCCATATCGACTCAAACTTGGAGATCCTCGTGTAAGCCTTATCCAACTCTTCCTTCTTCGTAGAAAGAACCCTGTAAAAAGCGTTCAAATCTTGGCCTGTGCACTCTCTGTCCTTAGTCTCCTTAGTCAGATCAGTACCCAATTTGTTGACAAGCTCGGTTTGTCTCCTGAAAGAATGAACTGCATCTATCTTCTCACTACGGAGCTGGATAATCTCTTTCTCCATTTCTTCATTCGCTTTTCTCAGCTCTTCCTTCTCTGCCAATACCTGATTATATTTCTGGATATCTACTGTAGTGGGTTCCTCGATCATGAGAGGATATAGAGGTGCAACTGAAGGATATGGCATCAGAAACTTCAAAGCCCTAGCACGAATCCAAGTCAAGTAAGGGTCGTACGCTCAACTGTTACTCTTCCCCAAAGCTAACTTCCCTTTCCGATGAATATTATTCCATGCATGCTCAAGTCTTCCCAGAGCCTCACCCTCCAATAAGCCAGTAAGATACAGAGATTCATGTATCTCCTCTTCTCTAGGAGGCTCTCTCAATGCGTACCCGAACTGTCTCACCAATAAAGAAGGATTATAATTGATGCAACATTTCCTTCCGATCAAAGGAACGTTAGGAAAACCAACACAACTATAAACAATATCCTTACCCAGCATGTCTCGATCAAACCATACAATATTCTCTGCAGATAATCCCATCAATCTCTCTGACCAATCTAAAGTACTGGTAGTGGCAACAAACGGACCCGTCTGAGGTAGATGACTATTGAACCATGCACACAACAACGGAACACAACAATCTACGTTCTTACCCCTTCATTTTTCATTCTTATAGTGCACAGAATGATAAACGTCTCCAAGTAAGGTGGGCACTGGGTTGCCTGAGGCTAAGATATAGAACGCATCAATATCCACAAAGTCTGGAAGATGAGGAAACAGAACAATCCCATATATACACAGAGCCAAGATGGAGCTAAACACAACCAACATCCATCTTTAGCACACTGCTGAGCTTTCTCAATCAAGCAAGGCAACGGAAAACCATACATCCCAAGTCTTCGGATCATCTTCCCATCCAACTCTGAAGCCTCGAGGTGCAAGATAGCGGCAAGCTTGGCCAGATCAGGCTTAGTATCAACATGGACAACCGGCATCCGATTCAGAATGGGTACTCCTAACAACTCAGAATATTCCTCTAATGTAGGAGCCAGGACATAGTCAGGAAATATGAAGCACCTCAACTGGGCACCATAAAACTGTAAAAGAGCATAGACACCACTAATTTCATACTCAGAAGGCTTGCAGACATATCTCAATAATCTCCCATAAGACTTCTTGAAATCCTCCATTACTGCTTTCTCACCCAAGGCAATCAGACTCAACAAAGTACTAACATCCAGAACTGGAAACTTGTAGGCCACTGTACTCTTCAGGGACTCCATAACAGTAATGAAGGAAACGATCACTAGAATCAAAGGAGAAATATGCACCTGCAACAAAAATACATGTTAATAAGATGCAGATGAAAATGCAAATGCAAATGCAAACAAGGGATCAAGACTGCTGTGCTGTCGGTCGAGAAAAACCAGAGCTTCGCCTTAGCAAGAACAGAGTACCGACAACAGGATCCACTGATATCATGAACACAGATTCACACTTGCAAAGAACTGGGTAATCTGAAGGCCAAGGTTTCCGGCATAACCCAATCCCCCTCACAGGTGTGGACCTATCCACTGACAAGGTTCGGCATCCTATGCGTTAATTAGCGTCACAGACTTTCAAGAAATGATGATACATTGACCATTTCTGGTTTGGCATCATTATCTCTTGAAGAGGCCTCACTTAGCTGACTCACAAATGATCGGTTCCCAGAGTCGACAATTCTCAAATCTAAAATCCCAACCAATCCTAAGGATCTGAAGGGAAATCATCAAAGAAAATCTCGTCTGAGTGCGAATTTCATGGGGAACTGTATCTGCTAAGCAAATAGGCCCCCCACTAGTCTCCACTCTAATACTAGGTTTGTACTCAAGCCCGGGTCCAGCTTATCACTCAATGAAACTTCCCACCCCACAGCACAGCAGTAATGATATATTATGTGGAAAATAAATGCGGGAAAGTAAATAAAGCACATATATAAAACACCCAAGGATAAACAGACAAACACTAGGACTGACTCGCATAGGGAACCAGAGTCCCCAGCAAAGTCGCCAATTGTCGCAACTGCGAAAAACCACCGGCAGAAAAAACAGAAGAGTTTCCACTTTCATTATTTATCCCAAAGAGAGGGAAAGGAAACGATCGCAAAAACCTAAAGAAAAAGGGAAAGACAAAGTCATCGCAACCATGTCTGGATTCGAGAGTTGGTTACGCAAGGGGAAGGTATTAGCACCCCTCACGTCCGTCGTACTCGACAGGATCCACGCATTGTTGTCTATCTAAAAGGGTGTGTTAAAACTATCTAGCTAAAGGCTTAAGGGAAAAAGAAAAAGAAAATAGGAACTGACTCGGCAGAGGATCGTCGCTCTATGCCTACGTACTCCCTCATGCAATGGGAAAGTCAGAGTCAACGTAGTTCGCCTAACTACGGCTAAAGAAAGGGGGACAGGTTGCTCGCCGAGACATCACGTTTCGTGCCTACGTACTTTCGTCTGGTATGAAAGGTCAGAGCAAGCGTAGTTCGGGCTAAAAGGAGCACAGGTTGGTTGAAAAGTTTTTAGGCTCGAGTAGGGTTAACAGATAGTTCTAGCAGTTGGTGTATGCAGCTCGACCATTGGAGACTTAGGCGTTACCGTTTGCGATAAAACTAAGAGTTAACGACACTCTTTGTGTGAAAATATTTTCCTTGATTAAGAACCCCAAAGGGTGAAAAAGGTTTGAAGTGTTTTTTTGTTTTTTAAAAAAGAAGTGTTTTGAATTAGAGTGTTCATAATGTATGTTGTAACAAAGTCTAAAACCTAGGATCAAATGCGTCGCATATCGTCCTAAGGACATATACTAAACACTCTAGGTAATTGAGAGGTGGCCCCTCAATCACCATTTCCCAAGTATAAGGCTCATGGAACAACATTCATTATCCTTATTAAGTATGTTAAACTTGTTTGAAGAAGAGAAGAGAAGAAGGCACACTAATGGGAGACTAATCAATCCTAAAAGTTATCATGCAAAGCGGACCTAAAGTTGAGTTTGAAAAGGGAACTACCTATTTTTATCATGCATAGTTAGGCACCTAATGTATATCATAACCTCAAGAGGTTAGAGAACTTATGGGGAGCATGGCAAAGAAAAGCTAAAGAAGAAGAAGAAGAAGAAGAAGAAGAAGAAGAATGCATATGCAAATGAAAAGATGCACACATAGAATGCACAAGTAGAATGATAGTGGGAGGAAAATAGTGTGGGGCAGTAGTCACCACAAGCTCATCTCAACCAAGCATGCATATGGAAAGGCAAGAAAAGAGAAGAATAAGGAGAGAGATGCATCAAAAGCAAACAAACAAGTGACAAACACAAAGAAAGGGTCCTCATGGATTCATCACTTTAGGTAAGCTTCAAATTCCTCCTAAGGAGGCACCAAGCTACCTTAAAAGACACTCCAAGGTCATTGGACAGAAAGGAGATGAAGAGAAGAGAGCTCAAAAGCAAAATCAAAACAAAACAAGAAGAAATGCAAGCAAGAGCATAAAGGAAACAAACAAGCATCACTTTGGAGTTCAAGTTGAAAACACAAAATGAAAAGCATCAAGCAACAAGCTATGAACATAATTTTGACCTAAAAATGAACATACAGCAAGCTCAACATGTCTAGAATGTGAAACAAGAAGAGTTGAGAGCTTATTTGATCCACAAAGGTCGTTTCCAATCCCAACTAGGTCAAGCATTTGTGTGAGCCGTCCTATAAGATGACCTAACTTTAAGTCACTTCAAAAAATAGGAAAAGGGCTCAAAAAATATCAAATAAAATACACAAAGAAGCTACACAAGTTGGCAACCAGAGGACAAGAAATCAAGACGAATGTCCTCTAAAAGCACCATTAAAACAATCAAATCATTTGGATGTACCACTTTGAAATGGGAGAAACAAGTGCAAAAAGAAAACCCACAAAAGTCAACCCAAAAGTCAACAACCAGGGGCAAAATGGTCCTCTAAAATTGATCAACTCATCATTGAGATGAGGATCAATTTTCAATCATTGGGTCAAGAAGAAATGTGAGAAAGAAATGCAAAAGCAAAACATGTTACAATTTAAACCATCCAAAACAACTCCAATATTTAATTCATTTTTAAATTTAAAATAAAATGGAAAAATAAAATAAAAATATCCAAAAAAGAGTAGACATCTCAAAGTTGATAAAAAATATTTTTGGTGAATTTTTAACATATTGGAGCTATTTTAATTAATTAAAATTATAAACAGAAAATAAAATAAAAACCAAATGAAATAAAAAGAAAATGAAAAATAAGCGTGGCAAATAGCAACCCATATTAGTACAGAAAGAGAAGTGGGCCTAACAGGGGGTGCGCTTAGCAAAGGCGCTAAAGGCCCACTCAGAGAATAAAAAAAATAAAATCTAGGAATTCACGTGTGCACGGGTCAAAGAAGACGTACCATGGGATTCAATCTAGAACGTTTGATCAAATAGCAAGTAATCACATCATGAGGTTAAAAATTCGCCAGCACATTAATGAAAGTTTAAAAGCAATCCCATTGTTTTAGTCAACTCATCCCCACCATGTGGCTTAATCAACACCATTGAATGCAAAAGTAATTAGATCAGACGCGTGTAACCGTGACAGCTCAGCGTCTTCTTCCCCAAACCAACCAGAAAACCAGTCACCAGCCGGAGGACAGTATTCATTGTCTTCTCCGGCCAGCCTCTGCCGTGAACAGCCCAGCCACAATCGTGTATCATCTACACTCAACCAAATCACCTGAATTTTATACCAAAATTTACCTAGATATCACGAGGATCTCATTCTGGCCTCAAAACTTGCTAAACACGTGCGAAACTCTCATACCGAAAGCAACAAGATCACATACCAAAATCCAAAGTTCATGAAAACAACTCCAATTTGATTTAAAACTCATCTAGAGCTCACGTAGGTTACATATCCGTCATTAAACAAGCAAGATCATGCATAAATAAGCCAAAACAGATCCAAACATTTTCAAGCATCATCCAACAATCACAACCAATGCCAGTTCGTTTTACACATTAATGATCTACATTGATTCTACGTCTCAAATATGCAAAAATGACAGTGAATTGATGCTTATCAAGAGTGCAAAGTTGTTTCAATTACCTAGTGGAGAACTTCCACTAAGCCTTCAAATGGAGCTCAAGCTTGAGGATAATTGCCCAGAATCGTTCACTGAACTTCACTAAAGCTTTCTCAATTCACAATTTCTCTTAAAACAGCCTCAATCTCCAAATTTGAAATTTGAATTTTCCATACTTTTTCAAAACTGAATTTGCTCAATTTGGCTCCATTTTGCACTTTTGAGGATTTGTTCATGGCCAAAACATTATATATGATGGATCTTGATGATATTTGAGCCCAAACTCATCCCCTAACAGCCCATACCAAAATCCAAGGAATTGAGTTTTTTTGAAGTTTCATGTGCATGAATTTCACACTAAAATGGCTCTAAAATGGTTGGAAACACTTGCTGGTACCACATGGAACATGAATGGTCAGGATTAAGACCTTAATTGATCTCAATGGTTGAGATTTGTTATGTAAATTCATAGTGAAGAAACCTTGAAAATGGCTCATTTCAACACCTCAAGTCCATATTGTAAAATTGCCAAAGTGTTTAGAATGTTGTTTGCACTCAAAAAATGCACTTATTTGCACCAAAATGTTCAAGAGTGAATTAATTCTCATTTTCCCCTTTTTAACCTTCTTCCATGAAAATTCACATATCCAAACCTCAAACCAAGCCAATTCCATGACTTCTCAATGCTTGACTAAGCAAATAACACCATTTGGAGCAAGTTTAATGTTGGAAAAATCTTCATTTGAAGTGTGCAAGTTGGTGAAATGGACCTATAATTTTATGACCTGTAATCTTACTTTCCCAAAATACCCCTAACTTGTAAACCTCATAACTTGAGTTCTATAAATCATATAAAAGACTTCTAGTACATTTTAGAAAGCTAAGACCAATACCTACAATTTTCATGTTCGCCAAAAGTTGAGGAGAAACATTCTTCTAGGTCAAAAATGGCTTGGAAGTTGGTTGACGTTTGTTGACCAAAATTACATCCCTCTGATGACCTGTAACTTGTCTGGATCATAACTTGAGTTCTATAAATCCAATCAAGGACTTATAGTACTCAAATTAAAGCTAAGAACATGATCCACAAGTTCCATGTTGGTCAAAAGTTGAGATGAAACTTGTATCTTGAGATAGGTGGTCTTGAAGTTAGGCAATAAATAGGGGATTTTACCACGAGAACCCTAATTTAGTAACTTCTCACACACTTGATCCTTGATGAATTGAACTTGAAATGATGTCTCATATATCTTATCACCATATCCCATGACCATAGAGACTTTGAATTAAGTTTTAATCTCCTTCAATTTTGCAGTTGACTGAGGACTAGCCAGATGAAACCCTAATTGCAACACTTTCAACTACAACTCTTCAGACTTGGTAAACACACTTGGGTGAGCTCCACAATAACCTTCAAGGAACTCAATGAGCTCTCTCACCACCTTATATCCATAAACATGAATCCACAATCCTCTGATGATCTTGAACTGGCCTCCAAGTTAGGAGCTGACCCATATACATCCATCCTTTCTTTCACAAGACCCATGCCTACTTCCTGATAACTTGATAACCATCCAAACTTGAGTAAAACCCCTTGCTTAGGCTCAACCCTCTGAGTAGACTCCTCTTTCTATACACAAACTCTTGATCCCCTGTTCAATTAAAAATGCTATGCAATGCAAATGCTAGAAAGAAATGAAATGAAACATAAACCAAGTTAAAAAAAGGTTGGGAAAATTTTGGGGTGCAACAGCTAGCTGTTCGCTAAGTGAGCATGCGCGTATCTGGCATTTTAAGTTGTTTAGTGGGCCACTCTTGTAGGCCCAAAATCTGTTTTTCTTTTGTAACTTAGTCATTCACGTTCACTCTCACTCTCACACTTCCAACTGCACTCACAAGAACTTACCTCTCTATTCTCTTGCAAACCCTAATTTTTTGTGTCTCAATCTCTCTGCTGCAATCATGTTTGATCTTTCTCCTTTCTTTTGTTTTTTTTATTGTTTAAATTGTAGAAAAATTAGGCTTTAGGTTAAATTTTGCAAGTTAGGGAATTGAGAAATTTTAGGTTTGCATGTGTACTAAGAACAATGCCTTTCATGTTACATCAATTAGTTTTGGAATTTTGTGTTGGACAAACTTGGGATTTTGATGTTTGGGTCCAAAACAGTGGTTGATTTTGAACTTTCGTAGCGCTCGCTAGCTTGTTCGCTAGGCGAGTCAGTGGCGAGCATTCTCTATGAGCTCGCTAGGCGAGCAAGCCAGCGAGCATGACAGAACTTGCTTTTTAATTATGATGATTGATAATCTTTTGCTGCTGTTTGTTGGTGTTTTCTGTGGTTTGTGTGCAGATGGCCTCAGGTAGTCATGGAAAAAAGCAAAAAGTTGTCAATACTTCTCGTCCGGTTCCGATCCAGTTTGATACCGAAAAGTTCATCGGGGCAAAACAAGCCGTCCGCTTTGTAGCGTTACAGAAAAGGAAGATACTCCCTGAAAAGAGGTTCATAATTGACCCACAAGGCAAATACAGAACTTTTGCGGGGCTGATTAATAGTAAAAGGTGGGATAGGCTGGTTTCTCCACTCGAGAGCTACAACATTAATATAGTGCGCGAGTTCTACGCGAATGCGCTGCCTAACGACGACGAGCCTTTCACATGGACGACAAGAGTGTTAAGACGTCAGGTCACTTTCGACAGGGATTCCATTAACTGAGTGCTTGGCGAACCGCTCCATCTAGGAGCAAATGAGTTGGGTACATACACAAGGAACCCGAGGTTGCGCAGGGATACATATGACATTTCTGCTGCCCTATTGCTAGAGGGTAAATCGGTTGAACTAAACCAATCTGGACATCCTATGAGATATCATAGGGGGGACATGATTCCTATAGCTCAGTTGATTTTACTTCTGGTTCTGACAAACATCGTGCCAAAATCCCACACTTCGACCGTTCCGATCCCAGTGGCACACGTTGTCCATTGCATAGTCACAAATGTCCAGATTGATGTGGCTCGGATTATTGCTAATGAGTTGAAGTCAATTGTTGAGAGCGGTCTAAAGTCGGGGGCGCGAGTTAATTGCCCCCTTGCTTTTTCTTGCCTCATTATGGCTTTATGCTCCCAGTCAAGGATGAAGCTTCCATCCCGCAGTTTGGTGAAGATCCCGACCGCTATTGATGACAAATATGTGGATAAGTATTGTAGGCCAAAGAACTACAGAAGTGGTGCAACTGCTAGTACTGGGACTACTGATGGTCCCGGCGCTTTTTCTCAAGGGTTCGACCCTTTTCAACAGGCAGTGAGTAACTACAGCTGGGATTGGATGGCAGCAACGCATCGAGCTATGGTGGATATTCACGATTCTATGCAGGTACTGCAGCTTCAGATCCATGACCCCTCCGTTGAGCGTCCTATTATGACGCGTGAGCAGTTTATGCAGCACGCGAACTGGCCTGTGGACAACCCTATTTTTGGAGAGGGGGCGGGTGCTACTGGTCCTGTTGGTGATGATGCTGATGTTGGTGCTGATGACGATGGCGATGATGATGTTGAGGGAGAGAAAGACTTTGATGATGATGGTTTTGATGATGAGGAGTATGAGTTCAAAGAGGACTAAGTTTTTATCTTTTTCAGTTTTAGTGTTTTGTTTTATTTTCAGATATTTTATTTTGATCTCGGTATTTTGATTATGTACTTTTTGGGGTGTTTTGTCCCCCACGCACATTATTTTTTATTTTAATGTTTAATGTTTTGTTTTAAATTATTGTGTTTGTTTTAAATTATTCTGTTTATTAATTTTTGTGGTTGTTGGGTGTCAAAACCTTCTAGATTGGTTGCTCTCAGAAAGAAGTATCCAATGAAGGTGCATCCGAGCTTGGATGACAATGATAAAAATAAACAAGCGAATAAGGCTAAGGTACATGGTTATCTTCGGTTAGAACTCTAGAATGCATGAAGAACTTTATTCTTGTTGTAATTAAATATTGTTCTTTTTGCAACATAATTGAATGAATGATTCACTTAGGACTTAAGACCACAAATTGTGAGGAAACCTCCATTGTACAAATAAATGCTGGATTCTAATAAACTCTGTTGATTCTCTTAATTCATGCTTTGTCTTTTATTATTGTGAATTTGTGGAAGCAATTAGAAATGATCAAGGCACTTGTTTCTTTCGAGCACAACCAGTTCCAAATACAAACTACCCGTGAGCAGAGAGTATTTGTTAACCCCTTTAAGCTTAAACAGTAGAAGATAAGTTGGGGAGAACGAAATTGTAAGTTGGTAGTTTGCCACAACTCTTGAAAAACCAAGCAAGCATTGAAAAGAAATTAGAAAAAGAGAAACACTTGTTTTGTGAATACGGTGTGAAAAAGAAAAAAAAAAGTGATCAAAAGAAAAGAATGAAAATGAATGTTTTCTTGGAAGAAAAATATTGAAAAAAATTGAGTTGTGAAATAAGAGTTGTGAAGGTTTCAAATGAGAAACAAGTTGAATGAAGTTGAGATGTGTGAATAGTTGTACAGTGAATGTCTCTTTTGCATCGGCAACTTCGTTTTCAATGGCCTTAGATATATCCCTTGTTTGTAAACCTAACCAAGCTACAACCTGAAAAAACCTTAGTGATCTTCGTGCTTCCGCATTTTCATTTATAATTGTTAGACATAGTATGAATTGAATTGAGTTTGACATTGTTTGTTGGAGAGTGAAAATTGCACCCGCGGTTGTAAACGCGTGATCTCTTCAATCCTTATTCGAAGAGGAGTGATAGGGTGATTCATTCAGGATATCATTGTTGTGGATTGATGCATATTTTGTATTGCTTTAAGGATTTAGTTTTTGTGTATTGTGTTGTTCTAACCATTGGAGACTTGTATCTAGTTGAGTCACTTGTGTTTGAGCCATTTGATCCAATTTCGGAAAAACCTTTTTCTTTAAGCTAATCCTCTTGTTCTTCAAGAGGCATACTTTGCTGGAGGAAAAGCAAGATTCTAGTTGGGGAGAGTTGTTAGATGCCCAATTGTGCTTATTTGAGCTATCAAATGTGGGCATCTTTCGCTCCTTTTTGTCTAATTTCTGTTCAAAACCGCCTTGCTTTTGTTGATATGCAACATTATGTGAAATGCTCTTGGTCCTTTTAATTTGTGTGTTATTGTGCAGTATTTAAGCATGAAAGAGTAGAATTTGAAGACACAAGAAAGATGACAAAGGAATCAAGAAAGAACAAGAGCAGAAGCATGTTCGTTATGCGAACATCTGGCGAGTGTTGCAGTGAGCTGTTCGCTAGGCGAGCTTGTAGCGAGCTACTAGTGAACACTCCCAGACTTGGGCAGAATCAAATTGGCATCATTCGCTGGCAGCGAGGAAGGTGGTGAAGAACTCGCTAGGCGAGCACCTAGCGAGCAAGTAGCAAAGCATTCCAGAATCTTATCCTCAGTCCTCACTAGCATGTTCGCTAGGCGAGGCTGTAGCGAATGTTCGCTGTGAGCTCGCTAAGCGAACAAGGTCACGAGCATGATAGGACAACAACTTTTTCTATAAGTAGCAATGTGTACTTTTTGAGACCATACCATATTTTTACTAGTTCTGCTCCAAAAGAGATTTTTGTGCCCTAGAAACCCAAAAATCTCTCATTTCTTAATCTCTTAACATTATTCTACAAAAAGAAGGTGGATTCTCTTCCAAGTTGGATTCTTCGACTCGGATGTTCATCAACCTTCTCCCGAAACTTCTTGTGCAATCTACCATGAAAATGAGTAGCTAAGTTCTTCATATTGTCAATGATAGATGTAGGTGATCATTAAGCTTTGTATGTATATGGATGATCTTCATTTGTAAACTCTTCGATGATGAATATATGGTGAAAACCTTGCTTTATTTATAACTCTTTATGTTGGTTTATGATTGAAAGATATTTTCTAACTCTTGACCGAGGTTTTCACCCATCTATTTTCTTAAGCTAGAAATAGTTTTGAATGTGGTTGTTCATGAAAATGATAAACCTAAATGTTGTCATTTTGATAGATTGTGTGAGAAATCAACAATGGATCAAAATGGGAAAAATCACAATGTGAGTTAGAAATAATCACATTGGGAGGATATTGTGAATGTGTTTATCATCTAAAGGAGTTTATGTGTATTGTTGATCGAACATATACAAGCAAAGTGATTACCGAACCCTAACTTTGACAATCTTTATTAAATCGTAAAAACAATCTTTTACCGCAATTTATTACTTTTTATGCAAGATACCGTGACGAAAAACAAAACCCCTTTTGTTACTTTAAAGTTAAGAACTTGACAACTGTCGAACGACGGCAATATCTTAGATTCCCTGTGGAGACGATAACAAAAACCCGACACTTTACCACTGTTCTAACAATCGATTAACACTATTGGTTAACCGATTAACCAAAGCAAAATCAGGCTAAATTTGATTTTTTGAAGAGGTTAACCGATTAACCAAGGCAATTTTATGCTCTGCACGTGAATTTCCAATAGAAATCACTTTGGGGTCCATTTTGATCACTTGTGAAGTTAATTTTACACCAGAGGAAGGATCTAAAACCACTTTGAATTTTGATTAGTTTTCAAATTAATTCAAGTTCCCTCCAATTTCCCACTCCTAATCCCATTCCAATTTTCATAACCACACTCCAAACCACCACTCTACTTCTAACCTAGAGCATATTTAAAGGATTTGCTCCAAACCTCACACAATCAATCCTCATAATTCCATTTCATTTTCATAATTCAATCTCACTCTTTGAATTTTTCTCTTAACTCTTCCATCTCCCAAAACTCCATTAGAGCTATCACCTTGGAATTCTTTGATTCTCCATTGGAATCATAGAATTCTAGAGCTAAAACCTTCATCCTTCATCCATATTATCTACCATTCTCCATCCAAATTTTGTGCTATTGTGGATCTGAATTTGGAAGTGGATCTAGAAGAGCTTATTTGGTTTGATTTAGCTTAATTTTGGTGGTTCTTCATTTCTACTACAAGAACTCACTTGGATCTTAAAGGATTTCCGGGTTTCTTGCTCGGATCTGCTCAAGTGAAGTTGAATCAATGATTACCAAAGCAATTCTCCGCTTTGTAGGTTGGAATTCTAGATTCGTTGCTATTTTGAGCTTATTTTGCATATTCGATGTGGATCTTCATTTTTGATTGACTTTTGGTTGATTTGATTCATGTGAATTGTGATCTTGCTATTTAAATGTGTTTACATGCTGATTGGATCACTGTTTTATGGTTTAAATTTGTGCATAATTGATTATATAATCATCTGGATTATTGGAGAAGTGATTAATTGTTGAAAAGTGCTTTTGAGTTGCTGTTTTCTGCCTCTGGTACAATGTTAATCGGTTAACCAATTGCAGTGCAAACTGGTTAATCGATTAACCAGTGCGAATTTTCAAATTTACACACATTTTTAACTGGTTAGTTAGTTAACCATATGTGTTAATCGATTAACACTGAACCAGAATGTCATGTTTGTTGTTCTTGAGCTTGTTTTGGGTATCATTTCACTTTGAATCTTCATGGATCAATATGATGCATTTGAGTGAGTTGTTTTGGATATGTGTTGTTGTTCTTGATTGTTTAATCTTGATTATTCGACACGTGTGGTTCGATTTCCATTTGAATGCATACTTTTGTAGGTGTTGTTCAAGTGATGTTCACTTGTTTGAGTGCTTTTGCTTGCATTTGTTGCACCCTAAAATTTGCCCAACCTTATTCCTTGGTTTATGTTTCATTATTACTAGCATTTGCATATAGAGTCATGTACATAAACTAACCATCTGCATAGCATAAGCATAGCAAGTCATTCAACAGGGGACCAATCATTATTCTCATCTCTAGAGGCCTCTCAAGAGGTTATTATCCTAATTCCATCCTACTCAAGTCATCAGGAAAGAATTTGAAAGCAAAGAGTTCAGCAGATCAAGCCTTGAGTCCATCTCCTAGCTGAGGATATCTAAGGATCAACAAGAGGGTTGTGAGCTGTGAAGTGAAAGCATGGAGAGCATCTAGACATCTTGAGAGACTTATAAAGTCATTTGGAGAAGAAAACAAGTCATTGATAAAGGCACAAGAGCTATAGTGGAAGACAGTCAACTAGGGTTTCATCTGGGTCAACCCTAGGTCAACCCTAGGTCAATTGACTGGTTTAAAAGAGCATTCAAGGCTATTGGAGGGGTGTGGGGCTCATCATTTGACATATAAAGAAGGATATGGAGATATGCCAAGGAGAATTCAAGAGAAATCAAGGAGAAGAGGAGTTACTAAATTAGGGTTTCTCTGTAAAATCCCCTAGTTTAGGTCAAATTTCCAAGCAAGATAAGTCAAAATGCTAGATTCAAATGGCTTCTTGGCCAACATGAAACTTGTAGAGGGTCTCAAGACCTTTAATTTGAGTGGTGGAAGACCTCAAGGAGATTTATAGAACTCAAGTTATGGTCCTTGCAAGTTACAGGTCATCTGGGGTGTCTGAATTTTTGTCTGTGAAAGTGACTTGACTTCCAAGCTAATTTTGCCCCTCAAGGAGATTTCAAATGAATTCTTGGTCAACATAAGAATTGTTCCTCATTGTCTTAGCTTTCTAGAATGGTATGGTATGCCTTCATATGATGTGGAGAACTCAACTTATGGTCTTGGCAAGCAAAGGGTATTTTGGGCATTTGTGAATTACAGGTCATTTTAACCTATACCCAAAACTCATACAAGGAGGCCTCAAATGGAAAAACTTACAACATCAAACTTGCTCCAAATGGGATTTTAAGTCTAGAAAGAAGGTCACAAGTTATTGGAGAAGCTCATAGCATGGGGTTACATGATTGGTCAAAATATGAACTAAAAAGGCTTATAAAGTGAATAATTTCAAAGTGAAAAATGGTTTGGGAGATTTACAAGTCCAAATGGAGACTTCCAATATATGATTTTGAATGGAAAAACAATTCTAAGAACAATGGTTCACACACTTTTTTGAGTTTAGAAGGAAAAATGAAGTTATCCATGGTTGCTTACCTTTTAAGAAACATAATCCAAAATGAGCCAAAGTTTGAAAACAAGGGAATGTGCAAGATGGATCTAGAATGTACCATTGGGGTCTATATATTCATGAAAGATGAATTTGGCAAGGGTTGGCCTCATTTGCACCAAGAATTCCACAAGATTTCTCATTCTTTCTTCAAAAGTTTCATTCCAAATCTCTCAAATTCTTCATCAATCTTCATCAAGATCAATTCAATTTCACTCCATCATCATCTTAGATCATAATTGAAGCAAGGTTTTGGTAGTTCTCATCCATTATCGAGTGCTTCTTTCATCAACATCAAAATCACAAGTTCAAGTGAATTGCATGATTCAAGCAAGGAACCTCCAAAATTGTGCATACAGAATTGAGTATTGAATTGGTGAATCAAGATCCAAGTCTCAAAAGCTTCATATCTTCCATTTCCATAGCTGTTTTCAAGGTTTCTCATCAGGTAAGTTTTCATTCGATTAGCTTGATTCTGTTGGTTTCACATGATTTTATTAGTGTAGACTTGATCTAGGTGGTTAGGAGATTAAGTTAGATGATTTTGGAAAGGATTGGTGATGGTTAGTGACAGGTGCAACAAACTGTTAGTGTTCGAATCTCTTGGATTAAGGCGTTAGAATGTTAGTTTGATTCATCAGATTAACCTCCATTATGTGTAGATCAGTTTAGGCTAAGTTTGGGGAAGAATCGTGTTGATGCATATCAGTGTGATTTCATGAAGGCCAGATGTTGACTCAATCGGATTTGTTGTTGTGATGAATTTCAAAGAAAACTGATGCCCTAGGATTGTAGAGGGGGAGGTCCTGAGTAAATTTCATGTTTATGGCATGTTGATTCGTGGCTTGGAGATGGAGAACAGAGAGGTGGAATGTAGCTCGTGCATGAGCTCGCATGGCAGAAACCCTAGGTTCAGTTGAATGGAGGAAGAAGAAATAATCATAGCCCTTCATGTTGTGTTGGACTTTTGACTCATTGAGCCATCGTGTGGCTGGCATTTAATCTGAGCATTTGGAGGGAATGGAAGCCTGGCCAAAACGCACCGTTTCATTAATTGAAACGGGCGGGCCTGGGTTGAATTTTGTTATCCCCACCCCCGTGTTAGGCCCAAAACCAAGTTTGAACGTGTTTCTGTTACTATTCTTACCCCCAACGCGTTGTGGTTATTTCTTTGGATTCTGAGTGAACTCTGGGCTTTGATAAAACGCTACCAACACCCCCCTGTTTGCTGGCCCAATGTATTTGAACTGGGGCGAGTTCCTATTCTGACCCCCCTCCCTCATTTTATTTGGTTTATTTGTTTTAATTCATTTTAATTTTTACCATTTTCATTAATTCATAAATAATTCATAAAAAATGCTTTTTCATCCATTCTTTTTACCATATCTTCATTAAAATGTCTAGAATATTATAGGAAAATAAATTTTCATTTTTAGTTTTATTTCATATTTTTTACACATTTTCTAAATAAATGTCACATTAAATAATTCATTTCATGCATCATTTTTATGATTTTTGTTCTCTCACATGCTTTGATATTTTTAGATCTTTCTTTTCATATTGTTTAGATGAGATATTAAGCTTGTAGAAATATTTTAGTTCCCATTTTTAGAGGTTAATTTTAGGTGATTAATAGATGCTTGAATATCATGAACAAAACTAGGGTTTTAGGTGACAACTTAGGAGTTTGATTTCATCTCCCTTAGGACTTAGGGTTTGAATAGATTAGTTATGGGACTATAGGGGCTATGGGTAGTTATTAGATCCCTTAGAGAACAGTTAGGATTCCCCTACTGCTATTATTACTGTCTGTATATCTGTTGTCTGGTGTGGTGTGCCCTCTGGGGTTTATTGATTGTTTGTATGGGTATTGGGTTTGTCTGGGGCCCTGGGGAAGCTAAAGATTTGTGAAGATGAAGCTATTGGAGATTCAAAGATTGAAGATCAACTGTCAGAGTTGAGGAGGAGTTTCTTGCTAGCAGATGCTGAGGAGATTAGGGTTTAGGAGCTAGGCAGAGCTCTAGATTAGAAAGATTGTTTCTCAAACATGGATTGCCTTGTCTGCATCCATTCTTCTCTGTGATTCAGAGTCTCTCTAAGACACTCACCCCCTTCCCTTGGAAGGCTTGGTGACAGTGTCTATGAGATAGAACTCTTGAGAGGAAATGTCTCTTGTGTTAGAAGCAGTCTGTTCACCACCTTTGGTAGTCAGCTGATTGCTTAACACCCAATTCACTCTTGTGACTAATCCCTCATCCTGGAGGCTTGAGCTTGAAGAAAAGCCATTGCAGATAGAAGACTGATGATCAAAGCCCTTGTCTGAAGGCCATGAAGATGGAGATTGGTGCTTGTTGAAGCTTGTGAATGATTGGAGATTACTTGAAGCCAGTTGTTGATTCAGAGCTGCTGATGCCGTTTCTTTTGCTGTATTTCATTTGTTGATGTATTGATTGGTTTTCTGGACTGTATTGTTTGCTGTTTACCCTGTTGGGTTGAAAGTGAAGCCTGTTCACTTTCGCCTATTGTTTTCTAGGTTCGAGGTTGAGTGGGACTCCCTTGCCTCGCTTGTGCTGTTGCATCCATGCATTTTACTGCTTTACTGTATATATCTGTTATTGTTTCTGTTTCTGCCTATCCCGTAGGATCTCTGTTTCTCTCTGTGCAAGAGAGGAGCATGATAGACACTAGGTCTCAACCCATGCATGATAACATTAGGTTAGTTTGTTTCCCTTCGCAACCGTAGGTTAGAGTTCTGTCTCTTTCTTTCTCAAAACAAACAGAAAAACATATAAAGATTTCAAACCCAATAAAAGACACTTCTTCCGTAAAAGAATGTGAACTCATCAAGACGTCATTTTTGTCCTCTTGGACTGTTAATCAGAAAACCTTTTTCAGAAGGAATAAAAATTAATCAAGGACAGACTTGTGTCATACGTGGCCCGAACTACGTTTGCTCTGATCTTTCATGCTGTATGAAAGTACGTAGGCATAGGATGCGATATCCTAGCGAGCAACCTTTCCCTCCTTTCCCGTAGGTAGGCGAACTACGTTGACTCTGATTTCTCGTTCCGGACGGGAATACGTAGGCATAAAGTGCGATACTTTGCCGAGTCATTTTTACTTTCATTTTATTTTCTTTTTAACCCTTGACCTATAGTTTAGATAGAATAACAATCCATACCCGAAAACAAGCGTGGATCCCGTCGAGTACGACGGACGTGAGGGGTGCTAATACCTTCCCCTTGCGTAACCGACTCCCGAATCCAGGTTTTGGTTGCGACGACCATACCTTTCCCGTGTTGTGCGAGGTTTACTCTGAGCGTTTCCTTTCCCTCCCGTGGGATAAATAACGCACGGTGGCGACTCTTCTGTTCAGCCGGCGCCGATTTTCGCAGTAGCGACAGCTGGCGACTCTGCTGGGGATCCAACGTCCCCTGGCTGCTAAGGACTGCGATGGTTCTTATGCATTTGGGATCCAACGTCCCTTGAGAGAGTCAATCCTAACGCTTGTTTTCCCGTCGAGGATTTTGTATGGAGTTATTGTATATTTCTAACCTTGTATTTTCAGCTTTATATATTGTTTATTATTGCTGTATTGGGGTGTGACGGGTGTTCTGATATTGAGAGATAAGCCGGACCTGGGCTTGAGTGCACCTAGAATTAGAGTAGAAATTAGTGGGCGCCCGCTTGCTTTGCTTGCTTTGGTGTCCCATGAAATCTACACTCAGACGAGGTTCTTCTGGTTGGCCTCCTGCCCCTTCCTTTGGTTGGTGTGGGTTGCTGGTTAGTTGGATTGTCGACTCTGGGGACCGATCATTTGGAAATTGGCTGAGTGAGGCCTCTTCAGGATTTGATGATGCCACTCCTTCTGGGAATCGTATCATCAACCCTGAAAGTCTGTGACGCTGACGACCGCATAGGATGCCGTACCTTGTGCCAGTTATAGGGCCACCCACCTGTGAGGGGATTCAGGGTTATGCAGGTAACTAGACCTCCAGACTACCGGTTATTTCTTGATCAGAGATCCTGGTTATTTATGGAGAGTTATGAGGTCTGTCAGAGACCATTTGGAGATGTGTTCTGAGGTCTGTCAAAGACCAGTTGGAGAGTCATGAGGTCTGTCAGAGACCAATTATGGAGGTGATTTGAGGTCTATCAGAGACCAGTTGGAGTTATGGTTTGAGGTCTGTCAGAGACCAGTATTGGAGTTTTATTATCTGAGACCAGGGTTTGATGACTTCTGGATGGTCTATCTGAGACCTTTCTTGATTGGGTTTAGGCTATTCAGCTGCAGCTCTGGTCCCTGTTGAATGTACTTGCATTGCATCCCTGCATATCCATTATCATTTGCATTTCACTAACGTGTGTCTGTGCTGCAGGTGCATTTGCATTTCCCTAGTTCTAGTGCCCAGACTCCTGAGTGTTTGATCATGACTAGCCTACGGAGAACGGTTGCTTACAAATTGCCTACGCCTGATATTGTTCCTTTACTGGGGTTGATCTCTCTTGCTGATGAGGGTGTTCGTAGGAGTTTCCGGATGAGCTATGGTAGATTATTGAGATTGGTGTGCAAACCTACAGAGGTAGAGTTGGATGGGCTGTATGCTTTGATGCAATTCTACGACCCTGCTTTGAGGTGTTTCACGTTCTCTGACTTTATTATGGGACCAACCTTGGAGGAATACGCTGAGTATGTTGAGCTGCCTGTGCAGAACCAGGTTCCGTTCATTCATTATGATGCCAAACCCAAGCCGGAGGAATTGGCAAAAGCCTTGCATGTTGATGCTTCTGAACTTGTGACTACTGTTTCCCGTGGAGTTCCAGGCTTCTCATTTCAGTTCTTAGTTGGTAAAGCCCAAGAGTACGCCAAGAATGGGTGCTGGGTCGCTTTCAATGCTGTGTTGGCCTTGTGCATTTATGGCATAGTACTATTCCCCAATATACCGGATTTTGTGGACTTCGATGCTTTCTACTTGTTCGCCGCTGGTAATCCTGTACCTACCTTGCTCGGAGATCTCTACCACTCGCTGCATTACAAGAATGAGAAGGGAAGAGGGAAGAATGTTCATCTTTGTGTACCCTTATTGAGTATGTGGTTTGAGAGTCACCTTCCTAAGAGAGGATCTGCTGCAGAGACTACAATTCCAGTTGGTTGGCCAGAACGCTTGATGAGGCTATCGTCGGAAGATATGGAGTGGTTTGATAGAGACCTGTTGGGATCTGAGCTCATCTTTAGCTGTGCTGGGTACCCTAATGTGCCATTGATAGGAAGAAAATGGTGTATCAATTACAACCCTTCTCTATTCATTCGCCAGTTCGGATATGCGCTGAAGAATCCACCTCAAGAGGAAGAAGTACAGGAATCTCTGTACTTCACCGGTGACGTGAAGGGGGAGTTATTAGCCAAGTTGCGACATGCTTGGACGCGTATTAACCGCAAAGGGAAGCCGTTGTTGGGAAAGAATGACTGTCAGGCCTATGCACCTTATAGAGTTTGGATTCAGGAAAGGGCTAGTCAGTTGAAGATGCCGTTTCCAGATGCACCAATTCTTGTTCCTATTCCGGTAGAAGAACCGACTACTGTTTCTAGAGAAGCATATGAACAGGTTGTGAAGGAGAAAGAAGTCTTGATGAAGATTAATGAAGGGTTAGAGCAAGAGTTAGCCCAGGCGCGCAGCGAGAAAAACAAGGCCGTATATGCTTTCCAACAACAGATTGAGCTGGTAAACAGGTTAGGATCTGAGTTGACCGAGGAAAAGAAGAAGCGCGAACGTCTGGGGCAAGAGTTCAGAAGTTCTCATGACATGCTGGAAGCCAAAAAGAAAGCGCTCGACGCAGCACACCGAGAGATATCCTCTTGCAATAAGACTTGGAATGCCACACTCACCAATAACAAGAAGAGGGAAGATAAGCTGAAGCAGCAAATTTCCGACCTCGAAGAGAAGTTGAAGTCTAGCATCAAGAAGTGTGAGGAAGAAGTGATGAATCGGTATAGTGTCCAGCATGCACTGAACAAGGCAATCAAATCTAGAGATGAAGCAGTGTCCCAGAAGCGAAAGTTAGAAGATTGCTTCGGAGAAGCAACATGGGAAGAAACTGCTGAAGACGTACGCCGTATCCTTAAGAAGAGAAACCAGCTTGTTGAAGGGCTGCTTGATCGACCAAGCCATCCGGAGACCAAGAAGTTGATAGAGGAGTACCAGACTTTTGGGAGGATCTGATCATTCCATTATTTGTATGCTTTATTTGCATAGTGCTGACCATCACCAGGATTGTTGGTTGAGGTCATGCCATCTTTGTACTCTCTGTGATATTGTACCCTGGGCTTATTGATTCTCTCTGCTATATATGAGGCTTTCTATGATTCAGCTCCGATATTCTTATTGTCAGCACTGTCACTGCACCGGCACCTTCGCACTAGAACTGGGGGAATGAACTTCCCTAATGCACAGACACATTGCATTGCATTCATACTCATATTGCATAACAGGTAATCTATGAATGGTGTCTTATCTCTTGCTCTGTATCAGGTACTTAACAGGATTCCAGATCAACATCCGCACCGCTATTCTACACGATCCAACTGTCGGAAAGTCATGGACCAGATTCAGAACGAGATGCAGGATGTACGCGAGAAGCTCGCCCTCTTCATGCAGACCATGGAGGCTATAGCAAAAGGGCAAGAGAACTTGCAGGCCATGGTCCAGCCTCTGTTGGCTCGCAACGCTGGTCATGGTAACGAAGATCATCAGTCTGTCCGGGTTGATACTGCTCATGGAGACGGCACTCCCACGCCAGTGGCTCCGCCTGTCGTCAATGTGAATGCTGCTAACGTCAACAACGCTACCGCTGCTGTGAATGGTAACGTTGGAGTTGGAAATGAAACTGCTGTCCATAACGCTGGGCTGGGTGATGTCAATGTGGGAGATAATCTCGGAGGCAATGGCTTTGTCAACGCTGGGTTCGGATTCAACGATCAGGGATTCGACAATACTGGTAAGTATGGCTTTAATGCTCAAGGCTTTGGGCAAGATGGTTATGGTATGGTCAATCAGGGCTACGGAGGTTTTGGAAACGGAAACGGTGCTGGTTTTATGGCTGGAGGTCCTGCTGGAGGTGTTCAAGGGTATGGCAACAGAGGCCGAGTTCCGGGGATGAATCAGGTCAGAGCTGGACGTAATAATGCGTATGATGGATACGGGGCTGGAAACGGTATGTGGCAAGAGGATCAGCAGGAAGACGCCTTCTCTGGAGGGGGTTTTGAAGGGCCGATGGATGATTCTCAAAAGATTAGAATGCTGGAAGAGCAAATGAAAGGAGTCCTAAACCAGAGTGCTGTGGGTCTGGACATGGCAACAATGGGCTTGGTACCTGGGCTGAGGGTGCCAATCAAGTTCAAAGCGCCTGCGTTCGATAAGTACAAAGGAGATACATGTCCGAAGGTGCATGTCCGAGCTTATTACAGAAAGATGTCTGCATACTCCACTGACGAAAGAATGCTCATGCATTTCTTTCAGGATAGTCTATCGGGTCCTTCCTTAGAGTGGTACATGGGGTTGGAGCCCACTGATATCAAGACTTGGAAGCAATTAGCAGAGGCGTTCGTAGCCCATTACAAATATAACAGTGACCTGGCACCCAATCGGGTCCAGTTGGCCGGGCTTTCGCAGAAGAAGGGGGAGAGTTTTAAAGAGTACGCGCAAAGGTGGCGCGATATGGCTGCCAGGGTTCGTCCTCCTGTCGAAGATAAAGAAATGAACGATATGTTTGTCGGCACATTCACCGGGCTGTTTCATGATATGTTGTTTCATACGTCTCTGGCTAGTTTTTCAGACCTGATTCTGATGGGTGAAAAGATTGAGCGGAACATTAAGCAAGGAAAGTTCCAAGTCGATGAATCAACTGCATCTGGCAGTAATAGGAAAGCTTATGGTGGGCGCCGTCAGGGCGAAGCTAGTGCTGTATTTGGAGGCCGAGGCCGAGGCCGAGGCAGGGGAAGAAATCAATATCGTCAGCAGCAGCAAGTGTCGAGTGTCACCATCCCGTATCAACAACAACCAATCCAGCAACAACAACAGGTTCAGCAGCAACCAATGCCACAGCAGCAGCAGCCTCAGCAGGGGGCACAGCAAGCTCAGAGAAAATTCCAGGGTGGTAAGCCGAGAAGGGTGTTCGAGAAGCCTCCCTCTAACTATGCTGATTTATTGCAGACCTTGTTGGGATTGAATCTGGTGGAGAAAAGAACCTTGGCACCGATAACGGGAGCTCCCCCGTTCGGCTATGATGCAAATAGGCGCTGCGAGTTTCATTCTGGGGCCCCGGGCCATGATATAGAAGGTTGTCATGCTTTTAAGCACGTTGTGCAGGATCTCTTGGACAACAAGTCTATCAACTTCGGAACGACCGGTGCGAATATAGTCCAGAAACCCATGCCTAATCATGGGGCGAACGCCGTGCTGACTGAGGAAGGTCTGAATCTGATTATGAATGTTGAGGATTTAAAGACGCCGCTGAGCGAAATAAAAAGCCGACTGTTGCAAGGAGGTGTTTACCCGGGTTGTAATGAGTACTGCTTAGATTGTTGGGCCCTGTCTGGGGGGTGTGAGGATTTGAAGAAAGGCATTCAGGCCTTAATTGATGATGGTATATTGCAGTTTGATAGAACAGCAACTGAGGAGCCGGCAGGGGCAGTAATGGATAATCAGAGTGATGTTGCCACAGTGACAATTCCTAGGAAGACGATCACTATTTCAGCACCAGTTCAGCGACCACCGATTACTATAACTAAAGCCGGGCCAATCCCGTATGAGAACACGAAAGCAGTCCCATGGTCATATGGGCTAGAGGTGTATTGTGACGGGATTAAAATCGATGTTAACAAGCAGTCAGCGGAGATTGTGGATAATGTTGTGGGCTCAGGAGGCATGACGAGGAGCGGCAGGATCTTTATATCTCCTGAAGTGGAAGCCGAAAGGCTAGCGAAAGGAAAGGGGAAAGCGGTGGAAAATGTTCCGGTTCAAGCAAATGAAAAAGAAGCAGCATCTAAGGATGTCGAAGAATTCATGCGCTTAATTCGGAAGAGCGATTATAAAATCGTGGAGCATCTGCAGCAAACGCCGTCCAAAATATCTATTCTGTCATTGCTGTTGTGTTCAGAGGCTCACCGAAATGCTTTGCTGAAAGTCCTGGACACTTCTTTTGTACCACAGGATGTCTCCGTGAACCAGCTAGAAGGGGTATTGGCACATGTAAATGCGGGCCACAGTCTGGGCTTTACTGATTTTGACTTGACTCCGAAAGGAAGGGATCATAATATGGCATTGCATGTATCTGTTGAGTGCAGAGGGTCGACAATGTCGCACGTATTGGTTGACACCGGGTCGTCTTTGAATGTGCTGCCTAAGAAGGCTATGATGAAGCTGGATGTTCGAGGAATTTTGTGCACACCAAGTGATTTGGTAGTCAGAGCGTTTGACGGCACGCGGAGGACAGTCTTCGGATCGATTACCTTGCCTCTGCAAGTGGGGCCGGAAGTGTTTGCAACGGAGTTTTATATCATGGATATACAGCCTGCGTACAGCTGCTTGCTGGGAAGACCTTGGATTCACGGGGCAGGGGCAGTCACGTCTACCCTGCATCAGAAGTTAAAGTATATGGTCGGAGATAGTGTAGTCACCGTGTGCGGAGAAGAAGACATCCTGGTCAGCCATCTTTCTTCGTTTAAATATGTGGAAGTCGACGGGGAGATCCACGAGACGCCATGCCAGGCATTCGAAGGTTTGCGCATAAAGGACAAGAGTCCCGGGCCAAGCAAAGTGCCAGAGATAGCTGTTTCTTCGTATAAAGAGGCTCAAGCGCTAGTGAAGGCAGGAGAAGCCACGGGCTGGGGCAAAGTATTGGACATTCCGGTGAAAATGGACCGGTTCGGACTGGGGTACCGACCGTCGTCATCAACTCCTTCCGTGGAGGCCCCTCATTTCAGAAAGTCAATCACCATCTCTGCCAGTGGAGTATGCCATGAATCTGTCAATGCTGCTTCAGAGTCCGATGAAGGGGACAGCGACTGTGATATGGATGCCTGGATTCAGCCAAGCACGCCAGGACAAGGACTGTGCAACTGGTCTATTCAGGAGCTTGTTCCTGTGACTTTTAAACAGTAATGCTTTGCTTTATTAATTGTTGAATAATCTGATGTCTTGCCCGGGGCATCAGGATTTGCTTAGGGCTGTGTTGTTATAAACATTGCTTCGTTAATCATTAAATAAATGGCGTTTTTTTCATGTGCAAATACTGTAATCCCTGTCTTTCTTGTTTTGTATTTTTCAATAAAATGGCAACGTGGTTATCCGCTTTATACGCATTTTGAAGCACTTAACCCTTTCTTTTGCAGGATAACATTTTCAGATGACATCCTTGAACCACCTATGACTCGTCCCGACTTCGAGCACCCGGTATTCCAGACCGAAGAAGAGGTTGTCGAAGATAGCGACGTTCCTGAAGAACTGTCTTGGTTGGTGAAGCAAGAGGAAAGAGCCATTCTGCCTCACGACGAGGTTATCGAAATTATCAATTTGGGGTCGGAAGGGGTTGAGAAAAATACTCGTATCGGAGCCGCACTGCAGAGTGATATCAAGCGAAAACTGGTTGAAATGCTCCGAGAGTATAATGATGTATTCGCTTGGTCGTATCAAGATATGCCAGGGCTCGATACAGATATGGTTGTGCATCGTCTGCCACTGAAAGAAGACTGCCCGCCTGTCAAACAAAAACTTCGCAGAACTCGCCCAGATATGGCAATGAAGATCAAAGAGGAGGTTCAGAAACAGTGGGACGCTGGTTTCCTGGCTGTGACGAAGTATCCCTCATGGGTTGCTAACATCGTACCAGTGCCAAAGAAAGATGGCAAGGTTCGAATGTGCGTGGACTATAGAGATTTGAATAAAGCAAGCCCAAAAGACGATTTTCCACTTCCTCACATTGACGTGTTAGTGGATAATACTGCTCAATACTCTGTATTCTCCTTCATGGATGGCTTTTCAGGCTATAATCAAATTAAAATGGCGCCAGAGGATATGGAGAAGACTACTTTCATAACGCCTTGGGGAACATTTTGCTATAAAGTGATGCCCTTTGGTTTGAAAAATGCTGGGGCAACATATCAGCGTGCGATGACGACTCTTTTTCATGACATGATGCATAAAGAGATTGAAGTTTATGTTGACGATATGATTGCCAAATCCCAGACGGAGGAAGAGCATCTGGTGAATCTGTTGAAGTTGTTTAAAAGGCTTAGGAAGTTCAGGCTGAGGCTGAACCCTAACAAATGCACCTTCGGGGTGAGATCGGGTAAGCTCCTGGGGTTCATAGTAAGCGAAAGAGGAATAGAGGTCGATCCTGCTAAAATAAAAGCGATTCAAGAAATGCCGACGCCTAAAACAGAGAAAGAGGTGCGCGGGTTTTTAGGGAGGTTGAACTACATTGCTCGGTTCATATCTCACCTAACGGCCACGTGTGAACCATTATTCAAGCTGTTAAAGAAAGATCAAGCTGTAACGTGGAACGATAATTGTCAAAAGGCGTTCGACAAAATAAAGGAGTATCTGCAGGAACCTCCTATTTTGATACCCCCAGTGGCAGGGAGGCCCTTGATAATGTATTTGACGGTTCTTGAGGGAAGTATGGGTTGTGTTCTCGGTCAACACGACGAGACGGGGAGAAAAGAGCATGCAATTTACTATTTGAGTAAGAAATTTACGGACTGTGAATCTCGATACTCAATGCTGGAGAAAACTTGTTGCGCGCTAGCCTGGGCCGCCAAGCGTTTGAGGCAGTACATGCTGAATCATACAACCATGCTCATCTCGAAGATGGATCCGATCAAATATATATTCGAAAAGCAGGCGTTGTCAGGTAGAATTGCCCGGTGGCAGATGATCTTGACTGAGTACGATATTCAATACGTCTCGCAAAAGGCAATAAAGGGGAGTGTGTTGTCTGAGTATCTGGCGGAGCAGCCTATTGAAGAGTATCAATCGATGAGATTTGACTTTCCTGACGAGGATATCATGTATCTCAAGATGAAGGATTGCGAAGAGCCGTTACCAGACGAAGGACCAGAGCCGGGGTCCAAATGGCAGATGATATTTGACGGAGCTGTGAATGCTTACGGTAGCGGAATAGGGGCAATTATCACTACGCCGCACGGGTCGCACATCCCGTTTACTGCCCGATTGACCTTTGCTGTTACCAACAATGAGGCCGAATACGAAGCTTGTATAATGGGGCTTGAAGAAGCCATTGATTTGCGAATCAAACATTTAGACGTATACGGAGACTCAGCTCTGGTGGTGAATCAGATCAAAGGGGAATGGGAGACACGGCAGCCCAATTTGATACATTACATGAACTATGCAAGGAGATTGTTGCCTTTCTTCGACAAGGTTGAGTTGCATCACGTGCCACGGGCAGAAAATCAAATGGCTGACGCCCTTGCCACCTTGTCTTCCATGTACAAGGTCAATTTCTGGAACGAAGCTCCCCAAATCACTATCTCTCGGTTGGACAGGCCAGCTTATGTATTTGCTATTGATGAAGCGTCTGATGGCAAACCGTGGTATTTTGATATCCTTAATTTCCTGAAGAATAAAGAGTATCCGGCTGGGGCATCCAGTCAAGATCAGAAAACCCTCAGGAGATTAGCGGGTAATTTCTATTTGAACCCGGATGGCGTCTTGTACAGAAGAAACCACGATTTGGTGTTGTTGCGTTGTGTAGATGAAAAAGAGGCCAAGCTTCTCATGGAGGAAGTGCACGAAGGTGCATTCGGTACGCATGCTGGCGGGCATGCTATGACGAGAAAACTGCTGAGGGCAGGTTACTTTTGGCTGACGATGGAAACTGATTGTTTCAAGTTCGCGAGGAAGTGCCACAAGTGCCAAATTTATGCTGACAAAATACATGTACCTCCGAGTCCTCTGAATGTGATGTCATCTCCATGGCCATTCTCAATGTGGGGAATCGATATGATTGGAAAGATTGAGCCGACGGCTTCTAACGGGCATCGGTTCATCCTCGTAGCAATCGATTATTTCACCAAGTGGGTGGAAGCGGCGTCTTACGCAAACGTAACGAAGCAAGTGGTGGCTAGATTCATCAAGAGAGATATCATTTGCCGATATGGGATTCCCGAGCGGATAATCACGGATAACGGTTCTAATCTGAACAACAAAATGATGAAGGAGCTCTGTCAGAATTTCAAGATTGAACATCACAACTCCTCCCCTTACCGACCCAAGATGAATGGCGCTGTCGAAGCGGCCAATAAGAATATCAAGAAGATCGTCCAGAAAATGGTGGTGACTTATAAAGATTGGCATGAAATGCTACCTTTCGCTTTGCACGGTTATCGTACGACGGTACGCACATCAACCGGGGCAACTCCGTTCTCGTTGGTATACGGAATGGAAGCGGTATTACCATTGGAAGTTGAGATCCCTTCTTTGAGGGTATTGCGAGACGTTCAGCTGGACGAGGCAGAATGGGTAACGAATAGATTGAACCAACTGAGTTTGATGGATGAGAAGAGGCTAGCTTCTCTGGCATACGGTCGTTTGTACCAAAGACGAATGAAGAAAGCGTACGACAAGAAGATACTTCCGCGAAGCTTTCAGACGGGCGACCTTGTGCTAAAAAGGATTCTCCCGCCGCAAGCAGATCACAGGGGCAAGTGGACCCCCAACTACGAAGGGCCATACGTTGTCAGTAAGGTCTTTTCGGGAGGAGCGTTATTGTTGTCCACCATGGACGGGGAAGACTTTGCATCACCTGTGAATTCGGACGCGGTTAAAAAATACTTTGCTTAAAATAGACCCGCTGGACAGAAAAAAGAGAGTCCAGGCAAAAATGGGGCATCCTGGCGAACCAAAAACAGAATGAAAGGTTCGGGCAAAAGTTAGGGATAAAATTGAAAAAATGTACACCCGCGAAGTCGAAAACCTACACTGGGCGGCTTCGGCAAAAAGGGGTATCCCGGTGAACTGAAAACCCGTAAAGGGCGGTTCACGCAAAAGTTAGGGATTTGAAAAGCAAATGACTGCGGTCCGAATTTGAATTCAATGAGCGTCAATGCGGGAGAATGTATTTGGAGAGTCAGTTATCGGATACAACCTCTTCAGAAGTAGGGATACCGGGAAAGTATAAGAGTCGGACGAGTCATGGGAGGATCAGTTCGTGGTGTTCATCTGCATCCAGTTGCCGACATGTGTACAAAATTTAATTTGTCAATATTTATGCTTCTTGTGAATACTTGCATACTTGTATATTTGCTTTGCGTAGCTTCCTCTTTTCAGGAGTTACATCCCGTGTACAAAAACTCCGCCCATTCAGGGGCCCAATCAATGAAAATGTGTTATTCAGTACTTGATGCCTGTTCTTTACTGTTTTGCGCATGATAAAACGCCTAAGTTTATTGAAGCTAGCATGAGTATAACATTACTGGCCCTTGCCAACAATTGTTAAAGCTTTGAATTAACTGAGTGTAACGTCACTAACCTGAATCGATTTGGATTGCATAGGCTTGTCGTGCTTTGTTTGTGTTGTTGCAGGTTTCATAACTGTACGAGGAAGGTGATCAAAAGATTGCAATAGTGAAAGGCTTGATCCCCACGCAGGTCAGGCATGTTCTTCCTGAAGAAGGATAGAATTCCCAGCTAGCCATAGCTTATCCAAAGGACGTGCTCCAGAGAAGTTATTCGACCTCAGCAGAGTTTAGTGATTCCGAGATCGTAGGGCTGTATTCAGACAGGTTCATCTTCCCCGTAGGGTCAGGCACTCTTCCCCAGTGGAGTCAGTTAATTTTCCCCAAGAGAATCCAGCCATCCCCAGCGGAGTTCTCTTTTCAGTAAATGTTCTTTCCTTCCAGTGGAATTCGAAGGTCAAGACTCTCCAAAGCAGAGTTGATGTTGGGTCCTGTCATTTATTTTGTCAGAGATACTGGTGATATCGGTTCACATTCCAGCAGAAAGTCCGATCGTGCTGTGCGCATCTGCTATTCCTCAGCAGAGTTATTGTCCCCAGCAGGGGTTACTTCAGCAAGACGTGTGGTTTGAGTTCCCAACTTCCCAGCAGGGTCGACTTCACCCTACCAGCATTTATTTTGCCGGAATAATTTTGTAGCATCAGGCTATCCCCGGCGAGTCGGCGTTACCCTTCCAGCATTTTATTTTGCTGAAGCAGTTTCTGTACTCTAGTAGTTCAGGTGGAGAGAGCTCTTGCTCAAATAAATCACCAAACAGTCAAGATCTCGGCAGGAGATATTCAATGACAATGTCAGTTTCGGCGGTATTCCCCACAGAGTTATCATGGTAAAACTTTCTTTGCCTCCAGCAGAGTCATTTATGCAAATGTCTCTTATTTTCCCCAGCCAGAGTGGCCAGGATAAGAATCTCCTTATTCCCAAGCAAAGTTCGTTTGTCATCAACGAGTCGCATGAATCAGAATTTCAGAGACCACCGCCGGTTATCAGAGCAGGCGTCCGATAGTTGGTTTTCAGACATCCCCAGTAGAGTTCATCTCGAAGTCGCTGTCACGTCAGTGCTGAGCAGTTTGTGGGTGAGGATCATTAAAGAACTAAGTCCTGACGTGGACAATTTACTCCTAGAATGACGAGATTTCTTCAGAAGTGGGCGTCCTAACGTGGACAGGTTTGTTTTACCGGATTGGTAGGGTGTGTTAATCCTGACGTGGATAGATTCGGTCTCTCGAAATTTGGAGAAAGGGAGGTCATGACGTTGACAAAAGATTGGTCATTCTTCGTGTTGGTATCCTGACGTGGATCATTTGTTTTCAGCAGATATCTTTATTCGTAATGGTGAAATGTGCGTCCTGACGTGGACCAGTTTGTAGTTCTTTGTGATGACAAGATACAAGAATCCTGACGTGGACAAATTTATCCTTCTTCGTGTTGTTGGCAAAGTGTAAGTCCTAACGCGGATATTTCCCCAGTGAGTCGAAGGTGTGAGTCCTTACGTGGACAAGTCTTATTTCCTCAGTGAGTCGAAGACGCCTGAGTCCTAACGTGGACGAATCAAGACGAGATCAGTGTCCTAACGCGGACAGATCAAAGAGATTATTATTCCTAACGTGGAAAGATGTAGTCCTTACGCGGACATATCAACAGAGGTGACTCCTAACGTGGAAAGACGGAGATTCCTAACGCGGAAAAGATGGAGTCCATACGCGGACGTGTCAGAAGATAGTTTCCTTACGTGGAAATGACAGTATTCCTAACGTGGAAAGAAGAGAGTCCTTACGTGGACAGATTAAGATGGCATTCCTGACGTGGAAAAATGAGTCCTGACGCGGACAAATCAGAAAGAAGTTGGTATTCCTTACGTGGAAAGATCAGAGTCCTGACGTGGACATATCAAGAGCATTCCTTACGTGGAAGAAAAGTGGTTTCCTTACGTGGAAAGACGAGTTTACTCCCTACGTGGAAAATCGATTGATTCCTGACGTGGAAAGAAATGGATTATTCCTGACGTGGAAAAGTTTAGTCCTGACGCGGACAGATCGAAGAAGATATTCCTAACGTGGAAGAAGGAAGTTAGTCCTTACGTGGACAGATGCAAGAAAAGTAGAGTCCTAACGTGGACGAGTTCAGAAAAAGTGGAATTCCTTACGTGGAAAGATTGAAGTCCTGACGCGGACATATCAAGTGGTATCGGAGTCCTTACGTGGACAGATTGATGCAATTCTCCTTATGTGGAAAGAAGATTGCTTCCTAACGTGGAAAGATAAAAGCGTTACTCCTAACGTGGACGATGTGATTCCTAACGTGGAAAGATAAAAGCGTTACTCCTAACGTGGAAGAGTTTGTTCCTAACGTGGACGATTCAGTTTATGTAAATGCAGACGAATTATCCCCAGCGGAGTTGCCGAGATTTTTCTGGGTTAATAGCAAGTGGAGTCCTAACGTGGACCAATTCTAGGTGAGATTTCTTCGTATCGACGACAGACAGAGTCCTAACGTGGACAAGCAAGCAATCTGTTATGACAGAATCCTCTTCAGAACGATGAAGACAATCCCCAGCACGGTCGCGCGAGATCAGTGGGTTACTCTAACAGTCAGATTCAGCTGATGAATGTCATTCCGCAAGCAGGAGCGCAGTTTATTTCTGCGGTTGGCAAATTTCTGGTTTCACTAGTATTCAACCGTCTCGTACCGCGAATGTCTGAAGGCTCCGGGCTCTTCATCCAATCGGGTCCAAGTCGCTTGAATAGGGGCAGCTGTTGCACCCTAAAATTTGCCCAACCTTATTCCTTGGTTTATGTTTCATTATTACTAGCATTTGCATATAGAGTCATGTACATAAACTAACCATCTGCATAGCATAAGCATAGCAAGTCATTCAACAGGGGACCAATCATTATTCTCATCTCTAGAGGCCTCTCAAGAGGTTATTATCCTAATTCCATCCTACTCAAGTCATCAGGAAAGAATTTGAAAGCAAAGAGTTCAGCAGATCAAGCCTTGAGTCCATCTCCTAGCTGAGGATATCTGAGGATCAACAAGAGGGTTGTGAGCTGTGAAGTGAAAGCATGGAGAGCATCTAGACATCTTGAGAGACTTATAAAGTCATTTGGAGAAGAAAACAAGTCATTGATAAAGGCACAAGAGCTATAGTGGAAGACAGTCAACTAGGGTTTCATCTGGGTCAACCCTAGGTCAACCCTAGGTCAATTGACTGGTTTAAAAGAGCATTCAAGGCTATTGGAGGGGTGTGGGGCTCATCATTTGACATATAAAGAAGGATATGGAGATATGCCAAGGAGAATTCAAGAGAAATCAAGGAGAAGAGGAGTTACTAAATTAGGGTTTCTCTGTAAAATCCCCTAGTTTAGGTCAAATTTCCAAGCAAGATAAGTCAAAATTCTAGATTCAAATGGCTTCTTGGCCAACATGAAACTTGTAGAGGGTCTCAAGACCTTTAATTTGAGTGGTGGAAGACCTCAAGGAGATTTATAGAACTCAAGTTATGGTCCTTGCAAGTTACAGGTCATCTGGGGTGTCTGAATTTTTGTCTGTGAAAGTGACTTGACTTCCAAGCTAATTTTGCCCCTCAAGGAGATTTCAAATGAATTCTTGGTCAACATAAGAATTGTTCCTCATTGTCTTAGCTTTCTAGAATGGTATGGTATGCCTTCATATGATGTGGAGAACTCAACTTATGGTCTTGGCAAGCAAAGGGTATT
This sequence comes from Lathyrus sativus, assembly GCA_963859935.3. Lineage (NCBI taxonomy): Eukaryota > Viridiplantae > Streptophyta > Magnoliopsida > Fabales > Fabaceae > Lathyrus > Lathyrus sativus. The sequence continues at coordinate 238,934,866 of OZ012740.1, read as the reverse complement.
TTGGGCATTTGTGAATTACAGGTCATTTTAACCTATACCCAAAACTCATACAAGGAGGCCTCAAATGGAAAAACTTACAACATCAAACTTGCTCCAAATGGGATTTTAAGTCTAGAAAGAAGGTCACAAGTTATTGGAGAAGCTCATAGCATGGGGTTACATGATTGGTCAAAATATGAACTAAAAAGGCTTATAAAGTGAATAATTTCAAAGTGAAAAATGGTTTGGGAGATTTACAAGTCCAAATGGAGACTTCCAATATATGATTTTGAATGGAAAAACAATTCTAAGAACAATGGTTCACACACTTTTTTGAGTTTAGAAGGAAAAATGAAGTTATCCATGGTTGCTTACCTTTTAAGAAACATAATCCAAAATGAGCCAAAGTTTGAAAACAAGGGAATGTGCAAGATGGATCTAGAATGTACCATTGGGGTCTATATATTCATGAAAGATGAATTTGGCAAGGGTTGGCCTCATTTGCACCAAGAATTCCACAAGATTTCTCATTCTTTCTTCAAAAGTTTCATTCCAAATCTCTCAAATTCTTCATCAATCTTCATCAAGATCAATTCAATTTCACTCCATCATCATCTTAGATCATAATTGAAGCAAGGTTTTGGTAGTTCTCATCCATTATCGAGTGCTTCTTTCATCAACATCAAAATCACAAGTTCAAGTGAATTGCATGATTCAAGCAAGGAACCTCCAAAATTGTGCATACAAAATTGAGTATTGAATTGGTGAATCAAGATCCAAGTCTCAAAAGCTTCATATCTTCCATTTCCATAGCTGTTTTCAAGGTTTCTCATCAGGTAAGTTTTCATTCGATTAGCTTGATTCTGTTGGTTTCACATGATTTTATTAGTGTAGACTTGATCTAGGTGGTTAGGAGATTAAGTTAGATGATTTTGGAAAGGATTGGTGATGGTTAGTGACAGGTGCAACAAACTGTTAGTGTTCGAATCTCTTGGATTAAGGCGTTAGAATGTTAGTTTGATTCATCAGATTAACCTCCATTATGTGTAGATCAGTTTAGGCTAAGTTTGGGGAAGAATCGTGTTGATGCATATCAGTGTGATTTCATGAAGGCCAGATGTTGACTCAATCGGATTTGTTGTTGTGATGAATTTCAAAGAAAACTGATGCCCTAGGATTGTAGAGGGGGAGGTCCTGAGTAAATTTCATGTTTATGGCATGTTGATTCGTGGCTTGGAGATGGAGAACAGAGAGGTGGAATGTAGCTCGTGCATGAGCTCGCATGGCAGAAACCCTAGGTTCAGTTGAATGGAGGAAGAAGAAATAATCATAGCCCTTCATGTTGTGTTGGACTTTTGACTCATTGAGCCATCGTGTGGCTGGCATTTAATCTGAGCATTTGGAGGGAATGGAAGCCTGGCCAAAACGCACCGTTTCATTAATTGAAACGGGCGGGCCTGGGTTGAATTTTGTTATCCCCACCCCCGTGTTAGGCCCAAAACCAAGTTTGAACGTGTTTCTGTTACTATTCTTACCCCCAACGCGTTGTGGTTATTTCTTTGGATTCTGAGTGAACTCTGGGCTTTGATAAAACGCTACCAACACCCCCCTGTTTGCTGGCCCAATGTATTTGAACTGGGGCGAGTTCCTATTCTGACCCCCCTCCCTCATTTTATTTGGTTTATTTGTTTTAATTCATTTTAATTTTTACCATTTTCATTAATTCATAAATAATTCATAAAAAATGCTTTTTCATCCATTCTTTTTACCATATCTTCATTAAAATGTCTAGAATATTATAGGAAAATAAATTTTCATTTTTAGTTTTATTTCATATTTTTTACACATTTTCTAAATAAATGTCACATTAAATAATTCATTTCATGCATCATTTTTATGATTTTTGTTCTCTCACATGCTTTGATATTTTTAGATCTTTCTTTTCATATTGTTTAGATGAGATATTAAGCTTGTAGAAATATTTTAGTTCCCATTTTTAGAGGTTAATTTTAGGTGATTAATAGATGCTTGAATATCATGAACAAAACTAGGGTTTTAGGTGACAACTTAGGAGTTTGATTTCATCTCCCTTAGGACTTAGGGTTTGAATAGATTAGTTATGGGACTATAGGGGCTATGGGTAGTTATTAGATCCCTTAGAGAACAGTTAGGATTCCCCTACTGCTATTATTACTGTCTGTATATCTGTTGTCTGGTGTGGTGTGCCCTCTGGGGTTTATTGATTGTTTGTATGGGTATTGGGTTTGTCTGGGGCCCTGGGGAAGCTAAAGATTTGTGAAGATGAAGCTATTGGAGATTCAAAGATTGAAGATCAACTGTCAGAGTTGAGGAGGAGTTTCTTGCTAGCAGATGCTGAGGAGATTAGGGTTTAGGAGCTAGGCAGAGCTCTAGATTAGAAAGATTGTTTCTCAAACATGGATTGCCTTGTCTGCATCCATTCTTCTCTGTGATTCAGAGTCTCTCTAAGACACTCACCCCCTTCCCTTGGAAGGCTTGGTGACAGTGTCTATGAGATAGAACTCTTGAGAGGAAATGTCTCTTGTGTTAGAAGCAGTCTGTTCACCACCTTTGGTAGTCAGCTGATTGCTTAACACCCAATTCACTCTTGTGACTAATCCCTCATCCTGGAGGCTTGAGCTTGAAGAAAAGCCATTGCAGATAGAAGACTGATGATCAAAGCCCTTGTATGAAGGCCATGAAGATGGAGATTGGTGCTTGTTGAAGCTTGTGAATGATTGGAGATTACTTGAAGCCAGTTGTTGATTCAGAGCTGCTGATGCCGTTTCTTTTGCTGTATTTCATTTGTTGATGTATTGATTGGTTTTCTGGACTGTATTGTTTGCTGTTTACCCTGTTGGGTTGAAAGTGAAGCCTGTTCACTTTCGCCTATTGTTTTCTAGGTTCGAGGTTGAGTGGGACTCCCTTGCCTCGCTTGTGCTGTTGCATCCATGCATTTTACTGCTTTACTGTATATATCTGTTATTGTTTCTGTTTCTGCCTATCCCGTAGGATCTCTGTTTCTCTCTGTGCAAGAGAGGAGCATGATAGACACTAGGTCTCAACCCATGCATGATAACATTAGGTTAGTTTGTTTCCCTTCGCAACCGTAGGTTAGAGTTCTGTCTCTTTCTTTCTCAAAACAAACAGAAAAACATATAAAGATTTCAAACCCAATAAAAGACACTTCTTCCGTAAAAGAATGTGAACTCATCAAGACGTCATTTTTGTCCTCTTGGACTGTTAATCAGAAAACCTTTTTCAGAAGGAATAAAAATTAATCAAGGACAGACTTGTGTCATACGTGGCCCGAACTACGTTTGCTCTGATCTTTCATGCTGTATGAAAGTACGTAGGCATAGGATGCGATATCCTAGCGAGCAACCTTTCCCTCCTTTCCCGTAGGTAGGCGAACTACGTTGACTCTGATTTCTCGTTCCGGACGGGAATACGTAGGCATAAAGTGCGATACTTTGCCGAGTCATTTTTACTTTCATTTTATTTTCTTTTTAACCCTTGACCTATAGTTTAGATAGAATAACAATCCATACCCGAAAACAAGCGTGGATCCCGTCGAGTACGACGGACGTGAGGGGTGCTAATACCTTCCCCTTGCGTAACCGACTCCCGAATCCAGGTTTTGGTTGCGACGACCATACCTTTCCCGTGTTGTGCGAGGTTTACTCTGAGCGTTTCCTTTCCCTCCCGTGGGATAAATAACGCACGGTGGCGACTCTTCTGTTCAGCCGGCGCCGATTTTCGCAGTAGCGACAGCATTCTTCTTTTGTTTCGCATCCCTTTGCTTGCATTTAAGAGGTTGAGATGTGCTTGTGGTGGTTGCTGCCCCACACTTTTCCCCCCTCTTTTCTTTGTGTTGCATTTCATGTTTGCATTTATTTCTTTCATCTCACTTCTGATTGATTTATCTTGTGTTTACTTGGTTTTCTTTTGCCATGATCCCTTAGGATTCCTAGTCCCTTGGGAGTAGGAGAGACATTAAGTGTTCAATCCAAGCATGATAACATTAGGATAATTTTGTTAGTTCCATGATTCTATGATTATCCAAGGTTCTATGATTGGCTAAATTTTGGTAAAACATGATTATGCACTGATGTTAAGCAGGATGTTATAACATCTCCATCTGTTGTGGTGACATAACTGATGTGGTGTTTTAATGTGAATGTCATGTTGAATGTCGTGACATCCATCTGCTGTGGTGACAGAACTGTTGTTATGTAGTTTAATCAGGATGTCATTACCAATGTCATGACATCGCTGTCTGGTACAGCAGGAACTGGTGACAGAACTGCTGTCATGTGTTTTAAACAGGATGTCATTACCAATGTCATGACATCGCTGTCTGGTGCAGCAGGAGCTGATGACAGTATTGTTGTCATGTGTTTTAAACAGGATGTCATTACCAATGTCATGACATCGATGTTTGGTGCAGCAGGAGCTAGCAGAAGCTGATGACAGAACTTCTGTCATGGATGTCATACTGAATGTCATGACATCGTTGTCTGGTACAGCAGGTGCTGCTATTTTATATCACTTGACAGAATTGCTTTGGATATACCTCATCAGTATGTGCAGGCCAAAGAGATTCATTAGGAACAAAGGGCAGATTTAATTGGTTTTCATAAAAAGGATCTTTGAGACGTTTTAGGAAACTATAATATGCTTGTTTCTACTGTTATGAAGAAGATTCTGCAGAAGTGTTCAGCAGGGTGAGTTTGATATGCTAAGAACAAAGTGTGTTGGATGTCATTACCATTGTTATGACATCAAATGTATGACATCAGATTGCTGACATGCATAGCAGGCATGTTGGTTTTTTGTTATAATGCATGAGTAAGCTCATGCTAGATTTCAGGAGACTTATTAGGGTTCCCTAGTTATCTCAGGCGAGATTCTAGGCAGTTCTGAGTGTATCATGAAACGCCTATGACCTATTTGAAAGCACCTTGAATTGTGGAAATTAGTTTTACTTTGTTAAACGTAATGTTTGTTACTTGTGACCAGCCCAAGCCCAATCGGCATTAATATAAAAGGAGGCGCAGAAGCAAGGGAAATCAAGCACTCACAACAAGAAAAACTTGAGCGTAGAAGTAAGGTTTAGGATTTTGAGAGTCCATTGTGTGTGAAATTGTAAGTCACCCTTTGTATCTTTGGATACATTGTGGTAGACATATTTGTGAGTGAAGAACTTTGTTCTTCACGTGTGTTTAGGAGTCTTAGGATTCCTTGTGTGCCAAGCAATTGTATGCTGTATAATTTCTTTGGTTATTGTGTATGAACAGGTGTGTTCATTGTGTCACTCAAAGCTATTAAGCAAGAGTGTGTGTCTCTTGATCAAAGTTGTGAAGCAAGATCAAGGTGTGTTTGAAGAGTGTATTTATATTGTAATTGTGAATTGATTATCACTTCAATGATTGAGAGGGGTGAGTGGGGAACTCTGGTCTAGTGGTCTCTAGGCTGAAGTGTCATTGGGTATGTCTTAACTGAGGAGTGCAAACGGGTTGTTTGACTCTGAATTAATTCTACTAATAGTGAATTTCCTCCCTGGCTTGGTAGCCCCCAGATGTAGGTGTGGTTGACACTGAACTGGGTGAACAATTACTTGTGTTATTTATCTTTAAGAATTTACAATTCTGCACAATTTAAATGGTTAGATAAATAGTCTGTCTATCTGCTAATGTTACAACATATGCCATGACATTGGTCATGACATTGGTACAATTTAAAGTAATTTAAATTGGTCATGGTCTGTCCTCGTCCTTGTTGAGCAAAGATCAATGTTCTTGGGACATATGAGATCTGCATACCAGAATTTCAATTGGTATTAGAGCAGGCATCTTGTCTGTTCTGGATGAGATCTTGGGAGATACTTTCTTTTTGTTTAAACAAGGAGAAGCTGTAGCTGATTTACTGATCTTGCCAAATGTTTGAGCTAATGCTTATGGAGTTAAGGAAAAGTATGTGTTCACTCCTGCTGAATGCTCTGACAGCTTGTATAGGGCTTGCTGAAAATGTTCTTTTGATGGTTCCGCTGCATATTTTTCTGATGGAAGAACTCTGATATCAACAATTCTAAAAGCTCTAATCATTCCAACGTCGGGAGCAATGGGATGAAGAGAGATGGTTGTTGATATATGTCATTTATGGCTTCATACTTGGATGATTGGTTTTATCATGTACCTTGAAGTCAATTTGAAGTGAAGAGCTCTTTCAGAAAGATAGTCTGGTTCTCATGCTGTAAATGGATTTCTGAAGAACTCTGGTGCTGACAGATGGTATAATAGGAGGTGATTTATTTTCACCATTCAACCTTGATGTTTCAGCCGTGGTATTCCTGAAGTTTTGTGGATTTAAGATCAATTGCTATTTGCGGACTACAGACGTATTTAATTGATTATCCATGAAGTTCAGGATTGCTGAAGTTTAGATAAGGATTTAATATTCATTGCTATTTGAGATATCCTCAAATATTTAATGGATTATCCTTAGTTGATGATCTAGGTGTCTCATCAGTTGTTGCACAAGCATCAAGCCCCTGATCTACTTTGTCCACTTCAAGGATCTGATGTTAAACCAGATGTTAAAACATTCCATCATCAGAGATTGTACAGGAGTCTGTCGAAGGAGATATAGATGATAATCTTGTTACCATACACATGTGTGGTAGGATCTGACTTTATTCTAGTAAGTTTCCTGGCAAGAAACTAAGGCTAGAATGTATTACTGATGGAAGTGAAGATGAAGACATTTTTCTTGGATCAGTTCATTGGAGTGCAATAGGTGTATTCTAGCCTCTACTAGAAGCATCTAATCTCTATCTAGAAAGTTTCCTGGCAAGAAACTGGTCTAGAAGATGGAGTTGGTGATAGCTCAACTTGGGTACGTCTATTTCTAATCTAAGTTCCTAGGAGCATGTGACCTGGCACATCTTGGAGATCAAGGATAAGTGGCAGTTATCTTTTACTTTCTAAAGAAGTCTCTACTTAAGGACATCGATAATCCTTGTGTATAGATTTCTTTTGTGACCCTTCCTCATTGGAGAATCAAGCCTTAGCACGTTTGGTTTTTCCTAAGAGGAGTTCCTGAAGCAAATGCATTTCAAGCAATGTGTTGTGGTCCAATAAAGCAAGATGGAGGTTGTCGTCTCAAACTCAAGTCTATGTACTCCTTCTGATAGAGTGATGAGGTTATTCTAAGTGACAGAGTGAAAGCCTAAGCCCTTCAGCAGGATGTCTGATCAAATGTTGTGACATCAAGCAGAAACTTCAGGTCCAAGCCTTGGTGTTTCCAAGATGCCTTGTTATGGAGCAAGTAGAATATGTAACTTGAAGGTCAGGGTTGCTTGGCCGAAGACCTTCTAGAGCTCTGAAAGATGTTGAGTAATCAAACAGTGGCGTTTGGTTATTTTAGTAGTGTGCTTGGAGAAAACTACTCCTGTGCAGAAGGGTAATTATTTCAACACCAAAGGAGGTTCTGCTTCTGTGCATATCTTGGATCCTATGAAGGATGAGTGCCTTATTTGTGGAGAGATAGTAAGTCCAAGTGGTTAGTGTATCAAGAACCATTATGAATGGTGTCTGTGATTAGGATGTCCTAACTGATGTTAGAACATCATTTTGATTGCTGAACTTGAAGTTCAGATTGTGGAAGATGATAGTCACTAGTTGGATCAGAAGTGTTCTAAACTTATCATACGGGAGAATGATGAGGAAAAGAATGTCTTGGTTTATGAGGTGTCTATCTTGTTCTCTGATTCAGGCTGAGGTCAAAATACCGGTGGAGAAGTGGTTTCTTCTACTGCAGAAAGAAGTGTAGTTGTTTGGTACCTTCTCACTGTATGAGCATGGAGTTGGTCTTGAGATATAATGTGGTGATCTTGGAGCAGCTTTTATAGAAAATAGGGGGAGAGTTTTCTCTGATGGTTTCCTTTCCTTCTTTTGGGATAAATAACAAACGGTGGCTACTCTTCTTTCCTTGCCAGCCCCTCCTTCGCAGCGATGCGATAACTGGCGACTCTGCTAGGGACTTTTCCCATTCCCTATGTGAGTCAATCCTAGCGCTTGCGTGTTTTATCTTTGGGTGTGTACATATATGTATATGTGTTACATTTGTACTTTACTGCGTTTATATTTTACTTTCAGCACTTTATATATCATTATTATTACGCTGTTGGGTGGGACTGTTCCATTGAGTGATAAGCCAAAACCCAGGCTTGAGGATATCCATAGCATTAGAGTGGTGAGTAGTGAGGACCTATATGGAAGCATGCACTAGTCCTCACAAAATTCACGTTCAGACAAGGTTTTCTTTGAAGACATTGCATCATATGCATTGGTCAAGATAGGGATGTTAGATCTGAAATCTGTCGACTCTGGAGACCATTCATTTGGGAGTCAGCTAAGTGAGGCCGCTTTGTTAGACTATGATCACAAACCAGAAATGGTGAACGTATCATCATTTCTCGAAAGTTTGTGACGCTGATGACCGCATAGGATGCCAGACATGTCAGAAATAGGTTCATACCTGTGAGTGGGGAGGGTTATGCAGGAAACCTTGACCTTCAACCTACCCTGTTTTCTCGTCAGTTTGAGCTTTTGATCCTTGATACAATGGGTCCTTATGTCAGTCCTGTGTTATTATCTTGCTGAAGCGAAGCGTTGTTCATCTCAGTCAACAGCACAACAATCTTGATCCCCAGTTGCATTTGCATTTAACATTGACATGTATTTATGTTGCAGGTGTATATTTTCCTCTCGATTCTAGTGATCTTATCCCACTTCTGACATGGAGCCCAGTTTGAAGAAGACTGTTGTATACAAGTTCCCTACCCCTGACATAGCACCTATGCTCAGTTTGATTTATATTGCGGATCGTAATGTGATGAAATATTTCATGAAGGAGTATAGGAAGCTTCTGGGATGTGTCTATAAAGCTTCAGTATTTGAGTTAGAAGGTCTTCACACCTTGCTTTAGTTCTATGATCCACAGTTGAGATGTTTCACTTTCCTTGGTTATGTGCTGACGCCTACTTTGGAGGAGTTTTCTATGCTGTTAGGAGTTCCTATTCTGGATCAGATGCCTTTCTATCACTCTGAAGCAGAGCCTGATTTTACTAGGCTTGCTAATTTTCTTCATTTAGATGCTTTTGAGTTGGAAGGGAAGTTGATTAAAAGGAATGGAATGCCTGGTTTTCCATTGCCTTTCTTGGTGGGTAGAGCTCAACATTTTGCGAAAGAGGGTTGCTGGATTGTCTTTAATGCTATATTGGCTTTGTGCATATACAACATAATCTTGTTCCCGAACATTCCAAATTTTGTGGACTTGGATGCTTTCCATACCTTTGTCTCGAAGAATCCTGTGCCCACAATCTTAGAAGATGTGTATCATTCTGTTCATTACAAGAATGAGAATAGGAGAGGGAAAAATGTCTCTTGTTGTGTACCTCTCTTGTACAGATGGTATGTGAGTCACCTTCCCAAGGTTGGTCCTTTTGTTGACACGGCAGGTATCTCTGAGTGGTCTAGGAGACTTATGGGCTTAACTTTTGAGAACATCGTATGGTTTGACAGAGATCAGTTGGGCATAGAGATTATATTTAGATGTGGTAGTTTTCCTAATGTCCCGTTGATTGGAAGGAAAGGAGGTATTAACTACAACCCCGCTCTTGCAGTGAGGCAATTTGGCTACGCTCTAAGGGAACCTCCGAAGGAAGAAGAAGTACAGGAATCTCTGTATTTCATTGGTTTGATTGATAGTGAGACCCTGGTTAGAGTAGAGAGGGCTTGGAGTCAGATTCACCGAAAGGGGAAGTCTTCTTTGGGAAAGAGCAATAGCAGAGCCTATGAACCTTATGTGGTTTGGATTCAGGAGAGAGCTAAGAGATTATTGATGCCATTTCCAGCTTGTGAACCTTTATATCCCTTGATGATTGAGGAGCCGACTACTGTTGATATTCAGCGATATAACCAACTGTGGGTCGAGAAGGAGAAGTTGTGTAAGGAAAACGAGGAATTGGAAAAGGAGATTATTCAGCTCCGAAGCGAGAGAAATCAAGCCACTTTTTCATCTAAGAAGCAAACTAAATTGGTGGATAAACTGGGTAGAGAGCTAACTGTAGAGATTTGCGCTCGAGAGCGTGTGGGCTTAAATCTGAAGAGCGTCAGTGATGTTCTTAGTTACAAGAAGAAAGAGTTGGACAGAGCATATGTAGAGATCTCCAAGTTTAACGACCAATAGAACTCCATTCTGACTAACAACAAGGAGCGAGAAGACAGATTGTGGCCACAGATTGCTAAGTTGAAGGCTCAGATCCAGGTGAGAGATGAGAAGGTTATAGCTGAATCCTCACGCTGACGCGAAAGCGACTGTAGATTGAATGAAGCTCTTGTAACCTTGGATGACTATAAGTCAAAAGCAGATGTGAAGAGATCTAAGCTTGAGGAAGCATTTGGTGAAGGTGTCGCTTCCGCGAAAATAAGGTGCCGGCAAAACAGAAGAGTCGCCACCTTTCGTTATTTATCCCTCAGAACGGGAAAGGAAACAATCGGAAAAACCTGACGAAAAGGTACAAGACAAGGTCATCGCAACCATTGTCTGGGTTCGGGAGTCGGTTACGCAAGGGGAAGGTATTAGCACCCCTCACGTCCGTCGTACTCGACGGGATCCATGCTTGTTGTGTTTACTGGACGAGTTGGTTTATCTATCTACCTATCAAGGCTGGCTTAAACAGAAAAGAAAAATGACTCGGCAAAGCGTCGCGCTTTATGCCTACGTATTCTCATCAGAGAATGAGAAATCAGAGTCAACGTAGTTCGACCTACTATGGGTTACGGGGAAGGTGGCTCGCCAATACATCAGTATTGTGCCTACGTACTCTCAACAGGCTTGAGAGATCAGAGCTTACGTAGTTCGGGATAATACGGATTACGGGACTTCAGATTCATCTGTTTTATCAAGTAGGGTTAAACAGCAGTTCCAGCAGTTAGGGACAAAGCCTGTTTGCGTTAGCGCTGAAGTTTAACGACACTCTTTTCTTCAGAAAAGCTTTCCTTTGAATTATGGGCCCACGGGGCAAAAAGGTTTGAAGTTTGTTCTCTGTCTTTTACGGAAGAAGTGTTTTTATTGTGTTTGCAATTTCAATCGCACTAAAGACTATGACCTGAGAATGAATGCGTCGCATGTCACCCAAAGGGTGCCATACTAAACATCCAGACTTTTGAAAAGAAGCTCTCCAACAATCCTTTCTCAGATAGCTTAAGGCTCGTAACGTACGAAGGAAATCATTCATGATTACTGTATCTTAAGTCGTTTTAAGATGAGAAGAGAGCAAGCTCAACTAAAGGGAGACTATCAAGTCCTATTGTTATCATGCCAAGGATTCATCCTATGGTTGAGGTTTAAAACAGGGAACTCCTAGAAGTTGTCATGCATAGGTTTCAACCTAAAGTTCTATCATCACTTCCTTATCAAAGGAAATGAGATTCCTAAGGGATCATGTCAATGGTAAACAGAAACAGATAAAGCATCAGCTTAAACAGTAAACAGTAAACAGTAAACAGTAAACGACTGTAAAATGCATGCAATGCAAGTGAGGGAGGAAATGTGTGTGGGGCAGCAGCCTCCACAAGCTCATCTCAACCTCAAGCCAGGATGAATAACAGTAATCATACTGAGGAAATAACAACATGCCATCAAGCAAAATACAGTAAACTGCAATCATACAGAAGAAAAATAAAACACGCTATCAAGCAAACTAAACCACATGGGCAAGGGAGCTGGGCTCTACCGAATACCCGCAAGCAAAGCCATACAGTAACAATACAAGCAGAGGGAGCAACTCAACCTCTAGTGCAATCATGCTCCTAGATTAAAGTCAGTCTAATCATGGACTTATTCTAATGCATCAAGCAAGTCAAACAAGGCACATCAGCACAGAAAAGAAAACAGACAAGAAAGCAGATCAACAACTCTCTCTTCTTCCATTTCAAGCTCCAGCTCTTCTGACAGCAATTCAGTCTTCATACTTCCATCACCCTTCAAGGATAACCTCTCTCATGACAAATATCAATTTGCTTCTCCTTCAACATAAGTTTCAACTTAATCTTCTTCTTCCAAGCTTCAGCTTTCTAGTCAATTCCACCTTCAGGCTATGCTCTTAGCTGCAAGTATCACCTTGATTCCTTCAGGCTCTCAAGTCTCCCTGTACAAATATCCACTTGTCCTTTATTCCTCAAGCCTCAGCTCTACACTCAGTCTCAATTTGATCTTCTTCATAAGTATCAACTCAGTCTTCAAGCTTCAGCTCTCTTTGCTTTACCAGTCTCAACTTGGTCTTCTTCTCCTACAAGCTTCAGCTGCTCAGAGTAGCCTTCAAGCACATGGAAGTGTCAACTTCATCCTTCAATTCTTCTTCAAGTAAGGAACTCCTCACTCTTCATTCAATCTCAATTGGATCTTCAAGTATCAACCTGCTCTTCTTGCTCTTTAAGCTTCAGCTACAATGGCAATGCTCAAGGAATCATCCTCTTCCACACTCTTCAGTGAAGTCCTCATCTTCAAACTCAAGTCTAACATCTTCCCAGATACTCAAACCAGAGGATAATTGATTGAACATGATGAGTGGAAATGATAAACAGCTTACTGACAACCAAAGGAAGCCTGTAAGGGTTCATCATTATGAGATACTGGTTCCTTCAAAGTTCTACTTCCCAGATAAAGCTACTCATCCTTCCAAAGGAGGGATGTGAATATCTGAGAAGGACTTTTAGTGATTGGGAGGAATGGAAGCACAAGATGCTTTCCATGTTTGTGAAAGAAATCATCCCAACTACAAAGCTCTCCCTATGTCCTATCTCCTAATCTTCATCAGAAACCTTCAGGCACCACCAAATCCAAAGCTCCAAGCAACCTCAAGCCTCCTCAAGCATCTTCCTCTTGTCTTCAACTTGTCTTCAATCTTAATCAAAGGCAAACCAAGCACAAACCCTAATCTAAGGGGACTAAAGAAGTTAAACTAGTTGAATTAGCAAGTTAGGATCACCTAAAACCTAGTGCTCAAGTTAGTCCTAACTAAAATACTAGACTCAATTGTAAAATCCTACAAAAATTACTATGGGAACCTAGGTCAATCATGACTCTATCACATTAGTTTCAAAGATCAAACCATCAAATTGGACCTAGAACTAAATCCTACATTCTAAGGCATCAACCTAAAACCCTAAAAAGGAAGCATCTAAATATCAATCTAAAAATCACACCTATTTTCATCACAAAAATGTGAGAAAATTACTATTGGATCATACATATCTAACCTAATCACACACAAAAAATTAGGCCAAGAATCATCACCATGAGATCAAACAAAATTCTACAAAAGTATGCATCAAACATAAACATTTTAATATCAATTAAAATACAAAATTCCAATTAAATCAGAAATTATATGAAATGAAAATATTTTTTCTCTAAAAAATAATAGACTCAATCATGAGTAATATGCAAAAAGAATGGGTTGAATTGGATTAATATTCAATTAGTTATGAATTTTTCAAGAATCATGAATTAAATGGAAATTAAATGAAAATCAAATGAAAATAACCAAACACACGGTGTGAATAGCAGTCAGATTCAGTTCAAAACATGGGTTGGGCTTGCTGGGGTGTGTGGATAACACTTATTTCACTAAGCCCAAACGCCTGAATTAATGAAACACAGCGTTTCCTTCAGAAACCCTTCACAACTCAGAATTAAAACTTAGCCCTTGGATCTTCTCCCAGTCAATGGTCAATCCATCATCCAATGGTGAGAACTTCATCTTCTCCATTTCAAAGCTCTGAGCTTGCCACCGCCGGTGGAGCTCCGATCGTCCCCTTCAACCCTAGTTCTTCCTAGAGGCCTCCAATCCGAGAGGTCAAAACATGAAACACACTCCAAATCTTGCCACGAACTCAATCATGCCATTAGTTTCTTCTGAAACCTCAAGAATCATCAACTCCCAATCTCAACCGAAAATGGTGATCTTCCTATTTTGTCTCTAATTCAACAATTAACCATCTGAAATCCATCCTAGGCCATTCTACAACTAATCTAGCACCTTAATTCAACCTAATTCTACCTAAATCATGTTATAGGAAGAAGGTTACAAACCTGGAAATTCTTGAATAACAGATGCACCAAATCTTCACTGCAAGCTCTCAAATCTTCTGGACACGATCACTGAACCTCCTCCTTGCTTCTGTATGCAAAAGATTCAATGGAAAGTGCTTCAATCTTGAAACACGATGATGAGTTGCAGGTGCTGAAAACCACTTGCTCCGACACGATTTAGCCATTAATTCTTCTTGGAAATGATCTGGAATTAATCCTTGATACTCATGGAAGAAGAATCAATCAAGAAAATGGAAGGAAATGGAGGAATTTGATGAAACCGATTTCAATTGCAATCTATGAAAACTCAATCTCAAACTAAGCTCAAACCTTCAATGATCACCAACCTCTTCCATGGATTCATTCTACTAAATATATAGATGGAGTTTGGATGATCTAGAACCCTCTAGATCCTTCCAATGAGATTTTACACATCTCATGTCATGAGATTTTGAATCACTTATCATGACATGTACAACTCTTGAAAATAGCTTGGAATTCATCCTATTCACTCTTAATTTCTCCCCTAGTGAGATATTAGAGGTGTTTAGCTTGCCAAGTTCCTTGTTCATGCCTTGATTTTGAGTTATGCATATGTTACTTAATATGCAAGCAAGTGTTTTTCAAAGCAAGTCCATGATTTAGACCTCAAATCAAAAATGTGGCTAAACCATTGTCTTTAAAATGTTTTCTAGAGTCAAAATGATATATTACATGCCATGGTTTGGATGTGTAGGTTGAAAATATCCATTTCCAACTTTGACTTATTTAACTTATACCCTTATTTTAGGTCATTTTTGAAACTTTGAGCTACAAGCCTTTCTATCACCTCATGACCTCCTTACTAGCCTTAAAACATCATTTTAAGCAAGTTTGATGTTGAAGAATTTTCCATTTGAAGCTTGGAAATAGGAGTTATGGCCTTATACTTGAAATGACCTGTAATCTCCAAATGACCAAAATACCCTTGACTTGTCAAAGCCATAACTTGAGTTCTACAAATCCTATAAGGACTTCCAGTACTCTCTAGAAAGCTAAGAGGATACGGAACAACATTCATGTTGACCAAAAGTCCATAGGAATCATCCTTCTTGGGCAAACGTTTGATGCAAGTGGGGTGACTTTCAAGGCCCCAGATTCACATACCTCAGATGACCTGTAACTTGCCAAAGTCATAACTTGAGCTCTACAAATCCTATCAAGGACTTATAGTACTCATATTAAAGCTAAGAGCAAGCTCTACAACATTCATGTTAGGGGAAAGATGAGATGACAATCACATCTTGAGCTAAACTGCCTTGAAGATAGGGGTCAAACTAGGGGATTTTACACTGTCAAGCCTTAGAAACCCTAGCTTGAAACTTCTCAAACTCTTCAATCATGAGGAGTTGACCTTGGAATCATCCTTATAACATCTCAATGCATCAATCTATGATCACATGGCTCTTGGATTAAGTCTCAACCTTCTCCAAATCATCAGTTGACCTAGGGTTGACCCAGTCAAACCCTAATTACACCACTCATGGCTGAGTCTTCTTAATCTTGCACAATGACCTCTCTAGGCTTCATGATGGCTTTCAAGACATCTCATAGGCTCTCTCAAGGCTTCAAGTCTACATTCATGGCTTCAGAATCATCTGAGGAGCTCCCATAACTCTCAAGTTAGGAGGCATACATTCTTGGTTTCAACCACTCTCTCTGAGGATCTTTTAACTTCTCTGACAAGGATATCAACCCCTGAGCATTTGAATAACCTTCTTGGCTAGTTTAATACTCTTGTGTAGCTTTTATTTGGTAGTCATACCTCTTGATCTCCTGCATACATGTCAATGAAATGCAAATGATAATGCTAATGTGAATGAAATGAAACATAAGCTAGGTAAAGAAGCGTTGGTCAAATTTTAGGGTGCAACAGCTGCCCTTATTCAAACGGCTTGAACCTGACTGGGTGAGAAGCGAACGGCTCTCAACCAATCAAGGTGCGAGACGGTTGAATACCAACAAACCCGGAAATTTGCCAACTGCCCAAGCACACGGTACTCTGATGGGAACAAATCTTCGAAAACTGAAATATTAGCTGCACGGCAACTGGCTGGAGAATTGGTCACACGGTAACCGGTACTACATGGTCGATCATGCCGTCAGGCATCAAGATTCCTCGAGACTCATCAGGTCGACAATCAGGTTAATCATGCCGTCGGGCATTCGAAGAAATCTTTGGGCGTCAGCCGGACTTCATCAGCAAGTTGGGAATAGAATTCTCGGTCAGTCATGAACCAATTGGGGATATCCAACCTTCTACCATCGGGTACTTCGCATCAGCTGAGGGAACTGCTTCATTAACACGATTGGACCTCAATCATCAAGTCTTCGAGAGAAGTTTCAACTTCGCTGTTCAGAAACCTGCTAGGGATGACGCATCTCCGCTGGGGATTCTGGAGAACCATCAAGTAACTCTGCTTCGGGGATCCAGAAATCATTCTGACTGACTCATCTTTGCTGAGGGAATCAAGAATCACCTTGCACAAATAACTCCGCCCGGGACTTCAAGAATCATCCTGAACCGATAATTCTACCGGGTATTTCAGGAATCATCCTGAGCGAGCACTCCGCCGGGGACTCTAAACGTCAATTTGAGCCACCAACTCTTGCGACTTCACTGGGGCTTTTAAGAATCATCTTAAACGAACGCCTTCGCTGGAGAATTCAAGAATCATCTTGAGCAACCGACCTGCGGAAGAACATCTGTAAAACAAGAACGGTAACGACCTACCTCATGCTTAGTATGCATATGCTTAGGCAATGGCGCAATGCTCCACACGGTGGGAATGCTACGCGTTTATGATAAATGCTATGCAATCATGCCGAATGCTGCGATCCCGTCGGCAAAATAAATGCTGAAGGGAGAATCCTCCTGTCAAGGAGAAAGAACCACTCTGATAGGGGAAGGAATCATCCTGCTGAGGAGAAAAAAGTCACGCCAATCTCAATCGGACTCTATGGGGAAGTGAACTTCAGTTGACTGCTGCAGGGGAACGAAGCTCTACGAGAACCTGGATCTGCTGAGGAGAGCGATGTCAATCGCAGAAATAAACTGCACGGCCTTCACGGCTACTTCTCTGGAGATAACGGCTCCGACGGGGAAACACAACGTTAGCTATTCAACACTCTACTAGGGAAAACCAATCATGGTCCCAACTGCTTCCAAGGCCTCGGCTCTCTTGGGGGTCTGTAAACTCGGCTGGGGAAGAAGGAATCATCCTGCTTACAGGGGAGAGTACGACTCTGTGGGGAATCTCAATTCCGATGGAGACTTCAGTCTGGAACTATCAACTGCTGCACACTTCAGTGTATGACTCAGCTGGGGAAATGACATTCCTTCAGGATGTATTTGACTGGGGAGAGAATCTTCTCTGCCTGGGGAGACATATCAATGCTTACGATCTCATGTTCAGACTCTGCGGGGAGAGGCTGTCGCTACTGCGAAAATCGGCGCCGACTGACAGAAGAGTCGCCACCGTGCGTTATTTATCCCAAAGGAGGGAAAGGAAACGCTCGAAGTAAACCTCGCAAAGACGGGAAAAGGTATGGTCATCGCAACCAAAACCTGGATTCGGGAGTCGGTTACGCAAGGGGAAGGTATTAGCACCCCTCACGTCCGTCGTACTCGACGGGATCCATGCTTGGTGTTTATAAGGAAAAGGGTGTGTTTATCTATCTACGCTAGTGGTCAGTCTGAAAAGAAAAGAAAAGGACAGGACTCGACAGAACATACGGTCTTCTGGGCCTACGTACTCCCTCGTGCAATGGGAAAGTCAGAGTCAACGTAGTTCGACTACCTACGTCTAAACGGGGGGAGGTTTGCTCGCCAGGACATCGCATCCTGTGCCTACGTACTTCCACACGGCATGGAAGATCAGAGCAAACGTAGTTCGACTAACTACGGCTAAACAGGGTGTTCTCACACAGCAGTGAGAAAATAAACTGGTTTTAAAGGTTCGGGAACCTACAACTACGGTCTGGTCTCAAATGCACTCGGGCAAGAGCAAGGGATAACATCAGTCGTCAGCGGGAAAGTCTCGATCGCACAGCCGCGAGAGAACAAAAGGTTAGTTGTTAGTGTGCTCGCTAGGATATTGCATCCTATGCCTACATATTCTCGTCTGGTACGAGAAATCAGAGCAGCTGTAGTTTGGCTAACTACGACACAAGCTATTCAAGTGCTTCTATTGGAAAGAGACACCCTAAAACTATGATTAAAAAGGGGAATCTACCTATTGTTATCATTCCTGGTTGACCATCCTAATGTCTATCATAACCCCTCCGCAGCGGAGAAGTTAGAGCTCCTAAGGGATCATGGCAACAGGACTAAATAGCAAACAGGAATCAACTGCGAAGTAAAGAAATACTGGAAATATGCATGAATGCAACAACCAAACAAGCAAGGCGCAAAGGCCGCAAACCACAGAGGTAAGGGAGCTCAGCTCTACCAAATACCAGCAAGCAAAGCCACTCAATAACAAACAAGCAGAAGGAGGAACACCTCAGCTTCTCATGCACACAAAGCCTATCTCTAAGATGCACCTACCTCAGAAATATCTAGATGAAACCCCTAAGTCTAATGCAGCACAACACCACACAAGTCAAACAACACAAAGAGAAGGCGAACCAGCCTGACAAACTCCTATCCCAAACTTAAACCAAAACCCTGAGCAGGACCCCTAAACTAAACCCTAATCAAACCCCTGATCTACCCCTGAACAAAGCTCTATGCAAAACCCTAAGCAAAACCCTAATCAGATCTCTAAGCAAAACCCTAAGCAAAACCCTACACAAGAGAAGTCAATCCCAGTCTTCAAGCTTCAAAACAATCTTATCAAAGAAAGGGAGCTAAGCAGACAAACCCATAGTGCCTTCCTCAGGAAAGTACTAGGAGGTTACCACTCAGGAATCATATCCTATGCGGCTCAACAACTGTGAACGGTTTATATTCCTCCTCAGGAGAAACTAAACTCACATGAAGGCTCCGACATCATTGGATACTTGAGAAATCCTACATGAACTAAGGGAACTAAGTGAACAGGCCCGTAGTGCCTTCCTCGGGAAAGTACTAGGAGGCTTCCACTTAGGAATCATATCCCATGTGGCTCAACAACTGTGATCAGTTTACATTCCTCCTCAGGAGAAACTAAACTCACATGAAGGCTCCAACATCATTGGATACTTAAGAAATCCTAGATGAACTAAGGGAACTAAGTGAATAGGCCCATAGTGCCTTCCTCGGGAAAGTACTAGGAGGCTTCCACTTAGGAATCATATCCCATGTGGCTCAACAACTGTGATCAGTTTACATTCCTCCTCAGGCGTGCTCAGAAGCTGGGAGGTGCGAAGAGTACGTGCGTTTGGGCCCAGGCGTGCTCAGAAAATCAATATGAAAAATTAAAAAAAAATGAAAAAACCAACGGTGTGAAGAGCAACGATTTTTAGTTCTTTTCATTGGGCTTTGGTCATGGGGGGTGTGGATAGGATGTTTGTCTTAAGCCCACGTTTCAGAATAAATGAAACGCGGCGTTTTAAGGACACGCAGGTTTCCCTCTAAATTCATTTCAAATCTGGGCCGCGAGATTGGTTTTTGGTCAATGGTCTTGGGCGTGATCCAAGGGCTGGGAGGTTGTCTTCAACCTCCAGCCTAGGGTTTCATGGAAAACCAGGCTTCATGCGCTGATCTTTCTCTCCGTCGTTCTCCTTCATCTCTCCATGGAATCCCACGATATAAAAAACAAAAACACTCTCCTTTCTTCCCTGAACACGACCCTGCTTTCAGTTTCTCCTAAAACCTCCCCTAGCATAAAACCCGATAGGTAGAAATCCATGGTTCACAAATTTCTACTGTAATAAACTCTCACAATTCTTGATTCTTTTGGTATTAAAATGATCTTCATGTCTCACTGATCTCAGCATGCTATCGTATGTGAATTATTACTCAATAACCTATGAGTTCTTGGTCTTGAAAGATTCGATGTCATGTATGTAAACTCCATGGATGGCTCTCAAGCTCACTGGATATCATCACCTACTCATCCTTGTCAATTCTAACCTAGAATTCTAATCTATTCATGCATAATTAAAGAGATAGAAGAGAAAGTGCAGACCTGTTCCTTGGCTATGGCAGGTGGTGGATTGGCTCGATTCAATGCTTGCAACCTTCAAATTATGATCCTCTAATGGCAATCTTGTTTCTGTTTGCACAAACTTGGAAGAAGGAAGCTTGTAATGTGAAATTCGAAGCTTGCTTACAATGGAATCCACCCTTGAATATCTCTCTCTCCTCTCACTCTCTTCACCAACCTTGCCAACCTTTGATCATAGCTTGATCCACTCAATATATAGAATCCATTAGAGGATCCTAGATGCTTCTAGAATGAACTAGAAATGTATGGAATTTCTCATGTAGTGACATTATGCCTTCATCTCATACCATGCTTGCAGCCCTTCAAATTTGTATTAAAATCTCTCCTCATGAGATATTGAGATGGTATGTGTGAAAAATCAGCCAATTCCTTGCCTTTGGTGAAGTTTCTCATAGTTGCCTCATTATGCAAGCAAAAGGATTACAAAGCAACCCCCATTTTTAGACCTCAAATCAAAAATGTGTTTAAACCATTGTTTCCAAAATGTTGTTTAGATTCAAAATGACATATTATATGACCTATTTTGGATTTGTAGATCTCTCAAACCATTTTCCAACTTGAACTTATTTAAGTTATGTCTCATTTTTAAGTCATTTTTTTACCAACTTTTATCAATCTGAGTTCTATGAATTTCCAAACTTCCATGACCTCTTTTCTAGACTTAAAATGCCATTTTGAGCAACTTTGATGTTGTGAAGTTTTTCATTTGAAGCTTCCTTGTATGATTTTTAGGCATAGGCTAAGAATGACCTGTAATTCTCAAATGACCAAAATACCCTTTTCTTGCCAAGGACATAAGTAGAGTTCCACAAATCATATGAAGGCATACCATACCTTCCTAGAAATCTAAGACAATTAGGAACAACTCTCATGTTGGCCAGAAATCCATTTGAAATCTCCTTGAAGGTCAAAAGTTGCTTGGAAGACAGACAACTTTCACAGACAAATTTCAGTGCCCTCAGATGACCTGTAACTTGCAAGAGCTATAACTTGAGTTCTATAAATCATCTTGATGACTTCCACCACTCAAATTAAAGCTATGAAGATACTCTACAAGTTTCATGTGGACCAGGAATTCATATGAATCTTGCATCTTGAGTTACACTGCTTTGAAGTTTGACCCAAATCAGGGGATTTTACACTGAAACCCTAATTTGGTAACTCCTCTTCTCCTTGACTCCTGTTGATTTTTCTTAGGCACAACACCACATCCATATCCATGTAGAAAATAATGAATCCCACATTCTTCAAATGAGCCTTAATGCCTTTCAAATCAAGTCTTCGACCTAGGGTTGACCTAGATAAAACCCTAGTTGACTGACTTCAACTGAGGCTCTTGTAATCATTCCAATGACTTGGCTCTTCTTCAAAATGATCATCTAGACTTTCCATGACATCCATACACACTCCATACTCTTGGCTCATAGCTCATGCTTCCTCTGATGATCCCCAAATAACCTCAAGATAGGAGAGAATCCATTGAGTGATCTGAGTAATCTTGAATATGAATGAAACCCTCTGAATATGCCTCTTGAGACAAGAATAGCACTTGATCCCCTGATTAAGATAACTTGCTTATGCTACGCAATGCAGATGAATACACTATGTACATGATGACAATGCAAATGACTATGCAATTGAAACATAAACCTAGGTTAGAAAAGGTTGGGCAAATTTTAGGGTGCAACAGCTGCCCCTATTCAAGTGGCTTGGACCCGGCTGTATGAAGAGCGCTCGGCCTTCAAACATTCGAGGTACGAGACGGTTGAATACGAAAGAACCCGGAAATTTGCCAACCGTGAGACTATACTGTAAAACTGCTTGGGGAATAAAATCCAGAAAACCGAGTCCAGTTATTACGGCAACAAACTGATCAATCATCTGATAAAGAACTCCCGATTGTAACGCCAGTTATCCGCGTGCTACCTCATATAACAAACCCGAAGGTTGCAACAAAACACCTGATCCTCTCACATCGTCTACTGATAGACAGGAAGAGAAATATACTCACATCGTCTAAAGATAGACGGAAAGACACCCACAATCTGAAGAAACAAACCAATACTCACATCCAATACTCACATCGTCTAAGGATAGACGGAAAGACACCCATCCCGAAGGAAACATCAATACTCACATCGTCTAAGGATAGACGGGAAGACACTCGAAAACCATACTCACGTCGTCTAATGATAGACGGAAAGAAACCCATAAATCCTAAAGAAAGAATTCAATACTCACATCGTCTAAGGATAGACGGGAAGACACCCAAAATCCATACTCACATCGTCTAAAGATAGACGGGAAGACACCCAAAATCCATACTCACATCCAATACTCACATTGTCTAAGGATAGACGGAAAGACACCCATAATCCGATACTCACATCGTCTAATGATAGACGGGAAGACACCCAAATCCATACTCACATCGTCTAAAGATAGATGGAAAGACACCCATAATCCAATACTCACATCGTCTAATGATAGACGAGAAGACACCCAAACGCATTTCGACACCATCCATCAAATTTCAGAATCCTTTCATCTACGGGACTTGATGGAAAGAACAATATCCTTAAAGGGGCCACATCATCAGTATGGACCGACGGGAAGAAAACCACCTTCAAAGAGCCATGTTGTCAATAAGGATCAACAATCAGGAAACTCGAACATTCTTCAAAGAGCCTCGACGCCAATAAGGATTGACGGTCCGAAAATCCCTCTTGAAATGTCATCTCATCCAATAAACAGAAAGAAAACCACTATCCGAAAGATCGCTTTGCAACCCCTCAACATCTAAAGATAGCCGGAGAAGACTCACTGGGGAAACTCACCATCCGTATGACCTGATGATAAGCAACCCGCTGAAAAATCACCTGCAACTTCACATCGTCTACTGATAGACGGAAAGAACACCACTTAGAGAAACCCCATCTTGAAACCCTACTAAACAAAATTAACCGAAACTTCACATCGTCTACTGATAGACGGAAAGAAAACCACATTCTACAGAACCCCATCTTGAAACCCTACTAAACAAAGTCAACCGAAACTTCACATCGTCTACTAATAGACGAGAAGAAAGCCACATTCAAACTCAAGACGTCTAATGATAGACGGAGAAAACACCACTTATTGGAGGAGCACATCGTCAATATGAATTGACGGGAAGAAAAGCCTGTCGATACCAGATGACTGATTGATCAAAGCATAACTGTTGTATGATCTGGAATATGAATAAACTGCTGAACTGTCTGAACACTACTGCTGGATGAAGGCCCCTGAACTGATCACAGCATAATTCACGCGCCATATGAGGCTGATAGAAAACCTGGCTTATGCTTCGTATGCATATGCACATGTTTGAATCTTTCTATGACGTAATGCTCCATTCAGGATGGAAATGCTACGCATTTTGAAAATGAAATGCAAGTATGATGCAAATATGATGATATGCAACATGCTAATGCAGGCTCGGGCTGCTGGAGAAATTCGGGTACAGAAAACCACTTCAGCAAAATAAATGCTGAAGACGAAGCCAACTCCGCTGGGGATAAACCGGATATCACAGAATTATTCCAGCAAAATAAATGCTGGAAGAGTGAAATCAACTCCGCTGGGGAAATTGGGAACTTACCCAAGCACTTTGACGAAGTAACACCCTGCTGGGGAATATAACTCTGCTGGAGAATAGCAGATGTGCCAAATATGATTGGACTTCTCTGGGGATAGCTTACCCGTGCCAATGAAAAATTGGGCTTTGCTGGAGAAAAATAGTCGGAGTCTTCCTGCGTACTGATGACGATTGGATTTGGAAACTGATGCGCCAACACGGATGGGCCTCACAGTGATCGCCAACCTGGGTTTAGACTTTTAGGCTATCTGTGATGGGTCAGGTACAACTGACGCCGGGAAACATTCTGTCTGCATACACAGTCTCCTGGTTTGAAGAGTCAAAGGATAGTAACACAACTTCCGGACATTCGTCTCGCACTCGAAAATTGGCTGAATCTGATCGAATAGCTCTGAGTAACCCTGCTGATACGGAGAAGAACAATCCTTTCGCTTCTGATATGCCCCAGCCTGCGGGATCTCTGTGGGGATAGTCCTCGAAAGGAAGTCTGAAAATCTGTACCCTGACGGTCTGATAAGAAATGCCCCAGCATTCTGAACTTCGGAGAGATACTTCCCATCAAATGCTTCTCGAATAAAGAATAACCTCTGCACTCTTAAGGTGACCTGCCCCTGACTGTAATGACTTTGCCCCTGATTATCTGATTCAGAGTAGTGCCCCTTGACTACAGGATATCCACCGAATCTCCACCTGATTGCTCCAGGATAACTGACTTCGAAAGGCTGACCTGATTGGGGATCACCGGATGTAGCTTGCCCCTGCTCTCGGAACATTCGGGCGCTCTGCATTCTGTCCTGACCATACTTTCCATTGCAGAAAACTTTCCTGCTGTCAAGCGCTCACTCGCAAGTAAAACAAGTTGTTCTGCGTAAAAGACATATTAATGCAACACATATGACGGCTTTGACATCCAATCTGTTCACTGGGAGAAGGGAAAAACAGTTTATAGCATAAAATGCACAAAACAAAATATCAACATCAGTACCAACATGGTATGAAGAACCCTTTTAGGAGTCAGAATCGACGCGACCTTCACCGAAGTATGCTTTCGAAATGACCTGCTTCAATTAGGACTTTTGAAGGTTGTAACATGGTCAGGTTCACGGTTTTGAAGGAAAGGATAAAGGCTCAAAGTTTATTTAACCCACCCATTCTCCTTGATGTTCTACCATCCTACGCTCAGCTAATTCGACCTTAGCGCTCACCTCTCAGAGGCTAAAAGATAGGAGTGATAGTTCGAGAAACCCTGAGTTCTTTGGAGTGACAGCCACTCACTCTTTGTCTTTGACACTCGGGGTCACACGACTCATATTTCGTTTGAGGATTTTTCCTTTTGTCATCCTTTCATCTTTTTTCTTATCCCTAACTTTTGCCTGGACTAACTCCTTTTGAGTTTCTTTTGATTCTTTAAGTCCAGCGGGACGCCCTTATTTTTGCCTAAGTCATTTGTTTTCTTTTCTTGACTTAGCGGGCTTTTGATTTTTTTTTGCTTCCTTCTTTTTCTGAACAAGTCGTGTGACACTGGTTGCCTGACTCATTGGAGAATAATGTGACTGTCTCACTCTTGATCTAACCATTGTGGTTTTTTTAGGCACGACCCCTAGAGGTATGATTGATCCTCGAGCGGACACTCCTTTTGCAACTTGAACGCTCGGCCAAATTAGCTAACACCTACCCTGCCCCAGGTTAAAGATGGAGGGTTTTTCGTTTTCAGAAAGAACTCCTACTACTAGGCTCAAAGGGGTTGTCAAGGGATTATCTTCCTTATATCACCGGTGTTTAGGGATTTGAAACAATGCATGTACATCATCAGCAGGTTTTATTTCAAAAGCATACAATATCGGAAGTTGCACGTCGTTCATTTTCGTCATCCTCCCCAGATTCCTCTTAACCAGGTGTTGGACATTCATAAAAACAATTAGTGAACACGAATGGATTTAATCAAAACATGCATATTTATTTCATTATCATCAATTGAATGAAAACAACAAGTTTTACAAACAAGATTGCATTTTGAACAGGAAAGAAACTACAAACGTAAAGAAATGACAAGATAAAACACAGAAAAATGCCAGCTTCCTAGAGCCGGGCTTTCACATCTGTCCTGCTGCTGAACCAGCTATCTCCACAATCATTTATTAGGGGCAACCCGATGCTGTCCTGATCTGCTTTCAGCGACCCAACCAAATTATAGAGCCCTTCTTCCTCATTCAGATGATTTTGGGCCCTTCCTGCCCGATGTTGATTGCTGCACTGTCAAGTAGGTCCTGCACTTTGTGCTTGAAAGCCAGACAATCTTCAATGTTGTGCCCCTGTGCTCCTGAATGGAAATCACAGCGCTCCTTGATATCATAACCTGCTGGAGGTGTACCTGTCAGCGGGGCTAACTTCCTCTTCTCAACCAACTGTAATCGTAGCAACACCTGAAGAAGTTCGGCATATGGCATCGGAGGCACCTTAAATACCCTCACCGGCCTATGATCTTGAGCTTTTCGCTGATTGGGATGCTGCTGCTTTTGCCACTGTTGAGATCGTTGCTGTCGTCGCCGGTATCGGGTTGACTGTTGAACAAGCTTCGTAGCAAATACAACATCGGTTTCTTGACTTTCACCGCACTGATTAAGGCACTCCTTATGCTTAGCCATTTTCTTTCTCAGATCTGCCCCAGGAATGGGCAACAGTTGCAGGCATGGAGATTCTGACACCATGGAATCTAGGATACGTTTCTGACCTACTGCAGCCTTAGAAACATCCATCATCTTAGCATCGACTGAGACAGGAGCAATACGCACAGCTACGCCGCTCGGCGTGAATTCAATAGCTTGCGAGTCAATCAGGTCTTGAACATTGTGCTTAAAAGCATGACAATCCTTGATGTCGTGTCCGAGTGCCCCAGAATGAAATTCACATTGCTTACTGGCATCGTACCCATAAGGAAGCGGTCCTGTGGGTGGGTCCAACGTTCTCTTCTCAACCATTTTGAACCTCAATAAAGTCTGCAAGAGCTCAGCATACGTCGTAGGCGGCGCCTCAAATACCCTTTTTGGCTTCCCCTCCTGAATCCTCTGTTGAGCCGGATGCACCCTCTATTGCTATTGCTCAGGTTCCACAGGCACAGGTGGCACGAGCTTCTTCACTGCGGCTTCAAATAGCTGATCATCCTCTTTCCTAAGCACATTCTTGACTACCTCCATGATCAAACTCATTTGGGTCTTCAGCGGACTATTTTCCTCTTTGAGAATCTTCTGCTTCAGACGCATCTCTTGCATGTCTCTCATCATCTGCCCCAGCTGGCTTCGGACTTCACTCAATTCAACCTGATTCTGTTCCATATCTCTGAAGGAATTCCTGCAACAAACTAGATGATGAGGAAATAAGACCCACGGTTCTGATGTACCTGTTAAATGATAATGCAAAGCAGAAAGCGAACACATATTCAATGACAAGACAAAGAGAAACTCAAACTATAAGCACCCAGACGAACATCTCCCACGCATGTACAACCAACAAAAACAACACGTAAGCACAAACGAGTACGGATACAATGACCCCAGCCAACAATCCTGGTGGTGGTCAGCCAACAATAAAGCACAAAAGCTAAACGGGTTAGGCAGAGAAAACAAATGCGACCCCCGGCACAGAAACTTTTAGAAACTTCTCCCATATCCAACTGAACTCTCCGTTTGACATTCTTCAGAACACACACTTCCCGTGGAGTCTTCCATGACATTAACTGGCGAACCCATACAACTGGATGACGGAGAATCGTTAATCTGAACAAAACCCTGGGGCGTGATGAAAATCCGGTTAGAGTCTAACAAATCCTGAACCTGACTTCTAAGCACCTTGCAATCATTTGTTGAATGCCCCTGTGTCCCAACATGGTACTCACAGCGGGCGCTGGCATCAAAACCTGGAGGATACGGTGGAATCACCGAATTAGTCTCTTTCGGCACTATCAATCCACTTCTGACCAGATCTGGCAACAACTGACTGTACGATACCGGTAGCTGAGTAAACTGCCTTTCAGGTTTCCTTGGTCTTCGCCGGGCGTGCTGACGCGATCGGCGACAGGATGACCGTTGACTTGAAGTGTTTGAAAACCGGTCCTGAGATGCGGGAGATTCTGAGACGACGTCATTCCCTTCCTCCCACTCTTCTTGAGAACTGACAACTGACTCATTCTTATCAACTGGGATATAAGGTGCATCTCGAAGCTTTCCACTCTTGAGTCCTCTCTCAACAAGCTCCCCCATTCTCATCAGGCCCACAAAGCTTGTACAACCGAACAATTTGTCATAATAATGACCTTTCAGAGTACCCAAGAAGATGTCAACCATTTCTCTTTCCTGCAGCGGTGGTTGAACACTAACAGCTAATTCTTTCCATCTTTGCAAATACCCTCTGAGTGATTCATTCTCCGCCCGAGATAATTCTTGCAGATGTACGAGACTAGGAGCCATATCTAGGTTGTACTCGTACTGCTTCAGGAAAGCTCTGGCTAAATCCACCCATGATCGAATCTGACTTCTCTCTAACTGCACATACCACCTCAAAGATGCCCCAGTCAGACTATACTGAAAGCAATGGATCATCAATTGGTCATTTCGCACAAACGCAGTCATTCTTCGACAGAACATCATCAAATGCAGCTTCGGACAGCTATCTCCCGTGTACTTTTCGAACTTCGGCACTTTGAACTTATAAGGCCACACCAGGTCAGGAACCAAACACATGTCTGCAGCATTCAGGTTAACAGCATCTTTCACCTCCAAAGCCTTAACTCTTTCTTCCAATACTCGGAACCTTCTAGCACCTTCGAGAGCTCTTGAGTTTGCAGTCCTGGCTACCGGGATATATCTGCATGGATTCCTCTCAGGGAAAACAACACCTTGATTGCTAACAGGAGGAGGACGCTCAACTCGGGCAACAAACTGCTCATGTCGATCTCGGTTCTCAACAGTAGGCTGTACAACTTGGTCTGCAGTAACGTTGTTTGCTTGCGAGAAGCCTTCCATAGAATCATACCGATGGTTGGACGTCATAGTAAACCCTGTCAAGGTGTTAGGAGCCTGGAGATTGCCTTCAGACATAGCTACCAATTACCTGTAACTGACTACACTGCTTGATTCTCAAATCTGCTTCAGCCCCTTGGCCGTCTTCAACACTCCACTCTTGCCTCGAACAATCCCCCGAGAATCACCCTCTGGTGAAAAAAAAGGCTGGATAAGTGCTCTGGCCAGCTAGAGAAATGCTATGCAATATGATTTATGCAGACAAAGTGCGAAAAATGCTAACGTGCATGTGTGCATTGGGGATATTTCCCCTCCAATTCCAGTGTCAAGGTAGCAAGACAAGATAAACCATAAAGACAATATTTAGAAAAACCCTCATATATTTATTGGAATGACAGTCTTGTCAAGACGTTACACAACTATGTTCCATACAACTGATATGATAAAGGAAGATCCCAACCAACATGCCTGGTGGTGATCTCAACACACAGAATACAAGGGAGAAATCAAGTGCAGGTACGGTCGCGGAAATCCTCGAGCAACTTCTTCGTCTCTGCGTGATCCGGTCGATAAATCAAGCCTTCTATCAACTGATCCCTTTTCTTGACCGTTCCATGGATATCTCTGACAAAGTTTTCCCAAGCCTTATCCTGGGCACCATCCCCAGGTTTGGGCCTCTTGATGTCTGCTCTGCGCTGACAATCTTCCAGATTCTTCATGGCATCAATCAGTTGGCGTTCGTCCTCGTATCGACGACATGCTTCTTCTTCAAGCTCTTCAGTCTTCACTCTAACATGTTCTCCCAACTGAGCAACCTGTGTCTTTAGCTCTTCTTCCCGTTCTTTGCGTTTGGCCATAGTGAGATCCCAATGCTCTCTGAACTTGGCTAACTTCGTGTAGGCCCTTTCCAGCTCTTGTTTCTTAGTAGCCAATACACTGCTAACTGAGTCTACATCTAACTCCAGACGCTTCTTGGTTTCGTTCAACTCCAATAAAGTAGTCTTCAGATGTTTCAAAGTTTCAGCCTGTTGCTTGGAAAAATATCCTGTTTCAATCTTCTCATGACGAAGCTGGGCATTCTCTTTCTCTAAAGCTTCTTTAGCCTTTGCTAACTCTTCTTTCTCCGCCATCAGCTGCTTGTATACCTGTATGTCTACAGTGGTAGGCTCCTCCACCGGAGAAGGATACAATGGCTGAACTGCAGGATAAGGCATAAGGAATTTCGTAGCTCGTTCACGAATCCATTCCACATACGGACCAAGAACTCGAGTACCCCCTCTGCTACCTGCAAGCTTCCCTCTCTTATGCAGGTTCTTCCATGCTTTCTCAAGCTTGATCAACATCTCTTCCTCTATTGCCCCAGTGAGATACAGAGATTCCTGTATCTCCTCGGGCTTCGGCGCTTCCTAAGGTACATACCCAAACTGCCTGATTAATAAGGAAGGGTTGTAATTGACACACCCTTTCCTTCCTAACAAAGGAACATTAGGGAATCCTTCGCATCTGTATATGACCTCAACTCCGAACACCTCCTCATTAACCCACACCACATTCTCAGAAGTCAACCCCATCAAGCGCTCAGGCCATCCTAAAGAATCAATAGAAGTGACGAAAGGCCCTGACTTCGGCATATGACTAGTAAACCACCGGCACAGTAGAGGTACACAGCAAGAGACATTCCTTCCTCGTCGCTTTTCATTTTGGTAGTGCGTGGAATGGTGGATATCTCCCAGCAAGGTAGGAACTGGGTTCTTTGCAGCCAGAATATAGAAAGCATCTGCATCAACAAAATCAGGAATGTTTGGGAACAATACAATGCCATAAACACACACCGCGAGGATGGCGTCAAAAACAACCCAGCCACCCTTCTTGGCATACTCCCGAGCCTTCTCCACCAAAACAACCAACGGAAATCCCCACACATCTCCTCTTCTGATCATCTTCCCTGTCAGCTCAAACTCTCCTAAGTGCAGAATAGCAGAAAGCTTAGTCGGATCAGGCTTAGCGTCCGTGTGATAGAAAGGCATCTGCTCATGAATCGGTATATCCAAGAGTGCAGAATACTCCTCCAGGGTAGGAGCCAAGACAAAATCAGGAAATACGAAACACCTGAGCTCAGCGTCATAAAACTGCAACAGGGTGTAAATGCCGCTGATCTCATAAGCCGAGGGCTGGTAAACATAAGTCAGGATCCTCCCATATGTCTTCCTGAAGTCTCCCATCACCTTCTTCCCAGCAATAGTAATCAACTCTGACAACAGACTGATATCTGGAGACGGGAATTTGTAGGGTAACACTCTCTTCATGGCTTCCATGTCTTGCTAGGAAACGAACACCGGAACTGGGAGGGAAAATATGTACCTGCAATACACACACGTTAGGTGGATGCAAATGGTAATGCAATAATGCAATATGATAAATGATGCAATCAGCGAACACAGGGGCTATGCTGTAGCCTGAAGAGGAACATCTCTGTGATATCAAGAACAGAAAACCACCACAGTCACCAGAATCTCATGACACTAACTATCATCTGACACTCAAAATACCAATCCCCTGGTAAGAAATCCATCTGAACCTCTGTATCTGACGAGAAAACCATCTGATAATAGTATCAACCTCAAACAAGAAACCCATCTGATCCAAACAACACACCTGGAGATGAATCAAGAACACCGTCTGATAAATACTGAATCATGGTTTCTGAAGGCCAGTTTTCCTGCAATTAACCCAATCCCCCTCACAGGTATGGACCTAATCCACGGACAAAGGTATGGCATCCTATGCGGTCATCAGCGTCACAGACTTTCATGAGTGACGATACGATTCCCAGAAGGAGTGGCATCATCAAGTCATGAAGAGGCCTCACTTAGCTGACTTCCAAATGATCGGTCCCCAGAGTCGACAATCCCCACGTCTGGACTCCCCTCAGATCCTCAGGACCGGAAAGGAGCACCTCTGCGAGAACCTCGTCTGAGCGCAGATTTCGTAGGGAACTGTGCCTGCTCAGCAGACAGGTTCGTCTACTACTCTCTGCAACTATATCTAGGTGCATACTCAAGCCCAGGTCCGGCTTCTCGCTCATAGTAACCTCCCTCTCCCACAGCAATAATCATAATAATATAGTGCTGAAAGTAAATGCGGAAAGATAAAGGTGCGGGAAAGTAAAGTACGGAAAGGTAAAACACATATACACAACACCCAACAAATAAACACCCAAGCGCTAGGATTGACTCGCGTAGGGGATGGGAAACGGTCCCAGCATAAGGGATGGGAAAAGTCCCTAGATGCTATAAGATTCCCCAGCAGAGTCGCCAGCTGTCGCTACTGCGAAAATCGGCGCCGGCTGACAGAAGAGTCGCCACCATGCGTTATTTATCCCAAAAAAGGGAAAGGAAACGCTCAAAGTAAACCTCGCAAAGACGGGAAAAGGTATGGTCATCGCAACCAAAACCTGGATTCGGGAGTCGGTTACGCAAGGGGAAGGTATTAGCACCCCTCACGTCCGTCGTACTCGACGGGATCCACGCTTGGTGTTTATAAGGAAAAGGGTGTGTTTATCTATCTATGCTAGTGGTCAGTCTAAAAAGAAAAGAAAAGGACAGGACTCGACAGAACATACGGTGTTCTGGGCCTACGTACTCCCTCGTGCAATGGGAAAGTCAGAGTCAACGTAGTTCGACTACCTACATCTAAACGGGGGGAGGTTTGCTCGCCAGGACATCGCATCCTGTGCCTACGTACTTCCACACGGCATGGAAGATCAGAGCAAATGTAGTTCGACTAACTACGGCTAAACAGGGTGTTCTCACACAACAGTGAGAAAATAAACTGGTTTTAAAGGTTCGGGAACCTACAACTACGGTCTGGTCTCAAATGCACTCAGGCAAGAGCAAGGGATAACATCAGTCGTCAGCGGGAAAGTCTCGATCGCACAACCGCGAGAGAACAAAAGGTTAGTTGTTAGTGTGCTCGCTAGGATATCGCATCCTATGCCTACATATTCTCGTCTGGTACGAGAAATCAGAGCAGCTGTAGTTCGGCTAACTACGACACAAGCTATTCAAGTGCTTCTATTGGAAAGAGACACCCTAAAACTATGATTAAAAAGGGGAATCTACCTATTGTTATCATGCCTGGTTGACCATTCTAATGTCTATCATAACCCCTCCGCAGCGGAGAAGTTAGAGCTCCTAAGGGATCATGGCAACAGGACTAAACAGCAAACAAGAATCAACTGCGAAGTAAAGAAATACTGGAAATATGCATGAATGCAACAACCAAACAAGCAAGGCGCAAAGGCCGCAAACCACAGAGGTAAGGGAGCTCAGCTCTACCAAATACCAGCAAGCAAAGCCACTCAATAACAAACAAGCAGAAGGAGGACCACCTCAGCTTCTCATGCACACAAAGCCTATCTCTAAGATGCACCTACCTCAGAAATATCTAGATGAAACCCCTAAGTCTAATGCAGCACAACACCACACAAGTCAAACAACACAAAGAGAAGGCGAACCAGCCTGACAAACTCCTATCCCAAACTTAAACCAAAACCCTGAGCAGGACCCCTAAACTAAACCCTAATCAAACCCCTGATCTACCCCTGAACAAAGCTCTATGCAAAACCCTAAGCAAAACCCTAATCAGATCTCTAAGAAAAACCCTAAGCAAAACCCTACACAAGAGAAGTCAATCCCAGTCTTCAAGCTTCCAAACAATCTTATCAAAGAAAGGGAGCTAAGCAGACAAACCCATAGTGCCTTCCTCAGGAAAGTACTAGGAGGTTACCACTCAGGAATCATATCCTATGCGGCTCAACAACTGTGAACGGTTTATATTCCTCCTCAGGAGAAACTAAACTCACATGAAGGCTCCGACATCATTGGATACTTGAGAAATCCTACATGAACTAAGGGAACTAAGTGAACAGGCCCGTAGTGCCTTCCTCGGGAAAGTACTAGGAGGCTTCCACTTAGGAATCATATCCCATGTGGCTCAACAACTGTGATCAGTTTACATTCCTCCTTAGGAGAAACTAAACTCACATGAAGGCTCCAACATCATTGGATACTTAAGAAATCCTAGATGAACTAAGGGAACTAAGTGAACAGGCCCATAGTGCCTTCCTCGGGAAAGTACTAGGAGGCTTCCACTTAGGAATCATATCCCATGTGGCTCAACAACTGTGATCAGTTTACATTCCTCCTCAGGAGAAACTAGACTCACATGAAGGCTCCAACATCATTGGATACTTGAGAAAGAGATGAGAAGAAAGGATGAAAGCCATCTACAGTGCCTTCCTCAGGAAAGTACCATAAATTTCCCTCAAACTTCAGGATCTCAAACCTCACAAACAGAGAACAAGCTCCTAGATTAGGACCTCAATCCATGCATCCCTGCAAGCTCCAAACATCTTCAACTTCTGGGTCTCTAGTCTTCAATCTTCTCCTCATCATGCTCCTTCACCAAGGTCTTCAAAGTGAACCAAACCCCCAAACAATTCCCCAAAATGAAACCCCAAAAGCAGACACTCATCATAGAACATTCAAAACAAACAGTCAATTCAGAAAATACTCTAAAAATGCTAAGACAAGGGGGAAAAATCTAATGTTTATTTGCAATGGTCTATACACCTACCCATAATATACCCATACCCCAAAAATCAAAACAAAACTCTCAAAAGGAAATGATTTACTTCACCTATGTCACACCTAAACCCTAATTTTGATCACTCTAATCTCACCTAATCAAAGCATCTAAAAATTAATTCTAAAATTATGAATTAAATTCTATGAGGAAGCTAAAGTCCTAAGTTAATCACCCTAAAAAGAATGGACCCTAAATCTAAGGGGAGCTAATTGAACTAAAATCAACAAAATCAAGTATTAACCTAAACTCATTAAAAAGCTATTTAAAAGAAAAATGCACAAACTTGGAATTGAAAGAAAAATGCTATCGTATGTGAATTATTACTCAATAACCTATGAGTTCTTGGTCTTGAAAGATTCGATGTCATGTATGTAAACTCCATGGATGGCTCTCAAGCTCACTGGATATCATCACCTACTCATCCTTGTCAATTCTAACCTAGAATTATAATCTATTCATGCATAATTAAAGAGATAGAAGAGAAAGTGCAGACCTGTTCCTTGGCTATGGCAGGTGGTGGATTGGCTCGATTCAATGCTTGCAACCTTCCAATTATGATCCTCTAATGGCAATCTTGTTTCTGTTTGCACAAACTTGGAAGAAGGAAGCTTGTAATGTGAAATTCGAAGCTTGCTTGCAATGGAATCCACCCTTGAATATCTCTCTCTCCTCTCACTCTCTCCACCAACCTTGCCAACCTTTGATCATAGCTTGATCCACTCAATATATAGAATCCATTAGAGGATCCTAGATGCTTCTAGAATGAACTAGAAATGTATGGAATTTCTCATGTAGTGACATTATGCCTTCATCTCATACCATGCTTGCAACCCTTCAAATTTGTATTAAAATCTCTCCTCATGAGATATTGAGATGGTATGTGTGAAAAACCAGCCAATTCCTTGCCTTTGGTGAAGTTTCTCATAGTTGCCTCATTATGCAAGCAAAAGGATTACAAAGCAACCCCCATTTTTAGACCTCAAATCAAAAATGTGTTTAAACCATTGTTTCCAAAATGTTGTTTAGATTCAAAATGACATATTATATGACCTATTTTGGATTTGTAGATCTCTCAAACCATTTTCCAACTTGAACTTATTTAAGTTATGTCTCATTTTTAAGTCATTTTTTTACCAACTTTTATCAATCTGAGTTCTATTCATTTCCAAACTTCCATGACCTCTTTTCTAGACTTAAAATTCCATTTTGAGCAACTTTGATGTTGTGAAGTTTTTCATTTGAAGCTTCCTTGTATGAGTTTTAGGCATAGGCTAAGAATGACTTGTAATTCTCAAACGACCAAAATACCCTTTTCTTGCCAAGGACATAAGTAGAGTTCCACAAATCATATGAAGGCATACCATACCTTCCTAGAAACCTAAGACAATGAGGAACAACGCTCATGTTGGCAAGAAATCCATTTGAAATCTCCTTGAAGGTCAAAAGTTGCTTGGAAGACAGACAACTTTCACAGACAAATTTCAGTGCCCTCAGATGACCTGTAACTTGCATGAGCTATAACTTGAGTTCTATAAATCATCTTGATGACTTCCACCACTCAAATTAAAGCTATGAAGATACTCTACAAGTTTCATGTGGACCAGGAATTCATATGAAGCTTTCATCTTGAGTTACACTGCTTTGAAGTTTGACCCAAATTAGGGGATTTTACACTGAAACCCTAATTTGGTAACTCCTCTTCTCCTTGACTCCTGTTGATTTTTCTTGGGCACAACACCACATCCATATCCATGTAGCAAATAATGAATCCCACATTCTTCAAATGAGCCTTAATGCCTTTCAAATCAAGTCTTCGACCTAGGGTTGACCTAGATAAAACCCTAGTTGACTGACTTCAACTGAGGCTCTTGTAATCATTCCAATGACTTGGCTCTTCTTCAAAATGATCATCTAGACTTTCCATGACATCCATACACACTCCATACTCTTGGCTCATAGCTCATGCTTCCTC
This sequence comes from Lathyrus sativus, assembly GCA_963859935.3. Classification (NCBI taxonomy): domain Eukaryota; kingdom Viridiplantae; phylum Streptophyta; class Magnoliopsida; order Fabales; family Fabaceae; genus Lathyrus; species Lathyrus sativus. The sequence continues at coordinate 238,898,242 of OZ012740.1, read as the reverse complement.
TGATGATCCCCAAATAACCTCAAGATAGGAGAGAATCCACTGAGTGATCTGAGTAATCTTGAATATGAATGAAACCCTCTGAATATGCCTCTTGAGACAAGAATAGCACATGATCCCCTGATTAAGATAACTTGCTTATGCTACGCAATGCATATGAATACACTATGTACATGATGACAATGCAAATGACTATGCAATTGAAACATAAACCTAGGTTAGAAAAGGTTGGGCAAATTTTAGGGTGCAACAGAGACTGCTGAACTTTGCTGGAGAAGAAGGAATCATCCTGCTTATGGACGCATACGGCGTACTGTCTGGTACATGCTACACCTGTACCAACACAAACAAACAGACAAGATACCCTTCTCAAAGGGACCTATCAAGGTTATCATCTTGTGACAATGTTTAAGTAATTCATTGTTTCAACAATCAGTGGCCTAGGCCATTAAGTTTATGTATGCGCATTCTGTCAAAAACATCAGCGTTCTTTTTCGCAAACAAAACAGATAAATGCTAGAATTGCGGAATAGTATACATTTTATTGATAACGAACCCCTGAATGGGTAAAAATGTTTTACAACAGATGCAAGCTCCTGGAATGAGGAAGCTGCGCAAATATAAAACATAAATATACATCAGTATATACACAAATGTCGACAACGAGGCGTAGACAAACACCAGGAGTTGATCCCTCTATGACCCACTCGACCTCGATACTTCTCCGACGCTTCAGCTTCAGAAGAGATTGATTCAGATAAATGGCCCTCAGGTCTTCCAAATCACTAAACAACACAGTCCATACGCGGAACGCAGTCATTTGCTTTTTCAAATCCCTAACTTTTGCGTGAACCGCCCTTTGCGGGTTTTCGATTCACCGGGATACCCTTTTTTGCCAAAGTCGCCCTTCCAGGTTTTCGACTTTGCGGGTGTACATTCTTTCAATTTATATCCCTAATTTTTGCCCGAACCTTTTTCCTTTTTTGTGGTTTGCCGGGATGCCCCTTTTTTCCTGGCTATTCTTTTTCTTTCCAGCGGGTCATTTTTAAGCAAAGTATTTTTTTTAACTGCGTCCGCATTCACCGGGGATGCAAAATCTTCACCATCCATCGTGGATAACAACAAAGCTCCTCCCGAGAAGACCTTGCTAACGACATACGGGCCTTTGTAATTAGGAGTCCACTTGCCCCGGTGATCGGAGTGTGGAGGAAGAATCTTCTTCAGGACGAGATCACCCGTCTGAAAGCTTCTAGGACGCACCTTCTTATCATAAGCTTTCTTCATTCGGCTTTGGTACAGACGACCATATGCAATCGATGCTAACCTCTTCTCGTCCATCAGGCTGAGTTTGTTCAGTCGGTTCTTAATCCATTCTGCCTCGTCGAGTTTCATATCAACCAAAACTCGCAAAGAAGGGATCTCCACTTCTAACGGTAGGACAGCTTCCATACCGTACACTAAGGAGAAAGGAGTTGCCCCGGTTGACGTACGTACCGTTGTACGATAACCGTGCAGCGCGAATGGCAGCATCTTGTGCCAATCTTTGTAGGTCACAACCATCTTCTGAACAATCTTCTTGATGTTCTTATTGGCCGCTTCAACGGTGCCATTCATCTTCGGCCGGTAAGGAGATGAGTTGTGGTGTTCAATCTTGAAACTCTGGCATAGCTCCTTCATCATCTTGTTATTCTGATTTGAACCATTATCAGTAATGATCCGCTCGGGAATTCCGTATCAACAGATGATATCCCTCTTTATGAACTTAGCCACCACCTGCTTGGTCACGTTAGCATATGAGGCTGCCTCCACCCACTTGGTGAAGTAGTCGATAGCTACTAGAATGAAGCGATGACCATTGGATGCAGTAGGCTTGATCTTGCCTATCATGTCATTGCCCCACATGGAGAACGGCCACGGGGAGGACATGACGTTTAACGAGCACGGCGGCACATGAACTTTATCAGCATAAATCTGGCATTTATGACATCTCTTCGCGAATTTAAAGCAATCTGATTCCATCGTCAGCCAGTAGTATCCTGCTCTCAGGATCTTTCTCGTCATAGCATGCCCTCCGGCGTGCGTACCAAATATGCCTTCATGGACCTCTTCCATGAGCATACTCGCCTCTTTCTCATCTACACATCTGAGTAGCACGAGATCGTGATTTCTCTTATACAAAACTCCATCAGGATTGAGATAAAAATTTCCATACAGCCTCCTCAGAGTCTTTTTATCCTGGGTTGACGCTCCCGCAGGATACTCCTTAGTCATAAGGAAGGTCTGGATGTCATGGAACCATGGCTTGCCGTCGGAGGCTTCCTCGATCACAAAGACGAATGCAGGTCTATCAAGACGAGAAAGGACAATTCTTGGAGCTTCATTCCAAAAATTGACTTTATACATCGAAGCCAACGTGGCTAAGGCATCATCCATCTGGTTTTCGGCCCTGGGCACATGATGGAGTTCCACTCGATCAAAGAACGGAAGTAGCCTTCTGGCATAATTCATGTACGGCACCAAATTCGATTGGCGAGTCTCCCACTCCCCTTTTATCTGGTTGATCACAAGCGCTGAGTCACCATATACATCTAGGTTCTTGATTCTCAAATCAATTGCTTCTTCTAAACCCATAATGCATGCTTCGTACTCCGCCTCGTTATTGGTGACCGGAAACGTCAGTCTCGCAGTAAACGGGATATGGGATCCGTGGGGAGTCGTGATGACCGCCCCAATGCCACTTCCATAAGAATTAACCGCCCCGTCAAATATCAACTTCCACTGGGATTTCCTATCTGGCCCCTCGTCGGGCAACGGCTCATCGCAATCCTTCGCTTTGAGAAACATGATATCCTCATCAGGGAATTCAAATTTCATCGGCTGGTAATCTTCGATCGGCTGTTCGGCAAGGTAATCAGACAATACGCTTCCCTTGATGGCCTTCTGGGAAACGTACTGAATATCATATTCCGTCAACACCATTTGCCATCTTGAAATCCTGCCCGAAAGCGCTTGCTTCTCGAAGACGTACTTGATCGGATCCATCTTCGAAATTAGCATGGTGGTGTGATTGAGCATGTACTGTCGTAGACGTCTGGCAACCCAGGCTAGTGCACAACACGTCTTCTCCAGCATCGAGTAACGAGATTCACAGTCTGTGAACTTTTTAGTCAAGTAGTAAATGGCATGCTCATTTCTGCCCGTCTCGTCGTGCTGACCGAGAACACACCCCATACTATTCTCAAGAACTGTCAAGTACATGATTAGTGGCCGTCCAGCCACTGGGGGTATCAAGATTGGAGGTTCCTGAAGATACTGCTTTATCTTATCGAATGCCTTCTGGCAATCCTCGTTCCAGATAATCGCCTGATCTTTCTTTAGCAGTTTGAACATCGGTTCACACGTGGCCGTGAGCTGAGAGATAAACCTTGCAATGTAGTTTATTCTGCCCAGGAAACCACGAACTTCTTTTTCTGTTTTTGGCACTGGCATTTCTTGTATCGCTTTAATCTTCGCGGGATCAACCTCGATGCTTCTTTCGCTCACGATAAACCCCAGTAACTTTCCGGACCGTACTCCGAAAGTACATTTGTTAGGATTCAGCCTCAACCTGAATTTCCTAAGCCTCTCAAAAAGCTTCAGCAAATTGACCAGATGTCCCTCCTCCGTTTGGGACTTCGCAATCATGTCATCAACATAGACTTCAATCTCATGATGAATCATGTCATGAAACAAAGTAACCATCGCTCGTTGGTAAGTGGCCCCTGCGTTCTTCAGACCAAAAGGCATTACCTTGTAGCTGAATGTTCCCCAGGGAGTGATAAACGTCGTTTTCTCCATGTCCTCCGGCACCATCTTGATCTGATTGTAACCGGAGAAGCCATCCATGAACGAAAACACGGAGAACTGCACTGTATTGTCGACCAACACATCGATATGAGGCAGCGGGAAATCATCTTTAGGGCTCGCCCTATTCAAATCCCGATAATCGACGCACATGCATACCTTACCGTCCTTCTTCGGTACAGGCACTATGTTGGCGACCCACGGAGGGTAAGTAGTGACCGCTAAGAAGCCAGCATCAAGCTGTTTCTGCACTTCTTCTTTGATCTTAACGACCATGTCTGGTCGCGTCCTCCTAAGCTTCTGCTTGACGGGAGGACAATCTTCTTGCAACGGCAAGTGGTGGACCATAATGTCAGTATCAAGTACGGGCATATCTTCGTATGACCAAGCAAAGACGTCACCATACTCTCTCAGCATCTCGACCAGTCTCTGTTTGACATCACTCTGCAGTGCAGCCCCTATTCTGACGTTTCTGACGAGTTCTTCAGAACCCAGATTCACGATCTCAATCTCCTCTTCAAGAGGCAGAATAACTTTCTCCTCTTGTTTCAACAAGCGGGCCAACTCTTCAGGAAGGTCTTCGTCTTCATCAATCTCTTCTTCGCCTTGATAGATCGGGCAATCAAAGTCGAAGTGAGTCGTAGAAGGTCCAGAGTCGATGTCATCTGTTATGTGGATCCTGCAATAACAAGGGTTAAGTTTAAAACAAGGATGTGCAGGTTAGCACAAACCCCACTGCCATTTTATTGTTTTTCAAAACAAATATAAAACAGGAATAACAGAGATCACAATATTTGTATACAAAGAAAAACGCCTTTTGATTTATTGATAAAATGCATGTACATAATCCAACAAGGCCCTGACAATAAAACCATTATGCCCCGGGTAGGACATAGGGTTGTACAATGATTGGAAAAAGTAAATCATTACTCTTCGCTTGTCATCTGGATGATATCCTTGACGGACCAGTTGGTCAGGCCCTCGCCTGGCTTGCTTGGCTGGATCCAAGAGTCGAGGTCACGGTCGCTATCTCCGCTGTCTTCAGACACCGCGTTGACGCTTTCGAATATCACCCCGCCACTGGTAAACTGGATCGGCCCTTTACCTCGCGACGCACTGCTAGAAAAAGAAGAAGCTTCAGCTCCAGGAGAGTATCCCAACCCAAAATTATCTTGCCTGTTAGGTATCTCCAAAATTCGCCCCCAGCCTGGGGTAGATCCGGCTTGTACAACGGCCTGAGCTTCCTTGAATGAGGAGAGAGACATCTCTGGCTTCTCAGTGACTACCGGAGTTACGTCCTTAACTTTGACAGCTTCGAACGCTTGGCATAGAGTTTCATGGATTTCCCCATCCATCTCAACGTACTTGAAGGATGACAAATGGCTCACCATTATGTCTTCCTCGCCACACACAGTCACGATGCTACCTCCGACAGCGTACTTGAGCTTCTGGTGCAACGTGGAGGTCACGGCACCAGCAGCATGGATCCACGGCCGGCCCAAGAGACAGCTGTAGGCAGGCATGATGTCCATAATGTAAAAGACCGCATCGAATGTTTCCAGTCCGACTTGAATTGGCAGGGTCACCTCCCCAAAAACATGGCGTTTGGTTCCATCAAATGCCTTCACAACCAGATCACTGGGTATGCAAATCACTCCCCGAGTATCCAACTTCATTAATGCCTTCTTCGGAAGAACATTAAGCGACGAACCCGTGTCCACCAACACGTGCGACATAATCGTTCCCCTACACTCTATCGAGATGTGCAGAGCGCTATTGTGGTTCCTCCCCTTCGGCGTCAGCTCTAGGTCAGTGAACCCTAACCCATTTCCAGCATTCACGTGGGCTACGACCTCTTCTAGCTGATTTACCGATATTTCCTGCGGTACATATGCGGCGTTCAACACCTTCAGCAGTGTGTTGCGGTGTGCTTCAGAATACAGTAACAAGTTCAGAAGGGAAATCTTCGAGGGCGTCTGATGGAGATGATCCATAATCTTGTAGTCACTCTTTTTAATCAACCGCATAAACTCCTCGGCGTCTTTAACAAGTAAGTCTTTTTCTGCCCCACGCGAGATCTCCTCAACGACTTTACTTTTACCTTTGTCAGTTGCATCAGCTCTGTCCGCTTTGTCCGCCACGACCTCTGGTGGTGCAAACACTCTTCCGCTGTGAGTGATACCACTGATTCCCGCAAGGTTCTCCACAGACGACCCAAACGGTTCTAGCTCCAACTTCTGTCCATTGTAGTAGACTTCAGCCCCATAATGCCATGGGACAGCATTTGTGCTTTCGAAGGGTATCGGCCCAGCTTTGGTGATGGTAATTGTGGGCGGCCTGGGTGCAGAAATAGTTATTGTCTGGCGAGGGATGGTGATGGTGGCGACCTCATCATCTTGCTTCAGCACACCTCCCCTGATCCACATTCGGCCCTCCGGCTAAACTGTAAAATCCCTTCAGTAATCAGACTTTGAATTCCTTCTACCAACTGTTCACATCCATCAGAACGTGTCGCACAGCCCATACACAGCTCTCCGCAACCTGGAAAGAAACCTCTTTTCATCAACTTAGCTTTAACGAAGCTAAGCGGCGTCTTCAAATCTCTGACGTTAGTCAACAAATCCGAACTCTCGTCTTCGATAATGGCATTCACTCCACCTCCCCTATGATTCGGCATAGGGTTTTTCGTGACATTTGGCACATTATCCGAGAAGTTGATGATCTTGGCGTCCACCATGTCCTGCACCTTGTGCTTGAAGGCTTTGCAATTCTCTATTGTGTGGCCTGGTGCCCCTGAGTGAAACTCACAAGTTGCGTTCGCGTCGTACCCTGGCGGAGGTGCCCCTGTCAAGGGAGCCAGCGTTCTCTTCTGGATCAACTGTAGCTGAAGCAAAGTCTGCAATAGTTGCACGTACGACATGGGCGGTGTCTCGAGGTGACGGCTCGACAGAGGTGCTCGATTCTGATACTTTCTGTACCCTTGTTGATTCGGTTGCTGCTGCTGCTGCTGTGGCTGTTAAACTGCCGGGATAGTTATGTTGGCCACCTGTTGGTGAGGGCCTTTACCCTTTCTTCGAGCGTTGGTCACAGCGCTCATTTCTCCTTCTCGTCTTTAGCCACTATAAGGTTTCTTTCCGCCTCCTCCAACTGAGGATGAATCACCTTGAATTTTCCCGAGTTTGATCCCATTTTTGATGTGCTCACCCGTGATAATGAGATCTGAGAACGTTCCAGACATACCGCTGACCAACTTCTCATAGTAAACCCCCTGGGAGGGTGGCTACGAACATCTGCACAAGCTCACGTTCAACCATCGACGGCTGAACCCTGGCTGCCAACTCACGCCACCGCTGGGCGTATTCCTTAAACCCTTCGTTGTGCCTTTGCGACAGATTCTGCAATTGGACTCGGTTCGGAGCCAAGTCGCTATTGTATTGGTAGTGGTGCACAAATGCTTCAGCAAGGTACTTCCACATGCGCACACTAGTAGGTTCCAGACTCATGTACCATTCGAGGGATGGTCCGGACAGACTGTCTTGAAAGAAGTGCATCAGCAATTTCTCGTCATCAGAATGAGCTGACATTTTCCGGTAGTATGATCTCAGGTGGACGCGAGGGCAAGTGGTGCCCTTGTACTTTTCAAAGTCAGGTACCTTGAACTTGGGAGGCACCTTGAAATCAGTAATCAATCCCAACTTGGACATATCAACGCCCAGGGTGTTCTGGTTCTCGATGTTTCTCATCTTATCCTCAAGTGCCTTGAACCTTAGACGTGCTTCAGCATTCAGCTCTCCTTCAGCACCTCTCTGAGAGAACACATCGTCCTGACGATCCTCTAACCACGGCTGAGGCCCAAACAGATTCCCAACACCTGCGTTGTCGTTGCCCAGCCCAACATTGACATTAGCTTCCAGACTCCCATTATCGACGCCCGTCGAATTGCCATTGAGTCCCATGTTAGCCATCACATTGCCGTTGGCACTGCCGTTCCCCTCGGTCACGAGGACGCCATTCTGCGGAGTTTCAACTGGTGGAGGAGTAGGGACAGTTCCCCCATGGAGTACGCCATTGCTATCGACCCTTGAAATCAGAGGCTGAACCAAGGTTCTGAGCTGATCCTGGCCATTGGCAACCGCTTGCATGAGCTCCATGAAGCGATCCATTCTTTCGCGGAGTTCCTGAACATCAGTTTGCACTTGCTCCATGATTCTGGTTTGATTTGCTCTGGTCGGATAGCGGTGGATAGGTCTCTGATCAATCCTGGAACAACCTGAAACAACCCTGGAAAACACAAAAGGGTTAGGAAAAACGACAAAGTGCTCGTTATGCGAATGCTTCATGAAAATGAAAACGTGTGTCTGTGCGTTAGGGAGATCTCCCCCGATCCTAGTGCCTGAGTGCCAGTGCTGATAATAAGAAGTCCGAGTCCAGTCATGGAAATAACAATCTCATATATAAAGAAAGCCCATCAAGGCAGTACACAACATCAGGGAGTACAAGATGAATCAATAGCGTGACCTCAGCCAACAAGCCTGGTGATGGTCAGCATACAACAATGATCAAAACAAAAGGAATACAAACAGTCAAGCATGGCCACGGGCGCGATACTCTTCTAACAACTCCTTCGTTTCTGGATGATCAGGCCGAGTGAGCAACCCTTCGACGAGTAGTTCCCTCTGCACAATGGTGTACTGAAGACCTTCGACCGAATCTTCCCATGCTCCTTCGCCGAAGCAATCCTCTAGCTTCCGCTTTTTGGATTCAAACGTCAGTTTGCGCTCCTTTAGGTTAGCGAGAGCCCTGTTGAGCTGGCCTTCGGCGGCATATCTGCGAGCGGTTTCTTCATCAAACCTCTTCTCACTAGCCTTCACCTGGGCTTCCAGCTTGGAGATCTGTTGCATCAGCTTGTCCTCCCTCTCTTTCCTGGTGGCTAGGGAGGCCTTCCAGTGCTGGTTGAACATGGATATCCTCCGATATGCTTCGTCCAAGTGCTGCTTCTTCGTAGCCAGTACGTCATTGACAGCTTTGAAGTCTTGACCCATGCGCTCACGCTCGGCTATCTGCTTAGTCAGGTCCGTTTCTGGCTTGGTAGGAAGAAATGACATCCCTATAGCATCTGCTCTGGCTCTGATCCACGTCACATACGGAGGGTAGGCTTGATTATTGCTTCTCCCCAGCAATGGTTTTCCCCTCTTACTGATGCCATTCCAAGCGCGCTGAAGCTTAGATAACAGATCCCCCTCTAGAAGACCAGTGAGGTACAGAGATTCCTGCACCTCTTCATCCTTCGGCGGAGCCCTCAAAGCATACGCGAACTGTCGGACCAGCAAAGACGGATTGTAGTTTATGCAGCCCTTCCTACCTATCAAAGGCACATTCGGAAACCCGCTGCAACTGAAGATAATCTTAGTACCCAACCTATCTCTATCAAACCAGTCAATATCTTTTGCCGATAGACTCATCAAACGCTCAGACCATTCAGAGGTGGCTGCAAACGAAGCAAAGGGACCCCTCTTGGGTAGATGACTATCAAGCCATTTATAAAGCAGGGGCACACAACACGAGACATTCTTGCCCCTTCTGTTCTCGTTTTTGTAGTGAATAGAATGGTAGACATCTCCTATCAAGGTAGGGACTGGATTCCCTGACGCAAAGATGCGAAAGGCGTCGAAGTCTACAAAGTCAGGCATATTGGGGAACAGAATTATGCCATATATGCACAGAGCAAGGATGATGTTGAACACGACCCAACATCCGTCTTTGGCGTACTGCTGAGCCTTTCCCACTAAGAACTGCAAGGAGAAACCGGGAACCTTGTTCCAACTAGACAATACCAACTCGGAGGCATCCAGATGAAGTGATGGAGCTAGACTAGCCAGATCAGGATCAGCATCCATATGAACAAAAGGCATCTGCCTCTTGATAGACACACCTAAAAAATCAGCATATTCCTCCAGCGTGGGTGCCAGAACAAAATCCTGGAAAGTGAAGCATCTCAACAGAGGATCGTAGAACTGCAGCAGAGCGTGCAACCCATTCAACTCAAACGCAGCAGGTTTACGAACCAAACTGAGTAGTTTACCGTAAGACTTTCTGAATTCATCTCTCACAAAATCATCTGCTAAAGCAATCAAACCAGTCAGCTGAACGACATCAGGGGCAGGGAGCCTGTAAGCCACGGTCTTCCTCAGAGAACCCATAACAATACAATAGGAGGCAAGAAATCCTGGATCGGGAAAAACGGTACCTGCAACACAGACACACGTTAATGAAATGCAAATGAGTATGCAAAGCGACGTAAAATGCAATCATACAGCAGGAGATCAAGGCAACTGTGCTGTGGAGATTCTGTATCAACAAAACCATGTTGCTACTCTGTCAAGAACAACCATTATCTCTGATAAGAAGAAAACCCTGGTATCGGACCACAAATCTGCTCTGTCAAGAACACACACACCTAGGACCATGAATCTGCTCTGTCAAGAACAAACATCTAATAATAAGGACCTCTGATACAGGACTAAAAAATCTGCTCTGTCAAGAACACCCATTTGATGACCAAAACTCTGCTCTGTCAAGAACAGCCATACATCTGCTGATGAGATCCTCAGACCTCAATCATAAATCTGCTCTGTCAAGAACACACATATACATCTCTGAATATAAGGTCCTCTGATACAGGACCAAAGCTCTGCTCTGTCAAGAACAATCATCTGATAATAAGACCCTCTGATCAAAACCTGCTCTATCAAGAACAGATACACATCTGCTGATGAGATCCTCAGATCCAATCATAAACCCTGCTCTGTCAAGAACAATCATATGTCTGATGACGCGAACCTCTGGTACCAACAAAACTGATTCACTGTCAAGAAAACCAGGTAGTCTGAAGGTCAAAGTTTCCTGCAATAAACCCAACCCTGCTCACAGGTATGGACCTAAACTAACTCAAGTTCGGCATCCTATGCGTTCATCAGCGTCACAGACATTCAAGAGGGGTGATACGATACCCAGAAGGTGTGGCATCACCAGCTCATGAAGCGGCCTCACTCGGCTGAATCACAAATGATCGGTCCCCAGAGTCGACGATCCTCCAAACCAACAACCCCTTCAACCCAAAGGGTTGAAAAAGAAGCCAACCGGGAGAACCTCGTCTGAGCGTGGATTTCATGAGACACTAGTGCCTGCCAAGCAAGCACGCGCCCACTAATTTCAACAACTAATGCTATGTTCACTCAAGCCTGGGTCTGGCTTCTCACTCATCAGAATGCCCCTCCCACAACAGCACAGATAATCATATCATACTGAAAAATAAAGTGCGGGAAATAAAAATGCGATAAATAAACACAGCCCAACAAGTAATCATACAAGCGCTAGGATTGACTCTCGCAGGGACGTCGGATCCCCAAACTGACTCGCATACGGGACGTTGGATCCCAGGAAACTATCAAGTCCCCAGCAGAGTCGCCAGCTGTCGCTTCCGCAAAAATAAGGTGCCGACAAAACAGAAGAGTCGCCACCTTTCGTTATTTATCCCTCAAAACGGGAAAGGAAACGATCGGAAAAACCTGACGAAAAGGTACAAGACAAGGTCATCGCAACCATTGTCTGGGTTCGGGAGTCGGTTACCCAAGGGGAAGGTATTAGCACCCCTCACGTCCGTCGTACTCGACGGGATCCACGCTTGTTGTGTTTACTGGACGAGTTGGTTTATCTATCTACCTATCAAGGATGGCTTAAACAGAAAAGAAAAATGACTTGGCAAAGCGTCGCGCTTTATGCCTACGTATTCTCATCAGAGAATGAGAAATCAGAGTCAACGTAGTTCGACCTACTACGGGTTACGGGGAAGGTGGCTCGCCAATACATCAGTATTGTGCCTACGTACTCTCAACAGGCTTGAGAGATCAGAGCTTACGTAGTTCGGGATAATACGGATTACGGGACTTCAGATTCATCTGTTTTATCGAGTAGGGTTAAACAGCAGTTCCAGCAGTTAGGGACAAAGCCTGTTTGCGTTAGCACTGAAGTTTAACGACACTTTTTTCTTCAGAAAAGCTTTCCTTTGAATTATGGGTCCACGGGGCAAAAAGGTTTGAAGTTTGTTCTCTGTCTTTTACGAAAGAAGTGTTTTTATTGTGTTTGCAATTTCAATCGCACTAAAGACTATGACCTGAGAATGAATGCGTCGCATGTCACCCAAAGGGTGCCATACTAAACATTCAGACTGTTGAAAAGAAGCTCTCCAACAATCCTTTCTCAGATAGCTTAAGGCTCGTAACATACGAAGGAAATCATTCATGATTACTGTATCTTAAGCCGTTTTAAGATGAGAAGAGAGCAGGCTCAACTAAAGGGAGACTATCAAGTCCTATTGTTATCATGCCAAGGATTCATCCTATGGTTGAGGTTTAAAACAGGGAACTCCTAGAAGTTGTCATGCATAGGTTTCAACCTAAAGTTATATCATCACTTCCTTATCAAAGGAAATGAGATTCCTAAGGGATCATGTCAATGGTAAACAGAAACAGATAAAGCATCAGCTTAAACAGTAAACAGTAAACAGTAAACGACTGTAAAATGCATGTAATGCAAGTGAGGGAGGAAATGTGTGTGGGGCAGCAGCCTCCACAAACTCATCTCAACCTCAAGCCGGGATGAATAACAGTAATCATACCGAGGAAATAACAACATGCCATCAAGCAAAATACAGTAAACTGCAATCATATATAAGAAAAATAAAACACGCTATCAAGCAAACTAAACCACATGGGCAAGGGAGCTGGGCTCTACCGAATACCCGTAAGCAAAGCCATACAGTAACAATACAAGCAGAGGGAGCAACTCAACCTCTAGTGCAATCATGCTCCTAGATTAAAGTCAGTCTAATCATGGACTTATTCTAATGCATCAAGCAAGTCAAACAAGGCACATCAGCACAGAAAAGAAAACAGACAAGAAAGCAGATCAACAACTCTCTCTTCTTCCATTTCAAGCTCCAGCTCTTCTGACAGCAATTCAGTCTTCAGACTTCCATCATCCTTCAAGGCTAACCTCTCTCATGACAAATATCAATTTGCTTCTCCTTCAACATAAGTTTCAACTTAATCTTCTTCTTCCAAGCTTTAGCTTTCTAGTCAATTCCACCTTCAGGCTATGCTCTTAGCTGCAAGTATCACCTTGATTCCTTCAGGCTCTCAAGTCTCCCTGTACAAATATCCACTTGTCCTTTATTCCTCAAGCCTCAGCTCTACACTCAGTCTCAATTTGATCTTCTTCATAAGTATCAACTCAGTCTTCAAGCTTCAGCTCTCTTTGCTTTACCAGTCTCAACTTGGTCTTCTTCTCCTACAAGCTTCAGCTGCTCAGAGTAGCCTTCAAGCACATGGAAGTGTCAACTTCATCCTTCAATTCTTCTTCAAGTAAGGAACTCCTCACTCTTCATTCAATCTCAATTGGATCTTCAAGTATCAACCTGCTCTTCTTGCTCTTCAAGCATCAGCTACAATGGCAATGCTCAAGGAATCATCCTCTTCCACACTCTTCAGTGAAGTCCTCATCTTCAAACTCAAGTCTAACATCTTCCCAGATACTCAAACCAGAGGATAATTGATTAAACATTGTTGCACCCCAAAATTTGACCAACATTTTTCTACCTAGCTTGTGTTCACTAGCATTATCATCTGCATTTCATTGATATGTGTGCAGTAGATCAAGAGGTATGATTACCAATCAAGAGCACCACAAGACTTTTAAGGTAGCCAAGAAGGTTATTCAGGTGTTCAAGGGTTGATATCTTTGTCAGAGAATTTAAGAGATCCTCAGAGAGATTGGTTGAAACCAAGGTTGTGTGCCTCCTAACTTGAGAGTTGTGGGAGCTCCTCAGATGATTCTGAAGCTATGAGGATGGACTTGAAGCTTTGAGAGAGCTTATGAGATGTCTTGAAAGCCATCATGAGGCCTAGAGAGGTCATTGTACAAGAATAAGAAGACTCAGCCATGAGTGGTGCAATTAGGGTTTGACTAGGTCAACCCTAGGTCAACTGATGATTTGGAGAGGGTTGAGACATAATCCAAGAGCCATGTGATCATGGATTGATGAATTGAGATTCTATAAGGATGATTCCTAGATCAACTCATCATGATTGAGGAGTTTGAGAAGTTTCAAGCTAGGGTTTCTAAGGCTTGACAGTGTAAAATCTCCTAGTTTGATCCCTATCTTCAAGGCAGTTTAGCTCAAGATGTGATTTTCATCTCATCTTTCCTACAACATGAATGTTGTAGAGCTTGTTCTTAGCTTTAGTTTGAGTACTAGAAGTCCTTGATAGGATTTGTAGAGCTCAAGTTATGACTTTGACAAATTACAGGTCATCTGAGGTATGTGAATCTGGGGCCTTGAAAGTCACCCAACTTGCATCCAACCTTTTCCCTAGAAGGATGATTCCTATGAACTTTTGGTCAACATGAATGTTGTTCCTCATCTTCCTAGATTTCTAGAGAGTACTAAAAGTCCTTGATAGGATTTGTAGAACTCAAGTTATGGCTTTGACAAGTCAAGGGCATTTTGGTTATTTGGAGATTATAGGTCATTTCAAGCATAAGGCCATAACTCCTATTTCCAAGCTTCAAATGGAAAAATCTTCAACATAAAACTTGCTTAAAATGATGTTTTAAGGCTATTAGGTAGGTCATGAAATGTTGAAAAGACTTGTAGCAAAAAATGGTAAAAATGACCTATAATGGAGGCATAAGTTAAATAAGTTCAAGTTGGAAATTGAAATTTCCAAGTTACACATCCAAACCATGGCATATAATAGGTCATTTTGACTTCAAAGAACATTTTAGAAACAATGGTTCAGCCACTTTTTTGAATTGAGGCCTAGATCATGGGGTTGCTTTGGAAAATGGTTGCTTGCATAATAAGATACAAATGCAAAACTCAAGGAAAGGCAATGTACAAGCTAGCTAAGTGTCTTAACATGTCATATATCTCATCTAAGGATATTTTCAAGTCAAGACAAGTGCTGCAAGGGGCTATGGCATGAGATGATACATGAGATGGATGAATTCAAAAACTCATGACATGAGAATCCCAAATTCTCATTGGATGATTCCAGATGGTTCTAGAGAGGTCCAATGCATTCTATATATGGTTTAGAACTTGCTCAGATGCAAGGTTGGTGAGAGATTAGAGAGAAGAGGGAGATAGCCATTTCAATTGCTTCCATTGCAAGTTGAAATCAAATTCTACATTCTGATTCATTTCCATTTCTTCTTTCAATCCAAACACATTCCATTAATCACACTGACGCTGTGCATACCAAATTGAAGGCAAAACCATGGAGAATTGAAGAGATAGCACTTGGATTTTGAAGGTTGCAAGTCACAATCGGATTTGGAGATTCAAGCTTTCTTGGTCCAATCTTTGGCAAACAGAAGCTTTATCATCATTCAAGGATTGATTCTGAAGAGTTTGAGAGCTTGAAGTGGAGGATTACCCTATCTGGTGTTCAAGATTTGACAGGTTAGTAAACTTCCTTCTACACCATGATTTAAACATAATTAGGGAGAATTGTTAGGTTAGAACGGTTAGAGACAATTAGGTGTTGGATTCTGGGATGTTTGAGATCAATTGGTGAGGTTTCAGTTGGTGACACCATTTTTGTTTTGACCAAGAACATGAGATATAGTGAGCTATAGCATGGGTTTGATATCAAGAATTAACCAGGGTGAGTTGGTGATCATTCTGAGTTAATTAATTGCAAGAATTGTTGAAGTTGATGTCTGAGCTTATTTTTGATCTTGGATCGGGTTTGGAGATTTAGGGCATTTCAATTGATTTTGAGGCCATGGTTGTGATCAGCATGAAATGTAGAATGGATTAGGGTTTTGAATCTTAATTTTTCATGGAGAATTGAGGTGATACGAGTTGGGTGAAGATTCACTATGGAGCTCTGTTTCCATGGCTTCCTCCTTTTGAACCCTAGCTGGAGGAAGAAGATGATAAGATGGTCGTTGGATGAGGCGAAGACCCATTGACTGAGGGGAGATCCCACGGCTGAGATTCAATTTCGTTTGAAGAGGGAAATTCTGAACAATGAAATGAAGCGTTTCATTAAACCCGTGGTATTGGGCTTAAGTGTTGAGTTTGATAACCACACCCCCTTTCATGGCCCATGATGATTTTGAACTGTATTTTGTTACTAACTGCACCGTTCATTTTTCTTTTTCTTTGTGATTTTTAACTGATTTTCTGATGGAAACTGGGCCTGGCGCGCATTGATATCCCCACCCCCATTTTGAGCCCATCTGGAATTTGTACCGAATATAGTTGCTATTCACACCAATGTCTTCATATTTTAATTTCTTTTTCTCCATTTTTCATTAATCTTTGAAAAATCATAATAAATAGAAAAATGATGATTTTTGTATGGGGATTTTTTATCCCATTTCATGTTCATGTCTAGAAAATTATAAAATCAAAATATTTGCAGTTCATGCATTTTTAATATTTTTTGTGTATTTTTTCTTTTAATAACATTTTAATTCTTTCATGTTGATGCATAGATTTGTAGAATTTTGTTAAGCTAGTTCCCTTTGAATTTTTAGGCCATTCTTTTTAGGATAGTTAGATTAGGACTTTATCTCCCCCTGGATTTATTCCATAATTTTGTGATTAATTTTAGGTTAGTTTTGATTAGATGACTTTAGGTTGTGTAGATTTAGGTCAATCCTTAACATAGGTCCACGATAACACTAGAATTTTGGGTTTCTAGGCCAAGATAGACATTGGGATATATAGGGTATTAAGGGTAGGTATATAGGATCCCCTAGAAATTATATTAGATTTTAATATAATAGTATACTATTTTTAGATGATTTTTGTAGTTGATGATTGTTTGTGTTGCCCTTGTAGGCTTGTATTTTGGTTGCTTTGCTTTGTGGGCTTGGTGAGCTTGGTTTTGCTTTGAGAAGCATGGAGGAGCATAGTAGAAGACTTGAGAGTTGAAGAAGGAGCTTGAGAGCTTGGAGGCTTGTTTGTTGTGTTGATTGTTTTAGGGTTAGGATTTAAGTAGAGCTTAGACCTAGCTAGTTTCTTTCTTCAACATGGGTGGTATCTTTCACCTCCATTCTTCCCCATGATTCAAGGTCCTTCCATGGTATTTACCTCCCTCCTTAGGAGGGATAAGTGATGGTACCTAGGGAGTAGAACCTTTGAGGGAACCATTCTTTTGATGTTAAACCCTTATAGGTCACCTTTGGTGATCAATAAGCAGTTTAACACCCCAGCTTATCCAGTTAAGTGATTTCCTCTGGTTTGAGTATCTTGAGGGATGTTGGGCTTGAGTGTGAAGATGAAGACTTCATTGAAGAGTATGGAAGAGGATGATTCCTTGAGCATTGCCATTTTAGCTGAAGCTTGAAGAGCATGAAGATCAAGTTGATACTTGAAGACCCACTGAAGATCCAGTAAAGACTGAATGAAGAGCTGAGGCTTAAAAATTGAAGGATGAAGTTGATACTTCTAAGTGATTAAAGAGTACTCTGAGAAGCTGAAGCTTGCAGGAGGAGAAGACCAAGTTGAGACTGGTAAGGCAAAGAGAGCTTGAGAGCTTGAAGATTAAGTTGACACTTACTATGAAGTTTGGAGATCCTGAAGAAGATCAAGTTGATACTTGTGGTTAAGAATGAAGCCTGAAGGTGGAACTGATTAAAAAGCTGAAGCTTGAAGAGAGGATAAGTTGAAACTTATGTGAAAGGGTTGAAACCTGGAGAAGCAAATTGATATTTGTCAAGAGTGATTGAGGTCTGAGGACTGAGTTGCTGTTGGAAGAGCTGAAGCTTGGAATTGAGAGAGGAGTTGATCTGCTTTCTTGTTTCTTTTCTGTATTGATGTGCCTTGTTTGACTTGCTTGATGCATTAGAATAAGTTCATATCTAGACTGATGTAAGCTAGGAGCATGATTGCACTAGAGGTTGAGTTGCTCCCTCTGCTTGTGTTGTTACTGTATGGCTTTGCTTGCGGGTATTCGGTAGAGCCCAGCTCCCTTGCCCATGTGGTTTGTTTTACTTGATAGCATGATTTTATTTTCTTCTGTATGATTGCAGTTTACTGTATTTTGCTTGATAGCATATTTTATTTTTTCAGTATGATTACTGTTATTCATTCTGGCTTGAGGTTGAGATGAGCTTGTGGACGCTGATGCCCCACACACATTTCCTCCCTCACTTGCATTGCATGCATTTTACAGTCGTTTACTGTTTACCGTTTAAGCTGATGATTTATCTGTTTCTGTGTATCATTGACATGATCCCTTAGGACTCTCATTCCCTTTGATAAGGAAGTGATGATAGAACTTTAGGTTGAAACCTATGCATGATAACTTCTAGGAGTTCCCTCTTCAAACCTCAACCATAGGATGAATCCTTGGCATGACAACAGTAGGACTTGATAGTCTTCCTTTAGTTGAGCCTGTTCTCTTCTCATCTCAAAACAGCTTAAGATACAGTAATCATGAATGATTTCTTTCGCACGTTACGAGCCTTAAGCTATCTGAGAAAGGTTTATTGGAGAGTTTCTTTTCAACAGTCTGGATGTTTAGTATGGCACCCTTTGGGTGACATGCGACGCATTCACTCTCAGGTCATAGTCTCTAGTGCGATTGAAATTGCAAACATAATAAAAAACACTTCTTTCGTAAAAGACAAAAAACAAACTTCAAACCTTTTTGCCCCGTGGGCCCATAATTCAAAGGAAACTTTTCTGAAGGAAAGAGTGTCGTTAAATTTCAGCGCCAATGCAAACAGGCTTTGTCCCTAACTGTTGGAACTGCTGTTTAACCCTACTCGATAAAACAGATGAATCTGAATCCCCATAAACCGTAGTGTCCTAAACTACGTAAGCTCTGATCTCTCATACCTGTTGAGAGTACGTAGGCACAATACTGATGTATTGGCGAGCCACCTTCCCCGTAACCCGTCGTAGGTCGAACTACGTTGACTCTGATTTCTCATTCTCTGATGAGAATACGTAGGCATAAAGCGCGACGCTTTGCCGAGTCATTTTTCTTTTCTGTTTAAGCCAGCCTTGATAGGTAGATAGATAAACCAACTCGTCCAGTAAACACAACAAGCGTGGATCCCGTCGAGTACGACGGACGTGAGGGGTGCTAATACCTTCCCCTTGCGTAACCGACTCCCGAACCCAGACAACGGTTGCGACGACCTTGTCTTATACCTATGCGTCAGGTTTTTCCGATAGTTTCCTTTCCCGCTCCGAGGGATAAATAACGAAAGGTGGCGACTCTTCTGTTCTGCCGGCACCTTATTTTCGCGAAAGCGACAGCTGGCGACTCTGCTGGGGATCGAACCCAGAATCTCTGGTTCTCCGGTTCCCCTATGCGAGTCAATCCTAGCGCTTGTATGATTACTTGTTGGGTTGTGTTTAGTTATCGCATTTTATTTCCCGCATTTTATTTTCAGTATGATATGATTATCTGTGCTGTTGTGGGAGGGGCATTCTGATGAGTGAGAAGCCAGACCCAGGCTTGAGTGAACATAGCATTAGTTGTGGAAATTAGTGGGCGCGTGCTTGCTTTGCAGGCACTAGTGTCTCATGAAATCCACGATCAGACGAGGTTCTCCCGGTTGGCTTCTCTTTCAACCCTTTGGGTTGAGACGGTTGCTGGTTTGGTGGATTGTCGACTCTGGGGACCGATCATTTGTGATTCAGCCGAGTGAGGCCGCTTCATGAGCTGGTGATGCCACACCTTCTGGGTATCGTATCACCCCTCTTGAATGTCTGTGACGCTGATGAACGCATAGGATGCCGAACTTGAGTCAGTTTAGGTCCATACCTGTGAGCAGGGTTGGGTTTATTGCAGGAAACTTTGACCTTCAGACCACCTGGTTGTCTTGACAGTGGATCAGTTTTGTTGGGATCTGAGGATCTCATTTGTAGATATGTTTGTTCTTGATAGAGCAGGTTTTGATCAGAGGATCTTATCATCAGATGTGTACTTGTTCTTGATAGAGCAGGTTTTGATCAGAGGATCTTATCATCATATGTGTATTTGTTCTTGATAGAGCAGATTGGGATGAGAGGATCTTATCATCAGATGTGTACTTGTTCTTGATAGAGCAGGTTTTGATCAGAGGATCTCATTATCAGATGTCTTGATAGAGCAGAGTTTTCGTCATCAGTTGTTTGTTCTTGACAGAGTAGATTTATGATTGGGGTCTGAAGATCTCATCAGCAGATGTATGTTTGTTCTTGACAGAGCAGATTTATGATTGGGGTCTGAAGATCTCATCAGGAGATGTATGTTTGTTCTTGATAGAGCAGATTTATGATTGGGGTCTGAAGATCTCATCAGCAGATGTATGTTTGTTCTTGACAGAGCAGATTTATGATTGGGGTCTGAAGATCTCATCAGTAGATGTATGTGTGTTCTTGACAGAGCAGTTTTCTTGGTCCTGTATCAGAGGTCCTTATTATCAGACGTTTGTTCTTGACAGAGCAGAATTATGATCTTGTGTATATGGCCCTATCAGATGGTTGTTCTTGACAGAGCAGATTGGTGGTCCGATACCGGGGTTTTATTATTATCAGATGTAGTGGTTGTTCTTGATAGAGCAGCGTTATGGTTTTGTTGATACAAAATCTCCACAGCACAGTTGCCTTGATCTCCTGCTGCATGATTGCATTTTACATTATTTTGCATACATTTGCATTTCATTAACGTGTGTCTGTGTTGCAGGTACCGTTTTCCCCGATCCAGGATTTCTGGCCTCCTATTGTATTGTTATGGGTTCTCAGAGGAAGACCGTGGCTTACAAGTTCCTTGCCCCTGATGTGGTTAAGCTGACTGGTTTGATAGCTTTAGCAGATGATTCTGTGAGGGATGAGTTTAGAAAATCTTACGGCAAGTTGCTCAGTTTGGTTCGTAAGCCTTCTGCGTTCGAGTTGAATGGGTTGCACGCTCTGCTGCAGTTCTACGACCCTCCGTTGAGGTGTTTCAATTTCTAGGATTTTGTTCTCGCACCCACGCTAGAGGAATATGCTGATTTGCTGGGTGTGCCTATCAAGAGGCAAATGCCTTTTGTTCATATGGATGCTGAGCCTGATCTGGCTGGTTTAGCTCCTTCACTTCATCTGGATGCCTCCGAGTTGGTATTGACTAGTTGGAACAAGGTTCCCGGGTTCTCCTTGCAGTTTTTAGTGGGAAAGGCTCAGCAGTGCGCCAAAGACAGATGTTGGGTCGCGTTCAATGCCATCCTCGCTCTGTGCATATATGGCATCATTCTGTTCCCCAACATGCCCGATTTTGTAGACTTTGATGCGTTTCACATCTTTGCTTCAGGGAATCCAGTCCCTACCTTGATAGGAGATGTCTACCATTCTATCCACTACAAAAACGAGATTAGGAGGGGCCAGAACGTCTCATGCTGTGTACCCTTGCTTTACAAATGGCTTGATAGCCATCTGCCCAAGAGGGGTCCTTTTGTCTCGTCTGCAGCTACAGCTGAGTGGTCCGAGCATCTGATGAGTTTATCTGCAGAGGATATTGATTTGTTTGACAGAGATAGGTTGGGTACTGAGGTGATCTTCAGCTGCAGCGGGTTTCAAAACGTGCCTTTGATAGGCAGGAAGGGCTGTATAAACTACAATCCATCGTTGTTGGTCCGACAGTTCGCGTATGCTTTGAGAGCTCCGCCGAAGGATGAAGAGGTGCAGGAATCTCTGTACCTCACTGGTCTTCTAGAGGGGGATTTGCTATCCAAGCTTCAGCGCGCATGGAATGGTATCAGTAAGCGAGGAAAGCCATTGCTGGGAAGAAGCAACAATCAAGCCTACCCTCCGTACGTGACTTGGATCAGAGCCAGGGCAGATGCTATAGGGATGCTGTTTCCTCATGCCAAGCCAGAAAGCCCTCCAGCGATTGAAGAGCCTACTACTGTGCCCATTCAGCAGCATAATCAGGTGTTAGCTGAGCGAGATGAATTGAAGCGGGCAAACGAGGAACTAGAGAAAGAATTGGCTCAGCTTCGAAGCGAGAGGAACGAAGCCATTCATTCTTTTAAAAGGTAGACAGAGCTGGTGAACCGGCTGGGGACAGACCTGACTAAGCAGATAGCCGAGCGTGAACGCATGGGTTAAGACTTCAAAGCTGTCAACGACGTACTGGCTACGAAGAAGCAGCACTTGGACGAAGCATATCGGAGGATATCCAAGTTCAACCAGCACTGGAAGGCTTCCCTGGCCACCAGGAAAGAGAGGGAGGATAAGCTGATGCTACAGATCTCCAAGCTGGAAGCCCAGGTGAAGGATAGTGAGAAGAGGTTTGATGAAGAAACCGCTCGCAGATACGCCACCGAAGGCCAGCTCAACAGGACTCTCGCTAACCTGAAGGAGCGCAAGCTGACGTTTGAGTCCAAGAAGCGGAAGTTAGAAGATTGCTTTGGCGAAGGAGTATGGGAAGGTTCGGTCGAAGGACTTCAGTACACCATTGTGCAGAGGGAATTACTCGTCGAAGGGTTACTCACTCTGCCGGATCATCCAGAAACGAAAGAGTTGTTAGAAGAGTATCGCGCCCGTGGCCGTACTTGACTATTTGTATTCCTTTTGTTTTGATCATTGTTGTATGCTGACCATCACCAGGCTTGTTGGCTGAGGTCACGCTATTGATTCCTCTTGTACTCACTGATGTTGTATACTGCCTTGATAGGCTTTCTTTATATATGAGATTGTTATTTCCATGATTGGACTCGGACTTCTTCTTATTATCAGCACTGGCACTCAGGCACTAGGATCGGGGGAGATCTCCCTAACGCACAGGCACACGTTTGCATTTGCATGAAGCATCTGCATAACGAGCACTTTGTTGTTTTTCCTAACCCTTTTGTATTTTACAGGTTTTTCAGGTTGTTTCAGGTTGTCTTAGGTAGTTCCAGAATTGATCAGAGACCTATTCACCGCTATCCGACTAGAGCTAATTAGACCAGGATCATGGAGCAAGTGCAAACTGATGTTCAAGAACTCCGCGAAAGAATGGATCGCTTCATGGAGCTCATGCAAGCAGTCGCCAATGGCCAGGATCAGCTCAGAACCTTGGTTCAGCCTCTGATTTCAAGGGTTGATAGCAGCGGCGTACTCCATGGTGGGACTGTGCCTACTCCTCCACCAGTTGAAACTCCACAGAATGGTGTTCCCGTGACCGGGAGCAACGACAGTGCTAACGGCAATGTAATGGCCAACATCGGACTCAATACGACGGGCATCGGTAATGGAAGTCTGGGGGCTAATGTCAATATCGGGTCGGGCAACGGCAATGCAGGCGTCAGGACGATGTGTTCTCTCAGAAAGGTGCTGAAGGGGAGCTGAATGCTGAAGCACGGCTTAGATTCAAGGCACTTGAAGATAAAATGAGAGATATCGAGAATCAGAATACTTTGGGCGTTGATATGTCCAAGCTGGGATTAATTGCTAATTTCAAGGTGCCTCCCAAGTTCAAGGTGCCGGACTTTGAAAAGTATAAGGGCACCACTTGCCCTCGTGTCCACCTGAGATCGTACTACAGGAAGATGTCTGCTCATTCCGAAGACGAGAAGTTGCTGATACACTTCTTCCAAGACAGTCTTTCCGGGCCGTCCCTTGAGTGGTACATGAGTCTGGAGCCCACTAGTGTGCGCACATGGAAGGATCTTGCTGAAGCATTTGTGCACCACTACCAATACAATAGCGACTTGGCCCCGAACCGAGTCCAGCTGCAAAATTTGTCGCAGAGGAACAATGAAGGGTTTAAGGAGTACGCCCAGCGGTGGCGTGAGTTGGCAGCCAGGGTTCAGTCGCCGATGGTTGAATGAGATCTCGTGCAGATGTTTGTAGCCACCCTCCCAGGGGTTTACTATGAGAAGTTAGTCAGCGTTATGTCTGGGACGTTCTCAGATCTCATTATCACGGGTGAGCACGTCGAAAATGGGATCAAGATCGGGAAAATTCAAGGTGATTCATCCTCAGCTGGAGGCGGAAAGAAACCTTATGCTGGCAAAAGGCGAGAAGGAGAAGCGAGCGCTGTGACCAACGCTCGAAGGAAGGGTAAAGGTCCTCATCAGCAGGTGGCCAGTATAAATATCCCGGCAGCTCCGCAGCAGCAGCAGCAACCGAATCAACAGGGATACAGGAAGTATCAGAATCGGGCACCTTTGGCAAACCGTCACTTCGAGACACCGCCCATGTCGTACGCGCAACTGTTACAGACTTTGCTTCAGCTACAGTTGATCCAGAAGAGGATGCTGGCTCCCTTGACAGGGGCACCTCCGCCAGGGTACGACACGAATGCCACTTGTGAGTTCCACTCAGGGGCACCAGGCCACACAATCGAGAACTGCAAAGCCTTCAAGCATAAGGTGCAGGACATGATGGATGCCAAGATCATCAACTTCTCCGATAATGTGCCTAATGTCACAAAGAATCCTATGCCGAATCATAGGGGAGGTGGAGTGAATGCCATTATCGAAGACGAGAGTTCGGATTTGTTGACTGACGTCAGAGATCTGAAGACGCCGCTTAGCTTCGTTAAAGCTAAGTTGCTGAAAAGAGGGTTCTTTCTAGGTTGCGGAGAGCTATGTATGGATTGTGCCACACGTTCTGATGGATGTGAGCAGTTGGTCGAAGTAATCCAAAGTCTGATGGCTGAAGGGATTCTGTAGTTTAGCCGGAGGGCTGAAAGTGGGTCAGGAGAGGTAGTGCTGAAGCAAGCCGATGAGGTCGCCACCATCACCATCCCTCGCCGGACGATTACTATTTCTGCGCCCAGACCGCCCACAATTACTATCACCAAAGCTGGGCCGATACCTTTCGAGAGCACTAAGGCTGTCCCGTGGCATTATGGGACTGAAGTCTATTGCAACGGGCAGAAGTTGGAGCTAGAACCGTTTGGTACGTCTGTGGAGAACCTTGCGGGAATCAGTGGTA
This sequence comes from Lathyrus sativus, assembly GCA_963859935.3. NCBI lineage: Eukaryota > Viridiplantae > Streptophyta > Magnoliopsida > Fabales > Fabaceae > Lathyrus > Lathyrus sativus. The sequence goes on along the minus strand of OZ012740.1, from coordinate 238,873,425 downwards.
TTACTCGCAGCGGAAAAGTGTTTGCACCACCAGAGGTCGTGGCGGATAAAGCGGTCAGAGCTGATACGGCCGATAAGGGTAAAAGTAAAGTCGTTGAAGAGATCCCATGTGGGGTAGAAAAAGACTTGCTTGTTAAAGACGCCGAGGAGTTTATGCGGTTGATTAAAAAGAGTGACTACAAGATTGTAGATCATCTCCATCAGACGCCCTCGAAGATTTCCATTCTCAACTTGTTGCTGTGCTCTGAAGCACACCGCAACGCGCTGCTGAAGGTGTTGAACGCCGCATATGTACCGCGGGAAATATCGGTGAATCAGCTAGAAGAGGTTGTAGCCCACATTAATGCTGGAAATGGGCTAGGTTTCACAGACTTGGAGCTGACGCCAAAAGGGAGGAATCACAATAGCGCCCTGCACATCTCGATAGAGTGTAGGGGCACGATTATGTCGCACGTGTTGGTGGACACGGGTTCGTCACTTAATGCTCTTCCGAAGAAGGCATTAATGAAGTTGGATACTCGTGGAGTGATCTGCACACCCAGTGATCTGGTTGTGAAGGCGTTCGATGGGACTAAACGCCACGTTTTCGGGGAGGTGACCCTGCCGATCCAAGTCGGGCCGGAAACGTTCGACGCGGTCTTTTATATTATGGACATCATGCCTGCCTACAGTTGTCTCTTGGGCCGGCCGTGGATCCATGCTACTGGTGCCGTGACCTCCACTTTGCACCAAAAGCTCAAATATGATGTCGGAGGTAGCATCGTAACCGTTTGCGGCGAGGAAGACATAATGGTGAGCCATTTGTCGTCCTTCAAGTATGTGGAGATGGATGGTGAAATCCATGAGACTCTATGCCAAGCGTTCGAAGCTGTCAAAGTGAAGGACGTAGCTCCTGTAGTCACTGAAAAGCCAGAGATGACTCTCTCCTCGTTCAAGGAAGCTCGGGCCGTTGTCCAAGCCGGATCTACCCCAGGCTGGGGGCGAATTTTGGAGATACCTAACAAGCAAGATAAGTTTCGGTTGGGATATTCTCCTGGAGCTGAAGCTTCTTCTTCTTCTAGCAGCACGTCTCGAGGTAAAGGGCCGATCCAGTTTACCAGTGGCGGAGTAATTTTCGAAAGCATCAACGCGGTGTCTGAAGACAGCGGGGATAGTGACTGTGACCTCGACTCTTGGATCCAGCCAAGCAAGCCAGGCGAGGGCCTCAATAATTGGTCCATCAAGAATATCATCCAGATGACAAGCGAAGAGTAATGATTTACTTTTTCCAATCATTTTACAACCCTATGTCCTACTCGGGGCATAACAGTTTTATTGTCAGGGCCTTGTTGGATTATGTACATGCATTTTGTTAATAAATCAAAGGCGTTTTCTTCGTATTCAAATATTGTGACTCTGTTATTCCTGTTTTGTATTTGTTTTGAAAAACAATAAAATGGCAATGGGGTTTGTGCTAACCTGCACATCCTTGTTTTAAACTTAACCCTTGTTATTGCAGGATCCACATAACAGATGACATCGACTCTGGACCTTCTACGGCTCACTTCGACTTCGATTGCCCGATCTATCAAGCCGAAGAAGAGATTGATGAAGACGAAGACCTTCCTGAAGAGTTGGCCCGCTTGTTGAAACAAGAGGAGAAAGTTATTCTGCCTCATGAGGAGGAGATCGAGGTCGTGAATCTGGGTTCTGAAGAGCTCGTCAGAAACATCAGGATAGGGGTTGCACTGCAGAGTGATGTCAAGCAGAGATTAGTCGAGATGCTGAGAGAGTATAGTGACGTCTTTGCTTGGTCATACGAAGATATGCCCGGACTTGACACGGACATCGTAGTCCACCACTTGCTGCTGCGAGAAGATTGCCCTCCCGTTAAGCAGAAGCTTAGGAGGACGAGACCAGATATGGCTGTTAAGATCAAAGAAGAAGTGCAGAAACAGCTTGATGCTGGCTTCTTAGCGGTCACTACTTACCCTCCGTGGGTCGCCAACATAGTGCCTGTACCGAAGAAGGACGGTAAGGTACGCATGTGCGTCGATTATCGGGATTTGAATAGGGCGAGCCCTAAGGATGATTTCTCGCTGCCTCATATCGATGTGTTGGTCGACAACACAGCCCAGTTCTCCGTGTTTTCGTTCATGGATGGCTTCTCCGGTTACAACCAGATCAAGATGGCGCCGGAGGACATGGAGAAAACGACGTTTATCACTCCCTGGGGAACATTTTGCTATAAGGTAATGCCTTTTGGTCTGAAGAACGCAGGGGCCACTTACCAACGAGCAATGGTAACTTTGTTTCATGACATGATTCATCATGAGATTGAAGTCTATGTTGATGACATGATTGCGAAGTCCCAAACGGAGGAGGGACATCTGGTCAATTTGCTGAAGCTTTTTGAGAGGCTTAGGAAATTCAGGTTGAGGCTGAATCCTAACAAATGTACTTTCGGAGTACGGTCCGGAAAGTTACTGGGGTTTATCGTGAGCGAAAGAGGCATCGAGGTTGATCCTGCGAAGATAAAAGCCATACAAGAAATGCCAGTGCCAAAAACAGAAAAAGAAGTTCATGGTTTCCTGGGCCGAATAAACTACATTGCAAGGTTTATCTCTCAGCTCATGGCCACGTGTGAACCGATGTTCAAGCTTTTAAAGAAAGATCAGGCGATTATCTGGAATGAGGATTGCCAGAAGGCATTCGACAAGATAAAGCAGTATCTTCAGGAACCTCCAATCTTGATACCCCCAGTGGCTGGACGGCCATTAATCATGTACTTGACAGTTCTTGAGAATAGTATGGGGTGCGTTCTCGGTCAGCACGACGAGACGGGCAGAAAGGAGTATGCCATTTACTACTTGAGTAAGAAGTTCACTGACTATGAATCTCGTTACTCGATGCTGGAGAAGACGTGTTGTGCACTAGCCTGGGCTGCCAAACGTTTACGACAGTACATGCTCAATCACACCACTATGCTAATTTCGAAGATGGATCCGATCAAGTACGTCTTCGAGAAGCAGGCTCTTTCGGGAAGGATTGCCAGATGGCAAATGGTGTTGACGGAATATGATATTCAGTACGTGTCCCAGAAGGCCATTAAGGGCAACGTATTGTCTGATTACCTTGCCGAACAGCCGATCGAAGATTACCAACCGATGAAATTTGAATTCCCTGATGAGGATATCATGTTTCTCAAAGCGAAGGATTACGATGAGTCGTTGCCCGACGAGGGGCCAGATAGGAAATCCCAGTGGAAATTGATATTCGATGGGGCGGTTAATTCTTACGGAAGTGGTATCGGGGCGATCATCACGACTCCCCACGGATCCCACATCCCGCTCACTGCGAGACTGACATTTCCAGTCACCAATAATGAGGCGGAGTACGAAGCATGCATTATGGGTCTAGAAGAGGCAATTGATTTGAGAATCAAGAATCTAGACGTATATGGTGACTCGGCGCTTGTGATCAACCAAATTAAAGGGGAGTGGGAGACTCGTCAATCTAATTTGGTGTCGTACATGAACTATGCCAGAAGGCTACTTCCGTTCTTTGATCGAGTGGAACTCCATCATGTGCCCAGGGCCGAGAATCAGATGGTTGATGCCTTAGCCACGTTGGCTTCGATGTATAAAGTCAATTTTTGGAATGAAGCTCCAAGAATCGTCCTTTCCCGTCTTGATAGACCTGCATTTGTCTTTGCAATCGAGGAAGCCGCCGACGGCAAGCCATGGTTCCATGACATCCAGACCTTCCTTATGACTAAGGAGTATCCTGTGGGTGCGTCAGCCCAGGATAAGAAGACTCTGAGGAGGCTGTCTGGAAATTTTTATCTCAATCCTGATGGAGTTTTGTACAAAAGAAACCACGATCTCGTGCTACTCAGATGTGTAGATGAGAAAGAGGCGAGTATGCTCATGGAAGAAGTCCATGAAGGCACATTTGGTACGCACGCCGGCGGGCATGCTATGACAAGAAAAATCCTGAGAGCAGGATACTACTGGCTGACGATGGAATCGGATTGCTTTAAATTCGTGAAGAGATGTCATAAATGCCATATTTATGCTGATAAAGTTCATGTGCCGCCGTGTCCGTTAAATGTCATGTCCTCCCCGTGGCTGTTCTCCATGTGGGGCATCGACATGATAGGCAAGATCGAGCCCACCGCATCTAACGGTCATCGCTTCATTCTAGTAGCTATCGACTACTTCACCAAGTGGGTGGAGGCAGCCTCATATGCTAATGTGACCAAGCAGGTGGTGGCTAAATTCATAAAGAGGGAAATCATCTGTCGTTACGGAGTTCCCGAGCGGATCATTACTGATAATGGTTCGAATCTGAATAACAAGATGATGAAGGAGCTGTGCCAGAGTTTCAAGATTGAACACCACAACTCATCTCCTTACCGGCCGAAGATGAATGGCGCCGTTGAAGCGGCCAATAAGAACATTAAGAAGATTGTTCAGAAGATGGTTGTGACCTACAAAGACTGGCACGAGATGCTGCCGTTTGCATTGCACGGTTATCGTACGACGGTATGTACGTCCACCGGGGCAACTCCTTTCTCCTTAGTGTACGGTATGGAAGCAGTCCTACCGTTAGAAGTGGAGATCCCTTCTTTGCGAGTTTTAGTTGATGTGAAACTTGACGAGGCAGAATGGATTAAGAACCGATTGAACCAACTCAGCCTGATGGATGAGAAGAGATTAGCATCGATTGCATATGGTCGTCTGTACTAAAGCCGAATGAAGAAAGCTTATGATAAGAAGGTGCGTCCTAGAAGCTTTCAGACGGGTGATCTCGTCCTGAAGAAGATTCTTCCTCCACACTCCGATCACCGGGGCAAGTGGACTCCCAATTACGAAGGTCCGTATGTCGTCAGCAACGTCTTCTCGGGAGGAGCTTTGTCGTTATCCACGATGGATGGTGAAGATTTTGCATCCCCGGTGAACGCGGACGCAGTTAAAAAATACTTTGCTTGAAAGCGACCCGCTGGACAGTAAAAAGAGAGTCCAGGAAAAAATGGGGCATCCCGGCGAACCATAAAAAAGAAAAAAGGTTCGGGCAAAAATTAGGGATATGAATTGAAAAAATGTACACCCGCAAAGTCGAAAACCCGGATGGGCGACTTTGGCAAAAAAGGGTATCCCGGTGAACTGAAAACCCGCAAAGGGCGGTTCACGCAAAAGTTAGGGATTTGAAAAAAGCAAATGACTGCGTTCCGCGTGGATTTTCTTTGTTTAGTGGTTTGGAAGACCTGAGGGCCGTTTATCTGAATCAATCTCTTCTGAAACTGAAGCGTCGGAGAAGTATCGAAGTCGAGTGGGTCATAGAGGGATCAACTCATGGTGTTCGTCTACGCCTCGTTGCCGACATTTGTATATACTGATGTATATTTATGTTTTATTTTTCGCGCGGCTTCCTCTTTCCAGGAGATTGCATCTGTTGTAAAATTTTTACCCATTCAGGGGTTTGTTATCAATAAAATGTATACTATTCAGCAATTCTGTTTGTCTGTTTAGCATTTATCTGTTTTGTTTGCGAAAAAGAACGCCGATGTTTTTGATAAAATGCGTATACATAAACTTACTGGCCTAGGCCACTGATTGTTGAAACAATGAATTACTTAAACATTGTCACAAGATGATAACCTTGATAGGTCCCTTTGAGAAGGGTATCTTGTCTGTTTGTTTGTGTTGTTACAGGTATAGCATATTCCAGATAGTGCGCCGTGCGCATCCCCCAAGCAGGATGATTCCTCCTTCTCCAGCAAAGTTCAGCAGCCTCTCCCTGCAGAGTTTGAATGCGAGATCGTGAGCATTGATATGTATTCCCAGGCAGAGAAGATTCTCTCCCCAATCAGACGCATCCTGAAGGAACGTCATCTCCTCAGCTGAGTCATTCACCGAAGTGTGCAACAGTTGATAGCTCAAGACTGAAGTCTCTAGTGGAATTTAAATTCCCCACAGAGTCGTACTCTCCCCCGAAGCAGGATGATTCCTTCTTCCCCAGCGGAATTGAGATTCCCCACAGAGTCGTACTCTCCCCAGCAAGCAGAATGATTTCTCCTTCCTCAGCCGAGTTTGCAGACCCCCAAGAGAGCCGAATCCTTAGAAGCTGCTCAGGCCGTGATTGGGTTTCCCCAGTAGAGTGTTGAATAGCTGATGCCATATTTCCCCGCCAGAGTCGTTATCTCCAGGGAAGTAGCCGTGAAGGCCGTGCAGTTATTCCCGCGATTGACATCGCTTTCCCTCAGCAGGTCCAGGTTCTCGTAGAGCTTCGTTCCCCCGCAGCAGTCAACTGAAGTTGTGTCCCCTGCGGAGTCCAATTGAGATTGGCGTGACCTTGTTCTCCTCAGCAGGATGATTCCTCTATCTGAGTGGTTCTGTCTCCTTGACAGGAGGATTCACCCTTCAACATTTATTTTGCTGACAGGATCGCACCATTTTGCATGACTGCATAGCATTTATCATAAACGCATAGCATTTCCACCGTGTGGAGCATTGCGCCATTGCCGAAGCATATGCATAATAAACATGATCTAGGTTGTTACCGTTCTTGTTTTGCAGGTGTTCCGCCGCAGAATTGATTGCTCAAGATGATTCTTGAATTCTCCCCAACGGAGTCACTTGCTCAAGATGATTCTTGAATTCTCCAGCGAGGTCGTTTGCTTAAGATGATTCTTAAAATCCCCAGTACAGTCGCCAGAGTGGTTGCTCAAGTTGATACTTGAAATCCCCGGCAGAGTGTTTGCTCAGGATGACTCCTGAAATCTCCAGCATAGTTATCGGTTCAAGATGATTCTTGAAGTCCCCGGCGGAGTTATTTGTCCAAGATGATTCTTGAAGTCCTCAGCAGAGTTGATTCATCCAGAATGATTTCTGGATCCCCGAAGCAGAGTTACTTGGTAGTTCTCCAAAATCCCCAGCGGAGATGCGTCATCCCCGGCAGGTTTCTGAACAGCGAAGTTGAAACTTCCCCTCGAAGACTTCATGATTGAAGTCCGACCATGTTAATGAAGCAGTTCTCTCAGCTGATGCAGAGTGCCTGATGGCAGAAGTTTGGGTATCCCCAACTGGTTCATGATTGACCAAGAATTCTATTCCCGACTTACTGATGAAGTCCGACTGATGCCCGAAAGTTTTCTTTGAATGCCCGATGGCATGATCAACATGATTGTTGACCTGATGAGTCCCGAGGAATCTTGATGCCTGACGGCATGATCGACCATGCATTACCGATTACCGTGTGACCAATTCTCCAGCTAGTTGCCATGCAACTAATATTTCAGTTTTCGAAGATTTGTTCCCATCAGAGTACCGTGTACTTGTGCAGTTGGCAAATTTTCGGGTTTGTTGGTATTCAACCGTCTTTTACCTTGATTGGTTGAGAGCCGTTCGCTCCTCACCCATTCAGGTCCAAGCCGTTTGAATAGGGGCAGCTGTTGCACCCCAAAATTTGACCAACATTTTTCTACCTAGCTTGTGTTCACTAGCATTATCATCTGCATTTCATTGATATGTGTGCAGTAGATCAAGAGGTATGATTACCAATCAAGAGCACCATAAGACTTTGAAGGTATCCAAGAAGGTTATTCAGGTGTTCAAGGGTTGATATCTTTGTCAGAGAATTTAAAAGATCCTCAGAGAGATTGGTTGAAACCAAGGTTGTGTGCCTCCTAACTTGAGAGTTGTGGGAGCTCCTCAAATGATTCTGAAGCTATGAGGATGGACTTGAAGCTTTGAGAGAGCTTATGAGATGTCTTGAAAGCCATCATGAGGCCTAGAGAGGTCATTGTACAAGAATAAGAAGACTCAACCATGAGTGGTGCAATTAGGGTTTGACTAGGTCAACCCTAGGTCAACTGATGATTTGGAGAGGGTTGAGACCTAATCCAAGAGCCATGTGATCATGGATTGATGCATTGAGATGCTATAAGGATTATTCCTAGATCAACTCATCATGATTTAGGAGTTTGAGAAGTTTCAAGCTAGGGTTTCTAAGGCTTGACAGTGTAAAATCCCCTAGTTTGATCCCTATCTTCAAGGCAGTTTAGCTCAAGATGTGATTGTCATCTCATCTTGCATACAACATGAATGTTGTAGATCTTGTTCTTAGCTTTAATTTGAGTACTAGAAGTCCTTGATAGGATTTGTAGAGCTCAAGTTATGACTTTGACAAATTACAGGTCATCTGAGGTATGTGAATCTGGGTCCTTGAAAGTCACCCAACTTGCATCCAACTTTTGCCCAAGAAGGATGATTCCTATGAACTTTTGGTCAACATGAATGTTGTTCCTCATCTTCTTAGCTTTCTACAGAGTACTAGAAGTCCTTGATAGGATTTGTAGAACTCAAGTTATGGCTTTGACAAGTCAAGGGCATTTTGGTCATTTGGAGATTATAGGTCATTTCAAGCATAAGGCCATAACTCCTATTTACAAGCTTCAAATGGAAAAATCTTCAACATCAAATGATGTTTTAAGGCTAGTAGGGAGGTCATGAGATGTTAAAAAGGCTTGTAGCAAAAAATGGTAAAAATGACCTAAAATGGAGGCATAAGTTAAATAAGTTCAAGTTGGAAATTGAAATTTCCAAGTTACACATCCAAACCATGGCATATAATAGGTCATTTTGACTCCAAAGAACATTTTAGAAACAATGGTTCAGCCACTTTTTTGAATTGAGGCCTAGATCATGGGGTTGCTTTGGAAAATGGTTGCTTGCATAATAAGATACAAATGCAAAACTCAAGGAAAGGCAATGTACAAGCTAGCTAAGTGTCTTAACATGTCATATATCTCATCTAAAGAGATTTTCAAGTCAAGGCAAGTGCTGCAAGGGGCTATGGCATGAGATGATACATGAGATGGATGAATTCAAAAACTCATGACATGAGAATCCTAAATTCTCATTGGATGATTCCAGATGGTTCTAGAGAGGTCCAATGCATTCTATATATGGTTTAGAACTTGCTCAGTTGAAAGGTTGGTGAGAGATTAGAGAGAAGAGGGAGATAGCCATTTCAATTGCTTCCATTGCAAGTTGAAATTAAATTCTACATTCTGATTCATTTCCATTTCTTCTTTCAATCCAAACACATTCCATTGATCACACTGAAGCTGTGCATACCAAATTGAAGGCAAAACCATGGAGAATTGAAGAGATAGCACTTGGATTTTGAAGGTTGCAAGTCACAATCGGATTTGGAGATTCAAGCTTTCTTGGTCCAATCTTTGGCAAACAGAAGCTTTATCATCATTCAAGGATTGATTCTGAAGAGTTTGAGAGCTTGAAGTGGAGGATTACCCTATCTGGTGTTCAAGATTTGACAGGTTAGTAAACTTCCTTCTACACCATTATTTAAGCATAATTAGGGAGAATTTTTAGGTTAGAACGGTTAGAGACAATTAGGTGTTGGATTCTGGGAAGTTTGAGATCAATTGGTGAGGTTTCAGTTGGTGACACCATTTTTGTTTTGACCAAGAACATGAGATATAGTGAGCTATAGCATGGGTTTGATATCAAGAATTAACCAGGGTGAGTTGGTGATCATTCTGAGGTAATTAATTGCAAGAATTGTTGAAGTTGATGTCTGAGCTTATTTTTGATCTTGGATCGGGTTTGGAGATTTAGGGCATTTCAATTGATTTTGAGGCCATGGTTGTGATCAGCATGGAATGTAGAATGGATTAGGGTTTTGAATCTTAATTTTTCATGGAGAATTAAGGTGATACGAGTTGGGTGAAGATTCACTATGGAGCTCTGTTTCCATGGCTTCCTCCTTTTGAACCCTAGCTGGAGGAAGAAGATGATGAGATGGTCGTTGGATGAGGCGAAGACCCATTGACTGAGGGGAGATCCCACGGCTGAGATTCAATTTCGTTTGAAGAGGGAAATTCTGAACAATGAAATAAAGCGTTTCATTAAACCCGTGGTATTGGGCTTAAGTGTTGAGTTTGATAACCACACCCCCTTTCATGGCCCATGATGATTTTGAACTGTATTTTGTTACTAAGTGCACCGTTCATTTTTCTTTTTCTTTGTGATTTTTAACTGATTTTCTGATGGAAACTGGGCCTGGAACGCATTGATATCCCCACCCCCATTTTGAGCCCATCTGGAATTTGTACCGAATATAGTTGCTATTCACACCAATGTCTTCATATTTTAATTTCTTTTTCTCCATTTTTCATTAATCTTTGAAAAATCATAATAAATAGAAAAATGATGATTTTTGCATGGGGATTTTTTCTCCCATTTCATGCTCATGTCTAGAAAATTATAAAATCAAAATATTTGCAGTTCATGCATTTTTAATATTTTTTGTGTATTTTTTATTTTAATAGCATTTTAATTCTTTCATGTTGATGCATTTTAATTCTTTTATTTTAATAAGCTAGTTCCCTTTGAATTTTTAGGCCATTCTTTTTAGGATAGTTAGATTAGGACTTTAGATCCCCCCTGGATTTATTCCATAATTTTGTGATTAATTTTAGGTTAGTTTTGATTAGATGACTTTAGGTTGTGTAGATTTTGGTCAATCCTTAACATAGGTCCACAATAACACTAGAATTTTTGGTTTCTAGGCCAAGATAGACATTGGGACATATAGGGTATTAAGGGTAGGTATATAGGATCCCCTAAAAATTATATTAGATTTTATTATAATAGTATACTATTTTTAGATGATTTTTGTAGTTGATGATTGTTTGTGTTGCCCTTGTGGGCTTGTATTTTGGTTGCTTTGCTTTGTGGGCTTGGTGAGCTTGGTTTTTCTTTGAGAAGCATGGAGGAGCATATTAGAAGACTTGATAGTTGAAGAAGGAGCTTGAGAGCTTGGAGGCTTGTTTGTTTTGTTGATTGTTTTAGGGTTAGGATTTAAGTAGAGCTTAGACCTAGCTAGTTTCTTTCTTAAACATGGGTGGTATCTTTCACCTCCATTCTTCCCCATGATTCAAGGTCCTTCCATGGTATTCACCTCCCTCCTTAGGAGGGATAAGTGATGGTACCTAGGGAGTAGAACCTTTGAGGGAACCATTCTTTTGATGTTAAACCCTTATAGGTCACCTTTGGTGATCAATAAGCAGTTTAACACCCCAGCTTATCTAGTTAAGTGATTTCCTCTGGTTTGAGTATCTTGAGGGATGTTGGGCTTGAGTGTGAAGATGAAGACTTCATTGAAGAGTATGGAAGAGGATGATTCCTTGAGCATTTCCATTTTAGCTGAAGCTTGAAGAGCATGAAGATCAAGTTGATACTTGAAGACCCACTGAAGATCCAGTAAAGACTGAATGAAGAGCTGAGGCTTAAAAATTGAAGGATGAAGTTGATACTTCTAAGTGATTAAAGAGTACTCTGAGAAGCTGAAGCTTGCAGGAGGAGAAGACCAAGTTGAGACTGGTAAGGCAAAGAGAGCTTGAGAGCTTGAAGATTAAGTTGACACTTACTATGAAGTTTGGAGATCCTGAAGAAGATCAAGTTGATACTTGTGGTTAAGAATGAAGCCTGAAGGTGGAACTGATTAAAAAGCTGAAGCTTGAAGAGAGGATAAGTTGAAACTTATGTGAAAGGGTTGAAACCTGGAGAAGCAAATTGATATTTGTCAAGAGTGATTGAGGTCTGAGGACTGAGTTGCTGTTGGAAGAGCTGAAGCTTGGAATTGAGAGAGGAGTTGATCTGCTTTCTTGTTTCTTTTCTGTATTGATGTGCCTTGTTTGACTTGCTTGATGCATTAGAATAAGTTCATATCTAGACTGATGAAAGCTAGGAGCATGATTGCACTAGAGGTTGAGTTGCTCCCTCTGCTTGTGTTGTTACTGTATGGCTTTGCTTGCAGGTATTCGGTAGAGCCCAGCTCCCTTGCCCATGTGGTTTGTTTTACTTGATAGCATGATTTTATTTTCTTCTGTATGATTGCAGTTTACTGTATTTTGCTTGATAGCATATTTTATTTTTTCAGTATGATTACTGTTATTCATTCTGGCTTGAGGTTGAGATGAGATTGTGGAGGCTGATGCCCCACACACATTTCCTCCCTCACTTGCATTGCATGCATTTTACAGTCGTTTACTGTTTACCGTTTAAGCTGATGCTTTATCTGTTTCTGTGTATCATTGACATGATCCCTTAAGACTCTCATTCCCTTTGATAAGGAAGTGATGATAGAACTTTAGGTTGAAACCTATGCATGATAACTTCTAGGAGTTCCCTGTTCAAACCTCAACCATAGGATGAATCCTTGGCATGACAACAGTAGGACTTGATAGTCTCCCTTTAGTTGAGCCTGTTCTCTTCTCATCTCAAAACAGCTTAAGATACAATAATCATGAATGATTTCTTTCGTACGTTACGAGCCTTAAGCTATCTGAGAAAGGATTATTGGAGAGTTTCTTTTCAACAGTCTGGATGTTTAGTATGGCACCCTTTGGGTGACATGCGACGCATTCACTCTCAGGTCATAGTCTCTAGTGCGATTGAAATTGCAAACACAATAAAAAACACTTCTTTCGTAAAAGACAGAAAACAAACTTCAAACCTTTTTGCCCCGTGGGCCCATAATTCAAAGGAAACTTTTCTGAAGGAAAGAGTGTCGTTAAATTTCAGCGCCAATGCAAACAGGCTTTGTCCCTAACTGCTGGAACTGCTGTTTAACCCTACTCGATAAAACAGATGAATCTGAATCCCCATAAACCGTAGTGTCCTGAACTACGTAAGCTCTGATCTCTCATACCTGTTGAGAGTACGTAGGCACAATACTAATGTATTGGCGAGCCACCTTCCCCATAACCCGTCGTAGGTCGAACTACGTTGACTCTGATTTCTCATTCTCTGATGAGAATACGTAGGCATAAAGTGTGACGCTTTGCCGAGTCATTTTCTTTTCTGTTTAAGCCAGCCTTGATAGGTAGATAGATAAACCAACTCGTCCAGTAAACACAACAAGCGTGGATCCCGTCGAGTACGACGGATGTGAGGGGTGCTAATACCTTCCCCTTGCGTAACCGACTCCCGAACCCAGACAACGGTTGCGACGACCTTGTCTTATACCTATGCGTCAGGTTTTTCCGATCATTTCCTTTCCCGCTCCGAGGGATAAATAACGAAAGGTGGCGACTCTTCTGTTCTGCCAGCACCTTATTTTCGCGAAAGCAACAAACATGATGAGTGGAAATGATAAACAACTTACTGACAACCAAAGGAAGCCTGTAAGGGTTCATCATTATGAGATACTGGTTCCCTCAATGTTCTACTTCCCAGATAAAGCCACTCATCCTTCCAAAGGAGGGATGTGAATATCTGAGAAGGACTTTTAGTCATTGGGAGGAATGGAAGCACAAGATCCTTTCCATGTTTGTGAAATAAATCATCCCAACTACAAAGCTCTCCCTATGTCCTATCTCCTAATCTTCATCAGACACCTTCAGGCACCACCAAATCCAAAGCTCCAAGCAACCTCAAGCCTCCTCAAGCATCTTCCTCTTGTCTTCAACTTGTCTTCAATCTCAATCAAAGGCAAACCAAGCACAAACCCTAATCTAAGGGGACTAAAGAAGTTAAACTAGTTGAATTAGCAAGTTAGGATCACCTAAAACCTAGTGCTCAAGTTAGTCCTAACTAAAATAGTAGAATCAATTTTAAAATCCTACAAAAATTACTATGGGAACCTAGGTCAATCATGACTCTATCACATTAGTTTCAAAGATCAAACCATCAAATTGGACCTAGAACTAAATCCTACATTCTAAGGCATCAACCTAAAACCCTAAAAAGGAAGCATCTAAATATCAATCTAAAAAGCACACCTATTTTCATCACAAAAATGTGAGAAAATTACTATGGGATCATACATGTCTAACCTAATCACACACACAAAATTAGGCCAAGAATCATCACCATGAGATCAAACAAAATTCTACAAAAGTATGCATCAAACATAAACATTTTAATATCAATTAAAATACAAAATTCCAATTAAATCAGAAATTATATGAAATGAAAATATTTTTTCTCTAAAAAATAATAGACTCAATCATGAGTAATATGCAAAAAGAATGGGTTGAATTGGATTAATATTCAATTAGTTATGAATTTTTCAAGAATCATGAATTAAATGGAAATTAAATGAAAATCAAATGAAAATAACCAAACACACGGTGTGAATAGCAGTCAGATTCAGTTCAAAACATGGGTTGGGCTTGCTGGGGGTGTGGATAACACTTATTTCACTAAGCGCAAACGCCTGAATTAATGAAACGCAGCGTTTCCTTCAGAAACCCTTCACAACTCAGAATTAAAACGTGGCCCTTGGATCTTCTCCCAGTCAATGGTCAATCCATCATCCAATGGTGAGAACTTCATCTTCTCCATTTCAAAGCTCTGAGCTTCGCGCCCAGCTCCGGCCACCGCCGGTGGAGCTCCGATCGTCCCCTTCAACCCTAGTTCTTCCTAGAGGCCTCCAATCCGAGAGGTCAAAACATGAAACACACTCCAAATCTTGCCACGAACTCAATCATACCATTAGTTTCTTCTGAAACCTCAAGAATCATCAACTCCCAATCTCAACCGAAAATGGTGATCTTCCTATTTTGTCTCTAATTCAACAATTAACCATCTGAAATCCATCCTAGGCCATTCTACAACTAATCTAGCACCTTAATTCAACCTAATTCTACCTAAATCATGCTATAGGAAGAAGGTTACAAACCTGGAAATTCTTGAATAACAGATGCACCAAATCTTCACTGCAAGCTCTCAAATCTTCTGGACACGATCACTGAACCTCCTTCTTGCTTCTGTATGCAAAAGATTCAATGGAAAGTGCTTCAATCTTGAAACACGATGATGAGTTGCAGGTGCTGAAAACCACTTGCTCCCATACGGTCTAGCCATTAATTCTTCTTGGAAATGATCTGGAATCAATCCTTGATACTCATGGAAGAAGAATCAATCAAGAAAATGGAAGGAAATGGAGGAATTTTATGAAACCGATTTCAATTGCAATCTATGAAAACTCAATCTCAAACTAAGCTCAAACCTTCAATGATCACCAAACTCTTCCATGGATTCATTCTACTTAATATATAGATGGAGTTTGGATGATCTAGAACCCTCTAGATCCTTCCAATGAGATTTTACACATCTCATGTCATGAGATTTTGAATCACTTATCATGACATGTACAACCCTTGCAAACAGCTTGGAATTCATCCCATTCACTCTTAATTTCTCCCCTAGTGAGATATTAGAGGTGTTTAGCTTGCCAAGTTCCTTGTTCATGCCTTGATTTTGAGTTATGCATATGTTACTTAATATGCAAGCAAGTGTTTTTCAAAGCAAGTCCATGATTTAGACCTCAAATCAAAAATGTGGCTAAACCATTGTCTTTAAAATGTTTTCTAGAGTCAAAATGATATATTACATGCCATGGTTTGGATGTGTAGGTTAAAAATATCAATTTCCAACTTTGACTTATTTAACTTATACCCTTATTTTAGGTCATTTTTGAAACTTTTAGCTACAAGCCTTTCTATCACCTCATGGCCTCCTTACTAGACTTAAAACATCATTTTAAGAAAGTTTGATGTTGAAGATTTTTCCATTTGAAGCTTGGAAATAGGAGTTATGGCCTTATACTTGAAATGACCTGTAATCTCCAAATGACCAAAATACCCTTGACTTGTCAAAGTCATAACTTGAGGTCTCCAATCCTATCAAGGACTTCTAGTACTCTCTAGAAAGCTAAGAGGATAAGGAACAACATTCATGTTGACCAAAAGTCCATAGGAATCATCCTTCTTGGGCAAATGTTTGATGCAAGTGGGGTGACTTTCAAGGCCCCAGATTCACATACCTCAAATGACCTGTAACTTGCCAAAGTCATAACTTGAGCTCTACAAATCCTATCAAGGACTTCTAGTACTCAAATTAAAGCTAAGATCAAGCTCTACAACATTCATGTTGTGGGCAAGATGAGATGACAATCACATCTTGAGCTAAACTGCCTTGACGATAGGGGTCAAACTAGGGGATTTTACACTGTCAAGCCTTAGAAACCCTAGCTTGAAACTTCTCAAACTCTTCAATCATGAGGAGTTGACCTTGGAATCATCCTTATAACATCTCAATGCATCAATCCATGATCACATGGCTCTTGGATTAAGTCTCAACCTTCTCCAAATCATCAGTTGACCTAGGGTTGACCCAGTCAAACCCTAATTACACCACTCATGGCTGAGTCTTCTTAATCTTGCACAATGACCTCTCTAGGCTTCATGATGGCTTTCAAGAAATCTCATAGGCTCTCTCAAGGCTTCAAGTCTACATTCATGGCTTCAGAATCATCTGAGGAGCTCCCATAACTCTCAAGTTAGGAGGCATACATTCTTGGTTTCAACCACTCTCTCTGAGGATCTTTTAACTTCTCTGACAAGGATATCAACCCCTGAGCATTTGAATAACCTGCTTGGCTAGCTTCATACTCTTGTGTAGCTTTTTATTGGTAGTCATACCTCTTGATCTCCTGCATACATGTCAATGAAATGCAAATGATAATGCTAATGTGAATGAAATGAAACATAAGCTAGGTAAAGAAGCGTTGGTCAAATTTTGGGGTGCAACAGAAGGCGCTTGGGAGGATTATGTTCAGAGCTTACAGAGCATCATTAACCATGGAGAGTTGCTCATCCATGGGTTGGTAGGCAGGCCAGATCATTCAGAGACGAGAGAGTTGTTAGAGGATTTCCAGGCTCGCCCTCGTATTTGATGTTTTTCTCTTTGTGGTTTGTTGTTATGATGTATCCTGACCATCACCAAATCTGTTGGTTGAGGTCATTTTGATTTCATTGTATTCAGTGTTGTGCTATACATTGACTCTTGGTTCTCATTTTATTTATGAGGAGTTTGCTATGCTTATCTGTTTGCTTCCCATTGTCTTGTTGTTCTCACGGAACTAGAATCGAGGGGAAATTTTCCCTAACACATATTTACATGTCTGCATATTGCATCATTTCTCATGTTTGCATCGCAGGTGTTTCAGAACCGTTAATCTTATCTCTGCGCTTTGTAGCTTGTTTCAGGATTGACAACCGAGCGACTCATCGCTACGCTACTCAGGGGAAATCAACGCAGGATTATGGATCAGATTTCGGCTGAACTTCAGGAATTCCGTGATAAGATAGCCCAGTTCATGGATATGATGCAAGGGGTCACCAATAGCCAAGAACAACTGCGAACTTTGGTGCAACCGTTAATTGCAAGGGTTGACGGGAGTGGTGTGCTTCATGAAGGAACTGTTGCTATACCTCCTTTTGCTGACAATGTCACCCTACATGCTAATACTGGTCCTACAGTTATTATCCCTCCGGGCGGAGGAAATCAGACAGGATTTCATATTCCCGGACCTACGTGTGCTTTGCATGGGAATACTACCTCTCAGTGGGAGGAAGATGATCAAAAGGATTTGTTCTCTATGAGGGATGTTGGTGCTGCTCTGCCATCTGACGTAGACAGGAGATTTAAGTCGCTCGAGGAAAAGATGAAGAGTTATGAGAATCAGAATTATATGGGGTTGGATATGGCAAATTTGGGGCTGATTCCAGATTTGAATGTTCCTCTGAAGTTCAAAGTCCTGGACTTTGATAAGTATAAGGGGACAACCTGTCCGAGGGTTCATCTTCTTTCTTACTACCGCAAGATATCCGCCTATTCTGACGATGAGGAGCTGCTTATGCACTTTTTCCAGGACAGTCTTTCTGGTCCGTCTCTAGAATGGTACATGGGGCTAGAGTTAGTTAACATCCGAAGCTGGAGGGATTTAGCTGAGGCGTTTGTTAAGCATTACCAGTACAACTGTGATCTTGCACCGAACAGGGTCCAGTTACAGAATTTATCTCAAAGAACTAATGAATGCTTCAAAGAGAACGCCCAAAGATGGCGTGAATTGGCAGCTAGAGTGCAACCTCCTATGGTGGAGAGGGAGTTGATAGACATGTTCGTTGCCACATTACCGGGTGTGTATTACGAGAAATTGATTGGCAACATGTTGGGGAGTTTTTCAGATCTAATCATTACAGGGGAAAGAGTTGAGAACGAAATCAAATTGGGTAAAATTCAAGCCGGTGAAAGATCCTCAGCTGAAGGAGTTAAGAAAAGTTTTGATAACCAATGCAGTCTCGTGTTCCCTGTCACTACTGCGAAAAAAGGTGTCGGTAATGACAGAAGAGTCACCACATTTCGTTATTTATCCCAACGAGGGAAAGGGAACGAGCAGAGAAAACCTGACGAAAAGGGATAAGATTGGTCATCGCAACCAAATCTCGGGTTCGGGAGTCGATTACGCAAGGGGAAGGTAAATGCACCCCTCACGTCCGTCGTACTCGAAGGGATCCACGTTTGGTTGTCTATCTAAAAGGGTGACTGAAACTATCTACGCTAAAGGTCTGGGACAAAAGAAAAGAAAATGACTTGACAGAGCATCGTCGCTCTGGGCCTACGTATTCCCTCGTGCAATGGGAAAGTCAGAGTCAACGTAGTTCGGCTAACTACGGATGAAAGGTGGGGAAAGGTTGCTCGCCAAGACATCACGTCTTGTGCCTATGTATTCTCGCACGGTATGAGAAATTAGAGCAAACTTAGTTTGGGCAAGTAAGAACACCGGTTTGTTCATCTGTTTTTACCCTAGTAGGGTTATCAATCAGTTCTAGCAGTTAAGTGTATGCAACTCGACCCTTGGAGACTTAGGCGTTACTTATTTCCGGTAGAACTGAGAGTTAACGAAACTCTTTTTCATGAAAATGTTTTCCATTGTTAAAGGTCCCAAAGGACAAAAGAAGTTTGATGATTTGTTTTTGTGTCTTTTAAGGAGAAGTGTTTTTGAATTGTTTGTAATTCATATTGCACTAGAGACTATGACTTAGGAGCGAATGCGTCGCATATCGTCCTAAGGACGTACACTAAACACTCTAAGCAATTGAGAGGTAACCCCACAATCATTATTCCCCAAGTACTTAAGGCTCGTAACGCACAATATTCGTTAGCCTTTATTAAGTATTTTAGATTGGTTTTGAGATGAGAAGAGAGAAGACAAACTAAAGGGACACTAGTTCAAAACCTAGTAGTTGTCATGCAAAATGGCCCTAAGGTTAGGATTGAGAAGGGAATTCTATCCTATTTGTTATCATGCAAAGGATTCAACCTAATGTCTATCATCACTATCCTTAATAAAGGAAGTGAGAATTCATAAGGGAACATGTTAAGAAAAGAAGAAAGGAAACAAAGCAACATGAAATAAGACATGAAATAGAAATGAATGAATGAATGCATATGCAATGCAACACACAAGCAAAGGGAGGAAATTGTGTGGGGTGAAAACCTCCACAAGCTCATCTCAACCTTTAATTCAAACAAGAGAGGCACAAAGAGGAAATAACACAAGCAAAGGGAGGAAATTGTGTGGGGTGAAAACCTCCACAAGCTCATCTCAACCTTTAATGCAAGCAAAGTGCAAAACAAATCGTAAAGTCTACAACTTGAACATGGAATGAATCATAAACCAAAACAAAAGTGGGAGAAGAATAGAAAACATCCATGGTATCCCTAATATCATTCAAAGAAAGTCTCATTATGACTTGTGCAAAAGATGCACAAAATGTGTCCTCATGGTTCACCATTCAAGTCAAGCTTCAAATACCTCCTAAGGAGGGATTAAGCAACTTTAAATGGTGCTCCAAGATCCTTGGACAGAAAGGGAGATGAAAGGAGAGGGCACAAACTCAATCACAAAAATCCACAAAAGAAAATGCAAGTTTATGTACAAGATAAAGCAAGACATGTATCATGAAAACCCTAATTGAAATGCCTAAAAGAAAGGTAAACTTAAACAAGTTATGAACATAATTAGGATCTCAAATTGAACATACAAACATATTATTATGTATATGATATGAATACACAAAGATTAGGGGCTCAAACATGGCACAAAGCTCAATTAAGAATCAAACTATTTCATGTATCAAGGTGAAAACCATACAAGGGTAGGCTAGAATGAATGGTAGAACGAGAACTTGTGGATATGTATGTTGCTACCTTACCAGGAGTGTACTATTAGAAACTCATCGGCAATATGTCTGGAAGCTTTTCTGATCTGATTATCACCGGTGAAAGAGTGGAGAATGGAATTAAGATAGGAAAGATCAACGCTGGTGAAGGGTCCTCGGCAGGAGGAGGGAATAAGAAGGTGTTCGGAAACAAAAGACGAGAGGGAGACACTAATTTTGTATCCAGTTCATGGGGAAGAAATAGAGGTTGGAATCGACAGAATCAGCAGATTGCCAGTATCACTATTCCAGCAGTTCAATAACCACGACAACAACAACGTCAGCAACAACAGCAACCTCAGCAGAATCAGCAGGGGAACAGAAGATACCAAGATAGGGGCTGGGTAACAGGGAACAAACATTTTGATGCCCTTCGTAGGCCTTACTCCCAGTTATTACAAGCCTTGCTACAACTTCAATTGATTCAAAAAAGAACTATGGCTCCTTTGACCGGACCACCTCCACCTGGGTACGATGCAAATGCCCACTATGAGTTTCATTCGAGTGCTCCAGGACATAATATTGATAACTGTAAAGCCTTCAAACATAAAGTGCAAGATATGATTGACAGTAAGGCTATCAATTTTTCTAATGATGTTCCCAACGTGGTGCAGAATCCCATGCCGAATCATGTGCAGGATGGGGTGAACGCAATGGTAGAGGAAGAGGTGTTGAACTTGGTGACGAATGTTGATGAATTGAAGACGCCCTTAAGCTTTGTGAAAGCCAGATTGCTAAAGGGGGGTGTTTTCCCGGGTTGTGCTGAGGACTGTGTTGAATGTTCTGCTGATCCTGAGAAAGGATGTGGACTGTTGAGAAGCTATATTCAGGAGATGATGGACGACGGAGTTTTACAATTTGACCGTTCTGTTGGAAGAGAATCTGAGGATTTAGTGGCTGAAGAAAAGGATGAGATTGCGACAATCTCCATCCCGTATAAGACTGTTACTATCTATGCACCAAAGCCGCCAAAGATAACTATCACCAAAGCAGGTCCTATGTCGTTTGAGAGCAGTAAAGCCATTCCGTGGAACTACGGAGCCGAAGTGTACTGTAATGGGCAGAAGGTAAACTTGAATGATCCCCCTGCAAGTTCAGTTGGCAATCTCGTGGGAGCAGGAGGTATTACTCGCAGTGACCGAGTCTTTTCGTCGCCTAAGGTGATTCCTGATAAGGTGAACAAGGGGAAAAGACCTGTAGTGGAGGAGACTTCTCAATCTGGGGAAAGAGAATCTTTGTTGAAATACGCGGAGGAATTTATGAGGCTGATTCGGAAAAGCGACTACAAGATAGTCAATCACTTGCAGCAAACTCCTTCCAAAATATCTATCTTATCGTTGCTCCTTTGCTCTGAGGCAAATAGAAATGCATTGCTGAAAATCTTAAACACTGCTTACGTGCCATAGGAAATTTCAGTCAATCAACTCGAGGGAGTTGTGGCGCACGTAAACGCAGGAAATGGCTTAGGCTTTACGGATTTGGATTTGACACCCAGAGGCAGAAATCATAATTGTGCGTTGCACATATCTTTGGAATGCCGAGGGGATGTCATGTCTCACGTGTTTATGGATATGGGATCTTCTTTAAACGTGCTTCCGAAGAAGGCCCTGATGAAGTTAGATATGAAGGGATTGATTTGCATGCCAAGTGATTTGGTGGTGCGTGCATTTGATGGAACCCGAAGATCTGTGTTTGGGGAAGTAACTTTGCCTATTCAGGTTGGACCTGAAGTCTTTGATGCAGTGTTTTACATCATGGATATCCATCCGGCCTACAGTTGTTTACGAGGTCGCCCTTGGATTCATTCAGTTGGGGCTGTTACATCAACTCTGCATCAGAAGCTAAAATACATGGTTGGCGGTAGTGTTGTTACGGTATGCGGAGAGGAGGATATCATGGTCAGCCATTTATCATCCTTTAAGTATGTTGAAGTGGATGGAGAGATCCATGAAACCCTCTGCCAAGCCTTCGAAGTGGTCAAGGTTAAAGACAAGTCTCATGTAATGAGTAAAGAGCCTGAAGTTGCTATGTCCTCGTTTAAAGAAGCTCAAGCGGTGGTGCAAACAGGGGCAATACAGGGATGGGGCCAAGTGTTGGAAATTCCCCACAAGCAAGACAAATTTTGTTTAGGGTATCGACCGTCGTTCTCCTCTCCTTCAGCCTCGCAGAGCGCGCCGCACTATAAAGGGCCCGTGCAGTTCACCATGGGGGGAGTCATCTTCGAGAGAATCAATGTTTTATTTGATGAAGATGGAGACAGTGACTGTGACATGGATGCCTGGATCAAGCCATGTATCCCATGACAGAGCCTGCACAACTGGTCAATTGAAGAATTCATTCAAGTGACGACAGAACAGTAATGCTTTGTTTTTCCAATTATTGTACTACCCTATGTCCTACCCGGGGCATAGTGGTATTTTATTTCAAGGCCTTACTTGTTTATGTCTGAACATTGTTTATCAATTAATCAAAGGGCATTTTCTCATTCAAATTTTGTGATCTCTGTTTTTCTTATTTTTATCTTTCACAATAAAATGGCAACGTGGTTTATACTTGTTTGCAAATTGTTTGAAACATTTAACCATTTTTATTGCAGGGTTCCTATTGCAGATGACACCGATCCAAAACCTTCTATGACTCGCTTCGACATCGATCAACCGATATATCAAGCTGAAGAAAAGATTGATGAGGATGAAGACTTGCCCGAAGAATTAGCCAGACTTTTGAAACAAGAAGAGAAAATCATTTTTGCCTCATCAGGAGGAAATTGAGGTCATTAATCTGGGTTCTGAAGACGTTTTCAGAAATGTTCGGTTATGGGCTGCACTACAGAGCGATGTCAAGCAAAGAATGATCGAGATGCTTCGAGAGTATAGTGACATATTTGCTTGGTCGTATGAGGATATGCCTGGGCTCGATACCGACATAGTGGTTCATCGCTTACCGTTACGCGAGGAATATCCGCCGGTCAAGCAGAAGCTTAGAAGAACAAGACCAGATATGGCGGTAAAAATCAAAGAAGAGGTCCAAAAGCAATGGGACACTGGATTTTTAGTCGTGACTACTTGCGCTCTGTGGGTCGCCAACATAGTGCCTGTACCGAAGAAGGATGGTAAGATGCGTATGTGTGTTGATTATCGGGATTTGAACAAGGCGAGCCCTAAGGATGATTTCCCGCTCCCTCACATTGACGTATTGGTCGACAATTGATATGCACTAACTTTTGAGAATTATGCATTTCCTTCAAAATTCCTGAAACAACTTTGTTAACTTTTGGAATATTAATTCTTTTGTGGCTCAAAGAAAGTAATCTGCCTTATAATTACAAGAATGGCAGAATTTGATACATGCATAAAAAATAAACGAGACTGATATGAAATAAATGAGAAATAATAAATGGAATTAAGTAGAAGGGGCATCACACTCTTTCTAATCCAAGAGAGAATGATAAGCCTATGGATGAGGATCACCACAAGAAAAGGATTTCTTGATAAGATCAATTTTGGTCCAATCCAGAACCTAAGAGCAAATTTTCTCACTTACACAATGTGTAAACTCGACAAAATTCATTGATTCAAAAAGAAGATACATGCCTCCTTTATATAGGAATGGCTTAAGATGATGAAATAAGTAAACATTAACTCCTAAGAAAACAAAAGGATTTCAGCCACTAATTATCATGATAGTGGGTTGAGTTATTACAAAGAAAGTGCAAAATAAAGAAGAGATAGTGGGGTTCTTGAAAGGGCATAACAATGGCAATTCTTTATTTACCACTTCTCTTGCATTTTTTGTCCATTATAGTGTGGTTATTGGTATTTCCTTTATTTTTATTTATTTATGCATTATTGGGCCTTTTATCACATGCTTGGATGATAAGAATAAACTTGGGCTTTTTTTCTTCAATCTGGCTCATGCATTCTATTGACTTGATCATGAAGTGAACTAAAGCATCATTGACTCTTCTTGCACGTGCCCTTGTCATAGGACCTCCTAAGCTTTGCATTGTATCATTTATGTCTTGGATTACGTCCTCATCATTCCCTCCTTCTTGAAAAGAATTCGACCTCGAATTTAGACCATCATCACCTACATCAAAAGGAGATAAATCAGCCACATTAAAAGTAGTACTTACCCCATACTCACCTTGAAGTTCTATTTTGTAGGCATTGTCATTGATCCTTGAAAGTACTTGAAATGGTCCATCTCCCCTAGGTTGAAGTTTGAACTTCCTTTGTGATGGGAATCTCTCTTTTCTCATATGTATCCAAACCCAATCCCCAAGTTCAAAAATAACTTTCTTTCGCCCTTTGTTTGCACTTTTTGCATAACTTTTATTTTTCTTTCCAATTTGCAATTTTACTTGTTCATGCAATTTTCTCACAAATTCAGCCTTAGCTTTCCCATCTTTATGCTTCAAAATAGATGCGTTAGGCAATGGTAACAAATCAAGAGGTGTTAAAGGATTAAAACCATACACAATCTCGAAAGGTGAATGTTGTGTAGTGCTATGAACAACCCTATTGTAAGCAAACTCTACACGAGGTAACCATTCCTCCCACATTTTTAAATTCTTTTTAAGAACAACCCTAAGAAGAGTAGAAAGAGTTCTATTTACTACTTCAGTTTGTCCATCTGTTTGAGGATGACAAGTAGTGGAAAATAATAACTTTGTACCCACCTTTCCCCACAAAGTCCTCCAAAAATGGCTTAAGAACTTGGAGTCACGATCAGAGACAATGCTCCTTGGTAAGCCATGTAGGCGCACCACTTCCTTAAAGAACAAATCAGCAACATGACACGCATCATCCACCTTTTTACATGGAATAAAATGTGCCATTTTAGAAAACCTGTCCAAAAATACAAAAATAGAATCTCTGCCATTCTTTGTTCTAGGCAGTCCCAAAACAAAGTCGATGGAAATGTCAATCCAAGTAAATTCAGGTACAGGCAAAGGAGTATACAAACCATGAGGCATAACTTTTGATTTAGCCTTTTTATATACAATGCATCTTTCACAAAGATTTTGAACATCAATTTTCATGTGAGGCTAATAAAAATGTTCTTTTAAGAATTCTAGAGTTTTAGAAACCCCAAAATGACCCATTAGTCCTCCCTCATACGCCTCTTTTACAAGTAATTCTCTAATGGAACCTTTAGGCACACATAGTTTTTTTTTTCTTTAAATAAATAGCCATTGTCCCTAAAATACCCATTGAAGGCAGTATGCTCACATGCTAAAAATTTTGAAGAAAATTCAAGGTCACTTTCATACAAATATTTAATATGCTCAAGACCAAAAACTTTTGTTTCAAGAGTAGAAAGCAAGACATGTCTTCTTGAGAGTGCATCTGCCACAACATTAGATTTACCTTTCTTATGCTTGATTACATGAGGAAATTGTTCAAGAAACTCAACCCATTCGGCATGTCTCTTATTCAACTTACCTTGTCCTTTCAAATGTTTCAAGGATTCGTGATCACTATGAATGACAAACTCTTTGTGCAGCAAGTAATGTTGCCAAGTTTGTAGAGCTCTCAACAAGGAATATAATTCCTTATCATATGTAGAATAATTGAGGACAGACCCTTTTAGCTTTTCACTAAAATAAGAAAGTGGATGACCTTCCTGCAACAAAACAACTCCAATTCCCACATTAGATGCATCACATTCAATTTCAAAAGATTTAGAAAAATTAGGCAATGCAAGAATTGGTGCTTGGGTGAGCTTTTCCTTTAGGGCAGCAAAGGCTTGCTCTTGTTTTTCACCCCATTTAAAACCAACATCCTTTTTTAATAATTTCATTGAGGGGTGCTGCCAAGGTACTAAAGTCTTTCACAAACCTCCTATAAAAACTAGCCAAACCAAAAGCTTCTTACCTCACTTACATTTTTGGCAGGAGGCCACTCTCGAATGGCTTTCACCTTTTCCTCATCAACATGGACTCCTTTAGAGCTCACAATGAAACCTAATAAAATCACATGATCGGTGCAAAAGACACATTTTTCTAGGTTGGCATACAAATTTTCATATCTTAGCACTTGCAAAACAAACCTTAAATGAATGCAATGATCATCTAAGTTCTTGCTATAAATCAAAATATCATCAAAATACACAACAACAAACTTACCTAAGAACTCCCTTAACACATGGTTCATTAGTCTCATGAAAGTACTAGGTGCATTAGTTAATCTAAAAGGCATAACCATCCACTCATACAAACCAAATTTTGTTTTAAAAGCAGTTTTCCATTCATCCCCTTCCCTCATTCTAATTTGGTGATATCCACTTTTCAAATCAATTTTAGAAAATAAGCATGCACTAAACAATTCATCAAGAAAATCATCTAGTGTAGGAATAGGATGCCTATATTTAATGGTAATATTGTTAATGGCCCTACAATCAGTGCACATCCTCCAACTACCATCCTTTTTAGGGACTAGAATAATAGGGACAGCACAAGGACTTAAACTTTCTCTTACCCATCCTTTACTTATCAATTCAGCCACTTGCCTTTGTATCTCTTGATTTTGTTGTGGATTGCTTCTATATGCTGGCCTATTAGGCAAAGATGCTCCTGGATTGAGATCAATATGATGTTCAATTCCTATTATAGGTGGTAAACCACTTGGCACCTCTTTCGGAAATAATTCTTTAAATTCCTGCAAAAGAGACTTAACACAATTTGGCAATTTTTTTTCATTAGAAATAGTGGTTAGTAGAGGCACCTCCTTGCAAAAGAGCAAGTACAAGGGCTGGTGTGACACAATTGCTTTCTTCACATCTCTTTTTTTTGCAATTAAACTTTGTTTCTTTTCTCTTTTATCATTCTTTTTCTTTTCATTCTTTTCTTTTTCTTTTTCTTTTTCTTTTCTTTCTTGATCATATTTTTCTCTCATTTTCTTTTGATCTTCTCTCACCTCACTAAGATTTAACGGTACAAGATTGATCTTTTGATCATGATACATAAAAGAGTACTTATTGGAGTACCCATCATGATTGGCTTTTCTATCAAATTGCCAAGGCCTACCTAATAACAAATGACTAGCTTCCATTGGTACTACATCACACAACACTACATCCTCATATTTTCCATTTTTAAAACAAATCTCAACTTGTTTATTAACAAGCATTTCTACACTTTCATTAAGCCATTGGAGTTTGTAAGGCTTAGGGTGAGGTTTCGTTTCCAATTTTAGTTTAGAAACCAAACGCGTGCTTGCAACATTTGTACAACTTCCTCCATCAATTATTAAAGAACAAACCTTTCCTTGCACAAAGCATCTTGTATGAAAAAGGTTTTCTCTTTGAGTTGTATCCTCCTCCTTTATTTGGCTTCTCAACATTCTTCTTACCATGAGTAAATCTCCACTAGGTATTTCTTCTTCAAACTCCTCATCATAATCACCATCCTCCTCTTCAACAATTTCTTCGTTTTCTTCCATAAGCATGGTTCTCTTTGTTGGACATTGAGATGCAATATGTCCTTGGCCTTGACACTTTAAAAACTTAACACTTTTGTTAGTTGAAACACTTGAAGAATATGTAATAGTTTTACCTTTGTTTTCAACTGTGGCTTCCTTAGACGATGAAGCACCCTCCTTCTTTGTTTTGTCCTTCCAACTTTGAGAATTGAAAGTGGTGGAATTTCCCTTGCTTGGCTCTTTCTTTTGAGTTGTTGTTCCACTTTGATAGCTTGGTGTACCAAATCATCCATTTCAACATAGTGATGAAGTTCCACTATGTCACTAATGTCATGATTTAGACCATGGAGAAACCTAGCCATAGTTGCTTCATCTTCCTCCTCTACATTAGCTCTAATTTTGAGAACTTCCATCTCCTTGAAATATTCTTCAACACTTTTAGAACCTTGAGTGAGCCTTTGCAATTTGTTGTGCAATTCCCTATGATAATAGGAAGGAACAAACCTTCTCCTCATGATTCTTTTCATCTCTTCCCAAGTATCAATTGGTCGTTCTGCATACCTCCTTCTATCTTTGATCAATTGATCCCACCAAACTAAGGCATACTCCTTGAACTCAATAGAAGCAACTTGTACTTTTTCAAGATTAGAGTAATTGTGACAATTAAAAATTTGTTCAAGTTTAGTCTCCCATTCTAGATATGCCTCCGGGTCACTCTTCCCAACAAAAGATGGAACTTTAATTTTTATGCCCCTCAAATTATCTCTCTGTTGTCTCCTTCTACGTCTTCTTTCCTCCTCATCACCACTACCATCATTAGATTTTTGGGGTCTCCTTTCCAACTCATCAATTCTTTGTTGAAGTTGTTCACCTTGTTCTCTTAACAATCTTTCAAAATTGTCATGCATGGCTGCGATCTGAACAGTTAAAGTTGTTGTTCTAGGTGAAGGTGGACTAGACATAATTGTGAAATATTTGTGAAATTAGGAACAAGTGTTTAAAAATGGACCTCACCACTCTACTCACGTGTTTACACTCAATCACTCGTGTTTCACTCAATTTTTTTTGGCTTTTTTTTTAATAATATAAACACTCTGTCTTTTACCACTCAATTTGCTCTTTTAGTTCCTTAGAGAAACCAAAATGAATCAACACAAAGAAATCAATTTCAGATGATAATCAACACACAAAAAGCTTTAAAAAAACACCAAACAAAAAAAAAAGACTCTAAAACAAAGGAAACCAGGAGAATTTTAAGAGTGTGGCAAGAAAAAAATAGAATTTTTTTTGTTTGAATCACAATCTTTAACAATCAGATCCCTTTTTTTTTCAATTTTTTATACCCTTTTTTTCGAATTTTTTTATAATGGTATATGGATAATAATGAAGAACAAGAATATAGACAATTTACCACATTACGATCCTTTTTTTTTGGAATATGCTCTGATTACCACTTGATATGCACTAACTTTTGAGAATTATGCATTTCCTTCAAAGTTCCTGAAACAACTTTGTTAACTTTTGTAATATTAATTCTTTTGTGGCTCAAAGAAAGTAATCTGCCTTATAATTACAAGAATGGCAGAATTTGATACATGCATAAAAAATAAACGAGACTGATATGAAATAAATGAGAAATAAGAAATGGAATTAAGTAGAAGGGGCACCACACTCTTTCTAATCCAAGAGATAATGATAAGCCTATGGATGAGGATCACCACAAGAAAAGGATTTCTTGATAAGATCAATTTTGGTCCAATCCAGAACCTAAGAGCAAATACTCTCATTTACACAATGTGTAAACTCGACAAAATTCATTGATTCAAAAAGAAGATACATGCCTCCTTTATATAGGAATGGCTTAAGATGATGAAATAAGTAAACATTAACTCCTAAGAAAACAAAATAATTTCAGCCACTAATTATCATGATAGTGGGGTTCTTGAAAGGGCATTATAATGACAATTCTTTATTTACCACTTCTCTTGCAATTTTCGTCCATTATAGTGTAGTTATTGGTATTTCCTTTATTTTTATTTATTTATGCATTATTGGGTCTTTTATCACATGCTTGGATGATAAGAATAAACTTGGGCTCTTTTTCTTCAATCTGCCCCATGCATTCTATTGACTTGATCATGAAGTGAACTAAAGCATCATTGACTCTTCTTGCACGTGCCCTTGTCATAGGACCTCCTAAGCTTTGCATTGTATCATTTATGTCTTGGATTACGTCCTCATCAATAATACGGCTCAATTTTCGGTGTTTTCTTTCATGGATGGTTTCTCGAGTTATAATCAGATAAAGATGGCACCAGAGGACATGGAGAAAACAACTTTCATTACACCATGGGGAACATTTTGCTATAAGGTGATGCCTTTTGGCTTGAAGAATGCCGGAGCAACATATAAGCATGCTATGACAACGCTCTTTCATGACATGATGCATAAAGAGATTGAGGTTTATGTTGACGATATGATTGCTAAGTCCCAAACGGAGGAGAAGCATCTGGTTAACTTGTTGAAGCTATTTGAGTGGCTTAGAAAGTTTAGACTGAGGTTGAATCCAAATAAGTGCACTTTTGGAGTTCGGTCCGGAAAGTTATTGGGGTTTGTTGTCAGTGAAAAAGGAATCGAGGTCGATCCTGCAAAGATAAAAGCCATACAAGACATGCCAGCGCTGAAAACAGAAAAAGAAGTCTGTGGGTTTCTGGGGAGATTAAACTACATTGCTCGGTTCATAACTCATCTCACAGCCACGTGTGAGCCAATGTTTAAATTGTTAAAGAAAGATCAGTCGGTTGTCTGGAATGAAAATTGTCAAAAAGCCTTTGATAAAATAAAAGAGTATTTGCAAGAGCCTCCGATATTGATACCCCCAGTAGCTGGAAGGCCTTTAATCATGTACTTAACGGTTCTTGAGAACAGTATGGGTTGTGTTCTCGGTCAACACGACGAGACTAGAAGAAAGGAGCATGCAATTTATTATCTGAGTAAAAAGTTTACAGATTGTGAGTCTCGTTACTCAATGCTCGAAATGACGTGTTGCGCACTCGCCTGGGCTGCCAAACGTTTGAGACAATATATGCTCAATCACACAACCATGCTGATTTCGAAGATGGATCCGATTAAGCATGTCATCGAGAAGCAAGCACTTTCCGGAAGAATTGCCAGGTGGAAGATGGTACTGACAGAGTACGATATACAATATGTTTCTCAGAAAGCCATCAAAGGAAGTGTTCTGTCAGAATACCTTGCTGAGTAGCCAATCGAAGATTACCAACCGATGAAGTTTGAATTTCCTGACGAGGATATCATGTTCCTCAAAGCGAAAGATTGTGAAGAACCACTGCACGGTGAAGGTCCAGAGAAGGATTCTCAGTGGCAAATGATATTCGATGGTGCTGTCAACTCCTATGGTAGTGGAATTGGGGCAATTATTACAACTCCTCATGGCACTCACATCCCGTTCACTGCCAGATTGACGTTTCCAGTCACTAACAATGAAGCTGAGTATGAAGCGTGTATCATGGGCCTGGAAGAAGCTATTGATTTGATAATCAAGAACTTGGATGTGTATCGCGATTCAGCGCTAGTGGTTAATCAAATCATGGGAGAATGGGAAACTCGTCAACCGAATCTAATTCCTTACAGAGATTATGCAAGGAGATTGTTACCATTTTTTTGACAGGGTAGAGTTTCACCATGTACCACGAGCAGAGAATCAGATGGCCGATGCTTTGGCAACGCTATCTTCGATGTACAAAGTGAATTTATAGAATGAGGCTCCCAGAATAGTCATTTCTCGCTTGGACAAACCCGCTTTCGTATTCGCCATTGAAGAGGCTGCTGATGGCAAGCCATGGTTTTATGAGATACAAAACTTCATTAAGAAGCAAGAGTATCCGCCAAGGGCTTCGGCTCAGGATAAGAAGACGCTGAAGAGGTTGTCTGGCAACTTTTATCTAAACCCAAATGGTGTGCTTTATAGAAGGAACCATGATTTGGTGTTGTTGAGATGTGTGGATGAAAAAGAAGCAACGTTGCTTATGGAAGAAGTCCACGAGGGCAGTTTCGGTACACATGCCGGCGGACATGCCATGTCTCGGAAACTGTTACGAGCAGGGTATTATTGGCTAACTATGGAGTCAGATTGTTTCAAATTTGCGAAGAAATTCCATAAGTGCCAGATTTATGCAGATAAGATTCATGTACCGCCGTGCCCATTGAATGTTATGGCATCCCCGTGGCCTTTCTCCATGTGGGGCATTGATATGATTAGCAAGATTGAGCCCACTGCATCCAACGGACATCGTTTCATCTTGGTAGCCATCGACTACTTCACCAAGTGGGTTGAAGCAGCTTCGTACGCTAATGTGACCAAGCAGGTAGTAGCAAGATTCATAAAAAAGGACATCATTTGCAGATATGGAATTCCCGGACGAATCATTACTGATAATGGTTCGAATCTGAACAACAAAATGATAAAGGAGTTATGCCAGAACTTCAAAATTGAACATCACAACTCATCTCCCTATCGGCCGAAGATGAACGACGTTGTTGAAGTGGCCAACAAGAGTATCAAAAAGATAGTGCAAAAGATGGTTGTTACTTACAAAGATTGGCATGAGATTTTGCCGTTTTCTCTTCACGGTTATCGTACGACGGTACGCACATCAACCGGGAAACTCCTTTCTCGCTAGTATATGGTATGGAAGTTGTCCTACCATTGAAGGTCGAGATTCCTTCTTTATGAGTTCTGGTTGACGTAAAACATGATGAGGCAAAATAGATAAAGAATCGTTTGAATCAGCTTAGCCTGATGGACGAGAAGAGGCTAGCATCAATTGCATATGGTTGGTTGTACTAGAGCCGGATGAAGAAAGCTTACGATAAGAAGGTGTGCCCTCGAAGCTTTCAGATAGGCGATCTTGTGTTGAAAAATATTCTCCCAATGACGAAGGTCTATGCGTTATTCGAAAGGTCTTCTCCGGAGGAGCCTTGTTGTTAGCCACCATGGATGGTGAGGATTTTACATCCCCTGTGAACGCAGACGCAGTTAAAAAATACTTTGCTTAAAAGAGACCCGCTGGGCACAAAAAGAAACGTCCAGGAAAAAATGGGGCACCCGGCGAACCATAAAAAAGGAAAAGAGGTTCGGGCAAAAATTAGGGATAAAGATGAAAAGATGTAAACCCGCAAAGTCGAAAACCTGAAAGGGTGACGTTTGGCAAAAATGGGTATCCCGGTGAATCAAAAACCCGAAAGGACGGTTCAGGCAAAAGTTAGGGATTGGAAAAAGCAAATGGATGTCGTCTGCATTGGAACTTCATTGCTTAGCGGATTGGGGGAACCTGAGGGCCGTGTTTATCCGAATCAATCTCTTCTGAAGACGAAGCATCGGGAAAGCGTCAGAGTCAGGCGAGTCATAGAGGGATCAACTCAAGGTGTTTGTCTGTGCCACGTTGCCGACATTTTTGTACACTCTTGTATATTTCTATGCATATATGTATTTTGTTTTGCGCATCTTCCTCTTTTCAGGAGTTGCATTTGTTGTAAAACTTTGCCTATTTACAGGCCATTCATCAATAAACATATAATATTTAGTACTTGATCTGTGTGCTTTGTTTTAACTTTTACTGTTTTGTTTATGAAAACGCCCAATGTTTGATGAACTTGCACTAACATAAACTTGCAGGTCGTGGCCAATAGTTGTTAAAACTTTGAATTAATTGAACAACATCACGAATGATGACTAAGATGATTCCATTTGCGTAGGATATCTTGTCTGTTTGTTCAGTGTTGTAGGGTCGTTACCCTTGGGGCAGAAGTGTGGGTGAAGTTCGTTCTATCCTCAGCCAGAGTTTACCTCCCCAAGCAGTGAATTTCGTATCTCTATCCCCAGTAGAGTTTGTATGAAGTTTTGAGCAAGCAGGTAGCGTGTACGCGTTCCTTTGGTAGTCGTTGCACACTTAATCCCCACAAGGTGCATGCTTGTAGGCACTCCCCAGTGAGTTGTGATAGGATTTTCTTCCCCACAGAGTAATTTGCAGCCGGGTTAGGTTCGTTCCCTGGCGAAGCAATCCCCAGCAATTGAAAGGAGTGGTTTCCCCAACGGATATGTTCTTTCTTCCCCAACAGGATAGAAGAATGTTGTCACGTTAGTATTTTTCTTTGTAGAAGGCCACCAAGTGCTCGCTCCTCGGTATAAGTCCAGTTGTTATTGGCATGAGCAAGTTTGCGCTCTATCCCCGGCAGAATCATTGATTCCCTCAACAAAGTTATTTTGTTATCCCAGCAGGGTGTTTTCTGTATCTCTAGCATTTATTTTGCTGATTCAGTTCCGGTGCATCTGCATGCGTGCACAGCATCTACCTAAACGCGTAGCATTTCCATTTCGTATGGAGCATTACGCCATTTTCAAACATATGCATGTGAAACATAAGCCAGGTTGTTATCTCTTTGTTTTAGGTGTATCTCGCAGGTGATGGGTCTTTTCCCGTGTGGTGGCTAAACCCCAACTCATGTTATTTCCCTAGTGGAGTTTCTCCGTGATTGTTATCAGTGGGTGATCTTAACTTCGTGTGGATTTTGATGCTCGCTTTTATTTAGCGAAGGTCTGGTGGCGATGTCAGAAGTTTCTGAGGAATATGGTTATCTGACGGCGATGTTGGATGCTTATCAGATTTTTGTTTGTCTGGCGGCGATGTTAGAGGTTTATTAGCACCGTGGTTGTCTGGTGGCGATGTCAGAGTTCTTTATCCCCACAGGTACTTGACGGTGATGTCAGGTGTTTCTCAGAGTTATGGTTAGCTGGCGGCGATGTCATATGCTTATTGGATTTATGGTTGCTGACGGCGAAGTCAGATTCTCTTACTAGATTTGTGTTGATACTGGCGGCGATGTCAGGTGATTTTGTTTCTCCAGCGGCGATGTTGGAGGTTTGTTTCTGACGGTGATGTCAGGCGATCTTTGGGTTTCCCAGCGGCGATGTTGGAGGTTTGTTTCTAGCGACGATGTCAGATGATCTTTTGGCTTCCCAGCAGCGAGGTTGGATGTTTGTTTCTGGCGGCGATGTCAGGTGATCTTTGTTTTCCCAGCAGCGATGTTGGATGTCTGTTTCTAGCGGCGATGTCAGATGATTTAGTTTACCAGCGGCGATGTTGGATGTTTGTTACTGGCAGCGATGTCAGGTGCCTTTTAGTTTTCCAGCGGCGATGTTGGATGTTCTGTTTTTTCTAACGGTGATGTCAATGGTTTAATCAACTTTGCGATGGTCCGACGGCGATGTCAGACGCTTTATTTTGACTGACGGTGAGGTCAGGTGGGAGTTAATGGTTGGATTTCTTTGAATGACTGGCGGCGATGTCAGAGAATCGTATCTTGGGATTCTATACCTGTTCTACCTAACAGAGGTCTAACGGCGATATTAGCTATTCTACCGACTTGAAGTAGAAGTTTGACGGTGATGTTAACTGTTATTATAGATGTAATGTCTATGAATGGCAGCAAGGTTAGGTGTTTAACGGCGATGTCAGAGGAATTTAATGCAGATAATTGACGACGAGGTCATGTGCTCTTCAGACCGTGTGTCATTATGGTGTTCTCATAGCAGTTATCTCCGGAGATTCTTGTCTGCAGTTGTATTTCTGTGGTTGGAAAATTTCCGAGTTCTTCGATATTTAACCATCTTTTACCTTGATTACGTGAAAGCCGTTCGCTTTTCACTCGTTCAGGTCCAAGTCGTTTGAATAGGGGCAGCTGTTGCTCCCCAAAATGTGCCCAACCTTTTCTTAACTTGGTTTATGTTTCATTTCATTTCTTTCTAGCATTTGCATTGCATAGCATTTTTCATTGAACAGGGGATCAAAAGTTTGTGCATAGCAAAAGGAGTCTACTCAAAGGGTTGAGCCTAAGCAAGGGTTTTTACTCAAGTTGGATGGTCATCAAGTTATCAGGAAGTAGGCATGGGTCTTATGAAAGAAAGGATGGATGTATATGGGTCAGCTCCTAACTTGGAGGCCAGTTCAAGAACATCAGAGGATTGTGGATTCATGGTTATGGATATAAGATGGTGAGAGAGCTTATTGAGTGCCTTGAAGGTTATTGTGGAGCTCATCCAAGTGTTTGTGCTAAGTATGAAAGGTTACAGTTGAAGGTGTTGCAATTAGGGTTTCCATCTGGCTAATCCTAAGTCAACTATGAAATTGGAGGAGATTAAGACTCAATTCAAAGTCTCTATGGTCATGGGATGTTGTGTTAAGATACATGAGACATCATTTCAAGTTCAATTCTTCAAGGATCAAGTGTGTGAGAAGTTACTAAATTAGGGTTCTTAGGGTAAAATCCCCTATTTAGTGCCTAACTTCAAGACCACCTATCTCAAGATACAAGTTTCATCTCAACTTTTGACCAACATGGAACTGGTAGAGCATGTTCTTAGCTTTCTTTTGAATACTAGAAGTCCTTGATTGTATTTATAAAACTCAAGTTATGATCCAGACAAGTTACAGGTCATCAGATGAATGTGATTTTGGTCAACAAAAGTCAACCAACTTCCAAGCCATTTTTGACCTAGAAGGATGTTTCTACTCAACTTTTGGACAACATGAAAGTTGTAGATATTGGTCTTAGCTTTCCAAAAAGTACTAGAAGTCTTTCATTTGATTTGTAGAACTCAAGTTATGAGGCTTGCAAGTCAGGGGTATTTTGGGAAATTGAGATTATAGGTCATAAAATTATAGGTCCATTTCACCAACTTGCACACTTCAAATGAAGATTTTTCCAACATCAAACTTGCTCCAAATGGTGTTATTTGTTTAACCAAACATTGATAAGTCATGGATTAGTCTTGGAGTGAAGAATTGATGGGAGAATTTTCATGGAAGAAAGCTTAAAAGGGCAAAATGGGAATTAATTCATTTTTTTTATCCTTTTTGGGCAAATGGGTACATATTTTGAGTGAAAATCATGTTTTAAACACATTGTCAATTTTAGAATTCGAATTTGAGGTGGTTTGGTGAGCCATTCCCAAGTTTTCTTCATCATGAAGTTACACAACAAACATCAACCATTGAGATTAAACAAGGCTTTAATCCTAGCCATTCACACTCCATGTGTTACCAGCAAGCAATTTGAAGCATTTTGGATCCAATTTTGGAGGATTTTTGTGCACATGAGAAAGCTCAAAATTCAATTCCTTGGATTTTCAATTGGGTTATTAGAGGCTGAGATTGGGCTTAATTCTTATCAAGATCCATCACATATAAGATTTTGATCATTCACAAATCATCAGAACACGAATTTGAAGGAGAATTGGAGCTAAACAACTTTGAAAAAGTGGAGAAAATTTGAAATTCGAATTTGGAGATAGAAGCCATTTCAAGCCAAATTGTGAATTGCAAAAGCTCTATTGAAGTTTGTTGAACGATTCTGGACATTTTTCTGCAAGCTTAAGCTCCAATTGAAGGCTCAGTGGAAGTTCTCCACTAGGTAATTGCAAATCAACCTTACACTCTCAATATGCCATGATTCATTGCCATTTTTGCATATTTGAGACGTAGAAACAATGTAGATCATTAATATATAAAACGAACTGGCATTTGTGATAATTATTGGTGGATGCTCAAAAATGCTTGGATCTGTTATGGCTTGTTCTTGCGTGCTTTTACTTGTTTGTTGGTGGATCTGTAACCTACATAAACTCTAGAGGATGTTTAAACCGAATTGGATGAGTTTTGGTGAACTTTCAGTTTTGATGCACAATCTTGTTTGATTCGGTTTGCTCTTATTATGCATGATAAGTGAAATTTGATGGTGGATTTGAGATCCTCATGATCTCTAGATGAATTTTGGTATAAAATTCGTGTAAAAAGGTTGCGAATAGATGTTACATGTTGTTGTTGTGCTGCGCGCGGTGGAGGTTGGCCGGAGAAGACGATGAATAGTGTCTCCGGCCGGTGGTGTGTTTTTTAGGGTTTTTGGAGGTTGAAGACGCTAATGTGTCGCGTTCTGGTCCTTGCGATGTGATTACTTTTCTTTCCAACGCTTCTGATTAAGAAACACGGTGGTCCATGTTTGACTTGTTGCACTTGATCTCATTTGAATCTTCATTAATGTGCTGGCGCCTTCGTGGCCACTTGATTTTATTACTTCCTGATCATGCGCGTGTAGTTGAGTTTCCATGATAGTCCACGTTTGACTCACCACACCCAATTGCCAGGTATTTGGTTTTATTTTGAGATTTTCCGATGGGCCTTGTATGCGCGCGCTATCTACACCCCCTTGTTGGGCCCAACGCATTTTTTCACTTCATTTTCTTGTTATTTGCCACACATGTTTGTCATTTTCCTTTTATTTTCCTTTTGATTTTGATTTTATTTTCTGTTTGCAATTTAATTCAAATAAAATAACTCCAATACTTTTAAAATTTACCAAAAATGTTTTTAATAAACTTTGAGATGTCTAATATTTTTTTGATATTTTTATTTTATTTTGAATTAAAAAAAGAATTAAATATTGGAGTTGTTTTAATTGAACTGAATTGTGACTTGGTTTACTCTTGCATTTATTTCTCTTCCTCCTTTTTGATCCAATGATTGAAAATTGATCCTCATCTCAATGATGAGTTGATCAATTTTTGAGGACCATTTTGCCCCTGGTTGTTGACTTTTGGTTTGACTTTTGTGGCTTTTCTTGTTGCCTTTGTTTCTCCTATTTCAAAGTGGTACATCTAAATGAATTGTTTCTTTTGATTGTACTTTAAAGGGATATTTGTCTTGATCTTTTTACCTCTAGTTTCCAACATGTTTAGCCTCTTTGTGTATTTTATTTGGTATTTTTTGAGCCTTTTTCCTATTTTTGAGGTGACTTGCAAGTTAGGTCATTTCATAGGACAGCTCACACAAGTGTATGACCTAGTTTGAATTGGAAATGACCTTTTTGGATCCAATAAGCTCTCAACTCTTCTTGTTTCACATTTAAGACATGTTGAGCTTGCTGTATGTTCATTTTTATGTCAAAATTATGTTCATTGCTTGTTGATTGATGCTTTTCTTTTTGAGCTTTCAACTTGAACTCCTAAGTGATGTGTGCTTGTTTCCTTTGTGCTCTTGCTTGCATTTCTTCTTGATTTGTTTTGATATTGCTTTTGAGCTCTCTTATCTTCATCTCCCTTCTGTCCAATGACCTTGGAGTGTCATTTAAGATAGATTGGTCCCTCCTTAGGAGGAACTTAAAGCTTACCTAAAGTGATGAATCCATGAGGACTTTTTCTTGGTGTTTGTCATTTGTTTATTTGCTCTTGATGCATCTTCTTCTCCTTCTTTTCTTCTCTTGCATTTCCATATGAATGCTTGCTTGAGATGAGCTTGTGGTGGCTACTGCCCCACACTATTTTCCTCCCACTATCATTCTACTGTTGCATTCTATGTGTGCATCCTTTCATTTGCATATGCATTCTTCTTCTTCTTCTTCTTCTTCTTTTGCTTTCCTTTGCCATGCTCCCCATAAGTTCTCTAACCTCTTGAGGTTATGATAGACATTAAGGTTCTACACATGCATGATAACATTAGGTAGTTCCCGTTTTCAAACTCAACTTTAGGTCCACTTTGCATGATAACTTTTAGGATTGATTAGTCTCCCATTAGTGTGCTTTCTTCTCTTCTTATCTTCAAACAACCTTAACATACTTAATAAGGATAATGAATGTTGTGCCATAAGCCTTATACTTGGGAAATGGTGATTGAGGGGCCACCTCTCAATTGCCTAGAGTGTTTAGTATACGTCCTTAGGACGATATGCGACGCATTCGATCCTAGGTTTTAGACTTTAGTACAACATACATTATAAACACCCTAATTCAAAACACTTCTTCTCTAAAAAACACAAAAACACTTCAAACCTTTTTCACCCTTTGGGGTTCTTAATCAAGGAAAATCTTTTCACAAAAAGAGTGTCGTTAACTCTTAGTTCTACCGCAAACGGTAACGCCTAAGTCGCCAATGGTCGAGCTGCATACACCAACTGCTAGAACTATCTGTTAACCCTACCCGGGCCTAAAAACTTTTGAACCAACCTGTGGTCCTTTTAGCCCGAAATACGTTTACTCTGATCTTTCATGCCAGATGAAAGTACGTAGGCATAAGACACGACGTCTTAGCGAGCAACCTCCCCCCTTCTTTAGCCGTAGTTAGCCGAACTACGTTGACTCTGACTTTCCCATTGCACGAGGGAGTACGTAGGCACAGAGCGGCGATGCTCTGCCGAGTCACTTCTCTTTTCTTTTTCTTTTGTCCTTAAGCCTTTAGCTAGATAGTTTCAACACACCCTTTTAGATAGACAACAATGCGTGGATCCCGTCGAGTACGACGGACGTGAGGGGTGCTAATACCTTCCCATTGTGTAACCGACTCCCAAATCCAGCAATGGTTGCATGACTTTGTCTTTCCCCTTTTCTTTAGGTTTCTCCGATCGTTTCCTTTCCCTATCTTTAGGATAAATAATGAAAGTGGCTACTCTTCTGTTTTTTCGCCGGTGGTTTTTCGCAGTTGCGACACTGACAACAAGGTCAGATGTTCCTCTCAATTTCGTGTTTTGCCGGCCTTCGGGTACGATGCCTGTTTGCTTAATAGATGCCTGATGGCGAGGTCAGATGTTCCTCTCAACTTCGTGTTTTTCCGGCCTTCGGGTTCGATACCTGTTTATTTAATAGATGCCTGTTGGCGAGGTCAGATGTTCTTCTCAATTCAGGTTGAGTCGGCCTTCAGGTTCGATGCGTGTTTATTTAACAGATCCCTGGCGGCGAGGTCAGATGTTCTTCTCAACTTCGGGTTGAGCCGGCCTTCGGGTTCGATTCTTGTTTGTTTAACTGACGCCTGACAGCAAGGTCAGATCTTCTTCTCAACTTCAGGTTGAGCCGGCCTTCGGGTTCGATGCCAGTTTGTTTAACAGATGCCTGACGGCAAGGTCAGATGGTCTTCTCAACATCGGCTTCAGCCGGCCTTCGGGTTCGATGCCTGTTTGTTTAAAAGATGTCTGACGGTGAGGTCACATGTTCTTCTCAACTTCGGGTTGATCCACCCTTCGGGTTTGATGCTTGCTTGTTTAACAGATGTCGGACGGCTAGTTCTAATGTTCCTCTCAAATTCGTGTTGAGCTGGCCTTCGGGTTCGATGCCTGTTTGTTTAACAGATACCTGACAGCGAGGTCAGATGTTCTTCTCAACTTCGGGTTGAGCCGGCCTTCGAGTGTGATGCCTGTTTGTTTAACACCTGCTTGACGATGAGGTCAGATGTTCTTCTCAACTTCGTGTTGAGCCGGCCTCTTGGTTCGATGCTTGTTTGTTTAACAGATGCCTGACGGCAAGGCCAGATGTTGCTCACCACTTTGTGTCGAGCTATACTTCGGGTTCGATCCTTGTTTGTTTAACAGATGCCTGACGGCGAGGTTAAATGTCTCTCTGAACTTCGTGTTGAGCCGGCCTTCGAGATCGATGCTTGTTTGTTTAAAAGATCCTTAACGGCTAGGTCTAATGTTCTTCTCAACTTCGTGTTGAACCGGCCTCCGGGTTCGATGCCTGTTTGTTTAACAGATGCCTGACGGCAAGGTCAAATGTTCCTCTCAACTTCGTGTTGAGCCGGCCTTCGGGTTCGATGCTTGTTTGTTTAACAAATGCCTGACAGTGAGGTCAGATGTTCCTCTCAACTTCGAATCTTGCCGGCCTTCGAGTTCGATGCCTGTTTATTTAACAGATGCGTGACGGCGAGGTCAGATGTTCTTCTCAACTTTGGGTTGAGCCGGCCTTCGGGTTCGATGCTTGTTTGATTAACAAATCCCGGGCGGCGAGGTCAGATGTTCTTCTCAACTTCGGGATGAGTCGGCCTTCGGGTTCGATGCCTTATTATTTTACAGATGCCTGACGGTGAGGTCAGATGTTCTTCTCAACTTCGGGTTGAGCCGACAATCGGGTTCGATGCTTGTTTGAT
Source organism: Lathyrus sativus (assembly GCA_963859935.3). NCBI lineage: Eukaryota > Viridiplantae > Streptophyta > Magnoliopsida > Fabales > Fabaceae > Lathyrus > Lathyrus sativus. The sequence continues at coordinate 238,831,931 of OZ012740.1, read as the reverse complement.
TAACAAATCCCTGGCGGCGAGGTCAGATGTTCTTCTGAACTTTGGGTTGAGCCGGCCTTCGGGTTCGATTCCTGTTTGTTTTACAGATGCCTGACGGCGAGGTCAAATGTTCTTCTCAACTTCGGGATAAGCCGACCATCGGGTTCGATGCCTGTTTGTTTAAAAGTTGTCTGACGGCGAGGTCAGATGTTCTTCTCAACTTCAGGTTGATCCGCCCTTCGGGTTCGATGCCTGTTTGTTTAAGAGATGCCTGACGGCGAGGTCAAATGTTTCTCTCAACTTCGTGTTGAGCCGGCCTTCGGGTTCGATGCCTGTTTCTTTAACAGATACCTGACGGTAATGTCAGATGTTCTTCTATACTTCGGGTTGAGCCGACCTTCGAGTGCGATGCCTGTTTGTTTAGTAGATGCCTGATGGCGAGGTCAGATGTTCCTCTCAACTTCGTGTTGAGCCGGCCTTCTGGTTCGATGCCTGATGGCGAGGTCAGATGTTCCTCTCAACTTCGTGTTGAGCCGGCGTTCGGGTTCGATGCCTGTTTATTTAAAGATGCCTAACAGCGGGGTCAGATGTTCTTCTCAACTTCAGGTTGAGCCGACCTTTGGGTTCGATGCTTGTTTGTTTAACAGATGCCTAGCGGCGAGGTCAGATGTTCTTCTAAACCTCGCACTGAGCCGACCTTTGGGTTCGATTCCTGTTTGTTTAACTGACGCCTGACAGCAATGTTAGATGTTCTTCTCAACTTCAGGTTGAGCCGGCCTTTGGGTTTGATGCCTGTTTGTTTAACAGATGCGTGACTGCAAGGTCAGAGGTTCTTCTCAACTTCGGGTTGAGCCGACCTTCAGGTTCGATGCCTGTTTATTTAAAAGATGTCTGACAGCAAGGTCAGATGTTCTTATCAACTTCAAGTTGATCTGCCCTTCGGGTTTGATGCATGTTTGTTTACCAGATGCCTGACAGTGAGGTCAAATGTTCGTCTCAAATTTGTGTTTAGCCGGCCTTCTAGTTCGATGCTTGTTTGTTTAAAAGATGTCAGACGGCGATGTCTGATGTTGTTTTCAACTTCAGGTTGAGGCGGCCTTCGGGTTCGATGCCTGTTTATTTAAATGATGCCTGACGGCGAGGTCAGATGTTCTTCTCAATTTCGGGTTGAGCTGGCCTTCGGGTTCGATGCCTGTTTGTTTAACAGATCGCTGACAGCGAGGTCGGATATTTCTCTGAACTTCATTTTGAGCCAGCCTTCGAGTTCGATGCCTCTTTATTTAACAGATGCCTTACGGCGATGTCAGATGTTTCTCTCAACTTTGTATAGAGTCGGCCTTCGGGTTCGATGCCTGTTTTTCTAACAGACGCCCAGTGGCGTGGTTAGATGTTCCTCTCAACTTCGGGTTGAGTCGACATTTGGGTTTGATGCCTGTTTGTCTAACAGATGGTTGACGATGAGAGCAGATGTTCTTGTCAACTTCGGGTTGAGCCGGCCTTCGGGTTCGATGCCTGTTTGTTTAACAGATGCCTGATAGCGAGGTCAAATGTTCTTCTCAACATCGGTTTGAGCCGGCTTTCGGGTTCGATGCATGATTGTTTAGCAGATCCCTGGCGGCAAGGTCAGATGTTCTTCTCAACTTCTGGTTAAGCCGGCCTTTGGGTTCGATTCTTGTTTGTTTAACTAATGCCTGACAGCGAGGTCAAATGTTCTTCTCAACTTCAGGTTGAGCCAGGCTTCGGGTTCGATGCTTGTTTGTTTAACAGATACCTGACGACGAGGTCAGATGTTCTTTTCAAATTCAGGTTGAGCCGGCCTCCGGGTTTGATGCTTGTTAATTTAACAGATGTCTGACGGTGAGGTCAGATGTTCTTCTCAACATTGGGTTGATCTGCCCTTCGGGTTCGATGCCTGTTTGATTAACAGATGCCTGACGGTGACGTCAAATGTTCCTCTCAACTTTGTGTTGTGCTGGCCTTCGGATTCGATGCCTGTTTGTTTAACAGATACATGACGGCGAGGGCAGATTTACTTCTCAACTTCGGGTTGAATCGACCTTCGAATTCGATGTCTATTTGTTTAACAAATGCTTGACGATGAGGTCAAATGCTCCTCTCAACTTCGTGTTAGGTCGGCCTTAGGGTTCAATGCGTGTTTGTTTAACAGATGCCTGACAGCGAGGTCAAATGTTGCTCTAAAATTCGTGTTGAGCCGGACTTCAGGTTCGATCCCTGTTTGTTTAACAGATGCCTGACGGCGAGGTTAGATGTTCCTCTAAAATTCGTGTTGAGCCGGCCTTCCGGATCGATGCTTGTTTGTTTAATAGATCCTTGATGGCGAGGTCAGATGTTCTTCTCAACTTCGTGTTGAGGCGGCCTCCGGGTTTGATGCATGTTTCTTTAACAGATGCCTGACAACGAGATCAGATTTTCATCTCAACTTCGTGTTGAGCCGGCCTCCGGGTTTGATGCCTGTTTGTTTAAGAGATGCCTGACAACTAGGTCATATGTTCCTCTCAACTTCGTGTTGAGTCGGCCTTCGGGTTCGATGCCTGTTTGTTTAACAGATACCAGACGGCAAGGTCAGATGTTCTTCTTAACTTCGGGTTGAGCCGACCTTCGGGTTCGATTCTTGTTTATTTAACAGATTCCTGGCGGGGAGGTCAGATGTTCTTCTCAACTTTGGGTTGAGCCGGTCTTCGAGTTTGATTCCAGTTTGTTTAACTGATGCATGACAGCGAGGTCAGATATTCCTCTCAACTTCATGTTGAGCCGACCTTAGGGTTCAATGCGTGTTTGTTTAACAGATGCCTGCCGATGAGGTCAAATGTTGCTCTCAACTTCGTGTTGAGCCGGACTTCGGGTTCGATCCCTGTTTGTTTAATAGATGCCTGACGGCGAGGTCAGATGTTCCTCTCAAATTCGTGTTGAGCCGACTTTCGGGATCGATGCCTGTGTAATTAACAGATCCTAGACGGCGAGGTCAGATGTTATTCTCAACCTCGTGTTGAGCCGGCCTTCGGGTTTGATGCCTATTTGTTTAACAGATGCCTGACTACGAGGTGAGATGTTCCTCTCAACTTCGTGTTAATCCGGCCTTCGAGTTCGATGCCTGTTTGTTTCACAGATTCCAGACGGTGAGGTCTGATGTTGTTTTCCACTTCTGGTTGAGGCGGCCTTCGGGTTCAATGCCTGTTTGTTTAAATGATGCCTGACGGCGAGGCCAGATGTTCTTCTCAACTTCGGGTTGAGCTGGCCTTCGGGTTAGATGCCTGTTTGTTTAACAGATCGCTGACGGCGAGGTCAGATATTCCTCTGAACTTTGTTTTGAGCCAGCCTTCGGGTTCGATGCCTTTTTGTTTAACAGATGCCTTACGGCGATGTCAGATGTTTCTCTCAACTTTGTATTGAGCCGGCCTTCGGATTTGATGCCTGTTTTTCTAACAGATGCCCAGTGGCGTGGTTAGATGTTCCTCTCAACTTCGGGTTTAGCCGGCATTCGGGTTTGATGCTTGTTTGTTTAACATATGCTTGACGGTGAGAGCAGATGTTCTTCTCAACTTCGGATTGAGCCGGCCTTCAGGTTCGATGCGTCTTTCTTTAAAAGATGCCTGACAGCAAGGTCAGATGTTCTTCTCAACATCGGTTTGAGCCGGCCTTCGGGTTCGATGCATGTTTGTTTAGCAGATCCCTGGCGGCAAGGTCAGATGTTCTTCTCAACTTCGGGTTAAGCCGGCCTTCAGGTTCGATTCTTGTTTGTTTAACTGATGCCTGACAGCGAGGTCAGATGTTCTTCTAAACTTCATGTTGAGCTGGGCTTCGGGTTCGATGCGTGTTTGTTTAACAGATGCCTGACGGCGAGGTCAGATGTTCTTCTCAAATTCAGGTTGAGCCGGCCTCTAGGATCGATGCTTGTTTATTTAACAGATGTCTGACGGTGAGGTCAGATGTTTTTCTCAACTTTTGGTTGATCCACCCTTCGGGTTCGATGCCAGTTTGTTTAACAGATGCCTGACGGTGATGTCAAATGTTCCTCTCAACTTTGTGTTGAGCCAGACTTCGGGTTCGATGCCTGTTTGTTTAACAGATACATGACGGCGAGGGCAGATGTTCTTCTCAACTTCGGGTTGAGTCGGCCTTCGAATTCGATGTCTATTTGTTTAACAGATGCTTGATGACGAGGTCAAATGCTCCTCTCAACTTCGTGTTAGGCCGACCTTAGGGTTCGATGCGTGTTTTTTTAACAGATGCCTGATGGCGAGGTCAAATGTTTCTCTCAAATTCGTGTTGAGTCGGACTTCGGGTTCGATACCAATTTGTTTAACAGATGCCTGACGACGAGGTTAGATGTTCCTCTCAAATTCGTTTTGAGCCGGCCTTCCGGAATGATGCTTGTTTGTTTAACAAATCCTTGATGGCGAGGTCAGATGTTCTTCTCAACTTCGTGTTGAGCCGGCCTCCGGGTTTGATGCCTGTTTGTTTAACAAATGCCTGACAACGAGGTCAGATGTTCCTCTCAACTTCGTGTTGAGCCGGCCTCCGGGTTTGATGCCTGTTTGTTTAACAGATGCCTAACAACGAGGTCATATGTTCCTATAAACTTCGTGTTGAGCCGGCCTTCGGGTTCGATGCCTGTTTGTTTAACAGATGCCAGACGGTAAGGTCAGATGTTCTTCTCAACTTCGGGTTGAGCCGACCTTTAGATTTGATTCCTGTTTATTTAACAGATGCCTGGCGACGAGGTCAGATGTTCTTCTCAACTTCAGGTTGAGCCGGTCTTTGGGTTGGATTCCTGTTTGTTTAACTGATGCATGACAACAAGGTCAGATATTCCTCTCAACTTCATGTTGACCCGGCCTTAGGGTTCGATGCGTGTGTTTAACAGATGCCTGATGGCGAGGTCAAATGTTGCTCTGAACTTCGTGTTGAGTCGGAATTCGGGTTCGATCCCTGTTTGTTTAACAGATGCCTGACGGCGAGGTCAGATGTTCCTCTCAAATTCGTGTTGAGCCGGCCTTCGGAATCGATGCCTGTTTGTTTAACAGATCCTAGACAGCGAGGTCAGATGTTATTCTCAACCTCGTGTTGATCTGGCCTCCAGGTTTGATTCCTGTTTGTTTAACAGATGCCTGACGACGAGGTCAGATGTTCCTCTCAACTTCGTGTTAATCTGGCTCTCGGGTTCGATGCCTGTTTGTTTAACAGATGCAAGACGGCAAGGTCTGATGTTGTTTTCAACTTCAGGTTGAGGCGACCTTCGGGTTCGATGCCTGTTTGTTTAAATGATGCCTGACGGCGAGGTCAGATGTTCATCTCAACTTTGGGTTGAGCTGGCCTTCGGGTTCGATGCCTTTTTGTTTAACAGATCGCTGACGGCGAGGTCAGATATTCCTCTGAACTTCGTTTTGAGCCAGCCTCCGGCATCGATGCCTCTTTGCATAACAGATGCCTTACGGTGATGTCAGATGTTTCTCTCAACTTTGTATTGAGCCGGCCTTCGGGTTTGATGCCTGTTTATCTAAGAGATGCCCAGTGGCCAGGTTAGATGTTCCTCTAAACTTCGGGTTGAGCCAGCATTCGGGTTTGATGCCTGTTTGTTTAACAGATGCTTGACGGTTAGAGCAGATGTTCTTCTCAACTTCGGGTTGAGACGGCCTTCGGGTTCGATTGCTGTTTGTTTAACAAATGCCTGACAGAGAGGTCAATATTCTTCTCAACTTCGGATTGAGCCGGACTTCGGGTTTAATGCCTGTTTGTTTAATAGATGTCTGATGGCGAGGTCAGATGTTCTTCTAAACTTCAGGTTGAGCCGCGCTTCGGGTTCAATGTCTGTTTGTTTAACAGATGCCTGACTGCGAGGTCAAATGTTCTTCTCAACATTAGTTTGAGCCTGCCTTCGGGTTCGATGCCTATTTGTTTTACAGATGCCTGATAGTGAGGTCAGATGTTCTTCTCAACTACGGGTTAAGACGGCCTTCGGGTTCGATGCCTGCTTGTTTAACAGTTGCCTGATGGCGAGGTTATATGTTCTACTCAAATTCGGGTTGTGCCGTCCTTCGGGTTGGATGCCCGACAGTGAGGTCAGATGTTCTTCTCAACTTCAGGTTGATCCGCCCTTCGGGTTCGATGCATGTTTGTTTTACAGATTCTAGACGGCGAGGTCAAATGTTCCTCTCAACTTCGTGTTGAACTGGCCTTCGGGTTTGATGCCTGTTTTTTTAACAGATACCTGACGGCGAGGTCAGACGTTCTTCTCAACTTCGGGTTAAGCCAGCCTTCGAGTTAGATTCCTGTTTGTTTAACAGATTTTTGGTGGCGAGGTCAGATGTTCCTCTCAACTTCGTGTTAAGCCGTCCCAGGAATCGATGCATGTTTGTTTAACAGATGCCTGGCAGCGACGTCAGATGTTCTTCTCAACTTCGGGTTGAGCCGATCTTCGGGTTCGATACCTGTTTCTTTAATTGATGTCTGACAGTGAGGTCATATGTTCTTCTCAACTTCAGGTTGAGCCGGCTTCGAGTTCTATGCCTATTTGTTTACCAGATTCCTCACGGCAAGGTCAGATGCTCTTCTCAACTTCGGGTTGAGCCAACCTTCGGGTTCGATTCCTGTTTATTTAACAGATGCCTGGCGGCGAGGTCAGATGTTCTTCTCAACTTCGGGTTGTGCTGGTCTTCGGGTTCGATTCCTGTTTGTTTAACTGATGCATGACAGCGAGGTCAGATATTCCTCTCAACTTCATGTTGAGCCGGCCTTAGGGTTCGATGCATGTTTGTTTAACAGATGCCTGACGGGAGGTCAAATGTTGCTCTCAACTTCGTGTTGAGCAGGACTTCGGGTTCGATCCCTGTTTGTTTAACAGATGCATGACGGCGAGGTCAGATGTTCCTCTCAAATTCGTGTTGAGCCGGCCTTCGGGATCGACGCCTGTTTGTTTAACAGATCCTAGACGGTGAGCTCAGATGTTCTCAACCTCGTGTTGAGCCGGCCTCCGTTTTTGATGCCTGTTTGTTTAACAGATGCCTGACGACGAGGTCAAATGATCCTCTCAACTTCGTGTTGATCCGGCCTTTGGGTTCGATGCCTGTTTGTTTAACAGATGCCAGACGGCGAGGTCTGATGTTGTTTTCAACTTCAGGATGAGGAGGCCTTCTGGTTCGATGACTGTTTGTTTAAAATATGCCTGACGGCGAGGTCAGATGTTCTTCTCAACTTCGGGTTGAGCTGGCCTTCGGGTTCGATGCCTGTTTGTTTAACAGATCCCTGACGGCGAGGTCAGATATTCCTCTGAACTTCGTTTTGAGCCAAATTTCGGTTTCGATGCCTCTTTGTTTCTCTCAACTTTGTGTTGAGCCGGCTTCGTGTTCGATGACTGTTTGTCTAACAGATGCTTGGTGGAGAGGTTAGATGTTCCTCTCAACTGCAGGTTGAGCCGCCATTCGGGTTTGATGCCTGTTTGTTTAATAGAGGCTTGACGGTGAGAGCAGATGTTCTTCTCAACTTCGGGTTGAGACGAACTTCGGGTTCGATTCCTGTTTGTTTAACAAATGCCTGACGGAGAGGTCAATGTTCTTCTCAACTTCGGATTGAGTCGGACTTCGGATTTAAAGCCTGTTTGTTTTATAGATGTCTGACAGCGAGGTCAGATGTTCTTCTCAACTTCGGGTTGAGCCGCGTTTCGGGTTCAATGTCTGACGGCGAAGTCAAATGTTCTTCTCAACTTTAGTTTAAGCTTGCCTTCGGGTTCGATGCCTATTTGTTTAACAGATGCCTGATAGTGAGGTCAGATGTTCTTCTCAACTTCAGGTTGATCCGCCCTTCGGGTTCGATGCTTGTTTGTTTTACAGATTCTAGACGGCGAGGTCAAATGTTCCTCTCAACTTCGTGTTGAGCCGGCCTTCGGGTTCGATGCCTGTTTTTTTAACAGATACCTGACGGCGAGGTCAGATGTTCTTCTCAACTTCGGGTTGAGCCGGCCTTCGAGTTCGATGCCTGTTTGTTTAACAGATTTTTTATAGCGAGGTCAGATGTTCCTCTCAAATTCGTGTTAAGCCGGCCTTAGGGTTCGATGCCTGTTTGTTTAACAGATGCCTGGCAGCGAGGTCAGATGTTCTTCTCAACTTCGGGTTGAGCCGGTCTTCGGGTTCGATTCGTTTTTGTTTAACTGATGCCTGACAGTGAGGTCAGATGTTTTTCTCAACTTCAGGTTGAGCCGGCTTCGGGTTCTATGCCTATTTGTTTAACAGATGCCTGACGGCAATGTCAGATGTTCTTCTCAACTTCGGGTTGAGCTGGCCTTTGGGTCTGATGCCTGACGGCGAGGTCAGATATTCTTCTGAACTTCATTTTGAGCCGGCCTTCGGGTTCGATGCTTGTTTGTTTAACAGATGCCTGACGGCGATGTCTAATGTTTCTCTAAACTTCGTGTTGAGCCGGCCATCGGGTTCGATGCCTGTTTGTCTAACAGATGCTTGGTGGCGAGGTCAGATGTTCTTCTCAACTTCGGGTTGAGCCGACCTTCGGGTTTGATGCCTGTTTGTTTAACAGATGCTTGACGGTGAGGTCAGATGTTCTTCTCAACTTCGTGTTGAGCCGACCTTAGGGTTCGATGCCTGTTTGTTCAACAGATGCGTTACGGGGAGGTCAGATGTTGCTCTCAACTTCGTGTTGAGCCGGACTTCAGGTTCGATCCTTGTTTGTTTAACAAATGCCTGGCGGCGAGGTCAGATGTTCCTCTCAACTTCGTGTTGAGCCGGCGTTCGGAATCGATTCCTGTTTGTTTAACAGATCCTTGACGGCGAGGTCATATGTTCCTCTCAACTTCGTGTTAAGCCGGCCTTAGGGTTCGATGCCTGTTTGTTTAACACATGCCTGGCAGCGAGGTCAGATGTTCTTCTCAACTTTGTGTTGATCCGTCTTCCAGGTTTGATGCCTATTTGTTTAACAGATGCCTGACGACGAGGTCAGATGTTCCTCTCAACTTCATGTTGAGTCGGCCTTCGGGTTCGATGCTTGTTTGTTTAACAGATGCCTGACGGCGAGGTAAGATGTTCTTCTCAACTTCGGGTTGAGCCGGCCTTCGGGTTCGATGCCTGTTTGTTTAACAGATGCCTGTCGGCGAGGTCAATTCTTCTTCTCAACATCGTGTTGACCAGGCCTACGAGTTCAATTCCTGTTTGTTTAACTGATGCCTAACAGCGACGTCAGATGTTCTTCTCAACTTCAGGTTGAGTCGGCCTTCGGTTTCGATGCCTGTTTGTTTAAAAGATCCCTGGCGGCGAGGTCAAATGTTCTTCTCAACTTCGGGTTGAGTCGGCCTTCGAGTTTAATGCCTGTTTGTTTAACATATTTTTGATGGCGAGGTCAGATGTTGCTCTCAACTTCGTGTTGAGCTGAACTTCGGGTTCGATCCCTGTTTCTTTAACAGATGCCTGACGACGAGGTCATATGTCCCTCTCAACTTCGTTATGAGCCGGCCTTCGAGATAGATGCCTGTTTGTTTAACATATCCTTGACAACGTGGTCAGATGTTCTTCTCAACTTCGTGTAGAGCCGACCTTCGGGTTTGATGCCTGTTTGTTTAACAGATGCCTGACGGCGAGATCAGATGTTCCTCTCAACTTCGTGTTTTGGCGGTCTTCTGCTTCGATGCCTGTTTATTTAACAGATTCCTGACGGCGAGGTCAGATGTTCTTCTCATTTTCGGGTTGAGCCGGCCTTCGGGTTCGATGCCTGTTTGTTTAAAAGATCCCTGGCGGCGAGATTAGATGTTCTTCTCAACTTCGGGTTGAGCTGGCCTTTGGGTTCGATGCCTGTTTGTTTTTCAGATCCCTGACTACGAGGTCAGATATTCCTCTGAACTTCATTTTAAGTCGACCTTCGGGTTCGATGCCTGTTTGTTTAACAGATGCCTGACGATGATGTCTGATGTTTCTCTAACCTTCGTGTTGAGTCGGCCTTCGGGTTCGATGCCTGTTTCTCTAACAGATTCTTGGTGGCGAGGTCAGATGTTCCTCTCAACTTCGGGTTGAGCCGACCTTCGGGTTTGATGCCTGTTTGTTTAACAGATGCTTGATGGTGAGGTCAGATGTTCTTCTCAACTACGTGTTGAGGCGGCCTTCGGGTTCGATGCCTGTTTGTTTAATAGATGCCTGACAGAGAGGTCAATGTTCTTCTCAACTTCGGACTGAGCTGACCTTCGGGTTTGATGCCTGTTTGTTTAACAGATGTCTGACGGTGAGGTCAAATATTCTTCTCAACTTCGGGTTGAGCCGTGCTTCGGATTCGATGTCTGTTTGTTTAACAAATGCCTGACGGCGAGGTCAAATGTTCCTCTCAACTTCGTGTTGAGCCGGCCTTCGGGTTCGATGCTTGTTTATTTAATTGATACCTGACGGCGAGGTCAAATGTTCTTCTCAACTTCAGGTTGAGCTTGCCTTCGGGTTCGATGCCTGTTTGTTTAACAGATGCCTGATAGTGAGTTCATATGTTCTTCTCAACTATGGGTTAAGACGACCTTCGGGTTCGATGCCTATTTCTTTAATAGACGCCTAACAGCGAGGTTATATGTTCTTTTTAACTTCAGGTTGTGCCGGCCTTCGGGTTTGATGCATGTTTGCTTAACAGATGCCTGACGGCGAGGTCAGATGTTCTTCTCAACTTCGGGTTGATCCGTCCTTCGAGTTTGATGCGTGTTTGTTTAACAGAGGCTAGATGACAAGGTCAAATGTTCTCTCAACATCGTGTTGAGCCGGCCTTCGGGTTCGATGCCTGGTTATTTAACAGATACCCGACAGCGAGGTCAGATGTTCTACTCAACTTCGGTTTGAGCCGGCCTTCGAGTTTGATGCATGTTTGTTTAACATATTTTTGATGGCGAGGTCAGATGTTGCTCTCAACTTCGTGTTGAGCTGAACTACAGGTTTGATCCCCGTTTGTTTAACAGATGCCTGACGGCGAGGTCAGATGTCCCTCTCAAATTTGTTATGAGCCGACCTTCGAGATCGATGCCTGTTTGTTTAACAGATCCTTGACGGCGAGGTCAGATGTTTTTCTCAACTTCGTTTTGAGCCGGCCTTCGGGTTCGATGCCTGTTTGTTTAACAGATGCCTGACGGCGAGATCAGATGTTCCTCTCAACTTCGTGTTTTGCCGGCCTTCGGGTTCGATGCCTGTTTATTTAACAGATTCCTGACGGCGAGGTCAGATGTTCTTCTCATTTTTGGGTTGAGCCGGCCTTCGGGTTCGATGCCTGTTTGTTTAAAAGATCCCTGGCGGCGAGATCAGATGTTCCTCTCAACTTCGTGTTGAGCCGACCTTAGGGTTCGAAGCCTGTTTGTTCAACAGATGCCTGACGGCGAGGTCAGATGTCGCTCTCAACTTTGTGTTGAGCCGAACTTCGGGTTCGATCCTTGTTTGTTTAACGAATGCCTGGCGGCGAGGTCAGATGTTCCTCTCAACTTCGTGTTGAGCCGGCCTTCGGGATCGATGCCTGTTTGTTTAACAGATCCTTGACGGCGAGGTCAGATGTTCTTCTCAACTTCGGGCTGTGCCGGCCTTCGGGTTCGATGCATGTTTGTTTAACAGATGCCTGGAGGTGAGGTCAGATCTTCTTCTCAACATCGGGTTAAGCCTACCTTCGTGTTTGATTCCTGTTTGTTTAAATGATGCCTGACAGCGACGTCAGATGTTCTTCTCAACTTCAGGTTGAGTCGGCCTTCGGGTTCGATGCCTGTTTGTTTAAAAGATCCCTGGCGGCGAGGTCAGATGTTCTTCTCAACTTCGGGTAGAGCCGGCCTTCGGGTTTGATTCCTGTTTGTTTAACAGATGCCTGACAGGGAGTTCAGATGTTCTTCTCAACTTCGGGTTGAGTAGGCCGTCGGGTTCGATGCCTGTTTGTTTAAAAGATATCTGACGGCGAGGTCATTGTTCTTCTTAACTTCGGGTTGATCCGCCCTTCGGGTTCGATGCCTGTTTGTTTACCAGATGCCTGATGGCGAGGTCAGATGTTCCTCTCAACTTCTTGTTGAGCCGGCCTTCGGGTTCGATGCCTGTTTGTTTAACAGATACCTGATGGCGAGGTCAGATATTCTTCTCAACTTCGGGTTGAGCCGACCTTCGAGTGTGATGCCTGTTTGTTTAACAAATGCTTGACGACGAGGTCAGATGTTCCTCTCAACTTCGTGTTGAGACGGCCTTAGGGTTAGATGCATATTTGTTTAACAGATGCCTGACAATGAGGTCAAATGTTGCTCTCAACTTCGTGTTGAGGCGAACTTCGAGTTCGATCCCTGTTTGTTTAACAGATACCTGACGGCAAGGTCAGATGTCCCTCTCAACTTCGTTATGAGCCAGCCTTCAAGATCGATGCCTGCTTGTTTAACAGATCCTTGATGGCGAGGTCAGATCTTCTTCTCAACTTCGTGTTGAGCTGGTCTCCGGGTTCGATGCCTATTTGTTTGACGGATGCCTGGCGGCGAGGTCAGATATTCCTCTCAACCTCGTGTTGAGTCGGCCTTTGGGTTCGATGCCTATTTGTTTAACAGATGCTTGACAACGAGGTCTGATGTTCCTCTCAACTTCGTGTTTTGCCGGCCTTCGGGTTCAATTCCTGTTTGTTTAACAGATGCCTGACGGCGAGTTCAGATGTTCTTCTCAACTTCGGGTTGAGCCGGCCTTCGGGTTCGATATTTAAAAAATCATAAAAAATAGGAAAATGCATATTTTCAATTGATTCTTTTTGCATTAATTTCTCCAAAGAGGCTAGAAAATTATAAAAAATAAAAATTGCATTTTATTTTTTATTTGATATTTTTCCCATATTATCCAAATAAATGCATATTTTAAGTGTTTCATTTCATGCATGATTTTGATAATTTTTGTTCTACTAGTTGCTTTGATATTTTTCATCCATTCTTTTTAGGTTGATTAATAGACATTGTTAGTTTGTGTATACAATTTAGTTCATATTTTTAGGAGTTCATTTAAGATGATTAGTTTAGGTGAAAACAACATAAACAAAATTAGGGTTTTAAATCAACTTAGGTGAGATAGTTTAATTCTTTTAGGAATTTTCATTTGACTTTTGGGGTATGGAATATAGGGGCTATGGGTATAGGATAGATCCCCTTAGAAATCACTAGGATTCCCCTACTGCTATTAGTATATTACTGTCTATATGTGATTGATTGGTGTGGTGTGCCCTCTGGGGATTACTGCTTGTCTGTGTGGGTATTGGGATTGTCTGGGGATTGGGGAAGTTGAAGACTTGTGATGTTGAAGCCATTGGAGATCCAGAGCTTGAAGATCAACTTCCAGAGATTGAAGAAGAGACTCCTGCTAGCAGCTGTTGAGGAGATTAGGGTTTAGGAGCTAGGCAGAGCTCTAGAGTAGAAAGCTTGTTTCTCAAACATGGAATGCCTTGTCTGTATCCATCCTTTCTCTATGATTCAAAGTCTCTTTCAAATATCCACCTCCTTCCTTTGGAAGGATCAGTGAATGTATTTGAAAGATAGAACTTTTGAGAGGAAACTGTCTGTTTAATGTTAACAGTTGATGAACCACCCTTGGTAGGTAATTAACTGTCTAACATTCATTCATTTCATCTGGTTGACTGATGTTTCTCCTGAGGATTGAGACTTGAAGAAAAGCCACTGTAGACTGAAGATTGATGATCAAGACCTTGCTGGAAAGCTGTGGAGATGGAGATTGCTGCTTGCCTGAAGCTTATAGTTGTTTAATGAGGACTTGAAGATAAATATTGATGCAGAGCTGCTGTGGCTGTTTATTTTTGCTGCATTTCATTTCTGATGTATTGATTGGTTTCCCTGACTGTATTGTTTGCTGTTTACCCTGTTAGGTTGAAAGTGAAGCCTGTTCACTTTTGCCTATTGTTTTCTAGGTTCGAGGTTGAGTGGGACTCCCTTGCCTCGCTTGTACTGTTGCATCCATGCATTTTACTGTTTTACTGTATATATCTGATATTGTTTCTATTTCCGTCTATTCCCTTAGGATCTCTGTTTCTCTCTGTGCAAGAGAGGAGCATGATAGACACTAGGTCTTAACCCATGCATGATAACATTAGGTTAGTTTGATTCCCTTCGCTACCGTAGGTTAGAGTTATGTCTCTTTCTCTCTCAAAACAAACAGAAAAACACAATAAGATTTCAATCACAATAAAAGACACTTCTTCCGTAAAAGAATGTGAACTCATCAAAACGTCATTTTTGTCCGCGTGGACAAGTAATCAGAAAAAACCCTTTTTTAGAAGGAGATAAAAGCAATCAAAACAGATTTGTGTCGTACGTGGCCCGAACTACGTTTGCTCTGATCTTTCATGCTGTATGAAAGTACGTAGGCATAGGATACGATATCCTAGCGAGCAACCTTCCCCTCCTTTCCCGTAGGTAGGTGAACTACGTTGACTCTGATTTCTCGTTCCAGACGGGAATACGTAGGCATAAAGTGCGATACTTTGCCGAGTCATTTCATTTTCTTTTTATTTTCCTTTTAACCCTTAACCTTTAGCGTAGATAGAATAACAATCCATACCCGAAAACAAGCGTGGATCCCGTCGAGTACGACGGACGTGAGGGGTGCTAATACCTTCCCCTTGCGTAACCGACTCCCGAATCCAGGTTTTGGTTGCGACGACCATACCTTTCCCGTGTTGTGCGAGGTTTACTCTGAGCGTTTCCTTTCCCTCCCGTGGGATAAATAACGCACGGTGGAGACTCTTCTGTTCAGCCGGCGCCGATTTTCGCAGTAGCGACACTCACCATTCTCAGAAACTCCCTATTCTCAAACCTCTGCACTTCTCTCACCAAAATGGCCAGACAAACCAGTGCAAACCCCGATTTGAGCAACATCACCTTCCGAGAAGGAGAGGCCGGCGAACGGCAGCAGACCAACTTCCTAGCATTCTATCAACGGTCGCTTCAACCGACCCGGTATGCTCACTTGGATTCTATGAAGGAACTCGGGATTCTCGATGGTGTAACTTAGATGTTGCAGAGAGCTGGCATCTGGCATCTCTGCATCAATTCCCAACCCACCTACGAGCAACTCACTCTGGAGTTTCTCAGCTCTTTCGCATACACAACATCATCCGGCGATACCAACCAACTTCACGGTGCTGCCTGCTTTCGTCTGTTCGGCACTGAATATCAGGTCCCCCATGACCGCATCACCAACATTCTACAGTTAACTCACAACGACGATGCTCACCGCCGCATCTCTAATCAGTTCTACCAAGAGGCCTTCCCTCTCTGGAACCGACTGACCGGAACCACTCCAGACAGTTGGGACACTCTGAATGCCACTCATATCCACAACCCAACTATCCGCTACTTCCACCGCGTGTTGAGCAACACAATATTCGCTCGTGACAGTAACCATAAGGTCAACTCGAAGGAGCTGTTTTTCCTCCGTTGCGTGTTCGCTTCAGAACCTGTTAACGCCGCCCCGTTTCTCTTGGCTCACATTCAAGCAAATTGTAACCGCGACTCTAAGCCTTTCTATTTCGGTGGCATCATCACATCCATTGCCATAGGCCTCGGTCTTGGAGACCGCCTCCAAACACTCCGCCAGATGCCCCCTGTCTTTCTAGACACCGACGCCTCCCACCTTATCAAAGCCCGTCGTGATGGGAGATATCATCCGGTAGTGCGAGGCCGCACTATCCAGAGCATCATCATGCCTTCCCGCACCCGAATGCATCCAGAGGATAGAGCCAACTGGCTCTTCGACACCACCGAATGCAAAGAGAGCAAACCGGTCAAATTCAACAATCTTTGCAGATGATGCACGATATCCATTCTGGCATGGCCGATGAGATGGCACACCTTACTGTGCGAGTCGACGGCCTCCGTGATTACATATTCCACACCGGAGCTCTGAACCTCGCCGCACGAGACGCCCCAGCCAGAGGTCAAGGAAGAGATCGAGGACGAGGACGGGAATAGTAGTATTTTTTCATTTTTGTCATTTTTGTTTTCTTTCTTTATTTCCTTTGTATTCCTCCCTTCCGCATTCTTTCAAATCAGTGAGGACACTGATTGAGATAGTGTGGGAGCGGACCGTTATTTCCCTTTTTCATGTTATTTCCCATTTCCCATTGTACTTTTATTTCGAATTCCTAATTTAGAGTAATTTTAAATTTTCGGCAAATAAGCTCTTATATATATATATATATATATATATATATATATATATATATATATATATATATATATATATATATATATATATATATATATATATATATATATATATATATATATATATATATATATATATATATATATATATATATATATATATATATATATATATATATATATATATATATATATATATATATATATATATATATATATATATATATATATATATATATATATATATATATATATATATATATATATATATATATATATATATATATATATATATATATATATATATATATATATATATATATATATATATATATATATATATATATATATATATATATATACCTCCGTTACGTGAACTCCCCGCGCTTCATATGACATATACAAAGAAACTTTTAAACTCCTTGCCTCAAAGCATCACGAGGACACGCCAAAGTTTAATCAAGTATGGAAATCCCGAGAAGAAAATTCTAACAATTCCATTACCGTCCTGACACCTTAGACCTCCAGTTTATGCGAGTCTGTTTCACTACCTACACGTACCGAAGCTTCAAGCTCCTACTCAAACGTAGCCCCCAGTAGTTTATACAAGCAATCAGCACCATCCTAAATGCTTCTAAGCAATGAAACCGATGCAAATAAGTGTGTGATCTCTAGTTCAAAATGAAAAAAAAAATCATGAAGAAGAAAAGCCATATAGCCTGAGTATAGAGACATGTTCCTTCTAAGTTAGGTGCTCCTCACCCGAGCATTTAGCCCAACGATACAAAAAGTCTTTGGAAATCAATAGCATAAGCTTATGTGCAAAGAAGAATCAAAATAGAAAAGAGATCATAGCCACTAACAGGTTGACTTGCCATGAAAGTACATGGATAACGGGCTTAATGTGATTGCGCCAAAACAAATCGGGTAAAACTTGTTGCAAGGAACTTGACGCCGAGCTGCAGTAGCATGATTGGGACTGGCTTGCATAAAAAGGAGGCCTTCGAAGACTTACAATTCAGTGTCACCACCGTATGTGTTTTTTTTCAATTTAAGGCCCGACCTTCCTAACTTATTATTTGAAAAACCTTTCGGAAAGGAGAAGCGTGCCGCGTGTTTACCACATTTTTAACTTTTTCCAACTTTTACTTGAGGACAAGTAAAGATTCAAGTTTAGGGGAGTTTGATAACGCGAAATTGTATATATAAAATGACATGTGTTTTAACTAATATTTGATTGGTTTCACTCCGAATTCGGGGCATTCCATGTTATTTGTCTAAGTATTATGCAGGTATTCAAAGAACATGTCCAAGCAAAGCAATATGAAGAAAAGGAGCAAAAACATGTGAAAACCAGATGAAAAACCAAGAGAAAAACAACATATACGAGTTCTACTGATGTGACGACCGTCACATAGCCGTTACGCTCGTCATGCGTGTGACGACCGTCACACATCCATGACGACCGTCATGCACCCAGAACGTGCAGAATGAGGTCACGTGCTATAATTCCCCCTAAAAGACCAAAAGAGTGACCACTAACTCCTACTTTTCTGCCTCAAACCCACTTCCTGAAGAAATAACCGTTAGATACTCTCTCTCTATAAAAGGAAGAGGTTGGGACCTGAAAAAGGGAGCCGCATTCAAGACAACGAAGTGCTGCCAATTTATCTTCAAAGCAACTTTGCATTTCTCATATTCTTATTTGTTTCTCTTTTTCGTCTCTGTATTCTTTGGTATTTTTGTACTTTCCTTTTTCTTGTACGATCAATTGGCACAAAGACCAGAATCCTGCCGACATTGTGGAGGATCTGCCCAAAAGCCAATTGGGATATTTCCAGGTTTTTATTTTAATCGTAATCGCAATTTTCATTATGATGTATGTTCTCAATTACTGCTTTTATTTATGCATTATCAATTCTTCTTCCATGTCTAGCTAAGTTACAATAATCGATATGTAATAATAATTCGGACGGGATTTGATAATAATTGGCGTAATCTTTCTCTTTTCAAAACTCATTTATGGTTTTAGTTTTTAATTAAATTTTCTAAGTAAACGTTCGTCGCGACAACGAGAACTTATTTAAAAATAGTTTTTCCACGACAATGGGAAATTAACTAAGGTACGAACCAACAAGCGACAGCTGCGGCTAAGACCAGATAGTAAAAACTAGGCATTTGATTTAAAAACAGCGAAAGCGCTTTAAAAAGGATTAGAACTTAGAGATTTTCAAAAAGTAACTTTAACCCCGAACGGGATAGCGACAGCATACGTTCCTCATTAGAGTTGCGACTCGCGTCAACAACCATCGTGAGACAAAAGTCTTTAGATCACTATCTTCTTCTTAAACTAAGTTTGAAAACACTTAATACGCCAGTAATTTGTCGAATCCCCGAAGAACATAATTATTGCATATCGATTCATAAATTCATACCTTAAGTAAAAGCTTTAGTTCCCTTTAGTTTACGCATTTATTCTGCTATTATTCACTTAAAACCTTACCGACCTAGCTAAACACCGTAACACCCGATAATACTAGATTGATTACGAGTCCCTGTGGGATCGATTTCTTTTATTACTACACAATAGACTGTGCACTTGCAGTTAGATTTGTTAGACATAGAAAGTCGCGATCAGCCAGCCTTCGGGTTTGATGCATGTTTGCTTAACAGATGCCTGACAGCGAGGTCAAATGTTCTTCTCAACTTTGGGTTGATCTGCCCTTCGAGTTTAATTCGTGTTTGTTTAACAGATGCTAGACGACGAGGTAAAATGTTTCTCTCAACATCGTGTTGAGTCGGCCTTCGGGTTCGATGCCTGGTTGTTTAACAGATACCTGGCGGTGAGGTCAGATGTTCTTCTCAACTTCGGGTTGAGCCGACCTTCGAGTTTTATGCCTGTTTGTTTAACATATTTTTGATGGCGAGGTCAGATGTTGCTCTCAACTTCGTGTTGAGTTGAACTTCAGGTTCGATCCCTGTTTGTTTAACAGATGCCTGACGGCGAGGTCAGATGTCCCTCTCAACTTCGTTATGAGCCGACCTTCGAGATCGATGCCTGTTTGTTTAACAGATCCTTGACGGCGAGGTCAGATGTTCTTCTCAACTTCGTGTTGAGCCGGCCTTCGGGTTCGATGCCTGTTTGTTTAACAGATGCCTGACAGCGAGATCAGATGTTCCTCTCAATTTCGTGTTTTTCCGGCTTTCGGGTTCGATGCCTGTTTATTTAACAGATACCCGACGACGAGGTCAGATGTTCTTCTCATTTTCGGGTTGAGCCGGCCTTCGGGTTCGATGCCTGTTTGTTTAAAAGATCCCTGGTGGCGTGGTCAGATGTTCTTCTCAACTTCGGGTTGAGCCGGCCTTCGGGTTCGATTCCTGTTTGTTTCACTTATGCCTGACGATGAGGTCAGATGTTGGTCTCAACTTCAGGTTGAGCCGGCCTTTGGGTTTGATGCCTGTTTGTTTAACATATACCTGACGGCGAGGTCAGATGTTCTTCAAAACTTCGGGTTGAGCCGGCCTTCGAGTTTGACTCCTATTTGTTTAACGGATTTTTGATGGCAGGGTCAGATGTTCCTCTCAACTTCGTGTTGAGCCGGCCTTAGGGTTGGATGCCTGTTTGTTCAACATATGCATGACGGCGAGGTCAGATGTTGCTCTCAACTTCGTGTTGAGCCAGACTTCGGGTTCGATCCTTGTTTGTTTATCAAATGCCCGGCGGTGACGTCAGATGTTCCTCTCAACTTCGTGTTGAGCCGGCCTTCGGGATCGATGCCTGTTTGTTTAACAGATCCTTGACGGCGAGGTCATATGTTCTTCTCAACTTCGGGTTGAGCCGGCCTTCGGGTTCGATGCCTATTTGTTTAACAGATGCCTGGCGGCAAGGTCGGAACATCTTCTCAACATCGGGTTGAGCCGGCCTTTGGGTTCGATTCCTGTTTGTTTAACTGATGCCTGGCAGCGAGGTCAGATGTTCTTCTCAACTTCAAGTTGCTCCGGCCTTCGGGTTCGATTCCTGTTTTTTTATCAGATGCCTGACGGGGAGTTCAGATGTTCTTCTCAACTTCGGGTTGAGCCGGCCGTCGGGTTCGATGCCTGTTTGTTTAAAAGATATCTGACGGCGAGGTCAATGTTCTTCTCAACTTCGGGTTGATCCGCCTTTCGGGTTCGGTGCCTATTTGTTTACCAGATGCCTGACGGCGAGGTCAGATGTTCCTCTCAACTCCGTGTTGAGCCGGCCTTCGGGTTCGATGCCTGTTTGTTTAACAGATACCTGACGGCGATGTCAGATGTTCTTCTCAACTTCGGGTTTAGCCGGCATTCGAGTGCGATGCCTGTTTACTTAACAGATGCTTGACGACGAGGTTAGATGTTCCTCTCAACTTCGTGTTGAGCTGGCCTTAGGGTTCGATGCTTGTTTGTTTAACAGATGCCTGACGGCAAGGTCAAATGTTGCTCTCAACTTCGTGTTGAGGTGAACTTCGGATTCGATCCCTGTTTGTTTAACAGATACCTGACGGCGAGGTCAGATGTGCCTCTCAACTTCGTTATGAGCCAGCCTTCGAGATCGATGCCTGTTTGTTTAATTGACGCTTGACGGCGAGGTAAGATGTTCTTCTCAATTTCGTGTTGAGCCGGCCTCCGGGTTCGATGCCAATTTGTTTAACAGATGCCTGGCGGCGAGGTCAGATGTTCCTCTCAACTTTGTGTTTTGCCGGCCGTCGGATTCAATTCCTGTTTGTTTAACAGATGCCTGACGGCGAGTTCAAATTTTCTTCTAAACTTCGAGTTGAGCCGGCCTTCGGGTTCGATGCCTGTTTGTTTAAAAGATATTTGACGGCAAGGTCAAATGTTCTTCTCAACTTCGGGTTGATCTGCCCTTCGGGTTCGATGCCTGTTTGTTTACCAGATGCCTGACGGCGAGGTCATATGTTCCTCTCAACTTCGTGTTGAGCCGGCCTTCGGGTTCGATGCCTGTTTGTTTAACAGATACCTGACAGAGGCGTCTAATGTTCTTCTCAACTTCGGGTTGAGTCGGCCTTTGAGTGCGATGCCTGTTTGTTTAATAGGTGCTTGACGACGAGGTCAGATGTTCCTCTCAACTTCGTGTTGATCCGGCCTTAGGGTTCGATGCCTTTTTTTTTAACAGATGCCTGACGGCGAGGTCAGATGTTTCTCTCAACTTCGTGTTGAGCTGGACTTCGGGTTCGATCCCTATTTGGTTAACAGATACCTGACGGCGAGGTCATATGTTCCTCTCAACTTCGTTATGAGCCAGCCTTCGAGATCGATGCCTGTCTGTTTAACATATCCTTGACAACGAGGTCAGATGTTCTTCTCAACTTCGTGTTGAGCCGGCCTCCGGGTTTGACGCCTATTTGTTTAATAGATGCCTGACGGGGAGGTCAGATGTTCCTCTCAACTTCGTGTTGAGTCGGCCTTCGGGTTCGATGCCTGTTTGTTTCAAAGATGCCTGACGGCGGGTTCAGATGTTCGTCTCAACTTCGTGTTTTACCGGCCTTCGGGTTCAATTCCTGTTTGTTTAACAGATGCCTGATGGAGAGTTCATATGTTCTTCTCAATTTCGGGTTGAGCCGGCCTTCAGGTTCGATGCCTATTTGTTTAAAAGATCCCTGCCGGCGAGGTCAAATGTTCTTGTCAACTTCGGGTTGATCCGCCCTTCGGGTTCGATGCCTGACGGCAAGGTCAGATGTTCCTCTAAACTTCGCGTTGAGCCGGCCTTCGGGTTCGATGCCTGTTTGTTTAACAGATACCTGACGGCGACGTCAGATGTTCTTCTCAACTTTGGGTTGAGCCGACCTTCGAGTGAGATGCCTGTTTGTTTAACCGATGCTTGACGACGAGGTCAGGTGTTCCTCTCAACTTCGAGTTGAGCCGTCCTTAGGGTTTGATGCCTGTTTTTTTAACATATGCCTGACGGCGAGCTCAGATGTTGCTCTCAACTTCGTGTTGAGCTGGACTTCAAGTTCGATCCCTGTTTGTTTAATAGATACCTGACAGCGAGGTCAGATGTCCCTCTCAACTTCGTTATGATCCGGCCTTCGAGAACGATACCTGTTTGTTTAACAGATCCTTGAGCCGCGCTTCGGATTCGATTTCTGTTTGTTTAACAGATGTCTGACGGCGAGGTCAAATGTTCCTCTAAACTTCGTGTTGAGCCGGCCTTCGGGTTCGATGCTTGTTTGTTTAACAGATACCTGACGGTGAGGTCAAATATTCTTCTCAACTTCAGGTTGAGCCTACCTTCGGGTTCGATGCCTGTTTGTTTAACAGATGCCTGATAGTGAGGTCATTGGTTTTTCTCAACTACGGGTTGAGACGACCTTCGGTTTCGATGCCTATTTCTTTAAAAGATGCCTAACAGCGAGGTTACATGTTCTTTTCAACTTCAGTTTGTGCCGGCCTTCGGGTTTGATGCATGTTCGCTTAACAGATGCCTGACAGCGAGGTCAGATGTTCTTCTCAACTTTGGTTTGATCTGCCCTTCGAGTTCGATGCGTGTTTGTTTAACAGATGTTAGACGACGAGGTCAAATGTTCCTCTCAACATCGTGTTGAGTCGGCCTTCGGGTTCGATGCCTGGTTGTTTAACAGATACCTGACGGCGAGGTCAGATGTTCTTCTCAACTTCGGGTTGAGCCGACCTTCGAGTTTGATGCCTATTTATTTAACATATTTTTGATGGTGAGGTCAGAGGTTGCTCTCAACTACGTGTTGAGCTGAACTTCGGGTTCGATCCCTATTTGTTTAACAAATGCCTGACGGCGAGGTCAGATGTCCTTCTCAACTTTGTTATGAGCTGGTCATCGAGATCGATGCCTGTTTGTTTAACAGATCCTTAACGGCGAGGTCAGATGTTCTTCTCAACTTCGTGTTGAGCCGGCCTTCGGGTTCGATGCCTGTTTGTTTAACAGATGCCTGAAAGCGAGATCAGATGTTCCTCTCAACTTCGTGTTTTTCCGGCCTTCGGGTTCGATGCCTGTTTATTTAACAGATACCCGACGGCGAGGTCAGATGTTGTTCTCAACTTCAGGTTGAGCCGACCTTTGGGTTTGATGCCTGTTTGTTTAACATATACCTGACGGCGAGGTCAGATGTTCTTCTAAACTTTGGGTTGAGCCGGCATTCGAGTTTAATGCGTGTTTGTTTAACAGATTTTTGATGGCGAGGTCAGACGTTCCTCTCAACTTCGTGTTAACCCGGCCTTAGGGTTCGATGCCTGTTTGTTCAACATATGCCTGACGGCGAGGTCAGATGTAGCTCTCAACTTCGTGTCGAGCCGGACTTCAGGTTCGATCCTTGTTTGTTTATCAAATTCCTGGCGGCGAGGTCAGATGTTCCTCTCAACTTCGTGTTGAGTCGGCCTTCGGGATCGATGCCTGTTTGTTTAACAGATCCTTGTCGGCGAGGTCAGATGTTATTCTTAACTTCGGGTTGAGTCGGCCTTCGGGTTTGATGCCTGTTTGGTTAACAGATGCCTGGCGGCGAGGTCAGATCTTCTTCTCAACATCGGCTTGAGCCGGCCTTTGGGTTCGATTGCTGTTTGTTTAACTGATGCCTCACAGCGACGTCAAATGTTTTTCTCAACTTCAGGTTGAGCCGGCCTTCGGGTTCGATGCCTGTTTGTTTAAAAGATCCCTGGCGGCGAGGTAAGATGTTCGTCTCAACTTCGGGTTGAGCCGGCCTTCGGGCTCGATTCCTTTTTGTTTAACAGATGCCTGACGGGGAGTTCAGATGTTCTTCTCAACTTCGGGTTGAGCCGGCCATCGGGTTCGATGCTTGTTTGTTTAAAAGATATCTAACGGCGGGGTAAATGTTCTTCTCAACTTCGGGTTGATCCGCCCTTCGGGTTCGGTGCCTGTTTGTTTACGAGATGCCTGACGGCGAGGTCATACGTTCCTCTCAACTCCGTCTTGAGCCGGCCTTCGGGTTCGATGCCTGTTTGTTTAACAGATACCTGACGGTGAGGTCAGATGTTCTTCTCAACTTCGGGTTAGTCGGCATTCGAGTGCGATGCTTGTTTGCTTAATAGATGCTTGACGACGAGGTCAGATGTTCCTCTCAACTTCGTGTTGAGCTGGCCTTAGGGTTCGATGCATGTTTGTTTAACAGATGCCTGACGGCGAGGTCAGATGTTGCTCTCAAGTTCGTGTTGAGGTGAACTTCGGATTCAATCCCTGTTTGTTCAACAGATACCTTACGGCGAGGTCAGATGTGCCTCTCAACTTCGTTATGAGCCAGCCTTCGAGATCGATGCATGTTTGTTTAACTGATGGTTGACGGCGAGGTCAGATGTTCATCTAAATTTCGTGTTGAGCCGGCCTCCGGGTTCGATGCGTATTTATTAAACAGATGCTTGGCGGCGAGGTCAGATGTTCCTCTCAACTTCGTGTTGAGTCGGCCTTCGGGTTCGATGCCTGTTTGTTTAACAGATTCCTGACAGCGAGGTCAGATGTTTCTCTCAACTTCGTGTTTTGCCGGTCGTCGGGTTCAATTCCTGTTTGTTTAACAGATGCCTGACGGCGAGTTCAGACGTTCTTCTCAACTTCGGGTTGAGCCGGCCTTCGGGTTTGATGCCTGTTTGTTTAAAAGATATCTGATAGTGAGGTCAAATGTTCTTCTCAACTTCAGATTGATCCGCCCTTCGGGTTCGATGCCTGTTTGTTTACCAGATGCCTGACAGCGAGGTCAGATGTTCTTCTTAACTTCGGAATGAGTCGGCCTTCGAGTGTGATGCCTGTTTGTTTAAAATATTTTTGATGGCGAGGTCAGATGTTCCTCTCAACTTCGTGTTCAGCCGTCATTAGGGTTCGATGCCTGTTTATTCAATAGATGCCTGACGGCAAGGTCAGATGTTGCTCTCAACTTCGTGTTGAGCCAGACTTCGGGTTCGATCCTGTTTTGTTTAACACATTCCTGGCAGCGAGGTCAGATGTTCCTCTCAACTTCGTGTTGAGCTGGCCTTCGGGATCGATGCCTGTTTGTTTAACAGATCCTTGACAGAGAGGTCAGATGTTCTTCTCAACTTCGGTTTGAGCCGGCCTTCGGGTTCAATGCCTGTTTGTTTAACAGATGCTTGGCGGCGAGGTCAGATCTTCTTCTCAACATCGAGTTGAGCCGGCCTTCAGGTTCGATTCCTGTTTGTTTAACTGAAGCCTGACAGCGAGGTCAGATGTTCTTCTCAACTTCAGGTTGAGCCGGCCTTCGGGTTCAATGCCTGTTTGTTTAAAAGATCCCTGGCGGGGAGGTCAGATGTTCTTCTCAACATCGGGTTGAGCCGGCCTTCAGGTTTGATTCTTGTTTGTTTAACAGATGCCTGACGGGGAGTTCAGATGTTCTTCTCAACTTCGGGTTGAGTCGGCCGTCGGGTTCGATGCCTATTTGTTTAAAAGATATCTAACGGCGAGGTCAATGTTCTTCTCAACTTCGCGTTGATCCGCCCTTCGGGTTCGATGCCTGTTTGTTTACCACATGCCTGACAGCGAGGTCAGATGTTCCTCTCAACTCCGTGTTAAGCCGGCCTTCTGGTTCGATGCCTGTTTGTTTTACAGATACCTGACGGCGAGGTCAGATGTTCTTCTCAACTTCGGTTTTAGCCGGCATTCGAGTGCGATGCCTGTTTTTTTAACCGATGCTTGACGACGAGGTCAGATGTTCCTCTCAACTTCGTGTTGAGCTGGCCTTAGGCCTCGATGCCTGTTTGTTCAACAGATTCCTGACGGCGAGGTCAGATGTTGCTCTCAACTTTGTGTTGAGGTGAACTTCGGATTCGATCCCTGTTTGTTTAACAAATACCTGACGGCGAGGTCAGATGTGCCTCTCAACTTTGTTATGAGCCAGCCTTCGAGATCGATGCCTGTTTGTTTAACAGATCCTTGACGGCGAGGTCAGATGTTCTTCTCAACTTCGTGTTGAGCCGGCCTCCGGGTTCGATGCCTATTTATTTAACACATGCCTGACGGCGAGGTCAGATGTTCCCCTCAACTTCGTGTTGATTCGGCCTTCAGGTTCGATGCCTGTTTGTTTAAGAGATGCCTGACAGCGAGGTCATATGTTCCTCTCAACTTTGTGTTTTTTCGGCCTTCGGGTTCAATTCCTGTTTGTTTAACAGATGCCTGACGGCGAGTTCAGATGTTCTTCCTAACTTCGGGTTGAGCCGGCCTTCGGGTTCGATGCCTGTTTGTTTAAAAGATATCTGACGGCGAGGTCAAATGTTCTTCTCAACTTTGGATTGATCTGCCCTTCAGGTTCGATGTCTATTTCTTTAATTGATACCTGACGGCGAGGTCAGATGTTCTTCTCAACTTTGGGTTGAGCCGGCCTTCGAGTGTGATGCCTGTTTGTTTAACAGATTTTTGATGGCGAGGTCAGATGTTCCTCTCAACTTCGTGTTGAGCCAGCCTTAGGGTTCGATGCCTGTTTGTTCAACAGATGCCTGACGGCGAGGTCAGATGTTCTTCTCAACTTCGTGTTGAGCCGACCTCCGGGTTCGATACCTATTTGTTTAACAGACGCCTGACGGCGAGGTCAGATGTTCCCCTCAACTTCATGTTGATTCGGCCTTCGGGTTCGATGCCTGTTTGTTTAACAGATCCTTGACGGCGAGGTCAGATGATCTTCTCAACTTCGGGTTGAGCCGGCCTTCGGGTTCGATGCCTGTTTGTTTAACAGATGCCTGGCGGCGAAGTCAGATCTTCTTCTCAACATCGGTTTGAACCGACCTTCGGGTTCGATTCCTGTTTGTTTAATTGATGCCTGACAGCGACGTCAGATGTTCTTCTCAACTTCAGGTTGAGCCGGCCTTCGGGTTCGATGCTTGTTTGTTTAAAAGATCCCAGGCGGCGAGGTCAGATGTTCTTCTCAACTTCAGGTTGTACCGGCCTTCGGGTTTGATTCCTGTTTGATTAACAGATGCCTGACGGGGAGTCCAGATGTTCTTCTCAACTTCGGGTTGAGTCGGCCGTCGGTTTCGATGCCTGTTCGTTTGAAATATATCTGACGGCGAGGTTAATGTTCTTCTCAACTTCGGGTTGATTCGCCCTTCGGGTTCGATGCCTGTTTGTTTAAGAGATGCCTGACAGCGAGGTTAGATGTTCCTCTAAACTTTGTGTTTTGCCGGCCTTCGGGTTCCATTCCTGTTTGTTTAACAGATGCCTGACGGCGAGTTCAAATGTTCTTCTCAACTTCAGGTTGAGCCGGCCTTCGGGTTCGATGCCTGTTTGTTTAAAAGATATCTGACGGCGAGGTCAAATGTTCTTCTCAACTTTGGATTGATCCGCCCTTCGGGTTCGATGCCTGTTTGTTTACCAGATGCCTGACAGCGAGGTCAGATGTTCCTCTCAACTTCGTGTTGAGCTGGCCTTCGGGTTCGATGTCTATTTCTTTATTAGATACCTGACGGCGAGTTCAGACGTTCTTTTCAACTTCGGGTTGAGTCGGCCTTCTAGTGTGATGCCTGTTTGTTTAACAGATTTTTGATGGCGAGGTCAGATGTTCCTCTCAACTTCGTGTTGAGCCGGCCTTAGGGTTCGATGCCTGTTTGTTTAACAGATGCCTGACGGTGAGGTCAGATGTTGCTCTCAACTTCGTGTTGAGCCGGACTTCGGGTTCGATCCTTGTTTGTTTAACACATGCCTGGCGGCGAGGTCAGATGTTCCTCTCAACTTCATGTTGAGCCAGCCTTCGGGATCGATGCCTTTTTGTTTAACAGATCTTTGACGGCGAGGTCAGATGATCTTCTCAACTTCGGGTTGAGCCGGCCTTCGGGTTCGATGCCTGTTTGTTTAACAGATGCCTAGCGGCGAGGTCAGATCTTCTTCTCAACATCGACTTGAGCCGGCCTTCGGGTTCGATTCCTGTTTGTTTAACTGATGCCTGACAGCGACGTCAGATGTTCTTCTCAACTTCAGGTTGAGTCGGCCTTCGGGTTCAATGCCTGTTTGTTTAAAAGATCCCTGGCGGCGAGGTCAGATGTTCTTCTCAACTTCGGGTTGTACCGGCCTTCGGGTTTGATTCCTGTTTGATTAACAGATGCCTGACGGGGAGTCCAGATGTTCTTCTAGACTTCGGGTTGAGTCGGCCGTCGGTTTCGATGCCTGTTTGTTTGAAATATATCTGACGGGGAGTCCAGATGTTCTTCTAGACTTCGGGTTGATCCGCCCTTCGGGTTCGATGCCTGTTTGTTTACGACATGCCTGACGGTGAGGTCAGATGTTCCTCTCAACTCCGTGTTCAGCCGGCCTTCGGGTTCGATGCCTGTTTGTTTAACAGATACCTGACGGCGAGGTAAGATGTTCTTCTCAACTTTGGATTTAGCCTGCATTCGAGGGCGATGCCTGTTTGTTTAACCGATGCTTGACGACGAGGTCAGATGTTTCTCTCAACTTCGTGTTGAGCTGGCCTTAGGGTTCGATGCCTGTTTGTTTAATAGATGCCTGACGGCGAGGTCACTTGTTGCTCTCAACTTCGTGTTGAGGTGAACTTCGGATACGTTCCCTGTTTGTTTAACAGATACCTGATGGCGAGGTCAAATGTGCCTCTCAACTTCGTTATGAGCCAGCCTTCGAGATCCTTGCCTGTTTGTTTAACAGATCCTTGACGGCGAGGTCAGATGTTCTTCTCAACTTCGTGTTGAGCCGGCCTCCGGGTTCGATGCCTATTTGTTTAACAAATGCTTGACGGCAAGGTCAGATGTTCCTCTCAACTTCGTGTTGATTCGGCCTTCGGGTTCGATGCCTGTTTGTTTAAGAGATGCCTGACAGCGAGGTCAGATGTTCCTCTCAACTTTGTGTTTTGCCGGCCTTCGGGTTCAATTCCTGTTTGTTTAACAGATGCCTGACGGCGAGTTCAGATGTTCTTCTCAACTTCGGGTTGAGCCGGCCTTCGGGTTCGATACATGTTTGTTTAAAAGATATCTGACGGCGAGGTCAACTGTTCTTCTCAACTTCGGGTTGATCCGCCCTTCGGGTTTGATGCCTGTTTGTTTAACAGATGTCTGACGGCGAGGTCAGATGTTCTTCTCAACTTCAAGTTGATCCGCCCTTCGGGTTCGATGCCTGTTTGTTTACCAGATGCCTGACGGCGAGGTCAAATGTTCCTCTCAACTTCATGTTGAGCCGTCCTTCGGGTTCGATGCCTGTTTGTTTAACAAATACATGACGGCAATGTCACATGTTCTTCTAGACATCGGGTTGATCCGCCCTTCAGATTTGATGCCTCTATGTTTAACAGATGCCTGAAGGCGAGGTCAAATGTTCCTCTCAACTTCGTGTTGAGCCTGCCTTCGGGTTCGATGCTTGTTTGTTTAACAGATACCTTATGGCGAGGTAAGATGTTCTTCTCTACTTCGGGTTGAGCCGGCCTTTGAGTGTGATGCCTGTTTATTTAACAGATGCCTGACGACGAGGTCAGATGTTCCTCTCAACTTCGGGTTGAGCCGGCCTTCTAGTTCGATGCCTGTTTATTTAACAGATGCCTGGCGGCGAGGTCAGATGTCCCTCTCAACTTCGTTATGAGTCGGCCTTCGAGATCAATGCCTGTTTGTTTAACAGATCCTTGACAGCGAGGTGAGATGTTCTTCTCAACTTCGTGTTGAGCCGGCCTCAGGGTTCAATGCTTGTTTGTTTAACAGATACCTGACGGAGAGGTCAGATGTTCCTCTAAACTTCGTGTTGAGCCGGCCTTCGGGTCCGATGCCTGTTTGTTTCACAAATGCCTGACGGCGAGGTCAGATGTTACTCTCAACTTCGTATTTTTTCAACCTTCAGGTTAGTTGCCTGTTTATTTAACAGATGCCTTGCGGCGAGGTCAGATGTTCTTCTCAACTTTGCGTGGAGCCGACCTTCAGGTTCGATGCATGTTTGTTTAAAAGATCCATGGCGGCGAGGTCAGATGTTCTTCTCAACTTCGGGTTGAGCCGACCTTCGGGTTCGATTCATTTTTGTTTAACAGATGCTTGACGGCGAGGTCAGATTGAACTTTGTTTTGAGCTGGCCTTCGGGTTCAATGCCTGTTTGTCTAAAAGATATCTGACGGCAAGGTCAGATGTTCTTCTCAACTTCGGGTTGAGTCGCCCTTCGGGTTCGATGCCTGTTTGTTTAACAGATGCCTGACGGCGAGGTCAAATGTTC
This sequence comes from Lathyrus sativus, assembly GCA_963859935.3. Classification (NCBI taxonomy): domain Eukaryota; kingdom Viridiplantae; phylum Streptophyta; class Magnoliopsida; order Fabales; family Fabaceae; genus Lathyrus; species Lathyrus sativus. The sequence goes on along the minus strand of OZ012740.1, from coordinate 238,801,644 downwards.
CTCTCAACTTCGTGTTGAGTCGGCCTTCGGGTTCGATGCCTGTTTGTTTAATAGATACCTGACAGCGATGTCTGATGTTCTTCTAAACTTCGGGTTGATCCGCCCTTCGGGTTTGATCCCTGTTTATTTAACAGATGCCTAATGGAGAGGTTAAATGTTCCTCTCAACTTCGTGTTGAGCCGGCCTTTGGGTTTGATGCCTGTTTGTTTAACAGATGCCTGTTTGTTTAACAGATACCTGACGGTGATGTCAGATGTTCTTCTCAACTTCGGATTGAGCCGGGCTTCGAGTGCGATGCCTGTTTATTTAACAGATGCTTGACAACGAGGTCAGATTTTCCTGTCTACTTCGTGTTAAGCCGGCCTTAGGGTTCGATGCCTGTTTTTTTAACAAATGCCTGACGGCTAGGTCAGATGTTGCTCTCAACTTCGTGTTGAGCTGGACTTCGGGTTCGATCCCTGTTTGTTTAACAGATGCCCGACAGTGAGGTCAGACGTCCCTCTCAACTTCGTGATGAGTCAACCTTCAAGATCGATGCCTATTTGTTTAACAAATCCTTGTCGGCAAGGTCATTGTTCTTCTCAACTTCGGTTTGAGTCGGTCTTCGGGTATGATGCCTGTTTGTTTAACAGATGTCTGACGGTGAGGTTAGATGTTCTTCTCAACTTCAAGTTGATCCGGCCTTCGGGTTCGATGCCTGTTTGTTTACTAGATGCCTGGCGGAGAGGTCAAATGTTCCTCTCAACTTCATGTTGAGCCGGCCTTCGGTTTCAATGCCTGTTTGTTTAACAGATACCTAACGGCGATGTCAGATGTTCATCTAAAAATCGGGTTGATCCGCCCTTCAGGTTCGATGCCTGTATGTTTAACAGATGCCTGAAGGCGAGGTCAAATGTTCCTCTCAACTTCGTGTTGAGCCGGCCTTCGGGTTCGATGCCTGTTTGTTTAACAGATACCTGACAGCGAGGTCAGATGTTTTTCTCAACTTCGGGTTGAGCCGGCCTTCGAGTGCGATGCCTGTTTATTTAACAAATGCCTGACGACGAGGTAAGATTTTCCTATAAACTTCGGGTTGAGCCGGCCTTCGGGTTCGATGCCTGTTTATTTAATAGATGCCTGGCGGCGAGGTCAGATGTTCCTCTCAACTTCGTTATGAGCCGGACTTCGAGATCAATGCCTGTTTGTTTAACAGATCCTTGACAGCGAGGTGAGATGTTCTTCTCAACTTCGTGTTGAGCCGGCCTCCGGGTTCGATGCCTGTTTGTTTAACAGATACCTGACGGCGAGGTCAGATGTTCCTCTAAACTTCGTGTTGAGCCGGCCTTCGGGTTCGATGCCTGTTTTTTTCACAGATGCCTGACGGCGAGGTCAGATGTTACTCTCAACTTCGTATTTTTCAACCTTCGGGTTAGTTGCCTGTTTATTTAACATATGCCTTGCGGCGAGGTCAGATGTTCTTCTCAACTTTGCGTGGAGCCGACCTTCAGGTTCGATGCATGTTTGTTTAAAAGATCCATGGCGGCGAGGTCAGATGTTCTTCTCAACTTCGGGTTGAGCCGGCCTTCAGGTTCGATTCATTTTTGTTTAACAGATGCTTGACGGCGAGGTCAGATGTTCATCTGAACTTTGTTTTGAGCTGGCCTTCGGGTTCAATGCCTGTTTGTCTAAAAGATATCTAACGGCGAGGTCAGATGTTCTTCTCAACTTCGGGTTGAGTCGCCCTTCGGGTTCGATGCCTGTTTGTCTACCAGATGCCTGACGGCGAGGTCAAATGTTCCTCTCAACTTCGTGTTGAGTCGGCCTTCGGGTTCGATGCCTGTTTGTTTAATAGATACCTGACAGCGATGTCTGATGTTCTTCTAAACTTCGGGTTGATCCGCCCTTCGGGTTTGATCCCTGTTTATTTAACAGATGCCTAATGGAGAGGTTAAATGTTCCTCTCAACTTCGTGTTGAGCTAGCCTTTGGGTTTGATGCCTGTTTGTTTAACAGATGCCTGTTTGTTTAACAGATACTTGACGGTGATGTCAGATGTTCTTCTCCACTTCGGATTGAGCCGGGCTTCGAGTGCGATGCCTGTTTATTTAACAGATGCTTGACAACGAGGTCAGATTTTCCTGTCTACTTCGTGTTAAGCCGACCTTAGGGTTCGATGCCTGTTTTTTTAACAAATGCCTGACGGCTAGGTCAGATGTTGCTCTCAACTTCGTGTTGAGCTGGACTTCGGGTTCGATCCCTGTTTGTTTAACAGATGCCCGACAGTGAGGTCAGACGTCCCTCTCAACTTCGTGATGAGTCGACCTTCAAGATCGATTCCTATTTGTTTAACAAATCCTTGTCGGCAAGGTCATTGTTCTTCTCAACTTCGGATTGAGCCGGCCTTCGGGTATGATGCCTGTTTGTTTAACAGATGTCTGACGGTGAGGTCAGATGTTCTTCTCAACTTCAAGTTGATCCGGCCTTCGGGTTCGATGCCTGTTTGTTTACTAGATGCCTGACGGAGAGGTCAAATGTTCCTCTCAACTTCATGTTGAGCCGGCCTTCGGTTTCAATGCCTGTTTGTTTAACAGATACCTGACGGCGATGTCAGATGTTCATCTAAAAATCGGGTTGATCCGCCCTTCAGGTTCGATGCCTGTATGTTTAACAGATGCCTGAAGGCGAGGTCAAATGTTCCTCTCAACTTCGTGTTGAGCCGGCCTTCGGGTTCGATGCCTGTTTGTTTAACAGATACCTGACAGCGAGGTCAAATGTTTTTCTCAACTTCGGGTTGAGCCGGCCTTCGAGTGCGATGCCTGTTTATTTAACAAATGCCTGACGACGAGGTCAGATGTTCCTCTCAACTTCGGGTTGAGTCGGCCTCCGGGTTCGATGCCTGTTTGTTTAACAGATACCTGACGGCGAGGTCAGATGTTCCTCTAAACTTCGTGTTGAGCCGGCCTTCGGGTTCGATGCCTGTTTGTTTCACAGATGCCTGATGGCGAGGTCAGATGTTACTCTCAACTTCGTATTTTGCCAACCTTCGGGTTAGTTTCCTGTTTATTTAACAGATGCTTGGCGGCGAGGTCAGATGTTCTTCTCAACTTTGGGTTGAGCCGACCTTTAGGTTTGATGCCTGTTTGTTTAAAAGATCCCTGGTGGCGAGGTCAGATGTTGTTCTCAACTTCGGGTTGAGCTGGCCTTCGGGTTCGATTCCTGTTTGTTTTACAGATGCTTGACGGCGAGGTCATATGTTCATCTAAACTGCGTTTTGAGTTGGCCTTCGGGTTCGATGCTTGTTTGTTTAAAAGATATCTGACGGCGAGGTCAGATGTTCTTCTCAACTTCGGGTTGAGTCGGCCTTTGGGTTCGATGCCTGTTTATTTGCCAGATGCCTGACGGCGAGGTTAAATGTTCTTCTCAACTTCGTGTTGAGCTGGACTTCAGGTTTCATCCCTGTTTGTTTAACAGATGCATGACGACGAGGTCAGATGTCCCTCTCAACTTTGTTATGAGCTGGACTTCGAGATCGATCCCTGTTTGTTTAACGGATGCCCGACGGCGAGGTCAGATGTTCTTCTCAGCTTCGTGTTGATCCGCCCTTCGGGTTCGATGCATGTTTGTTTAATAGATGTTAGACGACGAGGTCAAATGTTCCTCTCAACTTCGTGTTGAGTCGGCCTTCGGGTTCTATGCCTGTTTGTTTAACAGATACTTGACGGAGAGTTCAGATGTTCTTCTAAACTTCGGGTTGAGTCGGCCTTCGGGTTCGATGCCTGTTTTTTAACGGATCCCTGGCAGCAAGGTCAGATGTTCTTCTCAACTTAGGGTTGAGTCAGCTTTCTGGTTCAATTTTTGTTTGTTTAACAGATGCCTGATAGTGAGGTCAGATGTTCTTCTCAACTTCAGGTTGAGCCGGCCTTCGGGTTCGATGCCTATTTATTTAACAGATGCCTGACGGCGAGGTCAGATGTTCTTTTCAACTTAGGTTTGAGCCGGAGTTCGGGTTCGATGCCTGTTTGTTTAACAGATCTCTGACGGCGAGGTCAGCTGTTCTTCTCAACTTCGGGTTGAGCCGACCTTTGGGTTCGATTCCTGTTTGTTTCACTGATGCCTGGCAGTGAGGTCAGATGTTCTTCTCAACTTTAGGTTCAGCCGGCTTTCGGGTTCGATGCATGTTTGTTTAACAGATACCTGACAGCAAGGTCAGATGTTCTTCTCAACTTCGGTTTGAGCCGGCCTTCGGGTTCGATGCTTGTTTTTTTAACAGATCCTTGGCGTCGAGGTTAGATGTTCTTCTTAACTTCGGGTTAAGCCGGCCTTCACGTTCGATTTCTGTTTGTTTAACTAATGCGTGACAACGAGGTCATATGTTCTTGTCAACTTCAGGTTGAGCCGACCTTAGGGTTTGATGCCTGTTTGTTTAACAGATGCCTGACGGCGAGGTCAGAAGTTCCTCTCAACTTCGTGTTTTGCTGGCCTTCAGGTTCGATGCCTGTTTATTTAACAGATGCCTGACGGCGAGGTCAGATGTTCTTCTCAACTCGGGTTGAGCCGGCCTTCGGGTTCAATGCCTGTTTGTTTAAAGGATCCCTGGCGGCGAGGTCAGATGTTCTTCTCAACTTCGGGTTGAGCCGACCTTCGGGTTCGATTCCTGTTTGTTTAACAGATCCCTGACGGCGAGGTCAGATATTCCTCTGAACTTCGTTTTGAGCCGGCCTTCGGGTTCGATGCCGGTTGTTTAACAGATGCCTAACAGCGATGTCAGATGTTTCTCTCAACTTTGTGTTGAGTCGGCCTTCGGGTTCGATGCCTGTTTGTCTAACAGATGATTGGTGGCGAAGTCAGATGTTCCTCTCAACATCGGGTGGAGCCGGCCTTCGGGTTCGATGCCTGTTTGTTTAACAGATGCTTGATGGAAAGGTCAATGTTCTTCTAGACTTCGGATTAAGCCGGCCTTCGGGTTTGATGCTTGTTTGTTTAAAAGATCCCTGATTGTGAGGTCAGATGTTCTTCTCAACTTCGGGTTGAGCCGCGCTTCGGGTTCGATGTCTGTTTGTTTAACAGATGCCTGACGGCGAAGTCAAATGTTCCTCTCAACTTTTTGTTGAGCCGACTGTCTCTTCCGCGAAAATAAAGTGCCGGCAAAATAGAAGAGTCGCCACCTTTCTTTATTTATCCCTCAGAGCGGGAAAGGAAACGATTGGAAAAACCTGAAGAAAAAGGTATAAGACAAGGTCGTCGCAACCATTGTCTGGGTTCGGGAGTCGGTTACGCAAGGGGAAGGTATTAGCACCCATCACGTCCATCGTACTCGATGAGATCCACGCTTGTTGTGTTTACTGGACGAGTTGGTTTATCTATCTACCTATCAAGGCTGGCTTAAAAAGAAAAGAAAAATGACTCGGCAAAGCGTCACACTTTATGCCTACGTATTCTCATCAGAGAATGAGAAATCAGAGTCAACGTAGTTCGGCCTACTACGGGTTACGGGAAAGGTGGCTCGCCAATACATCAGTACTGTGCCTACGTACTCTCAACAGGTCTGAGATATCAGAGCTTACGTAGTTCGGGGTACTACGGATTACGGGGGTTCAGATTCATCGGTTTTATCGAGTAGGGTTAAACAGCAGTTCCAGCAGTTAGGGACAAAGCCTGTTTGCGGTGGCGCTGAAGTCTAACGAGACTCTTTTCTTCAGAAAAGCTTCTTTTGAATTATGGGCCCACGGGGCAAAAAGGTTTGAAGTTTGTTTTCTGTCTTTTACGAAAGAAGTGTTTTTTATTGTGTTTGCAATTTCAATCGCACTAAAGACTATGACCTGAGAGTGAATGCGTCGCATGTCACCCAAAGGGTGCCATACTAAACATCCAGACTGTTGAAAAGAAACTCTCCAACAATCCTTTCTCAGATAGCTTAAGGCTCGTGACGTACGAAAGAAATCAAGTCCTAATGTTGAGAAGAGAACAGGCTCAACTAAGGGAGACTATCAAGTCCTAATGTTGTCATGCCAAGGATTCATCCTATAGTTGAAGTTTGAAACAGGGAACTCCTAGAAGTTATCATGCATAGGTTTCAACCTAATGTTCTATCATCACTTCCTTATCAAAGGAAATGAGAGTCCTAAGGGATCATATCAATGATAAATAGAAATAGATATAGCATCAGCTTAAACAGTAAACAGTAAACGACTGTAAAATGCATGCAATGCAAGTGAGGGAGGAAATGTGTGTGGGGAAGCAGCCTCCACAAGCTCATCTCAACCTCAAGCCAGATATGAATAACTATAATCATACAGAAGAAGATAACATGCTATCAAGCAAAATACAGTAAACTGTAATGATACAGATAAAATGGAATGTTGTCAAGCAAAATAAACCACATGGGCAAGGGAGCAGGGCTCTACCGAATACCTGCAAGCAAAGCCATACAGTAACAATACAAGCAGAGGGAGCAACTCAACCTCTAGTGCAATCATGCTCCTATATTAAAGTCAGTCTAGATATGAACTTATTCTAATGCATCAAGCAAATCAAACAAGGCACATCAGCAATACAGAAAAGGAAAATAGGCAAGAAAGCAGATCAACCCCTCTCTCAATCCCTTCCAAGCTTCAGCTCTTCTAACAGCAATCCAGTCTTCAGACTTCAATCACCCTTCAAGGCTATCATCTTTCAAGACAAGTATCAACTTGCTTCTCCAGGTTTCAACCAATCAACATAAGTTTCAACTTATCCTTCCTCTCCAAGCTTCAGCTCCTTGGTCCATTCCACCTTCAGGCTTCACTCTTAACTACAAGTATCAACTTGATTCCAAAAGGCTCTCCAAGCATCAATGTAAGTATCAAGTCATCCTTTATTCCTCAAGCCTCAGCTCTACACTCAATCTCAATTGAATCCTCTTCATAAGTATCAACCTAGTCTTCAAGCCTCAGCTCTCTTTGCTTTACCAGTCTCCACTTGGTCTTCTTCTCCTACAAGCCTCAGCTTCTCAGAGTAGTCTTCAATCATCTGGAAGTGTCAACTTCATCCTTCAATCTTTCTCAAGCCTCAGCTCTTCATTCAATCTTCATTGAGTCTTCAAGTATCAACCTGCTCTTCTTGCTCTTCAAGCTTCAGCTGCAATGGCAATGCTCAAGGAATCATCCTCCTCCACACTCTTCAGTGAAGTCCTCACCTTCAAACTCAAGCCCAACATCTTTCAAGATACTCAAACCAGAAGACAATTGATTTAACAGGATGAGGGGAAATGATAAACAGCTTACTAACAACCAAAGGATGTCTGTAAGGGTTCATCATTATGAGAGACTGGTTCCCTCAAAGTTCTACTTCTCAGATAAAGCCACTCATCCCTCCCAAGGAGAGATGTGAATATCTGAGAAGGTCTTTTAATCATTGGGAGGAATGGAAGCACAAGATGCTTTCCATGTTTGTGAAAGAAATCATTCTAACTCTAAGGATCTCCCTATGTCCTCCTATCTCCTAAACCTTCATCAGACACCTTCAGGCACAAGCAAATCCTAGCTCCAAGCAACTTCAAGCAAATTCAAGCATCCTCCTCTTGTCTTCAACTTGTCTTCAATCTCAACCAAAGGCAACCAAAGCACAAACCCTAATCTAAGGGGACTAAGGAAGTTAAACTAGTTGAATTAGTAAATTAGGATCACCTAAAACCTAGTACTAAAGTTAGTCCTAACTAAAATACTAAAATCAATTGTAAAATCCTACAAAAATTACTATAGGAACCTAGGTCAATCATGATTGTACCACATTAATTCCAAATATCAAACCATCAAATTAGACCTAGAACTAAATCCTACATTACAAGGTATCAAACCTAAACCCTAAAAGGAAGCATCTAAATATCAATCTAGAAAGCACGCCTATTTTCATCACAAAAATGTGAGAAAAATTCTATGGGATCATACATGTCTACCCTAATCACACACAAAAAAAATAGGATCAAAGTCATCACCAAGAGATCATACAAAATTCTACAAAAATATGCATCAAACATAATCATTTTAATATCAATTAAAATGTAAAATTCCCATTAAATCAGAAAATATATGAAATGAAAATATTTTTTCTCTAAAAAATACTAGACTCAATCATGAGTAAAATGCAAAAAGAATGGGTTGAATTGGATAAATTTTCAATTTATTATGAATTTTTCAAGAATCATAAACAAAAATGAAAAAAATAAAGAAAATCCAATTAAAATAGACAAGCGCACAGTGTAAATAGCAATCAGAGTCAGTTCAAATCCTGGGTTGGGTCATGAGGGGGGTGTGGATAGCGCTTAATTCACTAAGCCCAAAACACTGAATAAATGAAACGGTGTGTTTCATTATTCAGATCCTTCACAAATGAACTTTAAAACGTGGTCATTGGATCATGCTCCCAGTCTAAGTCAAACCCTCATCCAATGGTGCAAACATCATCTTCAACCTTTCAAACATCTGAGCTTCGCGCCCAGCTCCGGCCACCACCGGTGGAGCTCCGGTCACCATCCCCAACCCTAGATCTCTCTACAGGCCTCCATTGCAAGTGGTCAAAACATGAAACTCATCCCAAATCTTGCCACGAATTCAATCATACCCTTAGTTTCCTCTGAAACCTCAAGATTCATCATATCTAATCCTCAACCGAAAATGGCAATTCCCCTATTTTGTCACTAATTATAAAATTAACTACCTGAAATCTATCCTACACCATTCTACAATAAATCTAACACCTTAATTCAACCTAATTCTACCTAAATCGTGCTATAGGAAGAAAGTTACCAACCTGAAAATCTTGGATGAACAGATGCACAAAAACTCCACTTCAAGCTCTACAATCTTGCAGACACGATCAATGAACCTCCTCCTTGCTTCTGTATGCAAAAGAACCAGTTGAAAGTGCTTGAATCTTGAAACCCGATGGTGAGTTGCAGGTGGAGAAATTCACTTGCTCATACACTATTCAGCCACCAATTCTTCTTGAAAATGATCTGGAATCACTCCTTGACATCCATGGAAGAAGTATCAGTCAAGAAAATGGATGGGGAATGAAGAATTTGGTGAAACCGATTGCACTTGCAAGCTATGAAAATTCAATCTCAATATATGCTCTCTCCTTCAATGATCACCAATGTAACGCCCCCTTTCTATACCCCAAAATAATCACATATCAAATCATATAGTCACGAATACAAGTGTTTTTATTTTCATCAGAGTGTATTTACATTAAGGTATAAAAGAAGTGTGTCACAATACTCACGAAACGACCACATGAATATTAAGGTTTAAAAAGAATTAACTCAAAAGGGGTAAATCTCAACTAAAAATAAACGCATGATTCTTCGAAATTACATATTCATGTTTTCTCTTAAAGCGGAAGACAAAAACATATATATATTCACTTAAGACATGACAAAACGTAATTACATGTCATCTGGTTGTTCACAACTTCATTCACATACAAACAAAACATCATTAAGACATTCTACAAGCCTATCTACCCAAAGTTACATATCAGAGCGACCGACACGAGGGAAAGGAACTATACTCCAAAGGGAACCTCCAGCGAATCCTAATCTGCAATGCCTCGTAGGGCATTATAAAACAACAGAAGGGTGAGAAACATTATCATAATAATCAAGGCATAAGATATATATATATATATATATATATATATATATATATATATATATATATATATATATATATATATATATATATATATATATATATATATATATATATATATATATATATATATATATATATATATATATATATATATATATATATATATATATATATATATATATATATATATAAATGTACAAGTACCGAATGCCTATACCTCATACCTATTCACTACAATGCATAACCATAGATTCTCACCGCATCAAATACACATAGACATAATCGCTCACACTTAACCGTCTATTCATCGGTCAATATCTTTCACATTTATTTATTTGCTAACGCATCTCATCAATTCCTGCACATAGGCATATTTACATATGACAATCGCGATCATACCACGCGATCCATATAAGACTCATTCACTACCTTCAATCCTCTTTCCGGACTATGGGTACGTCGCTTATGCTCTACCGGGAACAACGTCTCGGCCATTCTACCTCGGTAACTACCTCACTAGGAATGACGCATCGCCGTTCTACCCTAGTGAGTAGAATCTCTTTACATATACATCGACCTCATTCTCATATTTACCAGACGCAATAAATATTTATATATATATATATATATATATATATATATATATACATACACTAATACATTCTCAAGCATTATTTCCTATTCATCACATGAAGACGATAATGCACTCATAGAGGCCGACACCTCGACCCTATGCAGCTACAACCACGGTACCGACTCATTCGTTCGTCAGATTCTCTTAGAATTCACTCCTCTCGCACTTATACGGTTACACTATAACTCATCAGATTTTCCTAGGAATCACTATATAATCGTCGCATCCAGCGAGGTTCTGCAAATCCTCCAAGGGATCAAATATAACCATCGCTCACACCCCACATGGGCACACGAGGTTCTGCAGATCCTACACGGGATCAAATATAACCATCACATCAAGCGAGGTTCTGCAGATCCTACACGGGATCAAATATAACCATCGCATCAAGCGAGGTTCTGCAGATCCTACACGGGATCAAATATAACCATCGCATCAAGCGAAGTTCTGCAGATCCTACACGGGATCAAATATAACCATCGCATCAAGCGAGGTTCTGCAGACCCTACACAGGATCAAATATAACCATCGCATCAAGCGAGGTTCTGCAGATCCTACACGGGATCAAATATAACCATCGCATCAAGCGAGGTTCTGCAGATCCTACACGGGATCAAATAACACAAATGCATACATATTCGCAAATATATTATCATGCATTCTTCACATAAACACGTACTATTATCATGCACTCACAATGTGTATTATATTCTTCATTCATCACCATTGCCATGCATTTTATTCAATTCTAAATAATGCATAATTTTCCCAAAGGCCACGATTCAAAATCATATTCATACCCTAGGATTCACGCCTTACGGCTACCCACAGCACATCACAACCAGCAGATAAGCTATTAAATCAAAGGAGGGTCGATCGCAATCGAAACCCCAAGCCACGACAGCACCACCCAACAGGGAAAATTCATCCTGCTAAGTTTGCTACACGCTCGCCTAGCGAGCTGCTAGCGAACGTTCGCCACCATCTCGCCTAGTGAACTGCTAGCGAGCAAGAACAAAAGCTACACACTTCGTTCGCTACCTCGTTCGCCACAGCGAACCCCCAGCGAGTCATTCGCTACTCCATTCGCTGCCAGCGAAGGAGACCAAAACACAACTGTCCCAAGTCTGGGACCATTCGCTACGCACTCGCCTAGCGAGCTACTAGCGAGTCGTTCGCTGCGTGCTCGCCTAGCGAGCTGCTAGCGAGTCGCCTGCGAACAGCAACATTCAGTTCTGCTCTAGCACTTCCAAACCCACCAAAATCGCCCGATTAAATCCAAAGTTATTCCAGTAGCCTTAGTCTAACATATCCCGACTAAGCTACAAAATTTATTCTCGACTCTAACCGTCCGAACATCGGCTTCTATCGATTTCTATCATTTCGACCTAAATGGAAACAAGGTTGGAAAACAACCAAACTCATCCACACACATACACAACCATACACAATGATTAAGATAGTAAGATTTCACACCCTTACCTTGGATTAATCGAAGCTTTGAGTCGCTCTTGATGATTCCACTCTTTTCCTCTTCTTCTTCTCTTTTCTCTTCCTTTTTCCTTCTTCTCCCTTTCTTTCTCTCCTTCTCTTTTCTTTCCTCCTTTACTCTTATATCTTTTCTTTCTATTTCTATTCTTTATATTTCTTTCCATTCTATTTCCTCCAATGCACCTATTATTCCAATCAATTTCCATAAACCATCCACTTAACCATTAATTGAGACTATCCAAAATATTTCCCACTAAACTTTCCAAAACTCTACAAATGATAAAATAGCATAATATGTAGACTTAACATATTATCACACTATCCCATAATTAAAATAATTCCAATAACTAAATTAATTAGTTAAACCGAAATTGGGCTGTTACAACTCTCTCCCACTTTAAGAATTTTCGTCCTCGAAAATGTTATCCAATTCAGACAACTCGGGATGTGACTCACGCATCCCAATCTTCCCAATCCGATTCCATCTAGTTGATTCTTCCCAAATACCTTTACCAAGACAATCCCTCTTTTCTCGAAGTTTCCCCAGTATTCAAATTCTCTCTCACTCACACACCATCCATCCGGATTGATGCGCTTCCTCAGCTTAGACACGCGAACACATCGTATAGTTTCCTCTAGTGACAGCGGCGAAACAATCTAACATGTTATTCCCCACGCTTCCGTTGCACTACTCTGATACAGTTACAACGAGTCACGGTGTGCTTCCAAGACTTCAAGCTCGACTACACCAGTTACTATCGTAACTCTCAAAACACGTCTTTTCTTGGGTCCTCTAATCTCTTCAGTCGTCTTTTGCACAAACCTCAGGTCCGAGTACAACACTCTCGCCTGAATCATATTAATACAAATGAGCCTTACACCTCCTACCATACAAGGCTTAGGATTCCCTTCCGATACAATATTCGATGATACTAAATATGGTCTTTATCACTTCGGTGATATCCATCACAACAAGTTCCAACATAGAATGATTAATCTTCTTTGACAGGAAAAGGGTCAATCCAGTCATTCCATCCAGAATCTCATCAACAAAATCATATTCTCACATCCTTCGGAAAACCCCACGCAAAATTCATGGAATTACCCTCCGATCTCAACTCTGGAATATACAACGATCACATTAGACCTAACAATCTCAGACGTTCATTCTTCGACTCTCAACAAGTCACACCAGCACATACAACTGCTGCTTTCTCCATCTGTGGCTACCAAAATAATTCTTTCAAAATACTCTCATCCAATCCCCTTTATTCGGACTCTTAGACTCCATCACAACATCTCATGTCACCATCTCCACCAATCCAAACATCACTCATTCGATTTTTAATTCGTCAAACTCAATCACCCTATTAACTCCAATTAGAATTCCAACCTTCTCGAATCTCATTAAGAATACCAATAATCAGTCTCATCACCTAAGGTTCCGCAATTCGTTGCCGTAGCATACACACCAGACACAAGTTTCCAAAACAACTCAATCAATTTTAATCCTTTTACCATCTAAGCAGACATACCATACGGAGCTCTCAATATCTGACTAGTTTCTGCAACTAAGTCGATTGCAACTCCACTTCACGTCCTGGTTGTACAACACTTATCTTGTCAGGATAACTCCCGGGCAACAGCAATCAACTGGTAAACCGCCAACTTCCCACTTTCATTAATACTCAAAATTTCTCTCAAAGTTAAACATCTTAAGCTCTCAAGGCCATTACTCGCCTCAAATCTCAACTAAACAATTGAAGCTCTCAAACTCTGGCACAACACACAACAAATGGTCCGATCGGGTTCGACATAACCGACACACAAGTTGTTGACGGTTCTTCCAAAACTCCTTGAACTTCTTCATAGTGACATAACACTGCTTTCTCCTCCAACACGGATAACACCAGCTCTTGATGTTCAACAATACACCTAGCTACAGATCCACACTTGTAGCATCTTGGAGAACCACAAGTTCTCCCCCACTTGGATCATTCCTACCTCTGCAGACAATGGCTAAACAACAAACACGTACCGACAGTGTCTTCACACACATGTCATGTACAAGGGAACAACCAACATTAGACAACTTGGCCGGATGGACCGACCTGCTCTGATACCACTTTGTAACGCCCCCTTTCTATACCCCAAAATAATCACATATCAAATCATATAGTCACGAATACAAGTGTTTTTATTTTCAGCAGAGTGTATTTACATTAAGGTATAAAAGCAGTGCGTCACAATACTCACGAAACGACCACATGAATATTAATGTTTAAAAAGAATTAACTCAAAAGGGGTAAATCTCAACTAAAAATAAACGCATGATTCTTCGAAATTACATATTCATGTTTTCTCTTAAAGCGGAAGACTAAAACTTTTATATATATATATATATATATATATATATATATATATATATATATATATATATATATATATATATATATATATATATATATATATATATATATATATATATATATATATATATATATATATATATATATATGTATACATATATATATGTATACATATATATATGTATACATATATATATATATATATACATATATATATATATACATATATATATATATACATATATATATATATATATATATATATATATATATATATATATATATATATATATATATATATATATATATATATATATATATCACTTAAGACATGACAAAACGTAATTACATGTCATCTGGTTGTTCACAACTTCATTCACATACAAACAAAACATCATTAAGACATTCTACAAGCCTATCTACCCAAAGTTACATATAAGAGCGACCGACACGAGGGAAAGGAACTATACTCCAAAGGAAACCTCCAGCAAATCCTAATCTGCAATGCCTCGTAAGGCATTATAAAACAACAGAAGGGTGAGAAACATTATCATAATAATCAAGGCATAAGATATATATATATATATATATATATATATATATATATATATATATATATATATATATATATATATATATATATATATATATATATATATATATATATATATATATATATATATATATATATATATATATATATATATATATATATATATATATATATATATATATATATATATATATATATATATATATATATATATATATATATATATATATATATATATATATATATATATATATATATATATATATATATATATATATATATATATATATATATATATATATAAATGTACAAGTACCGAATGCCTATACCTCATACCTATTCACTACAATGCATAACCATAGATTCTCACCGCATCAAATACACATAGACATAATCGCTCACACTTAACCGTCTATTCATCGGTCAATATCTTTCACATTTATTTATTTGCTAACGCATCTCATCAATTCCTGCACATAGGCATATTTACATATGACAATCGCGATCATACCACACGATCCATATAAGACTCATTCACTACCCTCAATCCTCTTTCCGGATTATGGGTACGTCGCTTATGCTCTACCGGGAACAACGTCTCGGCCATTCTACTCCGGTAACTACCTCACTAGGAACGACACATCGCCGTTCTACCCTAGTGAGTAGAATCTCTCTACTTATACATCGACCTCATTCTCATATTTACCAGACGCAATAAATATTTATATATATATATATACACTAATACATTCTCAAGCATTATTTCCTATTCATCACATGAAGACGATAATGCACTCATAGAGGCCGACACCTCGACCCTATGCAGCTACAACCACGGTACCGACTCATTCGTCCGTCAGATTCTCTTAGAATTCACTCCTCTCGCACTTATACGGTTACACTATAACTCATCAGATTTTCCTAGGAATCACTATATAACCGTCGCATCAAGCGAGGTTCTGCAAATCCTCCAAGGGATTAAATATAACCATCGCTCACACCCCACACGGGCACACGAGGTTCTGCAGATCCTACACGGGATCAAATATAACCATCGCATCAAGCGAGGTTATACAGATCCTACACGGGATCAAATATAACCATCGCATCAAGCGAGGTTCTGCAGATCCTACACGGGATCAAATATAACCATCGCATCAAGCGAGGTTCTGCAGATCCTACACGGGATCAAATATAACCATCGCATCAAGCGAGGTTCTGCAGATCCTACACGGGATCAAATATAACCATCACATCAAGCGAGGTTCTGCAGATCCTACACGGGATCAAATATAACCATCGCATCAAGCGAGGTTCTGCAGATCCTACACGGGATCAAATATAACCATCGCATCAAGCGAGGTTCTGCAGATCCTACACGGGATCAAATAACACAAATGCATACATATTCGCAAATATATTATCATGCATTCTTCACACATCAACACGTACTATTATCATGCACTCACAATGTGTATTATATTTTTCATTCATCACCATTGCCATGCATTTTATTCAATTCTAAATAATGCATAATTTTCCCAAAGGCCACGATTCAAAATCATATTCATACCCTAGGATTCACGCCTTACGGCTACCCACAACACATCACAACCAACAGATAAGCTATTAAATCAAAGGAGGGTCGATCGCAACCGAAACCCCAAGCCACGACAACACCATACAACAGGGAAAATTCATCCTGCTACGTTCGCTACACGCTCACCTAGCGAGCTGCTAGCGAACGTTCGCCACCATGTCGCCTAGCGAACTGCTAGCGAGCAAGAACAGAAGCTACAGACTTCGTTCGCTACCTCGTTCGCCACAGCGAACCCCCAGCGAGTCATTCGCTACTCCATTCGCTGCCAGTGAAGGAGACCAAAACACCACTGTCCCAAGTCTGAGACCATTCACTATGCACTCGCCTAGCGAGCTACTAGCGAGTCGTTTGCTGCGTGCTCGCCTAGCGAGCTGCTAGCGAGTCGCCTGCGAACAGCAACATTCAGTTCTACTCTAGCACTTCCAAACCCACCAAAATCGCCCGATTAAATCCAAAGTTATTCCAGTAGCCTTAGTCTAACATATCCCGACTAAGCTACGAAAGTTATTCTCAATTCTAACCGTCCGAACATCGGCTTCTATCGATTTCTATCATTTCGACCTAAATGGAAACAAGGTTGGAAAACAACCAAACTCATCCACACACATACACAACCATACACAATGATTAAGATAGTAAGATTTCACACCCTTACCTTGGATTAATCGAAGCTTTGAGTCGCTCTTGATGATTCCACTATTTTCCTCTTCTTCTTCTCTTTTCTCTTCCTTTTTCCTTCTTCTCCCTTTCTTTCTCTCCTTCTCTTTTCTTTCCTCCTTTACTCTTATATCTTTTCTTTCTATTTCTATTCTTTATATTTCTTTCCATTCTATTTCCTCCAATGCACCTATTATTCCAATCAATTTCCATAAACCATCCACTTAACCATTAATTGAGACTGTCAGAAATATTTCCCACTAAACTTTCCAAAACTCTACAAATTATAAAATAACATAATATGTAGACTTAACATATTATCACACTATCCCATAATTAAAATAATTCCAATAACTAAATTAATTAGTTAAACCGATATTGGGCTGTTACAACCAACCTCTACCATGGATCAACTCTACTCAATATATATATATATGAAGTTTGGATGATCTAGAATCCCCTAGATCCTTCTAATGAGGAATTCCACTTCTCATGTCATGAGATTTTCAATCACATATCATGACATGTTCAATTTTGTTTTGCAGCTTGAAAACCATCCTATTCTCTTTCAATTTCTCCCCTAGTGACATTTTGAAAGTGATTAGCTTGCAAAGGCCCTTGCTCATGCCTTGATTTTGGGTTTTGCAAATGTTACTTAATATGCAAGCAAGTGTTTTTCAAAGCAAGTCCATAAATTGAATCTCAACTCAAAAATGTGGCTAAACCAATGTTCTTAAAATGTTTTCTAGAGTCAAAATGATATATTACATGCCATGGTTTGGATGTGTAGGTTGAAAATATCAATTTCCAACTTTGGTTTATTTAACTTATGCCTTTATTTTAGGTCATTTTTGCAACTTTGAGCTACAAGCCGTTCCAACATCTCATAACCTCCTTACTAGCCTTAAAACATCATTTTGAACAAGTTTTATGTTGAAGATTTTTCCATTTGAAGCTTGGAAATAGGAGTTATGGCCTTATGGTTGAAATGACCTGTAATCTCCAAATGACCAAAATGCCCTTGACTTGTCAAAGCCATAACTTGAGTTCTACAAATCCTATCAAGGACTTCTAGTACTCTCTAGAAAGCTAAGAAGATAAGGAACAACATTAATGTTGACCAAAAGTTCATAGGAATCATCCTTCTAGGGAAAAAGTTTGATGCAATTTGGGTAACTTTCAAGGCCCCAGATTCACATACCTCAGATGACCTGTAACTTGTCAAAGTCATAACTTGAGCTTTACAAATCCTATCAAGGACTTCTAGTACTAAAATTAAAGCTAAAAACAAGCTCTACAACATTCATGTTGGGGTTAAGATGAGATGAAAATCACATCTTGAGCTAAACTGCCTTGAAGATAGGGGTCAAACTAGGGGATTTTACACTGTCAAGCCTTAGAAACCCTAGCTTGAAACTTCTCAAACTCTTCAATCATGATGAGTTGACCTTGGAATAATCCTTATAACATCTCAATGCATCAATCCATGATCACATGGACTTTGAATTAGGTCTCAACCTTGTTCAAATCATCAGTTGACCTAGGGTTGACCCAGTCAAACCCTAATTACACTACTCATGGCTGAGGCTTCTTAATCTTGCACAATGACCTATCTAGGCCTCATGATGGCTTTCAAGACATCTCATAAGCTCTTTCAAGGCTTGAAGTCCACATTCTTGGCTTCAGAATCATCTGAGGTCTTCCCACAATTCTCAAGTTAGGAGACACCCACTCTTGGTTTCAACCATTCTCTGAGGATCTTTTGACTTCTCTGACAAGGATATCAACCCTTGAACAATTGAATAACCTTCTTGGCTAGCTCCATAGTCTTGTATAGCTCTTGATTGGTACTCATACCTCTTGATCTCCTGCATACATGTCAATGAAATGCAAATGATAATGCTAATGTGAATGAAATGAAACATAAGCTAGGTAAAGAGATGTTGGGCAAATTTTGGGGTGCAACAGCTGCCCCTATTCAAACGGCTTGAACCTGACTGGGTGAGAAGCGAGCGTCTCTCAACCAATCCAGGTGCGAGACGGTTGAATACCGACAAACCCAGAAATTTGCCAACTGCACAAGTACACGGTACTCTGATAGGAACGAATCTTCGAAAACTGAAATACTAGTTGCACGACAACTAGCTGGGGAATTGGTCACACGGTAACTGGTGATACATGGTCGATCATGCCGTCAGGCATCATCATTCCTCGGGACTCATCGGGTCAATAATCAAGTTAAATCATGTCGTCGGGCATTCAAAGAAAACTTTCGGGCATCAGCCGGACTTCATCAGTAAGTCGGGAATAGAATTCTCGGTCAATCATGAACCAGTTGGGGATATCCAACTTCTACCATCAGGCACTCTGCATCAGCTGAGAGAACTGCTTCGTTAACACGGTTGGACTTCAATCATTAAGTCTTCGAGGGAAGTTTCAACTTCTCTGTTCAGAAACCTGCTGGGGATGACGCACCTCCGCTGGGGATTCTAGAGAACTATCAAGTAACTCTGCTTCGGGGATCCAGAAATCATTCTGGATGAATCATCTCTGCTGAGGACATCAAGACTCATCTTGGACAAACAACTCCGTGGGGACTTCAAGAATCATCCTGAACCCATAACTCTGCTGGAGATTTCAGGAATCATCCTGAGCAAACACTCTGCCGGGGGCTCCAAGCATCAACTTGAGCGACCCTCTCTGGCGACTTCCCTGGGGATTTTAAGGGTCATCTTAAACGAACGCTTTCACTAGAGAATTCAAGAATCATCTTGGGCAAACGACTTTGCTGGGGAATTCAAGAATCATCTTGAGCAAGCGACTCTGCGGAGGAACACCTGCAAAACAAGAATGGTAACGACCTAGCTCATGTTTAGTATGCCTATGCTTCGACAATGGCGTGATGTTCCACACGGTGGAAATGCTACGCTTTTATGATAAATGCTATGCAATCATGCAAAATGCTGCGACCCTGTCAGCAAAATAAATGCTGAAGGGAGGATCCTCCTGTCAAGGAGAAAGAACCACTCTGGTGGAGGAAGGAATCATCCTGCCACGGAGAAAAAGTCACGCCAATCTCAATCGGACTCCGCACGGGGAAGCAAACTTCAGTTGACTGCTGCAGGGGGATGAAGCTCTACGAGAACCTGGACCTGCTGAGGAGAGCGATGTCAATCGCAGAGACAAACTGCACGGCCTTCACGGCTAACCTTCCTGGAGATAACGACTCCGGCGGGGAAATACGGCATCAGCTATTCAACACTCTACTGGGGGAAAACCAATCATGGTCCCAACTGCTTCCAAGGACTCGACTCTCTTGGGGATCTGCGAACTCGGCCGGGGAAGAAGGAATCGTCCTGCTTACAGGGTAGAGTACGACTCTGTGGGGAATCTCAATTCCACTGGCGACTTCAGTCTGGAACTATCAATTGCTGCACACTTCAGTATATGACTCAGCTGGGGAGATGACATTCCTTCAGGATGCATAAGATTAGGGAGAGAATCTTCTCTACCTGGGGAGACATATCAATGCTTATGGTCTCACGTTCAGACTCCGCGGGGAGAGGTTGCTGAACTTGCTATCATCCTGCTTGGGGACGCGTACGGCGTACTGCCTAGAATATGCTACACCTGTAACAACACAAACAAACAGACAAGATACCCTTCTCAAAGGGACCTATCAAGGTTATCATCTTGTGACAATGTTTAAGTAATTCATTGTTTCAACAATCAGTGGCCTAGGCCAGTAAGTTTATGTATGCGCATTTTGTTAAAAACATCGGCGTTCTTTTTCGCAAACAAAACAGGTAAATGCTAAACAAACAAAAAGAATTGCTGAATAGTATACATTTTATTGATAACGAACCCCTGAATGGGTAAAAATGTTTTACAATAGATGCAAGCTCCTGGAATGAGGAAGTCGCGCAAAAATAAATCATAAATATACATCAGTATATACAAATGTCGGCAACGAGGCGTAGACGAACACCATGAGTTGATCCCTCTATGACCCACTCGACTTCGATACTTCTCCGACGCTTCAGCTTCAGAAGAGATTGATTCAGATAAACGGCCCTCAGGTCTTCCAAACCACTAAACAAATACAGTCCACACGCGGAACGCAGTCATTTGCTTTTTCAAATCCCTAACTTTTGCGTGAATCGCCCTTCGCGGGTTTTCAGTTCACCGGGATACCCTTTTTATCCAAAGTCGCCCATCCGGGTTTTCGACTTTGCGGGTGTACATTTTTTCAATTTATATCCCTAATTTTTGCCCGAACCTTTTTCCCTTTTTTATGGTTCGTCGGGATGCCCCATTTTTGCCTGGATCTTCTTTTTCTTTCCAGCGGGTCATTTTTAAGCAAAGTATTTTTTAACTGCGTCCGCGTTCACCGGGGATGCAAAATCTTCACCATCCATCGTGGATAACAACAAAGCTCCTCCCAAGAAGACTTTGCTGATGACGTACAGACCTTCGTAATTGGGAGTCCACTTGCCCCGGTGATCGGAGTGTGGAGGAAGAATCTTCTTCAGGACGAGATCACCCGTCTAAAAGCTTTTAGGACGCACCTTCTTATCATAAGCTTTCTTCATTCGGCTTTGGTACAGACGACCATACGCAATCGATGCTAACCTCTTCTCGTCCATCCGGCTGAGTTGGTTTAGTCGGCTCTTAATCCATTCTGCCTCATCGAGTTTCACGTCAACCAAAACTCGCAAAGAAGGGATCTCCACTTCTAACGGTAGGACAACTTCCATACTGTACACCAAGGAGAAAGGAGTTGCCCCGGTTGATGTACGTACCGTCGTACGATAATCGTGCAGTGCAAACGGCAGCATCTGGTGCCAATCTTTATAGGTCACAACCATCTTCTGAACAATCTTCTTGATGTTTTTATTGGCCGCTTCAACGACGCCATTCATTTTCGGCCGATAAGGAGATGAGTTGTGGTGTTCAATCTTTAAACTCTGGCATAGCTCCTTCATCATCTTGTTATTCAGATTCGAACCATTATCAGTAATGATCCGCTCAAGAATTCCGTAACGACAGATGATATCCCTCTTTATGAACTTAGCCACCACCTGCTTGGTCACATTAGCATATGAGGCTTCCTCCACCCACTTGGTGAAGTAGTCGATAGCTACTAGAATGAAGTGATGACCGTTAGATGCAGTGGGCTCGATCTTGCCTATCATGTCGATGCCCCACATGGAGAACGTCCACGGGGAGGACATGACATTTAACGGGAACGGCGGCACGTGAATCTTATCAGCATAAATCTGGCATTTATGACATCTCTTTGCGAATTTAAAGCAATCCGATTCCATCGTCAGCCATTAGTATCCTGCTCTCAGGATCTTTCTTGTCATAGCATGCCCGCCGGCGTGCGTACCAAATGTGCCTTCATGGACTTCTTCCATGAGCATACTTGCCTCTTTCTCATTTACACATCTGAGTAGCACGAGGTCGTGGTTTCTTTTATACAAAACTCCAACAGGATTGAGTTAAAAATTTCCAGACAGCCTCCTCAGAGTTTTCTTATCCTGGGTTGACGCTCCCGCAGGATACTCCTTAGTCATAAGGAAAGTCTGGATATCATGGAACCATGGCTTGCCGTCGGCGGCTTCCTTGATCGCAAAGACGAATGCAGGTCTGTCAAGACGAGAAAGGACAATTCTTGAAGCTTCATTCCAAAAATTGACTTTATATATCGAAGCCAACGTGGCTAAGGCCTCAGCCATCTGATTCTCCGCCCTGGGCACATGATGGAGTTCCACTCGATCAAAGAACGGAAGTAGCCTTCTGGCATAATTCATGTACGGCACCAAATTCGATTGACGAGTCTCCCACTCCCCCTTTAATCTGGTTGATCACCAACGCCGAGTCACCATATACGTCTAGGTTCTTGATTCTCAAATCAATTGCTTCTTCTAGATCCATGATGCATGCTTCGTACTCCGCTTCATTTTTGGTGACTGGAAACGTCAGTCTCGCAGTGAACGGGATGTGGGATCCGTGGGGAGTCGTGATGACCACCCCAATGCCACTTCTGTAAGAATTAACCGCCCCGTCAAATATCAATTTCCACTGGGATTTCCTATCTGGCCCCTCGTCGGGCAACGGTTCATCGCAATCCTTCGCTTTGAGAAACATGATATCCTCATCAGGGAATTCAAATTTCATCAGCTGGTAATCTTCAATTGGCTGTTCGGTGAGGTATTCAGACAATACGCTGCCCTTAATGGCCTTCTGGGACACGTACTGAATATCATATTCTGTCAACACCATTTGCCATCTGGCAATCCTGCCCGAAAGCGCTTGCTTCTCGAAGACGTACTTGATCGGATCCATCTTCGAAATTAGCATGGTGGTGTGATTGAGCATGTACTGTCGTAAACGTTTGGCAGCCCAGGCTAGTGCACAATACGTTTTCTCCAGCATCGAGTAGCGAGATTCACAGTCAGTGAACTTTTTACTCAAGTAGTAAATGGCATGCTCCTTTCTGCCCGTCTCGTCGTGCTGACCGAGAACACACCCCATACTATTCTCAAGAACTGTCAAGTACATGATTAATGGCCGTCCGGCCACTGGGGGTATCAAGATTGGAGGTTCCTGCAGATACTGTTTTATCTTGTCGAGTGCCTTCTGGCAATCCTCATTCCAGGTAATCGCCTGATCCTTCTTTAATAGCTTGAACATCGGTTCACACGTGGCCGTGAGCTGAGAAATAAACCTTGTAATGTAGTTTATTCTGCCCAGGAAACCACGAACTTCTTTTTCTGTTTTTGGCACTGGCATTTCTTGTATCGCTTTAATCTTCGCAGGATCAACCTCGATGCCTCTTTCACTCACGATAAACCCCAGTAACTTTCCGGACCGTACTCCGAAAGTACACTTGTTAGGATTCAGCCTCAACCTGAACTTCCTAAGCCTCTCAAAAAGCTTCAGCAAATTGACCAAATGTCCCTCATCCATTTGGGATTTCGCAATCATGTCATCAACATAGACTTCGACCTCATGATGAATCATGTCATGAAACAAAGTAACCATTGCTCGTTGGTAAGTGGCCCCTGCGTTCTTCAGACCGAAAGGCATTACCTTGTAGCAAAATGTTCCCCAGGGCGTGATAAACGTAGTTTTCTCCATGTCCTCCGGCGCCATCTTGATCTGATTGTAACCGGAGAAGCCATCCATGAACGAAAACACGGAGAACTGGGCTGTGTTGTCGACCAACACATCAATATGAGGCAGCGGGAAATCATCTTTAGGGCTTGCCCTATTCAAATCTCGATAATCGACGCACATTCATACCTTACCGTCCTTCTTCGGTACAGGCACTATGTTGGCGACCCACGGAGGGTAAGTAATGACCGCTAAGAAGCCAGCATCAAGCTGTTTCTGCACTTCTTCTTTGATCTTGACAGCCATATCTGGTCGCGTCCTCCTAAGCTTCTGCTTAACGGGAGGACAATCTTCTCGCAACGGCAAGTGGTGGACCACGATGTCAGTGTCAAGTCCGGGCATATCTTCGTATGACCAAGCAAAGACGTCACTATACTCTCTTAGCATCTCGACCAATCTCTGCTTGACATCGCTCTACAATGCAGCCCCTATCCTGACGTTCCTGACAAGTTCTTCAGAACCCAGATTCACAATCTCGATTTCCTCTTCGTGAGGCAGAATAACTTTCTCTTCTTGTTTCAACAAGCGGGCCAACTCTTCAGGAAGGTCTTCGTCTTCATCAATCTCTTCTTTGGCTTGATAGATCGGGCAATCAAAGTCGAAGTGAGTCGTAGAAGGTCCAGAGTCGATGTCATCTGTCATGTGGATCCTGCAATAACAAGGGTTAAGCTTAAAACAAGGATATGCACGTTAGCACAAACCCCATTGCCATTTTATTGTTTTTCAAAACAAATATAAAACAGGAATAACAGAGATCACAATATTTGAATACGAAGAAAAACGCCTTTTGATTTATTGATAAAATGCAAGTACATAATCAAACGAGGCCCTGACAATAAAAGCACTATGCCCCGGGTAGGACATAGGGTTGTACAATGATTGGAAAAAGTAAATCATTACTCTTCACTTGTCATCTGGATGATATCCTTGACGGACCAATTGTTGAGGCTCTCGCCTGGCTTGCTTGGGTGGATCCAAGAGTCTAGGTCACAGTCGCTATCCCCGCTGTCTTCAGACACTGCGTTGACGCTTTCAAAAATCACCCCGCCACTGGTAAACTGGATCGGCCCTTTACCTCGCGACGCACTGCTAGAAGAAGAAGCTTCAGCTCCAGGAGAATATCCCAACCCAAACTTGTCTTGCTTGTTAGGTATCTCCAAAATTCTCCCCCAGCCTGGGGTAGATCCGGCTTGAACAACGGCCCGGGCTTCCTTGAAGGAAGAGAGAGTCATCTCTGGCCTTTCAGTGACCACAGGAGCTACGTCCTTGACTTTAACAGCTTCGAACGCTTGGCATAGGGTCTCGTGGATTTCCCCATCCATCTCAACATTCTTGAAGGACGACAAATGGCTCACTATTATGTCTTCCTCGCCACATACAATCACGATGCTATCTCCGACGACATACTTGAGTTTCTGGTGCAACGTGGAGGTCACGGCTCCAGCAGCATGGATCCACGGCCGGCCCAAGAGACAGCTGTAGGCGGGCATGATGTCCATAATGTAAAAGATAGCGTCGAACGTTTCTGGCCCGACTTGGATTGGCAGGGTCACCTCCCCGAAAACATGGAGTTTAGTTCCATCGAACGCTTTCACAACCAGATCACTGGGTGTGCAAATCACTCCACGAGTATCTAACTTCATCAATGCCTTCTTCGGAAGCACATTGAGTGACGACCCTGTGTCCACCAACACGTGAGACATAATTGTTCCCCTACACTCTATCGAGATGTGCAGGTCGCTATTGTGGTTCCTCCCCTTCAGCGTCAGCTCTAGGTCAGTGAACCCTAACCCATTTCCAGCATTCACATGGGCTACGACCTCTTCCAGCTGGTTTACTGATATTTCCTGCGGTACATATGCGGTGTTCAACACCTTCAGCAGCGCGTTGCGGTGTGCTTCAGAACACAACAACAAGTTCAGGATGGAAATCTTCGAGGGTGTCTGATGGAGATGATCCACAATCTTGTAGTCACTCTTTTTAATCAACCTCATAAATTCCTCGGCGTCTTTAACAAGTAAGTCTTTTTCTGCCCCACGCGGGATCTCTTCAACGACTTTACTTTTACCTTTATCAGTTGCGTCAGCTTTGTCCGTTTTGTCTGCCACGACCTCAGGTGGTGCAAACACTCTTCCGCTGCGAGTAATACCACTGATTCCCGCAAGGTTCTCCACAGACGACCCGAACGGTTCTAGCTCCAACTTCTGTCCGTTGCAGTAGACTTCAGCCCCATAATGCCATGGGACAACATTAGTGCTTTCGAAGGGTATCGGCCCAACTTTGGTGATGGTAATCGTGGGCGGTCTGGGTGCAGAAATAGTTATCGTCTGGCGAGGGATGGTGATGGTGGCGACCTCATCATCTTGCTTCAGCATTACCTCCCCCGATCCACATTCGGCCTTCAGGCTAAACTGTAAAATCCCTTCAGTCATCAGACTTTGAATTCCCTCTATCAGCTGTTCACATCCATCAGGACTAGTAGCACAACCCATACACAGCTCTCCGCAACCTGGAAAGAAACCTTTTTTCATCAACTTAGCTTTAACGAAGCTAAGCGGTGTCTTCAGATCTCTGACGTCAGTCAACAAATCCAAACTCTCATCTTCAATAATGGCGTTTACTCCACCTCCCCTATGATTCGGCATAGGGTTCTTCGTGACGTTTGGCACATTATCCGAGAAGTTGATGATCTTGGCATCCACCATGTCCTGCACCTTGTGCTTGAAGGCTTTGCAATTCTCTACTGTGTGGCCTGGTGCCCCTGAGTGAAACTCACAAGTTGCATTTGCGTCATAACCTGGCGGAGGTGCCCCTGTCAAGGGAGCCAAGGTTCTCTTCTGGATCAACTGTAGCTGAAGCAAAGTCTGCAATAGTTGCGCGTACGACATGGGCGATGTCTTGAGGTGACGGCTCGACAGAGGTGCCCTATTCTGATACTTTTTGTACCCTTGTTGATTCGGTTGCTGCTGCTGCTGCTGTGGCTGTTGAACTGCCGGGATAGTTATGCTGGCCACCTGTTGGTGAGGGCCTTTGCCCTTCCTTCGAGCGTTGGTCACAACGCTCGTTTCTCCTTCCCGTCTTTTGCCACTATAGGGTTTCTTTCCGCCTCCTCCAGCTGAGGATAACTCACCTTGAATTTTCCCGAGTTTGATCCCATTTTCGATGTGCTCACCCGTGATAATGAGATCTGAGAAGGTTCCGGACATACCACTGACCAATTTCTCATAGTAAACCCCTGGGAGGGTGGCTACAAACATCTGCACAAGCTCACGTTCAACCATCGGCGGCTGAACCCTGGCTGCCAATTCACGCCACTGCTGGGCGTATTCCTTGAACCCTTCATTGTTCCTTTGCGACAGATTCTGCAGTTGGACTCGGTTCGGGGCCAAGTCGCTATTGTATTGGTAGTGGTGCATAAATGCTTCAGCAAGGTCTTTCCACGTGCGCACACTGGTAGGCTCCAGACTCATGTACCATTCGAGGGAGGGTCCGGACAGACTGTCTTGAAAGAAGTGCATCAGCAACTTCTCGTCCTCAGAATGAGCTGACATTTTCCTATAATACGATCTCAGGTGGACGCGATGGCAAGTAGTGCCCTTGTACTTTTCAAAGTCAGGTACCTTGAACTTGGGAGGCACCTTGAAATCAGCAATCAGTCCCAACTTGGACATATTAACACCCAAAGTGTTCTGGTTCTCGATATTTCTCATCTTATCCTCGAGTGCCTTGAACCTTAGACGTGCTTCAGCAGTCAGCTCACCTTCGGCACCTCTCTGAGAGAATACATCGTCTTGACGGTCTTCTAACCATGGCTGAGGCCCGAACAGATTCCCAACACCTGCATTTCCGTTGCCCAGCCCAACATTGACATTAGCTTCCAGACTCCCATTACCGACGCCCCTCGCATTACCATTGAGTCCCATGTTAGCTATCACATTGCCGTTGGCACTGCCATTCCCCCCGGTCACAGGGACGCCATTCTGAGGAGTTTCAACAGGTGGAGGGGTAGGCACAGTCCCACCATGGAGTACGCCATTACTATCGACCCTTGAAATTAGAGGCTGGACCAAGGTTCTGAGTTGATCCTGGCCATTGGCGACCGCTTGCATGAGCTCTATGAAGCGATCCATTCTTTCGCGGAGTTCTTGAACATCAGTTTGCACTTGCTCCATGATTCTGGTTTGATTTGCTCTAGTCGGATAGCGGTGAATAGGTCTCTGATCAATCCTGGAACAACCTAAAACAACCTGAAAAACACAAAAGGGTTAGGAAAAACGACAAAGTGCTTGTTATGCGAATGCTTCATGCAAATGCAAACGTGTGTCTGTGCGTTAGGGAGATCTCCCCCGATCCTAGTGCCTGAGTGCCAGTGCTGATAATAGGAAGTCCGAGTCCAGTCATGGAAATAACAATCTCATATATAAAGAAAGCCCATCAAGGCAGTACACGACATCAGTGAGTACAAGCAGAATCAATAGCATGACCTCGACCAACAAGCCTGGTGATGGTCAGCATACAACAATGATCAAACAAAAGGAATACAATAGTCAAGCACGGCCACGGGCGCGAAACTCTTCTAACAACCCCTTCGTTTTTGGATGATCAGGCTAAGTGAGCAACCCTTCGACGAGTAGCTCCCTCTGCATAATGGTATACTGAAGACCTTCAACCGAATCTTCCCATGCTCCTTCGCCGAAACAATCTTCTAGCTTCCGCTTCTTGGACTCAAACGTCAATTTGTGCTCCTTTAGGTTAGCAAGAGCCCTGTTGAGCTGGCCTTCAGCGGCGTATCTATGAGCGGTTTCTTCATCAAACCTCTTCTCACTAGCCTTCACCTGGGCTTTCAGCTTGGAGATCTGTTGCATCAACTTATCCTCCCGCTCTTTCCTGTTGGCTAGGGAGGCCTTCCAGTGCTGGTTGAACTTGGATATCCTCCGATACGCTTCGTCCAAGTGCTGCTTCTTCGTGGCCAGTACATCGTTGACAGCTTTGAATTCTCGACCCATGCGCTCGTGCTCGGCTATCTGCTTAGTCAAATCTGTCCCCAGCTGGTTCACCAGCTCCGTCTGCCTCTTGAAGGAATGAACGACTTCGTTTCCCTCGCTTCTGAGCTGAGCCAATTCCTTCTCCAGTTCTTCATTTGCCTTCTTCAGCTCATCTCTCTCAGCTAACACCTGATTATGCTGCTGAATGGGCACGGTAGTAGGCTCTTCGATCACTGGAAGGCTTTCTGGCTTGGCAGGAAGAAACGGCACCCCTATAGCATCTGCTCTGGCTCTGATCCAAGTCACATACAGAGGGTAGGCTTGATTATTGCTTCTCCCCAGCAATGGTTTTCCTTTCTTACTGATGCCATTCCAAGTGCGCTGAAGCTTAGATAACATATCCCCTTCTAGAAGACCAGTGAGGTACAGAGATTCCTGTACCTCTTCATCCTTCGGTGGAGCTCTCAAAGCATACGCGAACTGTCGGACCAGCAAAGACGGATTATAGTTTATACAGCCTTTCCTGCCTATTAAAGGCACATTCGGAAACCCGCTGCAGCTGAAGATAATCTCTGTACCCAACCTATCTTTGTCAAACCAATCAACATCCTCTGCAGATAGACTCATCAAACGCTCAGACCACTCAGTTGTGGCTGCAGACGAAATAAAGGGACCCCTCTTGGGCAAATGACTATCAAGCCATTTATAGAGTAGGGGGACGCAGCATGAGACATTCTTGCCCCTTCTGTTCTCGTTCTTGTAGTGGATAGAATGGTAGACATCTCCTATCAAAGTAGGGACTAGATTCCCTGAAGCAAATATGCGAAATGCGTCGAAGTCTACAAAGTCGGGCATATTGGGGAACATAATGATGCCATATATGCACAGAACGAGAATGGCGTTGAACACAACCCAACATCCGTCTTTGGCGCACTGCTGAGCCTTACCCAATAAGAACTGCAAGGAGAAACCGGGAACCTTGTTCCAACTAGACAATACCAACTCGGAAGCATCCAGATGAAGCGAGGAAGCTAGACTAGCTAGATCAGGCTCAGCACCCATATGAACAAAGGGCATCTGCCTCTTGATAGGCACACCTAACAAATCAGCATATTCCTCTAGTGTGGGTGCGAGAACAAAATCCTGGAAAGTAAAGCATCTCAACGGAGGATCGTAGAACTGCAGCAGAGCGTGCAACCCATTCAACTCGAACGCAGAAGGTTTACGAACCAAACTGAGCAATTTGCCGTAAGATTTTCTGAACTCATTTCTCACAGAATCATCTGCTAAAGCAATCAAACCGGTCAGCTAAACCACATCAGGGGCAGGGAGCTTGTAAGCCACGGTCTTCCTCAGAGAACCCATAACAATACAATAGGAGGCAAGAAATCCTGAATCGGGGAAAACGGTACCTGCAACACAGACACACGTTAATGAAATGCAAATAAGTATGCAAAGCAACGTAAAATGCAATCATGCAGCAGGAGATCAAGGCAACTGTGCTGTGGAGATTCTGTATCAACAAATACATGATGCTGCTCTGTCAAGAACAACCACTATATCTGATAATAAGAAAACCCCGGTATCGGACCACAAATCTGCTCTGTCAAGAACACACACATAAGACCATAAACCTGCTTTGTCAAGAACACATACACACAGGACCATATATCTGCTCTGTCAAGAACAAACATCTGATGATAAGGACCTTTGATACAGGACCAAAACTCTGCTCTGTCAAGAACAAACATCTGATAATAAGGACCTCTGATACAGGACCCTAACTCTGCTCTGTCAAGAACAACCATCTGATAATAAGGACCTCTGATCCCAATCAAAACCTGCTCTATCAAGAACAATCGTACATCTACTGATGAGATCCTCAGACCCTAATCATAAATTTGCTCTGTCAAGAACACACATATATCCCTGAATATAAGGTCCTCTGATATAGGACCAAAGCTCTGCTCTGTCAAGAACAAACATCTATCTGATGATGAGAACCTCCGGTATCAACAAAACTGATTCACTGTCAAGAAAACCAGGTAATCTAAAGGTCAAAGTTTCCTGCAATAAACCCAACCCTGCTCACAGGTATGGACCTAAACTGACTCAAGTTTGGCATCCTATACGTTCATCAGCGTCACAGACATTCAAGAGGGGTGATACGATACCCAGAAGGTGTGGCATCACCAGCTCATGAAGCGGCCTCACTCGGCTGAATCACAAATGATCGGTCCCCAGAGTCGACAATCCTCCAAACCAACAACCCCCTCAACCCAAAGGGTTGAAAAAGAAGCCAACCGGGAGAACCTCGTCTGAGCGTGGATTTCATGAGACACTAGTGCCTGCCAAGCAAGCACGCGCCCACTAATTTCCACAACTAATGCTATGTTCACTCAAGCCTGGGTCTGACTTTTCACTCATCAGAATGCCCCTCCCCTAACAGTACAGATAATCATATCATACTGAAAGTAAAATGCGGGAAGTAAAGTGCGATAAATAAACACAACCCAACAAGTAATCATACAAGCGCTAGGATTGACTCTCGCAGGGGACGTCGGATCCCCAAACTGACTCGCATACGGGACGTTGGATCCCAGGAAACTATCAAGTCCCCAGCAGACTCGCCAGCTGTCGCTTTCGCAAAAATAAGGTGCCGGCAAAACAGAAGAGTCGCTGTAACACCCCCTTTCTATACCCCAAATAAATTAGATAAATCAATTAGGCACATAGAAAATTTATTTCATCAGAGTTTAATTAAAACATGGTATAAAAGAGGCGCATCACATTATCATGAAATTAAACACATACGATACCTGCTCAAAATAGATATGCAACAATGGGTAACCCACATCTCAATATTTAGAATAAAAGCGGAAACATCCAAATATTGAATCAATCACATTCATAAAGGTATATACAACCATCAGTTAATTCATGCTTTACAACATATCCACAGCAGATACATACACATATGTATCACAAAAGAATCAAAACAAATGTAACTCCAAAAGAGTCAAAGGCTTCCTAACTACCCAGATGTTACATATCAGAGCCATTGACCAAAAAGAATGAAGACATCGCTTCACAAAAGAACCTCCAGCTTCCTACTCTGCAATGCCTCATAGAGCATTATAAAACAGCAGAAGGGTGAGAAACAACATCATAACAGTTAATGCATAAAATTGTATATATACATATACTCATATTGGTACAAGTTATACTCAAATTATGTTCTCACCACATTAAGCATATACAAATAATCATGTCTCTACACATACACATGAACAATCACTATATTTCCTCCAAACAAATCACATATAACATACACAGTTATATTCACACAACCAATGCATCATACACAGATAACTCATGCAACTCATAGAGACCGACACACGACTCTATGCAGATGCAAATGCGGTACCGACTCATTCAACAAATTCCCTAAGGAATCGAGTATTCAGCAGATCCTCCACGGGATCAAGTACTCAGCAGATTCTCCACGGAATCAAATATTCATCAGATTCTCCACGGAATCGAATATTCAGCAGATCCTCCACGGGATCAAGTACTCAGCAGATTCTCCACGGAATCAAATACTCTAACCAATCCTCCACGGGATTACATGTTATGACCGATTCTCCGAGGAATCACACAATGCAACCGATTCTCCAAGGAATCAAATATAACCATCGTATCATACGAGGTCCTGCAAATCCTCCGAGGGATCAATCGATACAAAAATGCATACTATGCTCACAAACATATTCATTGCATTTATCATATACATAGCATATATCTATCATGCATTCACATTATACACCATTCCACACATGGTTTACACACATATCAGCCTATCCATGCATTTCTATTCAATTCGAGCAAATACACAAGATTATCAAATATTCAAGATTTATCATTTACTCTACAATCTAGGATTCACGCCTTTCGGCCACCCACAGCACAACATGTTGAAACAGTTCACACATCAATCATTCATATAGGCATCAATCATAATTGAATCAATCAAACATCATGCCATGAACAAACAGCAAAACAAATAACACTGCCAGGTTCGCCAACCTTCGCCTGGCGAAGCCACGCAGCGAATGCTCGCTGGCCTTCGCCTGGCGAACTCCCCAGCGAAGTCCACTGGGAGTAATTCTGGAATTACTCGCTGAGGCTCGCTACCCACTCGCCTGGCGAACCTTCGCCAACTCACCTCGCCTGGCGAACTTGCCAGCGAATACAGGGTATTAGCTTCTGACTTGCTTCGCTACAGCTCGCTGGGCTTCGCCTGGCGAAGCTTCGCTGCCATTCGCCTGGCGAACTTGCGAAGACAGAACTTCCATGGCTGTCTCAAAGCCCAAACTCCACACAACCAACCGATTAAATCCAAACCAATCACAGTAGCACAACCCAACCATCACCCGACTAAACTACATCGTCTAATTCGAGTTCTAACCGATTAAAACCTCATTCTACTCCCAAAACCAACTTCTAACCTAAGTGGAAAAAGAGTAGAACTCTACAAAATCCACACACATACACATACAATCATACACATTAAAGAGATGATGGAGTTTCACACCCTTACCGATCGATTGCAAGCTTTGGTGATGATTCCTTGATGATTCTAGGTTTTCCTCTCCACTTTCTCTTCTCTTTCTCTTCTCCTCTTTTCTTTCTCTTGTTTTTCTTCTTATGTTACTATCTTCTTCCTTTTTCCTCTCTTATTCTATTTCTACCTCTATTTCTTTCCTCTCAAATTCTTTCCAACACTTATCAATCAATTCTCACACTAAATTGCTAAATGTCTAAAATGCCCTTTTTACTCTAATTCCCCGAAAACTCTCCGAATCGGTAAAATAGATAAAATAAGCAAACACCACATAATAACAATATATAATCTCTCAATTTAAAACAAACATCAATTAAATAAATTAAAAGACTCAACAATTAATGGGAATTCAGAATCGGGGCGTTACAACTCTCCCCCACTTTAGAAATTTTCGTCCTCGAAAATATTACCTTATTCAAACAACTCTGGATGCGATTCTCGCATCTTGCTTTCCAATTCCCAAGTCATGTTGCCTTCCGCGGCACCTCCCCAGGACACTTTCACAAGCGCAATATCCTTGCCTCTTAGTTTCTTAACTTCACGGTCCAAAATACTAACCGGTAAAACTTCAACTGTAAGGTTATCTCTTACTTCAACTTCATCCATCGGGATCACATGTGACGGATCCGGAACATACTTCCGAAGTTGCGAGACATGGAATACATCATGCAAATTCGAAAGGTTCGGAGGCAACGCCACACGATACGCCACAGCACCAACCCGTGCGACAATCTGATACGGACCAATAAAACGAGAAGTCAACTTTCTCGACTTCAAAGCACGACCCACACCCGCAACCGGTGTAACTCTCAAAAACACATGGTCGCCCTCTTGAAACTCGAGATCCTTTCTCCTTTTATCATGATAACTTTTCTGTCTATTCTGAGAAGCTCTCATCTTTTCCCGAATAAATTTCACCTTTTCCGTCGTTTGCTGTACCATTTCAGGACCAACTACCGACCTTTCACCCGTCTCATGCCAACACAGAGGTGTTCGACATCTCCGTCCATATAAAGCCTCAAATGGCGCCATACCAATACTCGAATGGAAACTGTTATTATAGGTGAACTCAATCAACGCTAAATAACCGTCCCACGCACCACCTTGTTCAAGCACACAAGCACGCAACAAATCTTCTAACGATTGAATCGTCCTCTCGGTTTGACCATCCGTTTGCGGATGATATGCCGAACTCAATCTCAACTTAGAACCCAAGGCACCTTGCAAACTCTCCCAAAATCTTGAAGTAAATCTAGGATCTCTATCCGACACAATACTCTTAGGAACTCCATGAAACTTCACAATAGTGCCAACATAAATCTCGGCTAACCTTTCCAAAGAATAAGTAATATCAATCGGAATAAAGTGAGCCGATTTAGTAAGCCTATCAACAATCACCCAAATAGCATTATGTCCTCTTTGCGTATTCGGCAATCCCGTAACAAAATCCATCGATATACTATCCCATTTCCATTCCGGAATATCCAACGGTTGCATCAATCCACTAGGCTTCTGATGCTCCACCTTAGACTTCTGACAAGTCAAACACGAGTACACAAAACGAGCAACATCGCTTTTCAATCCAGACCACCAAAAGATCTTCTTCAAATCCTGATACATCTTATTCGCTCCCGGATGAATACTTAAGTTACTCCGATGTCCCTCTTCCAATATCATCTTTTTCAAATCCGCGTCATCGGGAATACAAATACGACCTCGAAACCTCAAAACTCCTAATTCATCAACGTTGAAATCTTCATTTCCATTCGTCATCAAATCCACAAATTTCAAATCCAACTTTTGCTTTTCGCACACTGTAGTAAGGAAATCATTCGTGACATGCAACATACCAAGCTTCACACTACTCGGCGTTAACTCACAAACCAAACTCAAATCTCTAAAGTTCTCCAAGAGTTCCCACTCTCTAACCATTAAAGTAGACACGTGCAACGACTTCCGACTTAAAGCATCGGCTACCACATTCGCCTTACCCGGATGATAATTTAAACCAAAATCATAGTCCTTCAAAAGTTCTAGCCATCTCCTTTGCCTCATATTCAATTCCTTTTGATCAAACAAATACTTCAAACTCTTGTGATCGCTAAAAACTTCAAATCTTGCACCATAAAGATAGTGCCTCCAAATTTTCAAAACGAACACCACGGCCGCTAACTCCAAATCATGAGTAGGATAATTCTTTTCATGCACTCTCAACTGCCTAGAAGCATACGCCACGACCTTCCCATCTTGCATCAATACACCACCCAATCCTGACAAAGAAGCATCACAATAAACCACAAAAGGTTCCGTAGGATCCGGCAAAATCAAAACTGGCGCTGTTGTTAACCTTCTCTTTAATTCCATGAAACTCTCTTCACAATTAACATCCCAAATAAAAGCCTTTCCTTTACAAGTCAACTGCGTTAACGGAAGTGCTAACTTTGAAAATCCTTCGATAAACCTCCGGTAATAACCGGCCAAGCCCAAAAAGCTTCGAATTTCCGTAACCGATCTTGGAGTCTCCCATTGCATTACCGCATCGATCTTGGATGGATCCACACTAATACCATTGCCGGAAATAATATGCCCAAGAAAACTCACCTCCGACAACCAAAACTCACACTTAGACAACTTTGCATACAACTTCTTCTCCTTCAAAATCCGCAACACAATCCTTAAATGTTCTTCGTGTTCCTCTCGAGACTTAGAATAAATCAAAATGTCATCGATAAACACCACCACAAAACGATCCAACTGCTCGTGGAAGATACGGTTCATATATTCCATGAAAACACCCGGCGCGTTAGAAACTCCGAATGGCATCACCGTATACTCATAGTGACCATATCGTGTTCTAAAAGCCGTCTTCGAAATATCTTCTTCCTTAACCCGAATCTGGTGATAACCGGATCTTAAATCAATCTTACTAAAAACACGGGCTCCAACCAATTGATCCATCAGATCATCAATTCTTGGAAGCGGATACTTGTTCTTAATTGTCACCTTATTCAACTGCCGATAATCAATACACAATCGCATACTACCATCCTTCTTCTTTACCAACAATACCGGCGCACCCCAAGGAGAAACACTTGGTCTTACAAATCTCTTATCCAACAAATCATTCAACTGCTTCTTCAATTCCACCAACTCCGATGCCGACATCCGATACGGGGCCATTGAAATCGGTCTAGTACCCGGAACTAGATCAATAGAAAATTCAACCTCTCTCTTTGGCGGCACATCCGCAACATCTTCCGGAAACACTTCAGGAAATTCACAAACCACAGGAAACACGTCGAGCTCAACTTTGCTCTCCACCGACAACGATGCAAACAAACCAAACAACTGAGCTTCGTCCGCTAAAAGTTTCTTCAACTCTTTAGTGGAAAGAAAACTCTCGTTTTCACCATCTTCCAAAGAAGGAAACCTTACCAACTTGTGATAGCAATCCAAATGAACCCTATTAAATTGCAACCAATTCATACCCAAGATTACGTCCAAACCTTCCAACGGCAAACACACTAAATCCATAACGAAGTCCTTACCATACATGGTCAAAGGACAACTTGTACACACCAAAGAAGTAGTTACCGACCCCGAAGCGGGAGTCCCAATAACCATACCACTACTCAAAGAAACCATACACAAATCCAACCGCTTAGCACACGCAAGAGAAATGAACGAGTGAGTCGCTCCAGTATCAATAATAGCAACTAAAGGCATATCATTAATAAAGCATGTACCTTTAATCAAACAATCTGCCGCATTAGTAGCGTCTGAACCTGCTAATGCGAAAACTTTTCCGCCCGCCTGAGCTTGCTTCGGTTTGGTACAATTCGAGCTAATGTGACCCACCTCGCCACAATTAAAACACTTCACAGCATTCTTTCTACACTCTGCTGCATCATGACCAAAGAGTCCACAGTTGGAACACTTCGCCTTGAACTTTCCACAATCATAAGACTTGTGGCCCATCACGCCACACTTAAAACATTTGATCGCACCGGAACCTCCTCCGGGTCTCCTATCAAAGTTTCCCCTATGTTTGCCCTTATCAGCAGGCGTCACATAAGGTCCGCTTCGTACTTGCTGCTTCCCTCTCCTCTCGCTCAAACCCTTATAATGAGTAGAACGAGCTCTACTGTCTTCTTCATAAATCCTACAGCACTCGGTCAAATCCGAAAATCTTCTCATCCTTTGATAACCTACCGCTTGCTTTATCTCCGGACGCAAGCCATTCTCATACTTGATACATTTGGAAAATTCCGCCGTAACCGCATCATAGTGAGGGTGAAACTTCACTAACTCAGTAAACTTAGCGGTGTAGTCCACCACCGACATATTACCTTGTTTCAACTCCAGAAATTCCATTTCTCTCTTCCCTTTAACACTTTCGGGATAATACTTCCTTAGAAACTCAGCACGAAATAAATCCCACGTAATCTCCTCGTCGTCGACCTCAAGAACTTGCCTCATGCTGACCCACCAGTCATCGGCCTCTTCTCTCAGCATGTGAGTCCCTAGTCTCACCTTATTCCCTTCA
Source organism: Lathyrus sativus (assembly GCA_963859935.3). Classification (NCBI taxonomy): domain Eukaryota; kingdom Viridiplantae; phylum Streptophyta; class Magnoliopsida; order Fabales; family Fabaceae; genus Lathyrus; species Lathyrus sativus. The sequence goes on along the minus strand of OZ012740.1, from coordinate 238,763,393 downwards.
GCACAATCCATCACCCTAAAAATTCTCTCAATTTCCTTTAACCATATCTGAGCACCATCCGGATCAAATCTCCCTTTAAACACCGGTGGTTGGTTCTTCCTGAACTCATCATTCGCATTCACGTTAGGTGCACCCTGCACAGCTCTGGCCATAGCCTCTAACGCCGCTGCCATAGCATTGTCATTACGACCTGCCATATTCTGAGGATTCCCAAAAATAACAACAAGGTTAAACAACCGTTCAACCAACACAACAACAAGACAGACACGACTGACTCAACACTGGCTCTGATAACACTTAATGTAACACCCCCTTTCTATACCCCAAATAAATTAGATAAATCAATTAGGCACATAGAAAATTTATTTCATCAGAGTTTAATTAAAACATGGTATAAAAGAGGCGCATCACATTATCATGAAATTAAACACATACGATACCTGCTCAAAATAGATATGCAACAATGGGTAACCCACATCTCAATATTTAGAATAAAAGCGGAAACATCCAAATATTGAATCAATCACATTCATAAAGGTATATACAACCATCAGTTAATTCATGCTTTACAACATATCCACAGCAGATACATACACATATGTATCACAAAAGAATCAAAACAAATGTAACTCCAAAAGAGTCAAAGGCTTCCTAACTACCCAGATGTTACATATCAGAGCCATTGACCAAAAAGAATGAAGACATCGCTTCACAAAAGAACCTCCAGCTTCCTACTCTGCAATGCCTCATAGAGCATTATAAAACAGCAGAAGGGTGAGAAACAACATCATAACAGTTAATGCATAAAATTGTATATATACATATACTCATATTGGTACAAGTTATACTCAAATTATGTTCTCACCACATTAAGCATATACAAATAATCATGTCTCTACACATACACATGAACAATCACTATATTTCCTCCAAACAAATCACATATAACATACACAGTTATATTCACACAACCAATGCATCATACACAGATAACTCATGCAACTCATAGAGACCGACACACGACTCTATGCAGATGCAAATGCGGTACCGACTCATTCAACAAATTCCCTAAGGAATCGAGTATTCAGCAGATCCTCCACGGGATCAAGTACTCAGCAGATTCTCCACGGAATCAAATATTCATCAGATTCTCCACGGAATCGAATATTCAGCAGATCCTCCACGGGATCAAGTACTCAGCAGATTCTCCACGGAATCAAATACTCTAACCAATCCTCCACGGGATTACATGTTATGACCGATTCTCCGAGGAATCACACAATGCAACCGATTCTCCAAGGAATCAAATATAACCATCGTATCATACGAGGTCCTGCAAATCCTCCGAGGGATCAATCGATACAAAAATGCATACTATGCTCACAAACATATTCATTGCATTTATCATATACATAGCATATATCTATCATGCATTCACATTATACACCATTCCACACATGGTTTACACACATATCAGCCTATCCATGCATTTCTATTCAATTCGAGCAAATACACAAGATTATCAAATATTCAAGATTTATCATTTACTCTACAATCTAGGATTCACGCCTTTCGGCCACCCACAGCACAACATGTTGAAACAGTTCACACATCAATCATTCATATAGGCATCAATCATAATTGAATCAATCAAACATCATGCCATGAACAAACAGCAAAACAAATAACACTGCCAGGTTCGCCAACCTTCGCCTGGCGAAGCCACGCAGCGAATGCTCGCTGGCCTTCGCCTGGCGAACTCCCCAGCGAAGTCCACTGGGAGTAATTCTGGAATTACTCGCTGAGGCTCGCTACCCACTCGCCTGGCGAACCTTCGCCAACTCACCTCGCCTGGCGAACTTGCCAGCGAATACAGGGTATTAGCTTCTGACTTGCTTCGCTACAGCTCGCTGGGCTTCGCCTGGCGAAGCTTCGCTGCCATTCGCCTGGCGAACTTGCGAAGACAGAACTTCCATGGCTGTCTCAAAGCCCAAACTCCACACAACCAACCGATTAAATCCAAACCAATCACAGTAGCACAACCCAACCATCACCCGACTAAACTACATCGTCTAATTCGAGTTCTAACCGATTAAAACCTCATTCTACTCCCAAAACCAACTTCTAACCTAAGTGGAAAAAGAGTAGAACTCTACAAAATCCACACACATACACATACAATCATACACATTAAAGAGATGATGGAGTTTCACACCCTTACCGATCGATTGCAAGCTTTGGTGATGATTCCTTGATGATTCTAGGTTTTCCTCTCCACTTTCTCTTCTCTTTCTCTTCTCCTCTTTTCTTTCTCTTGTTTTTCTTCTTATGTTACTATCTTCTTCCTTTTTCCTCTCTTATTCTATTTCTACCTCTATTTCTTTCCTCTCAAATTCTTTCCAACACTTATCAATCAATTCTCACACTAAATTGCTAAATGTCTAAAATGCCCTTTTTACTCTAATTCCCCGAAAACTCTCCGAATCGGTAAAATAGATAAAATAAGCAAACACCACATAATAACAATATATAATCTCTCAATTTAAAACAAACATCAATTAAATAAATTAAAAGACTCAACAATTAATGGGAATTCAGAATCGGGGCGTTACAGTCGCCACCTTTCGTTATTTATCCCTCAGAGCGGGAAAGAAAACGGTCGGAAAAACCTGACGAAAAAGGTATAAGACAAGGTCGTCGCAACCATTATTTGGGTTCGGGAGTCGGTTACGCAAGGGGAAGGTATTAGCACCCCTAACGTCCATCGTACTCGATGGGATCCACGCTTGTTGTGTTTACTGGACGAGTTGGTTTATCTATCTACCTACCAAGGCTGGCTTAAAAAGAAAAGAAAAATGACTCGGCAAAGCGTCACACTTTATGCCTACGTATTCTCATCAGAGAATGAGAAATCAGAGTCAACGTAGTTCGGCCTACTACGGGTTACGGGAAAGGTGGCTCGCCAATACATCAGTATTGTGCCTACGTACTCTCAACAGGTCTGAGAGATCAGAGCTTACGTAGTTCAGGGTACTACGGATTACGGGGGTTCAGTTTCATCGGTTTTATCGAGTAGGGTTAAACAGCAGTTCCAACAGTTAGGGACAAAGCCTGTTTGCGGTGGCGCTGAAGTCTAACGACACTCTTTTCTTCAGAAAAGCTTCTTTTGAATTATGGGCCCACGGGGCAAAAAGGTTTGAAGTTTGTTTTCTGTCTTTTATGAAAGAAGTGTTTTTTATTGTGTTTGTAATTTCAATCGCACTAAAGACTATGACCTGAGAATGAATGCGTCGCATGTCACCCAAAGGGTGCCATACTAAACATCCAGACTGTTGAAAAGAAACTCTCCAACAATCCTTTCTCAGATAGCTTAAGGCTCGTGACGTACGAAAGAAATCATTCATGATTACTGTATCATAAGCTGTTTTGAGATGAGAAGAGAACAGGCTCAACTAAGGGAGACTATCAAGTCCTAATGTTGTCATGCCAAGGATTCATCCTATAGTTGAAGTTTGAAACAGGGAACTCCTAGAAGTTATCATGCATAGGTTTCAACCTAAAGTTCTATCATCACTTCCTTATCAAAGGAAATGAGAGTCCTAAGGGACCAAATCAATGATAAACAGAAATAGATAAAGCATCAGCTTAAACAGTAAATAGTAAACGACTGTAAAATGCATGCAATGCAAGTGAGGGAGGAAATGTGTGTGGGGCAGCAGCCTCCACAAGCTCATCTCAACCTCAAGCCAGATATGAATAACTGTAATCATACAGAAGAAGATAACATGCTATCAAGCAAAATACAGTAAACTACAATCATACAGATAAAATGGAATGCTGTCAAGCAAAATAAACCACATGGGCAAGGGAGCAGGGCTCTACCGAATACCCGCAAGCAAAGCCATACAGTAACAATACAAGCAGAGGGAGCAACTCAACCTCTAGTGTAATCATGCTCCTAGATTAAAGTCAGTCTAGATATGAACTTATTCTAATGCATCAAGCAAATCAAACAAGGCACATCAGCAATACAGAAAAGGAAAACAGGCAAGAAAGCAGATCAACCCCTCTCTCAATCCCTTCCAAGCTTCAGCTCTTCTAACAGCAATCCAGTCTTCAGACTTCAATCACCCTTCAAGGCTATCATCTTTCAAGACAAGTATCAACTTGCTTCTCTAGGTTTCAACCCATCAACATAAGTTTCAACTTATCCTTCCTCTCCAAGCTTCAGCTCCTTGGTCCATTCCACCTTCAGGCTTCACTCTTAACTACAAGTATCAACTTGATTCCTTCAGGCTCTCCAAGCATCAATGTAAGTATCAACTCATCCTTTATTCCTCAAGCCTCAGCTCTACACTCAATCTCAATTGAATCCTCTTCATAAGTATCAACCTATTCTTCAAGCCTCAGCTCTCTTTGCTTTACCAGTCTCCACTTGGTCTTCTTCTCCTACAAGCCTCAGCTTCTCAGAGTAGTCTTCAATCATCTGGAAGTGTCAACTTCATCCTTCAATCTTTCTCAAGCCTCAGCTCTTCATTCAATCTTCATTGAGTCTTCAAGTATCAACCTGCTCTTCTTGCTCTTCAAGCTTCAGCTGCAATGGCAATGCTCAAGGAATCATCCTCCTCCACACTCTTCAGTGAAGTCCTCACCTTCAAACTCAAGCCCAACATCTTTCAAGATACTCAAACCAGAAGACAATTGATTTAACAGGATGAGGGGAAATGATAAACAGCTTACTGACAACCAAAGGAAGTCTGTAAGGGTTCATCATTATGAGAGACTGGTTCCCTTAAAGTTCTACTTCCCAGATAAAGCCACTCATCCCTCCAAAGGAGAGATGTGAATATCTGAGAAGGACTTTTAGTCATTGGTAGGAATGGAAGCACAAGATGCTTTCCATGTTTGTGAAAGAAATCATTCTAACTCTAAGGCTCTCCCTATGTCCTCCTATCTCCTAAACCTTCATCAGACACCTTCAGGCACAAGCAAATCCTAGCTCCAAGCAACTTCAAGCATCCTCCTCTTGTCTTCAACTTGTCTTCAATCTTAACCAAAGGCAACCAAAGCACAAACCCTAATCTAAGGGGACTAAGGAAGTTAAACTAGTTGAATTAGTAAATTAGGATCACCTAAAACCTAGTACTAAAGTTAGTCCTAACTAAAATACTTAAATCAATTGTAAAATCCTACAAAAATTACTATGGGAACCTAGGTCAATCATGACTCTACCACATTAATTCCAAAGATCAAACCATCAAATTAGACCTAGAACTAAATCCTACATTACAAGGTATCAAACCTAAACCCTAAAAGGAAGCATCTAAATATCAATCTAGAAAGCACGCCTATTTTCATCACAAAAATGTGAGAAAAATTCTATGGGATCATACATGTCTACCCTAATCACACACAAAAACAATAGGATCAAAGTCATCACCAAGAGATCATACAAAATTCCACAAAAATATGCATCAAACATAATCATTTTAATATCAATTAAAATGTAAAATTCCTATTAAATCAGAAAATAAATGAAATGAAAATATTTTTTCTCTAAAAAATACTAGACTCAATTATGCGTAAAATGCAAAAAGAATGGGTTTAATTGGATAAATTTTCAATTTATTATAATTTTTTCAAGAATCATAAACAAAAATGAAAAAAATAAAGAAAATCCAATTAAAATAGACAAGCGCACGGTGTAAATAGCAATCAGAGTCAGTTCAAATCCTGGGTTGGGCCATGAGGGGGATGTGGATAGCGCTTAATTCACTAAGCCCAAAACACTGAATAAATGAAACGGTGTGTTTCATTATTCAGATCCTTCACAAATGAACTTTAAAACGTGGCCATTGGATCATGCTCCCAGTCCAAGTCAAACCCTCATCCAATGGTGCAAACATCATCTTCAACCTTTCAAACATCTGAGCTTCGCGCCCAGCTCTGGCCACCACCGGTGGAGCTCCGATCACCTTCCCCAACCCTAGATCTCTCTACAGGCCTCCATTGCAAGTGGTCAAAACATGAAACTCATCCCAAATCTTGCCACGAATTCAACCATACCCTTAGTTTTCTCTGAAACCTCCAGATTCATCATATCTAATCCTCAACCGAAAATGGCAATTCCCCTATTTTGTCACTAATTATCAAATTAACTACCTGAAATCCATCCTACACCATTCTACAATAAATCTAACACCTTAATTCAACCTAATTCTACCTAAATCGTGCTATAGGAAGAAAGTTACCAACCTGAAAATCTTGGATGAACAGATGCACGAAACCTCCACTTCAAGCTCTACAATCTTGCAGACATGATCAATGAACCTCCTCCTTGCTTCTGTATGCAAAAGAACCAGTTGAAAGTGCTTGAATCTTGAAACCCGATGGTGAGTTGCAGGTGGAGAAATTCACTTGCTCATACACTATTCAGCCACCAATTCTTCTTGAAAATGATCTGGAATCACTCCTTGACATCCATGGAAGAAGTATCAGTCAAGAAAATGGATGGGGAATGAAGAATTTGGTGAAACCGATTGCACTTGCAAGCTATGAAAATTCAATCTCAATCTATGCTCTCTCCTTCAATGATCACCAACCTCTGCCATGGATCAACTCTACTCAATATATAGATGAAGTTTGGATGATCTAGAATCCTCTAGATCCTTCTAATGAGGAATTCCACTTCTCATGTCATGAGATTTTCAATCACATATCATGACATGTACAATTCTGTTTTGCAACTTGAAAACCATCCTATTCTCTTTCAATTTCTCCCCTAGTGACATTTTGGAAGTGATTAGCTTGCAAAGGCCCTTGCTCATGCCTTGATTTTGGGTTTTGCAAATGTTACTTAATATGCAAGCAAGTGATTTTCAAAGCAAGTCCATAAATTGAATCTCAACTCAAAAATGTGGCTAAACCAATGTTCTTAAAATGTTTTCTAGAGTCAAAATGATATATTACATGCCATGGTTTGGATGTGTAGGTTGAAAATATCAATTTCCAACTTTGGTTTATTTAACTTATGCCTTTATTTTAGGTCATTTTTGCAACTTTGAGCTACAAGCCTTTCTAACATCTCATGACCTCCTTACTAGCCTTAAAACATCATTTTGAACAAGTTTTATGTTGAAATGGCCTTATGGTTGAAATGACCTGTAATCTCCAAATGACCAAAATGCCCTTGACTTGTCAAAGCCATACCTTGAGTTCTACAAATCCTATCAAGGACTTATAGTACTCTCTAGAAAGCTAAGAAGATAAGGAACAACATTCATGTTGACCAAAAGTTCATAGGAATCATCCTTATAGGGCAAACGTTTGATGCAAGTTGGGTAACTTTCAAGGCCCCAGATTCACATACCTCAGATGACCTGTAACTTGTCAAAGTCATAACTTGAGCTCTACAAATCCTATCAAGGACTTCTAGTACTCAAATTAAAGCTAAGAACAATCTCTACAACATTCATTTTGGGGGTAAGATGAGATGACAATCACATCTTGAGCTAAACTTCCTTGAAGGTAGGGGTCAAACTAGGGGATTTTACACTGTCAAGCCTTAGAAACCCTAGCTTGAAACTTCTCAAACTCTTCAATCATGATGAGTTGACCTTGGAATCATCCTTATAACATCTCAATGCATCAATCCATGATCATATGGCCTTTGAATTAGGTCTCAACCTTGTTCAAATCATCAGTTGACCTAGGGTTGACCCAATCAAACCCTAATTACACTACTCATGGCTGAGGCTTCTTAATCTTGCATAATGACCTATCTAGGCCTCATGATGGCTTTCAAGACATCACACAAACTCTTTCAAGGCTTCAAGTCCACATTCTTGGCTTCAGAATCATCTGAGGTCTTCCCACAATTCTCAAGTTAGGAGACACCCACTCTTGGTTTCAACCATTCTCTGAGGATCTTTTGACTTCTCTGACAAGGATATCAACCCTTGAACACTTGAATAACCTTCTTGGCTAGCTCCATAGTCTTGTATAGCTCTTGATTGGTACTCATACCTCTTGATCTCCTGCATACATGTCAATGAAATGCAAATGATAATGCTAATGTGAATGAAATGAAACATAAGCTAGGTAAAGAGATGTTGGGCAAATTTTGGGGTGCAACACTGGCCTTCGGGTTCTATGATTTTTTGTTTAACAAATACCTGACGGCGAGGTCAAATGTTCTTCACAACTTCAGGTTGAGCCTGCCTTCGGGTTCGATGCTTGTTTGTTTAACAGATGCCTGATAGTGAGGTCAGATGTTCTTCTCAACTACGGGTTAAGACGGCCTTCGGGTTCGATGCCTGTTTGGTTATAGATGCCAGAAGGCGAGGTTATATGTTCTTTTCAACTTCGGGTTGAGCCGGCCTTCGGGTTTGATGCATGTTTGTTTAACAGATGCCGGACAGCGAGGTCAGATGTTCTTCTCAACTTCGGGTTCGATGCGTGTTTGTTTAATAGATGCAAGACGGCGAGGTCAAATGTTCCTCTCAACTTCGTGTTGAGTCGGTCTTCGGGTTCGATGCCTGTTTGTTTAACAGATACTTGACGGAGAGTTCAGATGTTCTTCTCAACATCGGGTTGAGTCGGCCTTCGGGTTTGATGCCTGTTTGTTTAACGGATCCCTTGCAGCAAGGTCAGATGTTCTTCTCAATTTCAGGTTGAGCCGCCCTTCTGGTTCGATTCTTGTTTGTTTAACTGATGCCTGACAGCGAGGTCAGATGTTCTTCTCAACTTCAGGTTGAGCCGGCCTTCGGGTTTGATGTCTGTTTCTTTAACAGATGCCTGATGGCGAGGTCAAATGTTCTTCTCAACTTCGTTTGAGCCTGCCTTCGGGTTCGATGCCTGTTTGTTTAACAGATGCCTGATAGTGATGTCAGATGTTCTTCTCAACTTCGGGTTCGATGCTTGTTTGTTTAACAGAAGTCAGACGAAGATGTCACACGTTTCTCTCAACTTTGTGTTGAGCCGGCCTTCGGGTTTGATGCCTATTTATCTAACAGATGCTTGGTGGCGAGGTCAGATGTTCCTCTTCACTTCGGGTTGAGCCGGCCTTCGGGTTTGATGCCTGTTTGTTTAACAGATGCTTGACGGTGAGGTCAGATGTTCTTCTCAACTACGGGTTGAGACGACCTTCGGATTCGATGCCTGTTTGTTTAACAGATGCCTGACGGAGAGGTCAATGTTCTTCTGAACTTCGGATTGAGCCAGCCTTCGGGTTTGATGCCTGTTTCTTTAACAGATGTCTGATGCTGAGGTCAAGTGTTCCTTTCAACTTCGTGTTGAGTCGGCCTTTGGGTTCCATGCCTGTTTGTTTTAACAGATACTTGACGGAGAGATCAGATGTTCTTCTCAACTTCGGGTTGAGTCGGCCTTCAGATTCGATGCCTGTTTGTTTAACAAATCCCTGGCACCGAGGTCAGATGTTCTTCTCAACTTCGGGTTGAGCCGACCTTCTGGTTCGATTCCTGTTTGTTTAACTGATGCCTGACAGCGAGGTTAGATGTTCTTCATAACTTCAGGTTGAACCGACCTTCGGGTTCGATGCCTGTTTGTTTAACAGATGCCTGACGGCGAGGTCAGATGTTCTTTTCAACTTTGTTTTGAGCCGGCCTTCGGGTTCGATGCCTGTTTGTTTAACAGATCCCTGGCAGCGAGGTCAGATGTTCTTCTCAACTTCGGGTTGAGCCGGCCTTCGGGTTCGATTCCTGTTTGATTAACTGGGGCCTGACAGCGAGGTCAGATGTTCTTATCAACTTCAGGTTAAGCCGGCTTTCGGGTTCGATGCTTGTTTGTTTAACAGATACCTGACGGCTAGGTCAGATGTTCTTCTCAACTACGGTTTGGCCGGCCTTCGGGTTCGATGCCTGTTTGTTTAATAGATCCCTGGCGGCACGGTTAGATATTCTTCTCAACTTCAGGTTGAGCCAGCCTTCGGGTTCGATTCCTGTTTGTTTAACTGATTCCTGACAATGAGGTCAAATGTTCTTCTCAACTTCAGGTTGAGCCATCTTTCGGGTTCGATGCCTGTTTGTTTAACAGATGCCTGACGGCGAGGTCAGATGTTCTTTTCAACTTCAGTTTGAGCTGGCCTTCGGGTTCGATGCCTGTTTATTTAACAGATCCCTGGCGGCAAGGTCAGATGTTCTTCTCAACTTTGGGTTGAGCCGGCCTTCGAGTTCGATTCCTGTTTGTTTAACTGATGCCTGACAGCGAGGTCATATGTTCTTCTCAACTTCAGGTTGAGCCGGCTTTCGGGTTCGATGCCTATTTGTTTAACAGATACATGACGGCAAGGTCAGATGTTCGTCTCAACTTCGGTTTGAGCCGGCCTTCGGGTTCGATGCCTGTTTGTTTAACAGATCCCTGGCGGCGAGGTTAGATGTTCTTCTCAACTTCGGGTTGAGCCGGCCTTCGGGTTCGATTCCTGTTTGTTTAACTGATGCCTGACAATGAGTTCAGATGTTCTTATCATCTTCAGGTTGAGCCGGCCTTCGGGTTTGATGCCTGTTTGTTTAACAGATGCCTGACGGCGAGGTCAGATGTTCTTCTCAACTTCAGGTTGAACCGGGCTTCGGGTTCGATGCCTATTAATTTAATATATATCTGACAGCGAGGTCATATGTTCTTCTCAACTTCGGATTGATCCCCCATTCGGGTTCGATGCCTGTTTGTTTAACAGATGCCTTACGGTGACGTCAAATGTTCCTCATAATTTCGTGTTGAGCCGGCCTTCGGGTTCGATGCCTAGTTTTTTTAACAAATACCTGACGGCGAGGTCAGATGTTCTTCTCAACTTCGGGTTGAGTCAGTCTTCGAATTCGATGCCTGTTTGTTTAACAGATGCTTGACAACGAGGTCAGGTGTTCCTCTCAACTACGTGTTGAGCCGACCTTAGGGTTCGATGCGTGTCTGTTTAACAGATGCCTGACAGCGAGGTCAAATGTTACTCTCAACTTCGTTTTGAGCCGGACTTGGGTTCGATCCCTGTTTGTTTAATAGATTCCTGACAGCGAGTTCAGATGTTCCTCTGAAATTTTTGTTGAGCCGGCCTTCGGGATCGATGCCTGTTTGTTTAACAGATCCTTGACGGCGAGGTCAGATGTTCTTCTCAAAGTCGTGTTGAGCCGGCCTTCGGGTTCGATACCTGTTTGTTGAACAGATGCCTGACGGCGAGGTCAGATGTTGCTCTCAACTTTGTGTTGAGCCGGCCTTCGGGTTCGATGCCTGTTTGTTTAACAGTTGCCTGACGGCGAGGTCAAATGTTCTTCTCAACTTTGGGTTGAGCCAACCTTCGGGTTTGAAGCCTGTTTGTTTAACAGATGCCAGGCGGCAAGGTCAGATGTTCTTCTCAACTTCGAGTTGAGCCAGTCTTCGGGTTCGATTCCTTTTTGTTTAACTGATGCCTGACAGCGAGGTCAGATGTTGTTCGCAACTTCAGGTTGAGCCGGCCTTCGGGTTCGATGCCTGTTTGTTTAATAGATGCCTGACGGCGAGGTCAGATGTTCTTCTCAACTTCGGGTTGAGTCGGTCTTCGGGTTCGATGCCTGTTTGTTTAACAGATCCCTGACGGCGAGGTCAGATATTCCTCTGAACTTCGTTTTGAGCCGCACTTCGGGTTCGATGCCGTTTTGTTTAACAGATGTCTGACGGCGATGTTAGACGTTTCTCTCAACATCGTGTTGAGCCAGCATTCGGTTTCGATGCCTGTTTATCTAACAGATGCTTGGTGGCGAGGTCAGATGTTCCTCTCAACTTCGAGTTGTGCCGACCTTCGGGTTTGTTGCCTGTTTGTTTAACAGATGCTTGACAGTGAGGTCAGATGTTCTTCTCAACTACGGGTTGAGACGACCATTGGTTTCGATGCCTGTTTGTTTAACAGATGCCTGACGGAGAGGTCAATGTTCTTCTCAACTTCGGATTGAGCCAACCTTTGGGTTTGATGCCAGTTTGTTTAACAGATGTCTGACAGCGAGGTCAAATGTTCTTCTCAACTTCGGGTTGAGCCACCTTCGGGTTCAATGTCTGCTTCTTTAACAGATGCCTGATGGCGAGGTCAAATGTTCCTCTCAACTTCGTGTTGAGCCGGCCTTCGGGTTCGATGCCTGTTTGTTTAACAGATACCTGACGGCGAGGTCAAATGTTGCTCTCAACTTCGTGTTGAGCCGAACTTCAGGTTCGATCCCTGTTTGTGTAACAGATGCCTGACGGCGAGGTCAAATGTTCCTCTCAAATTCCTGTTGAGCCGACCTTCGGGATCGATGCCTGTTTGTTTAACAGATCCTTGACAGCGAGGTCAGATGTTCTTCTCAACTTCGTGGTTAGCCAACCTCCGGGTTGGATACCTGTATGTTTAATAGAGGCCTGACGACGAGGTCATATGTTCCTCTCAACTTCGTGTAGAGCCGGCCTTCGGGTTAGATGCCTGTTTGTTTAACAGATGCCTAACGGCGAGGTCAGATGTTCTTCTCAACTTCGGGTTGAGCCGACCATCGGGTTCGATGCCTATTTGATTAAAAGATGCCTAACGGCGAGGTCATATGTTCTTCTCAACTTCGGGTTGAGCCGGTCTTTGGGTTCGATTCCTGTTTGTTTAACTGATGCCTGACAGCGAGGTAAGATGTAGTTCTCAACTTCAGGTTGAGCCGGCCTTCAGGTTCGATGCCTGTTTGTTTAACAGATCCCTGACGGCGAGGTCAGATATTCCTCTGAACTTCGTTTTGAGCCAGCCTTCAGGTTTGATGCCTGTTTATCTAATAGATGCTTGGTGGTGAGGTCAGATGTTCTTTTCAATTACGGGTTTAGACGGCCTTCAGGTTTGATGCCTGTTTATTTAAGAGATGCTTGACGGAGAGGTCAATGTTCTTCTCAACTTCGGATTGAGCCAGCCTTCGGGTTTGATGCCTGTTTGTTTAACAAATGTCTGACAGCGAGGTCAAATGTTTTTCTCAACTTCGGGTTGAGCCGCCTTAGGGTTCGACGTCTGTTTCTTTAACAGATGCCTAACAGCGAGGTCAAATGTTTCTCTCAACTTCGTGTTGAGTCGGCCTTTGGGTTCGATGCCTGTTTGTTCAAAAGATACTTGACAGTGAGGTCAGATGTTCTTCTCAACTTTGGGTTAAGCCGACCTTCTAGTTCGATGCCTGTTTATTTAACAGACTTTTTATGGCGAGGTCAGATGTTCCTCTCAACTTCGGGTTGAGCCGCGCTTCGGGTTCGATGTCTGCTTCTTTAACAGATGCCTGTTGGCGAGGTCAAATGTTCCTCTCAACTTCGTGTTGAGCCGGCCTTCGGGTTCGATGCCTGTTTGTTTAACATATACTTGACGGCGAGTTCAAATGTTGCTCTCAACTTTGCGTTGAGCCAGACTTCGGGTTCGATCCCTGTTTGTTTAACAGATGCCTGACGGCGAGGTCAGATGTTTCTCTCAAATCTCTGTTGAGCCGGCCTTCGGGATAGATGCTTGTTTGTTTAACAGATCCTTGACGGCGAGGTCAGATGTTCTTCTCAACTTCGTGTTGAGCCGGCCTCCAAGTTTGATACCTGTTTGTTTAATAGATGCTTGACGACGAGGTCAGATGTTCCTCTCAACTTCGTGTTGAGCCGGCCTTCGGGTTCGATGCCTATTTTTTTAACAGATGCCTAACAGCGAGGTCAGATGTTCTTCTCAACTTCGGGTTGAGCCGGCCTTTGGGTTCGATGCCTGTTTGTTTAACAGATGCCTGACAACGAGGTCAGATGTTCTTCTTAATATTGGGATGAGCCGGTCTTCGGGTTCAATTCCTGTTTGTTTAACTGATGCCTGACAACGAGGTCAAATGTAGTTCTCAACTTCAGGTTGAGCCGGCCTTCGGGTTCGATGCCTGTTTGTTTAACATATGCTTGACGGCAAGGTCAGATTTTCTTTTGAACTTCGTTTTGAGTCGGCCTTCGATTTCGATTCCTGTTAGTTTAACAGATGCTTGACGGCGAGGTCAGATTTTCTTCTGAACTTTGTTTTGAGCCGGCCTTCGGGTTTGATGCCTGTTTGTTTAACAGATGCCTGACGGCGATGTCATACGTTTCTCTAAACTTTTTGTTGAGCCGGCCTTCGAGTTCGATGCCTGTTTATCTAACATATGCTTGGTGGCGAGGTCAGATGTTCCTCTCAACTTCGGGTTGAGATGGCCTTCGGGTTTGATGCATGTTTGTTTAACAGAAGCTTGACGGTTAGGTAAGATGTTCTTCTGAACTACGGGTTGAGACGGCCTTCGGGTTCGATGCCTGTTTGTTTATCAAATGCCTGACGGAGAGGTCAATGTTCTTCTCAACTTCAGATTGAGCGAGCCTTCTGGTTTGATGCCTGTTTGTTTAACAAATGTTTGACAGCGAGCTCAAATGTTCTTCTCAACACCGGGTTGAGCTGCCTTAGGGTTCGATGTCTGTTTCTTTAACAGATGCCTAACGGCGTGGTCAAATGTTCCTCTCAACTTCGTGTTGAACAGGCCACCGGGTTCGATGCGTGTTTGTTTAACAGATACCTGAAGGCGAGATTAGATGTTCTTCTCAACTTCGGGTTGAGTCGGCCTTCGAGTTCGGTGCATGTTTATTTAACAGATTTTTGATGGCGAGGTCAGATGATCCTCTCAACTTTGGGTTAATCCGTGCTTCGGGTTCGATGTCTGTTTCTTTAAAAGATGCCTGACGGCGAGGTCAAATGTTCCTCCCAACTTCGTGTTGAGCCGGCCTTCGGGTTCGATGCCTATTTGTTTAATAGATGCCTAATAGTGAGGTCAGATGTTCTTCTCAACTACGGGTTGAGACGGCCTTCGGGTTCGATGCCTGTTTGGTTAACAGATGCCTGACGGTGATTTTATATGTTCTTCTCAACTTCGGGTTGAGTCGGCCTTCAGGTTTGATGCATGTTTGTTTAACAGATGCCTGACGGCTAGGTCAGATGTTCTTCTCAACTTTGGGTTGATCCGCCATTCAAGTTTGACGCGTGTTTGTTTAACAGATGCTAGACGGCGAGATCAAATGTTCCTCTCAACTTCGTGTTGAGCCGGCCTTCGTGTTCGATGCCTGTTTGTTTAACAAATACCATACGACGAGGTAAGATGTTCTTCTCAACTTTGTGTTGAGTCGGCCTTAGGGTTCGATGGCTGTTTGTTTAACAGATGTCTGTCGGCAAGGTCAAATGTTCTTCTCAACTTCGGGTTAAGCCGGTCGTCGGGTTCGATTCCTGTTTGTTTAACTGATGCCTGACAGCGAGGTTATATTTTCTTTTCAACTTCAGGTTGAGCAGACCTTCGGGTTCGATTCCTGTTTGTTTAACAGATGCTTGACAACGAGGTCAGATGTTCTTCTCAATTTCAGGTTGAGTCGGCCTTCGGGTTCGATGCCTGTTTGTTTAACAGATCCCTGACGGCGAGGTCAGATATTCCTCTGAACTTCGTTTTGAGCCGGCCTTCAGGTTCGATGCCTGTTTGTTTAACAGATGCCTGACGGAGATGTCGGATGTTTCTCTCAACTTCGTGTTGAGCCGGCCTTCGGGTTCAATGCCTGTTTGTCTAACAGATGCTTGGTGGAGATGTCAGATGTACATCTCAACTTTGGGTTGAGACGGCCTTCGGGTTTGATGCCTTTTTGTTTAATAGATGCATGATAGTGAGGTCAGATGTTCTTCTCAACTACGGGTTGAGACAACCTTTGGGTTCGATGCCTGTTTGGTTAATAGATGCCTGACGCCGAGGTTATATGTTCTTCTCAACTTCGGGTTGAGCCGACCTTCGGGTTTAATGCATGTTTGTTTAACAGATGCTTGACACCGAGGTCAGATGTTCTTCTCAACTTTTGGTTGATCCGCCCTTCGGGTTCGATGCGTGTTTGTTTAACAGATGCTAGACGGTGAGGTCAAATGTTCCTCTCAACTTCGTGTTGAGACGGCCTTCGGGTTCGATGCCTATTTGTTTAACAGATACCTGACGGCGAGGTCAGATGTTCTTCTCAACTTCGAGTACGATGCTTTTTTGTTTAACATATTTTTGATTGCGAGGTCAGATGTTCCTCTCAACTTTGTGTTGAGCCGGCCTTAGGGTTCGATGCCTGTTTGTTTAACAGATGCCTGACGGCGAGTTCCGATGTTGCTCTCAATTTCGTGCTGAGCCGGACTTCGGGTTCGATCCTTGTTTGTTTAACAGATGCCTGGCGGCGAGGTCAGATGTTCCTCTTATCTTCGTGATGAGCCAGCCTTCGGGAATGATGCTTGTTTGTTTAACAGATCCTTGACGGAGAGGTCAGATCTTCTTCTGAACTTCGTGTTTAGCTGGCCTCCGGGTTCGATGCCTATTTGTTTAACAGATGCCTGACTGCGAGGTCAGATGTTCCTCTTCACTTCATGTTGAGCCGACCTTCGAGTTCCATGCCTGTTTGTTTAACAGATGCCTGACGGCGAAGTCAGATGTTCCTCTCAACTTTGTGTTGAGCCGGCCTTCAGGATCGATGCTTGTTTATTTAACAGATGCCTGGCGGCTAGGTCAAAAGTTCTACTCAACTTCGGGTTGAGCCGACCTTCATGTTCGATGTTTTTATTTAACAGATTCCTAGCGGCAAGGTCAAATGTGCCTCTCAACTTCGTGTTGAACCAGACTTCAGGTTCGATCCCTGTTTGTTTAAAAGATGCCTAACGACGAGGTCAGATGTTGCTCTCAACTTCGTGTTGAGCCAGACATTGGGTTCGATTCCGGTTTGTTTAACAAATGCCTGACGGCTTGGTCAGATGTTCCTCTCAACTTTGTGTTGAGCCGGCCTTCGGGATCAATGCCTATTTGTTTAACTAATCTTTGACGGCGAGGTCAGATGTTCTTCTCAACTTCGTGTTGAGCCAGCCTTTGGGTTCGATGCCTGTTGGTTTAACAGATGCCTGACGACAAGGTCAGAGGTTCCTCTAAACTTCGTGTTGAGCCTGCCTTCGGGTTCGATGTCTATTTGTTTAACAGAGGCCTGACGGCGAGGTTAGATGTTCCTCTCAACTTCGTGTTGAGCCGTCCTTCTGGTTCGATGCCTGTTTGTTTAACAGATGCCTGACGGTGAGGTCAGATGTTCTTCTCAATTTCGGGTTGAGCCGGCCTTCGGGTTCGATGCTGTTTGTTTGACGGATCCTTGGCGGCAAAGTCAGATGTTCTTTTCAACTTCGGGTTGAGCCGACCTTCTAGTTCGATTCTTGTTTGTTTAACATATGCCTGACAGCGAGGTCAGTTGTTCTTCTCAACTTTATAGTGAGCCGACCTTCGGGTTCGATGCCTATTTCTTTAACAGATTCTTGACGGCGAGGTCAGATGTTCTTCTCAACTTCAGTTTGAGCCGGCCTTCGGGTTCGATGACTGTTTATTTAATAGATGTCTGACAGCGAGGTCAGATGTTCTTCTCAACTTTGGGTTGATCTGCCCTTCGGGTTCGATGCCAGTTTGTTTAACAGATACCTGACGACAAGGCCATATGTTCCTCTTAACTTTGTGTTGAGCCGACCTTCGAGTTCGATTCCTGTTTGTTTAACACGAATTTGAGAGGAACATCTGACCTCGCCTTCAGGATCGATGCCTGTTTATTTAACAGATGCCTGAAGGCCAGGTCAGAAGTTGTTCTTAACTTCGGGTTGATCCGACCTTTGGGTTCGATGCCTGTTTATTTAACAGATTTCTGGCGGCGAGGTTAAATGTTCCTCTCAACTTCGTGTTGAGCCAGACTTCGGGTTCGATCCCTGTTTGTTTAACAGATGCCTGACGTCGAGGTCAGATGTTCTTCTCAACTTCAGGTTGAGTCGGCCTTCGAATTTGATGCATGTTTGTTTAACAGATGCTTGACGACGAGGTCAGATGTTCCTCTCAACTTTGTGTTAAGCCGGCCTTAGGGTTCGATTCGTGTTTGTTTAACAGATGCCTGACTACGAGGTCAAATGTTTCTCTCAATTTCGTGTTGAGCCGGACTTCGGGTTCGATCCCTGTTTGTATAACAGATGCCTGACGGCGAGGTCAGATGTTCCTCTCAAATTCGTGTTGAGCCGGCCTTCGGGATCGATGCCTTTTTGTTTAACAGATACTTGACAGTGAGGTCAAATGTTCTTCTCAACTTCGTGTTGAGCCGGCCTCCGGGGTTGATGCCTGTTTGTTTAACAGATGCTTGACGACGAGGTCAGATGTTCCTCTCAACTTTGTGTTGAGCCGGCCTTCGTGTTCGATGCTTGCTGTCTAACAGATGCATGTCGGTGAGGTCAAATGTTCCTCTCAACTTTATGTTGAGCCGGCCTTCGGGTTCGATGCCTGTTTGTTTAACAAATGCCTAGCGGCAAGTTCAGATGTACTTTTCAACTTCGGGTTTGAGCCGGTCTTCGGGTTCGATTCCTGTTTGTTTAACTGATGCCTGACAGCAAGGTCAGATGTTGTTCTCAACTTCAGGTTGAGTCGGCCTTCGGGTTTGATGCCTATTTGTTTAACAGATGCCTGACGGCAAGGTCAGATGTTCTTCTCAACTTCGGGTTGAGCTGGCCTTCAGGTTCGATGCCTGTTTGTTTAACAGATCCCTGACGGCGAGGTCAGATATTTCTTTGAACTTCGTTTTGAGCCGGCCTTCGGGTTCGATGCTTGTTTATTTAACAGATTCCTGACGGCATTGTTAGACGTTTCTCTCATATTCGTGTTGAGCCGGCCTTCGAGTTGGATGCCTGTTTATCTAATAGATGCTTAGTGGCGAGGTCAGATGTTCCTCTCAACTTCGGGTTGAGCCGACCATCGGGTTCGATGCCTGTTTGTTTAGTAGATGCCTGACGGAGAGGTCAATGTTCTTCTCAACTTCGGATTGAGCCGGCCTTCGGGTTTTATGACTGTTTGTTTAACATATGTCTGACGGCGTGGTCAGATGTTCTTCTCAACTTCGGGTTGAGCCGCGTTTTGGGTTCGATGCCTGTTAATTTAATAGATGCTTGACGGCGAGGTCAGATGTTCTTCTCAACTTCGTGTTGAGCTGGACTTCGGGTTCGATGCTTGTTCCTCATAACTTCGTGTTGAGCCTGCCTTCGTGTTTGATCCCTGTTGTTTAACAAATGTCTGATAGTGAGGTCGGATGTTTTTCTCAACTACGGGTTGAGACGGCCTTCGGGATCGATGCCTGTTTGGTTAACAGATGCCTGACGGCGAGGTTATATGTTCTTCTCAACTTCGGGTTGAGCCGGCCTTCGGGTTTGATGCATGTTTGTTAAACAGATCCCTGACAGTGAGGTCAGATGTTCTTCTCAACTTCGGGTTGATCCGCCCTTCGGGTTCGATGCGTGTTTGTTTAACAGATGCTAGACGACGAGGTCAAATGTTCCTCTCAACTTCGTGTTGAACCGGCCTTCGGGTTCGATGCCTGTTTGTTTAACAGATTCCTGACGGCAAGGTCAGATGTTCTTCTCAACTTCGGTTTGAGCCGGCCTTCGGGTTCGATGTCTGTTTGTTTAACCGATACCTGGCGATGAGGTCAAATGTTCTTCTCAACTTCAGGTTGAGCCTGCCTTCGGGTTCGATGCCTATTTGTTTAACAAATGCCTGATAGTGAGGTCAGATGTTCTTCTCAACTACGGGTTGAGACGACGTTCGGGTTCGATGCCTATTTGTTTAACAGATGCCTGACGGCAAGGTTATATGTTCTTCTCAACTTCGGGTTGAGCCGTCCTTCAGGTTTGATGCATGTTTGCTTAACAGATGCCAGACAGCAAGGTCAGATGTCCTTCTGAAGTTCGGGTTGATCCGCCCTTCGGGTTCGATGCGTGTTTGTCTAACAAATGCTAGACGGTGAGGTCAAATGTTCCTCTCGAATTCGGGTTGAGCCGGCCTTCGGGTTCGATGCCTGTTTGTTTAACATATACTTGACGGCGAGTTCAAATGTTGCTCTCAACTTCGGTTTGAGTCGGCCTTCTGGTTCGATGGTTGTTTGTTTAACAGATCCCTGGCGGTGAGGTCATATGTTCTTCTCAACTTTGGGTTGAGCCGGCCTTCGGGTTCGATTCCTGTTTGTTTAACTGATGCCTGACAGCGAGGTCAGATGTTCTTCTCAACTTCATGTTGAGTTGGCCTTTGGGTTCGATGCTTGTTTGTTTAACAGATGCCTGACGGCGAGGTCAGATGTTCTTCTCAACTTCGGTTTGAGCCGGCCTTCGGATTCGATGCCTGTTTGTTTTACAGATCCCTGGCGGCGAGGTCAGATGATCTTCTCAACTTCGGGTTAAGCCGGCCTTCAGGTTCGATTCCTGTTTGTTTAACTGATGCCTCACAGCGAGGTCAGATGTTCTTCTCAACTTCAGGTTGAGCCGGCCTTCGGGTTCGATTACTGTTTGTTTAACAGATGCCTGACGGCGAGGTTAGATGTTCTTCTAAACTTCAGATTGAGCCAGCCTTCGGGTTCGCTGCCTGTTAATTTAATAGATGCTTAATGGCGAGGTCAGATGTTCTTCTAAACTTCGGGTTGAATCGCCCTTCAGGTTCGATGCCTGTTTATTTAACAGATTCCTGGCGATGATGTTAAATGTTCCTCATAACTTTGTGTTGAGCCGACCTTCGGGTTCGATGCCTGTTGTTGCACCTCAAATTTGCCTAACCTTTTTCTTACTTGGCTTATGTTTTATTGCATTAGCATATCATTGGTCTAGCATTTGCATAGCATAGCATTATTCATTTAGCAGGGGATCAAGTGTGGTTTATATCAATCGGAGCCTATCTAGAGGTCTTATTCAAGCTTGAGAGGTCACCAAAGTCATCAAAAAGTGGGTTGTGTTCTTGAAAAGTTTGGATGCTGAGATGTCTTTCATCTCCTAATTTGGTGGCCAATTGAAGACCATCAGTGGGTTGTAAAGCATTTATCATGGATAGGGTATGTGGATAGATCTCATTGGAGGCCTTGAGGGTCATGGTAGAGTTCATTCAAGTGTTTATGCCAAGTGTGGAAAGTCACAGTTGAAGGTGTTGCAATTAGGGTTTTCATCTGGTCAACCTTGACTCAACTGTGCAATTGAAGGAGGTTGAGACTCAATTCTAAGTCTTTGTGATCATGGAAGGTTGTGTTGAGATGCATGAGGTGTTATTCCCAGATCAATTCAAGAAGAACTCAAAGTGTGAGGAGTTGCTAAATTAGGGTTCTCAGGGTAAAATCCCCTATTTAGTGCCTGACTTCAAGACCACTTATCTCAAGATACAAGTTCCATCTCAACTTTTGACCAACATGAGACTTGTAGAGTATGTTCTTAGCTTTAATTTTAGTACTAGAAGTCCTTGATTGGGTTTATAGAACTCAAGTTATGGCTCAGACAAGTTACAGGTCATCAGATGAATGTGAATTTTATCTGTGAAAGTCAACCAACTTCCAACATGAAAGTTATAGGTCTTGGTCTTAGATTTCCAAATTGTACAAGAAGTCTTTCATCTGATTTGTAGAACTCAAGTCATGAGGTTTACAAATCAGGGGTATTTTAGGAAAGTGAGATTATAGGTCATTTTGGACTATGGGTCATTTTTACTATCTTGCACACTCCAAATGAAGTTTTGTCCAACACAAAACTTGCTCAAAATGGGATTTTAAGGTCAACCGTGTATCCATGAAGTCTTGATTTAGCTTAGAACAAGACTTGGTTTGAAAAATTTGACAAAGGCATTTTTAAAAGGATTAAAAGGAGAAAATTCAAAATAAATTCACAAGTGTTCAAAACTTCACAAGTTTATGCATTTTCTGACAGGAAATGATATTTTGAAGAGAATGGAAATATTAGAAAATCAAGTTGGAGCATGTTTCATGGTGTTTCACATTGTTACTTCATGGTGAAGTTATAAATCAAAACTCCACCCTTCGATGGAATTAAGCACTCAATCTTGTCCATACACTCTCACCAAGCCACAAGAAAGTCAGGTGAAGCTTCTAGAAGGCTGAAACAGCCAGAATTCGTGCAGGCCATTGTTGCATTTTGGAGGAAAATTTGAAAGTTGGATATCCTGAATTGGGCCTCCAATGGGCCTCCAAATCATTCAATCAGCTCCTATTTAAGTTCACAATGAGATTCAGATCAATTTTGGTGGTTATTTGGAGCTAGAACCAGAGATTGCAGTTAGAGTTTCCAGAGCTTCAAGTGCAAATAGGGTTTTCCATTCCAGAGCAATTCAAGGCAAATCAAGGTTTCCATTAGCTTCAGCATTGATCCTTGAACGAATCTGCACAAGTTGGAGCCAAGAATCACCTTGTAACTGCCTCAATTTCAAGCTACAAACCAGGTTGGTAACTTTCACAATTGCTCTAGTTTTAGGATGATCTAGCATGAATTGAACTGTGGTTAGGACTTAGGAAGGAACCTAGATGGATTTAAGATCATAATTGTGGAGTTTAGAGACAATCTAAGTCATGATTAATTTTCTGTTTGGATTCGAATCAACCTGATCTTGAGGTGTTAACATGAGTTAGATAGTACATGATGATCCATGAAGAATGAGGAAGAGATCTGTGGCCTTAATTATGAGTTTGGTGATGATCCATAATTTGATGCATTTTCTGTTCTTGATCGTGTTTTAATATTCATGAGGAATCAATGGAATTGGAGAGTGGATTTGAACTCAGCATGAAAAACTGAAGAGAGTGGTATAGGTTTTGTTATGATTTGACCACCTGTAATTGATGCCTCACCAAAGAAGATGGTGGCGCAGCCGCCGGACCACCGTCCCTGTTCCCTCTCAATTAACCAGGTTTGAATGGAAACGATGAAGCATGAACATGGGATCTGTTTGAACTTGGTGACTCAGTCTTCCAATCGTACGCACGAGATTCATTCTGAGAATTGCTCTTTGACCAAGCCAAAACGCGGTCGTTTCATTTATGTGTTGGCGCGTTGGTGATCATTGGATGCGTAGACCAGTCCACAGATCTAGTGGTTGTAGTTATTTCCTAGTTTCTTATTTTTGTTATTTCATTTTTCATTTTCTTTAATTGTTTTTATCTTCTTTAATTCATATTGAATTGAATAATCATCAGAAAAATATGACAATAATGTGTGCATGATCCTGATTTAATTTCTGATTTTTTGATGCTCTTAGATTTTATTTTGATGCAATTTCCAATTTATTTGCATTTTTTCTATTTTATTGAATTCTTTTAATTTTGCAATCTTGGCCTATCTTCCTTCTGATTTTTGTATGCAAGTTTGGTGTGGAATTTGGACTTAATTCTTTGCTGGTTTGTTATAGACATATTAAGGTACTTTCTTGATTTTTAGGGTAATTTTTAGGTAGCCTTAGGTTCTGTTTTGAACTAGACTTTTAGTAGCTTCCCCATTTGACCTCCCTTTGGACACTTTGTGATTTAGGATTTCTTTAGTGATTCTCCCTTTAGATTCAGTCCCTGACTTTCCTACTATAGGTCCCTAACCCTCTTAGGATACCTTAGAAAATTCCCTAGAATTTTAGGACTTGATTTCATATTTTTCTTAGAATTAACAATTGGACTAGTTTTATGATGCTTCTAACATGACCTTTCCTTTAGAATGACCTCAATGGTGACCCATAGCATGAAATAAATTTCCCATTCCTTTTGGATAGTGCTTTAGACTTGTTAGAGCTTCTGTATGCTTAATTGTAATGCTTGATTTGGTGTTTTGGTTTCCTTTTAGTAGCTTTCTTTGAGCTTGTAAGACTAGGGTTTAGGAAGAGCTTTAGATTTGATCCCTCTTTCTCCAATAAACATGGATTGCCTTGATTGCTTTCCATTCTCATCCAATGATTCAAGGTCCCTATGTGGAAGCCTCATCCCTCCTTTGGAAGGATGTGTGGCATATCACAAAAGGTAGAACCTTTGAGGATGCCTAGCTTGGATGTATGGTTGAGTGCCACGATGGATTCCCTTGGTTTCCATCATGTTTCCCGTCATCATGCATTGATCTTGATGTTGATTCTCATCTCTCTTGTTGGAGCAAGTTGAAGCTTGAAGGTGAAGGCCTTATTCCCTTTTCTCTTGAAAGATAGCTTGGACAAGAAGACAACTACAGACCGTTGGGCTGCTTTACTGCTAGAAGACTGCTTTGCTGTTGAGTTGTTGGCTTGTTGTCTGTTTGCTGTTCTTGTTGATTGATTGTATTTGTGTGACTGTGTGTTGCATTAGAATAGGCTTTCATGTAGTTGATTTAGGCCTAAGTGCATTGAAAGGTTGAGCCTGGCTCCCTTTGCTTGTTTGCATAAGAGGTTGAGTCTGTCTCCCTCTACTTGTCTGTTACAGTTTGGCTTTGCTTGTTGACTGAAGGTTGAGTCTGTCTCCCTTGCTTGTGCCTAGTGTTGCTTTTGTTTGCTTGATCTAGAAGTTGAGTTTGGCTCCTTCTGCTTGTATTGTTGCATTGCATGTATTTTACTTACAGTTATTTCTTTCGGTTTATTTCTGTTGCTGTTGCTTTCCTTTGCCATGTTCCCCTAGGAACTCTGACTTCTCTTGTTCAAGAGAAGTTATGACAGACATTAGGGTTAAAATCAGGTTCTGTATCAGATGATTGATCAGTTGTTGCCGTGACAACAAGATTCAATTGTCTGGATTTTGTTCCCCAAGCAGTTTGCGCAGTCTATTTCTTTGGTTGGCAAATTTCCGGGTTCTTTGGTATTCAACCGTCTTTTACCTCGATTGTTCGAAAGTCGTTCGCTTTTCATCGAGTCAGGTCCAAGTCGCTTGAATAGGGACAGCTGTTGCACCCCAAAATTTGCCTAACCTTTTTCTTACTTGGTTTATGTTTCATTGCATTAGCATATCATTGGTCTAGCATTTGCATAGCATAGAATTATTCATTTAGCAGGGGATCAAGTGTGGTTTATATCAAGAGGAGCCTATCTAGAGGTCTTATTCAAGCTTGAGAGATCACCAAAGTCATCAAAAAGTGGGTTGTGTTCTTGAAAAGTTTGGATGCTGAGATGTGGTTCATCTCCTAATTTGGGGGCGAATTGAAGACCATCAGTGGGTTGTAAATCATTGATCATGGATAGGGTATGTGGATAGAGATCATTGGAGGCCTTGAGGGTCATGGTAGAGTTCATTCAAGTGTTTATGCCAAGTGTGGAAAGTCACAGTTGAAGGTGTTGCAATTAGGGTTTTCATCTGGTCAACCTTGACTCAACTGTGCAACTGAAGGAGGTTGAGACTCAATTCTAAGTCTTCGTCATCATGGAAGGTTGTGTTGAGATGCATGAGGTGTTATTCCCAGATCAATTCAAGAAGAACTCAAAGTGTGAGGAGTTGCTAAATTAGGGTTCTTAGGGTAAAATCCCTTATTTAGTGCCTAACTTCAAGACCACTTATCTCAAGATACAAGTTTCATATCAACTTTTGACCAACATGAGACTTGTAGAGTATGTTCTTAGCTTTAATTTGAGTACTAGAAGTCCTTGATTGGGTTTATAGAACTCAAGTTATGGCTCAAACAAGTTACATGTCATCAGATGAATGTGAATTTTATCTGTGAAAGTCCACCAACTTCCATGGAACGTTTGACCTAGAAGAATGTTTCTGCTCAACTTTTGGCCAACATTAAAGTTGTAGGTCTTGGTCTTAGCTTTCCAAATTGTACTAGAAGTCTTTCATCTGATTTGTAGAACTCAAGTCATGAGGTTTACAAATCAGGGGTATTTTAGGAAAGTGAGATTATAGGTCATTTTGGACTATGGGTCATTTTTACTATTTTGCACACTCCAAATGAAGTTTTGTCCAACACAAAACATGCTCAAAATGGAATTTTAAGGTCAACCATGTATCCATGAAGCATTGATTTAACTTAGAACAAGACTTGGTTTGAAAATTTTGACAAAGGCATTTTAAAAAGGATTAAAAGGAGAAAATTCAAAATAAATTCACAAGTGTTCAAAACTTCACAAGTTTATGCATTTTCTGACTGGAAATGACATTTTGAAGAGAATTTCAATATTAGAAAATCAAGTTGGAGCATGTTTCAGGGTGTTTCATATTGTTACTTCATGGTGAAGTTATAAATCAAAACTCCACCCTTGGATGGAATTAAGCATTCAATCTTGTCCATAGACTCTCACCAAGCCACAAGCAAGTCAGGTGAAGCTTCTAGAAGGCTGAAACAGCCAGAATTTGTGCGGGCCATAGTTTCATTTTGGAGGAAAATTTGAAAGTTGGATATCCTGAATTTGGCCTCCAATGGGCCTCCAAATCATTCAATTAGCTCCTATTTAAGTTCACAATGGGATTCAGATCAATTTTGGTGGTTATTTGGAGCTAGAACCAGAGATTGCAGTTAGAGTTTCCAGAGCTTCAAGTGCAAATAGGGTTTTCCATTCCAGAGCAATTCAAGGCAAATCAAGGTTTCCATTAGCTTCAGCATTGATCCTTGAACGAATCTGCACAAGTTTGAGCCAAGAATCACCTTGTAACTACCTCAATTTCAAGCTACAAACCAGGTTGGTAACTTTCACAATTGCTCTAGTTTTAGGATGATCTAGCATGAATTGAACTGTGGTTAGGACTTAGGAAGGAACCTAGATGGATTTAAGATCATAATTGTGGAGTTTAGAGACAATCTAAGTCATGATTAATTTTCTGTTTGGATTCGAATCAACCTGATCTTGAGGTGTTAACATGAGTTAGATAGTACATGATGATCCATGAAGAATGAGGAAGAGATCTGTGGCCTTAATTATGAGTTTGGTGATGATCCATAATTTGATGCATTTTCTGTTCTTGATCGTGTTTTAATATTCATGAGGAATCAATGGAATTGGAGAGTGGATTTGAACTCAGCATGAAAAACTGAAGAGAGTGGTATAGGTTTTGTTATGATTTGACCACCTGTAATTGATGCCTCACCAAAGAAGATGGTGGCGCAGCCGCCGGACCACCGTCCCTGTTCCCTCTCAATTAACCAGGTTTGAATGGAGACGATGAAGCATGAACATGGGATCTGTTTGAACTTGGTGACTCAGTCTTCCAATCGTACGCACGAGATTCATTCTGAGAATTGCTCTTTGACCAAGCCAAAACGCGGTCGTTTCATTTATGTGTTGGCGCGTTGGTGATCATTGGATGCGTAGACCAGTCCACAGATCTAGTGGTTGTAGTTATTTCCTAGTTTCTTATTTTTGTTATTTCATTTTTCATTTTCTTTAATTGTTTTTATCTTCTTTAATTCATATTGAATTGAATAATCATCAGAAAAATATGACAATAATGTGTCCATGATCCTGATTTAATTTCTGATTTTTTGATGCTCTTAGATTTTATTTTGATGCAATTTCCAATTTATTTGCATTTTTTTCTATTTTATTGAATTCTTTTAATTTTGCAATCTTGGCCTATCTTCCTTCTGATTTTTGTATGCAAGTTTGGTGTGGAATTTGGACTTAATTCTTTGCTGGTTTGTTATAGACATATTAAGGTACTTTCTTGATTTTTAGGGTAATTTTTAGGTAGCCTTAGGTTCTGTTTTGAACTAGACTTTTAGGAGCTTCCCCATTTGACCTCCCTTTGGACACTTTGTGATTTAGGATTTCTTTAGTGATTCTCCCTTTAGATTCAGTCCCTGACTTTCCTACTATAGGTCCCTAACCCTCTTAGGATACCTTAGAAAATTCCCTAGAATTTTAGGACTTGATTTCATATTTTTCTTAGAATTAACAATTGGACTAGTTTTATGATGCTTCTAACATGACCTTTCCTTTAGAATGACCTCAATGGTGACCCATAGCACGAAATAAATTTCCCATTCCTTTTGGATAGTGCTTTAGACTTGTTAGAGCTTCTGTATGCTTAATTGTAATGCTTGATTTGGTGTTTTGGTTTCCTATTAGTAGCTTTCTTTGAGCTTGTAAGACTAGGGTTTAGGAAGAGCTTTAGATTTGATCCCTCTTTCTCCAAGAAACATGGATTGCCTTGCTTGCTTTCCATTCTCATCCAATGATTCAAGGTCCCTATGTGGAAGCCTCATCCCTCCTTTGAAAGGATGTGTGGCATATCACAAAAGGTAGAACCTTTGAGGATGCCTAGCTTGGATGTATGGTTGAGTGCCATGATGGATTCCCTTGGTTTCCATCATGCTTCCCGTTATCATGCATTGATCTTGATGTTGATTCTCATCTCTCTTGTTGGAGCAAGTTTAAGATTGAAGGTGAAGGCCTTATTCCCTTTTATCTTGAAAGATAGCTTGGACATGAAGACAACTACAGTCTGTTGGGCTGCTTTACTGCTAGAAGACTACTTTGCTGTTGAGTTGCTGGCTTTCTGTCTGTTTGTTGTTCTTGATGATTGAATGTAGTTATGTGACTGTGTGTTGCATTAGAATAGGTTTTCATGTAGTTGATTTAGGCCTAAGTGCATTGAAAGGTTGAGCCTGGCTCCCTTTGCTTGTTTGCCTCAGAGGTTGAGTCTGTCTCCCTCTGCTTGTTTGTTCCTGTTTGGCTTTGCTTGTTGGCTGAAGGTTGAGTCTGTCTCCCTTGCTTGTGCCTAGTGTTTCTTTTGTTTGCTTGATCTAGAAATTGAGTTTGGCTCCTTCTGCTTGTATTGTTGCATTGCATGTATTTTACTTAAAGTTATTTCTTTTGGTTTATTTCTGTTGTTGTTGCTTTCCTTTGCCATGTTTCCCTAGGAACTCTGACTTCTCTTGTTCAAGAGAAGTTATGATAGAAATTAGGGTTCTAACCATGTATGATAACATTAGGTAGCTCCCTCCTAACCTCAATCATAGGATCAACTTTGCATGACAACTTTAGGATTGGATTAGTCCCCTTTAGTGCGTCCTTTCTCTTCTCATCTTCAAACAAATCAAGATACAGTAATAAAGGTTAATTGATGTCGTACCCTACGAGCCTTAAGCTACTTGGGAAAGAGTTGTTGGAAAGTTTCTTTTCAAAAGTTTGAGTGTTTAGTATGGTACCCTTTGGGTGACATGCGACACATTCACTCTTAAGTCCAAGTCTTTAGTGCAACATGAGTTACAAACAAAACTCAAAACACTTCTTCTTTAAAAGACTTCAAAAACAAAGATCAAACTCTTTTTGTCCTATGGGACCTTTAATCCTTGGAAACCATTTTCATAAGGAGAGTTTTGTTAACTCTCGGTTCTACCGCAAATGGTAACGCCTAAGTCTCCGACGAGCGAGCTGCATACACCAACTGGTGGAACCGTCTGTTAACCCTACTCGGGTAAAACAGTTGAACAAACCTGTGTTCCGTTTTAACCCGAACTACATTTGCTCTGATCTTTCAGGCCGTGTGAAAGTACGTAGGCACGAGATGAGATATCTCGGCGAGCAACCTTTCCCCATTTTTTCACCCGTAGTTAGGCGAACTACGTTGACTCTGATTTCTTGTTCCAGATGGGAATACATAGGCATAGAACTGCTGTGTTCTGTTGAGTCATTTTCTTTTCTTTTCAGACCAGACTTGTAGCGTAGATAGTAAAACCAACCTGTCAGATAAACACAACAAGCGTGGATCCCATCGAGTACGATGGACGTGAGGGGTGCTAATACCTTCCCCTTGCATAATCGACTCTCGAATCCAGACATTGGTTGCGATGACCTTGTCTTATACCTTTTCTTCATGTTTTTTCGATCGTTTCCTTTCCCTTTCTGTGGGATAAATAATGAAAGGTGGCGACTCTTCTGTTTTTCCGACACCTTATTTTCGCAGTAGCGATATCTGGCGACTCTGCTGGGGACATTCTGGTTCCCTATGCGAGTCAATCCTAGCGCTTGCGTGTTTATCTGTTGGGTTTATTTATCGCATTTTACTTTCCGCACTTTATTTTCAGTATGATATCATTATTGTGCTGTTGTGGGAAGGGGCTCTGATGAGTGATAAGCCAGACCCAGGCTTGAGTGTATACCTAGCATTAGTTGTAGAAAGTAGTGGGCGCATGCATGCTTTGCTTGTACCAGTGTCTCACGAAATCCACGCTCAGACGAGATTCTCCCGGTTGACTTCTTTTCCGGCCCTTTGGACTTGAGGGGTTGTTGGTCAGATGTTCCTCTCAACTTTGTGTTGAGTCGGCCTTCGGGATCGATACCTATTTGTTTAACTGATCTTTGACGGCGAGGTCAGATGTTCTTCTCAACTTCGTGTTGAGCCGGCCTCCAGGTTCGATGCCTGTTTGTTTAACAGATGCCTGACGGCGAGGTCAGAGGTTCCTCTCAACTTCGTGTTGAGCCGGCCATCGGGTTCAATGTCTATTTGTTTAATAGATGCCTGACGGCGAGGTCAGATGTTCTTCTCAACTTCGGGTTGAGCCGCGCTTCGGGTTCGATGTCTGTTTCTTTAACAGATGCCTGACAGCAAGGTCAAATGTTCCTCTCAACTTCGTGTTTAGCCGGCCTTCGGGTTCGATGCCTGTTTGTTTACTAGATACCTGACGGCGAGGTCAAATGTTCTTCTCAACTTCAGGTTGAGCCTGCCTTTGGGTTTGATGCCTGTTCGTTTAACATATTTCTGATAGTGAGGTCAGATGTTCTTCTCAACTACGGGTTAAAACGGCCTTCGGGTTCGATGCCTGTTTGGTTAACAGATGCCTGACGGCGAGGTTATATGTTCTTCTCAACTTCGGGTTGAGCCGGCCTTCGGGTTTGATGCATGTTTGTTTAACAGATTCCTGACGGCGAGGTCAGATGTTCTTCTCAACTTCGGGTTGATCTGCCCTTCGAGTTCGATGCGTGTTTGTTTAACAGATGCTAGACGGAGAGGTCAAATGTTTCTCTCAACTTCGTGTTGAGCCGGCCTTCGGGTTCGATGCCTGTTTATTTAACAGATACCTGACGGCGAGATCAGATGTTCTTCTCAACGTCGGGTTGAGCCGACCTTCTAGTTCGATGCCTATTTTTTTAACAGATTTTTGATGGCATGGTCAGATGTTCCTCTCAACTTCGTGTTGAGCCGGCCTTAGGGTTCGATGGCGGTTTGTTTAAGAGATACTTGGCGGCGAGGTCAGATGTTCTTCTCAACTTTGGGTTGAGCTGGTCTTCGGGTTCGATTCCTGTTTGTTTAACTGATGCCTGACAGCGAGGTTAGATTTTCTTCTCAACTTCAGGTTGAGCCGTCCATCGGTTTCGATGCCTGTTTGTTTAATAGATGCTTGACGGTGATGTCAGATGTTCTTCTCAACTTCGGGTTGAGCCGGCCTTCGGGTTCGATGTCTGTTTGTTTAACAGATTCCTGACGGCGAGGTCAGATATTCCTCTGAACTTCGTTTTGAGCCGGCCTTCGGGTTCGATGGCTGTTTGTTTAATAGATGCCTGACGGAGATGTCAGATGTTTCTCTCAACTTCGTGTTGAGCCGGCCTTCGGGTTCGATGCCTATTTTTCTAACAGATGCTTGGTGGCGAGTTCAGATGTTCCTCTCAACCTCGGGTTGAGCCGTCCTTCAGGTTTGATGCCTGTTTGTTTAACAAATGCCTGATAGTGAGGTCAGATGTTCTTCCCAACTACGAGTTAAGACGACATTCGGATTCGATTCCTGTTTCGTTAACAAATGCCTGATGGCGAGGTTAGATGTTCTTCTCAACTTCAGGTTGAGCCGCGCTTTGGGTTCGATGTCTGTTTCTTTAACAGATGCCTGACAGCAAGGTCAAATGTTCCTCTCAACTTCGTGTTTAGCCGACCTTCGGGTTCGATGCCTGTTTGTTTACAAGATACCTGACTGCGAGGTCAAATGTTCTTCTCAACTTCAGGTTGAGCCTGCCTTCGGGTTCGATGCCTGTTCGTTTAACAGATGCCTGATAGTGAGGTCAGATGTTCTTCTCAACTACGGGTTGAAACGGCCTTTGGGTTCGATGCCTGTTTGGTTAACAGATGCCTGACGGCGAGGTTATATGTTCTTCTCAACTTCGGGTTGAGCCGGCCGTCGGGTTTGATGCATGTTTGTTTAACAGATGCCTGACAGCGAGGTCAGATGTTCTTCTCAACTTCGGGTTGATCTGCCCTTCGGGTTCGATGCGTGTTTGTTTAACAGATGCTAGACGTAGAGGTCAAATGTTTCTCTCAACTTCGTGTTGAGCCGGCCTTCGGGTTCGATGTCTGTTTGTTTAACAGATACCTGACGGCGAGATCAGATGTTCTTCTCAATGTCGGGTTGAGCCGGCCTTCTAGTTCAATGCCTATTTTTTTAACAGATTTTTGATGGCGTGGTCAGATGTTCCTCTCAACTTCGTGGTGAGCCGGCCTTAGGGTTCGATGGCGGTTTGTTTAAGAGATACTTGGCGGCAAGGTCAGATGTTCTTCTCAACTTTGGGTTGAGCCGGTCTTCAGGTTCGATTCCTGTTTGTTTAACTGAAGCCTCACAGCGAGGTTAGATTTTCTTCTCAACTTCAGGTTGAGCCGTCCATTGGTTTCGATGCCTATTTGTTTCATAGATGCTTGACGGTGATGTCAGATGTTCTTCTCAACTTCGAGTTGAGCCGGCCTTCGGGTTCGATGCCTGTTTGTTTAACAGATTCCTGACGGCGAGGTTAGATATTCCTTTGAACTTCGTTTTGGGCCGGCCTTCGGGTTCGATGCCTGTTTGTTTAATAGATGCCTGACGGAGATGTCAGATGTTTCTCTAAACTTCGTGTTGAGCCGGCCTTCGGGTTCGATGCCTATTTGTCTAATAGATGCTTGGTGGCGAGGTCAGATTTTCCTCTCAACCTCGGGTTGAGCCGTCTTTTAGGTTTGATGCCTGTTTGTTTAACAAATTCCTGATAGTGAGGTCAGATGTTCCTCCCAACTACGAGTTGAGACGACATTCAGATTCGATTCCTGTTTGGTTAACAGATGCCTGACGGCGAGGTTATATGTTCTTCTCAACTTCGGGTTGAGCCGGCCTTCGGGTTTGATGCATGTTTGTTTAACAGATGCTTGACAGCGAGGTCAGATGTTCTTCTCAACTTCAGGTTGATCCGCCCTTCGGGTTCGATGCGTGTTTGTTTAACAGATGCTAGACGGCAAGGTCAAATGTTCTTCTCAACTTCGTGTTGAGCCGGCCTTCGGGTTTGATGCCTGTTTGTTTAAAAGATGCCTAACGGCAATTTCAGACGTTTCTCTCAACTTCGTGTTGAGCCGGCTGTTGCACCCTAAAACTTGACCAACATTTATTTACCTAGCTTATGTTGCATTTCATTCACATTAGCATTATCATTTGCATTTCATTCACATTAGCATTATCATTTGCATTTCATTGACATGTATGCAGGAGATCAAGAGGTATGAGTACCAATCAAGTGCTATACAAGAGTTTGAAGCTAGCTAAGAAGGTTATTCAAGTGTTCAAGGGTTGATATCTTTGTCAGAGAAGTTAGAATATCCTCAGAGAGAGTGGGTGAAACCAAGAAGGTGTGCCTCCTAACTTGAGAGTTGTGGGAGCTCCTCAGATGATTCTGAAGCCAAGAATGTAGACTTGAAGCCCTGAGAGAGCTTATGAGATGTCTTGAAAGCCATCATGAAGCCTAAACAGGTCATGGTGCAAGATCAAGAAGACCCAGCCATGAGTGGTGTAATTAGGGTTTGACTGGGTCAACCCTAGGTCAGCTGATGATTTGAACAAGGTTGAGACCTAATTCAAAGGCCATGTGATCATGGAGTGATACATTTAGATGTTATAAGGATGATTCCAAGGTTAACTCATCATGATTGAAGAGTTTGAGAAGTTTCAAGCTAGGGTTTCTAAGGCTTGACAGTGTAAAATCCCCTAGTTTGACCCCTATCTTCAAGGCAGTTTATCTTAAGATGTGATTGTCATCTCATCTTACCACCAACATGAATGTTGTAGAGCTTGTTCTTAGATTTAATTTGAGTACTAGAAGTCCTTGATAGGATTTGTAGAGCTCAAGTTATGACTTTGACAAGTTACAGGTCATCTGAGGTATGTGAATCTGGGGCCTTGAAAGTCACCCAACTTGCCTCAAACTTTTGCTCAAGAAGGATGATTCCTTATCTTCTTAGCTTTCTAGAGAGTACTAGAAGTCCTTGATAGGATTTGTAGAACTCAAGTTATGGCTTTGACAAGTCAAGGGCATTTTGGTAATTTGGAGATTACAGGTCATTTCAAGCATAAGGCCATAACTCCTATTTCCAAGCTTCAAATGGAAAAATCTTCAACATCAAACTTGTTCAAAATGATGTTTTAAGGCTAGTAAGGAGGTCATGAGATGTTGGAAAGGCTTGTAGCTCAATGTTGCAAAAATGACCTAAAACAAGGGCATAAGTTAAATGAATCAAAGTTGGAAATTGATATTTTCAACCTACACATCCAAACCATGGCATGTAATATATCATTTTGACTCTAGAAAACATTTTAAGAACATTGGTTTAGCCACATTTTTGAGTTGAGATTCAATTTATGGACTTTCTTTGAAAAGCACTTGCTTGCATATTAAGTAACACTTGCAAAACTCAAAATCAAGGCATGAGCAAGGCCCTTGGCAAGCTAAACCCTTCCAAAATGTCACTAGGGGAGAAATTGAAAGAGATTGAGGGTGTTTTCAAGCTGTTTGCAGGTTTGTGCATATCATGATACATGTTTGAAAATCTCATGACATGAGAAGTGGAAACTCTCATTAGAAGGATCTAGAGGGTTCTAGATCATCCAAACATCATCTATATAAGGAATAGAGTTGATCCATTGAAGAGGTTGGTGATCATTGAAGGAGAGAGCATAGGTTGAGATTGAAAATTCATAGCTTGCAAGTGCGATCGGTTTCACCAAATTCTTCATTCTCCATCCATTTTCTTGATTGATACTTCTTCCATGGATGTCAAGGAGTGATTCCAGATCATTTTCAAGAAGAATTCGTGGCTGAATAGTGGATGAGCAAGTGAATTTCTCCACCTGCAACTCACTATCGGGTTTCAAGATTCAAGCACTTTCAACTGGTTCTTTTGCATACAGAAGCAAGGAGGATGTTCATTGATCGTGTCTGCAAGATTGTAGAGCTTGAATTGGAGGTTTAGTGCATCTGTTCATCCAAGATTTTCAGGTTGGTAACTTTCTTCCTCTAGCATGATTTAGGTAGAATTAGGTTGAATTAAGGTGTTAGAAGCATTGTAGAATGGTGTAGGATGGATTTCAGATAGTTAATCGGAGAATTAGAGACAAATTAGGTGAATTGCCATTTTCGGTTGAGATTGGGAAATGGTGAATCTTGAGGTTTCAGAGGAAACTAAGGGTATGGTTGAATTCGTGGCAAGATTTGGGATGAGTTTCATGTTTTGACCGTTTGCAATAGAGGCTCCTAGAGAGAACTAGGGTTGAAGGTGATGACCGGAGCTCCACCGGTGGTGGCCGGAGCTGGGCGCGAAGCTCAGATGTTCAAAAGGTTGAAGATGATGTTTGCACCATTGGATGAGGGTTTGACTTGGACTGGGAGCATGATCCAAGGGCCACGTTTTAAAGTTCAGTTGTGAAGGATTCTGATGAATGAAACGCACCGTTTCATTTATTCAGTGTTTTGGGCTTAGTGAACTAAGCGCTATTTACACCCCCCTGATGGCCCAACCCATGATTTGTACTGATTCTGATTGCTATCCACACCGCGCGTGTTATTATTTTAATTTGATTTTCTTTTAATTTTCATTTTATTCATGGTTCTTGAAAAATTCATATAAAATTGAAAATTAATCCAATCAACCCCATTCTTTTTGCATTTTAGTCATGATTGAGTCTAGTATTTTTTAGAGAAAAGATATTTTCATTTCATGCATTTTTTGATTTAATGGGAATTTTTATATTTTAATTGATATTAAAATGGTTATGTTTGATGCATATTTTTGTGGAATTTTGTGTGATCATGTGGTGATGATTTTGAGCCTAAGTTTTTGTGTGTGATTAGGTTAGACATGTATGATCCCATAGAGTTTTTCTCACATTTTTGTGATGAAAATAGGTGTGCTTTCTAGATTGATATTTAGGTGCTTCCTTTTAGGGTTTAGGTTTGATACCTTGTAATGTAGAATTTATTTCTTGGTCTAATTTGATGGTTTGATCTTTGAAATTAATATGGTAGACTCATGATTGACCTAGGTTCCCATAGTAATTTTTGTAGGATTTTACAATTGATTTTAGTATTTTAGTTAGGACTAACGTTAGTACTAGGTTTTAGGTGATCCTAACTTACTAATTCCACTAGTTTAACTTCCTTAGTCCCCTTAGATTAGGGTTTGTGCTTGGTTTGCCTTTGGTTGAGATTGAAGACAAGTTGGAGACAAGGTGAGGATGCTTGAAGTTGCTTGAAGTTGCTTGGAGCTTTGGAATTGTCTGTGCCTGAAGGTGTCTGAGGAAGAGTAGGAGATAGGAGACATAGGGAGAGCCTTATAGTTAGAATGATTTCTTTCACAAACATGGAAAGCATCT
The DNA here is from genome assembly GCA_963859935.3 of Lathyrus sativus. NCBI lineage: Eukaryota > Viridiplantae > Streptophyta > Magnoliopsida > Fabales > Fabaceae > Lathyrus > Lathyrus sativus. The sequence goes on along the minus strand of OZ012740.1, from coordinate 238,727,032 downwards.
TGTGCTTCCATTCCTCCCAATGACTAAAAGTCCTTCTCAGATATTCACATCCCTCCTTTGGAAGGATGAGTGGCTTTATCTGGGAAGTAGAACTTTGAGGGAACCAATCTCTCACAATGATGAACCCTTACAGGCTTCCTTTGGTTGTCAGTAAGCTGTTTATCATTTCCCCTTATCTTGTTAAATCAATGGTCTTCTGGTTTGAGTATCTTGAAAGATGTTAGACTTCAGTTTGAAGATGAGGACTTCACTGAAGAGTGTGGAAGAGGATGATTCCTTGAGCATTGCCATTGCAGCTGAAGCTTGAAGAGCAAGAAGAGCAAGTTGATACTTGAAGACCCAATGGATATTGAGTGAATAGCTGAGGCCTAAAGATTGAAGGATGAAGTTGAAACTCCCATGTGATTAAAGACTACTCTGAGAAGCTGAGGCTTGTAGGAGAGGAAGACCAAGTTGAGACTGGTAAAGCAAAAAGAGCTGAAGCTTGAAGACTAAGTTGATATGAAGAGGATTCAATTGAGATTGAGTGTAGAGCTGAGGCTTGAAGAATAAAAGATAAGTTGATACTTACATGGATGTTTGGAGAGCCTGAAGGAATCAAGTTGATACTTGTAGTTAAGAGTGAAGCCTGAAGGTGGAATTGACTGAGGAGCTGAGGCTTAGAGAAGAAGAAGATTAAGTTGATACTTATGTTTGGTGGATGGAGACCTTAGAAGCAAGTTGACACTTGTTATGGATAGTGATAACCTTGAAGGGTGATTGAAGTCTGAAGACTAGGTTGCTGTCAGAAGAGCTGAAGCCTGGAATTGGAAGAGAGTTGGTGATCTGCTTTCTTGTCTGTTTTCTTTTCTGTATTGCTGATGTGCCTTGTTTGACTTGCTTGATGCATTAGAATAAGTCCATGTCTAGACTGACTTTAAATTAGGAGCATGATTGCACTAGAGGTTGAGTTGCTCCCTATGCTTGTATTGTTACTGTATGGCTTTGCTTGCGGGTATTCGGTAGAGCCCAGCTCCCTTGCCCGTTTGGTTTGTGTGGCTTGATAGCACTTTATTTCATTTGTATTGTATGATTGCAGTTTACTGTATTTTGCTTGATAGCATGTCTCTTCTGTATGATTACTGTTATTCATTCTGGCTTGAGGTTGAGATGAGCTTGTGGAGGCTGCTGCCCCACACACATTTCCTCCCTCACTTGCATTGCATGCATTTTACAGTCGTTTACTGTTTATCTGTTTACTATTTAAGCTGATGCTTTATCTGTTTCTGTTTATCATTGATATGATCCCTTAGGACTCTCATTTCCTTTGATAAGGAAGTGATGATAAAACTTTAGGTTGAAACCTATGCATGATAACTTCTAGGAGTTCCCTGTTTCAAACTTCAACTATAGGATGAATCCTTGGCATGACAACATTAGGACTTGATAGTCTCCCTTAGTTGAGCCTGTTCTCTTCTCATCTCAAAACAGCTTAAGATACAGTAATCATGAATGATTTCTTTCGTACGTTACGAGCCTTAAGCTATCTGAGAAAGGATTGTTAGAGAGTTTCTTTTCAACAGTCTGGATGTTTAGTACGGCACCCTTTGGGTGACATGCGACGTATTCACTCTCAGGTCATAGTCTTTAGTGCGATTGAAATTGCAAACACAATAAAAAACAGTTCTTTCGTAAAAGACAGAAAACAAACTTCAAACCTTTTTGCCCCGTGGGCCCATAATTCAAAGGAAAGCTTTTCTAAAGAAAAGAGTGTCGTTAAACTTCAGTCCTACCGCAAACAGGCTTAGTCCCTAACTGCTGGAACTGCTGTTTAACCCTACTCGATAAAACAGATGAATCTGAATTCCCGTAATCCGTATTATCCCGAACTACGTAAGCTCTGATCTCTCAAGCCTGTTGAGAGTACGTAGGCACAATACTAATGTATTGGCGAGCCACCTTCCCCGTAACCCGTAGTTAGGTCGAACTATGTTGACTATGATTTCTCATTCTCTGATGAGAATACGTAGGCTAAAGTGCGACGCTTTTCCGAGTCATTTTTCTTTTCTTTTCAAGCCAGCCTTGATAGGGAGGTAGATAAACCAACTCGTCCAGTAAACACAACAAGCGTGGATCCCGTCGAGTACGACGGACGTGAGGGGTGCTAATACCTTCCCCTTGTGTAACCGACTCCCGAACCCAGACAACGGTTGCGATGACCTTGTCTTATACCTTTTTCGTCAGGTTTTTCCGATCGTTTCCTTTCCCGTTCTGAGGGATAAATAACGAAAGGTGGCGACTCTTCTATTTTGCCGGCACCTTATTTTCGCGAAAGCGACACCGGCCTTCAGGTTTGCTGCCTGTTTATCTAACTTCGGGTTGACCCGGCCTTCGGGTTTGATGCCTGTTTGTTTAACAGATGTCTGACGGCGAGGTCAGATGTTCTTCTCAACTTCGGGTTGAGCCGCGCTTCGGGTTCGATGTCTTTTTCTTTAATAGATGCCTGACGGTGAGGTCAAATGTTCTTCTCAACTTCATGTTGAGTCGGACATCAGGTTCGATGTCTGTTTGTTTAACATATACCTTACGGCGAGGTCAAATGTTCTTCTCAACTTTAGGTTGAGCCTGCCTTCAAGTTCGATGCCTATTTGTTTAACAAATCCCTGACGACGAGGTTATATGTTCTTCTCAACTTCGGGTTGAGCCGACCTTCGGGTTTGATGCATTTTTGTTTAACAGATGCCTGACGGCGAGGTCAAATGTTCTTCTCAACTTCGGGTTGATCCGCTCTTTGGGTTCGATGCGTGTTTGTTTAATAGATGCTAGACGGGAAGGTCAAATGTTCCTCTCAACTTCGTGTTCAGCCGGCCTTCGGGTTCGATGCCTGTTTGTTTAACAGATACCTGACGGCGAGGTCAGATGTTCTTCTCAACTTCGGGTTGAGCCGACCTTCGAGTTCGATGCCTGTTTATTTAACAGATTTTTGATGGCGAGTTCAGATGTTCCTCTTAACTTCGTGTTGAGCCGGCCTTATGGTTCAATGGCTGTTTGTTTAACAGATGCCTAGCGGCGAGGTTAGATGTTCTTCTCAACTTCGAGTTGAGCCGGTCTTCGGGTTTGATTCCTTTTTGTTTAATAGATGCTTGACGGCGAGGTCAGATGTTCTTCTCAACTTCGGGTTGATCCGCCCTTCGGGTTTGATGCGTGTTTGTTTAACAGATGCTAGACGGCAAGGTCAAATGTTCCTATCAACTTTGTTTTAAGCCGGCCTTCAGGTTCGATGCCTGTTTGTTTAACAGATGCCTGACGGCGATGTCAGAGGTTTCTCTCAACTTCGTGTTGAGCCAGCCTTCGGGTTTGATGCCTGTTTATCTAACAGATGCTTGGTGGCGAGGTAAGATGTTCCTTTCAACTTCTGGTTGACCCGCCCTTCGGGTTTGATGCCTATTTGTTTAACAGATGCTTGACGGTGACTTCAGATGTTCTTCTCAACTACAGGTTGAGACGGCCTTCAAGTTCAATGCCTGTTTGTTTAACATATGCCTGGCGGAGAGGTTAATGTTCTTCTCAACTTCGGATTGAGCCGGCCTTCGGGTTTGATGCCTGTTTGTTTAATAGATGTATGACGGCGAGGTCAGATGTTCTTCTCAACTTCGGGTTGAGCCGCGCTTCGGGTTCGATGTCTGTTTCTTTAACAGATGCCTGACGGCGAGGTCAAATGTTCTTCTCAACTACGTGTTGAGCCGGCCTTCGGGTTCGATGTGTTTGTTTAACAAATACCTGACGGCGAGGTCAAATGTTCTTCTCAACTTTAGGTTGAGCTTGCCTTCGGGTTCGATGCCTATTTGTTTAATAGATTCCTGACGGCGAGGTTATATGTTCTTCTCAACTTCGGGTTGAGCCGACCTTCGGATTTGATGTATTTTTGTTTAACAGATGCCTGACGGCGAGGTCAGATGTTCTTTTCAACTTCGGGTTGATCCGCCCTTCGGGTTCGATGCGTGTTTGTTTAACAGATGCTAGACGGCAAGGTCAAATGTTCCTCTCAACTTCGTGTTGAGCCGGCTTTCGGGTTCGATGCCTGTTTGTTTAAAAGATGCCTGACGGCGATGTCAGATGTTCTTCTCAACTTCGGGTTGAGCCGGCCTTCGAGTTCGATGCCTATTTGTTTAACAAATGCCTGACGGCGAGGTCAGATGTTCATCTCTATTTCGGGTTGAGCCGGCCTTCGGGTTCGAAGCCTGTTTGTTTAACAGATGCCTGGTAGCAAGGTCAGATGTTCTTCTCAACTTCGGCTTTAGCCGGCCTTTGGGTTCGATTCCTGCTTGTTTAACTGATGCCTGACAGCGAGGTCAGATGTTCTTCTCAACTTCAGGTTGAGCGGGCCTTCGGGTTCGATGTTTGTTTGTTTAACAGATGCCTGACAACGAGGTCAGATGTTTCTCTCAACTTCGTGTTGGGCCACACCTCGGGTTCGATTCCTATTTTTTTAACAGATGCCTGACGGTGAGGTCAGATGTTCCTCTCAACTTTGTGCTGAGTCGACCTTCGGGATTGATGCCTGTTTATTTAACTGATCTTTGACGGCGAGGTCAGATGTTCTACTCAACTTCGTGTTTAGCCGCCCTCCGGGTTCGATTCCTGTTTGTTTATCAGATGCCTGACAACGAGGTCAGATGTTCCTCTCAACTTCGTGTTGAGCCGGCCTTCGGGTTCGATGTCTGTTTGTTTCATAGATGCCTGATTGCAAGGTCAGATGTTCCTCTCAACTTCGTGTTGAGCCGACCTTCAGGTTCGATGCCTGTTTGTTTAACAAATGTCTGGCGGCGAGGTCAGATCTTCCTCTCAACTTCGTGTTGAGTCGGGCTTCGGGATTGATGCCTGTGTGTTTAACAGATCCTTGACGGCTAGGTCAAATGTTATTCTTAACTTCGTGTTTAGCCCGGCTCCGGGTTCGATGCCTATTTGTTTAACAGATGCCTGACGACGAGGTCAAAGGTTTCTCTTAACTTCGTGTTGAGCCGACCTTCGAGTTCGATGCTTGTTTGTTTAACAGATGCCTGACGGCGAGGTCAAATGTTCCTCTCAATTTCGTGTTGAGTCGGGCTTTAGGATCAATGCCTATTTATTTAACAGATGCCTGACGGCTAGATCAGAAGTTCTTCTCAACTTCGGGTTGAGCCGACCTTCGGGTTTGATGCCTGTTTATTTAACAATTTTCCTGGCGGCAAGGTCAAATGTTCCTGTCAACTTCGTGTTTGATACTTGTTTGTTTGACAGATGCCTGACGACGAGGTCATATGTTGCTCTCAACTTCGTATTGAGCCGGACTTCGGGTTCGATCCCTGTTTGTTTAACAGATCCCTGACGGCTTGGTCAGATGTTCCTCTCAACTTTGTGTTGAGCCGGCCTTCGGGATCGATGCCTATTTGTTTAACTGATCTTTGACGGTGAGGTCAGATGTTCTTCTCAACTTCGTGTTGAGCCGGCCTTTGGGTTCGATGCCTGTTTGTTTAACAGATGCCTGACGGCTAGGTCAGAGGTTCCTCTCAACTTTGTGTTGAGCCGGCCTTCGGGTTCTATGTCTGTTTCTTAAACAGATGCCTAACGGCGAGGTCAGATGTTCCTCTCAACTTCGTGTTGAGCCGGCCTTCGGGTTTGATGCCTATTTGTTTAACAGATGTCTGACAGCGAGGTCAGATGTTCATCTCAATTTCGGGTTGAGCCGACCTTCGGGTTCGATGCCTGTTTGTTTAACAGATGCCAGGCAGCGGGGTCAGATGTTCTTCTTAACTTCGGGTTGAGCCGGCCTTTGGGTTCGATTCCTGCTTGTTTAACTGATGCCTGACAGCGAGGTCAGATGTTCTTCTCAACTTCAGGTTGAGCCGGACTTCGGGTTCGATGCCTGTTTGTTTAACAGATCCTTGACGGCTAGGTCAGATGTTCTTCTCAACTTCGTGTTTAGCCCGGCTCGGGGTTCGATGCCTATTTGTTTAACAGATGCCTGACGGCGAGGTCAAAGGTTTCTCTTAACTTCGTGTTGAGCCGACCTTCGAGTTCGATGCTTGTTTGTTTAACAGATGCCTGACGGCGAGGTCAAATGTTCCTCTCAATTTCGTGTTGAGTCGGGCTTTAGGATCGATGCCTATTTATTTAACAGATGCCTGACGGCTAGATCAGAAGTTCTTCTCAACTTCGGGTTGAGCCGACCTTCGGGTTTGATGCCTGTTTATTTAACAATTTTCCTGGCGGCAAGGTCAAATCTTCTTGTCAACTTCGTGTTTGATACCTGTTTGTTTAACAGATGCCTGACGACGAGGTCATATGTTTCTCTCAACTTCGTATTGAGCCGGACTTTGGGTTCGATCCCTGTTTGTTTAACAGATCCCTGACGGCTTGGTCAGATGTTCCTCTCAACTTTGTGTTGAGCCGGCCTTCGGGATCGATGCCTATTTGTTTAACTGATCTTTGACGGCGAGGTCAGATGTTCTTCTCAACTTCGTGTTGAGCTGACCTTTGGGTTCGATGCCTGTTTGTTTAACAGATGCCTGACGACTAGGTCAGAGGTTCCTCTCAACTTTGTGTTGAGCCGGCCTTCGGGTTCTATGTCTGTTTCTTAAACAGATGCCTAACGGCAAGGTCAGATGTTCCTCTCAACTTCGTGTTGAGCCGTCCTTCGGGTTTGATGCCTATTTGTTTAACAGATGCCTGACAGCGAGGTCAGATGTTCATCTCAATTTCGGGTTGAGCCGGCCTTCGGGTTCGATGCCTGTTTGTTTAACAGATGTCAGGCAGCGGGGTCAGATGTTCTTCTTAACTTCGGGTTGAGCCGGCCTTTGGGTTCGATTCCTGCTTGTTTAACTGATGCCTGACAGCGAGGTCAGATGTTCTTCTCAACTTCAGGTTGAGCCGGACTTCGGGTTCGATGCCTGTTTGTTTAACAGATGCCTGACGGCGAGGTCATATGTTTCTCTCAACTTCGTGTTGAGCCGGACTTCAGGTTCGATCCCTATTTGTTTAACAGATGCCTGACGGCGAGGTCAGATGTTGCTCTCAACTTTGTGTTGAGCCGACCTTCGGGATCGATGCCTATTTGTTTAACTGATCTTTGACGGCAAGGTCAGATGTTCTTCTCAACTTCGTGTTGAGCCGGCCTCCGGGTATGATTCCTGTTTGTTTAACAGATGCCTGATGAGTCGGCCTTTAGGTTCGATGCCTGTTTGTTTAACAGATGCCTGGCGGAGAGGTTAGATGTTCCTCTCAACTTCGTGTTGAGCCGGGCTTCGGGATTGATGCATGTTTGTTTAACAGATCCTTGACGGCTAAGTCAGATGTTCTTCTCAACTTCGTGTTTATGCGGCCTTCGGGTTCGATGCCTATTTGTTTAACAGATGCCTGACGGCGAGGTCAGATGTTCCTCTTAACTTCGTGTTGAGCCGACCATCGGGTTCGATGTCTGTTTGTTTAACAGATGCCTGACGACGAGGTCAAATGTTCCTCTCAACTTCGTGTTGAGCCAGCCTTCGGGTTCGATGTCTATTTGTTTAACAGATGCCTGACGGCGAGGTCAGATGTTCTTCTCAACTTCGTGTTGATCCGTCCTCCGGGTTCGATGCCTCTTTGTTTAACAGATTCCTGACAGCGAGGTCAGAGGTTCCTCTCAACTTCGTGTTGAGTCGTCCTTCGGCTTCGATGTCTGTTTGTTTAACAGATGCCTGACAGCGAGGGCAGATGTTTCTCTCAACTTCGTGTTGAACCGGCTTTCGGGTTCGATCCCTGTTTGTTTAAAAGATTCCTGACGGCGAGGTCAGATGTTCCTCTCAACTTTGTGTTGAGCCGACATTCGGGATTGATGCCTGTTTGTTTAACTGATCTTTGATGGCGAGGTCAGATGTTCTTCTCAACTTCGTATTGAGCCGGCCTCCGAGTATGATTCCTGTTTGTTTAACAGATGCCTGACGATGCGGTCAGAGGTTCCTCTCAACTACGTTTTGAGCCGGCCTTCGGATTCGATGTCTGTTTGTTTCACAGATGCTGACTGCGAGGTTAGATGTTCCACTCAACTTTGTGTTGAGCCGGCCTTTAGGTTCGACGCCTGTTTGTTTAACGGATGCCTGGCGGCGAGGATAGATGTTCCTCTTAACTTCGTGTTGAGCCGGGCTTCGGGATTGATGCTTGTTTGTTTACAGATCCTTGACGGCTAGGTCAGATGTTCTTCTCAACTTCGTGTTTAGCCGGCCTCTGGGTTCGATGCCTATTTGTTTAACAGATGCCTGATGGCGAGGTTATATGTTCCTCTTAACTTTGTGTTGAGCCGACCTTCGAGATCGATGCTTGTTTGTTTAACAGATGCCTGACGGCGAGGTCAGATGTACCTCTCAACTTCGTGTTGAGTCGGCCTTCAGGATCGATGCCTGTTTATTTAACAGATGTCTGACGGCGAGGTCAGATGTTCTTCTCAACTTTGGATTGATCCGCCCTTCGGGTTCGATGCCTATTTGTTTAACAGATCCCTGACGGCGAGGTTAGATGTTCCTCTCAACTTCGGGCTAAGCCGGCCTTCGGGTTCGATGCTTGTTTGTTTAACAGATGCCTGACAGCGAGGTCAGAGGTTCGTCTCAACTTCGTGCTGAGCCGGCCTTAGGGTTTGATGTCTGTTTGTTTAACAGATCCCTGACGGCGAGGTCAGATGTTCCTTTCAACTTCGTGTTGAGTCGGCCTTTGGGTCAGATGCCTGTTTGTTTAACAGATGTCTGACGGCGTTGTCAGATGTTCTTCTCAACTTCGGGTTGAGCCGGCCTACGGGTTCGATGCCTGTTTATGTAACAGATGCCTGGAAGCGATGTCAGATGTTCTTCTCAACTTCGGGTTGAGCCGACCTTCAGGTTCGATTCCTGCTTGTTTACCTGATGCCTGACAGCGAGGACAAATGTTCTTCTCAACTTCAGGTTGATCAGCCCTTCGGGTTCGATGCATATTTGTTTAACAGATGCCTGACGGTGAGGTTAGATGTTCCTCACAACTTCGGGTTGAGCCGGCCTTCGAGTTCGATCCCTGTTTGTTTTACAGATGTTTGACGGCGAGGTCAGATGTTCCTCTCAACTTCGTGTTGATCCGGCCTTAGGGTTCGATGCCTCTTTGTTTAACATATGCCTAATAGCGAGGTCAAATGTTACTCTCAAATTCGTGTTGAGTCGGACTTCGGGTTTGATCCCTGTTTGTTTAACAGATGCCTAACGACGAGGTCAGATGTTCCTCTCAACTTCGTGTTGTGCCAACTTTTGGGATCGATGCCTATTTGTTTAACAGATGCCTAACGGCGAGGTCAGAGGTTCCTCTCAACTTCATGTTGAGCCGACCTTCAGGTTAGATGTCTGTTTGTTTAACAGATGCCTGACGACAAGGTCAGATGTTTCTCTAAACTTCGTGTTGAGTCGACCTTCGGGTTCGATGCCTGTTTGTTTAACAGATGCCTGACGGCGAGGTCAGATGTTCTTCTCAACTTCGGCTTGAGCCGACCTTCGGGTTTGATGCCTGTTTGTTTAATAGATGCCTGGCAGCAAGGTCAGATGTTCTTCTCAACTTTGGCTTGAGCCTGCCTTCGGGTTCGATTCCTGCTTATTTAACTGAGGCATGACAACGAGGTCAGATGTTCTTCTCAACTTCAGGTTGAGCCAGACTTCGGGTTCGATGCCTGTTTGTTTAACAGATGCCTGACGACGAGGTCAGATGTTCTTCTCAACTTTGGGTTGAGCCGGCCTTTGGGTTTGATGCCTGTTTGTTTACCAGATGTCTGACAGCGAAGTCAGGTGTTCTTCTTAACTTCAGGTTGATCTGCCCTTCGCGTTAGATGTTTGTTTGTTTATCAGATGCCTGACGTCGAGGTCATATGTTCTTCTCAACTTCGGGTTGATCCTCCCTTTGGGTTCGATGCATATTTGTTTAACAGATGCCTGACAGCGAGGTTAGATGTTCCTCTCAACTTCGGGTTAAGCCGGCTTTCGGGTTCGATGCCTGTTTGTTTATCAGATCTTTGACGGCTAGGTCAGATGTTCTTCTCAACTTCATGTTTAGCCGGCCTCCGGCTTCGATGCCTATTTGTTTAACAGATGCCTGACAGCGAGGTCAGATGTTCCTCTTAACTTCGTGTTGAACCGACCTTCGGGTTCGATGCCTGTTTGTTTAACAGATGCCTGACGGCGAGGTCAGATGTTCCTTTTACCTTCGTGTTGAGCCGACCTTCGAGGTTGATGCCTGTTTGTTTAACAAATGCCTGACGACAAGGTCAGATGTTCCTCTCAACTTCGTGTTGAGTCGGCCTTCAGGATCGATGCTTGTTTATTTAACAGGTGTCTGACGGCGAGGTCAGATGTTCTTCTCAACTTCGGGTTGATCCGCCCTTCGGGTTCGATGCCTATTTGTTTAACAGATGCCTGACAGCGAGGTTAGATGTTCCTCTCAACTTCGGGCTAAGCTGGCCTTCGGGTTCGATGCTTGTTTATTTAACAGATGCCTGACAGCGAGGTCAGAGGTTCCTCTCAACTTCGTGTTTAGCCGGCCTTCGGGTTCGATGTCTGTTTGTTTAATAGATGCCTGACGGCGAGGTCAGATATTCCTCTCAACTTCGTGTTGAGTCGGCCTTCGGGTCAGATGCCTGTTTGTTTAACAGATGCCTAACGGCGAGGTCAGATATTCTTCTCAACATCGGGTTGAGCCGGCCTTCGGAGTTCGATCCCTGTTTGTTTAACAGATGCTTGACAGTGAGGTCAGATGTTCCTCTCAACTTCGTGTTGAGCCGGCCTAAGGTTTCCACGCCTGTTTGTTTAACAAATGCCTGACGTCGAGGTTAGATGTTCTTCTCAACTTCATGTTGATCCGCCCTTCGGGTTCGATGCATATTTATTTAACAGATGCCTGACAGCGAGGTTAGATGTTCCTGTCAACTTCGGGTTAAGCCGACTTTCGGGTTCAATGCCTGTTTGTTTATCAGATCCTTGACGGCTAGGTCAGATGTTCTTCTCAACTTCATGTTTAGCCGGCCTCCGACTTCGATGCCTATTTGTTTAACAGATGCCTGACGGCGAGGTCAGATGTTCCTTTTAACTTCGTGTTGAACCGACCTTCGGGTTCGATGCCTGTTTATTTAACAGATGTCTGACGGCGAGGTCAGATGTTCCTCTTAACTTCGTGTTGAGCTAACCTTCGAGGTAGATGCCTGTTTGTTTAACAGATGCCTGACGACGAGGTCAGATGTTCCTCTCAACTTCGTGTTGAGTCGGCCTTCAGGATCGATGTCTTTTTATTTAATAGATGTCTGACGGCGAGGTCAGATGTTCTTCTCAACTCCGGGTTGATCCGCCTTTCGGGTTCGATGCCTATTTGTTTAACAGATGCCTGACAACGAGGTTAGATGTTTCTCTCAACTTCGGGCTAAGCCGGCCTTCGGGTTCGATGCTTGTTTGTTTAACAGATGCTTGACAGCGAGGTCAGATGTTCCCCTCAACTTCGGGTTGAGCCGGCATTCGGGATCGATGCTTGTTTGTTTAACAGATGCCTGACGGCGAGGTCAGATATTCCTCTCAACTTCGTGTTCAGTCGGCCTTCGGGTTCGATGCCTGTTTGTTTAACAGATGCCTAACGGCGAGGTCATCTATTCTTCTCAACATCGGGTTGAGCCGGCCTTCGGAGTTCGATCCCTGTTTGTTTAAAAGATGCTTGACGGTGAGGTCAGATGTTCCTCTCAACTTCGTGTTGAGCCGGCCTAAGGATTCCATGCCTGTTTGTTTAACAGATGCCTGACAAGGAAGTCAGATGTTGCTCTCAACTTCGTGTTAAGACTTCCTTCGGGTTCGATGCCTGTTTGTTTAATAGATTCCTGACGGCGAGGTCAGATGTTCTTCTGAACTTCGGGTTGAACCGGTCTTCGTGTTCGATTCTGCTTGTTTAACTGATGCATGACAGCGAGGTCAGATGTTCTTCTCAACTTCAGGTTGAGCCGGCCTTTGGGATTGATACCTGTTCGTTTAACAGATGTCTGACGGCAACGTTAGATGTTCCTCTCAACTTCGGGTTAAGCCGACCTTCAGGTTCGATGCATGTTTGTTTAACCGATGCCTAACGACGAGGTCAGAGGTTCGTCTCAACTTCGTGTTGAGCCGGCCTTCGGGTTCGATTCCTGTTTGTTTAACAGATGCCTGACGGAGAGGTTTGAGATTCCTCTCAACTTCGTGTTGAGCCGGCCTTCGAGTTCGATGTCTGTTTGTTTAACAGGTGCCTGACGACGAGGTCAGATGTTCCTCTCAACTTCGTGTTGAGTCGGCCTTCGGGTTCGATGCCTGTTTGTTTAACAGATGCCTAACAGCGAGGTCAGATGTTCTTCTCAACTTTGGGTTGAGCCGGCCTTCGGGTTCTATGCCTGTTTGTTTAACAGATGCCTGATAGCGAGGTCAGATGTTCTTCTCAACTTCGGGTTGATTCGGCCTTCGGGTTTGATGCCTGTTTGTTTAACAAATGTTTGACGGAGAGGTCATATGTTGTTCTCAACTTCGGGTTGATCCACCCTTCACGTTCGATGCTTGTTTGTTTATCAGATGCCTGATGTCGAGGTTAGATGTTTCTCTCAACTTTGGTTTGAGTCTGCCTTCTGGTCCGATGCCTGTTTGTTTAACAGATACCTGATGGCTAGGTCAGATGTTCTTCTCAACATCGGGTTGAGCCGACCTTCGAGTTCGATCCCTGTTTGTTTAACAGATGCTTGAAGGTGAGGTCAGATGTTCCTCTCAACTTCGTGTTGAGCCGACCTAAGGTTTCCATGCCTGTTTGTTTAATTGATGTCTGACGGTGAGGTCAGATGTTGCTCTCAACTTCGTGTTGAGCCGGCCTTCGGGTTCGATGCCTGTTTGTTTAACTGATGCTTGACGGCGAGGTCAGATGTTCTTCTCAACTTCGGGATGAAAAGGCCTTCGGGTTTAATGCATGTTTGTTTAATAGATGTCTAACAGCGAGGTCAGATGTTCTTCTTAACTTCGGGTTGATTCGCCCTTCGCTTTCGATGCTTGTTTGTTTATCAGATGCATGGCGTCGAGGTTAGATGTTCCTCTCAACATCGGGATGAGCCGGCCTTCAGGTTCGATGTCAGTTTGTTTAACAGATACCTGACGACTAGGTCATATATTATTCTCAACATCGGGTTGAGCCGACCTCCGAGTTCGATCCCTGTTTGTTTAACAGTTGCTGGACGGCGAGGTCAGATATTCCTCTAAACTTCGTGTTGAGCCAGCTTGAGGGTTCGATACCTGTTTGTTTAACAGATGCCTGACGGTGAGGTCATATGTTGCTCTCAACTTCGTGTTGAGCTGGCCTTCGGGTTCGATACTTGTTTGTTTAAAAGATGCCTGACGGTGAGGTCAGATGTTCTTCTCAACTCCGGGTTGAGCCGGCCTTCGGGTTCGAATCTGCTTGTTTAACTGATGCATGACAGCGAGGTCAAATGTTCTTCTCAACTTCAGGTTGAGCAGGCCTTCGGGTTTGATGCCTATTTGTTTAACAGATGTCTGACGGTAAGGTCAGATGTTCTTTTCTACTTCGGGTTCGATGCCTATTTGTTTAGCAGATGCCTGACGGCGAGGTTAGATGTTCCTCTCAAATTGGGGTTAAGCCGACCTTCGGGTTCGATGCCTGTTTGTTTAACAGATGCCTAACAGCATGGTCAAAGGTTCCTCTCAACTTCGTCTTGAGCCGGCCTCCGGGTTCAATGTCTGTTTGTTTTACGGATGCTTGACGACGAGGTCAAATGTTCCTCTAAACTTCGTGTTGAGTCGGCCTTCAGGATCGATGTCTGTTTGTTTAATAGATCCTTGACGACGACGTTAGATGTTCTTCTCAACTTCGTGTTGAGCCGGCCTTCGGGTTCGATGCCTGTTTGTTTAACAGATGCCTGATGGCAAGGTCTGATGTTCTTTTCAACTTCGGTTTGAGCTGGCCTTCAGGTTCGATTCAGCTTGTTTAACTGATGCCTAACAGCGAGGTCAGATGTTCTTCGCAACTTCAGGTTGAGCCGGCCTTCGGGTTCGATGCCTGTTTGTTTAATAGATGCCTGATGGCGAGGTCAGATGTTCTTCTCAACTTCGGGTTGAGCCGACATTCGGATTTGATGCCTGTTTGTTTAACAGATGTCTGACGGCGAGGTCAGATGTTCTTCTGAACTTCGAGTTCATTCGCCCTTCGGGTTCGATGCCTATTTGTTTAACAAATGTCAAACGGCGAGTTTAGATGTTCCTCTCAATTTCGGGTTAAGCCGGCCTTCGGGTTCGATTCCTGTTTGTTTAACAGATGCCTAACGGCGAGGTCAGATGTTCTTCTCAACATCGGGTTGAGCCGGCCTTCGTGTTCGATCCCTGTTTGTTTAACAGATGCTTGAAGGTGAGGTCAGATGTTCCTCTCAACTTCGTGTTGAGCCGGCCTAAGGTTTCCATGCCTGTTTGTTTAACTGATGCCTGACGGTGAGGTCAGATGTTGCTCTCAACTTCGTGTTGAGCCGGTCTTCGGGTTCGATGCCTGTTTGTTTAACAGATGCCTGACGGCAAGGTCAGATGTTTTTCTCAACTTCGGGTTGAGCCAGCCTTCGGGTTCGATTCTGCTTGTTTAACTGATGCATGACAGCGAGGTCATAGGTGCTTCTCAACTTCGGGTTGATCCGCCCTTCGGGTTCGATGCCTATTTGTTTAACAGATACCTGACGGCGAGATTAGATGTTCCTCTCAACTTCGGGTTAAGTCGGCCTTCGGGTTCGATGCCTGTTTGTTTAATACATGCCTAACGGCGAGGTCAGAGGTTCCTCTCAACTTCGTCTTGATCCGGCCTTCGGATTCGATTCCTGCTTGTTTAACAGATGCCTGATAGCGAGGTCAGATGTTCCTCTCAACTTCGTGTTGAGCCGGCCTTAGGGTTCGATGCCTGTTTGTTTAACTGATGCCTAACGGCGAGGTCAGATGTTCTTCTCAACTTCGGGGTTGAGACGGCCTTCGGGTTTGATGCCTGCTTATTTAACAAATGTCTGACGGTGAGGTCAGATGTTCTTCTTAACTTCGGGTTGATCCGCCCTTCGCGTTCGATGCTTGTTTGTTTGGCAGATGCCTGACGTCGAGGTTAGATGTTCCCCTCAACTTCGGGATGAGCTGACCTTCAGGTTCTATGCCTGTTTGTTTAAGAGATACCTGACGGCTAGGTCAGATGTTCTTATCAACATCGGGTTGTTCCGACCTTCGAGTTCGATCCCTGTTTGTTTAACAGATGCTTGACGGTGAGGTCAGATGTTCTTCTCAACTTCTGATTGAGTCAGCCTTCGAGTTTGATGCCTGTTTGTTTAACAGATGTCTGACGGCGAGGTCAGATGTTCTTTTCAACTTTGGGTTCGATGCCTATTTATTTAACAGATGCCTGGCGGCGAGGTTAGATGTTCCTCTCAACTTCGGTTTAAGCCGGCCTTCGGGTTCGATTCCTGTTTGTTTAACAGATGCCTAACGGTGAGTTCAGAGGTTCCTCTCAACCTCGTGTTGAGCCGGCCTCCGGGTTCGATGTCTGTTTGTTTTATGGATGCCTGACGACGAGGTCTGATGTTCCTCTAAACTTCTGGTTGAGTTGGCCTTTGGGATCGATGATTGTTTGTTTAATAGATCCTTGACGGCGAGGTTAGATGTTCTTCTCAACTTCGTGTTGAGCCGGGCTCCGGGTTCGATGCCTGTTTGTTTAACAAATGCCTGACGGCAAGGTCTGATGTTCTTTTCAACTTCGGTTTGAGCCGACCTTGGGGTTCGATTCATCTTGTTTAACTGATGCCTAACAGCGAGGTCAAATGTTCTTCCAACTTCAGGTTGAGCCGGCCTTCGGGTTCGATGCCTGTTTGTTTAACAGATGCCTAATGGCGAGGTCAGATGTTCTTCTCAACTTCGGGTTAAGTCGGCCTTCGGATTTGATGCCTGTTTGTTTAACAGTTGTCTGACGGCGAGGTCAGATGTTCTTCTCAACTTCGAGCTGATCCGCCCTTCGGGTTCAATGCCTATTTGTTTAACAGATGTCTGACGGTGAGGTTAGATGTTCCTCTCAACTTCGGGTTAAGCCGGTCTTCGGGTTCGTTGCCTGTTTGTTTAACAGATGCCTAACGGCAAGGTCAGAGGTTCGTCTCAACTTCGTTACAAGCCACCCTTTAGGTTCGATTCTTGTTTGTTTAACAAATGCCTGACGGAGAGGTCAGAGGTTCCTCTCAACTTCGTGTTGAGCCGGCCTTCGTGTTCGATGTCTGTTTGTGTAACAGATGCCTGACGAAGAGGTCAGATGTTCATCTCAACTTCGTGTTGAGTCAGCCTTCGGGTTCGATGCCTGTTTGTTTAACAAATGTCTGACGGCGAGGTCAGATGTTCTTCTTAACTTCGGGTTGATCCACCCTTCGCATTCCATGCTTGTTTGTTTAACAGATGCCTGATGGCGACGCCAGATGTTCTTCTCAATTTCGGGTTGAGCCAGCCTTCGGGTTCGATGCCTGGCGGCGAGGTTAGATGTTCTTCTCAACTTCGGGTTGAGCTGACCTTCTGGTTCGATTCTTGCTTGTTTAACTGATGCCTGGCGGTGAGGTCAGAAGTTATTCTCAACTTTGTGTTGAGCCGAACTTCAGGTTCGATGCCTTTTTTTTAACAGATGCCTGATGGCGAGGTCAGATTTTCTTCTAAACTCAGGGTTGCGATGGCCTTTGGGTTCGATGCTTGGCGACGAGGTCAGATGTTTTTCTCAACTTTGAGTTGAGCCGGCCTTAGGGTTCGATTCTTGTTTTTTTTAAACTGATGCCTGACAGCGAGGTCATATGTTCTTCTCAACTTCGAGTTGAGCCGGTCTTTGGGTTCGATTCCTGCTTGTTTAACTGATGCCTGACAAAGAGGTCAGATGTTCTTCTCAACTTCAGGTTGAGCCGGCCTTCGGGTTCGATTCCTGTTTTTTTAACTGATGCTTGAAAGTGAGGTCATATGTTCTTTTCAAAGTCAGGTTGCGCCGACCTTCAGGTTCGATGCCTGTTTGTTTAACAGATGTCTGACGGCGAGGTCTGATGTTCCTCTCAACTTCGGGTTGAGCCGCGCTTCAGGTTCGATGCCTATTCGTTTAAAAGATGCCTGACGGCGAGGCTAGATGCTCCTCTCAACTTCGGGTTGAGCCGATCTTCAGGATCAATGTTTGTTTATTTAACAGATCCTTGACGGCGAGGTCAGATGTTCCTATCAACTTCGTGTTAAGCCCGCCTTCGGGTTCGATGCCTGTTTATTTAACAGATGCCTGACGGCAAGGTCAGATGTTCTTCTCAACTTCGGGTTGAGCCGGCCTTCGGGTTTGATGCCTGTTTGTTTAACAGATACCTAGCGGCATAGTCAAATGTTCCTCTCAACTTTGTGTTGAGCCGGACTTCGGGTTTAATCCTAGTTTGTTTAACACATGCCTGACGTTGAGGTCAAATGTTCCTCTCAACTTTGAGTTGAGCCGGCCTTCAGAATCGATGCATGTTTGTTTAACAGATCTTTTACGGCGAGGTCAGATGTTCTTCTCGACTTCGTGTTGAGCCGGCCTCCGGGTTCAATGCATGTTTGTTTAACAGATGCCTGACGGCGAGGTCAGATGTTCCTCTCAACTTCGTGTTGAGCCGGCCTTCGGGTTCGATGCTTATTTTTTTAACAGATACCTGACGGCGAGGTCAGATGTTCCTCTCAACTTCGTGTTGTGTTGGCTTTCGGGTTCAATGCCTGTTTCTTTAACAGATGCATGACAGCGAGGTCAGATATTCTTCTCAACTTCGGGTTGAACCGACCTTCGGGTTCGATGTCTTTTTGTTTAAGAGATGCCTGGCGGCGAGGTCAGATGTTCTTCTAAACATAGGGTTGAGCCGGCGTTCGGGTTCAATGTCTGGCGACGAGGTCAGATGTTCTTCGCAACTTCGAGTTGAGCCGGCCTTTGAGTTCGATTCTTGTTTTTTTTAACTGATGCCTGACAGCGAGGTCAGATGTTCTTCTCAACTTTGGGATGCGCCGGCCTTTAGGTTCGATTCCTGCTTATTTAACTGATGCCTGACAATGAGGTCAGATGCTCTTCTCAACTTCAGGTTGAGCCGGCCTTCGGGTTCGATGCCTGTTTCTTTAACAGATGCCTGACGGCGAGGTCAGATGTTTTTCTCAACTTCGGGTTGAACCGGCCTTCGGGTTCGATGTCTTTTTGTTTAAGAGATGCCTGGCGGCGAGGTCAGATGTTATTCTCAACTTCGGGTTGAGCCGAACTTCAGGTTCGATGCCTGTTTGTTTAACAGATGCCTGATGGCGAGGTCAGATGTTCTTCTAAACATAGGGTTGAGCCGGCGTTCGGGTTCGATGTCTGGCGACGAGGTCAGATGTTCTTCTCAACTTTGAGTTGAGCCGGCCTTAAGGTTCGATTCTTGTTTTTTTTAAACTGATGCCTGACAGCGAGGTCATATGTTCTTCTCAACTTCGAGTTGAGCCGGTCTTTGGGTTCGATTCCTGCTTGTTTAACTGATGCCTGACAACGAGGTCAGATGTTCTTCTCAACTTCAGGTTGAACCGGCCTTCGGGTTCGATTCCTGTTTTTTTTAACTGATGCTTGAAAGTGAGGTCATATGTTCTTCTCAATGTCAGGTTGCGCCGACCTTCAGGTTCGACGCCTGTTTGTTTAACAGATGTCTGACGGCGAGGTCAGATGTTCCTCTCAACTTCGGGTTGAGCCGCGCTTCGAGTTTGATGCCTATTCGTTTAAAAGATGCCTGACGGCGAGGCTAGATGCTCCTCTCAACTTTGGGTTGAGCCGATCTTCAGGATCAATGTTTGTTTATTTAACAGATCCTTGACGGCGAGGTTAGATGTTCCTATCAACTTCGTGTTAAGCCCGCCTTTGGGTTCGATGCCTGTTTATTTAACAGATGCCTGACGGCAAGGTCAGATGTTCTTCTCATCTTCGGGTTGAGCCGGCCTTCGGGTTTGATGCCTGTTTGTTTAACAGATGCCTGGCGACTTAGTCAAATGTTCCTCTCAACTTCGTGTTGAGCCGGACTTCGGGTTTAATCCCAGTTTGTTTAACACATGCCTGACGTTGAGGTCAAATGTTCCTCTCAACTTTGAGTCGAGCTGGCCTTCAGAATCAATGCATGTTTGTTTAACAGATCTTTTACGGCGAGGTCAGATGTTCTTCTCGACTTCGTGTTGAGCCGGCCTCCGGGTTCAATGCATGTTTGTTTAACAGATGCCTGACAGCGAGGTCAGATGTTCCTCTCAACTTCATGTTGAGCCGGCCTTCGGGTTCGATGCTTGTTTTTTTAACAGATACCTGACGGCGAGGTCAGATGTTCCTCTCAACTTCGTGTTGTGTCGGCTTTCGGGTTCAATGCCTGTTTCTTTAACAGATGCCTGACAGCGAGGTCATATGTTCTTCTCAACTTCGGGTTGAACCAACCTTCGGGTTCGATGTCTTTTTGTTTAAGAGATGCCTGGCAGCGAGGTCAGATGTTCTTCTAAACATAGGGTTGAGCCGGCGTTCGGGTTCGATGTCTGGCGACGAGGTCAGATGTTCTTCTCAACTTCGAGTTGAGCCGGCCTTCGAGTTCGATTCTTGTTTTTTTGAACTGATGCCTGACAGCGAGGTCAGATGTTCTTCTCAACTTTGGGATGTGCCGACCTTTAGGTTCGATTCCTGCTTGTTTAACTGATGCCTGACAATGAGGTCAGATGTTCTTCTCAACTTCAGGTTGAGCCGGCCGTCGGGTTCGATGCCTATTTCTTTAACAGATGCCTGACGGCGAGGTCAGACATTTTTCTCAACTTCGGGTTGAACCGGCCTTCGGGTTCGATGTCTTTTTGTTTAAGAGATGCCTGGCGGTGAGGTCAGATGTTATTCTTAACTTTGGGTTGAGCCGAACTTCAAGTTCGATGCCTGTTTGTTTAACAGATGCCTGATGGCGAGGTAAGATGTTCTTTTAAACATAGGGTTGAGTCGGCGTTCGGGTTCGATGTCTGGCGACGAGGTCAGATGTTCTTCTCAACTTTTAGTTGAGCCGGCCTTAGGGTTCGGTTCTTGTTTTTTTTAAACTGATGCCTGACAGCGAGGTCATATGTTCTTCTCAACTTTGAGTTGAGCCGGTCTTTGGGTTCGATTCCTGCTTGTTTAACTGATGCCTGACAACAAGGTCAGATGTTCTTCTCAACTTCAGGTTGAGTCGGCCTTCGGGTTCGATTCCTGTTTTTTTTAACTGATGCTTGATAGTGAGGTCATATGTTCTTCTCAACGTCAGGTTGCGCCGACCTTCAGGTTCGATGCCTGTTTGTTTAACAGATGTCTGACGGCGAGGTCAGATGTTCCTCTCAACTTCGGGTTGAGCCGCGCTTCGGGTTCGATGCCTATTCGTTTAAAAGATGCCTCATGGCGAGGCTAGATGCTCCTCTCAACTTCGTGTTGAGTCGGCCTTCGGGTTCGATGCCTATTCTTTTAACAGATGCCTGACGCCGAGGTCAGATGTCCTTCTCAACTTCGGGTTGATCCGGGCTTCGGGTTCGATGCCTTTTTGTTTAAGAGATGCCTGGCGGCGAGGTCAGATATTCTTCTCAACTTCGGGTTGAGCCGACCTTTGGGTTTGATTCCTGCTTGTTTAACTGATGCCTGACAGCGAGGTTAGATGTTCTTCTCAACTTCAGGTTGAGCCGGCCTTTGGGATCAATTCCTGTTTGTTTAACAGATGCCTGACGACGAGGTCAGATGTTCTTCTCAACTTCGGGTTGAGCCGGCCTTCGGGATTGATGCCTGTTTGTTTACCAGATGCTTGACGACTAGGTCAAATGTTGCTCTCAACTTCATGTTGAGCCGACCTTCGGGTATTATGCCTGTTTGTTTAACAGATACCTGACGGTGATGTCAGATGTTCTTCTAAACTTCGGGTTGATTCTCCGTTCGGGTTCGATGCTGGTTTGTTTAACAGATGCCTGACGACGAGGTCAAATTTTCCTCTCAACTTCGTGTTGAGCCGGCCTCCGGGTTCGATGCCTGTTTGTTTAACAGATTTTTGATGGCAAGGTAAGATGTTCCTCTCAACTTCTTGTTGAGTCGGCCTTCGGGTTTGATGCCTGTTTGTTTAACAGATACCTGACGGCGAGGTCAGATGTTCTTCTCAACTTCGGGTTGAGCTGGCCTTCGAGTGCGATGCCTGTTTATTTAACAGATGCATGACGACGAGGTCAGATGTTCCTCTCAACTTCGGGTTGAGCCAGCCTTCGGATTCGATGCCTGTGTATTTAACAGATCCCTGGCGGCGAGACTATATGTTGCTCTCAACTTCGTGTTGAGCTGGACTTCGGGTTCGATCCCAGTTTGTTTAACAGAAGCCTGACAACAAGGTCAGATGTCCCTATCAACTTTGTTATGAGCCGGCCTTTGAGATCGATGCTTGTTTGTTTAACAGATCCCTGACGGCGAGGTCAGATGTTCCTCTCAACTTCGTGTTGAGCCGACCTTTGGGTTCGATGCCTGTTTTTTTAACAGATGCCTGACGGCGAGGTCAGATGTTCCTCTCAACTTCGTATTGTGCCGGCCTTCCGGTTCGATACCTGTTTGTTTAACAGCTGCCTGACAGCAAGGTCAGATGTTCCTCTCAACTTCGGGTTTAACCGGCCTTCGGGTTCGATGCCTTTTTGTTTAAGAAATGTCTGGCGGCGAGGTCAGATATTCTTCTCAACTTCACGTTGAGCCGTCCTTCGGGTTCGATTCCTGTTTTTTTAACAGATGCCTGACAGCGAGGTCTGATGTTCTTCTCAACTACGGGTTGAGCCGACCTTCGGGTTTGATGCCTGTTTGTTTAACAGATGTCAGACGGCGAAGTCAAATGTTCTTCTCAAATTCAGGTTGATCCGCCCTTCAGGTTCGATGCCTTTTTGTTTAATAGATTCCTGACGGCGAGGTTAGATGTTCCTCTCAACTTTGGGTTGAGTCGGCCTTCGGGTTTGATGCCAGTTTGTTTAACAGATACCTGACGGTGAGGTCAGATGTTCTTCTTAACATCGGGTTGACCCTACCTTCGAGTTTGATCCCTGTTTGTTTATCAGATGCTTGACAGAGAGGTCAGATGTTCCTCTCAACATCGAGTTGAGTCGGCCATAGGGTTTCGTGCATGTTTGTTTAACAGATGCCTGACGGTGAGGTAAGATGTTGCTCTCTACTTCGTGTTGAGTCGGACTTTAGGTTCTATCCCTGTTTGTTTAACAAATTCCTGATGACAAGGTCAGATGTTCCTCTCAACTTTGTGTTGTACCGGCTTTTAAGATTGATGCCTGTTCTTTTAATAGATCCTTGACGGCGAGGTCATATGTTCTTCTCAACTTCGTGTTGAGCCCGCCTCCGGGTTCGATGCCTAGTTGTTTAATAAATACCTGACGGCGAGGTCATATGTTCCTCTCAACTTCAAGTTGAGCCGACCTTCGAGTTCAATGCCTGTTTGTCTAACAGATGCCTGAAGGCGAGGTGAGATGTTATTCTCATCTTCGGGTTGTGCCGACCTTCGGGTTCGATGCCTGGTGGCGAGGTCAGATGTTCTTCCCAACTTCGGGTTGAGCCGGCCTTCGTGTTCGATTCCTGTTTTTTTTTAACTTATGTCTGACAGCGAGGTCATATGTTCTTCTCAACTTCAGTTTGAGCCGGCCTTCGGGTTCGATGCCTGTTTGTTTAACAGATGTCTGACGGCGAGGTTAGATGGTCTTCTCAACTTCGGGTTGAGCCGCGCTTCGGGTTCAATACCTATTTGTTTAACGGATGCCTGACGGCGAGGTTAGATGTTCCTCTCAACTTCGGTTGCGCCGGCCTTCGGGATCGATGCTTGTTTGTTTAACAGATTCTTGACGGAGAGGTCAGATGTTCTTCTCAACTTCAGGTTGAGTCAGCCTTCGGGTTCGATGCCTGTTTGTTTAACAGATGTCTGATGGCGAGGTGAGATGTTCTTTACAACTTCGGGTTGAGCCGGCCTTCGAGTTTGATGCTTGTTTATTTAATAGATGTCTGACGGCGAGGTCAAATGTTCTTCTCATATTCGGGTTGATCCACCCTTCGAGTTCGATGCCTTTTTGTTTAACAGATTCCTGACGGCAAGGTTAGATGTTCCTCTCAACTTCGGGTTGAGCCGGCCTTCGGGTTCGATGCCAATTTGTTTAACAGATACTTGACGGCGAGGTCAGATGTTCTTCTCAACATCGGGTTTAGCCGGCCTTCGAGTTCGATCCCTATTTGTTTAAGAGATGCTTGACGGCGAGGTCAGATGTTCCTCTCAACTTCGTGTTGAGCCGGCCTTGGATTTTCTTCCATGTTTGTTTAACAGATGCCCGACGTTGAGTTCAGATGTTGCTCTCAACTTCGTGTTGAGCCGGACTTCGGGTTCGATCCCTGTTTGTTTAACAGTTGCCTGATGACAAGGTCAGATGTTCCTCTCAACTTCGTGTTGAGTCCGGTTTCGGGATCGATGCCTGTTTGTTTAATAGATCCTTGACAGCGAGGTCATATGTTCTTCTCAACTTCGTATTGAGCCTGCCTTCGGCTTCGATGCCTGTTTGTTTAATAGATACCTGACACGGAGGTCAGATGTTCCTCTCAACTTGAAGTTGAGCCGACCTTCGATTTTGATGCCTGTTTATTTAACAGATGCCTGATGGCGAGGTCAGATGTTCTTCTCAACTTCGGGTTGAGCCGACTTCGGGATCGATGCCTTACGGCAAGGTCAGATGTTCTTCTCAACTTTGGGTTAAGCCGCCCCTCGGGTTCGATTCTTGTTTTTTTTAACTGATGCCTGACAGCGAGGTCATATGTTCTTCTCAACTTCAGGTTTAGCCGGCGTTCAGGTTCGATGCCTGTTTGTTTAACAGATGTCTGACGGCGAGGTCAGATGTTCTTTTTAACTTGGGGTTGAGCCGCGCTTCGGGTTTGAGGCCTATTTGTTTAACAGATGCCTGACGGCGAGGTTAGATGTTCCTCTCAACTTCTGGTTGAGCAGTCCTTCGGGATAGATGCTTGTTTGTTTAATAGATCCTTGACGGCGAGGTCAGATGTTCTTCTCAACTTTAGGTTGAGTCGGCCTTCAGGATCAATGCCTGTTTGTTTAAAAGATGCTTGACGGCGAGGTCAGATGTTCTTCACAACTTCGGGTTGAGCTGGCCTTCAGGTTTGATGCCTGTTTGTTTAACATATGTCTGAGGGCGAGGTCAAATGTTCTTCTCAAATTCGGGTTGATCCGCCCTTTGGGTTCGATGCCTTTTTGTTTAACAGATTCCTGACGGCAAGGTTAGATTTTCCTCTCAACTTCGGGTTGAGCCAGCCTTCGGGTTTTATGCCAACTTGTTTAATAGATACCTGACGGGGAGGTCAGATGTTCTTCTCAACATCAGGTTGAGCCGACCTTCGAATTCGATCCCTATTTGTTTAATAGATGCTTGATGGCGAAGTCAGATGTTCCTCTCAACTTTGTGTTGAGTCGGCCTTAGGGTTTTGTGCATGTTTGTTTAACAGATGCCTGACGGTGAGTTCAGATGTTGCTCTCAACATCGTGTTGAACCGGACTTCGGGTTCGATCCCTGTTTGTTTAACAGTTGCCTGATGACAAGGTCCGATGTTCCTCTCAACTTCGTGTTGAGCCGGCTTTCAGGATCGATGCCTATTTTTTTAATAGATCCTTGACGGCGAGGTCATATGTTCTTCTCAACTTCGTGTTGAGCCTGCCTCTAGGTTTGATGCCTATTTGTTTAATAGATACCTGACGGCAAGGTCAGATGTTCCTCTTAACTTCATGTTGAGTCGGCCTTCGGATTCGATGCCTGTTTGTTCAAACAGATGCCTGACGGCGAGGTCAGATGTTGCTCTCAACTTCGTGTTGAGCCGACCTACAAGTTCGATGCCTGTTTGTTTAACAGATGCCTGATGGCGAGGTCAGATGTGATTCTCAACATTGGGCTGAGGCGGCCTTCGGGTTTGATGCCTGGCGGCGACGTGAGATGTTCTTCTCAACTTTGGGTTTAGCCGGCCTTCGGGTTTGATTCCTTTTTTTTTAAACTGATACCTGACAGCAAGGTCAGATGTTCTTCTCAACTTCAAGTTGAGACGACCTTCGGGTTCGATGCCTGTTTTTTAACAGATGTCTGATAGCAAGGTCAGATGTTCTTCTCAACTTCGGGTTGAGTCGCGCTTCGGGTTCGGTGCCTATTTGTTTAACAGATGCCTGACGGCGAGGTTAGATGTTCCCCTCAACTTCGGGTTGAGCCGACCTTCGGGATCGATGCTTGTTTATTTAACAGATCCTTGACGGCGAGGTTAGATGTTCTTCTCAACTTCGTGTTGAGCTGGCCTTCGGGTTCGATGCTTGTTTGTTTAACAGATGCCTGACCGCGAGGTCAGATGTTCCTCTCAACTTCGTGTTGAGCCGGCCTTCGGGTTCGATTCTTGTTTGTTTAACAGATGCCTGACGGCGAGGTCAGATGTTCCTTTCAACTTCGTGTTGAGCCGGCCTTCGGGTTCGATGCCTGTTTTTTTAACAGATGCCTGACGGCGAGGTCAGTTGTACCTCTCAACTTCGTGTTGTGCAGAACTTCGGGTTCGATGCATGTTTGTTTAAAAGATGCCTGATGGCGAGGTCAGATGTTCTTCTTAAGTTCGGGTTGACTCGGCCTTCGGGTTCGATTTATGTTTGTTTGACTGATACCTGACGGTGAGGTTAGATGTTCTTCTCAACTTCGGGTTGAGTCGGCCTTCAAGTTCGATCCCTGTTTGTTTAACAGATGCTTAACGACAAGGTCAGATGTTCCTCTCAACTTCGTGTTGAACCGGCCTTCAGTTTCGATGCCTGTTTGTTTAACAGATGTCTGACGGCGAGGTCAGATGTTCTTCTCAACTTCGGGTTGATCCGCCCTTCGGGTTCGATGCCTATTTGTTTAACAGATCCCTGACGGCGAGGTTAGATGTTCCTCTCAACTTCGGGATAAGTCGGCCTTCGGGCACGATGCTTGTTTGTTTAACAGATGCCTCATAGCGAGGTCAGAGGTTCCTCTCAACTTCGTGTTGAGCCGGCCTTCGGGTTCGATGTCTGTTTGTTTAATAGATGCCTGACGGCGAGGTCAGATGTTGCCTTCAACTTCGTGTTGAGCCGACCTACAAGTTTGATGCCTGTTTGTTTAACAGATTCCTGATGGCGACGTCAGATGTGATTCTCAACTTCGGTTTGAGGCGTCCTTCGGGTTTGATGCCTGGCGGCGAGGTGAGATGTTCTTCTCAACTTTGGGTTTAGCCGGCCTTCGGGTTCGATTCCTTTTTTTTTAACTGATGCCTGACAGCAAAGTCATATGTTCTTCTCAACTTCAAGTTGAACCGGCCCTCGGGTTTGATGCGTGTTTTTTAACAGATGTCTGATAGCGAGGTCAGATGTTCTTCTCGACTTCGAGTTGAGTCGCGCTTCGGGTTTGGTGCCTATTTGTTTAATAGATGCCTGACGGCGAGGTTAGATGTTCCCCTCAACTTCGGGTTGAGCCGGCCTTCGAGATCGATGCTTGTTTGTTTAACAGATCCTTGACGGCGAGGTTAGATGTTCTTCTCAACTTCGTGTTGAGCTGGCCTCCGGGTTCGATGCCTGTTTGTTTAACAGATGCCTGACGGCGAGGTCAGATGTTCCTCTCAACTTCGTGTTCAGCCGGCCTTCGGGTTCGATTCTTGTTTGTTTAAAAGATGCCTGACGGCGAGGTCAGATGTTCCTCTCAACTTCGTGTTGAGCCAGCCTTCGGGTTCGATGCCTGTTTTTTTAACAGATGCCTGACGGCGAGGTCAGATGTTCCTCTCAACTTCGTAATATGCAGACCTTCGAGTTCGATGCATGTTTGTTTAAAAGATGCCTGATGGCGAGGTCAGATGTTCTTCTTAACTTCGGGTTGACTCGGCCTTCGGGTTCGATTCCTGTTTGTTTGACGGATACCTGACTGTGAGATCAAATGTTCTTCTCAACTTCGGGTTGAGTCGGCCTTCAAGTTCGATCCCTGTTTGTTTAACAAATGCTTAACGGCGAGGTCAGATGTTCCTCTCAACTTCGTGTTGAGCCAGTGTTCGGGATCGATGCTTGTTTGTTTAACACATCCTTGACGGCGAGGTCAGATGTTCTTCTCATCCTCGTGTTGAGTCGGCCTACGGGTTCGATGCCTGTTTGTTTAATAGATGCCTAACGGCGAGGTCAGATGTTCCTCTCAACTTCATGTTGAGCCAGCCTTCGGGTTCGATGCTTGTTTGTTTAACAGATGCCTGGCAGCGAGGTCAGATGTTCCTTCTCAACTTCGTGTTGAGTGGGCCATCGGGTTCGATGCTAGTTTGGTTAACAGTTACCTGACGGCGAGGTCAGATGTTCTTCTCAACTTCTGGTTGAGCCGACCTTCGAGTTCGATCCCAATTTGTTTAACAGATGCTTGACGACAAGGTTAAATGTTCCTCTCTACTTTGTTTTATGCTGACGGGTGGGTTCGATGCATGTTTGTTTAACAAATGCCTGACGACGAGGTCAGATGTTGCTCTAAACTTTGTGTTGAGCCAGACATCAGGTTCCGTCCCTGTTTGTTTAACAGATGCCTGACGGCAAGGTCAGATGTTCCTCTCAACTTTGAGTTGAGCCGGCCTTCAGGGTCGATGCCTGTTTGTTTAACAGATCTTTGACGGCGAGGTCAGATGTTCTTCTCAACTTTGTGTAGAGCCGGACTTCGGGTTTGATGCCTGTTTGTTTAACATATGCTTGACGGCGAGGTCAAATGTTCCTCTCAACTTCGTGTTGAGCCTGCCTTCGATTTGGATGCCCGTTTTTTTAACAGATGCCTGACAGCGAGGTCAGATGTTCCTCTCAACTTCGTGTTGAACCGGCCTTCAGGTTCGATGCCTGTTTGTTTAATAGATGCCTAATGGCGAGGTCAGATGTTCTTCTAAACTTCGGGTTGAGCCGACCTTCGGGTTCGATGCCTGTTTGTGTATGAGATGCCTGTCAGCGAGGTCAGATGTTCTTCTCAACTTTGGGTTGAGCCAGCCTTCGGGTTCAATTCCTGCTTATTCATCTGATGCCTGACAGCGAGGCTAGATTTTCTTCTAAACTTCAGGTTGAGCCGGCGAGGTCTGTTTATTTAATAGATGCCTTAGGGTTCGATGCCTATTTGTTTAACAGATGCCTAACAGCGAGGTCAGATGTTTCTCTCAACATCGTGTTGAGTCGGACTTCGGGTTCGAACCCTATTTATTTAACAGACGCCTAACGGCGAGGTCAGATGTTCCTCTCAAATTCGTGTTGAGCCGGCCTTCGGGATTGATGCTTGTTTGTTTAACACATCCTTTACGGCGAGGTCAGATGTTCTTCTCAACTTTGTTTTGAGCCGGCCTACGGGTTCAATGCCAACATTTTTAACCGATGCCTAACAGCGAGGTCAGATGTTCCTCTCAACTTCGTGTTGAGCCGACCTTCGGGTTCGATACCTGTTTATTTAACAGATGCCTGATGGTGATGTCAGATGTTCCTCTCAACTTCGTGTTGAACTGGCCTTCAGGTTCGATGCCTGTTTGTTTAACAGATGTCTGACGGGCGAGGTCAGATGTTCTTCTAAACTTCGGTTTGATCCGCCCTTCGGGTTCGATGCCTATTTGTTTAACAGATCCCTGACGGCGAGGTTAGATGTTCCTCTCAACTTCGGGCTAAGCCGGCCTTCGGGTTCGATGCTTGTTTATTTAACATATGTCTGATAGCAAGGTCAGAGGTTCCTCTCAACTTCGTGTTGAGCCGGCCTTCGGGAGTGATGTCTGTTTGTTTAACAGATGCCTGACGGCGAGGTCAGATGTTTCTCTCAAATTCGTGTTGAGTCGGCCTTTGGTTGAGATGCCTATTTGTTTAACAGATGTCTGACAGCGTGGTCAGATGTTCTTCTCAACTTCGGGTTGAGCCGACCTTCGGGTTCGATGCCTGTTTGTTTAACAGATAACTGGCAGCGATGTCAGATGTTCTTCTTAAGTTCGGGTTGAGCCGACCTTCGGGTTCGATTCCTGCTTGTTTAACTGATGCCTGACAGCGAGGACTGATGTTCTTCTCAACTTCAGGTTGAGCTGGCCTTCGGGTTCGATGCCTTTTTGTTTAACAGATGTCTGACGGCGAGGTCAGATGTTCTTCTCAACTTGGGTTGAGTCGGCCTTCGGGTTTGATGCCTGTTTGTTTAACATATGTTTTACGGCGATGACAGATGTTCTTTTCAACTACGGGTTGATCCGCCCTTCGGGTTCGATGCCTGTTTGTTTAACAGATGCCTGACGGTGAGGTTAGATGTTCCTCTCAACTTTGGGTTGAGCCGGACTTCGGGTTCGATGCCTATTTGTTTAACAGATACCAGATGGCGAGGTCAGATGTTCTTCTTATCATCGGGTTGAGCCGGCCTTCGAGTTTGATCCCTGTTTGTTTTACAGATGTTTGACGGCAAGGTCAGATGTTCCTCTCAACTTCTTCTTGAGCCAGCCTTAGGGTTCGATGCCTCTTTGTTTAACATATGCCTAATAGCGAGGTCAAATGTTGCTCTCAAATTCGTGTTGAGTCGGCCTTCGAGGTCGATCCCTGTTTGTTTAATACTTGCTTAACGGCGACGTCAGATGTTCCTCTCAACTTCGTGTTGAGCCAACCTTCAGGATCGATGCCTATTTGTTTAACAGATGCCTAACAGCGAGGTCAGAGGTTCCTCTCAACGTCATGTTGAGCCGGCCTTCGGATTCGATGTCTTTTTGTTTAACAGATGCCTAACGACAAGGTCAGATGTTCCTCTCAACTTCGTGTTCAGCCAGCCTTCGGGTTCGATGCCTGTTTTTTTAACAGATGCCTGACGGCGAGGTCATATGTTCATCTTAACTTCGTGTTGAGCCGACCTTCGAGTTTGATGCCTGTTTGTTTAACAGATGCATGACGGCGAGGTCAAATGTTCCTCTTAACTTCGTGTTGAGCCGACCTTCGAGTTCGATGCCTGTTTGTTTAACAGATGCCTGACGGCGAGTTCAGATGTTCCTCTCAACTTCGTGTTGAGTAGGCCTTCAGGATCGATGCCTGTTTATTTAATAGATATTTGACGGCGAGGTCAGATGTTCTTCTCAACTTCAGGTTGATCCGCCCTTCGGGTTTGATGCCTATTTGTTTAATAGATTCCTAACGGCGAGGTTAGATGTTCCTCTCAACTTCGGGCTAAGCCGGCCTTCGGGTTCGATGCTTGTTTGTTTAACAGATGTCTGACAGCGAGGTCAGAGGTTCCTCTCAACTTCGTGTTAAGCCGGCCTTCGGGTTCGATGTCTGTTTGTTTAACAGACACCTGACGGCAAGGTCAGATGTTCCTCTCAACTTCGTGTTAAATCGGCCTTCGGGTCAGAGGACTGTTTGTTTAACAGATGCCTAACGGCGAGGTCAAAGGTTCCTCTCAACTTCGTGTTGAGCCGGCCTTCGAGTTCGACGTCTATTTGTTTAACAGAATCCTGACGACGAGGTTAGATGTTCCTCTCAACTTCGTGTTGATTCGGCCTTCGGGTTCGATGCCTGTTTGTTTAACAGATGCCTGACGGCTAGGTCAGATGTTAATCGCAACTTCGGGTTGAGCCGGCCTTCGGGTTCGATGCCTGTTTGTTTAACAGATGCCTGGTAGCGAGGTCAGATGTTCTTCTCAAATTCGGGTTGAGCCGGCCTTCGGGTTTGATGCCTGTTTGTTTAACAGATGTCTGACGGCGAGGTCAGATGTTCTTCTTAACTTCGGGTTGAGCCGCCCTTCGCGTTTGATGCTTGTTTGTTTATCAGATGCCTGACGTCGAGGTTAGATGTTCCTCTCAACTTTGGGTTGAGCCGGCCTTCGAGTTCGATGCTTGTTTGTTTAACAGATACCTAAGAGCTAGGTCAGATATTCTTCTCAACATCGAGTTGAGCCGGCCTTCGGTGTTCGATCCCTGTTTGTTTAACAGATGCTTGACGGTGAGGTTAGATGTTCCTCTCTACTTCGTGTTGAGCCGGCCTAAGGTTTCCATGCCATTTTGTTTAACAGATGTCTGACGGTGAGGTCAGATGTTGCTCTCAACTTCGTGTTGAGCCGACCTACGGGTTCGATGCCTGTTTGTTTAACAGATGCCTGACGGCGAGGTCAGATGTTCTTCTCAACTTCGGGTTGAGCCGGCCTTCGGGTTTGATTAGGCTTGTTTTATGTGATGCATGACAGCAAGGTCAGATGTTCTTCTCAACTTTAGGTTGAGCCGACCTTTGGGTTTGATGTCTGTTCGTTTAACAGATGTCTGACGACGAGGTTAGATGTTCCTCTGAACTGCGGGTTAAGCCGGCCTTCGGGATTGATGCCTGTTTGTTTACAAGATGCCTTACAGCGAGGTCAGAAGTTTGTCTCAACTTTGTGTTGAGCCGGCCTTCGGGTTCGATTCCTGTTTGTTTAACAGATACCTGACAGCGAGGTCAGAGGTTCCTCTCAACTTCGTGTTGAGTCGGCCTTCGGGTTCAATGCATGTTTGTTTAATAGATGCTTGACAACAAGGTTAGATGTTCTTCTCAACTTCGGGTTGAGCCGGCCTTCGGGTTCTATGCCTGTTTGTTTAACAGATGCCTGGTAGCAAGGTCAGATGTTCTTTTTAAATTCGGGTTGAGTCAGCCTTCGGGTTTGATGCCTGTTTGTTTATCAGATGCCTAACATCGAGGTTAGATATTTCTTTCAACTTCGGGTTGAGTCTGCCTTCAGGTTCAATGCCTGTTTGTTTAACAGATACCTGACGGCTAGGTCAGATGTTCTTCTCCACATCGTGTTGAGCCGGCCTTCGAGTTCGATCCCTGTTTGTTTAACAGATGCCTGACAACGAGGTCAGATGTTCTTCTCAACTTTGGGTTGAGCCCGCCTTCGGGTTCGATTTTGCTTGTTTAACTGATGCATGACAGCGAGGTCAGATGTTCTTCTCAACTTCGGGTTGATCCACCCTTCGGGTTCGATGCCTATTTGTTTAACAGATGCCTGAAGGCGAGGTTAGATGTTCCTCTTAACTTCAGGTTAAGCCGGCCTTCGGGTTCGATGCCTGTTTGTTTAATAGATGCCTAACGGCAAGGTCAGCGGTTCCTCTCAACTTCGTGTTGAGCTGGCCTTCGGGTTCGATTCCTGCTTGTTTAACAGATGCCTGACGGCGAGCTCAGATGTTCCTCTCAACTTCGTGTTGAGCCGGCCTTAGGGTTCGATGCCTGTTTGTTTAACTGATGCTTGACGGCGAGGTCAGATGTTCTTCTCAACTTTGGGTTGAGCCGGGCTTCGGGTTTGATACCTGTTTGTTTAACAGATGTCTGACGGCGAGGTCAGATGTTCTTCTTAACTTTGGGTTGATCCGTCCTTCGCGTTCGATACTTATTTGTTTATTAGATGCCTGACGTCGAGGTTAGATGTTCCTCCCAACTTCGAGATGAGCCGGCCTTCAGGTTCAATGCCTATTTGTTTAACAGATACCTGACGGCTAGGTCAGATGTTCTTCTTAACATCGGGTTGAGCCGACCTCCAAGTTTGATCCCTGTTTGTTTAATAGATTCTTGAAGGCGAGGTCAGATGTTCCTGTCAACTTCGTGTTGAACCAGCCTTAAGGTTCCATGCCTGTTTGTTTAACATATGCCTGAAGGTGAGGTCAGATGTTGCTCTCAACTTCGTGTTGAGCTGGCCTTCGGGTTGGATGCCTGTTTGTTTAAAAGATGCCTGACGGCGAGGTCAGATGTTCTTCTCAACTTCGGGTTGAACTGGCCTTCGGGTTCGACTCTGCTTGTTTAACTGATGCATGACAGCGAGGTCAGATGTTCTTCTCAACTTCAGGTTGAGACGGCCTTCGGGTTTGATGCCTATTTGTTTAACAGATGTCTGACGGCGAGGTCAGATGTTCTTTTCAACTTCGGGTTAGATGCCTATTTGTTTAAGAGATGCCTGGCGACGAGGTTAGATGTTCCTCTCAACTTCGGGTTAAGCCGGCCTTCGGGTTCGATGCCTGTTTGTTTAACAGATGCCTAACGGCGAGGTCAGAGGTTCCTCTCAACTTCGTGTTGAGCCGGCCTCTGAGTTCGATATTTTTGTTGGTTTTACGGATGCCTGACGACGAGGTCATATGTTCCTCTCAAGTTCGTGTTGAGTCGGCCTTCAGGATCGATGCCTGTTTGTTTAATAGATCCTTGACGGCGAGGTCAAATGTTCTTCTCAACTTCGGGTTGAGCCGGCCTTCGGGTTCGATTATGCTTGTTTTATGTGATGCATGACAGCGAGGTCAGATGTTCTTCTCAACTTCAGGTTGAGCCGACCTTTGGGTTTGATGCCTGTTCGTTTAACAGATGTCTGTGGGCGAGGTTAGATGTTCCTCTCAACTTCGGGTTAAGCCGGCCTTCGGGATTGATGCCTGTTTTTTTAACAGATGCCTTACAGCGAGGTCAGAAGTTCTTCTCAACTTTGTGTTGAGCCGACCTTCGGATTCGTTTCCTGTTTGTTTAACAAATGCCTGACGGCTAAGTCAGAGGTTCCTCTCAACTTCGTGTTGAGCCGGCCTTCGAGTTCGATGTTTGTTTGTTTAACAGATGCCTGACGACGAAGTCAGATGTGCCTCTCAACTTCGTGTTGAGTCGGCCTTCGGGTTTGATGCCTATTTGTTTAATAGATGCTTGACGGCAAGGTCAGATGTTCTTCTCAACTTCGGGTTGATCCGGCCTTCGGGTTCTATGCCTGTTTGTTTAACAAATGCCTGGTAGCAAGGTCAGATGTTCTTTTCAACTTCGGGTTGAGTCGGCCTTCGGGTTTGATGCCTGTTTGTTTAACAAATGTCTGACGGCGAGGTCAGATGTTGTTCTTAACTTCGGGTTGATCCGCCCTTCGCGTTCGATGCTTGTTTGTTTATCAGATGCCTAACATCGAGGTTAGATGTTTCTCTCAACTTCGGGTTGAGTCTGCCTTCGGGTTCAATGCCTGTTTGTTTAACAGATACCTGACGGCTAGGTCAGATGTTCTTCTCAACATCGGGTTGAGCTGACCTCCGAGTTCGATCCCTATTTGTTTAACAGATTCTTGAAGGCAAGGTCAGATGTTCCTCTTAACTTCATGTTGAACCGGCCTTAGGGTTCCATGCCTGTTTGTTTAACAGATGCCTGAAGGTGAGGTCAGATGTTTCTCTCAACTTTGTTTGAGCTGGCCTTCGGGTTCGATGCCTGTTTGTTTAAAAGATGCCTGACGGCGAGGTCAAATGTTCTTCATAACTTCGATTGAGCCGGCCTTCGGGTTCGACTCTGCTTGTTTAACTGATGCATGACAGCGAGGTCAGATGTTCTTCTCAACTTCAGGTTGAGACGACCTTCGGGTTTGATGCCTGTTTGTTTAACAGATGTCTGACGGTGAAGTCAGATGTTCTTTTCAACTTCGGGTTCGATGCCTATTTGTTTAAGAGATGCCTGACGGCAAGGTTAGATGTTCCTCTCAACTTCGGGTTAAGCCGGCCTTCGGGTTCGATGCCTGTTTGTTTAACAGATGCCTAACGGCGAGGTCAGAGGTTCCTCTCAACTATGTGTTGAGCAGGCCTCCGAGTTCGATATTTTTGTTGGTTTTACGGATGCCTGACGACGAGGTCAGATGTTCCTCTCAACTTCGTGTTGAGTCGGCCTTCGGGATCGATGCCTGTTTGTTTAATAGATCCTTGACGGCGAGGTCAGATGTTCTTCTCAACTTCGTGTTGAGCCGTCCTCCGGGTTCGATGCCTGTTTGTTTAACAGATCCCTGACGGCAAGGTTAGATGTTCTTTTCAACTTCGGTTTAAGCCGGCCTTCGGGTTTGATTCAGCTTGTTTAATAGATGCCTAACAGCAAGGTCAGATGTTCTTCTCAACTTCAAGTTGAGCCGGCCTTCGGGTTTGATGCCTATTTGTTTAACAGATGCCTAATGGCGAGGTCAGATGTTCTTCTCAACTTCAGGTGGAGCCGGCCTTCAAATTTGATGCCTGTTTGTTTAACAGATGTCTGACGGCGAGGTCAGATATTCTTCTCAACTTCGGGTTGATCCGCCCTTCGGGTTCGATGCCTATTTGTTTAACAGATGTCTGACGGAGAGGTTAGATGTTCCTCTCAACTTCGGGTTAAGACGGCCTTCGGGATTGATGCCTTTTTGTTTAACAGATGCCTAACAGCGAGGTCAGAGGTTCGTCTCATCTTCGTGTTGAACCGGCCTTCGGGTTCGATTCCTGTCTGTTTAACAAATGCCTGACGGAGAGGTCAGAGGTTCCTCTCAACTTCGTGTTGAGCCGGCCTTCGGGTTCGATGTCTGTTTGTTTAACAGATGCTTGACGACAAGGTCAGATGTTCCTCTCAACTTCGTGTTGAGTCGGCCTTCGGGTTCGATGCCTGTTTGTTTCACAGATGCCTGACGGAGAGGTCAGAGGTTCCTCTCAACTTCGTGTTGAGCCGGCCTCCGAGTTCGATATTTTTGTTGGTTTTACGGATGCCTGACGACGAGGTCATATGTTCCTCTCAAGTTCGTGTTGAGTCGGCCTTCAGGATCGATGCCTGTTTGTTTAATAGATCCTTGACGGCGAGGTCAAATGTTCTTCTCAACTTCGGGTTGAGCCGGCCTTCGGGTTCGATTATGCTTGTTTTATGTGATGCATGACAGCGAGGTCAGATGTTCTTCTCAACTTCAGGTTGAGCCGACCTTTGGGTTTGATGCCTGTTCGTTTAACAGATGTCTGTGGGCGAGGTTAGATGTTCCTCTCAACTTCGGGTTAAGCCGGCCTTCGGGATTGATGCCTGTTTTTTTAACAGATGCCTTACAGCGAGGTCAGAAGTTCTTCTCAACTTTGTGTTGAGCCGACCTTCGGATTCGTTTCCTGTTTGTTTAACAAATGCCTGACGGCTAAGTCAGAGGTTCCTCTCAACTTCGTGTTGAGCCGGCCTTCGAGTTCGATGTTTGTTTGTTTAACAGATGCCTGACGACGAAGTCAGATGTGCCTCTCAACTTCGTGTTGAGTCGGCCTTCGGGTTTGATGCCTATTTGTTTAATAGATGCTTGACGGCAAGGTCAGATGTTCTTCTCAACTTCGGGTTGATCCGGCCTTCGGGTTCTATGCCTGTTTGTTTAACAAATGCCTGGTAGCAAGGTCAGATGTTCTTTTCAACTTCGGGTTGAGTCGGCCTTCGGGTTTGATGCCTGTTTGTTTAACAAATGTCTGACGGCGAGGTCAGATGTTGTTCTTAACTTCGGGTTGATCCGCCCTTCGCGTTCGATGCTTGTTTGTTTATCAGATGCCTAACATCGAGGTTAGATGTTTCTCTCAACTTCGGGTTGAGTCTGCCTTCGGGTTCAATGCCTGTTTGTTTAACAGATACCTGACGGCTAGGTCAGATGTTCTTCTCAACATCGGGTTGAGCTGACCTCCGAGTTCGATCCCTATTTGTTTAACAGATTCTTGAAGGCAAGGTCAGATGTTCCTCTTAACTTCATGTTGAACCGGCCTTAGGGTTCCATGCCTGTTTGTTTAACAGATGCCTGAAGGTGAGGTCAGATGTTTCTCTCAACTTTGTTTGAGCTGGCCTTCGGGTTCGATGCCTGTTTGTTTAAAAGATGCCTGACGGCGAGGTCAAATGTTCTTCATAACTTCGATTGAGCCGGCCTTCGGGTTCGACTCTGCTTGTTTAACTGATGCATGACAGCGAGGTCAGATGTTCTTCTCAACTTCAGGTTGAGACGACCTTCGGGTTTGATGCCTGTTTGTTTAACAGATGTCTGACGGTGAAGTCAGATGTTCTTTTCAACTTCGGGTTCGATGCCTATTTGTTTAAGAGATGCCTGACGGCAAGGTTAGATGTTCCTCTCAACTTCGGGTTAAGCCGGCCTTCGGGTTCGATGCCTGTTTGTTTAACAGATGCCTAACGGCGAGGTCAGAGGTTCCTCTCAACTATGTGTTGAGCAGGCCTCCGAGTTCGATATTTTTGTTGGTTTTACGGATGCCTGACGACGAGGTCAGATGTTCCTCTCAACTTCGTGTTGAGTCGGCCTTCGGGATCGATGCCTGTTTGTTTAATAGATCCTTGACGGCGAGGTCAGATGTTCTTCTCAACTTCGTGTTGAGCCGTCCTCCGGGTTCGATGCCTGTTTGTTTAACAGATCCCTGACGGCAAGGTTAGATGTTCTTTTCAACTTCGGTTTAAGCCGGCCTTCGGGTTTGATTCAGCTTGTTTAATAGATGCCTAACAGCAAGGTTAGATGTTCTTCTCAACTTCAAGTTGAGCCGGCCTTCGGGTTTGATGCCTATTTGTTTAACAGATGCCTAATGGCGAGGTCAGATGTTCTTCTCAACTTCAGGTGGAGCCGGCCTTCAAATTTGATGCCTGTTTGTTTAACAGATGTCTGACGGCGAGGTCAGATATTCTTCTCAACTTCGGGTTGATCCGCCCTTCGGGTTCGATGCCTATTTGTTTAACAGATGTCTGACGGAGAGGTTAGATGTTCCTCTCAACTTCGGGTTAAGACGGCCTTCGGGATTGATGCCTTTTTGTTTAACAGATGCCTAACAGCGAGGTCAGAGGTTCGTCTCATCTTCGTGTTGAACCGGCCTTCGGGTTCGATTCCTGTCTGTTTAACAAATGCCTGACGGAGAGGTCAGAGGTTCCTCTCAACTTCGTGTTGAGCCGGCCTTCGGGTTCGATGTCTGTTTGTTTAACAGATGCTTGACGACAAGGTCAGATGTTCCTCTCAACTTCGTGTTGAGTCGGCCTTCGGGTTCGATGCCTGTTTGTTTCACAGATGCCTGACGGCTAGGTCAAATGTTCTTCTCAACTTCGGGTTGAGCCGGCCTTCGGGTTTGATGCCTGTTTGTTTAACAGATGCCTGGTAGCAAGGTCAAATGTTCTTTTCAAATTCGGGTTGAGTCGGCCTTCGGGTTTGATGCCTGTTTGTTTAACAAATGTCTGACGGCGAGGTCAGATGTTATTCTTAACTTCGGGTTGATCCGCCCTTCACGTTCGATGCTTGTTTGTTTATCGGATGCCTAACATCGAGGTTAGATAATTCTCTCAACTTCGGGTTGAGTCTGCCTTCGGGTTCGATGCCTGTTTGTTTAACAGATACTTGTCGGCTAGGTCAGATGTTCTTCTCAACATCGGGTTGAGCTGGCCTTCAAGTTCGACCCCTGTTTGTTTAACAGATGCTTGACGGTGAGGTCAGATGTTTCTCTCAACTTCGTGTTGAGCCGACCTAAGGTTTCCATTCCTGTTTGTTTAACTGATGCCTAGCGGTAAGGTCAGATGTTGCTCTCAACTTCGTGTTGAGCCGGCCTTCGGGTTCGATGCCTGTTTGTTTAACAGATGCCTGACAACGAGGTCAAATGTTCTTCTCAACTTTGGGTTGAGGCGGCGTTCGGGTTCGATTCTGCTTGTTTAACTGATGCATGACAGCGAGGTCAGATGTTCTTCTCAACTTCGGGTTGATCCGCCCTTCGGGTTCGTTGCCTATTTGTTTAAGAGATGCCTGAAGGCGAGGTTAGATGTTCCTCTTAACTTCGGGTTAAGCCGGCCTTCGGGTTCGATGCGTGTTTGTTTAATAG